>CM076577.1:330566608-331820698 GCA_034641835.2 Pinus albicaulis | reverse complement strand
ATGGGTAGGCGCCATCCCACACCCCAATTCACTGTTATAAACTAAAAACAGTCTTGACCAAATGTCAACGTGTGCATGCGTGTCTCTGTTATATCATAATAAGGTTTCTTTTTACAAATGGAAATGTGTCATTACGTGGCATTTCAATAAACCATAAGTCAATGCATCGTTCACTATGGATAAATTGAAATGAATGTTCAAACCTCGATCTTTGGTCTCCGTATGTTTTGGTTATACCGCCGGTAGCTCAGCATTCACTCCTTAGTTAATGCTCCAGCTCGGTGTTTATGCCTTCGTTTTTCTCGCCTAAGGGTTCGTTGCCAGATCATTTGGCGGTCATTCTTTTTGGGTTATGCCTCCGCTGGAGGTCTGGTTCTTCTGGTAACTTCGTGTCGAAGTCTCGATTTGTCTGTGCAATAGTTGGCGATGGTGGCCGATTTTCCATTGCAAACTCTGCTCGGTTATTCCATTGTTTCGACAGGACTTAAACTTGCCCACTGTAACATTTTTGTTTCCCTGTTTATGAAAACCCTGTTTCAGTTTTTGGTTTTTCTTCCTCTGCGTTTTATATATCACTTTGATAATCTCGTGCTTGTTTGTTACACAGGTGTTTCTCCTCTGAATACTCTGTCCACTGGTTCTTCTCGACTCCGCCGATGCGCAAATGGCAAGTTCTCTCTCTTTGATTCACTCACTGTCTCATTTCTTTCATACCCTAACTGCTCAGCTCCTTGTGAGCAGGTCTAACCAGTCTTGGGCACAATGGCGCTCATTCAGCCAAGGTCTTATGGTCTCTGTCTCCGTTACAAGGTTTTCTTTCAAACCCTCTCTCCACTCTTGTTCTGGTAAATACACGATTTGGTGTGTAATCGAGCTGAATTCATCCTTGGTTACTCTGTGCAGGTGTGCTGTGGCTCTCGGCAGCCCAACGTCCCAGATGGCTCTCTCTCGACGCGCTCTTCACGGGTAGAATCAATCCATATTTTATTACTGTCTTCTGTTATATCTTGCCGAAGGTTACGTCGGCTTTTACTTTCCTCTGTTGAGTCTCGGGGTTTGTCCTTCCGTGAGCAACCTGTGGTCGCTATGTCCTTCTCCGTTCTGTTTGCTTTTCAGGGCTTGGGAAAGTTTTCCACTGTAATTTGATGAACTGTGAGGGAGTCGACCCTCTGTCTTCGGAAGGGTTTCAATTTTAAAAACCCTAGCTGTAGGTTTCGTATAACCCGAGTGGTTTTGATGTTTTGTAAATATATTCAAACAATCTTAAAAATATTTGGACTGTAAATATGGGTCTCTTGTCTATTCAGTAGAATTTCATTTATTTTTCTTTCGGCTTGCACATAGAAATAAAAGAAATGTCGTTACAAAAATGGTTTACCTGTGGTTTTAGTTTGCATTATTATCTTGCATGTCTTGTTCGCTCTTTGTTCCGCGTTTCCACCTCACGAAACGCTTGACTTATTCGCAGTCGATTTTGGAACACCTGTTTGATAAGGAGACAGCTATGGTACTTTGATAGCCTGCCTGTAATGTTACAGCTATTCACTCAATATCTTGGTTTCCTATTATTGCATGGCTGAATCAACAGATTATCAAAAAATTGTATGTTATACATAAACAAAAATTCTATAACTCAGAAGAATTAATAACACAGGTGGTCTTCTTTAAAATTGGTACTGTTTGTCTATTCCTCCTCTTCGTTGACAGTTTGCAGAACCCCTGTCTTGTGACTTCTCTGTTCTTTTGTATTCCAGTCACAGGCTAGTCCGTTACCAGTTGGTAACTGCCCACTGTTGGTTACACCGTTACATTATTCACCTTTTTACTATTTTTTACTTTATGACTAACGAATTTGAAAACAACCTAGTGACCTATTACAGTTTCTTAATGATAATTAAAATAAAAGTCAGTTAACTAAAACAGCTCCTACTGACAGCTAATCCTCTAATCAAAAACAAATTAAACCTGGACAGGTGCAAAGACCTGTAAAATAACACATCACTGAAAAACATGAAAACCTGCTGTCTGTTTGCCTCCCTAGTCGGATGCTCCTGCATCACTAGTGATGATAGTGGTGACAAAAAATCATGGTGGGGCAGTTGTTCAGAAATTTCTTGAAGATAAGCAATTTTTGGTGGTCTTAGGGTCCTATAATAATAGGGTTCATAATTTTGAATTTTGTCTATTACCTTGCTATGCACAGTGTCATATATCGGTTTTATTCATCAGTCATGTATTCTATATCGTGTTAATAAGTGTATGTTTACAGTTTCAATCAGGTTGCTCGAAACCGAAGAGATAGTCATTTAAGTGGTAGCCGGACCCACACCCCGGACGGGATCCCTACTCCAAACGGTTCAAAGTCTAATTGGGACTTTCTACCGGGGAGATCCCCTACTGTTGGCCGGACATATTTTTCCGTCAACAGGATCCTTAAAGTGGAGATGACAGTGAGGGTGAGACAGTGGCGCTGAAATATGGGTTAGAGGACGAGACACCACCGATTAAACTGTTCAAATCAGTTTTAATGGCTAACAACAAGCCAAGACCAGAACTCTCTAATTATGATGACAATTTTTCCACAGAAGAATTGTTGGACTAGATAAGTGAGGTAGACAAATACTTCGAGTATGAGGAAGTCAGTGAGGATAGGAAAATCAGGTTTGTTCTCACCAAGATAAAAGGAAACACAACACTATGGTGGGAAATTTTGTAGGCAGAAAGGAGGATATTGAATAGGCCCTTGATCAAGAGATGGGACAGGATTATTGTGAAGATGAAAAGTAAGTTTCTACCTAAATATTACCAAATTTCCCTTAATGGACAAGTGCATAATTTGAGGCAGAGAATGATGAATGTAAAGGAGTTCACAAAAGATTTCTGTAAAGTGAGCTTGAGGGTTGGGTATGTTGAAGATACCATCGAGAAGACAGCAAGATTTTTGAATGGTCTACAGATGGAAATCTTAGATGAGATCAGAATTCTTTCCCCCAAAACTATAGAGGAGGGATATCAATTTGCTTTTAATGCAGAAGAAAATATTACCAGGAAGTAGAATGATAAGAGAGGACGTGGTTCCAGCAGAGGAAGGGGACAGTCCTTTGGCAAAGGTAAAACTCCCAGCAGTGCTGAAGAAGGCAATAGTTCAAAGACTTGGGGACAGACTAAGAGAGATGGTAGCACCAGAGGAAAAATTCCATACCAATGTGGAAGAGGTAATGGCAGAGGTAGATGAAATTCCTACAAGTGTTACAAGCATCACAAATGGGGGAACAAGTCTTTTGAATGTCATGAAGGTGAGAAGGCTAGACAGCAGGGAGCATATATTGCTCAACCAGATGTAGCAGAGAAACTGCCACAGGAGCTGGTGAATGTGCCTGAGACAAGGGAGGCCTTAGTGTTGAACAAGGTTTTACTAAAACTAGCTAAGGAAGTGACTGACATAATGCAGCAGAAAGCATTATTCTGGATGGTATGCAAGTTGCATGGGAAATGTTGCAAACTAATTATAGACAGTGGGAGTACTGATAACCTGGTAGCCACTGAGATGGTGGAAAAATTTGGCTTGAAGAAGCTAAAGCACCCGACTCCATACAAGGTGTCTTGGCTGCAAAATGGGCATCAACTGCTAGTTGATGAGCAATGTGAGGTGGAGTTTCATAAAGGAAAATATAAGGAAAGGGTGATTCATGATGTTATGCCTATGGACGTGTGCCATATTCAGCTGGGTAGACCATGGCAATATGACAAGAAGGTTGTACATGATGGGGAGAAGAGTTTTTACAAGTTTTTTAAGGATGGGATAAAGCACATGCTTGTTCCCATGAAGGAGGAAAATGTTGCAGAAACTAATGGAACAAAAGCACTGTTGATAGGCGGAAAGGAGTTTCTGCGACAAGTTGAGAAAAATGAAGTAAACTATGTAATTGTGTGTAGACCAAGAGTAGTATTACTGCATACTGAAACTACTAATTTTCCTGTGGAGATACATGATATGTTATAGGAATTCAGTGACATTGTGGTAGATGTCCTACTAGATAAGTTTCCACCAAAGCGGAGCATTAGTCACCATATTGACTTCATATTGGGGACTAGGTTTCCGAATAAATCTGCTTACCGGATGAGTCCAAAGGATAATCATGAGATAAGGAAACAAATACAAGAGTTGTTGGGCAAAGGGTTGATTCGGGAGAGTTTGAGCCCTTGTGTTGTTCCGACTGTTTTAGCTCCCAGGAAAGGAAGTGAATGGCAGATGTGTACAGATTCTAGGGCGATAAATAAGATCACCATCAGGTATAGGTTTCCTTTACCTAGGATGGATGATATGATGGATTGTGTGAGTGAAACAGCGTACTTTTCAAAAATAGATATGAAAATTGGCTATCACCAGATCCGGATTAGAGAAGGTAACGAATGGAAGACGGAATTCAAGACCAATGAAGGCTTGTATGAATGGTTTTTCATGCCATTTGGACTGAGAAATGCTCCCAGCACGTTCATGCGTCTGATGAATGAGATGTTAAAATAATTCATTGGAAAATTCATGACTGTATATCTGGATAACATGCTCATTTTCAGAAAGACCAAGGAGGAACATTTTCAGCATGTCAGGTATGTGCTGGAAAAATTGCAGCAAAATAAATTGGTGATAAATATTAAAAAAATTCTTTTTTCAAGAAAGAATTTATTTATTTAGGCTTTGTAATCTCTGAAAATGAATTAAATATGGACCCAGAAAATATTGCAACCATCTCTCATGGACTTTCATTGGCTTTCATGGACTCGCAAATTTTTATCGGAAGTTTATTAAGAATTTCAGTGGTATTTGTGCATCTATGGTGGATACCATTAGGAAGGAAAATCAGCCTTTTAATTGTACATAATTGGCTGTAAGGATTTTTCATCTTTTGAAGAAGAAGATCACTGAAAAACTAGTCCTAAAACTGCTAGACTTCAACAAAATTTTCCAAGTTTGTTGTAATGCTAGTAGGACAGCCATTGGTGTAGTTCTTAGACAACAAGATAATCCAGTAGCATACTTCAGTGAGAATTTAAATGAGAGCAGGAAAAGTATAAATCATATGACAAGGAGTTTTATGCAGTCGTCCAAGCGTTGAAGCATTGGAGACATTATTTGTTGGCTAACGAATTTGTCTTCTTTTCAGAAAATTTTGAACTGTTGTATATTATGTAGCAGCACAAGCTGAACCATAAGCATGTGAAATGGGTGGAGTACTTACAGAGTTTAAATTTTTTTTTAAAGCACATTAGCGGTCAGGCCAACAAGGTGGCATATGCATTGAGCAAGAGATTTTTATTATTGCAGGAAAGCATAGTACAAGTGTTGGGATTTAAGCATTTTAAGGACATGTAAGAGATGAATGCAGAATTTAAGGAATCTTATGAAGCTTGCCAAAATCCATTGTTGAGAGATAATAGCCCATGGTCGGACTATAACATGTAGGAGGGGATTCTGTTCAAGGGAGGACAGTTGTGTGTTCCAGAGTGTTCCATGTGGGAGAGCCTGATTTAGGAAAAACACAGTGGAGGTTTGGTCGTTCTCTTTGGCATAGATAAGACTTTGGATTAGCTGATCCACTTCTATTTTTGGCCGAGAATGAGAAGATATGTGCAGAGGTTTGTCACTAAGTGCAAGATTTGTCAACATGCAAAGGGACGCAGCCATAATGCATGGCTGTATACACCTTTACCCATTCTAGGCAGACCTTGGGACTCAGTCAGTCTGGACTTTGTCTTAGGTTTACCTTGGACACAATGGGGTTATGATTCCATCATGGTGGTGGTGGATCATTTCACCAAGATGGTGCATTTAATTCCATGCAAGAAGACAAGTGATGCCATGCATGTAGCACACTTGTTCTTTTGAGAGATAGTTAGATTACATGGTTTGCCGAAATCCATCATCTCAGACAGGGATGTGAAGTTCACAGGCCATTTCTAGCGAACATTATGGAGAAGGTTACACAAAAAACTAAATTTTAATTCAGCTTATCACCCACATTTAGATGGGAAAACTGAAGTTGTAAACAGGATTATGGTTGGTGAAAATTCTAGGCAGTGGGATCATGTGCTTACATAGGCAGAGTTTTCCTACAATTACTCGCCCAATAGAAGCACGGGTAGAAGCCCTTTCCAAATCCATGCACCCACGTGGAATATTTGAATTGAAGGATTTGGGACAGTTGGAGTGCAGGAGTGATGATGGGGAATATTTCGCAAATGCATTCAGCGACCTGCATGAGAAGTTAAAATAGAATCTACAAGAAAATAGCCAAAAATATAAACAAAAAGCAGATCTGAAAAGACGGGAGGTACAATTTGAGGTAGGATAATTGATACTAGTTCACTTATGCAAAGAGAGGTTTCCTAAAGGGGAGTAAAACAAACTGAAGATAAAAAAAATTGGCTCCTCCAAAATCCTTCGGAAGTTTTCTGCAAACGCTTATGAGTTGCAGTTACCTTCAGGTGTAGGAATCTCACCCGTTTTTAATGTGGCAGATCTACACCCATACGTTGCTGATGATGTGGAAGACAGTTCGGAAATATGATAAAGGGATACCCAAGATGAGGAGGAACCTTGGATTAAGCAGATGCCTTTGGCACAACCTTTGGAGATTGAACAGGTTTTGGACACACAGGTAGCCAGGAAGACATGGAAAAAAGAATACTTGTAGTATCTGGTAAAGTGGAAGAACCATACTATTGAGGATTGTTCTTGGTTTGACGCTGCAAAAATTCAAAGAATTGGGTACTATATTGAAGAGCTCATGGACAAGAGCCATGAGTTTAATTTACCTCGTGAGCTTGATGCATGAGCATCCAACTAAAGAGCCACAACCGGAGCTGGCTACTTTCAGCTGGGCAAAAATTGAATTTTTAGTTTTAGTTTTTTTTTTTTTAAGTGAAATTATATTAACGCAACTATTGTAACTTTAAGATTAAAAGAGTAGTTAGGGTTAATTAGTTAAGAAGAAATAATTAGTTTTAATAAAAAATTTGAAACTGAATGGAAATTTATCAATTACATGGGGCATTCGAGAAAGGTATAACCAACCCAAAACCCACCAAAAGAGGGTCTGCCATCTGTAGAGAAAAGAAGTGTATTAGGAAAGTGAATCTATGTGTGTGAACAAAAAAGAAAATATTATTTAATTTATCATTTCAGGAACAACTATTTTTCTACATTTTAAATTTAATTGAGTATTGAAATGTGCCGAAGGTTCTCCTGTGTCAAATAAAAGGAACTGCAGTACCTAGAAACATTCAAGTGGGACAAAGCCATACAATGGAAACAAAGAAATAAAGGTATATCTAAAAGGCATTTGATAATATATTTTATTTTTGTTTATTCATTTCTTTTACACAAAAAGTCTACAAATGAATTTCATAATTGAACAAGTGTACATTTCAAAAAGTCTACAAATGAAATTCAAAAAACGAATAGTAACATTGTAATAGCCTTCATCACTTAAAGAAAGTATCTAAGATTGAACCCAGTAAGGGTTTTAAAAATTATACAATAGCTAGGGTTTATACCCTACTCAAAACCTAAAGCATATTAATAACACGGCAACGATACCAATCAATGGATATAGAGTAGACAGTAAAGAAGAAGCTAGAAATTACATTCCACGACAACCACAAAATTTCAAAACCCTTTTGAGGGTTTGTGAATTCCTAGATAATTAAAGACAAAATACAGGCACATACATGAAGTTTCCTACCCTATTATAGTAGGGATATTATGGATCGCGACGGCAGCAGAAGATAGCACTCGGTTAGCACCTGCAACCAAAAGAAAACACACAGAAATTCATAGGGCAGCATGTGAACAAGACAGAAAAAGTTGAAAGAATAATTGAGAACGAGCCTTATGAAAACATCTTACCTGAAGTGACGAGGACTAGCAGAGCAATAGTACGACTGTAAAGGGAAGAGCCATTTCTGCAAACCACAGAAGACGACACTTGCTAACAAAGGCGCTAGAAGATTAGCAAGGTAACAATGAAAGTTATGAATAGAAATTAAAACAAAAACTTACCTTGTGATACAGAGTTTGAGCTACCCTGGAGACGAAGCCAATACCTGTTGGTTGCATAGAGAACAATGTCAAAGCCACGAAGAGGTTTTTGAAGATTCCATAAAAGCAGACAAACAAAAAAATAGGAAAGTAAATTTGAAAATTCTATCTAGATTCATTTTATATTTTACAAATAAAATGACAACTTGAGTTTTAAAAAAAAAAAAACATTATATCCCAACATTTGATCACATGCCAAATGTAGTTCGACTATCCAAAATATAAACATGTATGTATTTTGTGATTTGAAATTTCCATCTAGATTCATTTTATATTTAATAAATAAAATGACAACTTTAGTTTTAAAAACAAAACATTTTAAATGACATGTGATCACATTCCAAATGTAACTATCCAAAAATTAAATTCATTCTTGATAAAAGTAAATGTAGTTTCAAACTATATCCAAACAGTAAAATATGTCCAAAATTTATATCACATGAACAATAAAATTTAATATATATAGTTCAATGTATAGTGTTACAAGTATCAAGTTATATAGAAAAGTAAATATGACTGCATAGATAAGACTATATATAGAAAATTAAATTTAAGACTAGATCTATTAAATAAAATGTTGCACACATGTGCATCATCAATCAAATATAGATGGATCTAGTGTCTTTTCCAGCAATGTCCTGAGCCTCATGTTATCCTCTGAAGAATGGGGAACTTGTACAAAACGTGTAAAAACATTAAAATTTAATGTTTTAAAATTGATTGAGAATGTAGAACCTCATTTAAAAAAAAAAATGAAAAAAAAAATCATGCAATACCTCATGCAGTTCCCTCTCTGTTGTCTTTTGTTACTCGTCCATTAAAACATCCTCCACAGTAAATTGTACAATATATATATATATATATTTCAAATGAAAATGATATAAACTAATTTTCAATAATATTAAAAAAAAAGTTAGACAACTTGTTCAAATGGTGTGGATGTTCCTATCTCCATTATACACTCCATCGCTAGATTCCTTGGAGAACGGAAATCGTCTCCAAAAACATAAAGTTCTAAAATTTCAAAACTATAAAATAACTCAAGATCTAGATGTCATTTTATAATAAAACTTTCGAACTTCAATTTGTAACCTAAAAATTGAATACTTGTGCTAGTGGATTGGGCACATCTCCTAAGGGTGGTTCCAAAAGAAAATCATCTCTAGAAACCTAAAATTCAAAAAATTTAAAACTGTAAAATAACTCAAGATCTAGATCTCATTTTTTAATGAAACTTTTGAACTGAAATATACAAATTAAAAACATATTTAAGTGAAAAAGTTTTCATACTTGTGACGGTGGATTTGGCACATCTCCTAACAAGGAAGAAAAGGGTACCTCCATGGAAAAAACATCAGACGTAATCGAAATCTGTTAACATTTAATTATATACATGTACATGTGTACACAATTATTTATTTTAAAAATATGTTATCATGTTCCGATATATATTAATAGATTAAAATAATTGTACATCGACCTCATGCTCACTTAAAAATCACTAACATGTGCCAACATATCATCTTGATGGTGAGAACCATCTTGATTTTGTGAACTAGAAACTTCAACCGTGATATTAACATCTTCATTCATCAAGCGTGAGAACTGTAAATGGTGTTCACATATATGATACATTTTTTTTAGATTAACATATACAAATAAATGTATGTATATGTATTTATTACAAATTGTACATGTGTTAAAATAGTCACCTTAACCATTAACACATATTGATCCCATGCCCTCTTCCTCATGAGTAATTAGGTCATGCAAACCATTGCGACAATTCTTTGCATATGTTCTGAGCTCTTCAACACTCATGTTGTGTATGTCATCATCTGTATGATACACAAAGTTAGCACATTCATTCTCTTGTGCTCTTTGTCGATTCAGACTAATATAAATTCAATCAAGTCCACTCTAAAAATTGTCTATGATGATATCCCTTGCTTCTCGACTAATTTGAGAAGTGGCATCCATCTTTGACTGCAGATTTTCCACATGAGGAGGTCGGCTTACCAATGGTGTATCGGGGTGAGTCAACTCAGCATCATGCTTAGCGTTTCTACCATCACATAATTGACCATTATTAGGACCAAAAAATTCAAAGGGAAGGTCATTATAATTGGGTTTCATTCCCAAAAAGAATTATGCATAAAATAATTTTGCAAAATGAAGAGGAACCTCATTGTTCCATGGTAGTCTTCCATAAGCAGAAATATGCCTGTCATACAAATGGCAAGTTATATCAGGGTTATTGAAATGTTGCACCTTTAGCATC
Source organism: Pinus albicaulis (assembly GCA_034641835.2). NCBI lineage: Eukaryota > Viridiplantae > Streptophyta > Pinopsida > Pinales > Pinaceae > Pinus > Pinus albicaulis. Next base: position 331,810,316 of record CM076577.1, on the reverse strand, counting down.
TTCCTTTTTTACCCTTCTTTGAAATTAAACATAGAATTGGCCATTTCTGTTGTAACACTGTGTTTAATAATGTTAATTTTGCACAAATAGGTCCAAAATCCATGTTGTGATGCTCAGATGAAGATCCCAATATTTTTATTAGACTCATCTTTCAAAGAGGTGGAAGATTGATCTAAATATCATCTTGATCCGATGAGAAGAACATTTATTTTGAATTTATTCAAAATATGTGTAGGTCGGCATGAAGGTTTATTGCCCCAGCAGTTGTGTCACACACCCTCATTGGTGAATATATATTGGTCAACGTTGGAGGAATTTTTCACTCATCTCATCCTCACACATTTCTCTCTCCTCATTTGATTGGTTAGGTCACCTAGGAGGCTCTTCTCTTCACATGTGGGAAATTTCAGCAAGAAGCATTTTCTGTTTTCGGCCTAGGGCTTCTGCAACAACATTGACCAGTGTTTACTTTGGTCAACGCAAGGTCAAATTGACCTAAAAGTATCCCAAACTTTCAATTTTCTGAATCTGCATTTTTTGGCACAATTCCTGAGGCTGGACGTTGACTTTGACTTGCCTACATTAACCTAGTTGCTATTGCTATTTGCGTTGACCGTTGACTTACAGCATTGAATTTTGTTGACTTTTGGGGTTTACTATTTTGGTTGTCCTAGAGGGCCATGTGACACTTATGGTTGGCTGACCATATTGAGACTTTGTTGGTTGAAGCATCTTGCTGACTCCCATAATGCACCAGCACACTTATATTTTTCTGGCTTGTCTTATGTCGATCTACTGGTATGTTCTATCAGCATTTTACTTTATTTTTTATTGATTGCTGACTGATATTGGGATAAAAATTAAAGTTTCATTAAATTATAGAACATCTACATAAATTTACATGGTATCAAAGGTGAGGTGAAAAAAAATCCCTAGTTTGTAGCAATCACCGAAGAAGAACATGGGTTCCTCTAAATACAATGGCCTTAAGGCTAATGACAAATTGACTGGGAAGGATGACTTCCATGCCTAGAAGATGACATTGGATCTTAATTTGGAATACCAAGATGTCATGGGCAATGTCCAAGTTAAAATCCAAGAGCCTCCATCCACTACAACTGCTACTGCCAAAACAAAGTATAAGAAGGGGGAAATCAAAGAAAAGCTGATGATAAGGGACTCAATTCATAAGAGTCTGGTTGCCTACATCTCTGAGCTGGGCACATCCAAGGATATGTATGATAATTTGGTCAACATGTTCAAGGCCAACAATGCGAATCAAGTCCTATTCTTCAAGAACCAATTGAAGAATCTGAAGAAAGGTAGGGATGAGCCTGTTCAATCATATTTTCTAAAGTTGACTGAAATCTACAATAATCTGTTGGATATTGGGGAGACAATAGCCAATTTAGAGATGCTTCTCACCATACTTGGAGGTCTCTCATCTGAATGGCATGTATTAAACACTGCCATTCCCAATAACAATGTCATACCTGATTTTGATGAAGTATTATCAAGATGCGTACAAGAAGAGATAAGGATGAAGGAATATGAAAATGAAGGAAATGTTTCCTTTGATGTTCATTATAAGAAGAATAACTTTGGTGGTCCAAGGAACAAAGGAAGAGCAAGGGCCAAAGGAAAAAAAAGGAAGTGTTACACTTGTCACAAGCCAGGTCACTATGCGAGAGAATTCCCTTTCAAGAAGGATTCTCTCTCGATGATGACAACAACAATAACCGGAGGAATGGAAATCAAATGAACAACAAGTTCAAAGGAAAGAGGAAGGCTTCCTCTAGTGGAAATGGGAAACCTTTCAAAAGGTCAAGAAATTCCAGGTATGAGGAATCAAATGTTGTTGATAAAATAAATGAATTCATTCTTGTATCTACCCACTCTGCTGCATCTCCACCTGACACTATGGATGTCTGGTTGATAGATAGTGGTGCCTCAAGGCACATCACTGGGTTCAAGGAAGCACTTTATGATATGGTTGAGATTGATACTAATTTGGAAATTCTCCTTAGAGATAATGCCACATATCTCATGAAAGGTACAAGGACTATGATCCTCCACTTGTCTCAAGGTAAAGTCCTCCACTTGCAGGATGTACTTTATGTACCTGATTTTAAGAAGAACCTTGTGTCTATATTGGCCATGGAAGACAAAGGTTTCAATGTGGCATTCATTCATGGAAATGTGCGTATCTGGAAGAAGAGTTTCAAGGAATCTATCACGATTGGGTTTAGAGTTGATACACTCTACCAGGTTTGAGGAAGTCCATTGGGAGCGATGACGTGTGATACTATCCGATGGACTAAACTATGGCACCAGAGGTTTGGACACCTTCACTACAAGGCCCTTCCAAAATCAAGGAAGGTGGTGACAGGGATGCCTGAGTTCTAAAATAATCATGAAGGTGTATCTCAGGTTTGCACCAAAGGAAAGCATACAAGGGGACCTTTCTCCTCAAGTGTCACAAAGACATCTGATGTCTTGCAATTGATACATTCTGATATGTCTGGCATACTGCCCGTGACATCATTTGGAGGATGTTCTTATTATATGACATTTCTAGATGAATTCTCTCGCAAAACCTAAATATACTTCTTGAAGAAGAAGGATGAGGCTTTCATGTGGTTCCATACCTTTAAAGCCTTGGTGGAAAACCTAACAGCGAAAAATATGAAGATATTGAGGACCGATAATGGCACTGAATATGAGACAAACAAGTTCAAGAACTTTTGCAGAGAAGCTGACATCAATAGGGAGACCACAACTGTCTATACTCTTGACCAGAATGGCGTTGTTGAACGAAAGAATAGGACCATTGTGGAAGCTATTCATGCCATGCTATGTGACCAAGCTCTACCGAAGTTTTTATGGTGAGAAGCTACAAACACTGTTGTGTACAAACAAAACCGATGCTTGCATTATGCCCTGGACTCCAAAACTCTCGAAGAGGTTTTCTCTTGTAAGAAACTTGGCGTCTCACATTTTAGAGTTTTTGGATGTTCTCTTTATTTTCATGTGTCGAAGGAGAAGAGGAGCAAGCTAGATGCTTCTGGGAAGAAAGGAATGTTTTTTGGCCACAGCGAAACTTCAAAGGCCTATAGAGTCTATCTGCCTGGTCAAATGGAAGTGGAGATATGCCATGATGTTACCTTTGACGAAGATTCTTCCATGAGGAAAGTAGTCAATATTCCAAGATCTAAGGAAGATCATGAAGCAAGGCCTGAAAATCAAGAAGATCTGAAGGACGAGACGATGCCCGATGTTGAAGGACCGATGGACCCGATTGATCCACCTCCCCATAATGGCTCAGGGACACTCTTGAGGATGCCGAGGGACATATAGCACCCAGGGGGATATTTCGTGAAAGTAAGAATTTGAGTAGATACCAAGGGTATCTAGCAGCCATGAGTACTATTGTACAATCTGGGCTTGGAAATTTTGAGGAAGTCGTAAAGCATCAAGTCTGGAAGGATGTTATGCACGAAGAGTATGAGCGCATAATGAAGAATGATTTTTGGGATGTGGTTCGAAGACCAGAGGAAAAAGAAGTTGTCACGTCGAAATGGCTCTACAATATCAAGCATGGATCTGATGGAAGTGCTGGAAAGTTCAAGGAAAGATTTGTCCTCCGTGGCTGCTCTCAAAAGGAAGGCGTAGACAATGATGATATATTTTCACGTGTGGCCCGATATACCACCATCCAATCTATCATAGCCCCTGATGCTATGCAAGGATGGAGTCTTCATCAGATGGATGTGAAGACCACATTTCTACATGGTGTGATAAAGGAAGAGGCGTATGTGGAGAAATAGTTGGGGTTGGAAGTCCCAAATCGGGACACCCATGTCCGTAGGTTGAAGAAAGCCCTCTGTGGGTTGAAGCAAGAACCTAAATCTTGGTATCAGAGGATTGATAGCCACCTAATGAAGTTGGGCTTCACTCGTAGTAATATTGATTTGAACCTTTACTTCAAGGTTAATAGGGAAAAACCTCTCATTATGGTGCTGTATGTGGATGACCTCTTCCTGACAGGTGCTGACCCTCTCATTCATCAGTGAAAGAAGGAGCTTGCTATTGAGTTCAAGATGAAGGACCTATGACAGATGCATTACTTCCTAGGCCTAGAGGTCTGGCAGAGAACTGGTGAGATTGTCCCTTCTCAAGGAAAATATATTGTGAAGCTTATGGAAATATATGGAATGGTGGACAGTAAGTCTATGTTGACACTAATGGAGCTCAACTTCAAGAAGTTGAGTGGAAACACTCCTGGGGCCATGCTAGAAAATACTATTGAGTATCGTCAACTCGTAGGGGCCCTGATTTTCTTAGTGAACATCCATTTGGACGTATTTTTTTCAGGGAACACCATGAGTCAACATATGGTTGAGCCTCGTCACTTTCACTCGGTTGGTGCAAAAAATTTATTTAGATTATGAGCGCATAATGAAGAATGATTTTTGGGATGTGGTTCGAAGACCAGAGGAAAAAGTAGTTGTCACGTCGAAATGGCTCTACAATATCAAGCATGGATCTGATGGAAGTGCTGGAAAGTTCAAGGAAAGATTCGTCCTCCGTGGCTGCTCTCAAAAGGAAGGCGTAGACAATGATGATATATTTTCACGTGCGGCCCGATATACCACCATCCAATCTATCATAGCCCCTGATGCTATGCAAGGATGGAGTCTTCATCAGATGGATGTGAAGACCACATTTCTACATGGTGTGATAAAGGAAGAGGCGTATGTGGAGAAATAGTTGGGGTTGGAAGTCCCGAATCGGGACACCCATGTCCGTAGGTTGAAGAAAGCCCTCTATGGGTTGAAGCAAGAACCTAAAGCTTGGTATCAGAGGATTGATATCCACCTAATGAAGTTGGGCTTCACTCGTAGTAATATTTATTTGAACCTTAACTTCAAGATTAATAGGGAAAAACCTCTCATTATGGTGTTGTATGTGGATGACCTCTTCCTGACAGGTGCTGACCCTCTCATTCATCAGTGAAATAAGGAGCTTGCTGTTGAGTCAAGATGAAGGACCTAGGACAGATGCATTACTTCCTAGGCCTAGAGGTCTGGCAGAGAACTGGTGAGATTGTCCTTTCTCAAGGAAAATATATTGTGAAGCTTCTGGAAATATATGGAATGGTGGACAGTAAGTCTATGTTGACACCAATGGAGCTCAACTTCAAGAAGTTGAGTGGCAACGCTCCTGGGGCCATGCTAGAAAATACTATTGAGTATCATCAACTCATAGGGGCCCTGATTTTCTTAGTGAACATCCATTTGGACGTATTTTTTTCAGGGAACACCTTGAGTCAACATATGGTTGAGCCTCGTCACTTTCACTCAGTTGGTGCCAAAAATCTATTTAGATTATGAGCGCATAATGAAGAATGATTTTTGGGATGTGGTTCGAAGACCAGAGGAAAAAGCAATTGTCACATCGAAATGGCTCTACAATATCAAGCATGGATCTGATGGAAGTGCTGGAAAGTTCAAGGAAAGATTCATCCTCCGTGGCTGCTCTCAAAAGGAAGGCGTAGACAATGATGATATATTTTCACGTGCGGCCCGATATACCACCATCCAATCTATCATAGCCCCTGATGCTATGCAAGGATGGAGTCTTCATCAGATGGATGTGAAGACCACATTTCTACATGGTGTGATAAAGGAAGAGGCGTATGTGGAGAAATAGTTGGGGTTTGAAGTCCCGAATCGGGACACCCATGTCCGTAGGTTGAAGAAAGCCCTCTATGGGTTGAAGCAAGAACCTAAAGCTTGGTATCAGAGGATTGATCGCCACCTAATGAAGTTGGGCTTCACTTGTAGTAATATTGATTTGAACCTTTACTTCAAGGTTAATAGGGAAAAACCTCTAATTATGGTGCTGTATGTGGATGACCTCTTCTTGACAGGTGCTGACCCTCTCATTCATCAGTGAAAGAAGGAGCTTGATGTTGAGTTCAAGATGAAGGACCTAGGACAGATGCATTACTTCCTGGGCCTAGAGGTCTGGCAGAGAACTGGTGAGATTGTCCTTTCTCAAGGAAAATATATTGTGAAGCTTCTGGAAATATATGGAATGGTGGATAGTAAGTCTATGTTGACACTAATGGAGCTCAACTTCAAGAAGTTGAGTGGCAACGCTCCTGGGGCCATGCTAGAAAATACTATTGAGTATCATCAACTCATAGGGGCCCTAATTTTCTTAGTGAACACCCATTTGGACATATTTTTTTCAGGGAACACCTTGAGTCAACATATGGTTGAGCCTCGTCACTTTCACTCGGTTGGTGCCAAAAATCTATTTAGATATCTTCGGGGAACGATAAACCATGGGCTGAGATACACTGTCAGGAGCATTACACTCCATGGATATACTGATGCTGATTGGGATGGTAGTGTGGTGGATCGCAAGGGCACATCGGGATGTTCCTCCACACTTGGTTCTGCTTTGATATCATGGATGAGCAGGAAGCAAAGGTTGGTAGCTCTGAGCACCGTGGACGTCGAATACATTGTAGTGAGTATGGCGTGTTGTGAAGTAGTCTGGTTGCAAAAGATCTTTAGTGAGCTTTTTAGGCATGTGCTATATACCACCGTGATACTCTGTGATAACTAGAGTGGGATTCAGTTGTAAGAGAAACCTATGTTCCACGATCGCTCCAAGAATATTGGTATCAGGTACCACTTTATCCGAGATATGGTACAGTGAGGCGTCGTAAAGCTCGATCATATAGGAACCATTAGGGGAATTTTGAGGTCTAAAATGGGCCTCCTAAGAAAAATGTAGAACCAAAATAAACTTTATAAGAACCAATAAGATTCAAGATGATGATTTCAACCATGGGGGATGATTCACCAATTTTTCAAGTAAAAGGGTACAAAGATTAAAAAATAATAAAATAATAATACGACTTTTTCAACTTGTATTTTCAAATTATATCCCAAATTTTTTATTCAAATTTAGAGCAGGAGTACTCATTGGATGCAAAAATTAATTTCTCATCCAAGGAGTACCCATGTTGCATACTTTTGATGGACCCTGCTACACGAAAAATGCAAAATACATGAAGAAACGTGATTACAATCACTTTTTTCACATATTTATCATTTATCGTGTAGAAGGATACATCAAAAGTATACAACATGGGTACTCCTTGGATGAGGAATTAAATTTTGCATCCAACGAGTACTCCCGCTTGAAATTTGAGTAAAAACTTTGTGAGATAAGTTGAAAATACGAGTTGAAAAAGTAGTTTTTTATTTTTTCCCTCTAGAATTTGATGATGTAATCAAATCTTATTTTCTTATTTCCACTACTATTTTATAATTTCCTTAGGAGGCCCATTTTAGACCTCAAAATTCCCCTAATGTGATGAGAAGGTCATGGATATTCTCACAAATCCCCTAGGAAAGGTCAAGTTCCTAACCTTCCACGAGAATCTTGGTATCGTGGAATGACCCTATTCTGAGGGTCTTGTTGGACGATGAGATCTGGGAGCTCTGGGGGGCTTTAGGGATAGCTTCTCGGAGCTATACGCAACCACAGTGCTTGGCTTGTTGAACCTTGTTGGTGTGCTTCTACCCCACCGTTATGATGATTGAGTTGGTTCACCTCTCATAATTTGTGCCTCATATGCATCCTACCCATTAAGTTCAGGGCTCATGGGAAGTACCTCTCATTTGGCCAGTGAGGTGGGAAAAGCTAGAGACTAGTAGCAAAGACTGATGGACACATCAGAGATTTTCATACTCTCTATCTAGGATGGGACGGTCCAGCCACTTGATCTGGGATCAAGTACAGTGAGGTTTCAAACCTCCTGCTGACTTCGGGTCAGATAAACCAACTCTGGGTTGGTATAAGACTCTTTTTGAGTCCTATAGATGTTTCAAACTTTTGGGCTAAATATGTTAGACAGGAATGATGTCTTTGTGACTAAACCACTTCTGTTCTGAAATAAAGAAGCCAGGAAAGCAAGTTACGGCGGGATGACGCACGATGTGTGGATTGCATAGGTGGATGGAGTTCTCCCTAGTTGAGAGGGAGTGTTAATTTTGGACAACTAGGTCCAAACTCCATTTTTTGATGCTTAGATGAAGATCCTAATATTTTTATTGGGCGCCTCTTTCGAAGAGGTGGAAGATCGATCTAAAGATCATCTTGATCCAATGAGCAGAACATTTATTTTGAATTTATTCAAAATATGTGCAGGTTGGCCTAAAAGTTTAGTGCCACAACAGTTGTGTCACACACCCTCATTGATGGATATATATTGGTCAACGTTGGAGGACTTTTTCACTCATGTCATCCTCACATATTTCTCTCTCCTCATCTGATTGGTTTGATCACCTTGGAGGCTCTTCTCTTCACACGTGGGAAATTTCAGCAAGCAACATTTTATGTTTCTCGCCTAGGGTTTCTGCAACAGTGTTGACTAGCATTGACTTTGGTCAACACAAAGTCAAATTGACCTGAAAATCTCCAAAACTTTCGATTTTCTGAATATTCATTTTTTTGTCACAATTCTCGAGGTTGGACGTTGACTTTGACTTGGCTGTGTTTACCTAGATGTTGTTGTTGTTTGCGTTGACTATTGACTGACAATGTTGACTTTTGTTGACTTTTGGGGTTGACTATTTTGGCTATCCTAGAGGGTTGTGTGACACTTCTGGTTGGCTGACTGTATTGAGACTTTTCTAGCTGAAGCATCCTATTGACCATCGTAATGCACCAACACACATATTTTTCTGGCTTGTATTTTGTCGATATACTGGTATGTTCTATCAGCATTTTACTTTATTATTTATGTGATTGCTGACCGATATTGGGATAAAAAGTAAAGTTGTATCAAGCATAGAACATCTTCATAAATTTACAAACAACCTCCCATGTATCGGGACCCATCACTGTTTCCTTTATTTTCCTCATCACTTCTACAAAAGTATCACTGGTTGGTCCAATTGTTTTGTACACATATATAAGTCTGCTTAAAGAGTGAGTAACTATTTCTAAACTTTCTCGACTCTCAGCAAGGAGTTTGAAACACATAAGTTCTTTCTTCAATTTTTAATAAAGATGTTTACACCTTTCTAATGTGCATTATTGGACGCTTGTTTCCCAAGGTATATCAGAAACGTCAGATGGATAAGTTGTAGTTGGTGTACAACCTTCTTCTTGAATAACGCGTTTTGACCTACGTCTTTTTGAAGCAACATTTTCAGTCTCTGCATCAATATAAAAAATTTGTATAAATAAAAAAACATGTGAAAAAATTTGTACAAATTGAATGAAAACAATATTTTGATTAATGGCCACCTCAAGATGGTTGGCCAGCATCATGCCCACCCTGAGACTATTGAGAATTAGAATTACCACCGATTGGTTATGAACCAACACAACCACTGATTGATTAGCCTACGGGGGAATGCATATCACCACCCTCACTCAATTGGACACCACCTATTGATGGGCCACTAGGGGAATGTGTACCACCACCAACCTCACGTGACGAGAGGGAAGCTTCATAAAAGAAATATGAATTTATAATCAATTCAAAAATAAATTCATACATATAAATACATGTACATATGATTGATTAAATTGCGTGAACCATACTATGATTGCTTGAACCATGGCCACGCTCCATTGATGGAGTAGATACTCTTGTCCTCCTAACTCTAAAAAATAAAAAATGAAACTTATTAAAATATAATTTAAGCCACAAAATTGATCAAAAAATTAATTACATATGTATACATGTATGTATATGGGGATAAAATTATATATATTCAATAAAAAAGTCAATTCCACATGTATACATGTATGTATGGAGATAATATTATATATTCAAATGTCATTTAAAATCATGCACATTTAATATAAATACTTTGAACATCCTTCAATCCGTGATCCCCCTCTCTCGTGGAGGCATGGTATTCTATTGATCTTAGTCGTTCATCCTCCATCATATATATATGGATATCTATTGTGGACATTTACAATTATTTTTAAAGTACTATTTAAAATAAATTCAAAATATTTCAAAAAATTAATGTAATTTAGTACACAAATTATGTAAAACACGACTTTCAAAGAATAAATTGATGTGTGAAACTCAATTTAAACAAAAATTTGTTGAAGTCCTCACATTTTAATTTTATAAAACATGAAGTTCACCAAGCTGTGCTTACAAGGTGGGGACACACTTGGTATATAATTGAAAAAAACACATGGTCATTAAAAATAACACTGTTATAAGTAAAAAACACACACATATCCAAGATATGTTACAATGCCCATCAATAAATTTTGAAGGAGAGCGTCTCAACATTAATTCATCTTTAAGAGATGAATATTGAATTGGCATTGCCCCGTATAATACTAATTCATCTATTAATTCATCTTTGAGAGGTGAATCTTGAATTGGCATTGCCCCACACAATATATTACCAGACATCTTATTAACATTTGCACAATGTCTTATATTAAAAAATTCAAATTGTCTAACAATATTGTTTGCTTTACCATGCAGTTGTTTTAGCCTCTCCTTCTTAACTTGGCACACGCCTTTCATCTAGTTGCACACAAGTTTAGAATTGGTGAAAACTACAATTCCATTTGACCCATACTCCCTAGATGTTTCCAATCCTTCTATCAATGCAATATAATATGCCTCATTTTTTTGTTTTTCCTCCCGGTATATTCATTTTCCTTTGGAGGATCTTGTTAGTCGCAATATTTCAAAGCACATATGTAATCATTGCTTTCCCTGGATTGGGATAGCAAGAAACATCTATGCATAATGTCCATTTTCAACCATGTTTAATGGGTTTTTTTATCCCTTAAAAAGAAAATTCAATAAAATATATTAAATGAAAATATATTGCAAATGCATGGGAGAAATGAGATGTTCATGGTTTTCCTTAAAGTTTATTGGTGAAAGTACATGTACATGGTTCCCAAAAAAACTAGCAAATTCCTTAAAGTTTATGGGAGAAATGACATGTGCATGGCCTCCCTTAAATTTTATGGGGGAAATGACATGTACATGGTTCCCAAAAACACTAGAAAATGCCTTAAGTTTATGGGAGAAATTTTGTGGGTGAAATGACATGTGCATGGTTCCCAAAAACACTAGAAAATGCCTCAAATTTTATGGGAGAAATGACATGTACATGGTTCCCAAAACGTTTATGGGAGAAATGACATGTAAATGGTTCCCAAAAACACTAGCAAATGCCGTAAAGTTTATGGGAGAAATGGCATCTACATGGTTTCCAAAAAAAACTAGCATTTTTCTTATTGCAAAAGCTTTAAATTTTATTGCAAATTCCTTAAATTTTATGGGATAAATGGCATGTACATGGTTGGGAGAAATTTCATGTACATGGTTCTAAAAAACACTAGAAAATGCCAACTTTATGGGAGAAATGACATGTACAAGGTTTCCAAAAACACTAGCATTTTCCCTAAAAATATATAAAATGAAAATATATTACAAATGGCTTAAATTTTATTGCAAATGCATGGGAGAAATGACATGTACATGGTTTCCAAAAACACTAGCATTTTCCCTAAAAATATATAAAATGAAAATATATTACAAATGGCTTAAATTTTATTGCAAATGCATGGGAGAAATGACATGTACATGGTTTCCAAAAACACTAGCATTTTCCTTATTGCAAATGCCTTAAATTTTATTGCAAATGCATGGGAGAAATGACATGTACATGGTTTCCAAAAACACTAGCATTTTCCTTAAAATATATATTAAATGAACATTAGTTGCAAATGACCTAAATTTTATTTCAAATGCATGGGAGAAATGGCATGTACATTTTTTCCTTAAAACACTAAGGCATTTTCATTAAAAATATATTAAATTAAAGTTTATGGGAGAATGACATGTACATGGTTTTCCTTAAAGTTTATGGGAGAAATGACATGTACATGGTTTGCCTTAAATTTTTCCTTAAGTTTAAAAAAATATATTAAATTCAAGTTTATGGGAGAATGACACGTACATGGTTTGCCTTAAATTTTATGGGATAAATGACATGTACATGGTTTGCCTTAAATTTTGCCTTAATTTTATGGTAGAAATGACATTTACATGGTTTGCCTTAAAGTTTGCTTTAAAGTTTATGGGAGAAATTACATAGAAATGAAATGTACATAGTTCCCAAAACATTAGCAAATTCCTTAAAATTTATGGAGAAATTACATATAAATGACATGTACATAGTTCCCAAAACACTAGAAAATGCCTTAAAGTTTATGGGAGAAATGACATGTACGTGATTTGCCTTAAAGTTTGCTTTGAGTTTATGGGAGAAAGCCTTGATTTTATAGGAAAAATGAGATGTACATTGTTTGCCTTCAATTTTTCCTTAAAGTTTATGGGAGAAATGACATGCCTTAAAGTTTGCATTGCTAAGAGTTTAAGGGAGAAATGGCATGTACATGGTTTTCCTTAAAGTTTTCCTTAAAGTTTATGGGAGAAATGACATAGAAATGACATCCCTTAAAGTCTGCCTTTAGATTATGGGAGAAATGACATATGTACATGGTTTGACTTAAAGTTTTCCTTAAATTTTATGGAAAAAATGGCATAGAAATGAAATGTACATGGTTTCCAAAACACTAGAAAAATCCTTAAAGTTTATGGGAGAAATGACATGTACATGGTTATCCTTAATTTTTTCCTTGAGTTTATGGGAGAAATGACATATACATGTTTATCCTTAAATATTACTTTAATGTTTATGGGAGAAATGACATGGAAATGACATATACATGGTTCCAAAAACACTAGAAAATGCCTTAAATTTTATGGGAGAAATGACATCTACATGGATATTCTTAAAGTTTTCCTTGATTTTGTGGGAGAAATGGGAGAAATGACATGTACATGGTTTCCTAAAGGAATAGATTCCTCCTTTAATCCAAAACTTAATATGACTTGTATGTTTCTGACTGTTCTACTTTATGCCCACATTATGTCCATTTGTCTCTTTGTTCCTCATGTCTGAGCTGGTTGGTGTTTATTTATAGATAATTATATCAACCTTCTTCCTGCAATTGTTATGTCCTTTATAGAATGATCATCATAAAGTAAAGTTTATGCATGTTATGGGAGCTGCAAACAAGTCTGATATGTGGTGATGATGTTGAGATTTAGAGGATCAGTATTTCTCATTTTTGGGGTGTTGGATTTAGTGTTGCTTCAATGTTGTGGCCATGGTAGCTCAGCTTTGAAAATTGTAGATCAGATTGATAATAACACTAGAAATCCAAGGAAGCCTCATGAAGAAGTGTTGAGTAATGGTTTATGGAATTCAATGATGATTATAGGGCCTGCAACTCCTGCAATTCCTTCTGCTCCCTCCAAATTCAGAATTGAATATAGGTAAGTATAATATGTTACATTATTACAATAATATAATATAGGTAAACATTAATTAGTGTAAAATAGATAGGGAATCAAAGCCCATTGAATATGAGGTTACAATGACTCTATAGCTTATATAAAGAGGCTGAACAAGTAACAATAGTTATGACAACTTCTATGATCAGACTAGCTATAAACACATAATTAGTGTAATGAATAGGTATAAGTAAGATTATATAGGTAATGTTCGATATGTGATTAGTGTGAACCTTGTACTCAGTCTGAATTTACACTTATCAAGCTGTTCGATACGGTACGGTAACTCCCTGTATCATCATACTTGTAATCATACCTTATAAGTTTCATAGAAAGTTTGATTCATTATGTGAATGCTTACTACTTCTAGCTTATCTACAACTATATTCAGTTTAAGTCAGCAAGTTGGTTAAGCTCTTACACTAGACTTATGATTAAAGAGCTAGAATAGAGAGACTATACTTATGGCAATTGTTAGCCCTAATTAACACCACTTATTAAGAGTAATATGATAGTACAACATGTTAGTTAGATGAAACAGACCATGTTCAAGCTTTATGGAGAGAGTAAAAACTAAGCCTATAGCAGTATAAGTCACATAAGTGATGTAACAAACTGTGTACACTTTGTCATAATACCCTAAACCTTATAAGAGCAGACATGCCTAGAGATCATTTTCCAAAATTGAATTCTGGTATGTTATCGAGTTGGAGACAAATTCCTATCCTTTTAAATGTGCATATTGTACATCTTAAAGTTATAATTTTTTTAATTTCTACTTTCTAATCGAATTTAAAAACAAAGCTAAAAGGAACAAAAATCGCTTCCACCAATTTTGTTTGCTTCCAGTAAGCATAAAATGTATTGGCTACAATATAAATTCCTATTGAAGAAAGATTATTTGTTCAAGGTAGCCTTCATTAAAAAGTTATGATGTGAACAATTCGATGATATGTCTCGTCATTTAAAAAATCTCAAAACACAACAAAACTTAGGGAAAAGCACAAGCATCAGTTTTATTCATTGAAAATAATCTAAGATGCTTTCATTTCCATGTGAAAATAAAAGGAGAAGCGGGAGGATGCAAATACCTATAAATTTAGAGACAAAGAGACAGCAAGAGCATGCACAATGAGAAAACAACGAGAACATGCACAATGAGTAGACAACGAGACGATGAGGCCACAGATCGCGAGGATGCACATAATAGAAAATCTGCGAACATGTAAAATTAAATTAAAAAAAATAAAAAAATAAAAAAAATAACAGAACATAAGCCATAAACCTTACCTTCTCACCTTCTCTTTCTCCCCTACTCACCCCTGCAACAACGCAACACAAACAGAGCAAGACAATACCCCTACAACAGCACAACACAAAAAGAGTGAGACAGACAACAACATAGCGGAAACAAAGCAATGGTAACTAACCGAAGGGTAACTAACCCAAAAATTATTGCGTTCTAGGGTCCAGTATATTTATAAGAAAATGTCCGGCTGAATTATTTTAAAAATTTCAACTGAACTAATAGTTGGGTTGAACTATTAGTTCAATCAAAATTTTGTTTCCGCTTTTCCCATCTCCAGACAAAAAACTGTTTACCCATGCCGTCAATACGTCGTAAATGTAAATGGAAGAATTAGTTCGGCTGAATTAATTTCAAAAATTCGGCCAAAATGTTGGGAAAATGAAATTTCCGAATGCATTTCTCATGAAAGTGTAACCCACCTTCGCATTTTTACCCATGCCTGATGCTACCAGGTGAGTCGACACCAACACAATCAGGACAAGAGGAAGATTGTAAGTCTTTAGAGAAGCTCCTTCTTCAAATTGGGTAGATTTCATACCATATGTGTAATTTTGTGTCTATATTGAATTATCATCACATCAATAGGTCTAGTTGAGTCTATAATAGGATCTAGATAGTTTCTATACTGATGCTTGAATGTAATGGATTCATAATTGTATTAAACTTTTGGAGGTCCAAAAGTCCTTTTGTTTGGAGGTATGATGCAGGATGGATCTTCTTTAAGTCCAGTCAAAGTTTTCTATGTAATGTTTGAAGACCAAGATGTTCTCAGATAGAAAAAGTTCTCCACATGCTCATATTTTTACCATCTCATGTTCTCGTGCAATCAGCGCCAAATCGAAGAGCTCGTTGCGCTGATTCTTGTGGTATATTCGATTTTGAAAAAGGCCTCTATATGAGGAATAAAATGTGTTTTGAAGATTTACCTCAAACGGGAAAAAGGTGGCCATAACAGGCCAAGTGGCAATCTTTCATTTCGACATGTGGCAGTCAAAATAGGTCAAATTTAAAGGTATTGGTCAAATTCAGCATAGAGGTAGGATGGAAGAGTTGGGGTTCGAACCCACAACCTCCGTTGTAACACCACAAAATTTCACCATTGCACCATGTTCATGCTTTAATATACAACATCTGAATGTTTTATTTAAAGGCATATTATATGGTGTATGGGGAGAAGGGTTGGCGAAGCCTGCCATACTTGGCAGGCCCACATAACCCTACATATGATTAGAGCCACTCTAAACAAACCCCCAGAAAGGGAATAAAACCCTCATAGTCATGATCCAAACTTGTCATATGTTATTGTCGTGATACATATCAAATTCCATGGGTCTTTGGATATGTAGAACTTCGGAAATATACACATAACTGCTAAAGTAGTGTTAGTCACATTGCACAGTTTCCAACGGAGCAATGGAAAATGTTATGTGTCTACCATGGTCAACAAGTTAGCACAAGGCATCACTGCCTCGGAGCAAGCAGCATAGGGTTTCACGATTACATAAATATCAGGGACCAAGTAAGCATATGCCATGAGATTGTGACAACTTGGTGCAGAGGTCTTATTAATACCATATGGCGTGGAGCACGAACAGTATGGAAACGAAAGTGTTATGGAAATTCATAGTTAGCAGCAGTCCTAAATAGCACGGAATATGTGGCATGGAGGTGGAAAAAATTATGTGGCACATGGCACAGAGGTGGCACCCAACGGCGTGTACGTTATATGGTAACCAAAGTCATGATACATTGCAACAAAAAACCAAAATAGAGGATTATGATCATATGACAACAAGCTATGGTTAAACAACCTGGAGTGTTCAGTTGTGGAAATGGAGATATGGACCTTCGAAGATATGGAAATTGATTTATATGCCATATATATATTCGCCACCCTAATACATTAAACCATATTCTATATGTGTTTCCATGACGTTCGATGTATATAACGTATGTCCGCCAATGGGTTGTAACAATACACTATTTTAAAAACCTTTTTTGAAACCGATATTTGATATGGTGCATATATGTTATATAGCTATAACTTAGCTTAAAACCGATTTCTATGTTTGCTTTAGTGTTAAATCCACACTCTATTGTTATGGTTATAATCTATGCATTCGATTTCACTTGAATTGCTAATATAGTTGTGCCACACCTTAAATTTTCCTTGTAGTTATAAACAATTGCTAAGATGGAAAATATGTTAACCAATATCTTAAATTATAGTTCCAATAACCTTATAAAAGGTTGTCATTGTACCAAGGAAAGGAAGCAATTCGAAATCAGAGGAAAGTGAAGCTTGGAGATGGTTTTGAGAGCCATACAGAATCCAAATTGGGTGTTGGAAGAGCCGAAATGGGGGTTTTAGTGCACTCTGGACTAATCAGCAGAGTTTGTTCGGTAGTTGAAGCAACCACTTATTTAATATTTAGTACATGGGAATGTTGTCTCTCTAAGTCAAGTTGAGGCAGTTAATTGAATGATCCACCCAATGATGCATGATGGCTCATTTTCAGTTGAGGTTTAGACTCCTTGCAGGAGACTCTTTGTTTTTTTGTAAATGACATGTTGATTACATGTTATCAATTTATATTGTGAGAGTTATTTATAGGAGAAAATTTCCTTGCAGAGGAAATACCCACACTTTTAAACAGCGAATGGATATACCCCTTTTTATCTGCGGAAATATGAGAGGCCTAGCCTTTTGAGCAAGTCTCAGAGACATAGCCCAGGAGGGGTGAATTCTGTCACCAAACTTTGTGTCATTATTCTTGATGATTGCATGATTATTTGTGTTATGTTCTTTATGGTTAAATTGCACATGAGAACTAATTCATGCTTAAAGGAACATAAAATGAACATATTATTTTGAAAACCCATTTTCAAGCTTTGAAAGCGTCAAAAAACGATCCTTTTCCTCATTTTCGGATCACCACATATTGTTTTGCTCTATGGAATCCATCTATTTATCCGCTCCTTTGACCAAATTTCCATGTTTAAATTACTTTTCAAAACATGTTGGTTGACAAGTAAATAATGAAAATTTTGAATTCGCATATAATTCTTCATAAATTTCTCTCAAACTTATGGTCTTTATAAGTTTTAAGGAATCATATTCACTACTTAATTGAGTAGTAGTATATTGAGTTGTTGTAGTAAATGACTCACCTTGAATAGAATGTCTTGGAGTATTTATGATTGATGACTTGATTTGTAGATATTTAATTTACAACCTATTCCTTTGTGCCATCCTATACTTGAGGTGTCATTGCTCCAACTATTATATATTTTCTTTTGGAATACTATGCAATATCATTGAGGTTTCTAAAATTCCAGGAAAACACTTCACCCGCCTTTAAGTACAAAATGTTATTTTCTCCTCAATATTAGTGAAGTGTTTGCTCAAAACATTGGGAACCTTAATGATATACATAGTATTCCATAGGAACGTCTCAACACCAATATAATTATGATTGTGAAAACCTACATGCTAAAATATTATAGATTCTAATCAATGCTTCCATCTCGTGCTACATTTTTTTTTAAATTCGACATCTCTATTAATTATCAAATTATTTTTATTTGATTGTACAACTTATATGCCTTCAACTAATCACCGTACCCAATAAAAATGCTCTTCTCACTTCTATTATATAGGTTCTTTATCAACACTTTAGGCATATTAGTGTATGCCAAACAATCAAATACCTTAAAATGTGCTACGAAGAAACTCATACATGTATATTATTCCTATGGAACTTTGTTCTATAAAATTTTAGTGGGATGTATATCAAAAACATACACCTAGAAAGCTACTTCTAACTCCCAAAACTCATTTGATAAATCATTTTCTATCAACATACTTTTAGCCATATTCATGATGGTTTTGTTGTTCATCTTAGGTACATCATTTTGTTGTGGTTCACAACTTATGGTGAACTATCTTTTGATTACATGATACTTGAAAAAGTTACAAAAAATAACTTGAGTCATTCTCACCTCCTATGTCTAAATGTAACACTTTGATCCGATGACCAATTTGCTTCTCTCCCATTGCCTTGAATAGTATAAAATTGTGAATATTTTCATACTTCTTTGTGAGGAAACACACCAAATTATTTCTCATGTAATCATCTATGGAGGTTAAGAAGTACTAAATCCCTCCAAAGGACTCTGTATACATTATGCCACACAGATCTGTATGAACCGCCTCTAAAGGCACCTTTGCTCTATAAGGCACTCCCTTAGGAATATTTTATATGTGTTGTTCTCTATAATGAAACCTTGACATGAACTAGTTCGCTCTTAAATTGGAGGAAACCCATCAATGATCTTCAATTGCTGCAATAATCTAAGGCCACCAAAATGTAGATGATTAAAGATAAAATTTAATAACCAAAAATCATCCAGGCAAGTTTCATTTTGAGAAAGTGGGTATTCATGTTTACAATACTTCATGGAAAGAGGATACATCTTATTCTTCATTACATTTACTCACATTATCAACATCTTAATATGAGATTTTTCATATATGAAATAATTATATCCTTTAAAGGCTACATTATACCCTTTTTGAGTAAGTTAGTAAAAACTAAAAAGATTATGCTTCTAACTTGGAACATAGTAGACATGTAGTATATGCCCTTTCTGACTCTATATTGTGAGCATGTTAACCATTCATTTTCCCAAATTGACTTCAGTCCTAATTGAATCCACGGCGGATTCACTCAATGAACCTATGACATATCACGTGCATTCGTGAAATAGTAAATAATACCCTTAATTTGACTACATATTGGAAATTACCACTATAAACCACATTTTTGAACCCCCTACCAATATGAACCCCATATAGCTTCCAAATTAAAAAAAAAAAACTTACTTTCACTAGATATTGTAGGTATCCATTCTTTCAATTTTTTCATTGAATTTAAGCTCCAATTTTATACCTCCCAATATAAAACCCTTTACCCCCTATTATATGCTCAATATATTATGTCATTTTTCCCTCATTATATATACCCCAATATGAATGCATGTGGCATGGTGTTGCTCCCCTAGTGAAGCCCCCGTTATTGAATCATCTGTATTTGAAAATATTCTTTTGTTTCATCTCATGTCATTGCTACATCCTCTATCTCTAAGTAAAATAACATTAGATAACTCTTGAGTAGCATTATACATGTCACGATTGTTCACACTTCTCAAATGAATAGTTTTCATCTTGTCTCTTAAGATCAACTTTCTTCTTTCAATATTCATGTGCATAATGACCCATCTTACTACAATAAAAGCACTTAACTTTTCATTCGTAATACTTTTGATTTGATCACGAACCTTTGTTGCTACTCCACTTAGACTATGAGGATTTGTCTAATATCCTTAATTGTTCAAAACCATGTATTTAATTTTTCCCTCTTGTGTCTTGATCTAGATCCTCCTCTTTCATTTGAGATAGAAACCTCTAATTTGAATTCATTTTCCAAAGACTCATCGTGCTTGTTAACTCAATATTCATGGAATAACAAGGATCACAGTAGCTCATCTACTTATAGTTGTGACATGCCTTTAGACTCTTCAGTGGTTGTGAGCACTACATCAAATTTTTTAGGCAAGGTTCTAAAAAGCTTCCCTACCACATTCCTAAAAGCTCTCCACCGCTCATCCTTACCTGATTGGAAATATTTATAAGTTGGGTGATATAATTATCCACAAACTCTAACTCTTTCACTTTCAATTTTTCAAAATTTATATTCAACATCTACAACTTAATTGTCTTCACCTTCATAATTCCCTAATACTTAGTTTCTAATATGTTTCGTGCTTTCTAATAGGAATTTGTTACTCAGATTTTGGGAAATATAGTCACATCCACACCATTCATCTTTAAAATTTGCAACTTAACTGTCTTCACCTTTATAATTCCCCAATACTTGGTTTTTATGATGTTTCGCACTTTCTTATAGGACTTTGCTACTATGACTTTGGAAAATATAGTCACACCCACAACATTTTGAATAAAAATAAGTGTTTTCCCATCGTTTTTTATATTGACTATGAGTTGACCCTTTTATGCATTCTCATCAAGTAGCTCTATGTAGCCACAAACTACAAGTTCTCACACCTTCTTCAAAAGTAACCAAGTTACATTTTAATGACCCGAACACCTTAAATTTTCCTGTTTAAAACTAAAACCAAACCAATAATTGGAAAAGATTTCCAATTAAAACCATATCTCCCTTCATTACTTCATTTAAAGAAAAACACCTAAAACTTAACTTAAAAAACACCTAACTAAAATCCCTATCTCACTGAACTCTTAACTTCCCTTTCTTTAAATCCACCTTTTATTTTTATGATTTTTTTATCCTATACCATACTTTGAAACAATGCGGAAAACATCCCACCACTTTACCCTATCTCACTAAACTCTTAATTTCCCTATCTTTAAATCCACCTTTTATTTTTATGATTTTTTAATATTATACCATACCTTTAAAAAATGCCAAAAAAATCCCACCACGTTAAAAAAAAACATTTTCCACTTTTTCACCAATATCTAAAAACTAATATCTAAAATATAGCTTAAATTATTAGTTTTACCTATCAAATAGATTGAGCAACGCTGCTATATAAAAAAAATATAAGGTTATGTGTTTTGTTAATTATAAAAGTATTAAGAAAACTTGAAAAGAAATTGCAAAAACTTGTGACCTTTTTAAAGAATCTTTCAAACGTTCCCCACGGAACCAGAAACCTTTGGTAACGGACGGGACTGCAGCGGCTCTCGATCGGTGCCAACACTATAACTTTGCAATGTTAACTGTGGCTGCTCATGTGTAGTAACAATTTTTTGACTTGGTGGCAGCTGCTCTGTTCTTATAAAATAAGAGTTTAGAGAAAAATCTCAGCTATTTCACGTAGACTAGGCTGCAACATAATAATATTTTGGCTCTTGGGTTCTTGTGGTTTTGATACCAATCTGCTATTCAAATCAAAGCCACAAAATAACATAATATAATATGACTAACAATAACATAATATAACATGACCAGGTGCTGAGTAAATTCTCAATTGTTTGAATCTCCATGATGAAATTGACTTACAACCAGTCAATTATTCAACCATTTAAAATTATATGACGAAATACACTCAAAACTTCTAAATATATTTATTAATTTTAATTCATGCATGCATAAATAACATTTCAAAAAATTAAACACACAGAGTTGCCGAAAATGTTTTTATCAAGACAATACAATCGCTGAAATTAAATCATAAAAGTTTTCATTTCAATACAATTGCGGAAATTAAATTATGAGTTTTTATTTCAATACAGATTAGCCGAGATTAAAATCTCAATTATAGTGGAACAAATAAAATCAAACAATTTTACTCAAAGTGAAACAAAATAGTGTATGGCTTGAAAAGTTAATTTTTTCTACGTAGAAGGGCGGTAGAGTGCTCCAAGAACATGAAACCTGCCATTACTGAAATGCTCGGGTAGGGTTCCGCACAGAGCCTGACCAGGAAGCAAGAGAGCAGTGAACCAGAGAGTTAAGTGCATCAAGGGCAGTATAATAGCAGCCTCGAGAGGGGTGCCGGCTCCCTCCTATCGTAATATTACCATTGGAGAACAGAGTAGTAGATCTGCAAATTCGACAGGGGGTAAATCAGAAAGGAGGACCGGTTCTTGGTGCAAAGTGGTAGGGAAAGACCAGAGGACAATGTTTGCCTCAGGAAATCAAGAAACCCAGATTTGTTATTCCACCGAATAAATTGGACGAGTATAAAGGATATATGAAAGACCATGCACTCATTTGAAAATTCATTGGCATATGGCCAACTGAAAAGGATTTATTGAAAAGGATTCAGGTAAAATGGCAACCGAAAGGACATCTTGATCTAAAATTTGGACCGCGAGGATTCTTTATAGTCATCTTCACCAATCTTTTGGATAAAGAATGAATATTTGAGGGAGGGCCATATTTTTACAATATTGCTGGACTCTTCCTTAGGCAATGGGAAGAATGTTACAACCCAGATGAAGACCAATTTCTAGGTGCACCAGTATGTGTAGGATTATTTTCTATCCCAATGGATTTCTGGGATTCAGATATTTTAGAAGGAATAGGTAATTCCTTAGGGAGTTTTGTGAAAATTGCTGAAACAACTTGTTGTGGTTGATACACTTAATTTGCATAAATCTGCGTGTATATGTACATTTCTTAACCACTTCCAAAGTCAATAGAATTAGAATATGAAGGAAATATTTGGTAGAAAATGCTCGATTATAAACATATCCCTTTTCGTTGTTGACGGTACCATGAGTATGGCCATGTATTCAAAACCTGTCCTCGGGATACCCCAAAAAAACAAGGAGGAAAAACGCCAACGAGCAATGAAGTACCTTAGGAAAAAGATGATAGATTCGTAACCGTCACTAGTAAAAGAAAGAATAGAAGATGACAGGGGACTTCGAATAATTCCTTGAAACAAAAGAGCAGTAAAAATTGATATGAAATCTTGCAAAAAGAAGGGGAAACATCTAAATATATGGAAGAATCTCCAATCCTAAGTTAGGAAACAGTGAAACAGAAAACGCAAGCAACAAAACAGAAAGCACCTCAAGAACAGACAGAAACCGAGGAAATAATAGGAGTGGAACAAATGCCAATGGACATTGAACAACAGAAAGAGGACTTAAGTGCAAAATAACATGTCCTAAAGCGACTATTGTATGAATGGAGAAACTTGGATGACAGAATTATCCCAGAAGATAAAAATAATCTATTTAAAGAGATGTTCGAGCATTACCTGACTCCTCAGGCCAGAAAACAAGTAAGTACCCGAGAGACCAATCCTCCCGAAGAATCAAATAATAAAATAAAACTGGGTAAGAAAAAAGGTAGAAGAAAATCACATTTTTCTATCCAATTAGTGGGA
The DNA here is from genome assembly GCA_034641835.2 of Pinus albicaulis. Lineage (NCBI taxonomy): Eukaryota > Viridiplantae > Streptophyta > Pinopsida > Pinales > Pinaceae > Pinus > Pinus albicaulis. The sequence goes on along the minus strand of CM076577.1, from coordinate 331,786,608 downwards.
GAAATGTTAGTAAATACTGGCAAGATAATACCATTAACAACAGTATTCCAAAAAGCACCAAAATTTCACCAATGAAAGTCATCTCTCGGAGTATAAGAGGCCTGGATAGCAAAGGAAAGCAGTAATATCTAAAGGATAAGTTAAAAGTAGAAAAACCCCAAGTTATGTTAATTTAGGAAATAAAAGTTTCCACTCAAAAGCTGGAAACTATTCTACAGTCATTTAAACCACATTATGAAGTGATGGCCATTGATTCTAGTGGAACAAGAGGAGGCATAGTCATACCATGGAGCGCTGCTGAGATAACAGTAGATGGTGTTATTGCCTAAATCTACCTCAGGCTGAGGAAGGCAGAGTCTAGGGTAATATCAAACCACGCTTAACCTGGTAGCTAGCCCTACCAGATCGGGAGAGGGCTCTCTCCTAGTCAATCTCAGCAAAAATAATCAGTGAGGCTTGAGATGACTCGAATAAAGGCTGATTTTAGGCTAGGTATATATGTAAGAGACTTTGATTTTATTTTAAGGGTGTTTGTTGGATCAAAGGGAAAGGCAGATTTTGGGTATGGGAAATGAGCAGTTTTGCAGGGATCTGAATGGGGCAAGGTAGGCAACTGTTTTTATGTTTCAATTTTGAATGAAATGGATAGCTCAGACCGGTGAGGGGTTGAAGAGGGCAAGAGACTTTCAAGAGTCCTCTTCAGACAGTTTGAAAACATAGAAAATTAAACAAAACTCAAGGTAGAGCACTGCAAATCTAATGAATTCCACCTTTATACTTGTTTGTTTAACTTAAGAAGAAATAAGAGGGTAGATGATACATATAAAGCACCATTAAACTTACAATAACAGAGAGAAAGACGCCATCAAAACAAAGAGCCACATGAATCCCAAGGAGTGCTATAAACCCTGGTCTACTCCTTTGCCAAACTGCAGAGATGAAATGTACAATGAAGCTCCAAGAAATCCCAACTGTCCAACCTATGCCAATGTCTAAAAAACTACAAGATATAGACAAGCATAACTCATCTCCATGCCTCTAGGGGTCGAGCTCACTAGTTTAGGATTTGTTTCAACAATATCTGAACTAAGAACTGGAAAATAGGCAGTGGAACAACTTGCCTCTATAAGATAGGAAACTGATTCATTCATTTACAATTCACCTTTTGATGAATGAATCTACTTCCATGAGTAAAAATTTGCCAAAATTACATCAATATCCATGAAATTACATCAAATTACATCAAAATTTTTACATGTGGAAGTAAGAAAGTCAAACTGGCCAAAACTAGGCGAAAAACAGAGTTACTGAGTGAAAACTGAGCCAAAATCCCCAATGCGCCACGCCTGAAATCTCTATGCGTCGTGCCACATTGGAGCTTATTTTGAAGGTTTTCCTGGTGTCCAAATTGAGTGCAGAATAGCTTGTTTGAAATCTCTTTGTGTATAGTTATCATTTGACTCATCAAGCAAGTCATTTGGCCAACCAAGCTAGGAGAAAGCTTGATTTTCCCAAGGTCACTTCAGAGGTGCATCAATTCTCCTGAGGCAACTGTATTTATTAAATTTCTCTAAAACCATGACACCTGTGTAAAAATTGAAGGATTTTTTTCTTCCTTTGCCTATTGTGGACAAAACCCTCTCTCATTTTTCCCAAATTCATCTTTTCTTGCTCAGAAACATCATTGGAGTAAAATATATCCCGATGTGTGGAACAAGGAATTTGTCGAAATGAAGTGAAATGAAGGGGATAAGGGACTTCTAAATTCTTGAGAAAATTTTGGGAAGTAGGGAGGGATGTTAGGAAGTAGAGGAAAGTGGAATTTCAAAGATTGGGTGAGGGGAAGGGGTCCAAAAGGGAAAAACACAGGCCTAGCCTAGAAAATTCTCCGTTCATAGCAAACAGTTTGTCTGAAAATGCTATAGTTTGTGGGATCTCGGTGATGGGAGAGTATTTAATAAATTTGTGGATAGGAAAGATGTGAACATCAGGGATACAAGTTTGTTGATAGTTTGACCAATAAAGAGGAGTACTTTCAAAACAAGATGGAGAGGAAATGACCTGCAATCCTCATGCAAACATGAACTTATGAAAGGTGTAAAATGACCTTTGGAATCATCATGGTGGCAAATAGCCTACGAATGATGGTACACTCAGCTGAATGGTGACATGGACTGACATTTGGACAACTTTGAAAGGAGTGAAAACAAACCTTAGACCTAATACCTAGTGACCAAATTTTGCTTGAAGACTCACTGAAATGACAAAATTTGACCTTGACACCTTAAAATCACTTTGTAGGAGCATTTTTTATCACTGGAGGAAGTCTGCAAAGACTAACACTAACATTGGCTCCAATGGGGATGGTAGCTCCTTGGAGGTGCCAAGAACAGCAGATCTTTGGAAAGCAGACAATGCATTCATCCATTGGGCAATGGAGTCATAAACTCAAGCTGAAATTCATGACTAAAAACTAATGACTTGACGACACAAATTGACTCTCATTCAACTAAAAACTGACTCGATACTTAAACACAACCGACAAACTAGAAATGATGCTCAAAGTAGAGTTTATTCATCAAATCCTACTCTAACAGTTTCATTCATCACCTGATCAAGTGAAATGAAAGAACCAATGCAACCAAGTAAGCATCCTGGCTGCTGTTTGAATTCTCCGCAAGTGCTCGCTTATGAACAACAAGAGAGAACGACTGAAAGGCAACTCCCATGAAAACTTGGAAACAGATCCATTGAATGATATGGATTCTCTATCCGCCTCCAAAAACACCGCATAAGGATCTTGAAGTTCATGCACACTGGGACTTAGCTCATCCAATGGATTACTTTCCTTCTCCTCATACCATGAATGCAAACTTTGTTTTGAGCTCTGTGACAAGACTCCTGCTGAAAATGACAAAGAAACCAGCTGTCGCATCAAGTTTATATCAGCACACGTTTCAATCTCACATGTAGTCAATGGAAAAAAACTTTGACTGCAGACATCAGCGAACACATCAGCTATTGGATCATGAAAATCTTGAAAAGAATGGTGAAACCCATTTTCTATTGGTTCCGATGAGATTACATGATTTCCTACAGGCTACTCATTTGAAGATATACTATGCAATTTACCCTTCAAAAACTGAAATGATTCAAAACAAAATGGTATGGAATCATCTTGTATCATTTGATCGTATGTGCCAGCTTCCAAGTCCTCATCTGCAACTTGACAATTAATGGCATTCGGGGGCTACAAATCTGGATATGATAAGTCTTGAACAAGGTTTTCATTGCCCTCAAGATGGTCCAAATCAAGACTTGTCGACAGTTGATTTCTGATTGCATGGAAGTTGTCTGTGATGAATTGAAACGAATCAAAATAAAAAGGCAAAGATCCTTCACTTACTTCAAAACTTGCTGCACTTTCCTCATCATTTCCATAGTTGATATGTGATGGCTGAACATTTTATTCGAGCTGTTGAAAGTGAACTTCTTCCACCCAAAAACTAGATGTTGATTTGTCTGCAATATTAGCTTCTGTTTGGAGATCATAATCGTCATCATACAGGTCAAACTGAGGCAAATCATCAGTATAAAACACATCATCAAGCATACATGCCATATCAACATCTCTCTCTTCTCGAAGATGATCTATAAAACAATCACTATGACAACTGGAATAAGAAACATAATTTTTTGGATCAACAACTTATTCTTCTTCAATCAGCGAGCCATGGGCTTGAACATTATACTCATTCCTTGTGGTGATCTTTTGCATCATCTCTTCCACTGCACTTATCAACATGTCAAGCTTTACCTCTAGATATGTCGATTTCTCTGGATCTATGTTTTTCATCTATTCTTCCTTCAAATTTGCCCTTCGGATCAACAAATGAGCCTCTACATCTACTGCATTGTTCTGCATCTCTTCAAGTGTTGCAAGATTCCTTTCTCTCAGCTGAAACTCCATTTCCAAATCAAAGGCACCTGGGTAGTGCAAGAGAGTGGATCCAAGAGGATTTCTTATATTAACTGGCATTGAATAATAAACTTGGTTAAATCTGGTAGAAAACTGGTGTACTGTCTCCCCTGGTAGTCTTTTCAGCTGGTTATACTCTTCTTTAATCAAGAAAGGGTTCTGTCTGACCACCCACCTGTCGAGGAAAACTTTGACGAACTGCTGGAAATCTGAGATGCTCACATCAGGCAGTGTTTTGAACCAACTCTTGACTTTTCCTTGCAAAGAAAGAGAAAAAATCCTAATACTGACATACTCTTCATCACCTTCAAAAAGGTCAAGAAAAGACTCAAAATTCAGAACATGTCTCTCAGCAGTGATGTTGTCGCATTCACCATCAAATCTTGGTAGATATAGGTCATGATTTTTAGGGAAAGCATGGGATATTGGAGGTAAAATCAGAGGCTTGTATCGATCTGGAATTTTACAAGGTATAGGGTTATGTACAAATGTTACAGAATCAGTCTTGGTCTTTTGAGGTTCATCAGTTTGAAGATGGTCATCACAAGATTCAGAAGAAAGGTCTTGATCAAGCTCAAAAGCATGCAAATCTTTGGTATCCACAATCTTCAAAGGGAAGGAATCAAATGCAGGCCGAGGATATTTTCTCAAATACAATATACTTTGAAAAGCCTTCTTGACATTCTCGAGAAAAGAGAAGAAATAATTTGTGACAAAGAACAAAATGTCTTGGATGAAATTCCAACTTGAATACCTGATCATTCCATATTGTCCTTTCATGTTTCTGCTGGTCAGGTTCATCCTCCAGTGGAGTCCTTGGATCTGATCTCAAAACTGATTTAGAGTCGCCAGGTGAATGATTTTAGCCTTCCGATGTCTGATCGTTGTCCACCATCAACGGTCAGATCTGAACTTGATTAGATCTTACTGAGGAAATCAGATGTTCAGTTCATAAACTAGACTGGAGATTGACTGAAGCAGCATTCATATACTTTTTCTAATGCAAAGAAAGCGCGTTTCGAAGGCTACCTGGCTAACTTCAGCCTCCGTCTGTAGTTTATAAAGCAAACAACAAAATTTTCTCCCCAGTATGGTCGCCACTATGTTATACCTAAATCTACCTCAGGCTGAGGAAGGCAGAGTCTAGGGTAACATCAAACCACGCTTAACCTGGTAGCTAGCCCTACCAGATCGGGAGAGGGCTCTCTCCTGTTCAATCTCAGAAAAAATAATTAGTGAGGCTTGAGATGACTAGAATAAAGGCTGATTTTAGGCTAGGTATATATGTAAGAGAGTTTGATTTGATTTTAAGGGTGTTTGTTGGATCAAAGGGAAAGGCAGATTTTGGGTATGGGAAATGAGCAGTTCTGCAGGGATCTGAATGGGGCAAGGTAGGCAACTGTTTTGATGTTTCGATTTTGAACGAAATGGATAGCTCTGACCGGTGAGGGGTTGAAGAGGGCAAGAGACTTTCAATAATCCTCTTCAGACAATTTGAAAACATAGAAAATTAAACAAAACTCAAGGTAGAGCACTGCAAATCTAATGAATTCCACCTTTATACTTGTTTGTTTAACTTAAGAAGAAATAAGAGGGTAGATGATACACATAAAGCACCAGTAAACTAACAATAATAGAGAGAAATACATCATCAAAACAAAGAGCCACATGAATCCCAAGGAGTGCTACAAACCCTAGTCTATTCCTTTGCCAAACTGCAGAGATGAAATGTACAATGAAGCTCCAAGCAATCCCAAGTGTCCAACCTATGCCAATGACTGAAAAACTGCAAGATATAGACAAGCATAACTCATCCCCATGCCTCTAGGGGTCGAGCTCACTAGTTTAGGAGTTGTTTCAACAAGATATAAACTAATAACTGGAAAATAGGCAGTGGAACAGCTTGCCTCTACAAGATAGGAAACTGATTCATTCAGTTACAATTCACCTTTTGATGAATTAATCTACTTCCATGAGTAAAAATTTGGCAAAATTACATCAAGAGCCATGAAATTACATCAAATTACATCAAGATTTTTACATGTGAAAGTAAGAAGATCAAACTGGCCAAAACTAGGTGAAAAACAGAGTTACTGAGTGAAAATTGAGCCAAAATCCCCAATGCGTCGTGCCTGAAATATCTATGCATCGCGCCACTCTGGAGCTGATTTTGAAGGCCTTCCCAGTGTCCCAATTGAGTGCAGGATAGCTTTCTGGAAATCTCTTTGTGTATAGTTATCATTTGACTCATCAAGCAAGTCATTTGGCCAACCAAGCTAGGAGAAAGCTTGATTTTCCCGAGGTCACTTCAGAGGTGCATCAATTCTCCTGAGGCAACTGTATTTTTGAAATTTCTCTAAAACCATGACACCTGTGTAAAAATTGAAGGATTTTTTTATTCCTTGGCCTATTTTGGACAAAACCCTCTCTCAGTGTTCCCAAATTCATCTTTTCTTGCTCAGAAACATCATTGGAGTAAAATCTATCCCGATGTGTGGAACAAGGAATTTGTTGAAATGAAGGGGATAAGGGGCTTCTAAATTCTTGAGAAAATTTTGGGAAGTAGGGAGGGATGTTAGGAAGTAGAGGAAAGTGGAATTTCAAAGATTGAGTGAGGGGAAGGGGTCTAAAAGGGCAAAACACAGGCCTAGCCTAGAAAATTACCAAGTTATAGCAAGAAACTAAGGTTTGTGCGAAATGAATAATTTGGGGGATCTCAGTGATGGGAAGTGTTTAATAAGGTACATTAAGGATAGGGAAAGATATATGAACATCAGGATACAAGTTTGCTGATTATTTGACCATCCAAGAGTAATTACCTTCAAAACCCTAGGAGAGGGAAATGAACCTTACCAAGGCACAACTGAAGCATGAACAAGGTGTAAAATGACCCTTTGGAATTTGGCATGATGATGACAACCCTTTGAATGATGGTACACTCAGCTCAATGGTGACATGGACTGACATTTGGACAACTTTGAAAGGAGTGAAAACAAACCCTAGACCTAATACCTAGTGACCAAATTTTTATTGAAGACTCACTGAAATGACAAAATTTGACCTTGACATCTTAAAATCACTTTGTAAGATCATGTTTGATCACTGGAGGAAGGCTGCAAAGACTGACACTAACATATGTTTGGATAGGTTTTTCACGCAGCCTTACGAGACGTTTCAGACATGACAGTACTAAGGAACATTTGATGATTTCAGTCGTTTATGGCCCTCATATCCAAGCAGAACGAGAAACATTTTTAAATAGTATCAGAACTCTATGAACCCTACATCAAGAAAGATACTGGTTAATAGGTGGAGATTTCAATATGATCTTGAATCTCACAAAAAAGAAAGGTGGAATTAGAAGAGACGAACTGGAAATGGAGTTATTCCATGACCTCCTTATAGACCTCAAATTAGTTGATATACCAACTGTAAATGGTGTTTTTACTTGGAGCAATTGGAGTGGAGAGGCACACCAAATAACATCTAGATTAGATAGATTTTTAGCATCTGAGGAACTTGTTAGCCTAGCTGTTTATTATGAAGCTGCAATTATACCTTCTCTAGGATCAGATCATTGGCCAATACGTTTGGAAATTGATATCAAAGAAGGCCCAAAGAATCGCCCATTTTGTTTTGAATTATTTTGGTTAAGGGGTCCAAACTTTCTGGAAAAAGCAAAAAACTGGTGGGAATCCACGAATATTCAGGGAAGGAACATAATGCATTCGTTTCAGTTGCGGTTGAGAAATTTAAAAAGAGAAATTAGAAATTGGAATAAAACTGAATTTGGCAACATTCCTTCAACTATGCACTGACTGTAAGAAAATATGAAATGAAATCAACAACAGATGATTTTATAGGGGCGAACAGAAGCATTATCTTTAGAATAAGGGAACCTATTAAGTCAATTGGAGGAGCGAAGAAAGCAAGAAGAAATATTATGGAAACAAAAATCACGGGTGCAATGGCTTAGAGAAGGGGAAAAGAATACAATTTTCTTCCGTAAATATTTGATACAGAGAAGGCAACATAATAGGATTTTCTCATTGAAGGATGCAATTGGTAATATAATCTATCAACATACAGAAATGGAAACAATGCTAGGAAACCATTTTAAGAACATGCTAACTGAACCAGATCCTCAAAGAGAAGCAGCTATACATAGAATAACTTGACATATTCCATCCAAGGTAAGCGGAGAACAGAACCTCGCTTTAATGAGAGAAATTACCCTAGAAGAAGTGGAAGAGGTGGTTAAAAATATCCCAAAAAATAAGGCCCCTGGGCCCGATGGATTTACAATAGAATTTTATCAAGCAACTTGGCCTTTTATGGGTAAGGAGATTTGGGAGATGGTAGAGGAATCTAGGCGAACAAGGAATGTGTACCTAGCACTAAATTCAACGCTTATCTCACTCATTCCCAAGACAGATAATACAGATACTCCTGCGGGGTTCAGACCTATAGCATTATGTAATGTAATTTACAACATTCTTTCAATGATCATGGTCAAACATCTTAAACCAATTCTTCTCAACATTATATCCCCTGAGAAAACAGGCTTTGTGAAGGGAAGACAAATTCTAGATGGGATAGTCACAGTACAGGAAGCAATGCATTCTCTCAAAACTCGAAAAATTAAAGGAATGCTAATCAAATTGGACCTCTCAAAAGCATATGATCGGCTAAACTGGTCTTATTTGAAGGTATTTCTATCATCTTTCGGATTTGACTCAAGATGGATACAATGGCTGATGTCATGTATTTCCTCCCCCAACTTTTCCATTTTGCTTAATGGAGCCCCATCCTAGCCTTTTAATCCAACAAGAGGACTGCGCAAAGGAGATCCAATTTCACCATTCATGTTCATCATAGCAGCGGAAGGTCTGGGCTGCCTTATTAAGTCTCAAGTAACGGAAGGACGCCTAAAATTCTTGAACTTATGGGGACTAGATCTTACTCTCTCGCACTAGCGGTTTGTAGATGAAATTATGCTATTCTATCAGAATTCAATAAGGGAAGTAAAAGCCATTTTGGAAATTCTTAAAATTTTCATGGACGCTTCAAGAACCTAGATGAACAATGACAAATCAAATTTTTTTTTCTTCAATGCCAATAATGCAACTCAACGATTTCTAGCCAGATCTCTTGGCTTTAAAATTGGCACTTTCCCAATGAAGTACTTAGGATTCCCGCTCAACATGTCCTCCCTCGGAGTAGTAGGATCGAAATACATTCTTAATAAACTCTAGAAGCGCTTTCAGAATTGGGCCTTTCGAGCATTGAATGCACCTAGCTAAGTAGTGTTGCTTTGATATGTTCTTCAAGCAATCCCCATATATCAGTTGTCATGAATAGCGGCGCCGAAAACAATATGCAATAATATGGTGAAGATTTTCAAAAACATTTCTCTGGCAAGGGGCACAAGATACTAGAAAATGGGCTCTCCTATCATGGGAAAATCTCATTAAAACAAAAAGGACAGGTGGATTGGACCTTCGAAATCCATATGTGTTGAATCAGGTGATGGCGCTAAGTTATGGTGGTGATAGCTCCAAGGTGGAACTGATCTTTGGAAAATCATTTGGGAAAGAAAATATGACATGCCCACAATAATTACGGGGAAATTGAAAGCATATATTACTCCAAAAGGCTCCAATATATGGAACCTAGCGGCAATCAATAGAGATTTAATAAGACAACATATCTTTTGGGAAATACGTGGAGGGAGAACAACACTCTTTTGGGAGGACTCATGCAAACAGAGCGAGAAACTATTCAACCGCTTGGATCTGGGAGAAATATTTCTCTTCACAAATCTACCTAATTAAATATCAGTGGCCAATTACTAGTGTCAAGAGGAGGATAAACAATGGCGGAAATGGAAAGGGAAAGGGCAATGGAGGAATGCCCCAGAAACAACACAATGGAATAATTTCGAGAAGGAAATGAAAACCAAGAAATTGGTATCAATAAATGGGGAAGATATTTTGAGGTGGGGCTATCGAAACAAAGGCATGTTCACTATAGAAGAAGGATACTTTTGTAAATCGAATAATCATATGAATATAGCAGTCCCAATATGGCAAAAAATATGGGGAGAAAATTTTTGGCCGAAAGTAGAATACTTCTTTGGTTACTAAGCCATCGGAAGATTCTGACTTGGGATCAATTGCAGCACAGAGGAATACCGGGTACCTCACTTTGCAAAATGTGTAAAATGAGGAGCAAAGCATAGAACATTTATTCAACACCTGTTCATTGGCAGGAAATCTATGCCAGAACAATGTTGTGATCTTTCAGCAAACGGATAGGGATATTACAAGCATAAATGAGACAATCAGGAAATGGAGAAAAGGGGGATATAAAAGTGAAGTCCTGAATCGAGCATGGAGGCTATCAATGGGATTCATTCTATGGGGAATATGGAAAGAGAGAAACCACCGAGTTTTTAGAGATGAGAGAGGGAAGTAACCCAAATATGGAAGGTGATACAATAAAATATCTGGGAAACAATCTTAGCAGAAAAATGGTTTGATGAAGATTGGATATCGAATGGCAACGAGAGAAGAATTCTAGATAGGCTGAATTTAAAACCTCAAATGCTAGCAAAATCACTTTCAAAATTCAAACCCCAAAGGCAAAATCCTTTAAATAGCTTTCACTTTCCACAAGTGAGATTTCTAAAATTAAATTATGATGGATCTTCAAAAGGAAACCCAGGTCAAGCAGGAATATGGGGTTTATTTCGAAATTTTGGAGGTTCAGTTTATAGGATATATGCAATGTATGTTGGCTTTGCTACGAATAACGAATTTGAATTAATGGCGATTAAACAAGGACTCACAATTGCAGTCAGGGAGAACTTCCAAAGAATTATCATTGAAGGATATTCAACAATGGTAACACGGGTATTGCAAAAACTTCAACAAGGTACCCCCTAGGATAAGATAAGTAAGAGTTGGCGCACAAAAAAATTAATCCAAGAATGAAGGCTAAGAGTTGGACATGAATCAACACCATCAGGCATGGAATATAGAATTACACTCGCTACAACTAATTCTATAAAGAGACAACGAAAGGGCCAACAACCCCCAATCGGGGTGCCACGAAGGGGTGAATGGAAGGAGGACGGTGCCACACGGAGGTGGGCACCTGACCATCCATTAGCGGTAATAAATGGAGAGCTGCAGGCCAGTACTTCACATGTTTGATCATAATGGTAATTAATGAAAATGCAGGAGGCCAGCAGGGTGTGTCAGAAACGATTGGGAAAGTACGCCATTTGTAGAGAAAGCTAACGCATAAAATTTCATTGCGGAGATGGAATGTTAACAGTCGAAGGTTGGAAGCACAGGCTGACAAAGCGGAGGAATTTATAGAGCATTGTTGTCATCAGTTCAAGTGGTATGTTATGGCTCTTGTCACCCTCGCATATCATTTCTCTATTTCAATCCCTAACGATGAAGACGAAGTTACTGGTTGCATGGAATTTTTCATATTGTTTACTTTGTATATTTCGAAATCTTACCAGTCTAATATGGTCCTTTGCTTTTATGTTCTTCAAGTAGTTAAAGGGCTTGTCATAGAAGCATGTAGGCAAGGCCTCATAATTCATGCTCAGGATATTGAACCCTATTTTAGAAGCCCCTCTATCGAAAATGCTCTATTTTGCCCCCAGTTTCATTGTCAAGCTAAATTTTCTGGCATTTGGGTAAATTTTTTTGGTCTCTGTTTCATTTTCCTTTGTTACTATTGTAAGACTGGTATTTGGGAAAAGTTGTATGGTCTTTGTATAACTTCCCTTTTCTTCTATTGCATGGAATCTCATTTCACGAAGTTTGACTTCTGGGTTACTATCCATAACAAGAGTCTTCATGTCTATGAATAGGTTGGTAAGTCTTCTACTGACAGTTTCCAAATTATCCATATACCCTCATACCTTAATTTGAATCTCTTCTCTCATTTTCAATGTTCGTCCCCTTTTAATTTGAACAGTCGTTGTCGAGATTTCCCTCATAGTCAGCGTTGTCGGGTTTTTCCTCATGGTCAATGTTGTCCCAATCGAAATCGGTGTCAACCTATTCGAAAAATGCTTCTTAAGAGAGGCTCAAGCTGTAACGCAGCTATGCAATTTCCCTTCTTTCAAAAAAAGTTCCCTGTCGTGGGTATTATTGATATTCACCTTTTAGTTTGCTCCGCATTGATTGAGACTCCACCTGTGACTACTAGAGTAGAGTATTCCAGCATCGCTTGCCATAACTATCTTATTTATTTTACTCTGCAATATACAGGATTATCTCATTCTCTAACAGGGGGATCATTCTGTCAAGTTCTTATGGCAAAAGGAGAGCTCGGGAAACGAAAAGGAACAGGTAAAGAAAAGAAGAAACAAAAAATTTACAATGAGGGCCCAAGGAAGTGAGGTAGAAAGACCCATAAACAAGTTCTGGAAAATATATTTGATATTTTTGAGGTTGGTAACCCAGCTCAAATTCGTAATACTATTCATGGATGGGAAAGAGAGAACACCTATGATGAAGAAGATAACAAATAGCAGGAGGTCACTTTGGACTTCCTTTGTGATCCGAAGAATACAAGAGGCAGGGTATCTTTGTTCCATCAATCAATTAACACATACTGGAAACTTAAATTTGTTTTGGCAAAGGCTATGGCAATCATGTAGGAAACTAGAGGAAATCCAGCAGTAATTTCAGAATTACAGTAGATTAAACAGGATATCCAAGAAATTGCCACGTCTCAGTATCATGCAGTGGCAAGAATTGGGAGGATTGAACGCTAAATTTAGGGAATGCATCAAGTAGAAATGTCGGGATCCACTGCAAAAGACTCAGCTCCAATTGACTCTTCTGATGGGTGATGTTTTCTTTAATAGTTTTTAAATGATTTTTGCGGCAAGCTTTAATAGCTGTTGTTTAAAATGTATCTTTTGTAGACACGGTAAAGTAGTTTTAGCAGCAAGTAGGAGGAAAAAAAATTCCAATAATGGAAGGATTTTAATTCCCTTAGGTGGCCAACAGACCTGGCTTCAAAAAATAATTCCAATACTGCATGGCTTTTAATTCCCTCAGGTGGCCAACAGACCTAGCTTCAAAATATAATTCCAATACTGGATGGATTTTAATTCCCTCAGGTGGCCAACAGACCTGGTTTCCTTCGGGCAGGTTGAGGCTATGTCATGCATAAGTAACTATACAACAACTTGCTTTTCGATAAATAGTAAATAGAAAGGCTCTACCAAATTCACAGAAAAAAAAGTGAAACATAATAAAACAGAGTGGTTGTGGTATACGTGAAATTTCCAAACCATAGCAACTAACCAAACTCTATATTATAACTTCAAAACATAAAATACATTCACATTTGTAGTAAAAACCGTAAATGTTGTTTTCACTTGCCCACCATGACTTTCTACAACTTTCCTGAAGTAAATAAAACTTGCGGATTAAATTTTTAAACATACATTTCTTCCAACCCTTCATTAAATTTTCATTGGACTTTAATTATTTAATATATTGTTTATGATAAAATTAATGAAATGGCTCTCTAGGTGAGAACCTGGAGAGTGTACAAACACACTCACACAATCTATTGCATACAATCAAGAGAAAAACCTAGTACATATAGGCTTTCTCACAATCGGGTGGTTTGAACCACTCCCTGAATATTAGGATCTGAGATCTAGAATTAGAACCTCAATCGTATCCTAACTTAACTTTCTCCATTAATTTCTAACACTCCCCCTTAATGGAGAAAGGGTACAGAAAAATAACATATGATAACATACGCCTGCTGGTCTAGTCCCAGCTAGCGTTACAATGTTAAAAAAAGACATAAAAACTTGGTAACAGAGTTTTCATCTTGGTCTTTATGCTTGTGAGACATATTTGTTCATTCGTGGATGAGGCTTCATCTTCACTTTCTTTTTCATGAGATAGTGATGTATCTTCGCCTCATTTCTTCCCCAATGATGGAAAGCTTGAACGCTTATCCTAGCCCTTTTGAAAATTATGACAGGCTTAATAGGAAATTTTTTTCTCTCACCATTTCTAGTGTCAAGCGTGTAAATTTCAGCAATGTCGTCATCTGCACACACATAAATATTGATGAGATTATCACAAAAATTTGAGATGAAGGACCTTGGAGAAATGCAATATTGTTTGGGTCTGGAAGTTTGGAGAGATTGAAGCCAAAATTTCTTGTCCCAGGGTCACTATGCAAAGAGTGTGTTGTCCATGTTTAAGATGGATGAATTTAAGCCTTCATGTGTATCTTTATAGCAGAACATCAAACTTCAAATGAATGATGGTTAGAAATATGTAGATGCAACATTGTACAGACAATTGGTTGGTAATCTTATTTATTTGACTACAACAAGACTAGACTTAGCTTATGCAGTGAGTGTTTTGAGTCAGTTTATGACTCAACCACATGACAGTCATTGGAGTGCAGCAAGAGGAGTATTAAGGTATCTGCAAGGAACATCAAACTTTGGTATTTTGTATTCTAACTCATTTGATGTTAAGTTGACAGGTTATACAGACTCAGATTGGGCGGGAAATCTAGATGACAGAAGATCAATTACAGGTTACACCTTCAACATTGGTTCTGGGGTCATCTCTTGGTGCAGCAAGAAGTAGCATATTATTGCTTTATCCTCAGCAGAAGCAGAATATCAAGCCATGTGTGCAACGACATGGAGATTAGGCATTTGGTTACGTAGTTGTGATTTTTATTTTTATTAGACATTCAGTTCCTATCATTTAGGAATCTGTTATACCTAATGTATCTATTTAATTATTGGTGTTTAATGAGAAACCCCAAGCGAGTGCATTCGCTTGTACGAGCTCCTGGTGATCTACACTTGTGAGCTATTGTGTTGTTTGCTAGTGATCTGTTTTTCCTCTCAGCAACTCCATTCTGCTGAGGAGTGTAAGGTGTTGTAAATTGTTGTTGTATCCCATGCTCGTTGTATTATTTGATGAAGACTTCTTTCTTGAATTCTCCCCCTTGATCTGATCGAAGAATCCTGATGAACTTTCCTATTTGCTTCTCAATCATGTTTCTGAGTTGCTTGAAATATTCAAAAGCATGATTTTTCTGTTTAAGAGAATACACCCATGTGAATCTTGTACATTCATCAAAAAATATTAAAAAATAATAGGCCCCACCTAACGACCTTGTCTTCAACGGGCCACATAAGTCAGTGTGTACAAGTTCAAGTATATCCCTATTTCTTCTATCTTTAATGGCAAGAAATTCATCTCTATGTTGTTTACCAAATGCACATGCTTCACAATCAATATGCAAATTTTTCAAAACAAGAATACCATCTACCATACCTTTGTTTTGCAATAGAAGGAGATCACTGAAATTGATATGCCCAAGTCGTTGATGCCACAAATTTTCAGAAGACTTATCTGACAACATCAAGGTTTGTTGTAGCGTACTCTTCAAGGATTGTTGTGGTGATTTCAACATTGGATTCAGCAGCGATTGTTTCTCTGTCAGCAGATTTCGTAGATCCACAGGTCTAGATTGTTGTTATAGGCTGAATATCTACAAAAATCTTGAGCATAGCAGCTTCCTATGACAGGCTTAATAGGAAACTGTTTTCTCTCACCATTTCTGGTGTCACACGTGTAAATTTCAGCAATTTTTTCATCTGCACACACATAAATATTGATGAGATTATCACATTTTAAATTCTCTCTAGCTCTGTCTTCTTCTGCCACGTCCTCGCCATCAGCTTCATGTGGCTCGTCAAATTGATCTTCAACACATTGTTCCTCTTTACATCCTTCCTGAAGATTAACTCGTGAATCTTTAATATCAGGATCTTGCACAATAGATTGTGCCTCTTGTTTCTCATGGTCATCAACAGAACCACGTTGTTTTTCTGAAAAAATTCTAGACTTAAAAATACTACTCATGCTAATGCCTCCAAATTCCAATATGAGAATATCATCATCATCATCGTCAGAATAAAAAATATCTAAAAATATAGACATGTTGTTAAAAGGTCCACCTTATCTGGTTTTGTCTTTCTTCCAGATTTTGACTCCACTCGGTCCTCTAACGAGCTCCAACAACCCCGTTACCACGCAGGTAGGAATCCTCCCTTTCGCAGCTCTTCAATAGTAGAACCTTGTAGACTGTCACTTCTATGCCATGCAGGTTTCAGTGCCCTCGGCTTGAGCAACAAACGACCTCTCAACAAGCTACAATAATCTCATCTCGGAACAGATATCTAAAAACATGGTTGGAACAAAGCAACCCCGATTAAAAGTCCCAAATGTCGTAGACAATCTAGATGGATGGGGAACTCCGAACGACCATTTTATACTAGAAAAATGACTGCAGAATGTGCCTTATGCCCCTTTCTCTAAAACTGAGAGGCTCGGAAGGGTTGCAGATTGGACCTGAAACTATAATGTTCGGCCGAATACGAGAAGTGGGCAAGAAAGTGATGTCTTCGATTTTATTTTTGACGAGGCAGATGAGGAATCATTTCGTTTGATGGATGGGAGACCCCCTGCAAAGCCCAGGATTGGCCCCAAGTGGAGGTTCCAACAACATAGGAAGCTCCCTCAGAGAAAGGATGAGGAAGTTGAGCCCAAAAAGCAGGAGGCTAAGAAGCAGCGTCAGCACTGGGATCGGTTTTACAGTCAAAACAGGAACAATATGAAACGTAGGGAAGCTGTTGTGCTCAAGAGTTCTATAGATATTCAGCCTGTAACAACAATCCAGACCTGTGGATCTACGAAATTTGCTGACAGAGAAATAGTCGCTGCTGAATCCAATGTTGAAATCACCTCCAACTATGGGTTCGCATTTGCTTGCCCAGCCGACAGCAGGTTTAAGAAACCGTGATGCCAAAGAGCTGAAGGAGCCAAGGATTACAAAAAACTGGCATTAAATTAACTATCAAATAAATAAATGCACAAAAAACACCAACAACCTGTCGAGCGGCAGATCTGTGAGCAGTGGAGGCAGCGGGACTATGGAGTAAGGCCTCTTTCTGAATCAAACAAGTCAAGCTCACTCTTTGTCGATGTCATGGCACCTTCTGCAGAGAAAATGTGCAGTGTTGACGCAGCAAAAAATAAGTGCAGATGTCAATGATCTTCGCAAATAATTCGAAGTGGCTAAAATCGTTGAACAAGCTGTCCAGGAAGTCCCAGACATGCCAAAGATTTGTAGTTGGGTTAGAGACTTGTATCGATGCCGCCAAAGGCGAAACCAAGTCTCCGTCACAGACTGTGCCCCGGGCTCCTCCTTCGCTGCTCTCACACGGCCACACACCAGTGGACTCCGGCCAGCACGGCTCCTTCATCACATGATGGCAAATGATGTTTGGTCACAGCCCGCAAACGAGGATGGCTCCTCTCTCACAGCTCGCAGATCAGGATGGCAGCATATGCAGGATTCAGGCAAACATTTACTCTTAGCCTCAAGTAACAGATAACACAGGCCTCAAACTCTTAGCTCCGATACCATGATGAAATTAATGAAATGGCTCTCCACGTGAGAACCTAGAGAGTGTACAAACACATTCACACAATCTATTGCATACAATCAAGAGAACAACCTCGTACATATAGGCTTTCTCACAATCAGGTGGTTTGAACCACTCCCTGAATATTAGGATCTGAGATCTAGAATTAGAATCTCAATCCTATCCTGACTTAACTTTCTCCATTAATTTCATTTAGTTTAATGGTAATTCTCAACTTCATGTATGCGATGTCTTTCTCTGCAAACTCAACCTTCAATCTTCAAAACATTCACTAAGGTATGGTTGATTTCCTTCAATCTGCAATCTACAAAACATTTACTAAAATATAATTGATGAGAGAGAATTAAACACGTTAGTTGAAATTAATTTTCCAACATTCCTCATTGTAAACCTCCCAAAGCGATATTGACTTAAAAATAACTGAAAGTAATTATACCACATGGTCCTCGGCCTTATATTCGTGAAGAGATATTCCTGCAGTGTAATTTGAGCTCTTCCCTTCGAAGTCCATTCAAATAGGAATTTCCATACAACACTCTAGACAGCGTTGGGAATGCGTAACTAGCATGCACGTACTCTATAAGACGAGACCTTGCTATGCATAGTTGGACTGTCGTAAAGTGTTATGCGGGAAAAATATACTCTGCATAGTTGGATTGTCGTAAAGTGTTATGCGGGCAAAATATACTCTACATAGTTGGACAATCAGGCAAAATATTTATGGAAAAGATTTGTCGTTACGCTAGTTACACTAATGGGGCAAAATATACTCTGCATAGTTGGACGATCAAGCAAAATATTTATGGAAAAAGTTTGTCGTTAGTTATACTAAAACTTATAAGTATAGTTACCAAATTCAAATTTGAATTAGAATTTAGATTTGGATTCGAATCTATAAAATTTAATATGAAAAAAAATTGGTATTATGGATCTTACAAATACTTAAATATATTAATTTTTATTTTTTTATTTTTTATAAATTTAAATGAACAATAATTATATTTAAAATTTTAATAAAAATATAGAAGTTATAAAAGTTCTTTTTTTTCAAAATAGAAGTTACTGTTTTTTTTTAATTAGATTTGCAAATGATTCACAACCAATTTTTTATTTTTTATTTTTTTTAAAAGTAGAAATTATTTTTTCTTGAATTGCAATTTCTCATTTTATAAAATTTTCTAATATAGAAATTACTAATTTTTTTATTTTTTTTCACTAAAAATTATAGTATTTTTTTATTTTCTTTCCATTAAAAATTACCAATTTGCTAATTTTTATATAAAACTTTATAAAGATTAATGCATCCTGTGTGTTAACTTGGCCTTTCTCTACATCATTTCAATTTACCTACTTCTAAACTTGTTTTTCTCTTCCCTGCATTATTTCCATTAAGACAGTAGAGGTCCATTAAAATTGTATTCTTCCAATGCATCAACTAAGCAAAATTGGAACAGACTGATTCTTATTAAAAATTAGAAAAGTAAATTCAATAACATATTTCCTATACTTTTTATTTTTCATACACATAACAATATTTTCTAAATTTATAAAATATATTTAAACAATATCATATAATATGAAATATATTTATGTATTTTGTGAACCATACATATTTGTATGTATTAAAATTGCAGATTAAATAAATTAATCAGTACATTATTTACAGTTGGATAGCTCATTGTTTTCCAAATTGTCCCCTTCAATTCGGTTCTGATTTCTTTAAACTTTTGTACTATGGGTTCATGTTGGGACACAAAGCACATTCAGCACATTCATATTGAGGTAAGAAGCACACTAAAAGTGGAGAGAGCTCACGGGAACAGGTAAAAAGTTTTGAAAAGAATATAACTCCGTACCGAATTTGAATTTTTTGAATTAATAAGCGAACCGAATCGAATTCACTAATTTATATATTTTTTTCGGCAGTAACAGCCGAACTGGGTAACTATGCTTAATTTTTTTAAATCAGTAATTACTTAATATTTCATGGTATAAATTATAGATTTCATAAAGGTATGGGTGATTTTTCAACAACTTTCTCAAAAACATGGAACTTTGGTCTATCGCTTGATACTATAATGAAATTTTCTATTACAACAAAGCAAAACTAAACAGCAAAACTAACCAAACCAGTATTGATAAACTTTCCAAACAAATAATTAAAATCTCCAAATAAAAATTATAGATTCCTACAAGTGGCATGATTCCTCAAGGCTCATACCGCCCACAGTTTGGCTGGTGAAAAAGTGTATTGCCAAAAATGGTATACACACGGGTCTGATGGTGGAAGCTGGTGTGGCTGTTTAATTAGGGCGAGTCCGTTTGGAGCATGACGCTCGTCCCATCCGACCCACTTCAAAGACACATTGGGTTCCATAGTATGTCGATCCCTTTGAAATGTCCTCAATACGCATGTTCACTACACGGAGTTGACAGTAGAAAGTGATGTCAGAATTTGGCGCCGGTACTACTGGGTAAGAATTAGTAGATCGAGTGGTCGTAGGTATGAGGGGTGGGGTTGACTGTAGGGCCAAATAACATTGCTGGTACCCATGGAGGACAATTGGTTGTTGCCGATGGTAGCTTACGCTGAATCATAAGAGATGCAGTTCTGTTTGAAAGTATGATGCGAGAAGTGGTTACTCTTTTTCAAATCATGTAGCTGGAACCCAATGTTGGGCATTTTAATGATGCTTTTGGTGGCTACTGCTGTCTCAAGAGAGTTGCAGTTCTTATTGTTTGGTGGGTGATGTTGGGACTCTTTCTAAAATCAGATAGCTGGAACCCAACGTGAACAATTTGTTTGTTGCTCTTGGTGGCTACGTTATTGGCCTGTGTGGGCGGTCGCTGCATTAGGAACAAGTATTGTATATGGGTTTGATGTGAATATGTTCATCACAGATTTACATGGTCACTGATCTCATGATTGCAAGGTGAAATGGAGGAGGCCAGAGAAAGCGAGTGGTCGTAGGTATGAGGGGTGGGGCTGACTGTAGGGCCAAATAACTTTGCTGGTACCCATGGAGGACAATTGGTTGTTGCCGATGGTGGCTTACGCTGAATCATAAGAGATGCAGTTCTTCTTATTGTTTGGTGGGTGATGTTGGGACTCTTTCTCAAATCAGATAGCTGGAACCCAACGTCAACAATTTGTTTGTTGCTCTTGGTGGCTACGTTATTGGCCTGTGTGGGCGGTCGCTGCATTAGGAACAAGTATTGTATATGGGTTTCATGTGAATATGTCCATCACAGATTTACATGGTCACTGATCTCATGATTGGTCAAGAGAATAACAGTGGGAATTCTTCATCATCCTTTGACTCTGTCTCGGATGATACAAATCAATATGACAAGTGGTTTTTTGGGTGGCGCAGATGTATGGACAGTGTCTTCATCTCTAGACCGTGTAAGAGTATAGGGTTCAGGTTATGCAAAAGATGGTGGTCTTTAGCAGGGTGTTTTTGTTGTTGCTGCTGCCAAACATAGGTGGGTTGGTCTGGTTCTAGGGTGATGCTATTCGTCATCCCGGAAATCAGTGTTCTTTTTCCGATAACATCCTGGGATTTTTGAATTTCTCCGGGCAAGTCTCGTTATACTCGATTATTATTGAATTCAATTTATAGTGATGGCGGTGGATGATCGGGTATGACCTATGGCTGATGTTGGTGTTCAGGGATGATTTGTCAGAGCTGCAGGTGATATATGGTGTGAATCAGGTGCTACCTATAGGTGTAAGAATGCTCATAAGTGGGTTGTTTATGGATGCGCCATTGGGAATGGTGTATGGCTAAATGGGTATTATTGCCATTTATGATTATATGCGTTTTCATCGCCCCTTGATACTACTATTTTGATCATGGATGGACGTTGGGTCAAAATTAGAAATGTAGTCTGACGATCTCCTGAATTATCATTTACTCCTTCTGATATGCACCTGCTTCCTGATTGCATCAAATCTGTACAAAATTCCTTAGGGAATTCTATATCATGGTCCATTTAATGTGGATCTCAACTGCATGATTCGTCAACTTTAAAGTTCTGTTTTAACGTTATCAATTATTTGTTTTTCAAAATACAAGCAAAGACCATTATATATGGGGCGTATGTTGGTGCACTCTGACACATGCGCGTTTTTCTGAACTGGCTGACAATATTTTTAGATGGCGGCATTCTGCCATCTTAGATGAATTGACTATTGCTATGATCTTGAAGTAAATTCAAAATGGATGGTAACAGGCCGTCGATTCCGATGGTGATCAAGCATCGTGGTGGTCGTGCTATATTATCTGGATTCGAAGCGGACGATGCTATTATTAAACAAGCATTTCAGGGTTTATCAGAATCTAAGGTAAATACACAGCGACGTCTCAGAAGGAACAATCAACGTCGTGCTGGTCGTGGCAAGAGGAATATCTTTAAGCATAAGATGGAAATCAAAGAAGTAAATCTGGACTACAAAGATCTCTGTATTCGAGTGGCAATTTTGCAAAGAAGGGCTGTGGTTGGTCAGTGGGTGTTCCCTGACAGAGAGGATTTCGATACAGCTTCATGGATAAATCAGAAATGGAATCCCATTATTGGGTACACGCCCAAGATCAGCAAGCTACTAAATGGATGGTTCAGTGTTCACTTCATGGATGAGAAGGACGTCTTCAAAATCACGGGTAGGACTTGGGTCCGTGGCAGAAGTTTCATGCAAATCATTCCATGGTATAATGGTTTTAACCCGGTATTGGAAGCTCCTCGAAGTAGGGTGGTATGGGTAAAACTTCCGGGTCTTCCACTGGAATTCTGGACCCTGAAGGCGTTGAGGATGATAGGAGACTCTATTGGTTCTACAAAATACATTGATCCCAGCATTGTGGGGGCATCGGATAAGAGGATTGCTTGGATTCTTGTTGAGGTGCATTATATAGGTGGTCTTCCGGGTGACATTGATCTACTTTGGTGCAATAGAAGGCACCGTCAAAGAATCGACTTCTGGGAGATTCCTTTTAGGTGTTTGATTTGCCACAAGACTGGCCATCTTAGGGATCACTGTCCTTTCTGGCTGCGAATTACTAGGGCGGACCGGACTGCACAGGAGGCGGAAGAAGGTCGCCAACACAGGGAGGTCTCGGGCACGTCGGATGTCCAACAATCAGGTAATGCTGTTAACATTTCTTTTGAAGATGAAGCATACAAAACTGCTGTGGGTCAAGCTGATTTCTTGATTCCTGATTCTGATGTTCCTCCAAATATTGCTAGTCATCCTTCTGTAGCTAGGAATTTGTATAGAGTCCTTGAGCCTGAGTCTGAACAGGTAACAAATCTCTCACCCTCACATCCCTTGAATACACTCATTGACTTTGATGCCCCGGTACCTTGTCCTTCTTTTGCTCCCACAGAATAAACTTTTCTAGATAATAACCCCATCACACACTCTGCACTAGTTAATAAGAGGAGTTCTGCCATGAGGAAAACGACCAATTTTACCTTGGCCGACAATCGACCTATGGTTCCCATCATTCCAACAGGCCCCTTCTCTCCAACAAATGACCCACCTATTTATAAGGCATCCAGTTTCATGGGGGGGGAGTCATCGCGTACAAACACTGGTATGTTGTTACATGATTGTTCTGATGAGGAGAGAAATATGGAGTCCCCACAAGGCACTCCGGACAAATCTGGCCCTGTTAACCTATATGAATCTCCTAGAAACTCTATTGGGAGTGATATTGACTCTCTCATGGGGAACCCCAACCTTGATCTGGCGGCACAAACAGTATTTGATAAACCTGTTCCTACATCTGCGAAACAATCCACTACATTATCGACTGCTATCACATCTATTAATAAAAAGGAAAAAGCTACATGCCGCCGGAACAAGGATCAGCTAAAGTCGATATCAATGTTCTCTGATGATGATGTGGGTCTTTCAGATGTTCCCATCGCCAATTATGTCGGTCAGGACAATTGCACTAGGGTGCTTAGAGCAAGCTACCCTCGATCATCCTCCCCATGAATAACATTATCTCACTAAACTTGAGGGGGTTGGGCGATGCTCCCAAATTCCGCCTGAAGGAATTTCTTGTGTCTAAGAACCCGATAATATTTTTGGGACAGGAGACTATGTTCGAAAGGTCGAAGGCTATAAATTTGTTTTTAAAAATTAAGAAGGGATGGCATGTGACAGCGACTAATTCTAATGGCAGAGCTGGTGGCTTGGTTGCAATGTGGAACCCAGAATATGCTTCTTTCAAGGCTTACAGCTTTTTCGGGGGTATTTTATTATCTGGTCGTATTAGAGGTATGCAATGTACTTTTAACCTCATCAATGTATATGCTCCATATTCTGGAAGAAAGATTTTTTGGGACAGAATGCTGATGGCAGGTATTTTATCTCTCCCAAATCTTATTATGATGGGTGATTTCAACTCATCACTTAACGCTGATGAAATTTGGGGCAGTAGTGCCCGCCTCGACTCTTTGGCCGGGTATTTAAATGATGTGTTTCTAACACAAGGTTTAGTTGACATAAGGCCTCATCCTCTTATGCCGACATGGACCAATAAGAGATCGGGTGTAAAATTTATTGGGAAACGGCTAGACAGGGTGTGTGTTAAAGAATCAGTCATGGATATCATGGGAGATCCCAGATCTATCACACTCATATCCGATATCTCGGATCACATGCCTATTTCCTTTACATGGTCCTGCGTTGGTGCAGTTTCTGGGCGTCCTTTTAAATTCAACAGAATTTGGCTTGAGGATCCTGAATACATCAGCATTGTTGAGGGGATTTGGGTGGCTGATAGGGATAATATGGCTTCAGGGATATGGTATTCCTTTCACCACAGATTGCAGAGAATAAAGGTCGAATCCAAGAAATGGGAAAAATCAAAGAAGATGAAACTCAAGGCTGAATTTCTGGAAATTCAAGAACAAATGGAGATGATTATTAATTCCTTCCTTTTGTGCTATCCTGACGAACAGACTCTTGACAATTTAAAAAGGTTGGGGGAAAGGAAAAAAGAAATATTGCGGATTGAGGAGATCACATGGAAGTTAAAAAGCAGGGTCCAATGGATGGCTGAGGGGGACAGGAATACAAAATTTTTTCATAAGTGCGCAAATGAGCGGAGAAATAGGAACGCCATTTGGCGTATTAAAATATTGGATGGTTCATTTGCTTATTCGTGCCAGGACATCCAGAAGGAGGCGCTACTATATTTCTCATCCTTCTACACTAGGCAGGAAGGGGTTTGCAAGGATAATCAGGTATGGCTGTTGGAACATGTTAATCATTTTTTCGATGCTGATGCTATTTCTTCATTGGATAGCGTTGTCACAGGGAATGAAGTGTTAAAGGTCCTCAAATATTTTTCCAAAGATAAATGTCCGGGGCCAGATGGATGGCCCGCGGAATTCTTTATTCACTTTTTTGATATGATGGGGGAGGAACTCACAATGATCGTTGAACACATCCGGACTGAGGGCTTCATGCCGGCCAATCTTAACTCTACTTTCATAGCTCTGATTCCTAAGAAGGATGATCCCCAATCTTTTGCTGAATTCAGACCGATTTCTTTGTGTAACGTTTTATACAAGATTATGTCCAAGATCATAGCAGAACGGTTAAAAGACACCCTCTCAACCTTCATCTCTAAAGAACAATATGGCTTTCTAAAAGGCCGTTCTATTCATGATGCCACGGAAATTGCACAAGAAGTCTTACATTCTATACACACGAAGAAAAGGCAGGATATTTTGATGAAGGTGGATATTCATAAAGCATACGACTCCATTGATTGGTCATACATTAGGCTTGTGCTCATGAAGATTGGGCTCCCAATCAGAATTATAAGATGGATCATGTCTTGTATTTCCACTGTTCAATACGCAGTTATCATTAATGGCGTCCCTACATCCTTTTTCGCTACTGGACGTGGTCTTCGGCAAGGTTGTGCGATGTCGCCATTAATTTTTATTTTAATTATGGATGGATTCAGCTGTTTAATGCACACGGCGCTATAGAGGGGATATACAAAGGGTTTCACTTTCTCTAATGAGGTCACATGTTCTAACTCATTATTTGTTGACGACCTATTAATATTTGGCGCTTTGAACCGGAACCATTGGTTTTACATTCATTTCATCTTCATTCGCTTTGAGTCTGCAACTAGACTGGCCATCAAAAAGAGCAAACCATTCATTATATATGAATTTGGCGACCTGCGGGAGATCGCCTTCATTGCAGATTTCATGGGGGTTGAATTTAGAGAAGCTGTTGTTGGCTTTACATACCTGGTTTTTAATATAAAACCATGTGGTTACCTGATTCGGGATTTGATTTGGTTGATTGACAAAATTAGGAGGCGGATCTTCAGATGGACATATCGGTGGTTGTCCATGGGCGGTAGGCTTATCATGATCCAAGCTGTACTATCGCAGATGATGGTATATTGGGGACACTTATATTACCTGCCAGACGGTATTATTAGAATGATAAACTCCATCATTGCAAAGTTTCTATGGGGTGATGCACAACTATCACACAAAATACATTTATGCAAACTTGATCGTCTTTGCCGGCCAAAGGAACATGATGGCTAGGGTATCCTCAATACAAGGTGTTTCAACAAGGCGCTTCTTATTAATTCATTCTGGAGGGCTATTCTTGGGAATGGCATATGGAATGATATTATCAGATGTAAATACATAGTTGGGGATATATTACATCAGATTCTGTGCATGCAATTCTCTCACCCACGGTTCATATCTATCATGTGGTGCAGTTTCAAGAAGGTTTTGAGTCATACGGCGGACAGACTGGCATGGCGTTTTGGTGGTGGGGGCCGTATTCCAATATCATTCAAGAAATTAATTGGTTTTCCCTCTCAGGACGGTCCCTCTTCGCAGCTCGTTCACAGGCTTGCTTACAGGGGTATAATCTTCCTTGCACAGACAATTTCTGAATGGTCATATGGTGCTCCTATATTTAAAACTGCTCTCCAGTTGGATCTGCTGGAGCCGGAGGCCACAGAATGGAAGATGTTCAGAGATGCCTTACGGGCTGTGGGTTTCTGTTTGGAACCTGGGGGTGATTCCATTGTATGGGACGGCTCAAAAAATGAGGGAGTGCCCATTGTCAAAGACATATATAGAGGAATTAATATTATTTCTTATCAGGATCAAATATCTAACTCCTTTTCTGTTTTCTGGAGACGTAAGATTCCCACAAAGATTGTGCTCTTTGGATGGTTGGTTTGGAAAGACAAAATCCTCACTGGACATAATTTGATTAAGAGAGGATTTTCTAGCCCATTTAGATGTCAGATATGTTGTTCGAATTTTGAATCTTCCACACATTTGTTCTTTAGATGTCCAAATATTAAGTATCTGTGGCAGCTCTTCTCTGTACATTTCATGGGTCCAACATGGTCTCCAAATGATTTTATTTCGGTGGTTTAGGAGTGGGACAGCCTAAAAGGAAAATTCAGAACCTTGCCTTTCTTTTTCATATGGGAGGTTTGGTTGGGTAGGAACAAATTGATATTTGAAAATGTTCCTTTTCAGATTCCTTATATTTATTCTACTATATTAAAATGGATGGAGGATCGCCCCTCTCCGGTGGTGTCAATCACGGATTGTTCCATCCGCATCCGGCCACATGAGATTGCTTTCCCGGCTTTTTTCTTTGATGGTGCTTGCGTGGAAGGGGTTATGGGTTGTGGGGCGTGGATCAAGATATCTCAGAGGGAACGGATCCATATACACTGGAATGGGGGTCATGGTACAAATAATAAAGCTGAGATTATTGCACTTTGGGGAGGTCTTCGTCTTGCAATCTACTTACAGCTTCAGGATATACACATTTATGGGGATTCTCAGATTGTTATTGGTTGGATCACTAATTCTGCTGCTATGAATCGTCCTGAGCTTCTGGGATGGGTTCATAGAACTCGTCGTTTATAGTCCATTCTCGACAGGCCTCCCATAAGCCATATTTATCGGGAAAACAATACCAGAGCTGACGGGCTTTCAAAAAGAGGATTAAATTCTGAGTTTGGGAACATGCACATCCAACTGTTCAGGTATGGTCTTCCTTTTTGGCTTACTACTATATCGATTCCATAATTATATTGTATTTTGATTTTGGTTATGATAGTTTTTGTTTGTTCCAAGGTTTTATGCATACTATCTATCATACACCACCTAATCAGATACATGGGGCTAACAGCAGAACAAGTGAACCAAAGCAAGAACTGTACCTCACACCGAATTCTCAAGCATGCCTGTCATATAGTATATTTTTCAAGCAAGCCTGTTTTCTTTGTCGACAAGGGTATCGGCTAGTATTTTTTCACAAGCGAGCCAGGCATAACAAGACAAGCGAGCCTGGCAAATTTTAACAAGCGAGCCGGACGTGTTTATCTCAAGCGAGCCAGACATATATATAACAAGCGTGCCGGATTGACAGCAAAAAACAAGTGAGCTTAGTTCAAATATGCATGTATGTCGGACAATTCAACACAAGCGAGCCTGTTCTCCTCTATTTATGATAGAGTCATGGGCACTATTTGCTCTTCCTATATAGATGCCTCTTTCAATTATCTACAGTTTCTGACTGAATATTTTGTACAGAATATCTTTTCACTGGTCAGAACTGGGATGAATCAGATTTCTTTACACAACTGTGGCTCTTCTAATTTTATATCTCTTCTGCCACACACAGATTTTTTCCATACCATGAATTACGTTTATCTTCAATTGAATTCACTGTCCAATCTTATCTTTTCTTTCCATCATGCTTGCATCTATGCTGAGCGTATCTGTATGGGATTTATTTTGTCCTGAAATGTGGCGGCCATTCTTATACATGCTGCTCTTTCTCTCTACTAGGAGCATTTTCTATTGGCCATTATATGTATGCTTTTCTCGCTGTTGTTTATACGGCTTGAGAATATTATGACTATGTACTGCTTATACTTATCTAATATAAACAACGTTTTTTTCCTCTGAAAATAAAATAAAGTGATGTCAGAACGCTCATACCATCCACAGTCTGACTCCGGAAAAAATGTTTGCCAAAAAACACTATATACACACGGGGCTGACTATGGAAATTGGCATGGCTCCTTAGGGTGTGTGCATGGGGCTTGGCCCAATAGGACCTGCTTCAAAGGCCCATGGGTGTTCAATCCTCTATCAATCCGTTTGAAAGGTCCCGAATTTATAGATGTAATAACAGGAAAAATGTATAAAACAGTATATAAAAATATTTTTCTGTTATGAACAACACGAATTTGGCCCAAGTCTTTAATCTTTAAAACTATGTTTTACAATTTTTGACATGCATCAAAATTCATTGATTAAGGTCCAAAGATCTTTAAATAATTGTAATTGAATTTTATATGTTACAAAGTATATATCTATTTTAAGAGTAGAAGTTAGGAAATTATGTGCAATTCACATCAGACACCAACCGTATTTCATTGCTTAAGGTCCAAAGATCTTTAAATAATTGTAATTGAATTTTATATGTTACAAAGTATATATCTATTTTAAGGGTAGAAGTTATGAAATTATGTGTGATTCACATCAGACACCAACAGTATCTTTAAATACATTTCTATGTCGGTGTCCCGTTCAAATGAGAAAATGGTTGTCATGACATGCACACATCTTTATGCCCTTTTTTTAATGAGGAGAATTTCAAAGCTTGGAGAGCTGCGAACTGGGATGTAGTCACTTGATTTTTAATTATATTCCATATCCGTGATGAAATTCGCAGTCCTATTCGTCGAGAGGTGCGATGACAAGCCAACCTACGGTATAATTTTTAAACCTCGTTGGTGTATTTTCACGGCTCATAAAAATCAGGACCAGCACATTTCAATGGCAAAATCGAAAGGTCCATTGTTCAAAGGAAGGCTCCACGAATTTTAAAAGGTCCACGATTTTTCTTTAAAAGGGGTGAGGATGATCCATTTGTTAATGTAGAGGTTTTTTTAAAAGGGTTTTATTTAAAAGGAACTTTTATTTATTTATTTAAAAGGTTTGTTATTGAAAAAAAATAAGGTTTTATTAATGTTTTATTTTGAAAAAAAAAGTGGTGTTGCTTTTTTTTAAGTGTTGAAGCAATTCACTAGTTAAAGACGCTGAAAATGAAAGGAATGCTCACTAAATTGGATCTTTCTAAAGTTTATGATCAGATTAATTGGCATTATTTGATAGCTGTTTTGAAGGCGTTTCGATTTGATGATAGATGGTTGCAGTGGCTTCAGTCATTTATCTCATCTTCTAATTTTTCTATCTTACTTAATGGAATATCTTCCCAACCGTCTAATATAACTCGAGGCCTCCGTCAGGGAGGTCCTTTATCTCCATTTATTTTCATACTAGCTGCGTAAGGATTAGGAAGGTTAATCAAGGCTCATCTTGCAGAAGAACAGTTAAAAGGTTTAAAGTTATGGGGACCTGATATTTCCTTGATGCACCAATAGTTTGTTGATAATATTATCTTATTTTGTCAAGCTTTGGTGAAAGAGGCGAAAGTTATTTTAAAGATCCTCGAAATCTTTATGGAGGCAGCAGACACTCTTATTAATACCGATAAATTAAATGTCTATTTTTTTAATTCTAATACTGCAACTCAAAATTTCTTAGCCAGAACGCTTGGATTCAAAATAGGTTCTTTTCCAGTGAAGTATTTGGGAATACCTTTAAATATTTCCCCATTAAGAATTGCAGACTGGAAGGATCTTATTTCAAAAGTAGAGAAAAGATTTGATAATTGGGCATTTTGAGTTCTGAATGCTCCTAGTAGACTCATCATGTTAAAATCGGTTCTTCAATCCCTCCCTGTCTATCAATTATCAAGGAGAGCTTTTCCAAAAAGTATTTGCAACCAATTAGGTAATATGTTTAAGAAGTTTCTATGGCAAGGTGCATAGGCTAATAGGAAATGGGCTTTACTTTCATGGGAAGAACTTATTAAGCCTAAATCTGCAGGGGGACTCGGACTGTGTGACCCTTTAGTTTTAAACCAAGTTATGGGAGCTAAAATATGGTGGAGATGGATTCAAGGAGGGCACGATCTCTGGAAGAATATATGGGAAACAAAATATGGTATGCCTCATTCTGTAACAGGTAGATTAAAAGTAGATATAGTTCCTAAAGGGTCCTCAATCTGGAATCTTGTAGCAACCAATGGGAATTTAATTCGATATCATAGTTTTTGGGAAGTGAGGGAAGACAGAACAACACTCTTTTGGGAAGATTCATGGCAACAAAGAGAAAAATTATTTAGTAGGCTTGATTTAGGGGAAATTTTTCTATTTACCAATACTCCAAATTGCAGACTAATTAATAATTATTGATGTCAACAACAGAATAGCCAGTGGCTAAGATGGAAGGATAAAATCCATTGTCCAAAAGCTCCTGAAACACACCAATGGATTAACTTTGAAAAAAAATTGAAAACAAGGAAAATTGTCAATGCAATCGGAAGCGATATTTTAAGATGGGGTTATCAGACCAAAGGAATGCTTACTATAGAGGAGGGATATCATATTCAGTCTCAAAATATTATTAACAATGAAATATTGATATGGAGGAAAATATGGGCATTAAAACATTGGCCAAAAGTAGAATATTTTCTCTGGCTATTAAGCCATCGGAAAATTCTTAAATGGGATAATCTACAGAGGCGAGGTATGCATGGACCATCCTTGTGTTATATGTGTCAAACATCAAATGAAACAATTGAACACCTTCTCAACAGTTGCCCAATTGCGAAGGCCCTCTAGAGCAGTATCATGAAGAATTTCAAGCAAACAGACAGAGATAATACAAATATAAATGAAACAATTAATAATTGGCGAAAAGGAGGATTTAAATGTGAAGTGTTGAACAGAGCATGGAAGTTATCCATTGCGTTTATTTTATGGGGCATATGGAAAGAACGGAACCACCGTATCTTCAAAGAAGAAGAACAAAAAATTAATCAAATATGGCAAAAAAAGATTGAGAATATACGAGAAAAATTTTTAGAGGAAAGATGGATAGAGGAAGATTGGAAGACGAAAGGTATAGAAGCTCAAATGCTTGCAAGTTTAAATTTGAAACCTGAAATTTTATATAAAAATATTTGGATATATAAACCTCTGTCTTAAAATATAGAAGATAGGTGGAAGGTACCTCAGAATGGGTTTATTAAGCTTAATTATGATGGAGCATCAAAAGGCAATCCAGGACAAGCAGGAGCCGAAGGGATTTTTAGAAATTCTCAAGGAGAAGTCTGTCGTGTTTATGCTCTGGATTTGGGCTTTGCAACTAATAATGAAGTAGAATTTACGGCAGCAAAAAAAGGGTTACTGATAGCCAAAAGAGAAAACTATTAGCAGCTAATTGTAGAAGGTGACTCGACAATGGTCACTGCCGTTTTATGCAAATTACAACAATGCTCCACTTGGGAAAAGAGAAGGAAAAGTCGGAGAACGGCAAATCTTATTCAGGAAATAAGCATATTGATCAAAGAAATCTAGTATCTGATACCAATACATATTCGTAGAAAAGGTAATGAGGTGGAAAATTAATTTGCAATTTGGGGATGTAGAAATAATGAGAGATATTTGGATGTCATGCCAAGAGATAGAATCTGGAATATTGAATTACATTCTCTCCAACTTATTATAGACAGATATTTAAGTGGCAGTGAAGATCCCCGATCGGGGTGCCACATAATGGGGATTGGCAGCATGACAACGCCACGTAGTGGGCGTGTCAGCTGACCAATAAATTTTTCATTCATTGAAACTGCACGGTGGGATCAATTCGCACACGCCTATCACATTATCATAATGGAAGTGACTTATTACCATAAATGCATGGCAGACCTTCTAACAGACCGTCGGACGCAAGGTACGGGATTGATAAGGTTAACCTGTTCTTGCAAAGTGTTTATTCATCTAGGAGCTGAAGGTAGGCACAACATCACGACAGGATATTTGCAAGAGAATAAGTTTCAGGATAGGAACCGCAGACTTACTGGGTGTGTTCTGCTTCTAATTACTCTGGCTTCAATTTCAATTTTACCTATTCGTATTCAGTCAATGAGCTCCGAAGCTCTTTCAGGCCATGTAGAGCTGTTGGAGTTTTCTGGTAGATTTTTTGGTTTCTTTGGTTTACATGTCATGATAGAGGGGGTTCATTTCAAAATACCAGCTTGTTTTTGCAGTCCTGAATACCATCTATGTTTAAGTCTGGGGGTTCAATTCAACATCTCACCCTGTTTTCGCAGTCCTAGTTACCATCTTTGGTTAAGTTCGGGGGTTCAATTCGAAATTTCATCTTGTTTTCGTATCCCTGGATACCATCCTCATTTCAGTCTCAGTAATGTTTAAAGCAATGGGTTTCTCTACTGCTTACGTTGTGTTTCGAATAGTCTAGTCTCGGTAATTTCTGTTAATATGCTTTTCCAATACTGCATCCAAGTCTAGGATTCTAGGTTGGTTCTCTGCCTTCTGAAATGCATGTTTAATAATGCTCTCCCAAAGCATACGATTGATGGTATAGTACTTGTTTGGTGCCTTTCTATTTTTTTCTATTTCAGTCCTCAATCCCTTATTCAAATGAACTCCGACTGCTTTTCACTTTCTAGTAATTCTTCTTGTGTGGGTAAATAGAAGCCCTTTCAAATTTCAAAGCTTTTGTATATGAATTGTTATTTTCGTGGAGTTAATCGAAACTCTAGCCACTCTGTGAATATTGTTTTAATCACCCCGAAACTGAGGAAATATTATGACAATGGGAAGACTCAGTATGTCAAAACCTGAATGATAGAAAATTTCAATCCATACCCCAAGATTCCGATTAATCAAAAACATTTGGAATTTCATATTGATCCTAAGTTTTACATAGTTTCTATTGTTCAATATACAGGTTTATTTTCAGTCAAAAGTTCATATAGTGGAATTCAGGGCAGAATGAAAAAAGGCAAGGGAAGGAAGTTACAATCACCCCAGGAAGCTGGTCCAAGCAAAAGAGGAAGAAAGAGCAATCAACAGAATCTAGAAAATATAGCAAACATTTATGAAACTGGGATTCCAAAGGATATTCAGAAAACTATACAAGGATGGGAAAGGGATAATGATGATGAAGATGATGATATTCAAGAACAGAAGGAAAGAACATATTTTATTTCCGACCTAGGTAATACAAGATGAAGAGTTTCTTTATTCCAACAATCTATCAAGACATATTGGAAAATCAAATGTGTTTTAGAAAATGTGCTGTCAAGTATGCAGGAAAAGTAATTCAATTCTTCCATGCTCTTTGAGCTTCAGCAGATTAAACAGGATATGAGGGAAATGACAAAGGCGCAAATACAAGTAAATGTACGAATAACAAGGATTGAACAACAACTCCTCAATATGTAGCAAGCTGGGATGCCAGGGGAAACTGCAAAAGACCCAACACCTGTTGATTCATCAGATGGTTAACACTTTTATAAGCTCAATTTTGTATGTTTTTTGAAGATATTAAGTCTAGTCTCTGTTTTATTTGTAGTTTTTATGGACATAGTAAAGGATTACTAGCTGTTAGTAGAAGGAAAAAAGAATACCAATTTTGGTTGGCTTATAACTCTCTGAGGTGGCCAACAGACCTGGTTTCCTTCAGGCAGGTTGAGGCTACCAATAACTGCAAAATTTGTATACAAAATTTCTCTTTACAAAATAGAAAATAGAAAAGGCTTAAGAAATTTACAAAAAAAAAAAAGTGTTGAAAAAGATATTGTAAAAAAGGGAATGGACTTCCATAAAATTGGCTTCTTGCAACTCTTCGCCACAAACGCTTATTTTGTTAGGAAAAAATTATAAATTTTAGTTTTTATGGATGAAGACATTTTTACAAGCTTAAGTGTGTTGGGATACACTTCACAATGTCTATGTAGAGCCGACCCATGACGCACTGGTAGTTACGACTAATAATCACGGGAATGCCACTATTGAATTGAGAAAGGAAGAACACAAAGCTAAATGTTGGATGCAACATCGAGTTGATGACTATATTTTCGACAAGATAACCAGCACATCAACAACAAAAGAAACTTGGGATATTTTGAAAGTTGCAGATCATGGTAATGGTACAATGAAGACTATAAAATTGTAGACCTTGGAGGTTTAGTTTGAAACCCTAAAGACCACTGACAAAGAGAATGTTGATCAGTTCATGACTAGAGTCATGGGCATAGTCAATCAAATCAAACTTATTGGTGAAACCACTATAGATAAGAAGATAGTTGAAAATGTCCTTTGAAGCCTACCAAAGAATTATGTCATGGTTGTAACAACCATTCTAGAATACAAATATCTTACAACTCTCTCAGTAGAAGAGTTGAACGGATCGCTTTCGTAACACGAAACAACTATTAACCTTGGAGAAAATTCAATGGAACGAGATTTCAGAGCACAAGTCTCTCTTCGTAGAGGCAAAGGGAGATGATATAGAGGTAGAAACAAGTGAAGTAGAGGTAGATAAGAACATCATCATGCAGCAGAGTAGTTGAGACATTCACAAAATGAAACACAAAGAAGTATAACATGGATAAAATCAATGTCCAATGTTATCACTGCAAGAAATTAGGGCATTATGAACATGAATGCAGAAAGAAACAATCAAATCATCAAAGAGGCAGTGTCCATCTCTCCAACAATGAAGGAGAATCCTCTGGAACCATGTTTATTTCCTCTCATATTTATGAAGACAATCACCGTGAGGACCTTTGGTAGATGGATAGTGGTTGCAACAATCATATGATAGGTAAAAAAAATATTCTTTCTTGCCTTGATGCATCTGTAACATTAGAAATTACTCTTGGAGATTGCTCTCTTATAAAATTTGAATGGAAAGGTATTGTCCCTATTCTTACTAAAACAAATCAATAGAAATATGTACCTAATGTTTATTATGGTCCACATATGAAGCATAATCTCATTAGTGTAGGTCAAATGATGGAACATGGTTATGATGTCATATTCCAAGGGACCACATGTTATATCTATGACAAACCTCCCAATAGGAGACTCATAGAATAGGTTGAAAAAACCAATAACAGGATGATTCCATTGACCCTTAGAAGTTGAAGGAGTTAAAGTTTATTTAAGCATGTTTGATTGCTAATTTTTGGGAATCAAGGTGAGTTATTTCAAGTTGTTTTCAGTTAAACTAGTTCTAAATGTTGGAGGAATTAGTTGAAGATCAGTTAGGTGGTGGGAATTCATTAAAACTCAACAATCATCCAGTTAACTGATCAATCATCCCAAAATAGCCAATGCATGTAGAGAATTTGAGTTCCCCATGTACGTTCGAGATTCTAAGGCAGTGTAAGATTAGTTGTAGACTATTCGTAAGTGTGCAGGTGTTGCATGCAGTGAGATGATTAACCTTGGGAATTTCAAAATCAATTTGGGAATTTCCTAAATAATAGGGGCCTAAATTCTGAATTATTTTCACAAGGAAATAGGGGCTTAAGAAGAGGCATAACTTTACTAAGTCTGGGTCAAAGCTTCTCAATGAGAAGAGAGATAGGTTATTCACTTGCAGGTTGTGTGTAGTTGAACAAAGAAATTGTCATATATCTCTATTCATCAAATTAATGCAAGTAAGAATTAGGGTTCTTAGCATATTTCTCCCCCGAGAAAAAATACCATGTGCATGTGTGTTATTTCTCATTGCATGTTTGTGATTAATGTTCTAAATCGTGAATTGAATTCCACGGAGTTGTAGAGTAGGTTTGTGTCTTGTGATTTTGATTAAAAATTCATGAGCAGTGCAAAAATACATCATAATTTCTACAAGTCCATACAGATATATAAGGCCCAATACATACATTGTCCATTGGTGGTAGTATTTGTTTTCTTACCTTCCTTGATGATTATAGAAGGAATATTTGGTTTTATTTTCTCAAAAATAAATTAGATACTTTCTCAAGGTTGAAAGAGTTCAAAGAAGAAGAATAAAAGAAAAGTGGATAAACTTCAAAAGTTCTTAAGTGAGATAACGAAGGAGAATATAGTTCTAATGATTTCAAAGTTTTTTTTCAACAACAAGAAATCATCATGCATAACACATCAAGATACACTCCACAACATAATGGCATAGTAGAAAGGAAAAACTAGTCAATCATCAATATGGTCAGTTCTATGCTTCACGAAAAGAAGTTGTCTAATGACTATTGGGTTGAAGCATTTTCTATTGCAATATATGTTCTCAACAAATCTCCAACATCTAGTGTCCAAGATGTAGTACCTCAAGAAGCTTGGGATTGTGAGAAGGTGAATGCCTCTCACTTTCGAATTTTTGGTTGTGTATAATTTGCACATGTTCCTTAGTAGTTGTGAAAGAAGCTTGATGATAGAAGTGAAAAATGTATTTTTATAGGATATAGTCAATAATAAAAATCTTATAGAATATTTAGTCCAGTAATCAAGAAGTTTTCTTTAAGAAGAGATGTTAAATTTTTTGAAACTAAATCTTGCTATGATGAAATTTATGAAGTTTTAAAACATCATGTTTATCCACCATAGTTTCCAAGATTGTAGGTTCATGAAGAGCCATACCACTATGAAAATGGTACATTTTGCAGCAGTGAATCCAATAATGATTCATTATCCTTAGAAGACAATCAGAAAACTAGAAACATCAGAGAATTATATGAGTCGGAGCAGGAATTTGATCAACATAATTTGTTTCCCTTTCTTTCCTGCCAACCATCCAATTTTCAAGAGGCACTAAAAAAGTTAGGTCCCTATATGACTAGTGTAGTCCCTTATTGTTGTTAGTGTAGCCTCCTTATTGTTATTGTTGTACCCCTGTAACCCCAATTTTGTTAATACTGTGTCCTTACATTGTTATTGTTAGGTCGGCTAGGATTATATTGTGACTCCATGGACTCCTATCTATAGAAGGATATTTTGTCATTTATATCATCCAAAAAATTTTCATTTATGTAATGAAAAGGAGGTTGCCCCCTCGAAGTGGCTTATTTCTAGGGTGTTGATCTCTCTTTTCTTCTATTTTGGGAGTTGGTTTCATAACATTTGGTATCAGAGCTTTGGAATCTAGGGTATCGCTACTCCAAACAGGTCATCGTGGCATTTTGGCTATAACATTTTCTATGAAGGTTCAGAAGCTGAAATTTTTATCACGTGAAGTTGAAATCTTGAGGAACTTCGTGTCCAAATTTCAGATCTTGGTTCACAATATTTTCAGAAATATGATATGTTGAAGTTAGGATTTTTCAGGCTCCTGAATTTCATCTTAAAGAGGTGACCGTGGAAAAATAAACATAACTCTCTCTCTGAGCATCGGATCGGAATTTTGTAAAAAGTGGCTGAAAGTACACTGAATGTAGTTTCCTGTATATCAATTCTAGAGTCGAAGGAGGAAACAAGGACACATGGCAGGCTGCACAAGTTCGCTATACTAAGTCGCTCCATAATTAGGTCATTGTGGGAGATTGTGTTACGTCCCTATATTACTAGTGTAGTCCCTTATTGTTGTTAGTGTAACCCCCTTATTGTTATTGTTATAACCCTATAATCCCAATATTGTTATTATTGTGCCCTTAGATTATTATTGTTAGGTCGGCTAGGATTATATTGTGACCCCATGGACTCCTATATATAGAAGGAGGTGATTGAAGAATTGTTAAATTTATGTAATGTAAAGGAGCTTTCCCCCTTGAAGTGGCTTGTTTCTAAGGTGTTGATCTCTCTTTTCTTCTATTTTGCAGCTAGTTTCATAACATTTAGTATCAGAGCTTTGGATTCTAGGGTTTTGCTACACCAAATGGGTCATGGTGGAATTTTTGCTATAACTTGTTTTCTACGAAGGTTCAGAAGATGAAAATTTTACAAAGGGAAGATGAAATCTGGAGGAACTTCATGTAATAATTTCAGGTCTTGGTTCACAATATTTTTAGAGATATGATATGTGGAATTTAGGGTTTTGTGAGGCTCTCGAATTTCACCTAAACAGGTCATCGTGGAATTTTCACTGTAACATTTTTTCTATGAAGTTTCAGAAGCTGAAATTTTTACAGAGCGAAGCCAAAATCCTAAGGAACGTCATGTCAAAATTTCAGATCTTGGTTCACAATATTTGCGGAGATATGATATGTGGAAGTTAGGATTTTTTCAAGCTCCCGAATTTCATCTTTAAGAGGTGACCGTCGAAAAATAATCATAACTCTCTCTCTAAGCATCGG
Source organism: Pinus albicaulis (assembly GCA_034641835.2). Lineage (NCBI taxonomy): Eukaryota > Viridiplantae > Streptophyta > Pinopsida > Pinales > Pinaceae > Pinus > Pinus albicaulis. The sequence goes on along the minus strand of CM076577.1, from coordinate 331,747,830 downwards.
ATTGGAATTCTGTAAAAATTGGACACAAGTAAACAGACGTTAGTTTCCTTTGTATAAATTTAAGAGCCGAAGGAGGAAACAATGACACATGGCACACTGTACAAGTTCTCTCTACTGAACCAGTCCATAATTAGGTCATTGTGGGAGATTGGGCATAAATTTTCCTTGAATAATTCAAATCAGGTCAGACCTATGGAATTCGAAAGAAGATTCATATGGCTACTACAAGAATGAATTTCAGATATTGAAGATCCTTAATCACAAAGATAATTCAATTTCACTATCGAGATCCTCAAAAGCAAGAAAATGTGTGTATCTTTTTTACCGAATTACATAAGTCGTGTTTGAAGAATTAGATTGAATCGATTCCAAGGGCATATTGTAGAATAGATATCAATAATGGGTTCAAAATTTCCCCCTAAAAATAATTCAACAGGCATTAAGCCTTCAAAAGGCTATACTATGACTCATGAAAATGAAGAAATGCAAAATGACATATCAAAATTACAAGAGTGAGTGAACCAAATTTTTCTCTTGCAAAGAGCATCAAAAAATGAAATGAAAGTTTTGAAGAAAGGCGTGGAAGCTAAGATGGATGGTTTGAACAAAGGCATGGATGGTTTGAAGAATGGCATGGAAGCTAAAATGGATGACATGGAAAAAAAAATTGGAATACATGAAGAATGATATAAAAGCAGACATGGAAGGTTTGACAAAGTTGATACAACAAATGTTTCCTAATGGAAAAAAGATAGTAGAGGAAACTCATGACGAGGAAAAAATAAATTTCAATCATGATTTCATAAACTCTAATTTTGGATGGAAGACCCACCATATTCCAAAGATCGATATGAGGAAGTTTGATGGAAAGGATCCCGTAACATGGATACTACAGATGGAGCAATATTTTGATCTCAATAATGATAAAAACACACAAAAGGTATGCATTGTAACTTGAAATTTAGAACAAAATACATTTGTATTGTATCGATGAGATTGTTCCCATAAAATAATTGTCGCTTGGTCAAATTTTATGGAGGAAATGATAGCACATTATGAAGATACAAAAGAGAAACACTTTTTTTATCCAATTGATAAATCTCAAACAAAAGGGTTCAGTGGTGGAGCACATTGAGGACTTACAAAAATTAAATATAAGGGTAACTGATATTCCAGAGGAACACATGATTGATGTCTTCATAGGGACTTTAAAGGATAACATCCAACATGAGTTCGCATTTGGGAACCTGATTCACTGGAGAAGGCATTCAGGTTGGAAAGAAAAATTGAATGTAAAATTATGGCGACAACAAAGCATACCACTCACATCTATAAATATGGAAGTGTTGCTACTCCTAGACTTCCACAACCTACAAGGTTGACACCACAACAATTGGAATAAAAAAGAGCAAATGGGCTTTGCTACAATTGTGATAGAAAAGACATTAAATTCCATAAGTGTGACGAGAAGAAATTATTTTACACAGATTGTGAAGAGGAGCAAGAAAATGAACAATAAACTTCAAAAGAAGAGGATATACACTAGGAACCAACTCTAGAAGAAGAAGAAATGAGTCTGGCCATATCGTGTAATTCATTGGTAGGAATTACCACTCCTGAAACTCTCAAGGTAGAAGGACATATCAAGAAGAAAAAGGCAATTGTATTTAATAATTTGGGTAGTACCCATAATTCTATTCATTATAAGGTAGCCAAGGAATTGAATTGGTTCCTATACCCAGCACCAGAATGTCAAGTGATGGTTGCAAATCGAGGAAATATAAATTTATTTGGAAAATGCCATAATATCAAGCTAACCATTGGGGAATATATACTGAATAGTCCAATTATTTCCATTCCAATGGGAGTTGATGATGTTCTACTATAAGTACAATGGTTCCAATATTTGGGGATGGTAGCTTTTAATTTTCAAGAACTTTTCTTGAAATTTTTATTGGAAGGAAAGGAAGTCGAATTACGGGGTATCGTAGGGAAGCCGAGAAATATAATAAGCTCTAATGTCATGGAAAAGCTTTTGAAGAAAGAAAAAAGAGGCGTAATTGCACAATTATGCTCACTAGAAGTTCCAACATCAAAATCATATATTTCTCTAGATCTCCAAAAACTCTTGGACAATCATTCCAAGGTGTTTGAAATTCCTAAAGGACTCCCACCTATTCGTGATCATGATCATGATATTCATTTGATTACACGAAGTGGTCCTCCAAACATCATGCCTTATATATATCCTTATGTCCAAAAGAGCGAAATTGAATGTATGATTGCAGAAATGTTAGAGGCTCGTATAATTCAAACATGTCATATTTCTTTCTCTACTCTAGTAGTATTGGTGAACAAGAAGGATGGATCATAGCGCATGTGTCCAAATTATAAGGAGCTCAATAAGGTCACTATTAAAGAAAAAATTTCCCATTCCTATGATTGATGAATTATTGGATGAATTAATGGGGAAATTTATTTTACCAAGTTGGATCTTGGTTCAGGATATCATCAAATTAGAATGAAGACTAAAGATATTTTGAAAACAACATTTCGAACTCACGAGGGTCATTATGAATTTTTGGTCATGCCTTTTGGCCTTACCAAGTCACCTTCTACATTTCAAGGGTCGATGAATTCCATTTTCGAATCCTTCTTTAGAAAATTTGTGCTAGTATTTTTTGATGATATACTAATCTACAGCAGGTCTTGGAAGGATCATTTTCAACATGTTGACAGGGTGCTCAAACTATTGGAGGAGAAACAATTATATGTGAAAACATCCAAATATTTCTTTGGAGTACAAGATGTTGAATATCCAGGTCATATTGTATGTCACGAGGGTGTTAAGGTAGACCCTAGAAAAATTAAAGCCATTAAGGAATGGAAAGTCCCCACAAACATAAAGCAGTTGCGAGGATTTGTCAGTTTAACAGGGTATTATCACAATTTAGTTAAGAATTATGCGAGAATAGAAGCACCTCTAACAACATTATTGAAGAAAGATGCATTTTCATGGACTCCTGAAGCAACTAAGGCCTTTGAACATCTTAAAGAGCCAATGTGCCTAGCACCGGTCTTAACTATGCCAGAATTCACAAAAACCTTTATTGTGGAGTGTGATGCCTCAGGAAATGGAATTGGTGTTGTTTTAATGTAAGAAGGAAGACCCATTGCTTTTGAAAGTCGTCCAATGAAAGGAAAGTACTTACAAAAAGCTATTTATGAGAAGGAAATGTTAGCAATACTATGTGCACTAAAGAAATAGTGGCCTTACCTAATTGGAAGACACTTCAAGGTAAAAACCAATCATGATATTCTTAAACACCTTTTGGAACAAATAATATCATCAAAAGAGTAGAAAAAATGGGTCATAAAGGTGTTGGGTTATTACTTTGAAATCATCTATAAAGAAAGGAAGCTAAATTTTGTTTCATATACACTCTCAAGAAATAATGAAGAGGTGGAAGCGTTTCTTTTTGCCATTTCTATTATCCAACCAAATTGGATAACCAAAACAAGGGATGAATGGAAGAAGGACGAAGAAGTGTGGACACTCATTCAAAAGTTGCAGCAAGATCATAGTACATCTGATACATTTATTTGGAAAAATGATTCCTTATGGTACAAAGATTGCTTATATATTTGTAAGAATTCGCAACTAAAACAAAAGATTCCTTTTGAATTGCACACTTCTCCTTTAGGAGGACACTCGAGATTTTTAAAAACTTACCACAGGGTGAAGAAATATTTTTTTTGGGATGGCCTTAAATTTGACATTCAAAATTTTGTCGCAGAATGTTTGGTTTTCCAGTAAAATAAATTTGAGACAATTAAGACTTCGAGTCTTCTACAACCTTTTTCCATTCGAAGTCAATGCAGGGAGGAGATTTCAATGGATTTTATCACAAGTTTACGTAAGTCCGAAGGAAAGAGTGTCATCATGGTGATAGTTGATAGAATTACCATGTATGCACACTTTAATGCATTATCTCATCCATTTAAAAAAAGTACATTTTCTACTACATTTATGGAAACAATTAAAAATCTACATGAATACCCAAAGGTTATTGTAAGCAACAAAGATCCCATTTTTACTGGAAATTTTTGGACGGAATTATTTTCTTGTTTGGGCACTCAATTAGCTCGTAGCTCATATTATCATCCTCAATCCATTGGTCAAACTGAGATAGAGAATAAATTTTTTGAAGTATATATTTGTTGTTTTGTATCTGATAAACAAACTCAATGGGTCAAGTGGTTACCTCTCACTGAATGGTGGTATAACACTTCCTTCCATAATGCAGCAAAAATGACCCCATTTATTGCACCTTATGGATATCATCCACCATCCATCACATGATATTTAAGAGAAAATTCAAAGGTTCAAGCAGTGGAAGATCACATTGAGCATCAATAAGAAGTTCTCCAACTCTTAAAGGATAACCTAAATTTGGCACGAAATCGAATGAAACAACAAGTAGATTAACATCGCAGCGAGAGAAGTTTTGATGTAGGAGACTAGGTATTTTTAAGGCTACAACCATACAAACAAATGTCCCTCAAGGAAGCTAAGAAGGATAATAAATTATTGCCAGAGTACTACGGTCCTTACAAGGTGTTGCAAAATATTAGTACTATGGCGTACAAATCGGAGCTTCCTACTTCTTCGTAAGTGCATCCGATTTTCCATGTTTCATGCTTAAGGAAGGTTATAGGTGAAAAACGTCCACTTCAAACAATATTTCTAGAACTTGATGAGGAAGGAAAAATCATATTGGAACCTGAAGCAGTCACGGAAATAGGAACTTGATAGCGACAAAATCGATCAATTTCAGAGCATCTCATCAAGTGGAAGAACTTACCCACTGAAGATTCTACATGGTAGGATAAGATTTTTATACAGAAGCACCTAAAGATACTCAAGTGTTGATGACAACACTTTTTGGAAGGAGAGGGGCATGTTAGGTCCCTATATTACTAGTCTAGTCCCTTATTGTTGTTAGTGTAGCCCCCTTATTGTTATTGTTGTACCCCTATAACCCCAATATTGTTATTATTGTGCCCTTACATTATTATTGTTTGGTCAGCTCATATTATATTGTAACCCCATGGAATCCTATATATAGAAGGAGGTTCTTCCATTTGTATCATTAAATAATTTTTCATTTATGTAATGTAAATTAGGTTTCCCCCTCGAAGTGGCTTATTTCTAAGGCGTTGATCACTCTTTTCTTCTATTTTTGGAGATGGTTTCATAACAGATTGGACATAACTTTTCCTGAAGAATCAAAATCAAGTCGGACCTGTGGCATTCAAAAGAAGATTCAAAGTGATTCTACAACACTGAATTTCATATATTGAAGATCCTAAATAACAGAGATAATTTAGTTTCAATATCGAGCTCCTCAAAAGCAAGAAAAAGGTGTGTATTTTTTTTCCGAATTGCGTAAGTCTTGTTTGAAAAATCGGTTTGAATTGATTCAAAGGGAATATTGTAGAATAGATATCAGTATTGGGTTATAAAATTCCCCCTAAAAAGAATTCAACACCCATTAAGCCTTCATAAGGCTCTACTATGACTCATGAAGAAGAAGAAGTGCAACATGAGATATCAAATTACAAGATCAAGTGCAACAAATTTTTCTCTCGCAAAGAGCAACAAAAAATGAAATGGAAGCTTTAAAGATAGGCGTCGAAGCCAAGATGGATGGTTTGAAGAAATGCGTGGAAGCTAAGATGGATGGCATGGAAAATTGCATAGAAGTTAATATGGTTGACACAGAAGCTAAGATAAAAAGCATGAAGAATGATCTAAAAGCAGACGTGGAAGGTTTGATAAATTTGCTACAAGAAATGTTTCCTAGTGGTGAAAATATAATAGAGGAAACTCATGATGAGAAAAAAATAAATGTTAATCATGATTTCATAAACTCTAATTTTGGATGGAATACCCACCATATTCCAAATATCGATATGAGGAAGTTTTATTGCAGGGATCTAGTAACATGGATACTATAGATGGAGCAATATTTTGATCTCAATAATGTGAAAAACACACAACAAGTACACATTGCAACTTTATATTTAGAACAAAATACATTTTTATGTTATCAATGGCTTTTCTCCTGTAAAAAAATTGTCACTTGGTCAAATTTTATGGAGGAAATGATAGCACATTATGAGGATACAAAGATAAACACACTTTTTAGCCAATTGATAAATCTCAAACAAAAGGGTTCAGTGGGGGAGCTCATCCAGGACTTCCAAAAATTGAATATAAGGGTAACTGATATTCGAAAGAAACATAGGATTGATGTCTTCATAGGGACTTTAAGGGATAACATCCAACATGAGGTTCGTGTTTGGGAACCTAATTCATTGGAGAAGGCATTCAGGTTGGTAAGAAAAAATGAATGTAAAATTATGGAAATGAGGATGCCTACAACTCACATCTATAAATATGGAAGTGTTGCTACTCCTAGACTTCCACAACCTACAATTTTGGCACCACAACAATTGTAAGAAAAAATAACAAAAGCGTTTTTCTACAATTGTGATAGAAAATACACTAAAGGTCGTAAGTGTGCTGAGAAGAAATTATTTTACATAGATTATGAAGGGGAGGAAGAAAATGAATAAGAAACTTCAAAAGAATAGGATATACACCAAGAACCAACCCTAGAAGAAGAAGAAAAGAGTCTAAATATATCGTGTAATGCATTTGCATGAATTACCACTCCTCAAACTCTTAATATAGAAGGACATATCAAGAAGAAAAAGGTAATAGGGTTGGTTGATTCGGGCACCACCCATAATTGTATTCATTGTAAGGTAGCCAAGGAATTGAGTTGTTTCATATACACAACATTAGAATGTCAAGTGATGGTTGCAAATGGAGGAACTATAAATTGCTCTGGAAAATTGCATAATATAAAGCTACCCATGGGGTAATATGTATTGAATAGTCCAATTCTTTCAATTCCAATGGGAGGTGTTGATGTTGTACTAGGAGGACAATGGTTACAATCTTTGTGGATGGTAGCTTTTAATTTTCAAGAACTTTTCTTGAAATCTTTTTCAGAGGAAAGGAAGTTGAATTACGGGGTATTGCAGGGAAGCTAGGAAAGATAATAAGCTCTAATGTCATGACAAAGCTTTTGAAGAAAGAAAAACGAAGCGTAATTGCACAATTATGCTCACTAGAAGTTCCAACATCAAAATCATCTATTTCTCTAGATCTATAAAAAGTATTTGGTAATCATTCCAAGGTGTTTGAAACTCCCAAAGAAATCCCACCTATTCGTGATCATGATCATGCTATTCATTCGATTCTAGGAAGTGTTCCTCCAAACATTAGGCCTTATAGATATCCTTATGTCCAAAAGGGTGAAATTGAACATATGATTGTAGAAACGTTAGAGGCTGGTATAATTCAACCAAGTCAAAGTTCTATCTCTGCTCCAGTAATATTGGTGCACAAGAGGCATGGATCATGGCGCATGTGTCCGAATAATAGGGAGCTTAATAAGCTCACTATTAAAGATAAATTTCCCATTCATGTGATTGACGAATTATTGGATGAATTACATGGAGCAATTTATTTTACCAAGTTGGATATTTGTTCACGGTATCATCAAATTAGAATGAAGATGAAATATATTCTGAAAACAACATTTTGAACTCATAAGAATCATTATGAATTTTTGGTCATGCCTTTTGGCGTTACCAATGCACCTTCTACATTTCAATGGTTTATGAATTCTATTTTCAAGCACTTCCTTATAAAATTTGTGCTATTATTTTTGGATGATAAACCAATCTACAATAGATCTTGGAAGGATCATGCTCAACATGTTGAGAATGTGCTCAAACTATCGGAGGAGAAACAATTACATCCAAATGTTCTTTCGAGTACAAGAGGTGTAATATCCAAGTCATATTGTATCTCACGAGGGTGTTAGGGTAGGCCCTAACAAAATTAAATACATTACGAAATGGAAAGTCCCCACAACCATAAATCAGTTGCGAGGATTTCTCAGGTTAATAGGGTATTATCGCAAGTTTTTTAAGAATTATGGGAGAATAGAAACACCTTTAACAACATTATTGAAGAAAGATGCATTTTCATGGACTACTGAAGCAACTAGGGCCTTTTAAAATCTTAACAAGGAAATCTGCTTGGCACCGCTCATAGCTAGGCCATAATTCACAAAAACCTTTATTGTGGAATGTGATTCCTCAGGAAATGGAATTGGTTTTGTTTTAATGCAAGAAGGAAGACCCATTACTTTTGAAAGTCGTCCAATCAAAGGAAAGTATTTACAGAAATCTATTTATGAGAAGGAAATGTTAGCAATACTACATGCACTAAAGAAATGGTGACCTTACCTAATGGGAATACACTTCAAGCTAAAAAAATATCATGATAGTCTTAAACACTTTTTGGAACAAATACTATCTTCAGAAGAACAGAAAAAATGGGTCACAAAGATGTTGGGTTATGAATTTTAAATCATCTACAAAAAATGGAAGCTAAATGTTGTTGCAGATGCACTCTCAAGAAAGAATGAAGAGGTGGAAGCATTTCTTTGTGCCAGTTCTATTGTCCAACTAGATTGGATAACTGAAGAAAGGGATGAATGGAAGAAGGACAAAGAATTGTGAACACTCATTCAAAAGTTGTAGCAAGATCCTAGTACATCTGATACATTTAGTTCGAAAAATGATTCTTTATGGTACAAAGATCACTTATATATTTGTAAAAATTCCCAACTAAAACAAAATATTCCTTTAGAATTGCACACTTCTCCTTTAGGAGGACACTCAGGGTTTTAAAAAACTTACCACGGGGTGAAGAAAGTTTTTTTTTTTGGGTGGCCTTAAATTTGATATTCAAAAGGTTGTGGCGGAATGTTTGGTTTTCCAGCAAATTAAAGTTGAGACAATTAACACCCTGGGTCTTCTACAACCTTTATCCATTCTAAGTCAACATTGGGAGGATATTTCAATGGATTTTATTACAGGTTTACCTAAGTCTAAAGGAAGAAGTGTCATCATGGTGGTAGTTGATAGACTTACCAAGTATGCACACTTTTGTGCATTATCTCATCCATTTAAAGAAAGTACAGTTGCTACTGCATTTATGAAAACAATTCAGAGGATGCATGGAAACCCAAAGATTATTGTAGGCAACATAGATCCTATTTTTACTGCAAATTTTTGGACGAAATTATTTTCTTTTTTGGGTACTCAACTAGCTCATAGCTCATCTTATCATCCTCACTTCGATGGTAAAACTAAGATAGTGAATAAATGTTTGGAAGGATATCTTCATTGTTTTGTAGCTGATAAAAAAACACAATGGGTCAAGTGGTTACCTCTCGCGCAATGGTGGTATAGCACTTCCTTCCATACTGCAGCAAAAATGACCCCATTTATGGCACTTTATGGATATCATCCATCGTCCATTACATCATCTTTAATAGAGAATTCTAAGGTTCAAGCAGTGGAAGATCACATTGATCATCAACAGGAAGTTCTCCAACTCTTTAAGGATAACCTAAATTTGGCACAAAATCAAATGAAATAACAGGCAGATTAAAATCACAGTGAGAGAAGTTTTGATGTAGGAGACTGGGTATTTTTACGGCTACAACCATACAAACAAATGTCCCTCAAGAAAGCTAAGAAGGATAATAAATTATCGCCAAAGTACTATGGTCCTTACAAGGTGTTGCAAAATATTGGTACTCTGGCATACAAATTTTAGCTTCTTGCTTCTTCACGAGTGCATCTAGTTTTCCATGTTTCATGCTTTAAGAAGGTTATAGGTGAAAAACTTCCATTTCAAACAATATTTCCAGAACTTGATGAGGAAGGAAAAATCACATTGGAACCTAAAGCAGTCACAGAAATAATAACTCGATAGATATGAAATCGATCAATTTAAGAGTATCTCATCAAGTGGAAGAACTTACCCACTGTAGATTATACATGGGAGGATGAGAATTTTATACAAAAGAACCTAGCGCTACGCAAGCGTTGAGGATAACACTTTTTTGAAGGAGAAGGGAATGTTAGCTCCCTATATTACTAGTGTAGTCCCTTATTGTTGTTAGCGTAGCTCCCTTATTGTTATTGTTGTACCCCTGTAACCCTAATTTTGTTATTATTGTGCCCTTATATTTTTATTGTTAGGTTAGCTAGGATTATATTGTGACCCCATGGAATCCTATATATAGAATGAGGTTTTTTCATTTGTATCATTCAATAATTGTTCATTTATGTAATGTAAAGAAGGTTACCCCCTTGAAGTGGCTTATTTCTAGGGCGTTGATCTCTCTTTTCTTCTATTTTGGGAGCTGGTTTCACAACAAAAATAAAAACATTGGGTCGATGCAATGAATCAATAAATTGTTTCCATAGAGAAGAATTAGGCTTGGGAATTGGTTGGTCTCCTAGGAGACAACTAACATTAGTGTAAACTAGGTATAAAAGAACAAACTGAATGAAAAAGGTAAAATTGAGAAACATAAGGCAAGGTTTGTTGACAAAGGATTCTCGCAACATTTTGGTGTCGACTATGGTGAAACCCTTGCTCTAGTAGCAAGGTTAGGCATTGTCAGAACTATTATGGCTATAATAGCCCAACGAAAGTGGAATGCTTTTGAACCTGATGTAAAATTTTCCTTCTTAAATGGTATATTGTAGGAAGAATTTTATGTGGAGAAACCTCCTAGTTTTGAAATTCTAGGATAGGATCATAAGGTGTACAGGTTCAAGAAACCTTTATATGGCTTGAAAAAAGTATCCCTATCTTGGTACATTCACATCGAAAATTATAAAAATTTGATTTTGCAGAAGCATCCGTGAGCCAACTATGTATACCAAAACTCATGAAGCTAAAATTCTCATTGTTTTATTTTATGTTGATGATGTGATTTACACAGGTAATATGATGTTAGAGGAATTAAAAGTAGCAATGCAAACAAATTTTTATATAATTTATCTAGGGCTCATGAAGTACTTCTTAGGCATTGAAATTCAACAATTTGGTAATGGAATTTTTGTTTTTCAAAAAAGATATGTGACTAAAATACTCCAAAATTTTATAATGATCAACTGAAAACCAGTTGAAGCTCCAGTTTCTCCAGGGACCTTGTTGAGAAAAAAATATAAAGGACCACCAATAGATTCTACATTGTATAAAAGTCTAGTTGACAGTCTATTGTATCTCACTGCAACTAGACCTGACATCATGTTTGTAGCTAGTTTTGTTTCCACGTTTATGCAATCACCCAAGAATTCACATTGGAGGGTTGCAAAAAGAATCTTAAGATATATTGTAGGAAAAATAGACCAAATCTTGTTCGACACACACTCAAGAGATTTTTCACTTTTACGAGATACAGATAGTGATTATGTAGGCAATTGAGATCATCACAAAAGAACCTCAGGGCATGCTTTTTAACTCGAAACCAATATGAACTCATGGGAATCCAAAAAAAACCTCGTAGTTCAATATATTTTGCAGAGTCAGAATATGTAGTTGCAACTTAAATATCTTGTCAAGAAGTGTGGCTAAAAATACTATTAACGGATCTTTCAAATATTCATAAGGTCCAAAATCCTATTTATTGTGATAACATCTTTGCAATTTCTTTATAAAAAATCATGTCTTTCACAAAAGGAGAAAGCACATTGACACATGTTTTAATTTCATTTGTGAGTTTGTCCATGATAGAGATATCTTACTTGATTTTTTTGGCTCGCGAGATTAGCTTTCAGATGTATTTACATAATCGATGAGAAAAAATATATTTGAGTTTCAAAGACAACAATTAGGAATTATAAGTGCCAATACTGTAAGAGTTGAGATTAGGGAGGGGTGTTGAGATATTTAATATCAATGTATGCTAGGTATCATGATATTTAGTCTCACTATTGATTATGTGTCATAGTCAATTTAGTTTTGGTTGACTTAACTGAGTTTTTCTACACTTATTTATTGATATTTTTTCCTTGTCCCACATGTAGTTTATTTAACTTATTTTGAATGATGAGAAGATTTGTTCGCTCCATTCCTATTTTGAGTTCATTCTCTGTGTATTTGTGCCTCTACATTCTTTATCAGTTGTTTCATTTATTATAGCCTTATTGTTTCATTAGGATAATTTCATAGCTTGAAGAGTTGAGATTTGGGATCTAGTGAATTTGATTTTAACTATACTCTTGATCATAACACAATCAACCACCATATTCATTACAAAAATAAATTGAAATTCAAACCTAGACAGAACCTGATATTCTTAGACACCAAATAGGGTTTTTCATGTCCTACACTTTAGTTGCATGACTTAATAAACCCCAATATTCACGTCTTGGAATGGAACATTCGATTTGGTTTCTTCATTGAAACAAAAACATCCACTTGAATTGATGTTCATCGACCTCAACGAATGATCATACTCAATGAGCTATATATTTTAGATCTGGTCATATCACTAATTTGATCTCTTTCTCTGCATAAAGAGATGAATCCAATTTAAGGAAACCTTGAAAATATAAATAGTCATAGTCGCAACGCAAAACCAAAACCACTGAACCTCACTACAGTTGTAAGAAGAACCTGGAGAAACATTCAACCCAATATATTTTAATATTATCTTCCATATTCCAATCTCCTCTTCTTAGTTGAATGGAAGATTAAAGCTATTGAATTACAGGACATTCACTTACAAACATTAGTAGAGGAATGGCATAAAAAATATTTAACAACCATTCTTGAGCACAATTTTTTCAACTTATAGCAAGGTATTACATCAATAAGCAATAATCCCTTATTTTCTAAGCCCAAAAATATGGTGATTTTTCACTCCCCTTTTCATCTTTTGCATCTCATGGCACAAAGAGAAACACTCCAAAAGTTAAAGTACTTAAATGAACCCTTAGGTGGCTTCCTAGTTGATCCTAGAGGCTCATTCTAAAATCCAGTATGAGGGACATGTGTAAGTATGTCATGTCCTCACAAAAATAATTAAAATAATTTTCCCTCATGTCGGCCAAACAAAGAAATAAAAATTAAATAATCATATAAATAAAAAATTAAAAAACTATTAGCAAAACAATTAACTTAGTTTTTTATATTTCACTTTCACTCTTCATATAATAAATACAATAATTAGATGTCTATAAAATGGCTCAATACCCATGTTATGTAATATTTATATCATTCAAAAATGCAATTTAAATAGTAAAAAATTACACATTGTTTTTTGCATTCTTTAATAAGTTTGCAAAAAAACAAATTTGATCCCTCTCGGCTCTTGTTAGATCTATGTTTTAGATGGACCTATACTGGTTACCTCAAGGTAAGTCACAACCATGGATTCCATCTTCCAACCCTCCTCCCATGTTTCTTAAAAATAATTGCATGGAACATCAAGGGTTTGAATGGTAAGTCCAAGCATAGACTCCTAAAACATAAAATCAATCTTGAAAATCCCGACATCCTAATGATTCAAGAAACAAAATTATAAAATTAAACTCTGAAATCCTATCTCAAGACCATTTGGAGAAATAATGATCATATAGCCAAGGATTCCATAGGCACCATAGGAGGCCTCACCATCATTTGTAGCCACTCCACTCTGACCCTAAAAAACTCCTTCTTCATCCGTAGAATTATCTCTAAAAACTTCTAGCCTATTGGCTCAAGTACACAATGTTATATCTCTAATTTTTATGGCCCATGCCATCCTCTGAATAACAAAATATTTCTCTAAAATCTCCAAAATGATCAGAAAATTATTGGATACCAACTTTGGATTCTAGGAGGTAACTTTAGCAAAATAAAAAATCTCAAGGAATGCAAAGGAGGAATTGATGCCAAGATGAAGAAATTAAACTCTTCAATGATTTCATAAAAATTCTCATTTAGTGGATCTTAGCACTGAAAATATTACTCACACATGGAACAAAAAGATAGCTTCTAGGTTGGAGAATTTCCTAATTCCACGGTATTTATTGATCTTGAACACCAAATTTAAGACCACCATCTTAACAAACCATGTTTTCAAGAATTCACATGTTTAGTTCTCAATGAATTTGATGAATAAACTAAAGAAAAACCATTCAAATTTGAATTCATATGCGTTAGGAATCCATATTTCTTATCTGAATGGAAACTTGGTGGAGGGACTCGAATATATTTATAGGAACAAAAATATTTATCTTTCAAAAATAAATCAAAGTTCTTAAGAAAAAAATTAGACAATGGAATACAAATAATGTTTTCAACATACACAAAGCCAAAACCCTTGTGGAGATGGAGATGGGTAACATAAAAAAAGGATAATCACAAATGGTGGAATACAAGAAATTGTAAAATGGATATAGATACATGTTTCAAGCTAGAAGAACTCCTTATACAAGATAAACATTATGGAAGAAAAAATCAAGAATTCAGTGGTTAATAGAGAGGTAGAAAAACACTCATTTTTTCCACAAATGTATGATCAATCATTGATAAACCAAAAAGATCATAAGAATAAAAAAAACCTCAAATATTAAAGTTTAAATTCATGAATACATCACTCATGAGCTATAAAATGACTTTTAAACTCTTCTAACTAAACCTATCCAAGAAAAAAAGGCCATCGATTAGGAAAATTATGAGCAGCAAATCGAGAATCACCACTAAAGAGAAAAATGATATTTTACTTAATGAAATTATGATACAAAAGGTAGAGGTTGTTGTTATGGATTCACTCAAACGAAAATCCCTTGGTCCTAATGTGCTAACCATTGATTTCTATCAAGATTTCTAGCCAACTCTAACGTAGGATATATGGAAAATAATAAAAGACTCCAAGCTCTCCTCCTCTATTTGATTTTCATCACTCTCATCTCCAAAAACTTCGATGCCAACTCCAATTTATATTATTACCCCATATCTCTCAACAACATCAATATAAAATCATCTCTAAGGTCATTTTTATCGCTCAAATTAGCAGGGGTCCTAGGAGGGGATCCTATAGGGAAACTGTGGAGCAATAGCCCACTATCACCTCAGCTAAAGCTCCCTAATATTTAGGTAATTTAACCAATAGGAGGAGACCCTTTATATGAGGTATCACGATATGAATGAATCAATGAAGAGATTAGGGGTGATCCCTAATGCATATTCACAAGAGAGACTCAATTGTATTTATTACTTACTTTGAAAGAAGGGTGATCGGATCTCTAGGAAGGGCTAAGAGGGATTTTGAGGTTAGGGTTTGAAGATATTTCTTATCAAGGAAACCCTTAGCCTTAGAATTCCTTATAGATGATTGGCTCATGAATGATATTTTTGGAATTGGAGTCAACAAGTTGCGAGACTAGAAAGGGCTAAGTGGACTCAAAATTAGGTCAAGGATATGGAGTTGATCAACCAAGGATGTACATGACCTTATTAGGAATGGAATAGGATCAAATAAAGGTTATTATTTTGATAATTTAATGTTATAATCCTATTGAGGTTACTAGCCAATGGGAAACCAAGGGCAAGACTCGATCTTCGAGCTAGGGCTTGAAATATCTCAAGATCTCACCATTGTAATCTCATGAAATTTGGAGGGATTGTAGAGCAGAAAAAATTGAAATTGTGGGAATGATATAAAATTATTTTAATGGCTAAATCATGAGAAAAGCGATACCCTAGGTGATCTATGGAGGCTAGACCTAGAAAAAGAGAGAAACGTTAGAGGAATTCTCTTTGGAATTGATCACCTATGGAACGATCAATACCTAATACTTTGGGGAAGATTGGGTAACGATGAAATTTTTGATTTAGAGGAGTTGCACCAAATCAAGGATCCTCTTAGACAACTTCACATGGAAATTAAGGCATGAGAGAAATTGCCATAAGATTTTATACTTAAATTTACGATAATCAATTAATTATCAATATATGTTCAAAAGAAACAATCTCTAAGAACATTCTCCCTTTCGCACATGATATATGAGATGATGCAACGTTATAAAAGACTAAATTTGATGGGGATAATAGGGAAGGAAACCAGTTAGTTCAGGTTTTCTTGGTGGCCATGAATACATCGACGGTCCAATATCGAAAAATGATTGCAGGAGAAGACCACCCATGTAGAAGGCACATGCTAACCATCTGTCAACATTATACATTACATGGTTTTTTGAGCTCTTTGGGAAACAAACGTGGGTTAAATTGAGGAGGGAGATGTTTTCTCCATAGTTATCTATGACATTTCTTATTTCTATAATAATTTTGTCGCGCGATAGCGTTCAGAATTTTTTATGTCAGTGTTGTGTTTTTATTCCAAAAAATAGTTATTTTCCACATCACTTCCAGGATTTTACAGTCTAGGAGAAAGTGGTATGGGGAAGCCAATGGAGTTTGTTGACTTGGAACCAGTGGTAGAGGACATCCTAATCGTTTGGGGTATGGAGCTCACAGAGAAAAATCTATCAAAGGTGAAGGCTCCAACTCGTACTCCAGATGTCAATACGGGTAACATGTGTCCTGCGAAGTTTCTGAAAGACAATTTTAGTGTACCGACAATGGAATCCTGTGAAGGTTTAACGGAGGTCTCAGTCGACACCAGGGGACTGGCAGTTTTTGGTACATCGATTGTTAGATCTTTCCAAGGGGATGCCGGTTTCTCTGGGAAACAAGTAAGTTTTGATTCCCCTCCTCGCATTCCTGCACCTATATATATCTATTTGGGATACTTGAGGATAATATTTTACATAGTTTTCCAAGGAGGAGTGAAGGTTTAAAGGCATACCTAGTTAGCAGCTAGAGGTCAATCGATTTGGTATCGGGGCTTCCCGGAAATTATTTGAAGCTGATTCAAGGGATGGAAGCCGTCTTTTCTCTGGGCAAGATGCTCCGTAGGTTTCATGGCTTGGAAGGGGATGTAGGCATCTTGGGATTTATTGGACTGGTGGTTACACAACATCCAGTATCTGTGCACAAGGAGGGTTTTGTTTCCACCTTTCCCCATGGCCAAGGCAAGAAGGTTTTTCGTGAAGCCTTTCCTTTCATGTAGAGGTCTACTTTATCAGACGCAATGTGTGGCCCTATGGAATAGGAGCAGGTTCCTGAAGAGCAGGTAATTTCTGAAAAACAGGAGGAGGAGTGGGTGGGGTTGTTAGCAGAGGAAGAAGAAAATGGGGAGCATGGAGTTCAATTCGGAAGAAGACTGGAAGGGAATGATAGACAAGCAGGCCACAATAGGAAGAAAGGTAAAACATATAATAAGAAGAAGGAAGTTGGAATTTAGTCTTGAAAATGGAATTACGGGTTGATGAAGCCATGGAAGCATCATAACATATTTTAGTGGGTAAAGCTAGAGGCAAAGACTATTTTGTTCAGTACATATCATAATGGATTAAAAAATTGTGGGGAGAGATGTCAAGGAATGAATCATAGGTTACAACTCTGTCAAATGGATGGTTCATGATTCGTTTCTCATGTAGGGAATTATTGGAATGGATTTTAGGTCACAATTGGGGCTTCAGATCCTCGCCCATTCTATTTAAGAGATGGTCACCCTTTTTTGATGCATAGAAGGAAAGGGGGGAGGGCTTCCCAGTTTGGGTCAGACTTTCGTCTTTCCCTCTGTACGTATGGATAGAATATGTTTTCCGAGCTACTGGGAACCATCTAGGTACCTTCCTGGAAGCATATATGTCCTTTTGGAAGTCAAAATGTAGGAATGTTGCACGTATTTTTGTAAGATTGAATCTGAGAGAAGGCCTGGTGGATGAAATGCAGGTACAAAGGGCTGATAAATCCTTTTGTCAAATCATAGACTATGAACATCTCCCATTTTGGTGCCACCGATGCCACAAGTAGGGGCATATGGATTGGGACTGTCCCTTGGGGTTTAGAAGAAGGTGCAGGCCATGGGATTTCTCAAGAAGGAGACAAGGGAAACATTGGATGTTGATATGCGAGTACATATGGAAGGGTTTGAAGAGCAATAGTATGGGGGTCAGGAGGAGTCGGAGGGGGTAGCGACACATGATACTATTTAGGAGGAGCCTTAGGTGATGCGGTAAGCTCCTATATAGGATGATATTGGTCTGTTTGAGATAGCACATTATCTTGATCCCTCTCAGAAAACCCCTAGATCGACAGAGACTACACACGATCAGGCTGGTATTGTCCCTTGCTTTCCCTCCTCTTTGCATTCTTCTCTTGCCTATTTGTTAAATTATTTAACAAATCATGGTCCTTCTAGGCCTCCTTTAGTAGAGTCTTCATGTATTGAAAACCTCTCCTTAGCCATGGAAAACATTATTACTTCCATCCCTTCTCTTTTGATTGACAAAAAACCTTATAATATTTGGCCAAGAGAAAAGCGATCAATCCTTAATGAGCCTATAAGGGGATTGGGCATTATTTTAGAGCGTGTGAGGCCTTGGAAATCTAGGGTTAGGGAAAATGGTCTATCTAAGTGTCAACTAAAAGCTAAATTATACATATCGAATGGAAAACATCTATCTTTAGAAGTGGTTCTTAGAGCAGTGCTGTCCTTGATCATTTTTTCTAAATGATTATTATGTCCTATAACTGTAGAGGTTTTGCTAGTAACCCAAAAAAACTAGGCATAAACTCTCTTCTCAAACTATATAACCTTGATGTTATTTTTATCCAAGAAACTATGCGTATGGGAATTCATGTTTCGACCTCCCTTGGGAAATTATTTCATAGCTGGTCTTTGGTGATGGTGGATGCTAGATGAAGATCAGGTGGCATGGCCATAGATCTTCATGACAATGTATTTCCTTTAACAAATTGTTGAAGTTATGATTCGGTTTCGGGTGTGGAGGACTAATCCATTGAGATTTGTTCTTCTTTCAGCCTCATAAACATCTATGGTCTTGTTCTGGAGAGAGTCTGTTTCTGGAATAAATTTCTTGCAAAAAAAATTATGAAGGCTCAGAACTTAGTGGTGGGAGGAGACCTAAATTTTTCCCTAGGAATGTTTGAAACATGGGGGCTGCAAGACCAAGCAGATCCACTTGTTGATTTCTTTCAAAACAAAATTACAGAGATTGGCCTCATAGACTTAAATTTTATCAAGTCTGTCCCTACTTGGAGGAAAATGAGGGAGGGTGAAGCTAGAGTGGTAGAAATATTGGATGGTTTCTGATTAAAGAGGACTTTGTCAATAATGCCATTGGTTGTAGGAAATGGGTGGGAGTTGGAGGGGAATATGAACATTTACCTATCTTTCTGCAGCTCTCTGGTGCTAACGAAAAGCTAGGTTTTTCTTTCAAATTCAATCCAGGGTGGCTTAAATATCCAAGTTACATTTCCCTGGTAAAAGAAACTTGGAGAGTGATGGACGAGTCACAAAACCTCTCTCATGCTTTGGATTTTATGGCTAACCTCAAATCTATGAAATATAAAGCCATTATATGGGTGAAAGAGAAAAGGTTGAGGTAGGATTCTAAATTGAAGAGCATTGGTAGGTTGTAGAAGAGATGGAACGCCCAAATGTTGACAACTATGAATAATAGGAGAAGAGGTAAAGCTTAAAATTTCTGGAGATAAAAAGGAGAAAGATTTTAAATAAAATTGAGGAATAGTGGAGACAAAAAATTCAAGCGATATGGCTTGAGGGAGGCGATAAAAATACTAAATTCTTCCAAAATTATACAAATGGGAGAAAAATTTCAAATACCATTTGGGAAATGAGAAGGTCGGACGGTGAAATGGAAAAATATTTTAGAGAGACGGATTCTTTGCAAATAAATCACTTCAAAAATGTCATTAAGGCCCCATATGGGGCCTTAATTCCTGAAGTCATCGGGGTGGCTCAGCTTTTCCCCAGCTATGTTGAGGAGGAAGAAAATGAGATGCTTATGGCTCTAGTTACAAAAATTGAAGTGGAACGTGTTTTGAAGACTATACAAAAATATAAGAGCCCTGTGCGAGACAGGTGGACTGTAGAGTTTTAGCAACACTTGTTTGACCTAAGTGGGGATGAAATGGTGGGGGTGGTGAAGGAATATAGGATCAGAAGGGGCCTTCATGAACCTTGCAATTCTACTTTCCTTGCACTAATTCCAAAATCGGATTTTCTTGTCTCATTTGAAAAATTTAGACCTATTTCGCTTTGAAAAAGTATTTAAAAAATTATTGCAAAGATTATTGCACTATGTTTGAAGCCTATACTATCATGCAACATCTCTAAAAAAAATTTTGGCTTCTTGGATGGTAGAAAAATTTATGAAGCCATTGGAGTGGCTCAAGAAACAATACACAATATGAAAAAATCTAAAAGAAAATGACTGATTGTGAAAATAGGCCTTCCATAAGCATATGACAGGATCAGTTGGCTATATCTACACCTTCTGTAGACTCATATGGGCTTTTGTAATGGTATTATTAATTGGATTATGGGGTTTATAAGAAATTTGTATTTAATTGTTCTCATAAATGGGGTTTCTTCTCCCTTTTTCCATAGCCAGAGAGGGCTCAGAAAATGATTCCATCTATCCCCTCTTGTGTTCTTATTAGCAGCAGAAGGGCTTAGCCAGATACTGCACTCGGCTAAGAGAAATCATGACCTAAAAGGTATTTAGCTTGCTACCAATATTTTCATATCCTACTTACTGTTTCTGGATAACATTCTTCTGTTCAACAATGGTTATAGGGATGAGGTCTATCGTGGGTCTACTAGATGAAATGCACCTTGGATCTGTTTCTTAAGGATACATGAATGACTATAAATGAGAAAAAAAACCTCCATCTCTCATGATGGTCTCTCGGATGGGGACCTTTAAATAATTGAGGTTTCCCTTTCCTTCAAAGTGGTTCTCATGGGGGACAACCTAAAATACTTGGGTTTCTTCTTAAAACTAGATTCCTATAAAAATATGGATTGGAATTAGTTGTTGGCAAAGATTTGTAATAAAATAAGTTTATGGAGTTAAAAATGGTTGTCTAGGTTCGGTAGATTGGCTCTCATTGAATATGTACCTATTTCCATCCCTATCTTTTGGATTCTGATCTCACGAGTCCCAAAAGGTATTTTATCAAATGTAAGGAAAATCTGTAGTTGCTTCCTATTGGATGGAACGAAGGAGGAGCATGTGATTCCCTTGGTAGCTTGGGACAAAATTTCTTCATCAAAGGAGAGGGGTGGTTGGGGATAAAGGAGCTTCAATCCTTTGCCATGTCTTTAGCAGCAAAATCTAGTTGGAGGATCATTAAATAGGATAACCTATGGATAACGATGGTCAAACATAAATACCTAGATCCCACTCCCTTGGAGGAATGGATCCACAACCCTAGGAAAGAGACATCAAATGTGTCTGTGATATGGAAAGCCACCATTATCTCCTTTAAAGTAGTAGAAGACGGTTTGGCATGGAAAGATGGAAATGGGGAAAAGGTTTTCTTAGGAAATAATCCTTGGGTAGGTTTCAATAAGCTTTTTTCTCTCTCTCAAGGGATTTTGGACCACCTACACCCAACGCGGTATTATTACTTGTCTCATATTTCGAAACCAGAGACAACTTCTTTTTGGACCCAGGGCTAGAAATCAGAAGATGATATGCATCTCGAGCGTTAATGGGGTATCGAATAGAGGCATTATACTCAAGATCTGAGAAGGTCCAATGTAAGGATTTATGACAGGTCGTACTCTCTTCACTGGGTACATGCACCCATCGGAAAATATACTCCTAAATTTGGAAATAATTTTTTAATTAATCATAGGGACAAAGGTCATCAGGTGTGGTGGCATAAACTATTGTGGAAGACGAATAGTCTGAAAAAAGCTAGAATTTTTTTTTATGTCTACTCAAGGAAAAAGTTCCTACATGTGATAACTAAAGAAAAAGTAAAAAATAGGGCCTTGGCTGGTGTATCTTGTGCAAGGATTAGGAGGAAACCATTAACCATATTTTCCTTTCATGTGGCTTTACCTGAAAATTCTGAGAGGCCACCCTCTCCCTATTAGGAATTTTGACAAATTGGCATGGACCTTCAGTTGAATCTACTTGGTTGTCGTGGTGGAATGAGGTTTCGGATATTAACAAAAATAATATTCCTTTAATCATCACTTGGGGTCTATGGTTCACAAAAAATAGAGTTATTTTCAAGGACTTGATTCCTTCCCCTATCTCCATTGTGACTGAATGTGTCTTCATTTTGTATCTTATTATCAAAAAATAAATCACAAGTATTGTCAGAACTATTACCAATTAATAGACTAATAGGGATATTCCTTAGGCATTTTTTGATGGCATTTTAGATGAAAAAAATCGACGTCGTACTGGATTGGTGATAGATGAAAACATAACTTTAAAAGCCTATGTGGGCATAGGTATTGGAACAAACTATGTTGTTGAAATACTCTCATTAAAAATGCTCCTCTACTGGCTCATAGATTTGGGATTTTTCAATGCTCAAATATTTGGGGACTCCAAGAATGTTGTAAATTGGTTCAACAATACTCAGAGATTTCTAAATTTTGTTTTGATATCTATCGTTGAAGAAACTCATATTTTAAAATGTTATTTGATTTTATATCTGTGTGGCATATCTACAAGGAATGAAACACAGAAGACAACCTCATTTCTAATTAGGGCCTACAACATGATCTAGATTGTTGGCACATAGTGGATACTATGTATGGCAGAGTCTGTGTGTCAGACACTAGACCCTTTGCTATATTATTTCAACATACTCTCAGTTTCATGGTTTTTGTACTACCTGTGTTGATGTTTATTGGTCGATGGTCTCTCCTCAGTTTTCAGAGCTTCTATGGTCTGTTTATATATATTTTTTTAATATGTATGTAAAACTAGTGGCCTCTTTGCGGGGGAATTATTGGCTCATAGTAGGTGAAAGTGCTATCATTTATGTCTTGTCATGCTTACAGGCTTTGGTTTATGGATTGTGTCTCTTGGCGAGTTGTTTTCTCATTCCTAGGAGAGGCCTGATATATGTTTTGATTTTTGTCTCAGTGCTTTTCTGACAGGGGCTTTCTCTAGCACTCATTGCTTTTTCATTCTTTTGTGAGACTCTATGGGTGAAACTTATCCAACTTAATGCTTAAATACATGTACTCTATAACTTTTTATATCAATCATGAAAAATTTTCGTTTTTCCCTGGAAAAAAATAAAATAAATAAAAGACTAAATTTCCATAATTTCGAATAAGAAAAGCACTAAATTTTAGATCTATTATAACAAAAATCCCAACAAAAGCAATGTTAAAGAAAAAGACAATAATGGACATGAAAATATTGCTTACATGTGCAAAGAGCATATCCAATCATCAAAATTATGCCAATAATGAAGCTCCAAGACAAGAGGTAAATCCATGGAACACCCCCTAAGATTCACCATTGATCACTCACCTAAGATCCATGTTTTCAAAGGATCGAATGATCCTGAGAAGTTCTGGTGTGTTGCAGAAGCGATATGGAGATCACATAACACCACTGATGAGAATATCAATAATGCGTAGTTGGTCATAGCGCTACAGGACAAAGCATTGTCCTAGTATTTGAAATACACCTCGACGAACCAATATTCTATGTTGGGTCATACTAGGTGTGCGCTAAATGTTGAATTTAAGAAGTTAAACGTTGTATTCAGAGAAAAATAAATCAGGAAATTGGCCACTGAAATGGTGTGGGAATTCCATCAAAGGTTTAAGACACTACTACGTCACGTTAGCTTTGATATCCATGATGAGCACCACAAGGAATGGTTTATTATTGCGTTGTTGCCTCATCTCATATTTCCATTATCAAAGCAGAAGTTCGATGCAACCCAAGTTGAAGCACTGGAGATCGCAAAGAAGATAGAAGCTTCACTGGTAGCAAATACTAACATAGGGGTTAAATAAATTGAAACCCATTTGGCAAGATAACACACAGAAATTCAATATTTCAAGAAGGTAAAAGAAACAATTGTCAAGACTGTGGATAATCCGGCAAGCTCTCCAGTAAACAATAACCACAGAAACTTGAAAACCAAAACGTAAAAGAAGTTCATGCAGAAGTTTGGTGCATAAAGTGAAAAGCAGAGGGTCACCATAAGGATCAATGTCTTGTTTTTAGATATTACTTGGGCACCGGGATGCCAAGTCCATTGATGCCTAGGCCAACTACTAGACCAAATGTGGGACCAAATGTCTGGTGTAGTTGATGGGAATTTTTAGGCCAACACTGCAGATATAACTGTCATTTGTTACATAAATACATTCAGTGTTTGAAGATATTATTTTGTAATTTGTTTAGTTCAGTGGGACATGATGATAAGCATTGTTGAAGCTATGATATAATGATGCATATTCTAGGAGCATAGCAAGTACAAACTGAAGGTACTGAAGATCCAAGTTCGCCAACATCACGCATAGGTTTTCAAGGCCAAGGGCATGGTCAAGGAGGACGCGCTGGATGAGGTTGCGGAAAAATCATATTATATAATTTTGGTTAGCCTAGACATTTCGCTAGATATTGTCAGAATATTGTTGTTGTATATTGTAGGCATTGTCATGCATTTGATCATGAAATAGAGGATTGTCCTGCATTATTGGCCAAATTGCAGGAAAAGTGCAACTAGCAGCCTGCCAAGAACATACAGATGATGAGAGCTCCACCACACGAAGAAGATCTAAGCATCAACCTCGTGACACGAAGTGGTATAAATACAATAGGAGATCAATTGGAAGGAAAGAAACATATGGAGGATACATGGGTCCAGAAATTTGGAGACAATAATAATGGGTTTGATATACAACGTGAAAAATAAACCTTCATGGATGCGAAGAAGTATTTTATGGGCCCTGGAGCTCCGACATCAATAGTGCAGAGACAAATTATTCCATTGAAGAATAAACCCAAGGATGTTACTGAATCCCAGGAAGTTGATCCATCCATTCTGACATATTTCTTTCAGACATGTATGAAGTTGCTCAGGGATAAAAAATATGTGGAGGTATTGCAAGAGTTGATTAACAAATGTGCTGGTACATTATACCAACAGCTAGAACAATGCGCAGTGCATAATTTATATAAACATAAGAAAATAACTATCAGAGAAATGTGGAAAACTGCACAGATCATCGATTTTGAAATGGACCATGTAATCCTTGAACTTGGATTAGATGCCAATGTTTTTCCAAAAAAGACATAGGAATGAATGGGGAGACCTAAGCTGAAATGGTCATCCATTCAGGTAAGGATGGCCAATCAGTATAAAATCATTCCTATGGGTCGACTACATGGTATCAATGTAGATATTGATGACACAAGGGTATTGTTTGATTTTGAAGTTATTGAGATTGTTGATGATAGAAACATGTATCTTATGTTTCTTGGGTTTTATTGGGCTTATGACATGGATGCTATAATAAATTTGAAAAATAGGCATATGGTATTTGAAAAGAATTGTACTATGGTCGTTGTGCCTTTAGACCCCTCTGAAGGTGCATGTTATACAGAACCTGTCCAACATGAATATGGTGATGCTGGTATTGATCAGATCTATAAGATCACTGCGCAGGATGAAGATTGGATTAATCCTACCCTTGATGGTAGAATAAGTTGGGAGCACAATAGCTCATGTGCTTCTAACTCCAACAAGGAATTGAAACAGGAAGAACCGCTTACATGAAGTCTCCATTGAACAGTGTAACAAAGTTTCCAAATCACTTTGTTGTGTCACATCAGAGGTAAATGAATTTCCTTTTTATGAGGAAACTGATAATTTTGTCTTATTTCTGGAAGAGTTTGAGAAGAAGGTGCCTGAAGAAAAATGATATGAAGCTTTGGACTTCGTATTGTGGTCCACTCTAGCTCGATGGTGGGGTGTGCACATTGAATGCTTCGAAGGATGGAAGGAATGTTGGAGGCTGATAAGGCTCAAGTTTGGTTAGGTAGACACTAAGATCCTGGAGAAGTACAATGGTAAAGATGATCTTCTTGAACATTTATCTCATGGGACTATATCTTGGGGTGAATAACCTCAACCTGAATGGGCGCATATATTAATTCATAACTTGGATACGATACCTCAGTAATGGTATCTTGAAACAGATTTGTGCCATCGCACAAAATATTGGTATGAGATAACGAAAGGGTTATTATTGACTTATAACTTCACCGATGGATGGGATTATATTAATGATGCTCTTCAATAAGTTGAAGCAGGAGTATTCTGAATTACCATTGAGCCAAGGGCTTTGGTACAACCTGATTGGGTTGTGCAGTTGGAACAAGCCTGAGAATGTTACAATATGACTCCGGAAGAAGGTGAGGAGGATTTGGTAATGTCAATATTCCTGAATCAAGCGGATAACATGAAGTTCTAGGTCCTGAAGTAGAGATTCCATACATAGCACAACCTTTCAAGACTCAACAAGTCAACATAGGCTCAGAATTGGAGCACAAGTTCACAAATATTGGGGACTATTAGGATGATGACACGATGAACAAGGTAGTTGAAAATTTTCATGAGTACCAAGATCTATTCCAAGTGAAGTTATATGAGTTGAAATGCATTACATGAGGCTTAGGAGCTATGCACGTCACTTTGAAACCTGATGCAAAGCTGGTCAACCAACTCCCATATCCGCTGAACCAAAAATATAAAGGAAAAGTGTGGGAGGAACTTGACAAAATTCTCATTGCTGGCATTATTGAACCAGTACAAGAGTCCGAGTGGGTTAGCCCTATGGTAGTCCTGGAAAAGAAAACTAAGGGAGAAATAAGGATTTGTGTAGATCTCAGAAAGTTGAATGATGCATGTGTCCCTGATTTATTTCCGACACCATCCACTAACGAAGTTTTTGAGAATGTGGGAGGGCAGGAGGCCTACTACTTTACAGATGGGTTCTCGAGATACCATCAGATCATAATTGCAATAGAAGATACGAGCAAGACCACTTTCGCTACTGAATGGGGATCGTTTCAGTACACATTTATGCCATTTGGATTGAAGAGCGCCACAACCATATTTTCCAGAGTCATCATTGCAACATTTAAAGAATATATCTACAAGTTTTTGGAGGTGTATTTTGATGACTATATAGTCTTCGGACTGTTAAAGGAGCATGTTTCTAGTATGCATTTAATGCTGGATACCTACAGGAAATATCAAATTTCCTTGAACCTGAAGAAGAGTATTTTATGTGTGTTATATGTTATATTGTTGGGGCATATTGTCTGCAAGCAGGGGTTTATGGTAGACCCTACAAATACCATTGTGATTATCAATTTGAAGCCATAGACAAATGTGAAGTAGCTACATATGAGCTTGCACATACAGTTTATTATAGGAATTTTATCAAGTCCTATGCTCATATCACTAAGTCAATGCAAAAAATACTGAAGAAAGATGTCAAGTTTTGTTGGGATGATGAGTGTCGGAAGAGCCTTGATGTACTAAAAGAAAAGATGGTAAATAGGCCTATTCTAGTATTTCCAGACTAGAAGAAGGAATTTCATGTACGTGTTGATGCATATTGCATAGCTTTTGGAGTTGTCTTAGCACATCCAGGAGAAGGAAATCTAGATCACCCTGTATCTTTTGCAAGAAGGAATTTGTATAAGGTAGGTCACAACTACTCCACCACAAAGCACGAAGGGCTTGCAATGGTATATGCACTACAAAAATTTAAACACTATCTATTAGGTTCACACTTCAAAATGTGACCACTCTACTTTGAAATACTTGGTCAGCAAGCCTGTGTTTGGGGGGAATATCTATCAATGGCTATTGCTACTCCAAGAGTATGATTTCAAGGTAATTTTCAAGCCCAAATTTTTGAATGTCGGACCCAACCATTTGTCTAGGATCGAGATAGGTGAAGATTCAATGAATATTGAGGAAGGATTACCTAATGCATAGTTGTTCTCTATTCAAAATATTGATAAAAATTTTCTGGATAACATTTTGTTTACGTTGCACCTACAATGTACACTACACAACAAAAGAAAGAGCTGGTAGTAAAGGCTGTCGATTTTACTCTGATTGTACGACATATATACAATATGGGGGACCATGAGATTCTGCGGAGATATGTTCCTGAGAATTAACGACCAAACATTTTAGTTGAATCACATGTTGAGTTGCCAGAGCTCACTACGTAAGGAAGGCCACTGCGTATAATATTCTACGTAGACTTTGGTGGCCTATGGTGCATAAGGATTCCAAGGAATATTGTAGCGCTTGTGATGTTTGTCAGAGGACTCATAGACCTTGGTGAAGGGATCCAATGGTACTGCACCATCAAGTTAATTTGTAGGAATTTGATAAATGGGTGATTGACTTCGTGGGACTTACTGATCCACTTGGGAAGAAAATAGGTGTGTGGTATATTATTACTATGGCATATTACCTTACTAGATGTGCTAAGCCACAACCGGTGAGAAATTATAGTGCAAATACATCGGTGAAGTTTATTTCTGAACATATTTTGTCACGGTTTTGGTGTCGGAAGATCTTGATTAGCGACAAGGGTATGCATTTCATGAATAGCACTATTGAATCATTGACCACAGAGTACAGAATGCATCACCAAAAGAGCATGCCACATCACCCAGAGCCTAAACGAACAGTTGAGGCCTTTAAAAAAAATCCAGAGAACACTTTGACGAAGGTGTGCAATGTCAACAAGGATGACTGGGATCTATGCATTCATGTAGTTTTATGGGCCTACAGGGCTACCTGCAAGAATTTGATGAGTCATACTCTATTCAAATTGGTATACAGACAAGAAGTTGTGATGTCGATGGAATAATTGTGTCTAGTATTTGCATCACCACAGTAACAAATATGGTGGATGAAAAATACGTTCAAATATGGGGAGCTAGTTCTTTTATATGACAAAAATTCCATGAAGTTCCCTAGAAAGCTACAAATGCATTGGTTATGTCCTTACATTGTTAGGCATGTTTCATAAGGGGGTACAGTTTAGCTTGAAAAGCTGGATGGAGAATTTTTCCCTAGACATATCAATGGAAGTAGATTGAAGTTGTATTGGGATGAATCCTTCCCTATAGGTTCGAAATAACTATAGGGCCGGTGAAGAGTCTTAATGCTCCACACAGTTGAAAGAGAGAATGGGACTATAAACGATTCTGTCAAAGGGTGGCTTCGTCGCAATCAGAGGACTTCACAGTATGTGGGAAGATGACGAAGATGGAGGACAATGCACCAAGGGAGGTTGGATTGCGCTGAAGGGATGAGTCTCACAAAGTTCATCCAAAAAGTGACCATTGGAACATGAACAATTGATTTGACAAGGACTTGGCCATTAAAAGGAGTGGGAGGGTTGTATTTAATGAGAATATCTGGGTGGATATGCTGCTAAATATTCATTTATGAGGCATATCTGAAGGAGATAATGGAGTTTGAATTTGAATTTTTCTATCAATTAGGAATCCCACTTCACTTTGGTACACTTTGCACTCTAAGTGTTAGAATTTATATCTTCTGCTTGCAGAAGCACTAAGCGACCCGTTGTATGTCAAATTACATCGTTGAAGTTTTTTGAGAGAAATTGAGCAGAACAGGGATCAGGTACACAATCCAGCCAGATTTAAGACACACAATGACGGCTACACCATAAAAAAATATTACAGGCCCGAGGTCACCCAGGAAGAAGACCACTGTCGATGCGGTACCATCCAAAAATTTGAAGAACCTAGTGCAAAGAATGTCACCAAGGAAGAAAATTCGAAAGGAGAAAAGGACTAAGGTGAATCAATATCGGCAAAAGCAGGTTGTCACAGTAGAAGAGTCAGACAAAGAAGAAACTGTGCTAGCGGGGATAGCAAACATTGATGGAGAGGAAGTAGAACCTATCTCTAGGCTTCCCCCATACATTCCGCCATGGAATTTGATAACTGTGAAGCCTACAAAGGATCCATACGCTATCAAATACAATAGTTTCACGCCATTTCTACCAGAAGAAGTACCTATTGAGGGGGTTTTTCTGGGAAAAGTACCCCAGCTGCAGAAGGAGGATTTGGACTTTAACGATCAAAATAAATACCTGCAGTTCAAGACGAGCCGATATATGTGCTCAACCTATTATGAAGCTACCGGAGTAGCAATATTGGAATCGATGAAGTGGGTGGTTGGTATCCAGGATGTAGGGTCATTAAACATGCTATATGTTCTGCACTTTAGGTGAAGCATCATTAATATGACTTGTGTGCGCCAATTGCTAGCCCTAGTGCACGATGATTGCTTATGGTTGGGGAAGAGGATCCCTATTGACGTGATGTTGATACGGAATATCACAACACTTCCTTGTTTGGCTTAGACCCTGTAGATGCATTTGTGGGCAAGGATCAGAAGAAGAAGCTAGCAGATCAGATGAAGAAAGATTATGGTCTAATGAAAGGAAGTAGGGGTTACTTTATCAACTCCATCAACAATAGATCTGTGCGCTTTAACACACACATTTTGGAAGGAAAAGTCATATGGAAGTGTCACACCAAGTAGGTTTTTTCACTGGTAGTATCTTTGGTTGCAGAGTGTAGCAAGGTCGTTGTCTATACTTGGGAAATTTATTTATGCAATGAATGAGTTCTTATTTTATTTTCGTGAAGCTCAAGAAGAGGGAAATCAGTTCCACTACGCATGGAGCTTTCTCTTGATAGCATTGATGGCCTGGAAGGAGCCCGAGGAGTCATAGTTCTCCTCTGCGGATGCAGACCTTTGTGAGGTTGTGCGATATGCCTCATTGTGGCATTAAAAATAGTCGACTCAGGTAATGGAGAAAAAAATATTTTAGGTTGGGTTGGAGAATATTCTATGCATGATGGTCAATCAAAAGCCCTAGTTATCACTAAGTCTTTTGA
Source organism: Pinus albicaulis (assembly GCA_034641835.2). Taxonomy (NCBI): domain Eukaryota; kingdom Viridiplantae; phylum Streptophyta; class Pinopsida; order Pinales; family Pinaceae; genus Pinus; species Pinus albicaulis. The sequence continues at coordinate 331,716,957 of CM076577.1, read as the reverse complement.
AATAATATCAATGAGTCACAGATTTCGAAGCAGATCTCCACCATGTGCATATCTGGGCGAAGAAGGACCTTCCTGGGGTTTGGTACGAGCTACCATACCTAGTGACAGAGGAAAGCGTTGTAGCCATAGTAATAATTTGGCTAAGTTATTAAATGAATCCCACTGAAGGCACGAAGACGACATAGGCAAGGACGAGTGGCGCGAAGACCACTTATATGCAAACAGGAAAGAATAACATTAGGAAGCAACCAAAGACAATCACATTTGTGACTGATACATAGACCGAACTAGAGGTTGAGCCAGAGATAGAGGTTCCAGAAACATGAGGGGAAGATACTTACAAAGATGATACAATTAAGGATCCATATGATCGCCCTTCCCATTTTTTTACTAAGAGATGACAGCCACAGAGTAGTGGGGAGAGGAAGAAACTGAAGTCCAATAGGACTGACGGCCTGGAAAAAATGTTCCTCACTGAGGGGGACCTCAATGAGATAGGAGATATTGTTAAGAACCTCAATAAAAATCTATGGGGTAGCATTTAAGACTAGTAAAAGAAGGTATTGGCGAAGGTCCATAAAGGCCTAAATGATTTTCAGGTGTGGACGAGCACAATAGAAGTGTGTGTGACTCATGTGAGCGGGCTTCAAGCGAGCATGACTCAAGCAAGCGTGAGCCCAATAGATGTGAGCATGGTAGTGTATGAAATTGAAATTACAACTGATAGCCGTGCAGTACAAGTGCCTTCAGGCACACTATTTTTTTATACTGTGGAGTAGATGAAGCAGGAGGTACATTGAAAAAACACACGGCTTAATATTTCCTCACTGCCTCTATAGAAATTGCACGAGTTTCACCAAGGTGCTACTGAATAATTGAATATCAGAGAGCAATGCACCCTATTGGTTATTCAAGATGTTAAGTCGAAAATAAAAAGGATGGTCAAGGAAAAGAAACTAGTTGTACAAGAGTGTGATGTATTGACGGCACAAAGAAAAAGATTGGAGGAAGTCATCTCCAATGGTTGCAATGACCTGCCTCGGCTCAAGACTTAGGTTGTAGCCACCCCAGAGGAAAAAGTGACACAACTTACCATGGAAGTAAATTATTCTAAGTCCGAAGTCGACATGGTGTGACTCAAAATGCAAATGAATATAGTTGAGCTGCATATGTAAGTGCAACCCTCCACTCCACTAGAGGTCTAAGAGAAGCGCGCAACAAAGATCAAGGCTGCCAATGATAATATTGACTAAACAGTAAAGGAATGCCTTCAAGTTTTTGAAGATGTTATGGATTTTTCGGTCTCACTGTAGGAGGACCCCCATCTGTAAACGATTGAGAAGGAAATGTGAAAAATGTTAGAATAGATGGACCAGATTAAGGTCACAAAAAAGACTTTAGCACCAATAAAGTTGTATACCTCTCTCGATCGATGACCCACGCAGAAAAGAAGAGCTTATGAAAACCATGACACATCCATGGTAATTCAAAGCCAGTCAGTTATCGCAGACTATTAAGAAACAACTGAAGGGCCTGTTCCACACACAGAAGGATATTGCAGCCAAAATTATAGGAATAACTACCGAGACGTTGCTGAGAAAAGTCTAAGAAGAAAAAAAAAATGTGCCACATAAGTTCCACCTTAAAGGATGCCTTGATCAGTATCAAAGAAGAGATCAAGGGCACACTGGCAGAGTGACTTGGGATGAGTCACATTTTTGCGTTGGGGGCATGTTGAACAAAGTACCCCTTGAATGAAATATGTTGAGAAAGACTCCACAGATCGACGAGCATAGTGTGAAATGCAGAGTTAAGTTAAATTCTTGGGGGATTTGGGGTGGGTCAAAGCCCCTTATTTTATAAAAATATGGGAATATTTTGTATTCGTTTAGCTCTGCCCATGTTTTTTAGAAAATGGTATTGTAAATGTAAGGACTATATAAGGAGTCTAGGATAGTCTTGATGATATACATGAAATACTTGATATATATCATGCACTTGGATGTAAGATTGTTTTTAGTTTGTGTTTTGTGGGTTGGGTTAGAGAAAATTATCCTGCAACTGAGTGCGTGGAGACCTTAGGAAGTCTACATCTTAGTGCGCAAACCCCTACAACTGAGTGTGCAGGGCGGAACTGATTGTATTGGGAAGATATGATCATTAATGAAAGACTTTTGAAGAGAGATCCGTCTTTTGAGGTCATGTTTCTGTGTTACATGCATCTTACATTATCTATGTTGTTCTACTTATAATTTCATCAATAAGTCGTGTTTATCATTATTTGTTTTTTGTTATGATTGTATAAGTAAGATCACACAGTCTACAAGTTAGTTCAACAGAAGTGTTGAACTATGACTATATAATTAGTAGATTTATTCTGCAAATTTCTCTCAAGTACTGGAAGGAAGAGAAGCCCTAAATCCACACTCCATTGTCCCTCTGGATTCAGAAACCTAGTTCTAGAATCCACCCATATTTCCTCGGGTGAGACTTCGGTCTATGCAACAGATTGTTGCCAAAAGGTCTAGTAATAGTGAGTTTTCTTGGTTTGTGCAACCATATCTGAACCTAGGTCTATTCCCCACCAAGACAACATACATCCAATCAAGGAGCCTCCTAGACAACTTTGCATGGAAAATACAGCATGAGAGCAATTTCTAGAATAGTTTATACTTTAATTTTTGATAATCGATGACTTCTCAATATATTTTCAATAAAAACAATCTCTAGGAACATTCACCCTTTCACATGTGATACGTGAAATGATGTAACATTATAACAGACTAAATTTACATAAATTCGCATATTAAAAACAATCAATTTCAAATCTGTTATAGAAAATATCCCAACAAGATCAATGTATTAAAGAAAATAAAAATAACAGACGTGAAAATATTACTTACATGTGCAAAGATTATATCCAACCATAAGAATTATGCCAATAATGAAGCTCTAAGACAAGAGAGATATATCCAAACATAAGAATTCATCCATTACATCCCAATTCATCCTCCAAATGGGATAGCAAAAATCTCACAAGAGATAAGTACCCAATCCAAGTGATTACAATGAAAATGGATCATGTCACTTCTATTTATAGACTCTCTAATGAATTCTATTTAGATAAATTAGCATATTTTAGCCCCTAAAATAAAATAATTTGCATACTAACAATAATTTTGGTGATAAGCCCACCAAATTTCGAAATAATACAAGAATAATCCTATAAAGATGATTGAATAATCAATAAAGTGAGTCAGTAAGCTTTTGAGGAGGCCTAATAAATTCTAAGGGATGTCATGATGTAGAAATGGATTCTAGACATAATGGACAATGGGTTGGCCCCTTCTTTTCCAAGAAAGAACCAGTGGTGCTCCCAAGTGGGTGTGGGGGCCCAAGGGCAACCTAATGGGTCTCCAAGTGGATCGAAAATGTTTCTAGATCATCTGTAGGGGTTAGAATGATGACATAAGGCCTCCCTTTGTACCGGGGGACAATCCTATGGATCCTGTAACATCTGCCAAGTGTATGGGGCGACTATGGAGCCAACTGGGCATGGTTAACCAGGTGCATCATCCACATCCAAAAATGTGTAACATGAGAAATTGACGAGCATTTCTAGGGATCGATTAAGTAATGTCGGTTATGGTGAAGGCCCATGGCTATGAACGCTCACCATACAAGTGATAATGTGTCCATCTAGAGGGATAGGACCCTGTATAGAGATACCAAGCCCTAAATGGACAACCACCTGCAATCGTGGATAATATCCAATGTGTCCCCTTGCCCTCAAATACAAGAAGCCAACATAATAATCAATTAGAATAGCTTATAGGTCATGGAACCAATGGGGAAATTCATTGTGGCATTCCTTTCCATAGTTGACTTTGACATGTAAAAGTTTCTCCAAGCTCAATAGGGGGTTAACCAAGGACCCTCTTAGGTGGTTTCAACCTCTATAGGGGTGACATGTCTATGGAACAGTCCTCAAATGGTAGGTGGAGTGTATGAGAGATAAAAAAATTTCTGATATCTATATATTACATGTATTGGACAATGCACTCGATATAATTATGATATAATGGATATATTCATGAGCCTACCTTGATCATATTTTCTCTTCTCCATATTCTAATGTTTTTTGTTTTGAAGCATGAACGAAAATATTTAAAATTATTTTTTTTTATAAAAAAAATAACTATTTAATGTAATTTTTACAAATACCTAGTCATTGAAGTCAAATTGGCTGAGTTGATACCAAGTCAGAGTCGACCCTCGGTCTGTTCCGAACCTAAGTCAGAGTTTTAAAACATTAACACACACCATATTTTAGACCTTCCAATAAAATGTTTAAACAATTTTTCCTAAGAGATCATATCCAACAAAAAAACAAACCTTCACACATAAAGGACTTAAACAATTGCATAGAGAGCATATCCAAAAAAAACATATTCAATTTTTTTAGGGAATAAAATGTTGTTTAATTGCGCTGATAAGCATCCCCCTGTTACACTAAAATTTGTCGCCATGACATTTAGCTGTCTATATGGGTTCATCAATACCTATTTTATTGCTCCCTTAGAGGTCCAAAATCATAAAGTTCCTAAATCAAGTATTGGAATTGGAAAAAAATCTCATTAAAACCCTAAAAAGCCTAACTCCGCACTTTTCCTAGTTCTTACCTGCGGTACCGCAGTTTCTTTCTCTATAACCTGCAGCACATCTCGCATGTTCTGCTTACTAAAACTGCGAACCCCCTTAAAAGGTAAAATAAAATAAAAATTAAGTTCTAGAAGCCCAGCTGGTCGAATATTCTCCCAACTAGAGGCTTCTAGAAGCATTATCAAGTCGAGCTTCGCCCCTTCATTCATGAACCTCTATCCCTTCAATAATGGAGATTATACCTTGGTATTTGGAGCTAAAATCCATTTATGAGAGGAATTTATTCCCCTCTTTATGGAATTGAAACCTCCTTCATTCTCCTATAAATTAAACTCATGTTTCAGTATCAAAGATTAGGGACTATAGATTGAGGTACTTAGAACTTAGTAGTTTTGAGGTGAATTGCTGAAGAAATTATACTCTCCACATTGAGCATCATTGGTATGAGAGAGATTACATACTCATGGCCATAGTATTATGATGATTAAGAGAGTTGGAGTCTTGTCAAATTGAGGAAAACAGATGTTTGGGACCCCGGAAGAACCTCTACAAACATCAAGGCGTTAAGGTTGTAAGGTTTCTTCTTTTATTCAAAGTTAATAAAAATGGATTCTATTTTCTCATTAAGTTGTTCATGTATATTTTGAATAATTTAATTCTTGGATTCCTTGATCACTAAGATATATTATTTCTTTTGAATTATCATATCTTGCAGATGCTTTTGATCCCTTTCACTTGTCTTTGATTGCAGATCTTACATGCTGGATCGATACTTTCTGGAGCGTCTGGATTAAAGACTGAGTAAAGCGTTGGACTTCAGGTAGGAGCATCTATCCATAGTTAATTAATAATTCCTAAGCATAATGGTCTAGAGAAAATGGTCTAAATTTATCTGTTTGTTTCTAGATATCCTTAGGATACTAGGGAGATCGCTCTTGTCCGAAAGAGGGGATTTTCTGTCTAACAAAATGGCAACTCCGCTGGAGAAAATGAACTTGGTTTTCTTTTCTATTTTTGAGTTTGAATTTTAAAGAGTTTTTATGATTTTTATTATTCCACAATAGGTTGGTTAAATTATTTCTTAGAATCCCTGAAAAGCAGATCTGAATTTTTATTTTTTCTATATGTTTTCTGGCCTGCGCACTTTTTGTTTAAAAATAGTGTGGTAACCTCCGCAGTTTTAGCATAAAAACAGTGCGGTACCACACTTTTTTGTATTAAAGCCTGCGGACTTAAGGAAAATTTTTGAAAAATTAAAGATTCTCTTTTCTTGAACCAGATTACTAGATTCTTAGTGTTTGCCCAAACTTGTTTTGACTGTCAAAAGCCTTGTGTATGAATTTCTTTCAGCAACTTTTACAATCTCATGAGTCTACATTAAGTTAATTGGGTGTTTTGAGTTTCTTTTTTGAGAAATTATTAATTTGATTTCCTTTGGTCATTCCTTTCGCTAAATTGTGTCTGAGTGTTAATCGCCTTTAAGTGTTTTTATTTTTTGACCTTTGGAATTCTCACCTAATTTTCTTTACTTACACTTAATTGGTTCCTAGATTACATTGGAATCATTTTGTGTTTGAGAATACTCTTGCATAAATTACATTTGCATAATTAGAATTCTCATTTTTAGAATATGAATGAAAAATGTACATCGATTACATTTGCATATTTTTCATAGTTTTCAAGTGAATTGTGCATAGATTACAATTGCATAGTTTACATTCTGGAAAAATCAATCATAGGTTTAGATCAATTTCTTTGATTTCAATTTACATGTTTTTATGCTTGTTTAAAACATAAAAAATAAAATTGGAAATGATTAGCATTAGTTTTTCTTGATGAAATTTGTGCATTAGAGAATTTGTAATATTTTCTCTTATTTATCAATTCTTGCACTGTTGGAAGTAAATGGAACCTCTCTCCTTACTTTAGTTGGGATTCCTCGAAGTGAAATATTACATTATCATATTCGATTGCATTCGATTTCGGGTCAGGTCAGAACACCATTGGTTTCATATCCATTTACCCTTTGATTAATAATAGCCCAAATAACATAGCGCTTAATAAAATTCATCTAGTAATTTTCACATTTTTAGGGATCTTTCCACCAATCTAGCTCAGGATTAGTGCTTTGGAATTGTTTTTAGTTAACTTTCCAAAGCAACTAAACAAACAAGTAGTAATCTTGGCGTAAGAAAACTCCAATTGTAACATGTATACTCTGGGAAGCTCTTCTTAAAAGAGTTAATCATGAGATCATATCCGAACTAGTGAGGTAATAATACATATCTCATTGGGAAACATAGAATATGTTCACGTATTAAAAATGGTAAACCTTGGATAGACCATTTTTGAGGAGCCTGGGGTCACTTGTCGGTAAACCTTGGATTATTTCAAGGAGCCTTCAAGGGATTTGAGCTAGTTACTCTGCCCTTGCGTGTATGTTGGATCGTAGACTATTCCCCCAGGTATATTTGTTCCCATTGGTGACCTTAGTGGCTATATACTTTAGGATTATTTCCCAAGGTGACAGTGGAGGGAAGGTCCCATTGTACCTGGAGCAGATGTTGGCTAGACTCACTTGGACTCTCCGGAGGGTTCTCTTCACTCGAGATGGTTTAAGTGGAGTAACTTGCACCGGTCTGTTTCATTAAGAAGGTTGTCGGGGTGACTGTTCCCACTGCCATTTCTGCATTAAAATTCTACGATGTTGGATTTCATCACCAACTAGTGTTTTTAGTGTGGGAATCTATTGTTTGTGTATGGTTTGACTCCTAGATTTGTTAGCGTGTGTTCATTTGTTTCTTTTTACTTTTAGAGACCTTACGTGTGAATTGTGATTTTTAATTGTTAGGTGTGAATTGTGAATAGTGAATTTTTTAAATTATTAACAAAATTCATTGAATTTTAATCTAATGGCAATTGTTCCAGAATTTACCAACCAAGGAACCCCTCTTAATGAGAATCCTAGTACTTTTCCTTGCTTTGGAAATGTTGGTCCTCCTTATATGGCTGCATTGTCATTACCTGGATTTACAATAGGTTTACTGGTATGGTTATTTTCAACTTTGTTGGACTTGAATACTCCAATTGTTCCACCTCAACCGGATGCTTCACGTCAACAGAGTTCACCATCTTAAAATCACCAACATCATGTTGACCCTTTACCTTCTTCACCCAACATGTCTTCCTCCCTTTCTTCCTCTTCGGTTGGTAAAATCCTTGATGCTAGTAACCAGGTGGCTAAGAAGAAGAAGAAAGGGAATAAGAAGAAGAAGAAAGATAAGAAAGAAGTCAACCAACCAACCATGGCTGTAAGTGTTAGTAGTGTTGAGGAAAATTTCAACATGCATCGCAAACCCAAATTCCCTTGCAAGCTTTGTAAGGGTGACCACTTCTTGATCAATTTTCCTGGTATTCAGAAGGTTTTGGAAGTATGGTCAGAAAATTCTCATAAACTTACCATTGATCCATAAACCAGTGATTCTCAGGTTCCTGGGAAAAAGGGTAAACTTATGTTTCCTTGTAGGTTATGCAAAGGGATTCATCAAACTCACATTTTCCCTCACATGGATGAAGCCTCAAAATTGTTGGAAAACCTTACTATTCCAGAGCAACAACTTCCAACTGATTACTGTAAACTTTCTCCCAACCTACCATCAACTGACGAAGTAATTGATCTAATTCCAAGTACAGTTAATCCCACTCTTCCATTGGAGAGTAAAACTCATATCACTTAGGTTGATGATCCATTAGTTGATCAAGTGGTCAACTCGATTTCACATCTGGTCAATCCCACTCTCCCTGTAGAGAGTGAAATTCATACCTCTCAGGTTCTTGTTGTTACATTAGATTCCTCTACACCAGGGGGCATTTCACCTATTTCTACAAAGCCCCCTCAAAGTACCGAGGTCTTTTCCTTTGATTGGAATCGACTGATAGAACCTCGTATTCCTTCCTCCATCCCTTTCCAAATCATTGTGAAGGCTTGTGGTAAGAATGTGCATCGCACAAATATATATGAAGGTGCTTTTGTTAGTATTTTATCCTCAACTACTTGGCAAGCTTTGGGTTCCCCTCAACTTGTGCCTGTTACATAGAATCTGTCAGCTTTCAACATAACCATTAGTGAACCTTTAGGGATCCCTCCTAAGTTTCCTATTACCTTGGAAGGTAAAACTATCTGTATTGATCTTATGGTAGTTTGAGGCCCCTTGGATTTCAATTTTCTCCTTGGGAGAGACTATATCTATGCAATGAAAGTTGTCGTATCGAAACTCTTTCGCGTGATGTGTTTCCCTCACAATGGAAACATTGTGACTGTTGACCAAATTTCATTTTCTAGTCTTGATTCGACTACTAGTAATCTGACATCCCTGAATTTTCCTTCTACGGAAGTGGTATCTACCCCGCGACGAGTTAATTATGTGGCAACCAATCCCATGTTTTTGGTTACTGATGCAAGCGAGCCTCTCATTGTTTGCTTGACTTCCTTTGACTTAGATCTGGTAATTGACATGGTGAACTCTATGGGGGCATTTGAACATGATGTTATTATCGCTATTGAGTCCCTTGACATGTGTTCCTCCCAGAGAAATGTTCTTCCATCTGATGAAGACCTCTTGGAAGCTATTATCGAGGAGTGTCCCTTGACATGTGTTTCTTCCAATTGGAAGCCATGACAAGTCCCCATGAGGAGAGTTCCTTTTACCATATCAAACTCGTTAAAAAATGAAACAAGTTCCCACAAGGAGAGTTCCTTTTACGGTGTCAACCTCATTAAAAAATGAAACAGGTTTCCTTGAGGAGAGTTCCTTTTACTGTTTCAACCTCATTAAAAAATGAAACAGGTTCCCATGAGGAGATTTTCTTTTACTTTTTCAACCTCATTAAAAAATGAAACAGGACCTTGTGAGGATAGTTCCTTTTACTATGTCAACCTCATTAAAAAATGAAACAGGTTCCCCATGAGGATAGTTCCCTTTACTGTGTCAACCTCGTTAAAATATGAAACAGATACCATGAGCACAGTTATTTTCCTTTGTCAAGCTTGTTAAAAATGAAACAAATCCTCTCCTAATCGAGTCGATTTATTGATTAGATCTCATAAGTGTTAAGTCGAGTGTTTCATCTGATCTCGTAAATGAACCTTCATTACATCCACCTATTAGTAACCAATGGTCTACATAGTTGAATGTAATGAAGCTTGGGGGGCATGTGCTCTAGAATATTACGCTTGGGGCGCATTGAAACTTATCTGAAGCATTATTTTTCACTTGTTTCAAGCTTGTGTAAAAATGAAACAAATCTCTCTCAAACACAATTTTCCTACGTTTCAAGCTTGTGTAAAAATGAAACCACTCTCAAGCATAATTTTTTCTATGTTTCAAGCTTGTATAAAAATGAAACCTATCTTGAGTCCATTTTGGTTATTATTTTCAATACTCGTTAAACTCATGAAAATCCCAAGCTTCCTTTTCTATTCTTTTCATGCTCTTAAAACATACATGAAAATGTCGAGTTGTTTCTGTCTTTTCCTGCTCGTTAATTAAATTGAAATTCGGCCATTGAGTATAATTTTTATCACTTTTTCGAACTTTTTAAAACTTACGAAAACGCGAAACCATCGAGTGTACTTTTATCACTCTTTCGGGCTCTGTAAAAATACGAAAAAGTAAAATCTTGGAGTTCTCTTTTAAGCCCTTTTCAGACTCTCTAAATATGAAAAGATCGTTGAGTACTTGACTATTCGAACTCGTGAAAGGAATGAATAGTCGTCCCTTCAGTATAAGTTTACCCCTTTTCTGAACTGAAATGGACTATTTACGAAAAAGGTATACGTTGACTAATCATGGTCAATAGAGTTCTCTCCTATATTATTTTATCCTTTTTTGGGCTTGACAGACTAAATTTACGAAAAAATACACCCACGGAGTTTTCTTAAGTTTTTCTTCTGGCTCCCTAAAACTTAAAAACACCGAGTTTCTCCTATACTGGACTCATTAAAATTTAACAGTAAAGGACCTATCGATTACAAACAAGAACGAACCACTCCTTCTTAGGGTTCGATTTGAATATTAAGTTGGACTCATCCGAAGGATGAGCTTACACAACAAGAAAATGTTATCCTCCTCAAGCTTGTCAAAAATAAATAGGTACTTGCTAGAAATGGTGGGGAAAAAGAGAGAAAATGAATCCAGTTGTCACACTTTGTTTCCAAAAAGTAGTATACCACTCTTGAACACGACACTTTAGTCACATTCATATTTGGGTTTGGAAAATCCTTTGGCCAAACAGTTAATCGAACCACATTGAAAGTCTTCAGCCAGTTTCTAGGTATTAGCTTAATGTCAATCATCACCGAACTATCTGCAGTGTCGTTATGTGTTCAAGAGATCAGTTTAATAAACCATTCATTACAAACATTTGTCTCCATTCGCGTTGACCATCCCTGAGTCAGTCCTTGCAAATATTTCTTGAAAACTTGATCTAATGGTTTCATGTCGTGGGCTTTCCTATGATGGATCACTTTCTATCGACGAAAGCTCATCATCTAGAAAGTTGGTCTAGAATCCTATCAGTAGCTTGGGATCTGCATGCTTCAATGGCATATTTCTCACCTTCGATGACAGGTTACATCATAGACCTTCGATCGAATGATTCTGTGAAATTTTCGACTTTAGCTCACAAATTCACATTTCATAGATTGTACTGAGTACTTTGGGGGCCATTGTCATTATTGGTGGTTTCTCTCACACTTGTTAACAGTTCACATCATTGACTGGTAATCAAGTGATTTCTACCATGTTCGACTTCGACACAATCAATCGCATCGATAGAATCGTACTAGTTCGGGTAGTGAAAATCAAGACCCTCGATCTAGTTTCCACCATCTAGGTTGCGAGGAGTTTTATTATTCATTATGAAGTAGACTACTTATGATAGATGGTTGTGTCCATGTTGTGTTTACTATGGATGTAATATTAAAATCATTTATATATCAGAACATTTAGTTAGTTTTGATCTGAGTATGGGAATGCCTACCTCAACGATGATATATACATATATATATATATATATATATGTTTTCATTGAATGTTTTTACAAGTTTCGACTGGTATGTCCGCAACCCAATCCGTGGAATGATAAAGAACTACACTCTTCAGAACTACTTCAGACTTTGCACCTTAGGGGGAAATCTGTTACACTAAAAAAATTTTCCATGACATTTAGCTGTCTATATGGGTTCATCATTACCTATTTTATTGCTCCCTTAGAGGTCCAAAATCATAAAGTTCCTAAATCAAGTCTTGGAATTGGAAAAAAAACTCATTAAAACCCTAAAAAGCCTAACTCCGCACTTTTCCTAGTTCTTACCTGCGGTACCGCAGTTTCTTTCTCTATAACCTGCAGAACATCCCACACGTTCCGCTTACTAAAACTGCGGATCCCCATAAAAGGTAAAATAAAAGAAAAAGTAAGTTCTAGAAGCCCATCTAGTCGAATATTCTCCTAGCTAAAGGCTTCTAGAAGCATTATCCAGTCGAGCTTCGACCCTTCATTCATGAACCTCTATCCCTTCATTAATGGAGATTATTGGTATTTGGAGCTAAAATCCCTTTATGTGAAAACTTTATTCCCCTCTTTATGGAACTGAAACCTCCTTCATTCTCCTATAAATTGAACTCATGTTTCAGTCTCAAAGATTAGGGACTATAGATTGAGGTACTTAGAACTTAGTAGTTTTGAGGTGAATAGCTGAAGAAATTATACTCTCCACATTGAGCATCATTGGTATGAGAGAGATTACATACTCATGGCCATAGTCTTATGCTGATTCATAGATTTGGAGTCTTGTCAAACTGAGGAAAACGGTTGTTCGGAACCCCGGAAGAACCTGTACAAACATCAAGGCGTTAACCTTGTAAGGTTTCTTCTTTTATTCAAAGTTAATACAAATGGATTCTATTTTCTCATTAAGTTGTTCATGTATCTTTTGAATAATTTAATTCTTGGATTCCTTGATCACTAAGATAGATTATTTCTTTTGAATTATCATATCTTGCAGATGCTTTTGATCCCTTTCACTTATCTTTGATTACAGATCTTACATGCTGGATCGATACTTTCTGGAGCGACTAGATTGAAGACTGAGTAAAGCGTCGAACTTTAGGTAGGAGCATCTCTCCATAGTTAATTAATAATTCTTAAGCATAATGGTCTAGAGAAAATGGTCTACATTTTTCTGTTTGTTTCTAGATATCCTTAGGATACTAGGGGGATCGCTCTTGTCCACAAGAGGGATTTTTCTGTCTAACACCCCCCTATTCGAAGTCGCAACTTTAATCATTTTGTTAATAAACAATTCCAATCTAATGGTTGAAAATACAAGATGATGGAATATTTTCGTTGTTTCCACTACATCAATGGATAAGATTGATGAACATAACTCGCTTGCATATCTAAATCAAGTGATTAAACCTCGCTTAAATAAATGTTTTACCAAATTATAATTAAAATTTATTGTGACGTTAACTATTGACCACATATGAAGATTAATGCTAATTAATTTCACATCATTGAAGTCATGGCTTCATGAAACGTCCAAAAATGGCCTCCACTATTTCAACCACCATAAAACTATGAAATGTGTCATATGGTGAGATAATAAAACTATGAAATGTCTTAGATAGCCACATGTTCATTTTCATTCATAACCGTTCAAAACCTGAAACGAATACCTCGGTATGTGAGTGTAGGAGAGATAAAATTGTGGTACATTAGTCACCCCGACCGTTATTTTTCCACCATCTTCATATGCCTTTTTTCTTTTATTAGTTTTTCTTCATAACTTCTGGAGGCTACATGGGATGAGATCATACTCTGTAATATATAGAAGTGGGTACCCCCCTTAAGGTGGGGCAGTTCATTGCCCACTAGGGGTTGGGACAGTCATGGGTTCCTTAATGATGGAGTGGGCTCATCTAGGGCCCATATGAACTAGGATGATGGCCATGGATAAGGGGTATATATCATGTTAGGATTTTTCCCACATGCTAAAGTTGTATGTCCCAACAATATTATTCATTTTGTAGTACATTTCATATTAAGATTGTTCAAATTATGTTTATATTTTTCTTTTTAGTTGCATCAACCTCTAGGTCATCATTCTAGGCCCGAACCAAGGTGTGGACAAGAGGAGGGGGAGGACACCCTATGTGGACCCAGAGGGAAAAATAGATGAATGGGCCTAATATCAGTGGAAGGGGAGTGATTTATGTGGTTTCAAGAAGTGGGACCACACAACCAAAATTGGTATTTCCCATATAGCGCGAAACCTAAAGCGAATGCCCAGTAAAGGAGATCCCATGAGACTAGGATACAAGGGTAACCACATAATTGGGTAGTGGAGAAAAGAATAAAAAACTAGACGACTCTTTCCACTAAATTCCCTAACCAATCCATGTCATGTCAAAAATTTCCCATGACAAGTAGGGAAAATTACTCGACTATACTAATGAAAAGCCATGCTTCGGGGTCGGGAGGCCCACCTTCAAACATACATTCATGAAAAGTGGTTGAGGGACCACATCGATGGCTCAAGTGGCAGATACCATGACCCATTGAGCTATCTTTTGGCTATAAGGAGCTACCAGATACCGATTGAGGATAATATAAGAGAAAAATTTTCTCCTATATACACTACCCATAGGTGGTGGATAACAATAATAACCAATAGACTCAAACCCATCCTTCCTCTAATCATAAATATAAAGAAAACATGGTATGCATAGGGTAGAAAAATCATGGAAAACATAATCCTCAATCACTTTCACATATACTCTCTCAAATCTAGTAAAACCCTGTTGGGTGTGGAGCCTGGTTATGTTGTTTATTTTGTATCATAGCATTGGACCCCTGTACCTTAATGTAGGTGGCAATGCAACCCATAATTAAACGTTGCCTGGGGGGTCCAGGGGGGGTGGCTGTGACTTTATGGAGCCCCCCCTGGAGGGGGGCTTCGGGGGCAGCGCCCCCGAAGCTAAAAATAGATGTAAAATTGCCTTCTAAAAGTATAGTAATTTCTAGTCAGTCTGGGTCGTTCATTAGGTGGATGATCTAACGGTAGAAGTTATGTTTAGTTTATATTTTTTTACCCTAGAAGGCAACCCTTCACTTTTTATGAGGGTATTGTATTTTTGCTGTGAATTTTATGTGTATTCTTGGAGCGAGAAACAGATAGGGAGGCTGTGAGAGAGAACAAAGGATATTACAACGAATCTTCTGTAGGTTGTGTCTCTTCATTTTGTTGGATAATAGAAGGGAAGGACTGGTTTTTCGGGGTGTACATAGCCCAAACTGGGTGAAACACGTATATCGGTGTCTCTATGGTTTTATGTGTTTTGTGTGCTTGTGTTTTCCGCATATTTTCTGTGTTTCATTGCTCTGTAATATATATAATTTTCTAACAAACCCCAGGAATGCTAATAAAATTAGTCATGTCCAACTCCTCTAGTAAACTCAGCTAACAATACATTTTCCACACACTCACTTCCTTTGGGTTTGAAGAAAGATGGATTTTTTGGATATTTTCTCTGATCACCAATTTTTTTTCCTCCATCCTTGTCATTGGCTCTTGTTCGTCCTCCTTAACCTAGTCGATAGGAGTTATACAATGAAATACCCTCTCCCCTTACATATTTCTCTTGATAATTGAAGGTCCTAGGTGTGCAATTACAATTATCCTTCAAAAATAGAAGCCACTATCCCCAAACACATCCTCGAAACATTTTTCGATGCCTCTAGAAGTTCTATAAACCTAGTCAAATCTCAAATATTTGTCTTCAACACAACTCTATCCATCCAAACTCATATTTCGAAACTAATTGTCTTTCGAAAGAGTTCCCTTTCCGCAAAAAACTCGGGAGGGGGTCTTACCATTAACCCCCTATGAAAAAATATTCTAGAAAAGTTGGTGACAAAATTTGAAGCCCATCACTCCAACTAGGTTTTTCAACTCCTAAATCTAGTAGGCCACATAGTCTTCTTAAATTTTTCCTCCAATCCCTCCCCATTTATCTCCTCTTTTCTTTTTCTACCCCTAAAATCATTCTCAACAAAATAAAAATCATTTAGATTAGACAAAAAGAGAGAAGTGCATAAATAATTTCACATCTCGTAGTAATGAGGAAAAATACGCTTCATTTGAAGTTGCTTAGCCTTGTGAAGAACCATCAATTCATATATATGGGGGAGATTATCTTCGACCTGTTTTGTGGAGACACATCTTTTTGGTACTTGAATTAATTTGTGAACTTGTGAAGAATTTCTTGAGATCGCAGAGCTATTAAAATTTTGGATATAATACATGTTGAACCTATGATCTTATGGAATATTATATACATAATTCTTTCTTGTTACATGTAGAGGATATATTTATAAAAATTTAAAGATATAGTGGAGACATATTTTCAGAAACCCAAAGAATCAGTAGAATTGTCTGTAATTATTTCCTATGGAAAATACTAAAAACAACTGTGGAAAATTTATGTGGAAGAGCCGAGCTCCCTAAAGTGAAGCCTTTGTGATTGAATTACTTCTCTGTCAGCAATTAATTTCATCTCTATAAATAGAGAGACGAATTTTCTGAAGAGTTAACTGTTGTGATCATTTCTCTATAGCTTGACACTGGAACTCCATCTTGTGGCTCCTTTATTTGGTAAAGGATTTTGACCTCTCCATTACCTGTATATACCTTGGATCTTTGGAATATACAAACCCTTTTTTTCAGAAGAACTCGACCCTGTAGTAATCTAAAATCCTGAACCAGAAAATACAAATTCAGAGGTGAAAGGAGAAATAGAAGAATTTAGAAGTAAGGCATACATTTTAGTGACAGAAAAAGAAAAAGTTCTAAAATACATTTGTAAAAAAAGAGAGAAAAATATGAGGCATTTCTCTGTAATGAATCCTCTATACAAGACCGAGTTTTGTAAACATAAAAGTGGAAAATAGGAGAAAGGAGTATTTTAGTCGTGGCACTCAAGCTAAAGCAATATATTATCATGATTATATTACAACTACATGGCTCAATATCTCTTTAAGACAACTTGTCTTGTTTAGTACCTATTTCCTATGTTTCTTTGTAAGTGTTGATGATAATAATTCACATTGTTGATAAATACTAATTGAAGATATCCCATTTTCTGAAGGAAATAATAATGACTACATGAAGGATTAATTCAATAAATATGGATATCTTGACCTTAGGACAAACTATAGTTAGAAAATAATTAATGTTATATTTTATTAACGAAGAAATGGTTACATGGTTTTAACGTAACTCCTTAAGTTAGGATTAGTTCCTATGTTGTAGGAGTTTGTTCCCAACTCCCTATTCATATGAGATGTATTTATTGATGTATCTTTGATTATTTGAATGAGCGAGTGTACACTCTAGTTTGTGTAGTCTCTAGGTGTAGCTTGCTCACCTATGAGTTGTTGTTTATTCAATTCATTTCTTTTCTTCCCAGTTTGTATCATGGTATCAGATCTCAGATCTGGTGAGCCTGATTTACCTACAAAGACTTAGTGGCTACAAAGCCTTCATGGCTACAGTACCCCAATAGAAACATAGGAGCCTCAGTGCTCACAATTTCATAGTTTAGGTGGTTGAAAGAAATACCTAACTCACAGGAGAAAATCAATTTCTCACAGGCCTCAACAAACTGAGCACAAAGTGGTCAGCTTTGCTTTTGGAGCCATAGTAGCACTGATCAACATGGATTTTAGGGTCATTCCAATGCTGATTTCCATTTACTTAGCTCGATTTTGATAAGCGCATTTTTTAGGCTAAAAAACGTGTTGGCCTCATTATGGATCTGCGCTTGAGATTTTGCTAGATTGGTGGCGGGTCAGAGTAGCTGACACAAAAATTTCTCCAGATCGGTGGCAGATCTGAGTTGAAGAAACAGATATCATGCCAGATTGGTGGCAGATCTATGATCATGTTTTGGTATGTGTCGATTTTTTTTTAATGTAGCTTGTAATTGTTCACTTGGTTAGAATCGATTGAATTTGAGGCATTCTGGAATCCGATCTGTCCAAAATGAAATTTTTTACAAAAACTTATCTCAATGAGACTGAAAAACTCAATGGGACCAATTATACTCATTGAAAATTGAAGCTACAGACATTTCTTGAGGGAGCGAGTGTATGATCGATCGTCAGCAGTGAAGAGGAGAAGTCAAACATTGTGACAAGTGCAGCTGCACTCATACAATATTGGGATAAGAGGGAGAATAAGGTGAAATTCTTATGGAAGATGTATGTTAAAGATAACATTATCCCACATATCAGAGATGGTAAATCGTCCAATGAAATCTGGACGACACTCAATAATCTATACTAGATACAAAACACCAATCCCATCTTGTCGCTCAAAGGCAAGTTGTTTTCCATGAGAATGGAGGAGAATGAATGTGCTTCTGGATTCATTGCAAGGGTCAAGGACCTAAACGATAAATTGGGTGACATCAAGGAGAAGGTGTCTGATTTTGATCTTGTCACAATTACTTTGAATGGGATGACGGATGAATACCAGATGTTCATCACAGGCTTGTCTGCACAGGATAAAACCCCTACATTCGAAGAATTGACAGAAATCTTGTTACAGGAAGAAGTGCGGCGACAGAATTTGAGACCATATAATGTCGATCTTACTCTGATGGCGAAAAAGAAGCCATAAAAAGGGAAACAACCACAGGGACAAAAATGTGTGGCATTTTTCAGAAAATACCATTTAGAGGTATGTCTACAAGTAACGGTAGTAGCATTTCTAGCATTAAATGTTTTTACTGTAGGAAAACTGGTCATCTAGCTAAGTTTTGTTTGAAGAAACAGACATATGAGGCTAGAAATACATAGAGAAAGCACACATGACACTTTTTTGATGAAGGTTATAGTCATGATCCTCGATTATTTGTAGCTGATTGTGCTCTTTCAGCTTTTAAGGAGGATGAAATCGAAATATGGTTCGTTGATTCAAGTGCATCATCACATATGACATGTAATAGAAGTTGGTTCAATAATTTGGAGGAAACTACTTGTGGGGCTAAAATTTATTTAGGTGATGACAAAGGTTATGATATTAAGGGGTATGGTGATATTCCAGTGATGATTCCTTGCGGTAATATCAAATATATTAAAAATGTAATGTATGTACCCAGGATCAAGAATAATTTAATCTCCATGTCAATGATAAAATATCAGGACCTACAAGTTGAATTATTTAGAGCATATTGTGTCATAAAGGACAATAAGAAGGAACCAATTACCTCAGGAGTGTGTGTGGGAAGCCTGTATAGGTTGAATGCAAAGATAATGCCACACCAAGCTTTGGTTTCAACATGATTGACAGCCAATAATATTGGGGATTGGAGATTCTTTCATCGTAACCAAAAAGATGTCATGTTGCTTCAAAAGAAAGGTATGGTTGATGGAATTTCTTCTTTTCATAATGTTTATTTAGATTGTGATGGATGTGCATTAGGGAAAATGATAGGGGAGAATTTCCCTTGAATGTTGATATAAAGAAAAGAGATATTCGAGAACTTATGCATATAGATATATGTGGACCTATGTTGATTAGGTCGCTAGGTGGTGTGTATTATTTTTTACTCTTTACTGATGATTGCACTAGATTTTCCTGGATATATTTGATCAAAAAAAGAGCCACACATTTCAATTCTTGAAATAATTTAAGAATATGGTGGAGAAGAAAACAAGGAAATTCATTAAGATTCTCTGCTTAGATGAAGGGGGAGAATACAAGTTGGGAGACTTCATGAAATTTTGCAAAAATCATGTGATTATTCAAAAGTTCACAATACCTCACACTCATTAGCAAAATGGAGTTTCAGAATGAAAGAATAGAACCCTTGTGGAGTGCGCATGAAGCATTCTACAAGGTAAGGGTCTATACAATGGATTTTGGGCTGAAGCAATCAACACTTCAGTTTACTTAAAAAATATAAGTCCAACTAAATGGCTTAATCTTAAAACTCCTTTTGAAGCACTTTATGGGTATAAGCCAACAACGAATCATTTAATATTTTTTGGGTCAAAAGCCTTTGGCCATATACCCAAGGAAGATAGGAAGAATTTATACCCTAATGCCATGAAATGCATCTTTGTAAGATATTTCACTAAGTTTAAATCTTATATGTTGTTTAATCATTTGACTCATAAAGTCTTTGCAAGTCGAGATGTGATATTTCATGAGCAAGCTAAGGAAGGAAATAAGGAAAATAGTCTTGAATAATGGCACATTCCATTGTTGATGGAATAAAGCAGTGAGAAAAATAAACAACAACCACAACATCAGAAAGAGGAAGAGGCAAGTGATGTAGTTAGTAAGTCAAGCACGCCAAGGTATGAAGCAAACATATTTGATGTGAGTCCTTTACTGAGAAGATCAGGTAGGTAGACTCAACTACCAGGTAGATTGAAAGACTATGATTTAATTTCAAACATTTCAAATGTTATATATCCCACACATCTTAAAGAAGATAGTCAATCTCACGAGTGCAGGACTGCAATGAATGAATAATTTTAATCTATTGCTAGAAACAATACTTGGGAACCAGTTGAATTTCCTAAATGAAAAAATCCCATAGGTTGCAAGTGGCTTTAGAAAACTAAATATCATTCAAATGAGAGTATAGAAAAGTTAAAATCTAGACTAGTAGAAAAGGGTTATTCACATAAAGAAGGAATTGACTATGAAGAAAGCTTTTCTCCTATAGCAAAAATGAATACTATTAGAATGCTAATTTCTTTAGCTAAAAAATATCAGTGGAAGATACACTAGTTAGATGTCAAGTATGCATTCCTAAATGGTGATTTAAAGGAAGAGGTTTATTTAGTGAAGCCTAAAGGTTATTTTAAGCAAGGGTGGGAACACTTAGTGCGTAGATTGAAAAAGACACTTTATGGTTTAAAACAAACACCCAGGTCTTGGTACGAGAAGATTGATTCATTTTTATTACAACATAGTTTTCATAGGAGTAAGAATGATCCAAATCTATATACCATGTATGATGAACATAGGAAGATAATTTGTATTTCCTTGTATGTGGATGACATGATTATAACAGGGAATGCAAATGCATTAATTAAAGAAATCAAATTGCAGATGTTACAGGTTTTTGAAGTGAAAGACCTCGGAAATTTACATTATTATCTAGGTCTGGAAGTATGGAGAGACTCTAGATATACTTTCCGTACTTAAGGGAAGTATGTCAAAAGTCTACTCAAAAGGTTCAGAATGGAACAGTGTAAGACCACATCAAGATCTTTGTAGTAGAACTTGAAATTGTGCAGTGATAATGGCTCTAAGGAGGTGGATGGTACTTTGTATAGGTAGCTAGTTGGTAGTTTGATATATCTGACTACAAATAGACCAGAATTAGCATACTATGTCAGTGTGTTGAGCTAGTTCATGTATAAACCTCTTGAAAGTCATTGGGTGGCAGTAAAAAGTTTGTTGAGGTATCTTCATGGTACTAGTAACTATGGTATTTTATACATTGATACATCTGATGTTACTTTAGCAAGTTTTTCATTCTCTTCTTGGGAAGGTAACTTGGATGATCGAAAATATAGCATAGGTTATTTATTTAGTGTTGGATATGGGGTCATAGCATGGAGCAGTAGAAAACATATCACTGTGTTTTTATCTTCAGCTGAAGTTGAGTACCAAGAATGATGTGCGGAAAAATGTGAGGCTATCTGGTTGAGGAGGCTTCTCCATGATGCAAGAGAAGAGCACAAAGAGGAAACTGTCATAAAATGTGACAACCAAAGTTCCATTAAGCTAGAAAGCAACCCATTGTTTCATAAGAACACAAAACACATCGATACTCAGTTTCACTTTGTTAGAGAAAAAGTCTAGTTAAAAGAAATTTTTATTGAATATTGTAAAACATGTGACAATGTGGCTAATATTTTTACCAAGCCTCTTGGGAAAGTGAAGTTTGATATTTTTAGAGGGATGTTAGGACTACAAGATAATCCTTTCTCCATTAAGGGGAAGAGTTGAAAAATAATTAATGTTATATTGTATTAATAGAGAAATGGTTACATGGTTGTAATGTAACTCCTTAAGTTAGGATTAGTTCCTAGGTTGTAGGAGTTTGTTCCCAACTCCCTATTCATATGAGATGTATTTATTGAGGTATCTTTGATTAATTGAATGATAGAGTGTACGCTCTATAGTGTCCAGGTGTAGTTTTCTCACCTGTGAGTTGTTGTTTATTCAATTCATTTCTTTTCTTCCCATTTTTTATCATCTATGAGCTCACTACCTTAAGGATTTTTAGGAGAAGAATTTAAAGAATATCTTGGAGAAATTTTGAGAAGACCTTGAAGATGGTTTGAAGAATCTTTGAAGTTGATATATTGTGTATTTCTAAATCAGTTATGGATGCCTCTTAGAAAAGATGATCTTGGAATTTTTTGGGAGATCTCGATGCATAACTAAAACTAATTGGTCTATTGCTCATTTCTGAATTAGTTCTTGATCCCTTATAGAAAATATCATCTTGGAATTTTTCGGGATACCTTGATGCATATCTGAAACCATCATGGAGTAACATTGAAGAAACTTGTTTTGGGTATCATGAAGAGTTTTGGAGACATATTTTTGAGGTTGATAAAGTTGTCATTGACGAGCTAAGCTAGGGAATTTGTTGAAGAATAATTTGCGGATATTTTCAAGGCTTATTGTAGAAGCTTTTGGGAAGCCTTGAAGAAACATTAAACCTATATTTAAAAACTAGAGCAGTGGGTTGGAGCCCTAGAGGTTGGAGTCTCATAAAGACTAGGTTGGAGCCCTAGGTTCGTTGTTGAAGTTGGAGTTGGAGCTTGGCACAATGCAAGGAAAAGCCTAGCTGATTGAAGATTGCAGCCTTCATCTAGGGTTGGAGCCCTAAACTATTGTTGTACTAAATTTATTGTAAAATTAAGATTGGAGCCCTCATCATTGATAAATAAAATTATTGATATCATTTTTAATTTTGTGTTTAAGTTATCAGTGATCTTAACTAGCATAAAAAATAACAATTGTAATAGAAATATCGATTCACTCCCTCTCAGTAATTCCAACGTAAAAATAACATTTCATAAAAATAATTTTTTTTATAAAAAACACATGATGATCAAAAAAATTCCAATTCAACACGTTCATATCCTTTTTTGGGGACATCGAACACAAGGTAATTCCATTCTTAAAGAAACTTACAACCTCCTTTCATTTCACTCCTCTAGTGAACACTATCAAATCTAGGAGGCCCCCCTTTAGCTTATGTCATAGGGGAGCCCCCAAAAATTCATCGTGGTCATTAGTTTCAGCGAAATGATTATGGTTATTGGTCTCGTCCAATATGGGATACATGAAAGCAATAAATGCATATGGGAATTGTCAATATCTTGCAGGGGTGTATACTCAATGATAGCAATCAATCTCAACAAGATCAAGGCCACAAGTCTACAATGATGGAAGGGAAATTATTGGTATCTGCCACAACAACTCCTCTTAAGAAATTGCGTCAACTAGATCGCAAGTCCAAAAATAGGTATTCTATCTATAGCTCTCCTTTTTATTTATGTTTTAATCATATTCAGCCTCTGTATACAATATTCAACCTCAATGCTTCGCTTTTTTTCTATCAAGTGCATTAGAAAAATAAAAATTATACAATCTTAATATTTTGCAACTCAATCTCTTCTCTTGGTTTTCTGGTTGAGTAGAGAAGAAACCAAGTTAATATAAAATGTCTATCTTACTTTAGAAAAAATATATACATAGTTATTACTATGAAGGGACAGAAATGCAACATCATTACCGTGGTAGTTCCAAACCTGGAAAGTCAATGGACAAAAACTATGATTGTTGCCCTTGAGAAGGCCTTCAACTGTAGTCCTATATTCTTGGGGACGTCATTTCTGTTGGAGAATTAATCTCAACCACCACATTTAATTCTATGACATCAACCATAACTTAGTAAATGTTTTGTATATTGCATATTGAGTCTGAGCCGAGTACATTTTACCCATTCTACAATAGAGTAAATTAATTAAAATTCAAATAGAAATTTAATGCATGGTTAGTAAAAGTGTATGGGAAAATATTTAATCTGCAAGTGTTATTTACTTCACACAAATTCTATAAAATACAGAAAGTCATGTTTGTCCATCCTATGTATTAAATTTTGTTTGTCATGAATTAAATGTCTTAGATATATATGTTTTGAATTAAAAAGCATAGCGTAGTTAAATGTCATGTTTGTCCATCCTATGTATTAAATTTGGTTTTTCATGAATCAAATGTATTAGATATATATGTTTTGAATTAAAAATCATAGCATAGTTAAATTTAATGTGGTGGATGTAAGTATGTAAAGACAAGAAGGAGAAAATCATGGAGCAAATTTTGGTGGGCGCGTGAAAACAAGTTACAAGTTTTACTGTGTGTAAAGTCCCCAACCCTGGTTAATGTAAGAACTCTTTTTTTACTGGTAACCTCCAATATCTAAATTTATTTCATGATTTGAAGTTACAATATAAAGTTTGGTTAGTCACGATATACTTTTAGAATTTTCACGTATCGTTCTTACCGAACACTCTATTTTACTCTGTTTCACCGCAAGTAAAATTGTTTGATTTATTTGCTCCATTATA
Source organism: Pinus albicaulis (assembly GCA_034641835.2). Lineage (NCBI taxonomy): Eukaryota > Viridiplantae > Streptophyta > Pinopsida > Pinales > Pinaceae > Pinus > Pinus albicaulis. The sequence continues at coordinate 331,692,558 of CM076577.1, read as the reverse complement.
GTTGCACACTTCAATATGTTTTAATATACACCACTCTGTATTGAAAGGTGGGTACTCATTGTTATTTTTCTGCAACTGAATCCTCTCATTTAACACATATCTGCAACTTTGTGTGAACTTCGTGTGTTGAGGAAAAGAATTTACCCTGCCTTTAAAATTTTAACATGGTATCGGAGCGGGTTTAAAATCTCAGTAAAAGGAAGTGTTTTTACTAAGGAGTAAAAATGAGTTCTAAAATTTTTTGGAGCGTATTCTCTAGCAGTGGGAAATGTTTCACACTATGAGATGCAGCACCATACAATGCTTTGACACAAGAAAAAAGAGATTTGTTGAGAGACAACAGGAAGAAGAAATTAAAATCCCTCTTCTAAATATTTCAAGCAGTTTATGAAAGTATCTTTCCAAGGATTGCAAAAACAACAAAGTCCAAGCAAGCATGGGATACCCTCCACACAGCCTACCAAGGCATGGCAAAGGTGAAGACAACAAAATTACAAATGTTGAAAAGATATTTTGAGACAATTTGTATGAAAGAGTCTGAGAATGTAGACTCATTCTTTACACATGTAATTGGGTTGGTTACCCAAATCAGGTCTCATGGTGAGATACTTGAGGAAATAATAATTGTTGAGAAAGTTTTAAGAAGTATGCCAATAAGATTTGATGCCATAGTTGTTGCCATAGAGAGAGACAAAATATCTCTCACAATTTTTAGTGGATGAGCTTCATGCATCACTAATTTCTCATGAACACAGAATGAAAAGAGGAACAAAATCATCATTGGAGCATGCCTTCAAGACGCAAGTTTAATTTGGGCAAGGTAGAGGTTGAGGAAGAAAAAAATACAGAGAAAGAGGAAGAATCTCACACAGAGGTGGAAGAAGCAACCCTTCAAGTTCAAGTGGAAGGGGCAACAATAAAAATCCGAGTCAAGGCTCAAGACAGAATCAAGCACAAGGTTAGAGGTATGATAAATATCAAGTTCAATGTCATTATTGTAAGAAATTTGGTCATTATGCAAATGAATGTATAAAGAAGCAATATGACATAAGTATAAAACCAAGTGAAAATTGCACAAAGGAAAATCAGAACCATGATAGTATATTTTTAGCTTGTAATGTAGCACAAGAAAAGCAAGGAGATGTATGGTTTCTAGATTCAGGTTGTAGCAAACACATGACTAGGAACACATAAATGTTTTCCAATTTAGATGAAAGTGTGAAATATAAAGTGACATTAGGGACTGATAGCAAAGTATCTGTAATGGGAAAAATAAAAGTTGAAATTCTTACGAAGACGGGAGAGAAGACGTATATTTCAGTTGTTTATTTTGTTCCTGGTTTGAATTAAAACCACATAAGCATTGGAAAACTCATGCAAAAGGGCTACAATGTATTTTTCAAGAAAGATGTGTGCACAATTTTGGATAAGCCTCCAAGTAAACAACTGATTTCAAAAGTTCATATGAAAAACAATAGAATGTTTCCCCTTAAGTTGAGATCATATTTGAAGGAAGAAGGTGCTCAAGCACAACTATTAATGAATTCAAAAAAGGATGAAAGAAATGTAGCAGCTGTCACACATGAAAAATTCCATGCAGAAGTCAAACATGAAAATTTGTTATGGCATTTGAGATTTGGTCATCTCAACTTTGCAGGTTTGAATTTTTTGCATGGGAAAGGTATGGTGAAGGGATTTCCACTCATAGAAAAACTGTATAGCTTATGTGAAGGATGTATATTTGGCAAACAACACAAAGAGTCATTTCCAACAAGAAAGTAAATAAGGGCAAAGGAACCTTTGGAAATTGCCACTTATATTTATGGGGACCAATGCAAACACCATCAATTGGTGGCAGCCATTATATTTTGACCTTCATATATGACTACACAAGGAAGACATGGGTATATTTCCTAAAACAAAAAAGTGATGTGTTTGACCACTTCCGTCACTACAAATTTCTTGTTGAGAAGAAAAGTGGAAACTACATCAAAGTGTTGAGGACTGATAGAGGTGGAGAATATATCTCAAGTGACTTCCTACGTTTTTCGTGGAGCATGGAATTCACAAGCAGTTTACAACAAGGTATACACCTCTACAAAATGATGTCACAGAAAGGAAGAATAGGACCATCATGGAAATGGAAAGGAGTATGTTGAAGGCAAATCATTTTCCAAATGATTATTGGGTTGAAGCTGTCACTTGTGTAACATATATCATTGATATGTGTCCAACAAAAAGTGTTATGAATATTGTTCCTGAAGAGGGATGGAGTGGAAGAAAGAAATATGTCACTCACTTGTGAGTGTTTCTATGTGTGGTGTATGCACATGTCCCAGATGAGTTTAGGAATAAGTTGGACAGAAAGGGGGAGAAATGTATATTTGTTGGATACAGTGATGAATCCAAGGCATACAATCTCGACAATCCATCAACCAAGAAATTCATAATAAACAGAGATGTTCAGTTCATAGAAGAGGAATCATGGGATGGAATTTTAGAGAAGATAGTCAATGTGAAGACCTTTATGTCACGTGAAGACAAAGAGGAATTGACTGCAATAAGTAATTCCTCAACGCTGACTCCTCCTCCACCTACACAAGCTCAAAAGATAAGTTAAAATGTGACACCACAAACAAATAATAGGAAAATGTTGCACAACCAAGCAAGTGCTTCTCCAAGCACACCACAAAGATCCACAACTCCATCTACTTCAAGCGCAACACCAAACCCATCTTCCGCAAGAATAAGAAGACCAAAATTTAGAAATTTAAATGAAATTTATGAGAAAGATGAATTTGATAGAAACACTTGTCTTAATTCTTTATTTGCATTATTTTTTCATGTAGATGACCCATTACACTTTGAAAATGCGGTCAAAGAAGAGAAATGGGTTGCAGAAATGGACAAAGAAATGAGAGCAATAGAAAAGAATGACACATGGGAGTCAGTAGACCTTCCGCAAGGTAAAGAATTCATTGGAGTGAAGTGAGTCTATAAGACCAAGAGAAACATTAAAGGAAATATTGAAAGGCATAAATCAAGGCTAGTTGTAAAAGCATACAAGCAACAACATGGAAGAGACTATGCAGAAACATTTGCGCCAGTCGCGAGGATAGAGACGATGCACACGCTGTTTTCGATTGTCGCGCAACATGAATGGAAAGTATATCAAACGGACGTAAAATAAACATGCTTAAATGGAGTGCTGAAAGAGGAAGTATATGTTGTGCAACCTCCTGGCTATGAGGTATAAGGCAAAGAAGACAAGGTGTGTAGATTGCAGAAAGCTCTCTATGGGTTGAAGCAAGTACCACGTGCATGGTATAGCAAGACAGATGCTTACTTGATGGACAATGGGTTTGAGAAATGTGTCAGTGAACCTACTCTCTACATAAAAGAAAGTGACGGTAAGCTTATTATTCTAGTTTTGTATGTAGATGATTTTATTTTTACAGGGAATGATGATTTCCTCATCGCTGATTTGAAATCAGTCATGAAAATTGAGTTTGAGATTACGGACTTGGGGTTGTTAAGATATTTTTTGGGCATAGAAGTGAAGCAAAAAGAAAATGGGCTTTTTATCTCTCAAGCAAAGTATGTTGCAGATATTTTAGAGAGGTTTAAAATGCAGAACAACAAGCCAACATCAACTCCAACTGTCATGGGGTTGATGTTGAGCAAGGAAGATTGGAGCAGAAATGTCAATCCGACATTATACAAAAGTTTGGTGGGAAGCCTAATGTATTTGACTGCAAATAGGCCTGATATAATGTATGCAGTGAGTTTTGTGTTGAGGTTCATGGAGACACCCAAAGAGACACATTGGCAAACAACGAAAAAAATTTTGAAGTACGTAAATGGGACAAAGGAGTATGGCATTTTGTACTCCGCGATAGATAATTTTAGGTTGGTTTGTTGCACTAACAATGATTGGTCAGGAAGTGTTGATGACAATAAAAAGCACATCAGGATATGATTTTCACATTGGAGTCGTTTCATGGGCTTCTAAGAAGAAGTTGGTGGTGTCATTGTCAAAAAAAAAAAGCTGATTATGTCGTCGCAAAAACAGTAGCATGTCAAATAGTTTGGATGAGAAGGATGTTGTGAGATTTATGTCATGAACAAGATGGAGAAACCACTATTTTCTGTGAAAACACTTCAACTATTTCACTATCAAAGAATTATATTTTTCACAAAAGGACAAAACACAATGATGCTAAATATAATTTCATAAGATAATTAGTCAACAATGGTGAGATTATGTTGTAGCATTGCAGGCCAGAAGAATAATTTGCAAAGATCTTCATAAATCCATTAGCACGTGAAAATTTTGTTCATCTCAGAGATTGTTTGGGAATGGTCAATGGTGGAAGTTGCGATTAAGGGGGAGTGTTGGAGAATTAATCTGAACCACGCATTAATTCACTACTACATGAAGGGCACTTCTAAGACATTTTTTTAAGACAAAAGAAATCTTTTGTCTTAAAAAATTACTTTTTATTTTAGTTATTTTACATTAAAATTTAATATCAATTGAATTGTCTTAAATATAAAATTTAAGACAAAAACAATTTGAGACAAAAAAAATTAAGACAAAACTTTATATTTAAGACAAACAATTTGAGACAAAAAAAAATTAAGACAAAACTTTATATTTAAGACAAAAACAATTTGAGAAAAAAATATTTTAAGACAAAACTTTATATTTAAGACAAAAACAATTTAAGACAAAAATATTTTAAAACAAATCTTTATATTTCATACAAAAACAGTTTGAGATCAAAATATTGTAAGACAAAAACAATTTAAGACGAAAATATTTTAAGGCAAAACTTTATATTTAAGACCAAAACAGTTTGAGACAAAAATATTTTAAGAAAAAAATTTATATTTAAGAAAATGGCCACTTAATACAATGACAATTAAGACGAAACTCATTTAAAACAATTAACAATTAATACAAAACCATATCAAATTAAGACAATATTATCTAACACTTACAAAATTGACTCTAATAGTGCACCCTAAGTCTATCAACTTGCATTCTACTATTATCCTGTGCCTATACTGAGGTTGTTATTTCACTTACCTTTCATTTTATCTTATATAAATACAACGATTTATTGGGCTCTTCATTTTGGTGGGGTAGCCACTTCTGAAGTACGTGACCAATTTTCCTAGCAAGATTTCTCGAACATCAATTCCTCTTATGTTCCTTCGATCTTTGTTGATACGATTAGATACAACCCACCTATTGTTGACCCATAGCCAATTCCTCCGAGTAAGTGAGTGCTAGCTAAAAATCTCATAACCTTAGTTTTTAAAGTCTATCTAAGCATCTTATTTGTTGTGATAAAATATGTCTATGGGATTGTTCAAGACATTCATTTTCCCCAGCAACTGTGACTCTACACAAGGTATGATATCATCATGTACAAAATTTGTAGTATATATGTTTCCTCTAATAGGAAATTGGGAATTTGATACAAGTTTGTTTAGTTTGCAAAATTTGAAGCCAAGGTAAGTCGATCTCAACATCTTGTTTGTTGTCACAAACAAAATATGCCTATAGGTTTGCTCAATATTTTCATTTTCCCCAACACTTTTCACACTCTGCATGTTGTACTATATCATCATGTACAGAAGCTACAAATTATTTGCTTCCTCTAAATAGGAGATAGGGAATTTGATACAAGTTTCGTTAGTCTACAAAATTTGAAGCTAAGCTCCAAATTACAACTAGTTTTCACTCTTCTCGATGTAGATTGTGTTCCCTTGTTGAAGTTTTGGATATAGCCTCTAACTAAGTAGATTCTTTGGACAGTTTGAAAATAAATTCTCCCTCACCAGAAAATCATTGGCAGGTTGGTCATCACACGTTCTAAAATAATCATGTTGTCTTTACACTGATTAAATATGGAAACATAGATATGAAATTTAATAGTTAGTCATAGAGGGATATGTCACATTTTGGATCTCCATGAATAGGGGATCCTCAGTAATTATATATTTTCCATAAATACAAATGGAAATGGACATGGGGTGATATCCTAACACTCCTTGGTCTCCATAAATGGTAGGATTCAAGTATGGGAAAATCAATGGTACCTTTTCTCTCTTATCAATAATAATACTAAATTAACAGGTTATGTAAATTTTCTTTTATGATGTGTAACATTTTATTTCTCTTGATTGAATTTATTTTTACACTAGGTCTGAGTTTCCTTTGTTGACAGTATTAACACAAGTGGTGACTTCCTTGTCCGAGACTTGAACACTAAGCAAGTCAAACTCCTATCTACTTTTTAGGTTCGAGTTGTGTTGCATTTATTATTTTTAGTGTTGGGTTGAGTCTCTAGCTAACAAAGTGGGAGTTGTTGATATTGTGGGAAGCACCATAGAAGATCTAAATGATGGAAGTGAACAATTCAAAAGGTAGTTTATAACCTAGGAGATTCATATATTCATTATGCTCATCTGGAGCAGTTTCTCGTTGATGGAATAATTTATGCCTTCCAAGAGAAGGAGTCGACTAGTGATGATGCCAATGTGATGCTCAATGGATTTGTTGTTGTGGATTTATGAATGCTTTAGGCCAGAGAGTCGAACCATACTTTGTGGTACAACAAGTGGAGACTAAATAACATAAGTGCAAAGGTTATACAACATGTCCTTGTACGAGATTGTGAAGATATATACTGAGCTCAACCTTGTAGAGAGAAATAAGAAATACACACAAACACATGAGAAGTGGCACAAAAACCCATTTCCATGCACACAAACAAAATTTTTGTTTTTTCTCAAAACCTTTCCAAAGTTTTGATATGAAAACCTTCCCATGCAACCTGAGCTAGACTAGATTGCATATTCAGGAAGTCTAGTGGACAGGAACTATCCATCAAATTTCTGAAATATTCCAAAATATGCAATGAATATCAAGATACAAAGACAAACTTTAGTTTTATTTAAAACCCTTACATTGATTTGATATGCAAGGTTTCATTTCTAGCTTGGCCATTTTATGAAGTGTGTGAAGTTTGAAGTTGAGAGTATGTTCGATCCTCAAACTTAGGTGCATATAAAATCGTTATTTTCATTAAGTCGTGCTAATTGTATATGCACTCACTACACCGTGTAATTAGTGTACATTGTGTAGTTTCACACATAAACCTCATTACACAGAAACACACATAGATCATTACTCAAGAGCCTATTTTCATTATTATTGTAGGCCCTCCTAGAATACAAAATGTGGAAAATTGTCGTGTTTATGGGTCATTCCATTTGAGGGGGTATTTATTCTTTAGCCATGCTATGCATGTTGTATAAACATATGCATCCGTGAAAGCCTTAATCTATTTTATGCATCACATTTGGCTTCACTTTCATTGGTGACAAAATTCGGGCACAACGAGTTCATTGTAGGAGGCGGGAGAATCATTTTTTACATGTTGTTTTAGGATGTGATGTCTTCCCTTGAATCTTGTTGGCCCCTTCTATATATTTTTGTAAGCACTTAGAGACATTGTTTCCCTATTGGCTGAAATCCACAGAGAGTGGAAGGTATTTCATGGATTCAACTGACACAACAATGGAATAAGCCCTCTCTCTAAACATAGATAGCATTAATTAGTTTGTTGGCATTGCTGTCTAGCATTGTATGGCCATAATGAATTACGATAGTGCAGTAAACATGAGTCTCGACAACCCATTCATCGTTGTAATGGCTCTCTTGAAACTAAGGAATTATAATCCATTTTGGCATTATATGTTTTTCTCCAAGATTGGTGGAATAAAGATAGAGAATCATTTTGCTCTGTTATCCATCCTCTTTTAAGCCCTTCAAACTTTAGATGCTAATTTGGAAGAACACATCTTAGAGCATGTTGGTCATGATAATATCTTACCCAGTGCCTTCTAAAACATTGTGAGGTTAAATGAGCTTTCAAATATTCCTTTGTAAGATGCAGGATCAATTATTAAGATACGAGGAACGTAACACAATTAAATTCCTTTGGATTTGGAATTCAGGTAAGCATTGACATATTGCATTCTTCAATTCATTTTTTCCTGTGTCTTTCCTCCAAAAAAGTTTGAGTATAAGATCCCACATTATATTCCATGTATGATATGCATGTGGTGTTCAAACTAGCATCACATTGATATATTAGTCATGGAAATGTAAATATTGTAAACTAACCCTTTCATATATTAGGACAAGTTCAAATTATGAAAGACAAAATCCTGTAATACTTAAATATAAGAACTAACTTTGGATAAAAATGCCTGTAAAATATGCACTTGAATATATATAGTCTTACGCAACTACACTAGCAATAAACTAATTACTTGGTACTTTGAAATTGTGTCCTAATTTTTGTCTCTCGTTTTGAAAGAATATGGGCCTAATTTATGAATGTAAATTAAATTCTATAAATATTCGCGGATCTCCAAATCCAAGGTAACAATGTAATTGTTTAACTGTACAGTTTAGTGTTCTATTGTCTATGAAGGAAGTAGTTTTTAGGAAAATTTTAATGTAATTTATATTTTAGAAACACTATCTATAGAAATTAATTGGCTAGGCTGCAATACTATGAGGAATGATTTTGCTTAATATTTTTAGATTAGGAGGGAAAGTCTATGATTAAATTTGGCTTATTTATTTTTTTGTGTTATGTAGTGACAAAATCATAACCTATTTGATACAAGTTCAATAGGATAGCCTTTAAGAAGTTCTAGAAGAATCAATTTAATCTATTGAGATTAATTTAGATGTGCTTCCACATAATAAAACAAAACTACTCACACACAGAGAAGCTAAATGGTCTACAAGAGATTGCTATGAATTGAAGTTTCCTTTTTAGCTAAGAATTTGAACTTGCATCTTTCTGTGAACTAACTTTGGCATTATTAGATATATTTTTTCGAAACTTATCATCTATTACTCTTTCTGCAAGCCTTTTTCTTTTTCTTTTTCATCTACACTCTTCCTTTTGTTGTTCCTTGGTTTAGGTTCTACATCCTTGTTAAAAGTGAGTGACCTAATTAAAATTTTTGATGGATCTGTTCGAATCACTTGATCCTCTAAGGGTTTCGTATCACAATAAAAAATATATTCTTCCAACCCATCTATGTTTGGAGGAGGAATCGTTGGGATGAGAAGAAACCCCAAAAAGGAAGACCTGCCAAATATTTTCTTGCCCTTGCAATTTGAGTATCCCAAGTTGTGCAAAATATTAATTCTTATAAACTCTTTGCTACCTTGAAAATATCAAAAAATATGAAAATAATTGACATATACCATACACATGAAAAATAATAGACTTCCTCATCAATCCCAATACATCACAAAATAAAAAATCTTTTGACACCAATATCAACATCACTAACAACCCCCCCTTGACATTGATGGCAACATAAACATTGCTTAGACTTGCTGATTTGGTCCTTCCCCTTTGGTATTTCTCCTTATTTATCATGGAATATGTATTACCTCTCCCTCTGACATAAATGGAAATTGTTTGAAAAGTATTCACATTCATTACTTAAGACTCTTAGGCATCTACACTTGTAACTTGTAACTGCTCTAGCCCATAGGCTAGGTTCCCTCACATCTACTCTGCCTTACAGGTCCAACACTTAAGCTAACAGGTAGAGAAAATTTCTTTGTTTTGGCATCCACCTACATAAAATATCTAATGTTATTACCATTTTGTAACTACTCTTACTATATAGCCTATACCTCAAGTCTTCTCTTGCAACTTCATCTCTGGTATCTTTGGTATCTCTGACATTAGTTGCTCTGCCTTCCACTTTTGATTATGAGATTATGTAACTAATGGTGGAATAATATATTATGTGATTATTTCAATGCATACTATGTTATTTTTAGCCTTCAGTCTACCAGTATCAGGCTATGTATTGAAAAATTATATGTCAATTTGAGGTATGTAACTCTCCAGTTCATGCTATTTAATCCTTCAACATTTCCATAGACTATTCCACACAGGTCCATAAGCATATGCTTATTTCTCATTCTCTTTTATCTTTTTTATTTTATCACTTATGGTTGGGGAATTCTCTCTCTTTTATCATTCATTCTCGCAAAGACACTTAATTCTAGCTTCTCTTCTGAAGGGACTGTTATTGTTGTTTATTCATGTTGTGTATTCATTCTCATGAAGCACTGTTAATTGTGACTTATGAAGATGAAATTGGCCCAAGATTTGTGGCTCTACTTAGTTTGTTCAAGTATTATTTCCAGCACTAGTGCAAATTTGAAATGCAACAACATTTAACTTTCAAAATCTCATTTCTTCTGCTTGTTTGACGTCATCGTCGTGTATTTTTTACAGATGTTGCCAATGTCAAACTAGTAGAATAGGTTCAACCCCCCCCCCCTGTGACTAATGTATTTTGTTGTTGTTACGAGTAAATCTCTCTCTATTTATATATATATATATATATATATATATATATATATATATATATATATATATATTGTTTTTTGTTGTAATTCTAGTGATTGTTCTCATTGGATTGATCAAGTGACCATACATGAATTATGGTTGAGTTTAATATTTTCCAGAGGACCAATGAACCTCTAGTGATTAGAATTTTTTTCTAGGCATGTACTATTGAATAGCTTGGTCAAAGCAAGAGGTTGATGATGTTATAATGTGTGTCCAGAGCTATGGATTTCATTTTGATTGAGTTTTTAATATCTATGCCTCTGAACTGTGATTCTTGGAGCTTGTTCACCTTCCCAATCCTAGTTCCTGATCAATCCTCATCAAAAAACTACTAGCTACAATTTTTCTTTTAATTCTCTACCAAGATTTTGAGTTTCAAGTTTCCCTACTTCTTGAATCTTGTCATTGATAGCTTCCATCTAATTAAGCCCACACTACAGTCCATTTTGAGAAGCCTTTCCTCCTTATGAATCTCCACAATCTTATATCACTTTTATATCTTTCCTTAAGCATTTCATTCTCAAATTCCACCTTCTACATTTTATCAATTTTTTCCACTGTAATCTAACCTAAGCATCACAAATTTCCTTAATTTTGTCATGGAATTGGCCTTTAAGCAACTATTTATTTTCTTCCTTCTCTTTTACAAATTTAAATGTTGTACAAATATTTGATTCACGAGCTTGAGTCTCCACTCGATTGCACATTCTTGCCTCTATTAATTGTCCCATCCACGTGGAATGAAATTTGACCAAGTTCCTTTTCCATGTGTTCAATTCATATCCATACTTTAAACATTTGTAGTATATATTCACAATGCACATCATTCATTAATAAAATTCAATTCACAATCTTACTGACTAATTGTAGTTAAATATTTGTTTCAGTGAGATTAAAAAATAAATTCATGGGAGTTAGCAGCCTCTATTATCTCCATGTCAGTTGCATTATATTTACCATACACAATTTTATCCTAGATACTCCTAAAAAAAGAGTTTTCTCCTTCCCTACAAGAGCTGTGTTTTGTCTCGGAGAAATGAAGCTCCTTAAATCTTTTCCATCTATGAGTACTATCCGTTTCACTAGATCATAGAATCTCTCTACGAATTTGACGATGGGGGACTTACCACATCAGCTGTTTCCAATTAGTGTGGCACTACTCCCTGCATTAATTATAAGGTTTAAATTTCTCAAAATCATGGTATTTAAATCAGATGGATAAGTAAATTCCACATTATTAAAGGCTAAAGGGGCCTGGTATTTTTCCGGGTTAACCTCATTGTGGTCCTATGGATCTATAACATTATTTCTGTCAAAAAATTCAAACATAGATGTGACAACATCAGACCCTTTCGCTAGGTCCAAAGTTATACTTCTAGCATCTCCTATCATATGAAAAAATCTTCCAAAACTAAAATGGTTCAATAGAAAATAATGAGAACTGATAAATATTTTGGATTTAAGCCTTTGTCCATACGAAACCTTAAAAGGTCAATAACATATTTCAAAAAAATTAGAAGTTCCCAAGACCAACGTGGCAACATCAGAGTCTTAGTCCCTTTGGATAGGTACAAATTTATACTTCCAACATTTTTTGTCATATGAACCAATCTTCTAAAAATAAAATGGTTCAATAAAAAAGCACAGGAATTCATAAATCTTTGGGCTATAAGCCTTCCTCTGTACCAAAACTCAAAAGGGACATAACAAATTTCAAAAAAGTTAGAAGTTACCACAACCAATCTTATATAATATGACTACTTATTGCAACTCCTTTGCACTTCTTAATTTAAATTATGTATATAGTTGAATTCAAGAGCATTCAGATAGAATATTTTAGGTCCCAATTGTATCAAAATGGGATGCATTTTCATATCAACCTGGAACATTGTCTGTGTTTAGATGAAAGTCAATGGCTCTTCCAAAGCTAACATTGTAGACCACTTAGGGTGTTTTTTAGAGTTAGTTGTTTTATTTCTGGTTTGAGCACTAGTTTTATGACTATTTCTCTCATTTCTTTGTATTGAGGTCTAGTTTTAAGTTTGTGTATATACACACATTTGACCAATAATTTTATTATGTTAACTCAATTGACTTGTTTGTCCATAATTGGGGAAAAAAATTAGATATTATTCTTTGAAATAAAATTTAGAGCATCTTTGTTTAAAGGTGACATGTCTCATAAGTAATTTGGATTGAAATATACTATTGACAATATGATATCTCCTTTATCTTAGTGCCATAGGACAAAAATGAAACTTAATGGGGTGTAAGTTGGAAACATAATTTTCATTTTGTAGCTTTTAAATTTTATTCCATCCATATTGTCGGAGGATTTTCATGGTTTTTGGCATTAAATACAAAATTTCATCCAATGTTTAATATGATTAATTGGGAGGAAATTACATTAATTAACATATGACATAGTGTTAAGTTGAGCTTGTGATATGTTGGTTTTCTTTGGCAGGTTTGGGTCAAGCTATTGAAATGGTTTCATATTATGCCTCATTGCAAGAAAGTGTCAGGTGCAGGGAAAAATTGCATACCTACAATAATACAATATGCATGAAATCATCAATAGAAAGAAATCTAGGGATGACACAAACAATGTATTGTTGGTGAAAATTCAGGGTGTAGAAGTTGGTGATGTCATCATAGAAGAGGATCAAATAATAGGTTTTCTATTTTAGAAACAATAGAAGGACTCTCCAAGAAAGGCATGAGGGAAAGATGACCTCGGGTTTAGGAATATTCAAAAATGATGAATGCCTAAGATCAAAACTTCCAAAATCCCTCACTTGTGATTGATGTGTTTATACTAGGGTTCAAAGTGAGGTAAGGATGACTCGTTCAATGAAAAGATTCAATTAAAGTGTGAGCTTGGGGAGAAGGTACGATGACTTTCCATGAAAAAATATTTCAGAGAAATACTATAAGAGACAAATGGTTGAGAGATATACCATAGTAAAGGCTCATACAATGATCACTTATAGTTAAGAGAAAAGGTTTTGAATGATGAACTACAAAATGAAAACCTTCAAGAAATCCCCAAGTCAAAGGAGCTTCAAGGGGTCCCTTTTTGTGTGATAGCTAGGGCATCAATTTATTTGAAATTCCACCATCAGAATTCGTTCAAAATTGGAGGATGCATAGAGCTCTAATCTAGCCTAGGAAGGGGTGCTTGCTTAAGGTCGTTTTTCTATTTTTACACACCTTATCCTTCGTTATTTTAGTCTCTATGCATCATAATATTTTATAGAAAATAAACCTTTATTCCCACACCTTGTATGTGAGCCTATTCTTGGAAACTCCTCATGATGCAATTCAACCTAGCCATATAAGAAAGGTTTCTTTTCTTCATGAAATCGAATGAGACCTAGTTTCATCCACACATGCTAATTATTAAAATGAGAAAGTTAAATATTGAGAGGTGACGTAGTCAAAACAAATTGTTATTGGCAGATTTAGTGTTTCAACCATGCAAACAGTGAATAGTCTTGGAGAGGGTGTGCTTAAGGAGGATCATTCTAGGCAATGTTTGTATTTCATACATACAAACAACAATCAATAGATATTTATGGTTACTAAAGTAAAACAACAAGTTATTACAAAGGGGGCACCATATTGAATTATTTCAAGTAGGTTGGAACTTCATAATAAGAAAAAAATAGATATCATGGACAAGTAGTGCCATAGTGTTGTGTTGACTTGCTGCTCATACATTTAATGCACTATCATGAGTATTACATGCTAAAATAACACATATTTTATAATACATGCGGCTCACTAAATATACTTTTGACATATTTGTAAATTAAAGGAAAAACATTAGCTACAAATTGTTTTGAGCATTTGTGTACATTCAAAAAACCTAGTTTTGAAAGAGATAAAATTCACTAGAGAGGAATTGTGACATCCAAAATGATCTAGCACATAGGTATTTAACCCACAATTTGATCGTCTTCTCTTTCATCGACTACATTCTTTCTCCTCCTATTCTGTTCTATAAAGGAGAGGGGAAAGTTCTTATTCTAGAGGGTGGATTTACATACATAGGTGTCAAGAGCTTCTCATCATCTCCCCTCATCCATTTCATACTTGACAGCACTTCCACTATGTGACAGAACTTGATAGGGTAGCCCATGGTATGGTGTCTATATGATTTACTTTCTGACACTTCGTTCACATATCAAATGAATTATAATATACTTATTTTATAACTCTTTGAGTTCACGTGGTTGTTTTGTATACGTTATCATGCTACAAGGATTATTTTCTCAGTACAATGCACTTATTTGAATTTTACTTTCATATAAAATGCATATTATTTACCACTTTTCCATTAATTTTAAATAGAAAACTCATCGCTACCCTCTATAATTTAATTTTTACTCAAAGGAAGCATGGTATCCTCATTAATCCTCATCAATAGAAAAAAATAGTAATAATCCTCATTAACTAATAAGGTTACTTAACTATTTATAAAAATACTAAATGATTAAACAATCACAAAAATTATTAAGGGTACTTTTGAAAAACAAATTAAAGCCAAACCCATATTTTGTCATAAAATTTTAAATTAACACTTTAATTATTTTAATTTAAAAAGTAGAACTATTTTAATTGTCTTAAGTTAGAAATTAAGAGAATTCATTCAATTAAGTTAAAAATTAAGAGAATTTGTTCAATTAAGTTAGAAAGTAATACAATCCGTGAAAAGAGTACTGACTAAATTATGAAAAAGAAGAGGGGAAATAAACATAATGAGGTTTGGAGATAGGTTATTATTACAAACAAGTCGAAAGAGGGTCATCGAGAGGTTGACTGGTTGAATCTTCCAACCAACGCATTGTTGCATTGTTTTCCCTCTTGAATTACAGGGATAAGGCCAAAATTGCCTCCATTTATAGGGATTATGATAGGGTTCGCATCACCTCCATTTGCAGGGATTTTGATAGGGATAGCCTCACCTCCATTTGCAGGGTTTTTTAGGCTCTTCATCATGCCTCTGGACTCGCTGTGTCTAACAAGTTATAGAGCGTAATATTCTAGCTGGAGCGAGTTCATAAACATGGAAGCATAGGATCTCTAGGATGTGAATGCGATAATGTGGAGAGGTGTTGTGACCTCATAGATACATCGCTTTCCATGCTAGCGGCCCACCTCTAGCGGTTCGAGAGCCTGCAGCTAGGGCCACATTTATGCGAGAAAATTGTGAGTGATGTGATAAGATGTTATGGTCTTCTATTGCCCAAAGCTTAAGCAGCTCTGGCTGTCAGGGCTGGGGGACATTGACGGGTTTTCTATTGGGGCACTTTTCAAGCATTGCCACAACATTTCAAAACTTATCTCCTTTGATTAGATGAATGTTGAGTTCAGTGCTTATTTCCACCTTCACATGGTTGACCCTATTCAATAGAGAATAAATTATTCTTTAAACCAAGAGAAGCTCATTCATCTTTATTTGCATCATCCTTCTCAGATTATTGTAGCGCTAAATTTTTTAGAAAAAATTAGGTCACTTATGACATGATATTACCCTGCACCATTATCTTTATAAGCCAAGAGTGACCTGTGAATGGGGCTAATGTTTATTTTTTTCAATCTGTTACTGTATGCACTAAAATTTGACATGGACAGACTCCTCGCATGCCTTGATGATATAGGAGTTTGGTTTCTAGACTCAAAGATGACTCACAAACCCAATACTATAAATATATCTTTAGTTGATCCTTTAGTTGCATCATTAATTAATCCTAATTAACCGAGTAGTGAGACATTAAACATGCCTAATTAATCATGAAATTAAACAAAGATGGATATGACAAGGAAACCTCTAAAGCCCTAACCCATTTAACCCCCTAAACCCTAAACCTCTAACCCCTTAAACCATAATTCTCAACCCCTAACCCATTTAACCCCCTAAAACCTAACCCCATTAACCCCTAACCCCTAACCCCTAAAATCCTTAACTGCTAAATCCTCTAACCCCTTAAACCTCTAAACCCCTCACCCATTTAACCCCCAAAACCCTATACCTCTAAACCCTTAACCCCTAACCCCTTAAGCCCTAATTCCCAACCCCAAACCAATTCAACACCCTAAAACCCTAAAACCCTAACCCATTTAACCCGCTAAACCCTAACCCCATTAACCCCTAACTCCTAAGATCATTAACTGTTAAATCCCCTAACCCCCTACACCTCTAAACCAACCCTAACCCATTTAACCCCATAAACCCTAAACCTCTAACCCCTTAAACCCTAATTCCCAACCTGCGGGTTTTGGTCTAACAACAATCGTGATTCCAACAAGTGGTATCAAAGCGACAGGTGTCAAGTTCGAAACTCACCCGGATCACGTTGGGGGGGACATTGTTGGACATTGGGTTCAATGCTCCCCATGTGTTTCACAACATGGACTAACTGCCTCTCGTGGATCCTAACTCTGGCGATTGTAGTGGAGACTAACACCTGCAGGTTTTGGTCTAATGACAATCGTGATTCCAACAAAACCCTAATTCCCAACCCCTAACCAATTTAACCCCTTATACCCCTAAACCCTAACCCATTTAAACCCCTAAACCCTAAACCTATAAACTCTTAACCCCTAACCCCTTAAACACTAATTCCCAACCCCTAACCCATTTAACCCCCTAAACCTCTAAACCTGTAACCCATCTAACTCCTAAACCATAAACCTCTAAACCGTTAAACCCTAAACCATAAACCATTAATCCTTAACCCATTTAAGCCTCCAAACCCCTAAACCCCTAACCCATTTAACCCCCTAAACCCTAAACCTCTAAACCCTTAACCCCTCACCCCTTAAACCCTAATTCCTGACCCCTAGCCCATTTAAACCCATAAACCCCTAAAACCCTAACCCAGTCAACCCCCTAAACCCTAACCCCATTAGCCGCTAACCCCTAACCCCTAAAATACTAAACTTTTAAATCCCCTAACCCCCTAAACCTATAAACCCCTAACCCATTTAACCCCCTAAACCCTAAACCTCTAACCCCTTAAACCAAACCCATTAAACCCTAATTCCCAACCCCTAACCCATTTAACCCCCTAAACCTCTAAACCCTAACCCATTTAAACCTTAAACCTCTAAACCCTTAACCCCTAACCCCTAAACCCTTAACCCCTGACCCATTTAACCCATAAACCCCTAACCCATTTAACCCCCTAAACCCTAAACCTCTAAACCCTTAACCCTTAACCCCTTAAATCCTAATTCTTGACCCCTAACCTATTTAACTCCCTAAACCCCTAAAAACCTAACCCATCTAACCCCACTAACCCCTAACCGTGAACCCCTAAAATCCTTAATTGCTAAATCCCCTAACCCCCTAAACCTCTAAACCCCTAACCCATTTAACCCCCTAAACCCTAACCCCATAACCCCTTAACCTCTAACCCCTTAACCCCTTAACCCCTTAACCTCTAACACCCAACCCCTAAATTCTTAACTGCTAAATCCCCTAAACCTCTAAACCCCTAACCCATTTAACCCCCTAAACCCTAAACCTCAAACCCTTAACCCCTTAAACCCTAATTCCCAACCCCTAACCCATTTAAACCCCTAAAACCCTAACCCATTTAACGCCCTAAACCCTAACCCCATTAACCCTTAACAAACCTTAACCCCTAAAATCCTTAACTAGTAACTCAGTTAAGGATCATCGAGTTAACTGATCAATCAACCAAAAATAGATCATGCATGCAAGGACTTCGAATTGCTCAACTGTGGTGGATATTCCAAGCCAATGTAACATCAGTTGTAGAATATTCTTGAGTGTATAGGTGTTGCATGAAATCATAGACCAATCCTTGGGAATTACACAATCAATTTGGAGGAAATTCCTAAAAAATAGCGGCCAATTTCCTTATCATTTGTGCAAGGGAATAGGAGCTTAGGTGGAGGCATAAATTGATTAAGTCTAGGTCATAGCTTCTCATTGAGCAGAGAGAAAAATTATTCTTTTGAAAGTTGAGCGAGCTAGAAATTGTAATAGATTCTCTATTCATTTGATTAATGCAAGCAATCTTAAGGGGTTTTTACGAGTTGGTTTCCCCTAGATAAATTTATGTACTTATGTATGTTATTGATGCATGTTTTTGAATGTTTTTATAAAATTTGAATTAATTTCTATAGAGTAGTAGAGTAGAATTATGTCTCTTGATTTAGATTAAATTTCTTGAGAGGTTTCAATTCTGTCACCGTACTTCTACATTAAACTTGAATTTATCAATAAATTTTCCAAGAGAGTTACCAATTGTAACTAGGATATCATCACTTTATTAGTGAAGAGGCATGTGAGGAAGACAAACGTAGACTGGGAAAACTGAGGCCACATCCACTTATAGGTCAAATTCTAAAGTCCATTGAGTTATGTATGTGTTTCCTAACCCCATGGAATATGGTCTATTGTGAAAAATCAAATCTCTCACTTTTTTTTTCAAACAAGAAGTCATAGAGTCCTCAGCCACAAAAATAATGAAAGAGATGAACTTGAACCACAACCTTCCAATTCTTCACTCTCCACAAGTCTGTTAATATTAGAATTGGCCATGGTCCAATAAATTTTTGTACTAAACCATGTTCCACCAAAGCAAGTGATCTGAAAGGACTGTATTAGTTTGTTGTGCTAAGTATATTTTTCAGTTTTAAAATATGTACAATTTTTCTCCATTTGTTTTCTTAAAGAATGAGTGAATTAACCATGGATCATAGATGAATTTGTGAGTTTTAAGAATGAAAATAAGCCTAAATAACACTGAAAAAAATGTATAACAGATAAATAACATCACACATAATTTTTACACAAAAGCCATGATGAAGAAGTTCACCCCTCCTGGGCTACATCTGTTGGTCCAACTCCCAATGGCGTGTCCCTCTTTGTCATTATGCTCAAAATTGCAAATACATGTGCTTACAAGCCTCTAATGGATGGTTTCTCAGCCCTAGTGGCTCCAAAATGCTCAAATTAATCTAGGTACACTCTTGTTTCACCCAAATTGGTCAAAAATTGACCTCCCTAGCCATTTTCCTAATCACAGCTACAAATGCTCCACTAAATGTGGATAATTGTAGTTTAGCTATAGTTAGAATAGTAAATTCTGCCTAATTTGACTAGCATGCTAAACATCCACCACATAAACCATTGGCATTAAGTTGGATGGTTAGGGGTGTGGTGGTCACAAGCCAACCACCCCCCATAAATCCCCCATTTTTAACATTAAAACTCTGCCACAAAGGTGGAGCGGAACCCGGATTAGGCAGAGTTCCACTAACCATTGTATGGGTGGTTAAACATGTGATAACCATCAGTTTAAAACACCACGGGTATTTTGACTATTGGAGTTAACTGTCATGGTTTTCAAGAAATTTAACAGTTTCGACATAACATGTGACCACGTTTAGGTGCCGCCGGGTGTTACAGTTGTATAAACTGTCGACTAAAACATTCATCACAACTGCGCATGTGATCATATCAATGAAGATGTTGGAGTCACGGTCTTGGGAACCTTTAGAGGTAACATTTTGATGCTATGGTTGTTAACCCATACCCATGTGACCAATATGAATTTTACCAGTGTTCTTTGACTTGTATGGCTGATGTACTGAAGATGAAGTAGAGGATGATGAGGATGAAGATGAGGGTGATGACGGTGACCTTCCATTGTCTCCATTTCCTCCATTTCCCTTCTTCGATTTATCTTCATCATTTTGACCTCCTAATCATCCCTGTCCTTCCTTGTGAAGTTTGGTCCTTTCTTCTTCTAGTTTCTAATTCATTTCTTAATAAAGGACTCTAACCATCTCAGTCAAGTCAAGAAATGATTTTTTGTACACTCTTTCTTCCTCTTTGGGATCCATCTCTTCATGAATTTCTCCTTCTCCTGGAGGCATGCTTAATGTTACTTCTACTTCTTTTGGAGGTGAACTAGGTGGTGGGGAATGTGGAAATATTTCCCTCCTTTTCTGTAGCTCACTTTGAGAACCTATTTCTTCCACCAATTTTCCTTCTCCTCTCTTAAGCTTGATCTTATTAAGCATGTGAACACTTGCAAACAGTTAAACAAATATTTTCACACAAAAACAGCAGAGAATAAACTCTAGCTCTGATACCAACCTAATCTAAAGGATTGTATTATTTTTTTTTGCTAAGTGTCATTTCAGTTTTAAAACATGTACAATTTGTCTCCATTTTTTTGTTTAAGGAATGAGTAAATTAACCATGAAAAATAGATGAATTTTTGAGTTTTAAGCATGAAAATAAGCCTAAATAACACTGAACATCAATCTATAATAAAGAAATAAAATCACACATAATTTTTACACAATAGGCATGATGAATCAGTTTACCCCTCCTGGGCTACATCTACTGGTCCAGTTCCCAATGGCATGTCCCTCTTTGTCATTATGCCAAAAATTGCAAATACGTGTGTTTACAAGCCTCTAATGATTTTTTTCTCTACACTAGTGGCTCTAGAATTCTCAAATTAGTCTAGGTAGACTCTTTTTTCACCCAAATTGGTCAAAAATTGACCTCCCTAGCCATTTTCCCGATCACAACTACAAATGATCCACTAAATGTGGAGAATTGCAGTTTAACTGTAGTTAGAATAATGAATTCCGCCCAATTTGACTTGCGCGCTAAAAATCTGCCACATAAACCATTGGAATTAAGTTGGATGGTTAGGGGTGGGGTGGTCACAAGCCGACCCCCCCCCCCCCCCCCCCATAAAACTTGCAGTTTTAACATTAAAACTCTGCCACAAAGGTGGAGCAGAACCCGGAGTAGGCGGAGTTCCACTAACCATTGTATGGGCGGTTAAACATGTGATGACCATCAATTTAAAATGCCATGGGTATTTCGACTGTTGGAGTTAATTGTCGTGGTTTTCAAGAAATGTAACGGTTTTGACATAACATGTGACCACATTTAGGTGTTGCCGGGTGTTACAGTTGTATAAACTATTGACCACAACATTCAGTGCAACTGTGCATGTGATCATATCAATGAAGTAGCTGGAGTCATGGTCATGGGAACCATCAGAGGTAACATTTTAATTCTATGGCTTCTAACCCATACCCATGTGACCAATACAATGGGGTTACCGGTGGGTTGGGACTGTTGGTGCCCCCCCCCCCCCAAAAACTACCACTTTGTAAACTTTAAGTTAAAATGGAGAACCTATAAGGTTAAGTCACTATGATAGCTTAGATGGAAGAACTCCTTGCTGGTGCGCCAGAGGTCACAAGGTTGAGCCCCCTCGACCCCAATATAATTTTGACCCTCCATATAGGGGACACGTTGCAGCCTCTGGGCTAGCCACATGTCACCCATCCAATGGACCAAAAAATTCCAATGTACAACCAAATCAACACCCCTGAATGCACCATGTGGAAAAACATTACCAGTCTAGAGGAAACAAAATATTCCATTTTTGTTGACTGTATCTACATGATTATTGGGCATCCCAGTCACTCCTGTCACAAAATTTTAGTTGTTTCGGAAATCGATTAGAATGCGATATCTCCCTCATACGACATCAGTTTTTCAAATCGTTCATGGCGCTAGAATCAGAACGACGAGATATACCCGGTCGCTCAGGTTTGGTACAATTTTGAGCACTTTCAATTTTGAGCAAACTTTATGATCTCCTGATCAGCAAAGGCTTTAAGATAGAAATTGCATGTGGTGATTCATCGTAGGGTTATCAAGGGTTTTCTCAACAAAACATAATATAATGTATTTAAGCATAGGGAAAGGCTAAAGAGAAGAAGCAAGGACCTTGAAGGCTATTGCTTTAAAAGAGAGGGATGTAAGAAGAATTCACACTCCCTTCCCTCTTAGATCTTTCTCTAAAAGGCATGAATTAACAAGAGAAAAATTCATGGATAAAAGATAAAATGAACTATGGTTTAAAAATGACATGTTCATGAGTATAAAATTGTAATATATTAAAATTAAATTAAGCATCTCATATATAATTCTCTATAATTCACTATAATAACATTTAAATATTTTTAATAAAACAAATAAAAAAATATATCATAAATAAATTAACATATATATACACTAATTTAAAATATTTCAAATTATAATTTTCCTTGATTTTATGTTAACTAGTTTTAAAATGAAAATAAAAATGAATCCATATGTAAATTAAAGAAAAAGGTTGTACGTGAATATTCACATGAAATTCATACCCAAACTTAGGGCTTGTTAAATAAATAGAAAAAAATAACAAAATATGTAAAGGGCTCGAAAAGAAAAAGTGGCATGAATGACATTTATTTAATTTATGTTCGACCATTTGGGTTTTCTTGGTGGAAGAGAAATGTGCATTGCAATAGTTTGGAGTTATAATTACAAGTTATCGATCTGATTTTTGGGCAGCAACCATTCTGGATACAGTTGTTTGAGCTCTCTTAGTTAGAGTTGTAAATATGTTAGCAATAGCTCAGAAGGATGAAAATAAAGAACAGGCTTTGAAAAATCACGTGCGCCATCCATAAACAGTTAGAGATTACACATTTAGACTTCCCAGCTCTCCTATCTCTCACACCCAGTAAGTCTTCATACACATCTTAATGCTCTTCATGCTCGTATTTACGACATTAAGTGAAGTAAACCTCAACATGATCATGTCTGAAAATTTCCTTGCCTGTATTTTACCCTAAAATTTTCAGGATGTGGACAATTACTTTGTTTGGATCAGGGCTCTTTTTTGTTCTGATGGATGTTTTTGTTATTTATTCATATTTGATTTTTTCCTCTAATGTTGTATAAGAATAACTATATTTTTCTGAAGCCTCTATTGCAAACTGATACATACAGTTTTGCAGTTTCATTGAAGTTTTTGATAGTTTGTAGATGCCCTCGTGACAGAACCCTGTACCATTAGCATTCATGTAATCAGAATCTTATTTATACAGGTTGGATCTACTCGCCATAGCTCCTCATTTAAAAAATTATAAAATTCCAAAATACTCGTAAATCTTTACAAAACTGAGAACTGGCTATTTTAACTAGAGACTCATAGTTCTACTAAAAAAATTGTGTGTATAACCTAGGGGGAAGAGCCATTATGTGGGCCATAGGGATATTTCTCATACGATCCTGAGTATCTCTCTTCTTCTGTGGCTCCTTCCACTGGTTTTCCGTCATCAAGTAGCGGTTAGGCTTTCAGGATGGACAGGTCACACTGCAGTTGCCTTAGAATGGCACTATCAATTCCTTTTCCAATAGAGAGTTGCTGGAGTTGGCTACAGATTTTACACAGGTTGGTATTCAGTTTTTTGCTTTGATCATTCATGTTGAATTCCAAGTCACTCACATGTTATTTTTAAGATTTTGATAATAGTTCCAGCTTGAGCTCAATGTTTTGCGTATCGAATATTACCTGATCCCATTTTTCTCTGTTTAGCTCCATTTTTTTCCAATATTGATTCCACTAGTTCTAATTGATTTATCCACAACTTGTAGGCATGATCCTACACTCTACCATACAGGTCTTATTTCCTCTTAGAGTTGAGTTGTTCCAGGGTAGGGGTAGGCATCTTCTGTTTTGTCCCCCTGCTAGAAAAAAGGGTGATGGTCTCCATGGCACTTATCAAGCGCATACTCCTATGCATCTCCTTCACATGAGAGTGAGGAATGTGAAGGTGATAGCGTTGATTGGAATAAGGGTAGGTTTGTCTCGCTGGGGGGCTGGGGGGGGGGGGGGTGTGTGGGGTGACAGAGCGAAGGTACCTCTATGCCTTTTGCTAGATTTCCTCAATCTAGGTGACATTGTCAAGGTTCATGTAAATTTTTTTTATTCTGGTGATGGGGTTAATAAATTTATTCGACCTATCCTCCCATCCCTTTGAATTTTTGACTGTGTAGTTTGATTTGGATGAGAACAGAATTTTACAGCAACTGCTTGATTTTTTTTCCTAGTTTTCTATTTTTTTAGCTCATCTTCTAGCATGGTTGAAGCCAAGATAATGTTCTTCCAGGATCTTTTTGATCCATTCAATTCACAACTTATACAAAATTGTTTCCTTCTTTTTCAGGATGTCATTCAAGAGGTTTGAGTCCCTTTGATTTCTACCGATGTGGTGATTATGGGTTTTGCACCACATAAACCCCCCTTGGCTAGGGTCACAAACTTTTTTTGGTTATCTAAAGTTTTGAAAATATATCTAAAATGTGCAAACTTGATTTCTCCTTTTTTGTCCATGATTACTTCACTTGGATTACCACTTGTAGCTCCATCAAAATTGAGCTTGTATCTTTTAGTTTCTACTGGGTCTAAGGTGGCTTCAAGGCTAGATAGAGTCTTAATCTATACTCATCAAGGGTATGGATCATGTCTTAATCCATTATTTATTATTGATTTATTTTTGTTTCTTTTCCTTTTTTGTATGCACCTCACAAAATCTAGTGGCAGTTAGTTATTACCAGTATAACTACCTAGAAAATGATTTTTTGAAAGCACATTAGTTGCTGATTCTAATGATGCCATCTTGAGAGATATTCTTAATAGATAGTCTTACTGCAAAGCACATAAGACACATCGATATTCTCCATAAATAAATCCTTCATTAGAACCAAGGGATCTACACATATGTATAGTGAGAAAGGGGATTTTTCTTGATTTTCATACTTACAATATTCTCATAAGAGTGTTACTTACAATATTTTCATAAGAGTGTTGCCTATCTACCAATGTGGATGCAGCTTTCAGGGTTCTTTTAGGATATGATGAATAGGAAATGCATCCTGGATATTGTTATATACAATACTCTGTTTGATGTGCTCTATAGAAATTGTAGCATGATTCATATAAGTTGTGGAATAGGAACAAGTAAGACAAACCCTAGTGTTGTGCCCAATGTTGTGGCTTACGTTATGATTCATGATTTTTTCCTAAAGGATCACTTTGGAAAAGTGTTCATGCCTCTAAATGAGATGGTTGGCTATGGTGTGAGCCCAAATGAGTTTGTGTCATACCATCACTCAGGATCTTTGTAATGTGAATAAGTTTTATTAAACACATAATATTATTCATAATATGATTCAGGGTAACTTTAAGGTGGATACCTTTACTTGTAATATATTGATGAATGCTTAGTGCAATGCTGGGAATTTAGAAGAGGTGCAATATTTTCATAATATTAGAATTAGTTGTTTGCACCAATTCTGTAACTTAAAATATTCTGATTAGGATAATTTATAGCAGAGGAGAGTTTGATAAGGTAGTTGCGATCTTATATGGTCTGTTGCAGAAGGGAATTTTGCTCAAGGCAGAAAATTGTGTACTATTTAGATACCACTTATAGTTCTATCTTTGCATATATTTGTTGACATAGGAAAATGAAAAAAGAAAAGAATTTTTTGGGAAGTTAATTAAGTAGAGAATTTAGGATCCTTCAACATTCAAGGCATTAATTCATGTTCAATGCAAGAAAGGTACAGCCGAGGCAGGTTTTTCACTCCTTATGATAATGTTGTGGAGGAATCCTGGAACTGTTGCCTAGATAGTGATAGTTACCCTTAGGCAAAGCTTCTTACTAAATGACAAGTAGCCAGTATGAAAGAAACACTTTTTATAGGATGTTGGAACATGGATATGTGCCCACGGATCGTATTTCCCAGATGTTGATCGATACTATTTTTAGAAATGGAAGAGCTCAAACTGCAAGTAGGGTTATCAAAACTATGAGAAGGATGTGAGACAAGACATTGATGATTCCAACAAGGTTCTAAATGCACTTCTTTTCTAGGGCCTTTTTGATTAATATTTTGAACACATTGAATTATTGTATGAAAATGGCTATCTACCCAACATGTATAAATTACAAAGCACAATTATTCTAAGGCCTAGAGATTGGTTTATTTAATTTTAAAAAAGGTATTTTATTTAAATACTACAAATTATAATACTGTCATGAATAGTATTTTTCAAATTGAGGTATTTTGCCTCTTTTATAGAGTGAAGGACAAGTGCAGGAAACTTGATCTGAGATGCTACTAAAATTTGGTTATCAGCCACCAGAATGAATGAAAAATAGAAGAGGCTAACTAAATTCAAGGAGATTGAAGAGAATTGATTGTGAAGATGCAAAGGTGATGCAATAACTTTGATGGGAGTTATAACTTTGTGAGTGCCTAATATGATTTGTCTTTATTAGTGAGTTAATGGCTGACTCAAGATAGAGGCTATTGAATTGAGTTGGTTTTGATGAAAAAATGATTCAAATTGGTTGGTTTGATTTGGTCAACCGGTTTTATAACACTCTTTGCACCACCAAGTGTTTGAGTTTTCCATGGGTTCATCAACATCACTATGAATCAATTTAATGAAATGTGTTGCTATTGCTCTGTTGTCTTCAAACTTAAGTTGATGTTTCTTTCCTGCCAAATCTTCCTCACAAAAACTGCTACTTTCCTTTTTTTATGGCATACTGATCATCGTGATGAAAGCAATTCAAATGACCATATATCCCATGCAAAATATTATTTGTTTTACTGTAACATGTAAAAAATGATCATTTCTTTCTTCAAACTCTTCAAATTTGTACATATAGTTGTGGTGTACACTTCTGGCCATAATATCATCATTCTTGTGTTTGATCAAATGTTGTTTCTTGTCAAAATAAAAATGAACTTCTTATCTGCAACCTTGTTAACAAAAATAAAATTTGCCTTTAGACCAGGCTTACAAAGAATACCATGCTTTTAATCGCATGATCAGGTTAGGTCATTATTTTAACTACATCACCTAAAAATCTCATTGGTATATGTATTTTTTTATCACCTAGTCTCACTTTATTTTAACATTCATCAAGTTTTGAAAAACTTCCTTTTCATTGATGCTTTATTTTGTAGGTCTGAAAATGTGATATCGAACACATCTAGTGCTGCCACTTATTTGTATGCAACCACAACAAAATATTCTATTTCATAGTGCAGAAACACCAAGTGTTGCTACTTATTTTTTTGCAAGCATGAGAAGATAGTCTATTTTGGTGTCATTCTTGATTAAAGTTTGACTACATTTAGCAAAATTGCTTCTATTCCTATCACCTCTACCTTTATTTCTACCTCTCTGCTTCATGTATTTATTTAGAAAATACTATTGTTCTATCTGATTTTTCTTTTAGTAATAGTTACAATATTTAGGCTTGTTGGTTTGAGAATGACCTTCAAAATCTTGTGCATTACTCTTGAATTTCTATTTCCAGCTATTGTACTACCCATACCTCTTAGACTTGCAATGAATTCTTTATTCTCCTATGAACTCTCTATTAGGTTCTTAACCTTTAACCTTATTCAATTAGGTTCTTCATTTGGTGTTTCATACATACTTCTTAATTCACACTATCATTCAACACCTGAGTTTGTGGCTCTTATATGTGGAAAAGTATTGTTAACCACAATTTTGAGCGTGAGGACACTCTTGTACTTCTTGTAATCATTTTTCATTGGCTTTGGTTTTGGTTATTCTTCCACGATAATATTCCATAGGTCACTATAAGACATAGTTCTCTCCATATTTTGTTTCTTAGCTGGGTAATTCTTTCCCTTTAATTTGTGTTAGTTCTTATCTCATGAAGCATTGAATGCTTGTCATGTCTAGTTATATCTCTCGGTCTAGCATTCTAAAACTCCAAACTATAGTGTATTAGATTGATCTCAATGAATGGCCTTACTATCTATGCTTGTCCTATTTAGAGCGCATTACCATCAATTATGTGTTGATATTGATCACTATATTCTATAGGGGGATGGGATTTGTTGACTTTTATAAGATGGCCTTATAGGATTACTTTAGGATTGTGAAATATATCACCTCTTTCTATCCTGTCTCAAGCATGAAGGGTATTACACGCTTCTTAGATAACTATAGTCACAAAATTGCTAGTAGTAGATCTATGAGGCACTGCTCCCATGTATGAGAGGCCATGAGACTGCCTTTTCCTTTGGAGACAACTACCATTTACCCTTCTGAAGTAAAATCTTGTGGGTAATTTAACATCACTTGTTTTCTCTCTTCATTGAAAGATTCATCAACCATGGGTGTTATGAGAGTCATAGTGAAAAATTCTTGATGCTCCCCTAGGATTTCATAGTGGGTTCCTATTTTTCTGCAGTCCAGAAATTGATCGTTTATTTAATTTGATATTTCACCCTAGAATATTCTATTTCACTTATACTTCTTAGTTTTTTCTCTATTGAAATGGACCCAATAGAGAAATCAAAAGATTTTCATTGCATAGATTTTTTCGAAGGAAAACTTCATTTGATAGCCCCCTTTTCTTTGAAATGTCTGGATGGAGTTTAGCTCAAACATCACCCACAATGTTGTTTGGTAACCCAACTGTATTTAACAGGACTCAAACATCAACTAGATTAGAGTTGGAGACATCAAGATGAACTCTGCCTTGAAAAACTATGTTAGAACCAATTGGGCTAAACTATTGGGCGCCTTCATTGGATAGTTATCTCTGCACATGGAAATTTAATGACAAAATTATGTTAATACAATTTCCAGACATATTGAAAATTAAGCTTGCCATGAAAGTTCAACTTCTTACCTATTACCTTTTAAGCTTATGTTGTGTGTTTATAATTGGCAGTAAATAAGTCAGTAAACATGGCATTAAATAGTGCTGGTAGATTTATGTTATCTAATAAATTTGGGAGTTTCTCAAAACTTCAAATGTAAATTATTTAAGCTAAAGAGCTTGACCTTCAACCAAATAAAACAATGCCATTTCCATTTCACTTTCTTTTTTTTGGTCACTGATGTTGAGGTGACATAAATAAACTTATAAATATGTTTAATTTCAGACTGATACGTACATATATTATGTTTTAAGCTCTTTAAAATAGTTAATTTGTCTTATTCTACCACTTCTACTTGCAACGGCCAAGGATTGTAAACAAGTTAAGGGTTTTTCATAATCTAATATGTAAACTTTGCAACTATAAAAATCCTTTCATGTTGTCCGCCGATATGCTGGTCTAATTTGACATAATTTTCTTGATGGAGTAGCGAGGCTTCATTTTAATTAAAGTAGTAATTTTCCTATCCTCAGGGTTTTCCTTTATTCTTCAAATTTCTCACACTATTTACAGTTGCTGCATTTTAATATTAGCATCATGGCTCTTGGAGTTAACCTAGCGACAGAAGCATCTTGTGGGAAGGTTTCACATCTTTGTCAGCACCTGGTGCTGACATCTTTGTCAGAATTTGAAGACTACACACCATTTATATCAACAGGCTGCCCGAACTGGCATATGTGACTTTTGCCTTTGCATTCTCCTTGAGACCCATCGATGATAAGCACCTCATCTACTAAATACCTAAATAATATATTTCTCACTATTAATTTCCAAGAAATACACAATGGTGATACAAGAATCAAAATTTGTGCAGTGCATTCCATTCAATTGACCACCAAGTTATCATGTTTCCAAAAAGCACACCCCATAAAAAATATTGCTAATACAACAATTGGTGCTAAAGTCGAAAGGAGCTTCACTGTAGTTGATTTCTTTCAATTCCTATCACAATCTTTCTGTTCAACAATGTCTTCATTACCCAAATTCTCTTATTCTTCCTTGGAACATGGAAGTCTAGTATATAATTGGCTCTGATCACCCTTTGCATCAAAGTAATACTTGTGAAAAAATGTCATAAGAAGAAATGTAGCGACGGAAGGAAGCCACACTTCCACCAAAAGAAACAAAGAACCATCCATGCATTGGTCTGATGGACTGACATGCTAGAATATTGAAACTATGGCACTGGTTAAACCCAAGCAGCCATTCATCAGTCCCAACATAATTCCTCTGTTGGCAGGGAAATTGTTGATCAATTTAATAAATTTGGATCTCGGAGATTTGTATTTGAGTACATTAAATGCGTATAATATTTTTTTTCCTTTTAATAAACTGTTGAAGTAAAATAAATCAAATCAATTATAAAATATTTTAACATTCCATAATGGTTTTGAGTCTGATGTTTCTACTAGAAATTATGTGGTAATCATGTACATATAGTGTGGGAGTCTAGATGCTACACACGAGCTGTGTGACAAAATGTTGGTAAGAGATATTGTTTCCTGGAGTTAGATTGTTTGTGTATATTCCTAGAGAGGACTTGGTTTTGAGGTCTTCATACATTTTCATTAAATGCAGTAGACAGATGTTCTGGCTGCATGCAGTCATGCAAGCCTGGTGGACAAGGGCTAAAAAATGGTTTGATTGCATGATCAAAAAATACGGTGTTATGTATTCGTTAGACCACTCTACTTGCATGGTTGATATTTTTTGTTGTGATGGGTAGGAAAACAGGTGCATGTTGACATCATTAGTGAGGGGTTTGAGTCAAATCTCTCTATTGGAAATGCTTGTGTTACTATTTATGCAAAGAATAAGAGAATAGATCATACATGCCATGGAAGAAAAAAAGTTGTAGTTTCATGGACTGCCATGATTGCAAGGTGTGCTGAAAATGGAATAAGTGAGGATTTTTGAAAGCTACTCTAAGATTTCTTCTAAGGTATTATGATATTATTAAGCAGCGACTTATTGAATAAGAGAAACAAGAATGATATAACAGTCACTCTAAGGCAGCTAGAGGGTCATATTTATATGCTTAAGAAAGAAAAGAAAATATTGAATTTAGCTACATTAACATAGAAGAATTATCAAGTCATGGAACAGGTATTGAAAGATAATTTTCTACTGATGAACTGCATTGTCCACTACACAATCTAAAGAAAAATTCTTTTGAGAATTCAATAGCACTAGAGTAATAGCTAGAGACATTAAAGAGGGAATTTTCTGAGCAGAGATCTTTGTTAATGGAAGAGAGAAGTTTTTTTGTTGTCACATTGCTTCATGCTGCAGAAAGTTTAGAGGAATCCATCGAAAAAGTTTCTTCTGATTTCCATTCTAAATCAAATTGACTAACTATTGATTTCTTCCTTGTTACTATTGTCAATGCTACCATAAAAAAAAAATTAACAACTTGAGGAGCTTGGAGATAAAACTTGAATTGTGTTGTTGTGAAAATACAGAGATACAAAAACTATTTGAAGAACTCACTTAGAAATTGGAACTCATTGAACAAGAAATAGAATCACCTCTTAGAGTACTTTATGAGACTCTCCATAGACTTGGAAATTTTATTGGACTACAAGATAGGATGGATGTAGAAAATGAAAAGGTGCCTCATTCTTTACATGTTTAGACCAAGGAAAGTGAAGGATATGGAAAAAGTACATAGTTTGTCTTCTTTTTTAATATCATGCTTGATGAATTAAATAAACTAGTTGAACAATTGCAAAGAAAAACTAAAGAAAGATCACAATTTTAGACTATAGTGGGTGAGCTTGAGTTTTATTGATTTACAAAGAATAAATTTATTCAATATCTTAGTGCCAACTGTGTAGAGTTGTTTAAAAAATGCATTGAAAATGAGACAGAATTTGAAGGGAAATGTGCGAGTTGGGAATTGTCTCTCTTGAGAAGAAAAATTTGTCCTGAGAGTTCGATGTTGTTCCGAGGGCGCCCTTAGAATAGGAGGAACTGATGAAATACACTCCCTAGATGTAGTCACAATCAAATAGGCATTTGGATGCCATGTGAGAGAATTTGGTTACTATTATTAAAGAAGTTCAACCACTCAGAGATTTCACAGGTATTTTTCTTATCGTTCTTTAAAGTTGTTTGTTATGTCCAATAATGTGTTTAACTTCAATGATATTGTGCACATTTACATTTCTGTTTGTTTTTTATTATAATTTATACAGGGAATTGCATGTTGTAACGATTTCATGGTCATATTATATGTAGGGCATAATATATTATTGGTATCAAAGTTGAGAATTAATGGAAGGGAAATTGGAAAACGTTGCCAGCGGGCACAAGGTTGGTCTGGTACATCACAGTTTATCTTCACAAACATCAAATCTGGGAATTATAAGAAGGACATGGCATGCTGACCCTAATTTATATCCATGGGAATTATATCCATCCAAGCATTCCTTCATCAATCCCAATACAGTTCCTCTATTGGAAGGGAAATTGTTGACACAAGTCACAATAGAGGATGTATTGTAATATGTTTGACTATTTACTGCAAATCAAATGACTAAAAAAATTTCCCAAAGGGCAGGCATGGGCAATCTTTGTGTGAGGAACAGCCATATAAGCATGTATCCGATCACATTCTACAGACATCCGACTAGTAAAACAACCCATATAGGAAATTTATCATACAAAATTCTAGAAATAATGCCCACACATTCTCCTATGTCTTTGAATACAGTGATGGTGTCCAACTGTTGTTGATTATATCCAAAATGAGTTTTGATTGTGTGAGAATAGATGTTGAAACTATATGATGCGCCTGCACAACATTTGATCCAAATACTGGTAGGTCTCAGAATAGATCTGAAACTGCTGTATATTTCTGATATTGAAATAATATTTTATTTTTGATATACTTGAGCACCATGTTTTGTCATAGCTTGTGCTTTAATATGGAAATTTATTGAAGATTTTTTTACCCACAATCAAATTAATATTTCCACCTAGAATCAAACTATTACAAAATCTTGCTACACACAATATTTAACACAATATCTCTCTAGAGACAATACAAAAGTTTAATTTTGTCTCAAGTTAAGACAATTTACCCAAAAATTGTCTTAAAACCCCCCTTTTTGTTGTAGTACAACTATTGTCTCTAGAGAGACAAAAATGTTTGCGTTATATATTGTCTTTATAGAGACAATATTTTAAGAAAAATTAATTTGAGACACCCACTTAAAGAAAATATTTAAGACTATACACAAGTTTTATTTTGTCTCAAATTAAGACAATTTACCCAAAAAAACGTCTTAAATATTGTCTTAAAAACCCACTTTGTGTTGTAGTGGTTCTCTGACATCAACCATACCTCGATAAATGTTTTGCGGGTTGAAAATTGAGTTTGCAGAGAAGAGCAAGCTTTGAGCAAAGTACATTTTACCCATTACGCAAACTCTGTATAATTCAGAAAGTCATATTCACCCATCCTATGTATTAAATATGAGATTTCATTAATTAAATGTCTTAGATATATATGTATTGAATTAAAAAGCATAGTGTAGTGGAATGTAATGTGGCCGATGTAAAATTCAGAAAATCATGTTCGCCCATCCTATGTATTAAATTTGGTCTGTCCTGAATTAAATGTCTTAGATATATATGTTTTGAATTAACAAGCATAGTGTAATGGAATGTAAGATATATATGTTTTGAATTAACAAGCAGTGTAGTGAAATGTAAGATATATATGTTTTGAATTAACAAGCATAGTGTAGTGGAATGTAATGTGTCGGATAGTGGAGTGGGAGGGTGAAAACAAATTGCAGGCATAGTGTAGTGGAATGTAATGTGGCAAACAAGGAGAAAAGCTTGGAGCAAATTTTGGTAGGAGCCAGGTTTTACTACGTGTAAATTTCCCAACCCTAATGAATGTATGAATTCTTGTTTTACTGGTAAAGAAGAAAAAATCTCCATATGTAAATAAATATTTCATGATTTAAATTTATAATATCCAGTTCTTACACCAACATTCTATCTTACTCTGTTTTACTGATAAAGGAGCAAAAAATTCCATATGTGACTATTTCATGATTTAAAGTTATAATATATTGTTCTTACAACAACATTCTATCTTAATTTCCCCTTCCTTTGAAATTTTAACAGTTTCGTGTAGTGGGACTTGAGCTCTGCCCTCCGGTGTCCATTCAAAAGGAATTTTTCATATAGTTCTCTACATGGCGTTGGGCATGCGTAATTGGCATGTACAAACTCCTCTTTAAGAAGAGTCTATACCATCCCCGATTTGGCTGTCGTAAACTATTAGTGGGTAAAATGCTTATAAACAGACGGGGTTGAAAGTGGAATGAGGTGTCAGATTAATGTCGGCCAAAAACGCTATACACACGGGGCTGACGGTGGAAGTTGTCATGGTTCTTTAGGGCTAATTAGTTTGGTGCATGGCGCTATATAAACAGCGCTGACGATGGAAGCTGGTATAGCTCTTTAGGGAAATTTTTTTGGTGCATGATGTTTTGCTAGGAAAGCTATACATAGGGGCTGACGGTGGCAGTTAGTATGTCTCTTTAGGATGAGCCCCGTTAAAAAGAAAAATTGAGTTTCAAAAGTGGACATACCCCTTTATTCACTCACCCCATTTGACCTAGCCAAATAGGGTTTGTCATGTCCTTAAAGTATTGGTGTGGGACATCTGGTCTCATTGCTCCGTCAAGATGCAAACATCAACTTGAGTTGACGTTCATTGGCCTCAAGGAACCATCATTCTCAAGGAACGATATTTTTCCATGAGAATGGAGGTTTTTTTTAGCACCATCCACATGCAGTAACTTTTTCTGATATGCCCCTACGAGGTCATATCGCTGATTCGATCTGTTCCTGTGCATAAAGTGTTGAATCCAATCCAACGACTCTTTGAAAATCTCATCAGTCAAATTCGCAAAGCATAATCTATATCACCCAGGCTCACTGCAGTGGCAAGAAGAACCTGGAGAAACATTCAACCCAAACTCTTTTAAGATTATCTTCCGTAGACTAATATCTCCTTCTTGGTTATGGGATTGCAGAAGATGTCTGAGATCCACTCAGCAGAACATGTTGGAATTTCTGAGAATTCTAGAACAATATGGAGAGAATGATGCTCTCCTCTAAACACAGAGAAATTAAAAATAAATTTTCTCACAGGCGACAAAGTTTCAACACTGTGAAAAACTTCTATTTAATAACAAAAAAAAATTTTGTTACAAAACACTTACTCACACAGAGGTATTGCAAAATTTGACTGCTACAAGACGCAGTGCACAAAAACCTCACTGTCTCTCTATCTCTGTTAAAATTACATTGTCTGTGTAATAAAACAATACACTGTTTTTCTTCAAAACTCAACACTGCTGCGTGTTTTATTTTCACACTGCTGTGCATACAAAAACATTACATTACCATGCCTCTCGGGATTTTCATTTATATATGCCGTAACATATAAAACATAACATAAAACCTTTCTAAAATAAAACTAAGCTACTTTAAAAGACGCGAAAACAAATTTAAATCCACCTCATAAAAGGATCGGGTCCGGAACTTAACAATACAAGCGGCCCACTATAAAAAATTTGATTGCGATTGTGATGGACGCATGATCAAAAAATTAAATCTGGCCTATAGAGCTCATCGGGTTCGGAACTTAACAATTCAATTAGTTCAAACAAAAATTTCTGATTGCAATTGAAACGGACGCGTGATGAGAAATCAAATCTGCCCTATAAACCATATTGGGTCCGGAATTCCACAATGCAAACGAGACAAAGAAGCAACTTTCGATTGAGGGATTGTGATTGCGCCAACCGCATCCGAATATTTCATTGGACATAACAAAAAATGGAGGGCGGAACATCTTGTGATTTCTGATTGCGATGATCGCATTAGATCGGAACATTTCAATCAGCGATATATCAAATGGGAATGCGGAACATCACACTTGCGATTTCCGATTGTGATGATCTCATCACATCGGAACTTCGCCACATCAACAAGACACTCAATTGCATCAAAAAAAACTTTGTGATTGCGATTCAAAAGAACTTGTGGGGACCACTTATGACTTGTCCCAATCAAAACTTGGAAAATTGTCTTGTCCATGTATTGAACGAAAAAACTATGTTTTTCTTTATAAATCTTTGTTCTTCAATAAAAGGACAAAAGCTTTGTTTCTTTCAAATATAGTGGAAAGGTGGCAAAACACAAAACTGAAAGTTATTGTTCATCAAATTTGGAAAGTGACTCTGTTTCATGGTTCCTCCAGATAGAAATAGAAGGCGGGCAGAGTACAGAGAAGTTGAAAGTAACATTTCAACACTCCCCCTTAATTTCAACTGCTGGGTTATCAGTCATACCCAGATATTTCCTCAAAAACTCAAAACTCTTCTGCCCCAATGGTTTGGTTAGAATGTCTGCAAACTTCTCCTAAATTCTGTGGTGTTCTAAAACAATTTCTCCATTGTTCACTAGCTCCCTGATGTAGTGAAACTTTGTGTCAATGTGTTTCGTTCCCTTGAGAAACACATAATTCTTGGATAATGCAATAGCTGAGCTATTGTCACAAAAAATCACTGTACCTTTTTCTTGCTCTTGGCACAAGCTTCTCAACATCCTCCTCATCCAAATTTTTTGACACACTCTGTTGTAGCTGCCACATACTCTGCCTCTACTATAGAAAACGCTACAATATGCTGTTTCTTAGAAGCCCGTGAAATGGCTCCTGAACCCATGTGAAAAACATAACCAGAAGTACTTTTCTGGTCATCTACACTTCTAGCCCAATCACTGTCAGTGTATCCAATTAAATATGAACATTCTGAAGTAGTATACAAAATACCAAACCTTTTAGTACCTATAACATACCTCATAATTCTCTTCACTGCCTGCCAATATGCTTCTTTTGGCCTCTCCATGAATCTGGAAATAAAAATAACAGCGTGCATTATATAAGGCCTAGTTGCAGTCAAATACATGAGCCTGCCAACTATGCTCTTGTACAAACTAGGATCAAAATCCTTGTTGTTGTCCTCTTTGCTGAGTTTTAATCCCATCACTGTGGGAGTGATTGCTACTTTTCTCTCCTGCATATTAAATCTTTCCAACACTTCATTAACATATTTTTCTTGTGAGATAAAAATACCATTTTCATTTTTTTCTACTTCTATTCCTAAGAAGTATCTCAACGAGCCCATATCAGTCATTTCAAATTCATCTTTCATGACTGTCTTAAAATTTTCAATAAGGTAATCATCATTACCTGTGAAAATTACATCATCAACATATAAAACCACAATCAACATCTTACCATCCTTTTATTTTATGTAAAGGGTGGGTTCTCCCTCACATTTTTCAAATCCATTTTCCAGTAGATAGGAATCTATCCTACTGTACCATGCTCTTGGTGCTTGCTTTAGTCCATAAAGAGCTTTCTTCAATTTGCACACTTTGTGCTCTTGGCCTTTATTTTCATAGCCTAGAGTTTTTTCAATATAAACCTCTTCCATTAACACTCCATTTAGGAACGCTGACTTCACATCCATTTGGTAAACTTTCCACTTGTTTTGTGCTTCTATGGACATCACTGCTCTCACAGTTTCCATTATAGCAACCGGTGCAAAATTTTCCTCATAGTCTCTCCCATGCTGCTGCTTATACCCTTTGACAACAAGTCTGGCCTTGTGTCTCTCTATTTTTCCTTCAGCATTACTCTTGGTCTTATAGACCCATTTAACACCAATAACTTATTTATATTTTGGGAGTTCAACCAAATCCCATGTCTTGTTTCTTTCTATGGCATTAATCTCCTCATCCATAGCTTCTATCCATTTCCTATCTTTAATAGCATATTAAAAATAAATAGGGTCATCAACATGACAATATAAAGCAAACAAAGAGTTCATACCTTCATTTGCTGCCTCTTGCTCATAAATCTCATTTAATTTTTGAAACTTTGTTCCTCTTTCATTTGGTGTATGAGTGCTTGAATTAGCACTCGAATTTCCTCCTTGTGGTGTGCTTGGAGAAGCACTTTCATTTCTCCTCAAGGGTGTGTTGGTGCTGCTGTTGGGGGATGTATTTGAGCCAAATCTTCATCATTTTCATCATGAGACAAAAAGTGTTTAACATTCACCGTTTTCTCCATGCTTCCATCCCAAGCGTCCTCCTCAATGAACTGAACATCTCTGTTCACAATAAACTTCTTGGTGGATGGGTTATACAACCTATAAGCTTTGGATTCCTCACTGTATCCAATAAAAATACATTTCTCCCCCTTGTTGTCCAACTTTTTCCTTAGCTAATCTGGAATGTGTGCATAAGCCACACATCCAAAAACTTTCATGTGCGTGAATCCTTGCTTTGTCCCACTCCATGCTTCTTCAGGAACTTCGTTCATGACTGCTTTTGTTGGGAACATATTCAAAATTTATGCTGCACAATGTACAGCTTCAGCCCAATAATCATTAGTAAAATGCTTTGCCTTTAACATACTCCTTACCATATCCATGATTTTTCTATTCTTTCTTTCGGAAACTCCATTTTGCTGTGGAGTGTACCTTGCCGTAAACTGCTTATGAATCCCATTTTCTCTACAAAAACATAGAGATTCTTTGGAGATATACTCACCTCCTCTATCAGTCCTTAGGACTTTGATATGCAGCCCACTTTGGTTCTCTACAAGTGCTTTGAAATTACAGAATCTTTCAAACACTTCACTTTTGTTTTTCAAAAAGTAAACCCAAGTTTTTCTAGTAAAATCATCAATAAATGTTAACATATAGTGGCTACTAGCAAGTGATGGAGTTTGCATCAGTCCACATAAATCTGAGTGGAAAATCTCTAAGGGTGCCTTTGCCCTTATGCTTTTCCCGGATGGAAAACTTTCTCTGTGTTGTTTCCCCAAGATACAACCCTCACAAAGGTTGTCTGGCTTCTCAATCAATGGAAATTCTCTTACCATTCCTTTTCTATTAAAAAATTTAAGACCTCCAAAGTTGAGATGTCCAAATCTCAAATGCCACAACCAATTTTAATCTTTTGGTTTGCTTTGGAGAGCCTCTTGTGTCACTGTTTCCATTTCTTCTCCATTTTTCAAATCTGCTCTGATTCTGAGAGGGAACATCCTGTTCCTTGTCATCTTCACTTCAATAATACATTGTTTGCTGGGTGGTTTATCCATGATGGTTCAAACATCATCTTCAAAATAGACATTGTACCCCTTTTGAACAAGTTGTCCAATACTTAAAAGGTTACATTTCATTCCATGAACATAATAAAAAACTGCTATGGACTTCTTTTCTCCTTTCCTTGTTAAGACATTTACATCTCCTTTTCCCATAACATAAAATTTACTATCTGTCCCTAACGTGACTTCTGACTTCACATTCTCATCTAACATAGAAAACATGGCTTTGTTTCCTGTCATATGGTTACTGCAACTGGAGTCTAGAAACCATAAATCTTCACTCTTTTCCTTAGCCATATTAAAAACTAAAAACAATTTATCTTGGCTAATATTTTCTCTAGTGAAATTTGCACTAGTTTTATTAACCATATCATGCTTCTTCTTCCTACATTCATTTGCATAATGCCCATATTTTTTACAATATTGACATTGGACATTGGATTTATCATACCTTTGTCCATGATCATGTTGTTATCCACCTTGCTGGCTGCTGCCTTGGCCTTGGTTCTGATTTGGATTGCTGCCACTTCCTTGAGCATTTTCTAGACTCTTTCTTCCACCTTTGTTTTGGCTTCTGCCTCTTCCTCTCTTGTTTCCTCTGCCTTGACCTCTTCCTCTTCCAAAGGACATCTAGGTCTTAAAGGCATCCTCCAGATATGAGTTTTCATTTCTTCTCAATCTCTGCTCATGTTTCATCAGTGATGCATGTAGCTCATCAACTAAAAAGTCTGTGAGATCATTAGTCTCTTCTATGGTGGTGACAATCACATCAAACCTTGAGGGTAGGCTCCTCAATAGTTTCTCCACAATCCTTCTTTCCTCAAGTGTCTCTACATGAGACCTTATCTGTGTGACCATTCCAATCACATGTGTGAAGAATGAGTCAATGTTGTCTGACTCCTTCATGCAAAGAGTCTCAAAATTTCTCCTCAGCAACTATAGTTTTGTTGTCTTCACTTTCTCCATGCCTTGATAGGTTGTCTTGAGAGTTTCCCATGCTTCTTTGGATATCTTAGCTACTGCTATCCTTGGAAACACACTCTCATGCACTGCTTCAGACAAATAGAAGAGGGCTTTAGAATCCTTCTTTCTATTGCTCTTCAACAAGTCCTTCTCTGCTTTTTCTAATGCATTAAATTCATTTTCATCCACTAGTTCTTCAAAACCATCCTCAACAAGTTCCCATAAGTCTTGGGAGGCGAACAGGGATTTCATGGTTATGGCCCAATAATCATAGTTCTTCCCATTGAATTGTGGGAGCTGAGCATTTCCAATATTCCCGCTAGCGCTGGCTCCAGCCATTCTTGCACTCTGAACTATGTTTCAGAACACTTGACTGTGTATTTAAAAACTAAATTGATTGTCTTCAATAGTAACACAAAATTCTAACTTGAGAAATACCTTGGATTCTTTTGACTGAGTCTTCACTTTGCTGGAGAAGCTGCTGCAACAAGAAATCCTTCCTCCAGCTTCTTTGACACCTTCAAAGAGCCTAGAATAGCTCCGATACCATGTTGGAATTTCTGAGAATTCCATAACAATATGGAGAGAATGATGCTCTCCTCTAAACACAGATAAATTAAAAATAAATTTTCTCACAGGAGACAAAGTTTCAACACTATGAAAAACTTCTATTAAATAACAAAAAAAAAACTGTTACAAAACACTTCCTCACACAGAGGTATTACAAAATATGACTGCTACAAAATGCAGTGCACAAAACCCTCACTGTCTCTCTATCTCTGTTAAAATTACATTGTCTATGTAATAAAACAATACACTGTTTTTCTTCAAAACTCAACACTACTGTGTGTTTTCTTTTCGCACTGTTGTGCATACAAAAAAATTACATTACCATGCCTCTCAGGCTTTTCGTTTATATATGCCATAACATATAAAACATAACATAAAACCTTTCTAGAATAAAACTAAGCTACTTTAAAAGACATGAAAACAAATTTAAATCTGCCTCATAAGAGGATCGAGTCGGAAACTTAACAATACAAGAAGCCCACCATTAAAATTCTGATTGCGATTGTGATGGACGCACGATCAACAAATTAAATCTGGCCTATAGAGCTCATCGGGTCCGAAACTTAACATTGCAATCGGTTCAAACAAAAAGTTCCCATTGTGATTGAAATGGATGCGCAATGAGAAATCAAATCCTCCCTATAAACCATATCGGGTCCTGAATTCCACAGTGCAAACATGCCAAGGAAATAACTTCCGATTGCGCCAATCGCATCGGAACATTTTATCGGACATAACAAAAAATGTAGGGCAAAACATGTTGCAATTTCCGATTGCGATGATCGCATCGGATCGGAGCATTTCAATCGACGATATATCAAATGGGAATGCGGAACATGACACTTGCGATTTTTGATTGCAATGATCTCATCCCATTGGAACTTTGCCACATCAACAAGACACTTAATCGCATCAAAACAAATTTTGCGATTGTGATTCAAAAGAACTTGTAGGGACCACTTATGACTTGTCCTAATCAAAACTTGGAAAATTGAATTGTCCATGTATTAAATGAAAAAACTATGTTTTTCTTTATAAAGCTCTATTCTTCAATAAAAGGACGAAAGCTCTGTTTATTTCAAATACATCAGATAGGTGCCGAAACAAAAAACTAAAATTGATTGTTCATCGCATTTGGAAAGCGGCTCTATTTCATGGTTCCTCCAGACAGAAATAGAAGGCGGCCAGAGTACAGAGAAGTTGAAAGTAACATTTCAACAGAACAAACCCGCGTTGCTATTCAAGGAACTAGATGAATGTTCCTCACTGACACAAAAGCGAGCCACTTTCTTAGATTTGAAGCGTCCATGCTGGTTTCTAATGGATTTGAAGGATTTTGTATCAAAATCCCCTTCACTCGTATATTTCGAGCCATGGAATTCTGATGGGCTTCTTCAAGGGCTGGTAGCCGTATCTGGAAATCGTTGCTACTATTGTAGTGGACAGGTATGAGTTCCACTCATGTACGCCATATTAGATCTATGTCAAAACTGCAGTAGCAAAGGATTGAATCAATTGGATTTTCATTTTAGCATGGGAAGTTAATTGTGTTATCATGATAATAGATTTAATTAATCTAGTTAAAGTTTAAACAAACATGCCTTTGAATTCATAGGACGTACAAAATATTAAGTGTCTATGGCAGTGCATGAAGGGACAATAAGTATTGGTTAGTTAACACGGACTGACACTACTAAAATCATTTTTATTGACAATATATAAAAGAGTTTACCCTGGTTAATATGGCATGGGTACTAGAAAGGCTTCCTCAGGCTCAGCAAGACAGAACGTCAACACCACGTGGGCTACAATAGCTCCAACAACTGTAACCCCGTCAAAGTTTAATTTTCTTCCTCCAAATTCTTCCATAAACATCGCTATCGCTTACTTTAACCATTGAGACAATACATTAAAGCAAATACATTATCTTTTGGTTTCATTACAGGATATAAAATTCAAGAGTGGAAGAGAACATGTCAAGCTTGTAAATGAGTTAGAATTTTTGAGCTTTCTACATTTAGGAGGCCATGGTAATTTTGATGAAGAGCAATTTCTTGGATGGAAATTTTTTTAATATTTTGCTGTCTTAACATTAACATAGATAATTATCTTAAATCGGTCTTAATTCATCATTTACAAAATGCTTAAAGGAATGAAATCTCATTTCACACTTTTTTTCACATGAGAAAAGTTTACA
The DNA here is from genome assembly GCA_034641835.2 of Pinus albicaulis. Taxonomy (NCBI): domain Eukaryota; kingdom Viridiplantae; phylum Streptophyta; class Pinopsida; order Pinales; family Pinaceae; genus Pinus; species Pinus albicaulis. Next base: position 331,649,503 of record CM076577.1, on the reverse strand, counting down.
TCTCAATAAACTTGCACTTGGTACATCTCAAATTAAAATAAATCTAGGTTGGCTTTATTATTAGTTATAATTAATTGAAATTAAAATTATTATTTTTATATTTTAGATATATTTTTCTAAATTTTTATGTGATTTGACCAAGTTACAATGTTTTGTTCATATTTATTACAGTTAATTTATATTTTATTTTATTTTGATAAAATCAAAATATTTACATGTGATTACAACTATTTTTTAAGTTTATATGTAATTTTTTACAACTCGTTTTTTGGCAAGTGATACATGCTATTAACCCATGGTATCGTAACAAAGCCTATTTACTAAGTTAATAATATATATAGAAAAATGAGATGAATTTCATGGTGAAGAAACTTGTTATATTGTACATTTATTTAAAATATTATGTTTTAATTTTAAAATTGTTATAAAAGTAAACAATATATATATATAGCAATAAGTTATGATTTTTGAGTATGTGGTATTGATAAGCTATGATATTGGCCCATGGTATTATAACAAGTCATATTTAGAAATTAGTAATCTTCAAGGTGAAATGTGATGAGTATTCATAGTTAAGATTCTTGTTATATTGTAAATATTAAGTTTTTATATGCTTAAATTTAAACATGATTACATAATCATTATTTTAATATATAGCTAAAATAAATCTTAATTTATAACTATTATTTTATATTATATATTTTAATGTGATATGTATATTATAACTTTCTTTTATCTAAAATAAATTGTTTATAATTTTATTATTAAAAACAAAATTATAATTAAAAAATAAATGTAAAAAAAATAACATGTAACATGTTACATTTACCCTATATTTACTGTATAACCTATTTAACATCTAACATTTACCTTATACTTGGTTGTATAGAGTGTCTCACATCTAACATTTACCTTATACTTAGATGTAGAGAGCCTTTCAACGCAATAAAAAAATATTCCAAAATAATAATAATAATAATAATAATAATAATAATAAGTCTTCGACCCATTTAAATTCTTCTTTGGTACATGATGGGCTTCTTCTTATGGTTTCAATATTTTTTTTGGAAAATTCCTCGCCTTTGTATTTCACTAGTCAACCTCAGCATTACACAGTTTATCTATCATATGTATTAAGGGAAAAATAATTTCTACAATATTAAAATTTTGCAGCTAAATGTCTGGTCTGGTTTTCCTGCTTTGCAGACTAGATACCAAAGATTATATGACCTTTTTAACAACTCAATTTATGTCTTAATTTTTTTTTTACTATGAAGGGGTAGACATGCAACATGGTTACCGCTGCAGTTCGAAATCTGACAAGTCAATGGATAGAAACTATGATTGTGGCCCTTAAGAAGGCCTTCGATAGTGGCCATATATTCTTGCAAATGTTTCGTGCAGTGGGATTTGAGCTCTTCCCTTTGATTTCCATTTAAATGGAAATTTCCATACAAAAATTTAAGAACAGAGAGAAGCAGAACGCCAACAGAACATTGAAGTGTTGAATTTCATCAAGGGAAAAAATAAATATATATATATATATATATATACAATTGAATTTAACTAATTCTTAACTAATTTCATAAACTGATTCTTTAACATAAACCGATTCTTTAACTAGATTAATCTCTAAGACTCTTTCTTAATCTTGAGGGCTATATTAATTTAATACCTAACTTCTGACATTGGAATTCAAAATTAACTTTTCCTAGAGGTTTGGTGAAGATATCTGCTAACTGTTTTTTGTAACCACAAAATTTAAAAACAATATCATCATTCTTAACTAGTCCACATTATCATTCTTAACTAGTTCACCGATGAAGTGAAAACGAGTGTCGATATGTTTTATTTTTTGATGAAAGACATTATTCTTCAACAAATAAATAGCAGAAATGTTGTCACAAAATATTGAAATAGGTTCATTTTTTGAATAACTAAAGTCTCTTTAGCCACGTTGCTGGACATGATGCTGAATTTGCTGCAACATATTTGAAGATAACACAACTATGGGCTGCTTTTTGGATGACCACGAATTCAAATTTCTGCCAAATAGAAAAGCATATCCAGAAGTTCTTTTCCAATCATCAATACATCTTGCATAATCACTGTCTGTATAACCAACAAGCTTAATGCTTGTAGAAACTGCATACCATAAGCGATGAGTAGTTGTACCTGCAATGTATCTTAACACTCATTTTCCAACTTTCCAATGAGAGTCTTTAGGAGATTCCATTAACCTAGAAATTTAATTAGCTGCAAATGCTATATCAGGTCTTCCTTGAGCAACACTCATTCCGGAAATATTATTTGCGTCAAGTTCTGTGAACCCCAATTCTATAGTTTCCCAACAAACTAAACCTTGTAAGCATGGTTGCATTTTAAGACTTCAAAAATCATAATTTTTTCCACTAAATAATCGCGTAGGGATAGCAAACTGACTTGTGAAAGTCATGTTTAAAACAATCAGAAATTTGACTCAAAACAATGCCCTTTTAAAAACTTCAAAATAAATAAAGCACTCCCTCTATGAAGTAAAAGACAGAATCCTTTGCTTCTATCTTAAGCAAAGTGCTGGGATAATTTGCTTCAATACCAAATCAGATAACATGAGTGTAATCCAGTCCAATTTCTAGGAAACAAACTATGAAAAAAATTTCGACTACTACTCTAATAGAATGACAAATTTAAGAACAAAGAGAAGAAGAACACTAGCAAAACTCTGAAGTGTTGAATTTCATTAAGGGAAAAAATATATATCCACATTCAGAAACACTCAAATTTAACTAATTCTTAACTTATTTTGGAAACTGATTCTTTAACAGAAACCTATTCTTTAACTAGATTAATCTCTAACTTACACGGCGTTGGGCATCCGTATTTGGCATGTACAGAGTCTTGAGACTATTTAAGAAGAGTCCATACCGTCCACAGTTTACTACGGTAAAGTGTTAGTGCCTAAAATTCTTGCCTAAACACACACGGCGACCATGGGGGTTGACAATGGAAAAAGGTTTCAGAAGGCTCATACCGTCCACTGCTTGGCTGGCCAAACATGTTTGCCAAAAATGCTATACACACGGAGTTGACGGTGGAAGATGGTATGGCTCTTTAGGGCGAATCTGTTTGGTGCATGATGTTTTACCAAAAATGCCATACACACGGGCTGACAGTGGCAATTGGTATGGCTCTGTAGGGCGCGTCTATTTGGTGCATGAGGGTCTTCCCATCTAAATGTTTGCCAAAAAAATGCTATACACACAGGGCTGAGAGTGGAATTTGGCATGGCATTTTAAGGCGAGTCTCTCTAGTGTATGGGGTTTGGCCCATCGAGATCCTTTTCAAAGGCCCATGGTGTTCCATCGTATGTAGATCCCTTTTGAAAGCTGCTGAAATTATAGATTAAATAATAAGGACGCATAGGAAATAAGAAGAACATATTACTTACCATTTTGATCCACACCAATTTCGCCACCTTCGCCACGTCTATAATATTTAAAACTATGTTTTACCATTTTTGACATGAATCCAAATTCAATAATTAAGGTGAAAAATACTTCATCAGATCTTTAAATAATTGTAATTTAATTTGATATGTTACAAAGTTTTAAGAGTAGAAGTTATGACATTATCATATCCCTGATGTGATTCACATCAGACATCAACATTATTGTGAAATTGGAATACATTTCTACGTGGGTGTTCCAATCAAATGAAAAAATGGTTGTGCCTTGTCTTGCACACTCATTTTTTTAATAAGGAGAATTTCACAGCATGGAGAGCTATGATCTGGGATTTAGTCCCTATCCCTGATGCAATTCACATGAGACACCAAAGGTATTGTGATATTGGAATACATTTCTATGTGTAGATTTTCACAGCATGGAGAGCTGGGACATGGGATCTAGTTAGTCTGATTGGACATCTAGCAGCTTGATGAAACAAATAAATTGAATTCGAACCTGGAGAGAGCCCTATATTCACAGACACCAAATAGGGTTTATTATGTCCTGCACTTTAGTTTCATCAACTAATAAACCCCAAGATTCAGGTCTTGGCGAGGGACATTCGATCTGGTTGATTCGTCAAGACGTGAACATCCACTTGAGTTGACATTCATCGACCTCAAGGAACCATCATCCTCGATGAGCAACATTTTTCCATTAGAATGAAGTTTTTATTTAGCACCATCCTCATGTATTAACTTTTTGTGATATGCCACTATGTGATCATATCGCTGATTCCTATTTTGGATAAAAAGATGAATCTTGTTCAATGACTCTTATAGGATCCCATCTGTCATATTCGCAAAGCAGAACCTAAACCACCCAAGCTCACTGCAGTGGTAAGAAGAACCTGGCGAAACATTCAACCCAATTTATTTTAATATTATCTTCCATAGTCTAATCTCTCCATCTTGACTAGGATATTCCAGAAGATCTCTGAGATCCACCCAACTGAACAAACCCGCTTTGCTTTTAAGGCAATTGATGCCGACAACACACAGTCTAGAGATGAACATTTTGTGTCTCTTTCTCAGCCTCCTACTATTCTCTACTAAATATTTTCTTACAAATTCAGTGTCAGAGAGCATTGAAGCAAGCAAATGTTGTGTCTGTGAAGAAACCAAGGAAAATCTGGACATTCTACGGGCTGCGGTAACGACTGTATCGTTGTAAGAGTAAACGAATCCTACTCGGAAGCCTGATAGTCCTAGGTCTTTTGACAGATTGTAAATAATATGAACAAGATCGCGCTGAGATGTTTTTTTGATGGCCAAAATCTCTGCAATGCTTGTGAATTTTGGAGATGAAAAGACAGATCCCGAATAGATCTTGTCGCACACTAGATGAATGCTCTTCTCCGACACAAAGGCAAGCAACTTTCTTATATTTGCAGTGTCCACAGTGGTTCCTAATGGATTTGAAGGATTTGTTATCAAAATCCCCTTCACTCGTATATTTTGAGCCATGGCATTCTGATAGGCTACTTCGAGGGCAAGTACCATTATCTGGAAATCGTTGCTACTGCTGCAGTGGACGATGTTGAAAATATTAAAGTCATCTGCGTTCGTTGAGAAGGAAGAAATAAAGTACTGGGGCAGCAGAGGAGCTTGCATGCATAGCACTGCGCTTTCAAGTTGAATGGAGAAAATCGTAAGGAGGAATTAATGTTTTTTGGGCAACAACCACCATTGCAGAATTGAATTAATGTTTGATGGGTGTAGCTGTTTTTGTAGAGAATGAAGACTTTCGTGGTTAAAAGCAAGGAAGAACAGATTTTTATTTAAAGATAGTCTTTTTGGGCTTTTAAGCCCTCAACAACCAAAATTGATGAAAATATGTTTAAGCGGTGAAAGACTTTAAATTTTTGAAAATGCACAACAAAGTGGTCCCCACCACTTAAGCGCTAATCGCAATTGCAAGTTTTACTTGCAGTGTCTTGTTGATGAAGGAGGTCTGACGTGATCATCGCAATCGCAATCGTTTCATATTAAAATCGCCCTCCACCCTAGCTAAGGTCCGTTGGTCCCACAGACCACGCGGCATGTATTTATACAATCGCAAGTTCACAATCGGGAGCGTGTTTTTTGTTTCGCCCGATTAACATATGAGAATTGGCAGACCCGACCATATTATATGGTGGAGTTTATTGTAAGCCATTGCGTCCGACGTATGATCGACGATCAGAACTTTTTAATTCATCACTTTGTTTTGTTTTAGCCATGGACCCGATGAGAATTATGCAATGGAGTTTATAACTCATCGTGGGACCATTCCCAATTGGAAATCAGAGTTTAATGTTTGGTCATTTTTTATTTATTTGTTCAGACCCGATGAATGTCTTAAATTTTATTCATCGCGAGTTCAAAAGCACAGTTGTAAGGTGGGCCCGAGAGCCATTTAGAATAGTTTTAAACTTATTTCAATGATATAGTTTGTAATGTTTTTTTTTATATGCGCAGCACATAAAAGGTAGAAAGCCTGTGAGGAAGATGTAGTTGTTTTTGTTATTACACAGAACATAATTGAAAAGCACAGCAGTGTGTTTTCTCAACTGAGACAGATTGGTTTTGTTTTACACAGTAGTGTCACTTGTGAGAGACAGAGTGTTAGCTTTGCACTGTGTCTTGCAGCAGTCAAAATTATTTTGTAATCCCTCTCAATGAGGAAGAATCTGTAATATTTTTTTTTTTTGACTTAATGAATGGAATAGAAATTTTTCAAAGTATTGAAATCTGTCTCCAGTGAAGAAATTTTTAATTTCTCTGTGTTAAATGAGGAGAGTATTACTCTCTCCATTATTGTTTTGGAATTTTCAACTATCACAACATGGTATCGGAGCTAGTCCAGGCTCTTTGAAGGTCAAAGAAGCTGAAGGAAGGAGTTCTTTGTTGTAGCAACTTCTCCAGCAGTGTGAACACTCAGCCAAAAAGAATTCAAGGTATTTCTCTATACAGTTTATTGTGTTACTGTTGCAGAACAGTTAGTTATTTTAAATACAAAGTCAAGTGTTTTTAAAGCATAGTTAAGAGTGCAAGAATGGCTAGAGCCAGCACTAGCATGGGTATTGGAAATATCCACCTCTCACAATTTAAGAAGAAAAATTATGACTACTGGTCAATAAGTATGAGAGCTTCATTTACTTCCCAAGACTTATGGGAATTTTTTGAGGATGGCTTCGAAGAGCCAGCAGATGAAGAAGAGTTTGATGATTTAACTCAGGCAAAGCAAGAGTTGCTGAAGAGCAATACGAAGAAAGACTCCAAAGCTCTCTTCTTATTGTATCAAGCAGTGCATGAGAGTGTGTTTCCGAGGATAGCAACAGCCAAGAGATCGAAAGAAGCATGGGAGACTCTCAAGATAGCCTATCAAGGCATGGAAAAAGTGAAGACAGCAAAACTTTAGTTGCTGAGGAGATACTTTGAGACTCTCTGTATGAAAGAGTCAGATACCATTGACTCATTCTTCACTCATGTGATTGGAATGGTCACACAAATAATATCTCATGGAGAGACTCTTGAAGATAAGAGGATTGTGGAAAAACTCTTGAGGATTCTAGCCTCAAGATTCGATGTGATTGTCACCACCATAAAGGAGACTAAGGATCTCACAATTTTTTCAGTGGATGAGCTACATGCATCACTGATGACCCATGAGCAGAGATTGGGTAGGAGTGAAAACTCATCTCTTGAGCATGCCTTTAAGACCCAGATGTCTTTCGAAAGAGGAAGAGGGAAAGGCAGAGGAAACAAGAGAGGAAGAGGCAGAAGCCAAAACAGAGGTGGAAGAAATAGTCAGCAATATGCTCAAGGAAGGGGCAGCAATCCAAATCAGCATTAAGGCCAAGGCAGCAGCCAGCAAAGTGGTCAGCAGAATGGTCAAGGACAAAGGTTTGATAAGTCCAATGTCCAATGTCACTATTGTAAAAAATATGGTCATTATGCAAATGAATGTAGAAAGAAGCAACATGATATGGGAAATAGAACTAGTGCAAATTTCATTAGAGAAAATATCAGCCAAGATAATTTGTTTTTAGCTTGTAATATGGCCAAAGAAAAGAGTGAAGACTTATGGTTTCTAGACTTCGGTTGTAGTAACCATATGACAGGAAACATAGCAATGTTTTCTATGCTACATGAGAGTGTGAAGTCACAAGTCACACTAAGAAATGATAGCAAAGTCTCTGTTATGGGAAAAGGAAATGTAAATGTATTAACAAGGAAAGGTGCAAATAAATCCATAGCAGATGCTTATTATGTTCCAAGAATGAAGTGTAACCTCTTAAGTATTGGACAACTTGTCCACAAGGGGTATAATGTTTTCTTTGAGGATGATGTTTATACCATCATGGACAAACCACCCAACAAACAATGTATTGCTGAAGTGAAGATGACAAGGAACATGATGTTCCCTCTCACAATGAGAGCAGATCTGAAAAATGAAGAAAATATAGCAGTAGTGGCACAAGAGGCTTTCCAAAGCAAACTAAAAGATGATAATTGGTTACGGCACTTGAGATTTGGACATCTCAACTTTGGAGGTCTTAATTTGTTGAACAGAAAAATAATGGTAAGAGGTTTACCATTTATAGAGAAGCCGAACAACCTTTGTGAAGGTTGTATCTTGGGGAAACAACATAGAGAAAGTTTTCCTTCCGGGAAAAGCATAAGGGCAAAGGCACCCTTAGAGATTGTCCACTCAGATTTATGTGGACCGATGCAAACTCCATCTCTTGCTAGCAGCCACTATATGTTAACATTCATAGATGATTTTACAAGAAAAACTTGGGTTTACTTTTTGAAAAACAAAAGTGAAGTGTTTGAAATATTTTGCAATTTCAAAGCACTTGTTGAGAACCAAAGTGGGCTGCACATCAAAGTCCTAAGGAATGATAGAGAAGGTGAGTATATCTCTAAATATTTTCTACATTTTTGTAGAGAAAATGGTATTCATAAGCAGTTTACAACTAGATATACTCCGCAGCAAAATGGAGTAGCTGAAAGGAAGAATAGAACCATAATGGACATGGTAAGGAGTATGTTAAAGGTAAATAATTTGTCTAATGATTATTGGGCTGAAGCTGTACATTGTGCAGCATACATTTTGGACAGGTGCCCTACAAAAGCAGTTATGAACAAACTGCCCGAAGAGGCATGGAGTGGCACAAAGCAAGGTGTCACACACATGAAGGTTTTCAGATGTGTGGCTTATGCACACATGCCAGATCAGCTAAGGAAGAAGTTCGACGGCAAGGGGGAGAAATATATTTTCATTGGATACATTGAGGAATCCAAAGCTTATAAGTTGTACAACTCATCCACCAAGAAGTTTGTTGTGAGCAGAGATGTTCAGTTTATTGAAGAGGAAGCTTGGGATGGAAGCATAGAGAAAACAGTGAATGTTAAACACTATTTATCTTATGATGAAAATGATGATGAGTTGGCTGAAATACATCCCCAAATAGCAGTGCCAACACAAGGGCAGCAAAGCACACCCTTGAGGAGAAATGAAAGTGCTTCTCCAAGTACACCACAAGGAGGAAATTCAAGTGCTTCTTCAAGCATTTGTACACCTAATGAAAGAAGTAAGAAGTTCAAAAATCTAAATGACATTTATGAACAAGATGTAGCAAATGAGGGTATCAATTCTTTGTTTTCTTTATATTTTCATGTTGATGATCCTGTTCATTTTGAAGAAGCTATCAAGGATAGGAAATGGATAGAAGCTATGGATGAGGAGATAAATGCCATAGAAAGAAACAAGACTTGGGATTTGGTTGAACTCCCAAAAGGTAAAGAAGTCATTGGAGTTAAATGGGTCTACAAGACCAAGAGTAATGTTGAAGGCAAAATAGAGAGACACAAGGCAAGACTTGTTGTCAAAGGTTATAAGTCGAAGCATGGGATAGATTATGAGGAAACTTTCGCACCGGTTGTTAGAATGGAAACTGTAAGAGCAATGTTGTCTATAGCAGCACAAAACAAGTGGAAAGTTTACCCAATGGACATGAAATCCGCATTTTTAAAAGGGGTATTAATGGAGGAGGTTTACATTGAACAACCTCTCAGCTATGAAAAGAAAGGCCTGGAGCACAAAGTGTGCATGTTGAAAAAAGCTCTTTATGGGCTAAAGCAAGCGCCAAGGACGTGGTATAGTAGAATAGATTCCTATCTAATGGAAAATGGATTTGAAAATTGTGAGGGAGAACCCACCCTCTACATCAAAGAAAAATATGGTAAAATGTTGATTGTAGTTTTATATGTTGATGATGTTATTTTAACGGGTATGATGATTACCTTATTAAAATTTTTAAAACAATCATGAAAGAATTTGAAATGACTGACATGGGTTCGTTGAAATACTTCTTAGGAATAGAAGTATAACAAGATGAGAATGGGATTTTTATCTCACAGGAAAAATATGTTAATGAAGTTCTTGAAAGATTTAAAATGCAGGAGAGCAAAGCAGAAATCACTCCCACAGTGATGGGATTAAAACTCAGCAGAGAGGACAGAAGCAAGGATTTTGATCCTAGCTTGTACAAGAGCATAGTTGGAAACCTCATGTATTTGACTGCAACTAGGCCCGACATAATGCATGCTGTTAGTTTGAATTACAGATTCATTGAAAAGCCAAAGGATGCACATTGGTAGGCAACGAAGATAATTCTGAGGTATGTTAAAGGAACCAAAAGGTATGGCATTTTATATACTGCTTCAAAAAATTCAGATTTAGTTAGATACACTGACAGTGATTGGGCTAGAAGTGTAGATGATCGGAAGAGCACTTCCAGTTATGTTTTTCACATGGGTTCAGGAGCCATTTCATGGGCTTCTAAAAAACACCCCATTGTCGTGTTGTCTACAGCAGAGACGGAATATGTGGTAGCTACAGCAGCAGCGTGTCAAGCAGTTTGGATGAGAAGAATGTTGAGAAGTTTTTGCCAAGAACAGGTAAAAGGGACAATGATTTATTGTGACAATAGCTTAGCTATTGCATTGTCAAAGAATTCAGTGTTTCATAAGAGAACGAAACACGTTGATGCCAAGTATCACTACATCAGAGAATTAGTGAGCAATGGAGAAATTGTTTTACAACATTGTAGAATAGAGGAGCAATTTGCAGATATTTTGACAAAGCCATTGGGGCAGAAGACCTTTGAATTTTTAAGAAAATGCTTGGGTATGACTGATAACCCAGCAAATGACTTTAAGGGGGAGTGTTGAAAATATTAAAGTCATCCATGTGCCTTGAGTAGGAAGAAATAAAGTACTGGGGCAGTAGAGGAGCTTGCGTGCACAACACCGCGCATTCAAGTTGAATGGAGAAAATCATAAGGAGGAATTAATGTTTGTTGGGAAGCAGCCACCATTGCAGAATTGAATTAATGTTTGATGGGCGTAGCCGTTTTTGCAGAGAATGAAGACTTTCGTGGTTAAAATCACGGAAGAACTGAGTTTTATTTAAAGACAGTGTTTTCAGGCTTTTAAGCCCTCAACAACCAAAATTGATGAAAATGTGTTTAGGCGGTGAAAGACTTTAAATTTTTGAAAAGGCAGAACAAAGTGGTCCCCACCACTTAAGCACTAATCGCAATTGCAAGTTTTACTTGCAATGTCTTGTTGATGAAGGAGGTCTGATGCGATCATTGCAATCGCAATCGTTTCATATTAAAATCGCCCTCCACCGTAGCCAAGGTCCACTGGTCCCACAGACCATGCGGCATGTCTTTATACAATTGCAAGTTCACAATCGGGAGCGCGTTTTTTGTTTGGCCCGATTAACATATGAGAATTGGCGGACGCGACCATATTATATGGCAGAGTTTATTGTAAGCCATAGCGTCCAGTGTATGATTGGCAATCGGAACTTTTTAATTGATCACTTTGTTTTGTTTTAAAGCCACGGACCCGATTAGAATTATGTGATGGAGTTTATAACTCATCGCGAGACCGTTCCCAATCGGAAATCAGAGCTTAATGTTTGGTCGTTTTATTTTTATTTTTTGGACCCGATGAATGTCTTAAATTTGATTCATCGCGCGTTCAAAAGAACAGTTGTAAGCTGGGCCCGAGAGCCATTTAGAATAGTTTTAAACTTATTTCAATGATATAGTTTGTAATGTTTTTTTTGATATGCGCAGAATATAGAAGGTAGAAAGCCCGTGAGGCAGATGTAGTTTTTTTTGTTATTACACAGAATAGAATTGAAAAGCACAACAATGCGTTTTCTCAACTGAGACAGAGTGGTTTTGTTTTACACAGCAGTGTTACTTGTGAGAGACAGAGTGTTAGCTTTGCACTGCGTCTTGCAGAAATCAAACTTATTTTGTAATCCTTCTCAGTGAGGAAGAATCTGTAATAGTTTTTTTTTTGAGTTAATGAATGGAATAGAAAATTTTCAAAGTATTGAACTCTGTCTCCAGTGAAGAAAATTTTAATTTCTCTGTGTTAAATGAGAAGAGTATTACTCTCTCCATTTTTGTTCCAGAATTTTCAACTATCACAACAGACGGGTATGAGTTCCACTCTAGTACGCCATTTTAGATCTCTGTCAAAACTGCAGTAGAAAAGGATTGAATCAATTTCATTTTCATTTTAGCAGTATAAGTTAATTGTATTATCATGATAATAGATTAAAGAAATCTAGTTGAATCATCTAGCACATATAGAATATTAACTAGTTATGACAGTGTGAAGCGAAAATACTTATTGGTTAGTTGAAAATACTATAAAAAAGAGTTTACCCTGGGTAATATGGCGTTGGTACTAGAAAGGCTTCTCCTTGATCGGCTAGACAGAATGTCAACACCTCGTGGGCTACAGTTGCTCCTACAGTGAAAACAACTCTATCTCCTTAAAACTTCACTTTTCTTCCTCCAACTTCTTCCATAAACGTCGCTATCGCCTGCTTCAACCAATAACACAATAGTCAATAAACTTGAATTCGACCCAAACACATTCACGTTAAAGAAAATACATTATCTTTTGTTTTCATAACCAGGAAACAAAATTCAAGGTTCGAAAAGAACATGTCAAGCTTGTAAGTGAGTTAGAGTTTTTGACCTTTCTGCAATCAGGGAGGCCATGGTAATCTTGATAAAGAGAAATTTCATTAAACCTTGTCACACCTTCCTCAGCGCAAATAGATGCCTTTGGATGCTCAAGCAGCCATCTTTCCAGCAAATCGAATGAAAGCTGCAAATAATTTCAAATATTATAATTATCATCCAATTCGATATCTATATGCATGAGAGACATAAATGCTAGATTGCTAACACTTATGTGATGTTATCTACCTGATTCTCTGCCAAGCCCATTTGGATAATTCCAGATGGGTTTTTTGTTGGATGATAAAGATTAGCATCATACTCCTTCCAGCCGTCAAAATAGGGAGAATTCTCCCCATGATCATTGGACGTCGCCAAAAATGAAAGGGGGGCTCCTCTTGCAGTAGCTTCTTGTTTCTGTTCTGGCAATCCGTTTTCCATCGATATCTTCATCTTGAAATACTGCTACTCTTGTAAGAAAACTTGAATAATGAATTCGTAGGCAGTTCCAACTGATTCTATTGCTGAATGAATGAAGAATGGGCTTTCTGCAGTAATCATGGCTTTAGGGAGCCTTAGACATGTGTATGTGCAAGTAAGAAGTAGGTTGATTTTATAGGTCTTTCATGCCGGTTCACTAAGTGTGCTGCAGATTCGTTTATGACGCAAGTTGAATTTGACAAACACAGGGAAATCGAGTTTATGGTGTGTGACACCGTAATTAAAAACCGACGTTTTTTCGTTCCTCTCAAATATACCTTTACCGGATTTAGTACGGAGTCACACGATGTACACGAACGTATTGCATCTGAGAGACCTAGCAAACTCCAAATGGATAGAATACACGTGGAAACACGACCAATTATAGTGCGCATCCTTCAATTTTAAACTGGACATATCCGAAAAATTTAGGCTTAGATTTCAAAAGTGGCAATCCTACAAAGTTCTTCATTTTGTTATTCAAACATAGAAAAATGTCTAAAATGTGACACCGTAATTAAAAACCGACATTTTTTCGTTCCTCTCAAATCTAACTTTACCGGATTTAGTACGGAGTCACACAATGTACACGAACGTATTGCATCAAAGGGACCTAGCAAACTCCAAATGGATAGAATACACATGGAAACATGACCAATTATAATGTGCATCCTTCAATTTTAAAACGGACATATCCAAAAAAGTTGGGCTTAGATTTCAAAAGTGGCAATCCTACAAAGTTCTTCGTTTTGTTAGTCAAACATAGAAAAATGTCTAAACATTTGGAAATATCGTACCTGCTAAAAATAATACTTTCAATTTATGGTTTTGATTCTCTCTCGATCTATTTCGTTTTTCTTCGAGCACCACCACCCGGATTTGACTAGATTAGCCTTTTTGAGTGCACACTGGTGGATGAATTTGATATTGACAATTCTTATATTAAACTTTTCTATTTTCACGTAGGTTACCTGACGAGACACGACTTCAGATACTTGTAATACAAACAAATGTTTAGGTGGCCTCAAATTGTCATACAGCTATCGCCACACCTCTCAATTTTTCCACCACACAAATACAGACTACCAAACATTTTAGCAAATCATAAATGATCATCGGGGTGTCTTCAATTCATTTGGTGGGAGCATCGCGTTGACATGTGCCGGCATCTGACACTGTACCTTATCCACTCTGTTTTAATAAATATATAAATTAAGGTTCCACGCGACATGTAGGCCAACAAACAATAAAAAGGTCAGATATGGCGAATAGCAGATGGGAGAGCATTCATTCACCACTGGACACGTGCTTTAAGAATAACACAATAAATCTTGTCGCTAACGCCATTTGGGACGTTAAAACCATCAACTAATTGCTGACATCATGTTTCATGTTGGAATACTGAAAATTCCAGAACAATAATGGAAAGAGTAATACTCTCCTCTACTAATACAGAGAAAATTAAAAATTTCTTCACTGGAGACAGAGTTTCAATACTTTGAAAAATTTCTATTTCATTCAATAACTCAAAAAAAAAACTATTACAAATTCTTCCTCACTGAGAGGGATTAAAAAATGAACAAGACTGCTGCAAAACACAGTACTCTCAAATTCTTCTCTGTCTCACACACAGAAAATTATACTCTATCTCTAAAAACTACGCACTACTGTGCATGAAAATTACACTCTGTCTCTATTACAAAATGCACTGTTGTGCGAATACAATAACATAACAGGCTCTCGGGCCTTTTCTCTTTTATATGCTATGCATATGATTTAAAATAAAACAAACTACATTAAATTTTAAAACTAAAATCTGTTTAAAAACAAATGTCAACGGGCCCACCGGGCTACATTACAAAAAAGGACTTTATATCAAACCTTCGTCGCCCATATAAAAACATATTAAAAGGAAAATTTATGAAACCTTTGCATCATGCGATTAAACAACCCATTAAACCAAAAACTCTGTCGCGCATAAATTTAAAACCATAAGCCTTCGACCTTTGATCTGGTGGACCCCGCCGGAACTCAAACGAAAAAATAAATCGACTGTACAAACCATTTCGCGTTACAATTCTGGGCGCTGACGTCAGCCAAATTATGACGCGAAATCCCAATTAAATCTGCCCTATACACTGTATCGGGTCCGGTTTGGGCTTGCTGACGCAAGCACAAATTGTGACCCGAAATCCAAATCAAATCCGCTTTATGGAAGACTTTGGGTCCGGTTTTCAACTCCGCGAACCGGCCCAAATAAACCCGAACGAATCCTACACCTCCACGCGTCTGCCTATCGACTTCTCTGTGGTGTGGGACCATTGTTGTGGGCGCTGTCTGTTTTCGTGGCCGTGGGGACCACCGGTCCTTTAAGCCAATAAAATCTCCCGTGTTCTGAAATTAAACGCTCCTATGTTATTTAAAAATAACTCTGTTTCAAAATGGAAATCCTCTGTTCTTTCTAAATTGAAAGGGCTGCAGGTTTTTCCATACATCGATTTTTTACTGTTCAAACATTTTTGGTAAGCGGCTGGAGGACATAAACCTGGTAATCAAAATTGGAAAACAGCTCTGCACATGACTGTTGAAAGTAACATTTCAACACTCCCCCTTACTTTCAACTGCTGGGTTATCAGTGATACCCAAACATTTTATCAAAATATCAAAACTTTTCTGCCCCAATGGTTTGGTCAGAATGTCTGCAAACTACTCCTGAGTTCTGCAGTGTTCCAAAACAATTTCTCCATTGTTTACCAATTCTCTAATGTAGTGAAACTTTGTGTCTATGTGTTTCATTCTCTTATGAAACACAAAATTCTTCGATAATGCAATAGCTGAGCTATTGTCACAATAAATCACCGTTCCTCTTGTCTGCGCTTGGTACAAACTTCTTAGCATCCTCTTCATCCAAATTTCTTGACAAGCTGCTGCTGTAGCTGCCACATATTTTTCCTCTACTGTAGACAACGCTACAATGGGTTGTTTTTTAGAAGCCCATGAAATGGCTCCTGAACCCATGTGAAAAACATAACCGGAAGTGCTCTTCCGATCATCTACACTTCCAGCCCAATCACTGTCAGTGTATCCAACCAAATCTGAACATTCTGAAGAAGTATATAAAATGTCATACCTTTTGGTACCTTTAACATACCTCAGAATTATCTTTGTTGCCTGCCAATGTGCATCATTTGGCTTCTCCATGAATCTGGAAATCAAACTAACAGCATGCATTATGTCAGGCCTAGTTGCAGTCAAATACACAAGGCTGCCAACTATTCTCTTGTACAAGCTACGATCAAAACCCTTGCTATTGTCCTCTCTGCTGAGTTTTAATCTCATCATTGTGGGAGTGATCACTGCTTTGCTCTCTTGCATATTAAATCTTTCCAACACTTCATTAACATATTTTTCCTGTGAGATAAAAATCTCATTTTCATCTTATTCTGCTTCTATTCCTAAGAAGTATTTCAACAAACCCATGTCAGTCATTTCAAATTCTTCTTTCATGACTGTTTTAAAATTTTCAATAAGGTAATCATCATTACTTGTGAAAATAACATCATCAACATATAAAACCACTATCAATATTTTACCATCATTTTCTTTGATGTAGAGGGTGGGTTCTCTCTCACACTTTTCAAATCCATTTTCTACTAGATAGGAATCTATCGTACTGTACCATGCTCTTGGCGCTTGCTTCAGCCCATAAAGAGCTTTCTTCAACTTGCACACTTTGTGCTCTTGGCCTTTCTTTTCATATCCGAGAGGTTGTTCAATGTAAACCTCTTCCATTAACACTCCATTTAGGAATGCTGACTTTACGTCCATTTGGTAAACTTTCCACTTGTTTTGTGCTGCTATGGACAACACTGCTCTCACGGTTTCCATTCTCGCAACCGGTGTGAAAGTTTCCTCATAATCTATCCCATGCTTCTACTTATATCCCTTGACAAAAAGTCTGGCCTTATGTCTCCCTATTTTGCCTTCAGCATTACTCTTGGTCTTGTAGACCCATTTAACTCCAATGACATCTTTACCTTTTGGGAGTTCAACCAAATCCTAAGTCCTGTTCCTCTCTATGACATTAAGCTCCTCATCCATAGCATCTATCCATTTCTTATCCTTAATAGCTTCTTCAAAGTGGATAGGGTCTTCAACATGACAATATCAAGCAAAAAAAGAATTGATACCTTCATTAGCTACCTCTTGTTCATAAATGTCATTCAAATTTCTGAACTTCTTACCTCTTTCATTAAGTGTACAAATGCTTGAAGAAGCACTTGAATTTCCTCCTTGTGGTTTGCTTGGAGAAGCACTTTCATTTCTCATCAAGGGTGTGCCTTGCTGCCCTTGTGTTGGAGCTGTTGTTTGGGGATGTTTTTCAACCAACTCATCATCATTTTCATCATGAGATAAATAGTGTTTAATATTCATTGTTTTCTCTATGCTTCCATCCCAAGCTTCCTCTTCAATAAACTGAACATCTCTGCTCACAATAAACTTCTTGGTGGATGGCTTGTATAACCTGTAAGCCTTGGATTCCTCACTATATCCAATGAAAATACATTTCTCCCCCTTGCTGTCCAACTTCTTCCTTAGCTGATCCAGAATGTGTGCATAAGCCACACATCCAAAAACCTTCATGTGTGTGACACCTTGCTTTGTGCCACTCCATGCCTCTTCCAGCACTTTGTTCATAACTGCTTTTATAGGGCACCTATTCAAAATGTACACTGCACAATGTACAACTTCAGCCCAATAATCCGGTTTCTCTATCAATGGTAAACCTCTTACCATTCCTTTTCTATTCAACAAGTTAAGACCTCCAAAGTTGAGATTTCCAAATCTCAAGTGCCATAACCAATTTTCATCTTTTGGTTCACTTTGGATAACCTCTTATGCCACTGCTGCTTTCTCTTCACCATTCTTCAAATCTGCTCTCATTCTAAGAGGGAACATCCTGTTCCTTGTCATCTTCACTTAAGCAATACATTGTTTGCTGGGTGGTTTGACCATGATAGTACAAACATCATCCTCAAAAAATACATTATACCCCTTTTGAACAAGTTGTCCAATACTGAAGAGGTTACACTTCATTCCTGGAACATAATAAACATCTGCTATGGATTTCTTTGCATCTTTCATTGTTAAAACATTTACATCTCCTTTTTCCATAACAAAAACTTTGCTATCAGTTTCTAGTGTGACTTGTGACTTCACACTCTCATCTAACATAGAAAACATGTCTATGTTTCCTATCATATGGTTACTATACCCGGAGTCTAGAAACCATAAGTCTTCATTCTTTTCTTCAGCGATATTACAAGCTAAAAACAAATTATCTTGTTTGATATTTTCTCTAGTGAAATTTGCATTTGTTCTATTTCCCATATCATGCTACTTCTTTCTACATTCATTAGCATAATGTCGATATTTTTTACAATAGTGACATTGGACATTGGATTTATCATACCTTTTTCCTTGAGCATTCTGCTGACCACTTTGTTGGCTGCTGCCTTGGCCTTGATGCTGATTTGGATTGCTACCCCTTCCTTGAGCATTTTTTCGACTGTTCCTTCCACCTTTGTTTTGGATTCTGCCTCTTCCTCTCTTGTTTCCTCTGCCTTTCCCTCTTCCTCTTTTGAAAGACATTTGGGTCTTAAAGGCATGCTCAAGAGATGAGTTTTCAATTCTACCCAATCTCTGCTCATGGGTCATCAGTGATGCATGTAGTTCATTCACTGAAAAATTTGTGAGATCCTTAGTCTCCTCTATGGTGGTGACAATCACATCAAATCTTGAGGGCAAACTCCTCAAGAGTTTTTCCACAATCCTCTTGTCTTCAAGAGTCTCTCCATGAGATCTTATTTGTGTGACCATTCTAATCACATGAGTGAAGAATGAGTCAATAGTATCTGACTCTTTCATACAGAGAGTCTCAAAGTCTCTCCTTAGCAACTGAATTTTTGTTGTCTTCACTTTTTCCATGCCTTCATAGGTTGTCTTGAGAGTTTCCCATGCTTCTCTAGATCTCTTGGCTGCTGTTATCCTCGGAAACACACTCTCATGCACTGCTTGATACAATAAGAAGAGAGCTTTGGAGTCTTTCTTCTTATTTCTCTTTAGCAACTCTTTCTCTGCCTGAGTTAAATCATCAAACTCTTCTTCATCTGCTAACTCTGCAAATCCATCCTCAACAAATTCCCATAAGTCTTGGGAAGTAAATAAAGCTGTCATAGTTATTGGCCAGTAGTCATAATTTTTCCCATTAAATTGTGGGAGGTGGATATTTCCAATATCCATGCTAGTGCCAGCTCCAGCCATTATTGCACTCTTAACTATGATTCAAAAAACACTTGAATGCGTATTTAAAATAGCTCACTTTTTTACAACAGTAACACAAAATTTTTTATAGAGAAATACATTGAATTCTTTTTGGCTGAGTCTTCACCCTGCTGGAGAAGCTGCTGCAACAAAGAACTCCTTCCTTCAGCTTCTTTGATCTTCAAAGAGCCTGGACTAGCTCTGATACTATGTTGGAATATTGAAAATTCTAGAACAACAATGGAGAGAGTAATACTCTCCTTTACTAACACAGAGAAAATTAAAAATTTCTTCACTAGAGACAGAGTTTCAATACTTTGAAAATTTTCGATTTCATTCAATAACTCAGAAAAAAACTATTACAAATTCTTCCTCAAAGAGAGGGATTACAAAATGAACAAGAATACTGCAAAACGTAGTGCTCTCAAATTTTTCTCTGTCTCACACACAGAAAAATATACTCTCTCTCTAAAAACTACGCACTGTTGTGCATGAAAATTATGTTTTGTCTCTATTACAAAATGCACTGCTGTGCGAATACAATAACATAACAGGCTCTCGGGCCTTTTTGATTTATATGCTATGCATATGGTTTAAAATAAAACAAACTACATTAAAATTTAAAACTAAACTCTGTTTAAAAACAAATGTCAACGGGCCCACCGGGCTACATTACAAAAAAAGACTTTATATTAAACCTTCGTCGCCCATATAAAAACATATTAAAACAAAACTTTATGAAACCTTTGCATCGCATGATTAAACAAACTATTAAACCAAAAACTCCGTCGCACATAAATTTAAAACCATAAGCCTTCGACCTTTGATCTGGTGGACCCCGCCGAAACTCAAACGAAAAATTAAACCGACTGCACAAACCATTTTGCGTTACAATTCTGGGCGCTGACGTCAGCCAAATTGTGACGCGAAATCCCAATTAAATCCGCCCTATAAACTGTATTGGGTCAGGTTTGGGCTTGCTGACGCAAGCACAAATTGTGACCTGAAATCCAAATCAAATCCGCTTTATGGAAGACTTCGGGTCTGGTTTTCAACTCTACGAACCGGCCCAAATAAACTCGAACGAATCCTACACCTCCACGTGTCTGCCTTCCCACTGGTCTGTGGTGTGGGACCACTGCGGTGGGTGTTGTCTACTGTCATAGCCATGGGGACCACCGGTCCTTTAAGCGAATAAAATCTCCCGCGTTCTGAAATTAAATGGACCTGTGTTATTTAAAAAAACCCTGTTTCAAAACGGAAATCCTCTGTTCTTTCAAAATTCAAAGGATTGCAGGTTTTTCCATATATCGATTTTTGAGTGTTCAAACATTTTTGGTAAGCGACTAGAGGACATAACCTGATAATCAAAATTGGAAAGCGGCTCTGCACATAACTGTTGAAAATAACATTTCAACACTTCAGTGCATTGTTTGAAAATAACATTTCAACACTTCAGTGCATTGTTTTAAGAAAAACGTGAGAATTGGAGAATTCTTGCATCAAACGTAATTTGAGGCATTAAATCCACGAACGACATGATAACACCATGCTACAGCGAATGAAGTTACAGATATTTGACTACCTATGGTGGAGTTACAATTCAAATGTGGAAACTTAATTTCCCCGAATAACAGATGGGAGAGCATTCATTCACCACTGGACACGTGCTTTAAGAATAACACAATAAATCTTGCCTCTAACGTCATTTGGGACGTTAAAACCATCAACTAATTGCTGACATCATGCTTCGGTCCATTGTTTTAAGAAAAACGTCAGAATTGGAGGATTCTTGCATCAAACGTA
Organism: Pinus albicaulis; assembly: GCA_034641835.2. NCBI lineage: Eukaryota > Viridiplantae > Streptophyta > Pinopsida > Pinales > Pinaceae > Pinus > Pinus albicaulis. Next base: position 331,628,341 of record CM076577.1, on the reverse strand, counting down.
ATTTGAGGCATTAAATCCACGAACGACATGATAAGACCATACTACAGCGATTGAAGTTACAGATATTTGACTACCTATGGCGGAGTTACAATTCAAATGTCGAAACTTAATTTCCAGGCATCTGCTCCATTACGAAACGTAAAAGACAACAATACTGACATGTAAAGGTGAGGAAAATGGGGATTGAAAATGCTTCGGAAAAGTTTTAGAATGTGAACAGTTAACCTTTATGCTGGCAATGCTGTTCAAAGTTGCGCTTTCAGACAGCGTAAAAGTTGAACGCTGCAGGTCATATGTGCGCTGGTCATCTGTGCGTGCCAAGCACGTGATATATGTTGAGTGCTTTCACATTTTGGCTGAGTCCGCTGCACATCAATTCGTGAGGTTGGATCATGCTGACAGACAGATCCCGCATTTGTACACATTGCTGGTCGGTTTTGTTTTAAGAGTGTGTGCGGTTTTCATTTGTACACATTGCTGATCGACTTTCAGGTCGAGTTTTTTTTTTCAGATTGCAGTTTTATTTTGGTATTCCATTGAAAAATGGAAAGAAAGTGCTCTTCATGCGCCAAATGGGCGTCGGCGGCTTTGACGTGATTTGTGGTTGGAAGGAGAGAAGGTAATTGACCAGTCCTCATGGTTTGCGTTTCCACTAACCTCACGTCAACATGTAACATCTTTGATCGAAGGTCGTTGAGTCATGCATCCATTACCTATCTGAAGCAAATGTTTAACGAATAGTCTATGTAAACAATTTAATGAGAGTTTTTTCTAGATTGCATCGTGTCGTGGAAATAAAATTGCAGCTCAGTTGTTTTTTCCTGCAACACATGATGTGCTACAGCCTCGCCTGTTGAATTAATGTAAGTTTCTAAAGGACTGTGCGTAAGTTTTCAAAACACATTTGGTGCACTGCGCAATGTTGATACTAAACTATCCGCTTATTTACACACAAACAAACCAGGAGGTTTGAACAATAAATTGAAACTTTGTATACAAATAAAAAATTTCCAAACTTTCCACGAAATAGCCTTTAGTCATACACATTAAGATTTCGAATAATTTTGTCGTTAGGTTTAAAAAATTAGTGTCTTAAACGTATATAAGTTTAATTTGTAGAACATTGGGATCCAAGTAAGTTGATTGGTTAGTGTTAATAGTTGATTTGCCATTAACACTCATTTATGCCCCAAATTTATTTTATTTTATTTTATTTTTGACAAAATTTAAATCTTAACTTCACGTAGGTTTTCATCAAACAATTTATAAATAACTATATCCAATGAAAATACATAAAAGGTAGAAAAGCCCGTGAGGAAGATGTAGTTGTTTTTGTTATTACACAGAACATAATTGAAAAGCACAGCAGTGCGTTTTCTCAACTGAGACAGAGTGGTTTTGTTTTACACAGCAGTGTCACTTGTTAGAGACAGAGTGTTAGCTTTGCACTGTGTCTTGCAGCAGTCAAAATTATTTTGTAATCCCTCTCAGTGAGGAAGAATCTGTAATATTTTTTTTTTTGACTTAATGAATGGAATAGAAATTTTTCAAAGTATTGAAATCTGTCTCCAGTGAAGAAATTTTTAATTTCTCTGTGTTAAATGAGGAGAGTATTACTCTCTCCATTGTTGTTTTGGAATTTTCAACTATCACAACATGGTATCGGAGCTAGTCTAGGCTCTTTGAAGGTCAAATAAGCTGAAGGAAGGAGTTCTTTGTTGCAGCAACTTCTCCAGCAGTGTGAAGACTCAACCAAAAATAATTCAAGGTATTTCTCTATACAGTTTATTGTGTTAATGTTGGAGAATAGTTAGTTATTTTAAATACAAATTCAAGTGTTTTTAAAGCATAGTTAAGAGTGCAATAATGGATAGAGCCAACACTAGCATGGGTATTGGAAATATCCACCTCTTACAATTTAATAAGAAAAATTATGACTACTGTTCAATAAGTATGAGAGCTTCATTTACTTCCCAAGACTTATGGGAATTTTTTGAGGATGGCTTCGAAGAGCCAGCAGATGAAGAAGAGTTTGATTATTTAACTCGGGCAAAGCAAGAGTTGCTGAAGAGAAATACGAAGAAAGACTCCAAAGCTCTCTTCTTATTGTATCAAGCAGTGCATGAGAGTGTGTTTCTGAGGATAGCAGCAGCCAAGAGATCTAAAGAAGCATGGGAGACTCTCAAGACAACCTATCAAGGAATGGAAAAAGTGAAGACAGCAAAACTTTAGTTGCTAAGGAGATATTTTGAGACTCTCTGTATGAAAGAGTCAGATACCATTGACTCATTTTTCACTCATGTGATTGGAATGGTCACACAAATAATATCTCATGGAGAGACTCTTGAAGATAAGAGGATTGTGGAAAAACTCTTGAGGAGTCTAGCCTCAAGATTCGATGTGATTGTCACCACCATAAAGGAGACTAAAGATCTCACAATTTTTTCAGTGGATGAGCTACATGCATCACTGATGACCCATGAGCAGAGATTGGGTAGGAGTGAAAACTTATCTCTTGAGCATGCCTTTAAGACCCAGATGTCTTTCGGAAGAGGAAGAGGGAAAGGCAAAGGAAACAAGAGAGGAAGAGGTAGAAGCCAAAACAGAGGTGGAAGAAATAGTCAGCAAATGCTCAAGGAAGGGGCAGCAATCCAAATCAGCATTAGGGCCAAGGCAGTAGCCAGCAAAGTGGTCAGCAGAATGCTCAAGGACAAAGGTTTGATAAGTCCAATGTCCAAGGTCACTATTGTAAAAAATATGGTCATTATGCAAATGAATGTAGAAAGAAGCAACATGATATGGGAAATAGAACTAGTGCAAATTTCATTAGAGAAAATATCATCCAAGATAATTTGTTTTTAGCTTGTAATATAGCCAAAGAAAAGAGTGAAAACTTATGGTTTCTAGACTTCGGTTGTAGTAACCATATGACAGGAAACATAGCAATGTTTTCTATGCTACATGAGAGTGTGAAGTCACAAGTCACACGAAGAAATGATAGCAAAGTCTCTGTTATGGGAAAAGGAAATGTAAATGTATTAACAAGGAAAGGTGCAAAGAAATCCATAGCAGATGTTTATTATGTTCCAGGAATGAAGTGTAACCTCTTAAGTATTGGACAACTTGTCCACAAGGGGTATAATGTTTTCTTTGAGGATGATGTTTGTACCATCATGGACAAACCACCCAACAAACAATGTATTGCTGAAGTGAAGATGACAAGGAACATGATGTTCCCTCTCACAATGAGAGCAAATCTGAAAAATGAAGAAAATATAGCAGTAGTGGCACAAGAGGCTTTCCAAAGCAAACCAAAAGATTATAATTGGTTGTGGCACTTGAGATTTGGACATCTCAACTTTGGAGGTATTAATTTGTTGAACAGAAAAGGAATGGTAAGAGGTTTACCATTTATAGAGAAGCCGAACAACCTTTGTGAAGGTTGTATCTTGGGGAAACAACATAGAGAAATTTTTCCTTCCGGGAAAAGCATAAGGGCAAAGGCACCCTTAGAGATTGTCCACTCAGATTTATGTGGACCGATGCAAACTCCATCTCTTGCTAGCAGCCACTATATGTTAACATTCATAGATGATTTTACAAGAAAAACTTGGGTTTACTTTTTGAAAAACAAAAGTGAAGTGTTTGAAATATTTTGCAATTTCAAAGCACTTGTTGAGAACCAAAGTGGGCTGCACATCAAAGTCCTAAGGAATGATAGAAAAGGTGAGTATATCTCTAAATATTTTCTACATTTTTGTAGAGAAAATGGTATTCATAAGCAGTTTACAACTAGATATACTCCACAGCAAAATGGAGTAGTTGAAAGGAAGAATAGAACCATAATGGACATGGTAAGGAGTATGTTAAAGGAAAATAATTTGTCTAATGATTATTGGGCTGAAGTTGTACATTGTGCAGCATACATTTTGAATAGGTGCCCTACAAAAGCAGTTATGAACAAACTGTCGGAAGAGGCATGGAGTGGCACAAAGCAAGGTGTCACACACATGAAGGTTTTCAGATGTGTGGCTTATGCACACATGTCGGATCAGCTAAGGAAGAAGTTCGACGGCAAGGGGGATAAATATATTTTTATTGGATACATTGAGGAATCCAAAGCTTATAAGTTGTACAACTCATCCACCAAGAAGTTTGTTGTGAGAAGAGATGTTCAGTTTATTGAAGAGGAAGCTTGGGATGGAAGCATAGAGAAAATAGTGAATGTTAAACACTATTTATCTTATGATGAAAATGATGATGAGTTGGCTGAAATACATCCCCAAATAGCAGTGCCAACACAAGGGCAGCAAAGCACACCCTTGAGGAGAAATGAAAGTGCTTCTCCAAGTACACCACAAGGAGGAAATTCAAGTGCTTCTTCAAGCATTTGTACACCTAATGAAAGAAGTAAGAAGTTCAGAAATCTAAATGACATTTATGAACAAGATGTAGCAAATGAGGGTATCAATTCTTTGTTTTCTTTATATTTTCATGTTGATGATCCTGTTCATTTTGAAGAAGCTATCAAGGATAGGAAATGGATAGAAGCTATGGATGAGGAGATAAATGCCATAGAAAGAAACAAGACTTGGGATTTGGTTGAACTCCCAAAAGGTAAAGAAGTCATTGGAGTTAAATGGGTCTACAAGACCAAGAGTAATGTTGAAGGCAAAATAGAAAGACACAAGGCAAGACTTGTTGTCAAAGGTTATAAGTAGAAGCATGGGATAGATTATGAGGAAACTTTCGCACTAGTTGTTAGAATGGAAACTGTAAGAGCAATGTTGTCTATAGCAACACAAAACAAGTGGAAAGTTTACCCAATGGACATGAAATCCGCATTTTTAAAAGGGGTATTAATGGAGGAGGTTTACATTGAACAACCTCTCGGCTATGAAAAGAAAGGCCAGGAGCACAAAGTGTGCAAGTTGAAAAAATCTCTTTATGGGCTAAAGCAAGCGCCAAGGACATGGTATAGTAGAATAGATTCCTATCTAATGGAAAATGGATTTGAAAATTGTGAGGGAGAGCCCACCCTCTACATCAAAGAAAAATATGGTAAAATGTTGATTGTAGTTTTATATGTTGATGATGTTATTTTAACGGGTATGATGATTACCTTATTAAAAATTTTAAAACAATCATGAAAGAATTTGAAATGACTGACATGGGTTCGTTGAAATACTTCTTAGGAATAGAAGTATAACAAGATGAAAATGGGATTTTTATCTCACAGGAAAAATATGTTAATGAATTTCTTGAAAGATTTAAAATGCAGGAGAGCAAAGCAGAAATCACTCCCACAGTGATGGGATTAAAACTCAGCAGAGAGAACAGAAGCAAGGATTTTGATCCTAGCTTGTACAAGAGCATAGTTGGCAACCTCATGTATTTGACTGCAACTAGGCCCGACATAATGCATGCTGTTAGTTTAATTTCCAGATTCATGTAAAAGCCAAAGGATGCACATTGGCAGGAAACGAAGAGAATTCTGAGGTATGTTAAAGGAACCAAAAGGTATGGCATTTTATATACTGCTTCAGAAAATTCAGATTTAGTTAGATACACTGACAGTGATTGGGCTAGAAGTGTAGATGATCGGAAGAGCACTTCCAGTTATGTTTTTCACATGGGTTCAGGAGCCATTTCATGGGCTTCTAAAAAACACCCCATTGTCGTGTTGTCTATAGCAGAGGCGGAATATGTGGTAGCTACTGCAGTAGCGTGTCAAGTAGTTTGGATGAGAAGAATGTTGAGAAGTTTGTGCCAAGAATAGGTAAAAGGGACAATGATTTATTGTGACAATAGCTTAACTATTGCATTGTCAAAGAATTCAGTGTTTCATAAGAGAACGAAACACATTGATGCCAAGTATCACTACATCAGAGAATTAGTGAGCAATGGAGAAATTGTTTTAGAGCATTGTAGAATAGAGGAGCAATTTGCAGATATTTTGACAAAGCCATTGGGGCAGAAGACCTTTGAATTTTTAAGAAAATGCTTGGGTATGACTGATAACCTAGCAATTGAATTTAAGGGGGAGTGTTGAAAATATTAAAGTCATTCGCGTGCCTTGAGTAGGAAGAAATAAAGTACTGGGGCAGTAGAGGAGCTTGCGTGCACAACACCGCGCATTCAAGTTGAATGGAGAAAATCGTAAGGAGGAATTAATGTTTGTTGGGAAGCAGCCACCATTGCAGAATTGAATTAATGTTTGATGGGCGTAGATGTTTTTTGCAGAGAATGAAGACTTTCGTGGTTAAAATCACGGAAGAACAGAGTTTTATTTAAAGGTAGTGTTTTTAGGCTTTTAAGCCCTCAACAACCAAAATTGATGAAAATGTGTTTAGGCGGTGAAAGACTTTAAATTTTTGAAAAGGCAGAACAAAGTGGTTCCCACCACTTAAGTACTAATCACAATCGCAAGTTTTACTTGCAGTGTCTTGTTGATGAAGGAGGTCTGATGCGATCATTGCAATCGCAATCGTTTCATATTAAAATCACCCTCCACCGTAGCCAAGGTCCACTGGCCCCACAGACCATGCGGCATGTCTTTATACAATTGCAAGTTCACAATCGGGAGCGCATTTTTCATTTGGCCCGATTAACATATGAGAATTGGCAGACCCGACCATATTATATGGCAGAGTTTATTGTAAGCCATCACGTCCGGTGTATGATCGGCAATCAGAACTTTTTAATTGATCACTTTGTTTTGTTTTAAATCCACGGACCCGATTAGAATTATGTGATGGAGTTTATAACTCATCGCGGGACTGTTCCCAATCGGAAATCAGAGCTTAATGTTTGGTCATTTTATTTTTATTTTTTTGGACCCGATGAATGTCTTAAATTTGATTCATCACGCGTTCAAAAGCACAGTTGTAAGGTGGGCCCGAGAGCCATTTAGAATATTTTTAAACTTATTTCAATGATATAGTTTGTAATTTTTTTTTTTATATGCGCAGAATATAGAAGGTAGAAAGCCCATGAGGCAGATGTAGTTTTTTTTGTTATTACACAGAATAGAATTGAAAAGCAAAACAGTGCATTTTCTCAACTGAGACAGAGTGGTTTTGTTTTACACAGCAGTGTTACTTGTGAGAGACAGAGTGTTAGCTTTGCACCGCGTCTTGCAGCAGTCAAACTTATTTTGTAATACTTCTCAGTGAGGAAGAATCTGTAATAGTTTTTTTTTTGAGTTAATGAATGGAATAGAAAATTTTCAAAGTATTGAACTCTGTCTCCAGTGAAGAAATTTTTAATTTCTCTGTGTTAAATGAGAAGAGTATTACTCTCTCCATTTTTGTTCTAGAATTTTCAACTATCACAACAGACGGGTATGAGTTCCACTCTAGTACGCCATTTTAGATCTCTGTCAAAACTGCTGTAGAAAAGGATTGAATCAATTGCATTTTCATTTTAGCAGTATAAGTTAATTGTACTATCATGATAATAGATTAAAGAAATCTAGTTTAATCATCTAGAACATACATAATATTAACTAGTTATGACAGTGTGAAGTGAAAATACTTATTGGTTAGTTGAAAATACTATAAAAAAGAGTTTACCCTGGGTAATATGGCGTTGGTACTAGAAAGGCTTCTCCTTGATCGGCTAGACAGAATGTCAACACCTCGTGGGCTGCAGTTGCTCCTGCAGTGAAAACAACTCTATCTCCTTCAAACTTCACTTTTCTTCCTCCAACTTCTTCCATAAATGTCGCTGTCACCTGCTTCAACCAATAACACAATAGTCAATAAACTTGAATTTGACCCAAACACATTCACGTGAAATAAAATACATTATATTTTTTTTTCATTACTAGGAAACAAAATTCAAGGTTCGAAAAGAACATGTCAAGCTTGTAAGTGAGTTAGAGTTTTTGACCTTTCTGCAATCAAGGAGGCCATGGTAATCTTGATAAAGAGAAATTTCCTTAAACCTTGTCACACCTTCCTCAGCGCAAATAGATGCCTTTGGATGCTCAAGCAGCCATCTTTCCAACAAATCGAATGAAAGCTACAAATAATTTCAAATATTATAATTATCATCCAATTCGATATCTATATGCATGAGAGACAGAAATGCTAGATTACTAACACTTATGTGATGTTATCTACCTGATTCTCTGCCAAGCCCATTTGGATAATTCCAGATGGGTTTTTTGTTGGATGATAAGGATTAGCATCATACTCCTTCCAGCCGTCAAAATAGGGAGAATTCTCCCCATGATCATTGGACGTCGCCAACAATGAAAGGGGGGCTCCTCTTGCAGTAGCTTCTTGTTTCTGTTCTGGCAATCCGTTTTCCATCGATATCTTCATCTTGAAATACTGCTACTATTGTAAGAAAACTTGAATAATGAATTCGTAGGCAGTTCCAGCTGATTCTATTGCTGAATGAATGAAGAATGGGCTTTCTGCAGTAATCATGGCTTTAGGGAGCCTTAGACATGTGTATGTGCAAGTAAGAAGTAGGTTGATTTTATAGGTCTTTCATGCCGGTTCACTAAGTGTGCCGCAGATTTGTTTATGACGCAAGTTGAATTTGACAGACACAGGGAAATCGAGTTTATGGCATGTGACACCGTAATTAAAAACCGACGTTTTTTCGTTCCTCTCAAATATACCTTTACCGGATTTAGTACAGAGTCACATGATGTACACGAACGTATTGCATCTGAGAGACCTAGAAAACTCCAAATGGATAGAATACACGTGGAAACACGACCAATTATAGTGCGCATCCTTCAATTTTAAACTGGACATATCCGACAAAGTTAGGCTTAGATTTCAAAAGTGGAAATCCTACAAAGTTCTTCATTTTGTTATTCAAACATAGAAAAAAGTCTAAAATGTGACACCGTAATTAAAAAATGACATTTTTTCATTCCTCTCAAATCTAACTTTACCGGATTTAGTACGGAGTCACACGATGTACACGAACGTATTGCATCAAAGAGACCTAGAAAACTCCAAATGGATAGAATACACATGGAAACATGACCAATTATAGTGTGCATCCTTCAATTTTAAAACGGACATATCCAAAAAAGTTAGGCTTAAATTTCAAAAGTGGCAATCCTACAAAGTTCTTCGTTTTGTTAGTCAAACATAGAAAAATGTCTAAACATTTGGAAATATCGTACCTGCTAAAAATAATAATTTCAATTTATGGTTTTGATTCTCTCTCGATCTATTTCGTTTTTCTTCGAGCACCACCACCCGGATTTGACTAGGTTAGCCTTTTTGAGTGCACACTGGTGGATGAATTTGATATTGACAATTCTTATATTAATCTTTTCTATTTTCACGCAGGTTACCTGATGAGACATGACTTCAGATACTTGTAATACAAACAAATGTTTAGGTGGCCTCAAATTGTCATACAGCTATCGCCACACCTCTCAATTTTTCCACCACACAAATACAGACTACCAAACAATTTAGAAAATCATAAATGATCATCGGGTTATCTTCAATTCATTTGGTGGGAGCATCGCGTCGACATGTGCCGGCATCTGACACTGTACCTTATCCACTCTGTTTGAATAAATATATAAATTAAGGTTCCACGCCACATGTAGGCCAAAAAACAACAAAAAGGTCAGATATGGCGAATAACAGATGGGAGAGCATTCATTCACCACTGGACACATGCTTTAAGAATAACACAATAAATCTTGTCACTAACGCCATTTGGGACGTTAAAACCATCAACTAATTGCTGACATCATGTTTCATGTTGGAATACTGAAAATTCCAGAACAATAATGGAAAGAGTAATACTCTCCTCTACTAATACAGAGAAAATTAAAAATTTCTTCACTGGAGACAGAGTTTCAATACTTTGAAAAATTTCTATTTCATTCAATAACTCAAAAAAAAAACTATTACAAATTCTTCCTCACTGAGAGGGATTACAAAATGAACAAGATTGTTGCAAAACACAGTACTCTCAAATTCTTCTCTGTCTCACACACAGAAAATTATACTCTGTCTCTAAAAACTATGCACTACTGTGCATGAAAATTACACTCTGTCTCTATTACAAAATGCACTGTTCTGTGAATATAATAACATAACAAGCTCTCGAGCCTTTTCTCTTTTATATGCTATGCATATGATTTAAAATAAAACAAACTACATTAAAATTTAAAACTAAAATCTATTTAAAAACAAATGTCAACAGGCCCACCGGGCTACATTACAAAAAAGGACTTTATATCAAACCTTCGTCGCCCATATAAAAGCATATTAAAAGGAAAATTTATGAAACCTTTGCATCATGCGATTAAACAACCCATTAAACCAAAAACTCTGTCGCGCATAAATTTAAAACCATAAGCCTTTGACCTTTCACCTGGTGGACCCCGCCGGAACTCAAACGAAAAAATAAATCGACTGTACAAACCATTTCGCATTACAATTCTGGGCACTGACGTCAGCCAAATTATGACGCGAAATCCCAATTAAATCCGCCCTATACACTATATCGGGTCCGGTTTGGGCTTGCTGACGCAAGCACAAATTGTGACCCGAAATCCAAATCAAATCCACTTTATGGAAGACTTTGGGTCCGATTTTCAACTCCGCGAACTGGCCCAAATAAACCCGAACGAATCCTACACCTCCACGCATCTGCCTATTGACTGCTCTGTGGTGTGGGACCATTGTTGTGGGTGCTGTCTGTTTTCGTGGCCGTGGGGACCACCGGTCCTTTAAGCCAATAAAATCTCCCGTGTTCTGAAATTAAATGCTCCTATGTTATTTAAAAATAACTCTGTTTCAAAATGGAAATCCTCTGTTCTTTCTAAATTGAAAGGGCTGCAGGTTTTTCCATACATCGATTTTTCACTGTTCAAACATTTTTGGCAAGTGGCTGAAGGACATAAACCTGGTAATCAAAATTGGAAAACGGCTCTGCACAGGACTGTTGAAAGTAACATTTCAACACTCTCCCTTACTTTCAACTGCTGGGTTATCAGTGATACCCAGAAATTTTATCAAAAACTCAAAACTTTTCTGCCCCAATGGTTTGGTCAGAATGTCTGCAAACTACTCCTGAGTTCTGCAGTGTTCCAAAACAATTTCTCCATTGTTTACCAATTCTCTAATGTAGTGAAACTTTGTGTCTATGTGTTTCGTTCTCTTATGAAACACAAAATTCTTCAATAATGCAATCGCTGAGCTATTGTCACAATAAATCACTGTTCCTCTTGTCTACGCTTGGTACAAACTTCTTAGCATCATCTTCATCCAAATTTCTTGACAAGCTACTGCTGTAGCTGCCACATATTTTTCCTCTGCTGTAGACAACGCTACAATGGGTTGTTTTTTAGAAGCCCATGAAATGGCTCCTGAACCCATGTGAAAAACATAACCGGAAGTGCTCTTCTGATCATCTACACTTCCAGCCCAATCACTGTCAGTGTATCCAACCAAATCTGAACATTCTGAAGAAGTATATAAAATCTCATACCTTTTGGTACCTTTAACATACCTCAGAATTATCTTTGTTGCCTGCCAGTGTGCATCATTTGGCTTCTCCATGAATCTGGAAATCAAACTAACAGCATGCATTATGTCAGGCCTAGTTGCAGTCAAATACACGAGGCTGCCAACTATTCTCTTGTACAAGCTACGATCAAAACCCTTGCTGTTGTCCTCTCTGCTGAGTTTTAATCCCATAATTGTTGGAGTGATCACTGCTTTGCTCTCCTGCATATTAAATCTTTCCAACACTTCATTAACATATTTTTCCTGTGAGATAAAAATCTCATTTTCATCTTATTCTGCTTCTATTCCTAAGAAGTATTTCAACAAACCCATGTCAGTCATTTCAAGTTATTCTTTCATGACTGTCTTAAAATTTTCAATAAGGTAATCATCATTACTTGTGAAAATAACATCATTAACATATAAAACCACTATCAACATTTTACCATCATTTTCTTTGATGTAGAGGGTGGGTTCTCCCTCACACTTTTCAAATCCATTTTCTAGTAGATAGGAATCTATCGTACTGTACCATGCTCTTGGCGCTTGCTTCAGCCCATAAAGAGCTTTCTTCAACTTGCACACTTTGTGCTCTTGGCCTTTCTTTTCATATCCGAGAGATTGTTCAATGTAAACCTCTTCCATTAACACTCCATTTAGGAATGCTGACTTTACGTCCATTTGGTAAACTTTCCACTTGTTTTGCGCTGCTATGGACAACACTGCTCTCACAGTTTCCATTCTAGCAACCGGTGTGAAAGTTTCCTCATAATCTATCCCATGCTTCTACTTATATCCCTTGACAAAAAGTCTGGCCTTATGTCTCCCTATTTTTCCTTCAGCATTACTCTTGGTCTTGTAGACCCATTTAACTCCAATGACATCTTTACCTTTTGGGAGTTCAACCAAATCCTAAGTCCTATTCCTCTCTATGACATTAAGCTCCTCATCCATAGCATCTATCCATTTCTTATCCTTAATAGCTTCTTCAAAGTGGATAGGGTCTTCAACATGACAATATCAAGCAAAAAAAGAATTGATACCTTCATTAGCTACCTCTTGTTCATAAATGTCATTCAAATTTCTGAACTTCTTACCTCTTTCATTAAGTGTACAAATGCTTGAAGAAGCACTTGAATTTCCTCCTTGTGGTTTGCTTGGAGAAGCACTTTCATTTCTCATCAAGGGTGTGCCTTGCTGCCCTTGTGTTGGAGCTGCTGTTTGGGGATGTTTTTCAACCAACTCATCATCATTTTCATCATGAGATAAATAGTGTTTAATATTCATTGTTTTCTCTATGCTTCCATCCCAAGCTTCCTCTTCAATAAACTGAACATCTCTGCTCACAATAAACTTCTTGGTGGATGGCTTGTATAACCTGTAAGCCTTGGATTCCTCACTATATCCAATGAAAATACATTTCTCCCCCTTGTTGTCCAACTTCTTCCTTAGCTGATCCAGAATGTGTGCATAAGCCACACATCCAAAAACCTTCATGTGTGTGACACCTTGCTTTGTGCCACTCCATGCCTCTTCCAGCGCTTTGTTCATAACTACTTTTATAGGGCACCTATTCAAAATGTACACTGCACAATGTACAACTTCAGCCCAATAATCCGGTTTCTCTATCAATGGTAAACCTCTTACCATTCCTTTTCTATTCAACAAGTTAAGACCTCCAAAGTTGAGATTTCCAAATCTCAAGTGCCATAACCAATTTTCATCTTTTGGTTCACTTTGGATAACCTCTTATGCCACTGCTGCTTTCTCTTCACCATTCTTCAAATCTGCTCTCATTCTAAGAGGGAACATCCTGTTCCTTGTCATCTTCACTTAAGAAATACATTGTTTGCTGGGTGGTTTGACCATGATAGTACAAACATCATCCTCAAAAAATACATTATACCCCTTTTGAACAAGTTGTCCAATACTTAAGAGGTTACACTTCATTCTTGGAACATAATAAACATATGCTATGGATTTCTTTGCATCTTTCCTTGTTAAAACATTTACATCTCCTTTTTCCATAACATAAACTTTGCTATCAGTTTCTAGTGTGACTTGTGACTTCACACTCTCATCTAACATAGAAAACATGGCTATGTTTCCTATCATATGGTTACTATACCCGGAGTCTAGAAACCATAAGTCTTCATTCTTTTCTTCAGCCATATTACAAGCTAAAAACAAATTATCTTGTCTGATATTTTCTCTAGTGAAATTTGCATTTGTTCTATTTCCCATATCATGCTGCTTCTTTCTACATTCATTAGCATAATGTCGATATTTTTTACAATAGTGACATTGGAAATTGGATTTATCATACCTTTTTCCTTGAGCATTATGTTGACCACTTTGTTGGCTGCTGCCTTGGCCTTGATGTTGATTTGGATTGCTGCCCTTTCTTTGAGCATTTTCTCAATTGTTCCTTCCACCTTTGTTTTGGCTTCTGCCTCTTCCTCTCTTGTTTCCTCTGCCTTTCCCTCTTCTTCTTTCGAAAGACATTTGGGTCTTAAAGGCATGCTCAAGAGATGAGTTTTCAATTCTACCCAATCTCTGCTCATGGGTCATCAGTGATGCATGTAGTTCATCCACTGAAAAATTTGTGAGATCCTTAGTCTCCTCTATGGTGGTGACAATCACATCAAATCTTGAGGGCAGACTCCTCAAGATTTTTTCCACAATCCTCTTGTCTTCAAGAGTCTCTCCATGAGATCTTATTTGTGTGACCATTCTAATCACATGAGTGAAGAATGAGTCAATAGTATCTGACTCTTTCATACAGAGAGTCTGAAAGTCTCTCCTTAGCAACTGAAGTTTTGCTATCTTCACTTTTTCCATGCCTTCATAGGTTGTCTTGAGAGTTTCCCATGCTTCTCTGGATCTCTTGGCTGCTGCTATCCTCGAAAACACACTCTCATGCACTGCTTGATACAATAAGAAGAGAGCTTTGGAGTCTTTCTTCTTATTTCTCTTTAGCAACTCTTTCTCTGCCTGAGTTAAATCATCAAACTCTTCTTCATCTGCTAACTCTTCAAATCCATCCTCAACAAATTCCCATAAGTCTTGGGAAGTAAATAAAGCTGTCATAGTTATTGGCGAGTAGTCATAATTTTTCCCATTAAATTGTGAGAGGTGGATATTTCCAATATCCATGCTAGTGCTAGCTCCAGCCATTATTGCACTCTTAACTATGATTCAAAAAACACTTGAATGCGTATTTAAAATAGCTTACTGTTTTACAACAGTAACACAAAATTTTTTATAGAGAAATACATTGAATTCTTTTTGGCTGAGTCTTCACCCTGCTGGAGAAGCTGCTGCAACAAAGAACTCCTTCCTTCAGCGTCTTTGATCTTCAAAGAGCCTGGAGTAGCTCTGATACTATGTTGGAATATTGAAAATTCTAGAACAACAATGGAGAGAGTAATACTCTCCTTTACTAACACAGAGAAAATTAAAAATTTCTTCACTGGAGACAGAGTTTCAATACCTTGAAAATTTTCTATTTCATTCAATAACTCAGAAAAAAACTATTACAAATTCTTCCTCAAAGAGAGGGATTACAAAATGAACAAGACTACTGCAAAACGTAGTGCTCTCAAATTTTTCTCTGTCTCACACACAGAAAAATATACTCTGTCTCTAAAAACTACGCACTGTTGTGCATGAAAATTACATTTTGTCTCTATTACAAAATGCACTGCTGTGCGAATACAATAACATAACAGGCTCTCGGGCCTTTTCGATTTTATATGCTAGGCATATGATTTAAAATAAAACAAACTACATTAAAATTTAAAACTAAACTCTGTTTAAAAACAAATGTCAACGGGCCCACCGGGCTACATTACAAAAAAAGACTTTATATTAAACCTTCGTCGCCCGTATAAAAACATATTAAAACAAAACTTTATGAAACCTTTGCATCGCATGATTAAACAAACTATTAAACCAAAAACTCCGTCGCACATAAATTTAAAACCATAAGCCTTTGACCTTTGATCTGGTGGACCCCGCCGAAACTCAAACGAAAAATTTAACCGGCTGCACAAACCATTTTGCGTTACAATTCTGGGCACTGACGTCAGCGAAATTGTGACGCGAAATCCCAATTAAATCTGCCCTATAAACTGTATTGGGTCAGGTTTGGGCTTGCTGACGCAAGCACAAATTGTGACCCGAAATCCAAATCAAATGTGCTTTATGGAAGACTTCGGGTCTAGTTTTCGACTCTACGAACCGGCCCAAATAAACTTGAACGAATCCTACACCTCCACGCGTCTGCCTGCTCACTGGTCTGTGGTGTGGGACCACTGCGGTGGGTGTTGTCTACTGTCATGGCCATGGGGACCACCGGTCCTTTAAGCCAATAAAAGCTCCCGCGTTCTGAAATTAAATGGACCTGTGTTATTTAAAAAAACCCTGTTTCAAAACGGAAATCCTCTGTTCTTTCAAAATTCAAAGGACTGCAGGTTTTTCCATATATCGATTTTTGAGTGTTCAAACATTTTTGGTAAGCGACTAGAGGACATAAACCTGATAATCAAAATTTTGGAAAGCGACGCTGCACAGAACTGTTGAAAATAACATTCAACACTTCATTGCATTGTTTGAAAATAACATTTCAACACTTCAGTCCATTGTTTTAAGAAAAACGTGAGAATTGGAGAATTCTTGCATCAAACGTAATTTGAGGCATTAAATCCACGAACGACATGATAACACCATGCTACAGCGATTGAAGTTACAGATATTTGACTACCTATGGTGGAGTTACAATTCAAATGTGGAAACTTAATTTCCCCGAATAACAGATGGGAGAGCATTCATTCACCACTGGACACGTGCTTTAAGAATAACACAATAAATCTTGCCGCCAACGTCATTTGGGACGTTAAAACCATCAACTAATTGCTGACATCATGCTTCGGTCCATCGTTTTAAGAAAAAACGTCAGAATTGGAGGATTCTTGCATCAACCGTAATTTGAGGCATTAAATCCACGAACGACATGATAACACCATACTACAGCGATTGAAGTTACAGATATTTGACTACCTATGGCGGAGTTACAATTCAAATGTCGAAACTTAATTTCCAGGCATCTGCTCCATTACGGAACGTAAAAGACAACAATACTGACATGTAAAGGTGAGGAAAATGGGGATTGAAAATGCTTCGGAAAAGTTTTAGAATGTGAACAGTTAACCTTTATGCTGGCAATGCTGTTCAAAGTTGCGCTTTCAGACAAACAAACCAGGAGGTTTGAACAATAAATTGAAACTTTGTATACAAATAAAAAATTTCCAAACTTTCCACGAAATAGCCTTTAGTCATACACATTAAGATTTCGAATAATTTTGTCTTTAGGTTTAAAAAATTAGTGTCTTAAACGTATATAAGTTTAATTTGTAGAACATTGGGATCCAAGTAAGTTGATTGGTTAGTGTTAATAGTTGATTTGCCATTAACACTCATTTATGCCCCAAATTTATTTTATTTTATTTTATTTTTGACAAAATTTAAATCTTAACTTCACGTAGGTTTTCATCAAACAATTTATAAATAACTAAAAAAATATTTTGGGACAATGAGGGACGATTTAATGAAAACTTTCGACAAACATATCATGAGCACCTAAAATACTTGCACAACTAAAAGAAAACTTTTATTAATTTGACGGAGATATACTAGACACAATGAGACTAAGGAAGTTGATTTGTCTTCAGTAATACAAGAAATGAGCTCTAGATACATACTTCCCAAGCAGATTCCACCAAAGATAATGCTCTATTTTAGAAGTTGAATATTAGAGGTGCAGGCACACAATGACTCTTCACCTTCTAATTATTAGCATCACAATCACTTACATTGAAGATAAAGAGAATTTCAATGAAGCAAGATAGACAAACCACATTCCTTCAGTGCTTCGAAATCTTAGGAAGAAATTGGGATCAAGTCATCGAATTTTGTTATGCAAAACCAACCTTATTTGTGGCATATCCCATGTGCACAAATTATCCAATACTTTTCTGGCTGGAGAAGGTTGTTTGGAAGATTGGCTCTCGGACTTTCGACACTAATGTTCAATCGGTCAAATCTCCCCAATTTTGGGAGAATACTTGCTTCATTAAATATTAAAAATAATTTACGTTTATTCTAAAAATAATTTAAACTCAACATTAAACACTAAAAGTAAATTTCTGTGAAACTAATGTAAAAATGGAGTGTCAATTTAAATTTATTAAACTTATGTTTACTTAAATTTAAAGTCCATGTTCAACTTCGAGTTATGCATGTAATTGAGAAGCTATCGTAAAGTGTGAGGAGGATCGCTGTCAGCGGAGTCAATTTGACTTCAAAGAATGGAGGGACACTCTTCCGTGTTCAGTGTTAAGGGCAGAAAAAATATATATAGAGAGAGAGGAAGAATGGAGTGACACTCTTCCTCGTTCAGTGTTTAGGGTTTTCAATTTTAAGGCAGAAAATATATCGAGAGAGAGAGGAAGAGTGATACGAGATGGATCCGCAGGGTGATACATTCGCCGAATCTCTATCACCGGTGGTTTCAGCAGGATTACCAGTATCAGAAATGGCGCAAGCGCCACAACTATCCCATTATATGAAACCTTTTTTTGCGAACTTAGATGCTTCACTTGGAAAAGTGGATTTTTTGGCGGAGTTTGCGGGTCCTTCACTTCCGAGCGTACTGGATGAATTTCCGGAGTTGGGTGGTCCACTTTCAAGCAAAAATTGGTTTCCATGTGATGATATGATCAACTGGGATGGGAATTTTGACTTGGGTGAAGAACAAAATAGTGGAGAAAGCGGAAATCACAATCCACTGCAAGAATCCAAGAAGGAGCTCGAGTGTAATGATCAATTTCAAGAAACCAAGAAGGATCTCGAGAGTAATAATCAATTTCAGGAAACCAAGAAGGAGCTCGAGAGTAATAAGCAATTTCAAGAAACGGAGAAGGAGCTCGAGAGTGGCATAATCTTTCAAAGTATAACAAAGGAGCTCGAGAGTAATATTCAATTTCAAGAAACCGAGAAGAAGGTGGATAGTGACATAAGCGTTCAGAGTATAACAAAGAGGCCGGAAGGTATCGCACCAATATCTGAATCGAAGCCTGTGGGAGCAGTGGTGCAAGTGGAGGAATATGGTTTGGAAGAATTACCGATTACAGGAGCGAATATTAATGTGAATCCCTTTGACTTAATAATAGCTGATATAAATAGCAAATCAGTTGAGTTGCAGAAGTTCCATCTGTTTAGTTGGCTTGAACGGACTATCTACGTTTGGTGTACGCTAAAGGGTTTCTCTTTCCATATTTCCCAAATAAAGCGGCTCAACCTGGATGGTTACTGGATCAAGAGTAACACCCTAGCCCGTGGAGGCGGGAAACAAGGTATTCGCAGTTTTTTAAAATATGTTTGCCAACGCTTAGAAGAGGAGAGGCGGCTCAACCCTAGTTCAACGGTCGATTCGAATTATAGCGACGATGATCTCAATCAGAAGTTCAATCTTGAAGCCATCGTGCCAATATTTGGAATTCGTGGTGCTTCAGAGAGGATCGTAGAAATCATGGAGTATATGCTTTCAAGGATAGGAGCTCATAATCCCGTTGGTCACTGTACCTCCGCTCATGGTTCCAAATTTGACAACGACCCCAAACGTTCCAAATTCGACAATGACCGCAAACAACCGGTTCATGCAGGAATTCATCCTCATCATTATTCTTCTTCCTCTGCTGTACCTTTCCATGCTCCCATGGTAAATTACTCTTCCTCTTTTATACTTATTTACCTTCTTCTTTTATATGTGTTAACATTGATGGATATTGTTAAATTAGTATGGTATTGCAATTCATGCTCTTCAATCCCAAACGCAGGTGTGTTCTTCTTCTGTTATGCCCAGGAATGGAGATGGAGTTTTGTCAAGACATGGAAATGGAATTCATCCTCATCAATACCCAAATTTATCCCAATTTGACAGCAAACAACAACAGGTCCAGGCAGGAAGTCATCCTTATCAATACTCTGCTCAATCTGCTGAGCCAGGAATTCATCCTCATCAATACTCTGCTCCATCTGCTGAGCCGCCTTTCCATGTTCATCAATACCCAATATCCCAATTTGACAACCATCCCAAACGCGGCAAACAACAGGTCCAGGAGATTCATCATCATCAATACTTTTTTCCATCGGTTGAACAGCTTTTCCCGCTCATCAGCTGAATTATTATTCTTTTGTCTAGCAAATAAATTATTATTATTATTATCTAATTTTAAATTTACTAACAAATAAAATACCCATCCATATACCAATATTGTTAAATTACTATGATATGCAAGTTAAATTAGTATGATATTCCAATTTAAGCTATCAATCCAAAACACAGGTGGGTTTTTCTACTTCTACTGTTATGCCGTGGAATGGAAATGGAGGTCATCTTCACCCTGGTGTGTCAAGAGATGGAAATGGAACTCATCCTAGTCATCAATCGGCAATGCAGGTGGATTGTTATAATGCTTTCTTTATGCCCAGTAATAAAAATATTAGTTATGAAATTATTTTTCTTTTAAACAAATATAATTTATTGTTATTATTATTATTATTTAAAACTACTAAATTAATAAATATTATTAAATTAATATGATATTGCAATTCAGACCCATCAATCCAAAACGCAGGTGGGTTTTTCGGCGGGTTCTTCTGTTATGCCGTGGAATGGAAATGGAGGTCATCTTCTTCACCATCATCGAAGTGTGTCAAGAGATGGAAATGGAACTCATTTTAGTCATCAATCCGCAATGCAGGTGGGTAGTTATAATTTTTCTCTTTTATCAAGTTATGAAGATATTAAATCTGATTTCTTTAGGATTGTAAAATAAAATTTTTTACTTAATAAAAAATAGAAATAAAATTCATCCTCATCAAACTCGAACACAAACACAAACAGAAATAGATATATATTATTAAATTAGTATGGTATTGCAATTCATGGTCATCAATGGCAATGGCAGGTGGGTTCTTATTCTTCTTCTGTTATGCTCCCTAATGGAGATGGAATTCGGCATCCTATTAAGTCAAGGTATAGAAGTGGAACTAATGCTTATCCATCCCCAGTGATGATGGATTGTCTTTCTTTTTTACATGCTCAGCAATATCAATATCCTCATCAGGTAAATTACTCTTTTTCTTTCAAATAAACATAGATTATTATTATTATTTAATTTTAACATCACTATCAAGTTAGACACCTCATTAGATAGTTAGACACCTCATTAGATATGGTTAAATTAATATGGTATTGCAAATCAACCTCATCCATCCAAAACTCGGGTGGGTTTTTCTACTTCTTCCAAAACGCAGGTAGCGTCTTCTACTTCTGCTGTTATACCGACGAATGGAGCTGGAGGTCATCCTAGTGTGTCAAGATTTGGAAATGGAACTCATCCTCATCAATCCCCTTTGCCATGCAATGAAAAGATTAAGCAACTCAGTGGTATCCAGTCTTTTCAATGCACTACTTCATCCCATACATCTGTACCAGCCGGGTTCCCACCTTATGGTGCACCCCACATGGCATCTGATTTGATTGGTAATGCTTCATTTCCAGTGAGTCAGTCTCGGGAAATCTTGCCAGAAGCAACCGTAACTATAGCTTCAGCCCAACATGTCGAATCTCCGTCGTTGTCAAACTCTGTGACCTACCCACTTCTTCGTCCAAACAAACCTGTCAATCGAATTCGAAACCGTGAAAATTTTTTACATTACACAATCAAGAATAAGGTGCGTTAATTCTTTAACCATCCCATTTACTCTCAGTTTTAGTAGCCCTTTCACACTCCACATTCCTTTACAGTTCAGTTATTTATGCAAACCGTTATTTTTGCAGAGTGATAACTCCGGCCATACCTTTCGCATACTAATACAGAAACTGCTAAAGTCCAGCGATGTAGGCACTTTAGGAAGAATGGTGCTTCCAAAGGTACGTAGTAATTTTTATTTTTTTTTTATTTTTAATTTGGTAAGATTACATTTCTATTAGGTCTAATATATCATTTTGATTGGAACGGAAATTGAACTAAACCTGTGACTTTATATAAAAGGTATTTTAACAAAACACTTGATCAAGTTTATCAAAATTTCATAAATTTTTATGTTAATCGTCAATTCTAAAATATTTAATAAATTTTGATTCTTTATAATTTTCAACAAATTTTAAAATATAAAAATATTTTTTATTATCTTTATAAAAATTTTGAAATATTTTGAAATTCTAGATATTCAGAATAAATCAATATCATTTCACATTGCTCATAACTAATAAATATTCTGAAATGATGTTGCTGCATGACTTCCATATTTTGCACAATATGATATAAGTTCAATGTACGTAAATATTCTAAAATATTTAATAAATTTTGATTCTCCATCATTTTTAACAAATTCTAGAATATTAGAATTTTTTTATTACTTTTAAACAAATTTGGAAATTCTAGATATTCATAATAATAAAATCAATACCATTTCACACAGCTCATAACAAATAAACATTCTGAAATGAGGTTGCTGCATGACTTCCATATGATATAAGTTCAATCTACATATATCTCTATTTTATCAGTTCAATCTACATATATCTCTCTATTTTATAAACTACTTGAATCTATGGTTATTATGATGCTCAGAAAGCCGCAGAGGCAAATCTTCCCCAGCTGAATATGGGAGGGAGTTTGATAATGGAATTAGAAGACATGAATTTGCCTCAAATGTGGCTCTTAAGATACAGGTATGTCTCACTAATCGATAACATTCATATGTTACCTTTCAGCCACTATATATAAATCAAATAATTTTTTTTATAGGCCAACTCATCTGTAAATCAATGTGGTCTCTGATTTATTTTAAATGAAATATAAAATATTATTACTGCAGATATTGGACCAATAACAACAGCAGAATGTACGTACTGGAAAATACATGTAAGTTGTAACTCTGATTAAATACAATACTATATAAACTTAACTTTTTACTTGAGGCTCTGATCATTGTGTTTCCATCTCTCACCATTTCTATTGCATGCCTGTGACAGCTGAGTTTGTTAAAGCGCATGGGCTTCGGGTTGGAGATTATATGGTCATGTTGAAAGATGAAAACGAGAAATGGGTAGGTTTTTAAATAAATTGAACAAATATATAATTGATATTTGTTTTTTTCCTTTTTCTGTATTGATACAAGTTGAAGTTAGAAAAGTGAACTAGGCAAAAACTTCCGATCAATTTTATTCTGAAATTAGCCTTAGCCTTTTTTTCGGTATGCTGATATAAATGTTTTTTTTTTTTTCAGTTTATTAAAGCTAAAAAAGAGGGCTTGGAAAATCATTCTCAAGATTATTTTGCGAATAACATCTAAGGAGTGTTTTAAATACAGAGGATATAGATATAACTAGTGATATTTGTAAGTTGTTGATCAATGTTTTGCAAAAGTACAAATATAGAGGATAGTGATATTTGTAAGTTGTAGATCATTTTTTGCAAAAGCACAAATATAGATGATATAGATATAATTAGTCACTTTTATAAGTTGGAGATGAATATGGACTATTAATTTTTATTTTTAAATTTATTTTTTTTGGATTATGAAGGACATTAAAAAGATATCTGTACGTGTTTAAATATTAGGTTGATTTTATGATATGTGGTCTTTTTCTATTTATTAGTAGCATTAATAAGAATAATTATGATATATTTTTCTAATATTACATGTTGCAATAGAATGTTATTTTTTTCCAACTATGAGTAATATTAATCAGAGAAATTATCTGTCATTTAACTTTTAATATTAGGAGTAGTGGTAATGTATTTTTATATTAGATTTAAGTTTAGATAAATTAGTTAAAAAAAGAGATACGAACATATGATGTTTTTAATTATATAGATTTTTCTTCAATAATTTAGTTGATTTTAAATCATAAATATTCTTTCAACACATTTTATAGTATTTGAGATAATACAAATATGATTAAATATTCATGTCAAATATTTGTATTATCAATTTAATTGAATATGTAATGTTAATTTCATTTTATATATAATGTGGCTTCAATGGTGTAGATTTTTAATAGCATTTGAGAAAATATATATGACTAAATATTTTTTGTGTCAAGTATTTGTATCATCAATTTAATTGAATATGTAATGTTAATTTCATTTTATATATAATGTGGTTTCAATGGTGTAGATTAATTAGTCATAGGATGCATTGTTAAGACATTTGTTGAGATGTTGTTAGTTTAAACTTTAATTAGTTGGTGTTTCATGTGTGGAACCTTGTGGATATATTAGGAGGTTATAATGATAGCTATGGAAATCCATATCTTTCACTTAAGTATGATATTATAGTTGTAGTTATAGTAATCAAACATGTCCTCAACTATGATGGATGATCTGAGACATTACAGTTGACTAATTGATTTTGCTAGTAGAAAAAGAAAATATTACAAAATGTTAATCTCTCTTGAATACCCCCAAAAAATAAACACATGTTATTAATTTTATGATGAATTGCTACAATGTTTTCAAAATTATTATTATTGTTTAATATAAAAATTTTATTTGGCCTATGTGGTAACTTAATTGGCAATTACAATGTTCTGATTTTTTTCCCCATAAAGAAAACACCGCAGTCTAGGATGAATTATTGTAAAATTTTAATTGTAGATTCAATTTTCTCATGAGCAAGAATCAATAACATGCATCAAGATTCAACACACATACACAAAGATATATCTAGGGGAAAGAAACTTCTCAAAACCCCTTACTATCTGTATTGCATTAATCAAAGGATCTGGATGAATACAATATGTTTTTCTCAACCTTCAGCCCAACTTGCACTTGTATATTCTATCCTCTGCCTGACTAAGTGAACTTGGCCAACACTTAGCCAAAATTTTCAAGCTTCCAAGCTCTTATTTCCTTGCATTGTAATATGTTTTTCTGGACCTTCAACTTAACCTGCACTTGTATCTTCTATCCTCTTCCTGATTAAGTGAACTTGGCCAACACTTTACCAAATTTTCAAGCCTCCAAGCTCTTATTTCCTTGCATTGTTTCCCTATGAATTAGGCCCTTATTAATTGGGAAATTCCTCAATGAGGATTTTGCAATTTCTTTAGGCCTTCCTTTGATTGCATAGTACATTTCCCTTGAACTCCAATCTCAAGTGGGTAACTCAAATTTTGTGCATGCATGAGTTAATTTAGGTTTATTGATCATTAAATCATTGATGACTGAGTACACACCCCACTACAAGTCCTCCCACTAGTTCCTCCAATAGCTTTAACTAGTTTAACTAATCAAAACTCAATTTAACTGAATTAAATTATTACAACTCAAATTAACTCAACCTATGCTCCTAAAATTTAGGAATCACTTTACAAAACTAAATTTCTCCATCTAACTGGAATTAACTAAGCCAACTAAATCAAAATAACTCTGTTAAATTTTACAAGTTTTCGGCAGACATGGAATTTCAAATTTTCTCCTAATTTAGTTCAAAGGAAAAATTAAATTAGGAATTTACTGCTGCATTTTCAACATTCCTTCTCACCAAGAAAGGGATTATCATATATCAAAATCCTACTTATATGTAAATTGATTTTTCCTCTTGGCAAGGCCTTTGTCAAAATATTTGCATCTTGTTTCTCTCTCGGAATGAACTACAACAACATGATCCGCCTTTTCACACAATCTCGAAGATGGTGGTACCAAATATATGTTTTCTTGGAATGATCATGAGAAACTGGATTCTCGGAGAGCTTGATACAACTCTGATTTTCATAGTAAATCATTGCAGGCTCCATCATCTAACTAAATAACCCAACAAGAATCTTCCTTGTTTAGAGAGCCTCACAAGTTGCTTGATTGGCATCCATGTACTTTGCTTATGTTGAATTGAGTGCAACTGATCATTGCTTCTTGTTGTACCAAGAAATTGTTGTTGATCCAATACTGAAGATACCTCCTGAATTTCTCTTCTGATATGATGGAATTCCAACCTAATTTGCATCTGTGAAGCCTTGTAGCTTCACTCCCTTTGTTCATTTGTACCAAACTCCAAATTGAGCATCGCCTCTAAGGTACTGTAGTACATGTTTAGCCACCCTCCAAAATAATTTGGTCAATTGAACCATGCCTTGGCTCAAGCGATTGACTGCATAACACAAATCTGGTCGACTGTTTACGAAATACATGAGTGAACCCACTAAAAACCTATACACGATAGAATTCACTTCCTTATCTAAAGTGGCTTCCTCTTTCCTCCAGTTTGTAGCTAGAGAATTTTCCATGGGTTTGCATCTTGTAGAAATTTATAAACACAATAATGTATTTCTAGATTCTCCTGATCTAACAAATTAATATTATGTTAAATACAGAATCCTTCCACTTTATTCTTTGCGGAAATTAAATCTTCAATTCCAAACAGCTAATTGTCAGTACATCAGCTAACAGTCTCACACTGTCATACAAAAATTGGCAAGTTGCTTAGCCAATTTAGTGTCTCCAGACAGTCTGCCTTGCTCGCATAGTTACTGATGAATGAAATCCTTAATCACAAAGGATTTCAGCTTTCTTCAACTGCATTGATTATCATGGGCATCTTGTGGTGTTTTAACTACACCTGGGTAGCCTACTAATATCACAACTGATAGTCACACTTCCCTTTCACCTAGATCTCAAATGGGTCTCCACTGGATCTCACATGCAAGTAGTTAATAGTAGTAAATATTCAGTTGCATGTGAGATCACTCCATGTGAATTAATTTAATATTTAATTCACTGATCTCTCACTAGTGTATCTTTAGTTACAACTAGTTACAACTAGCACAACTGAGTTTAACTCACTTAACTGAGTTAAACTACTTTACAACTCACATAACTACACATCCAACTCCGTTACAACTAGAATCACTCTGTTACAACTCAAGTCCACTTGCATGTCCCACCAACCAACCTTTGAACTCAAAATTCCTTCAACTAACTGGTTTTCCACTTCAGTTAACTGATTTCAAGTGCTCCATGAGAATAGATTAATATTTATTGTCCAATTATTATTAAGAGATAATAATAACTGACATGGATTCTATTTTTAGACATGCGATATATAAATATACTTCGCACATGCATCTAAAAATAGAAACTTATCTATAAATAGAATTTTCTCACCATTCTAAAAATAGACTCCCGCTATAAATAGAATTTTCTCAACATTCTAAAAATAGACACACACCTACAAATAGCTTGTGTGGGCCCCACCTAATGTAGTTTCTTATTTTCACTACGATCAATGATGATGTTTTTGGATGCCTCGTTCAATGTTTCTTATTGCAAACTTCAACACTCCCTCTCAATAAGAAAGGTATGTCCTTGCATGTGCCCTGCAACTCCATGCATCCGCCCTAAAATAATTGCATGATACACTTCTGAAACTGAATAGCCTCCAAACAAATATATTTGTATAATTCATATGGTTTCAAAGTCTTTTGAATTTTTCTTAGCTACTGCACATGTCTTCAAGAACCACTGCACTGTTGAACTCTACACTCATGCACTCTGCACTTGCTGTCAACTCTGATCCGCACTCTAGTATCCGACACTGTCATTTTGATCTAACTGCCTCAATCCAACTGATCATGCTACTGTTTCTCTATGGGCGCCTCGTAGCCAGGTTCAATTCATGGGATCCACACCATCTCAATGAATCCTTCCCATAAATCTCTTCTTACGATTACTCATGCATGTCACCCCACCTCTTACCTGGTGGTATAGCTACATGCACTCCCTCTGCCCATATGGCACAAAATTTCTCTGCATGAGTGGTTGCTCTCACTCCATGATCCTCATCTTGTGGCTGCTCCACATCCCGAGGTTAACTCTTACCTGCATGAAAATCCAGCTCCCTCTCAAGCATCAATTGCATGGCTTTCTCGCACTTCCCAATAGTACGAAGCTCCGTATAAATCCCATCTACTTCAAGTCTGTAGAGATTCTTCACTCGAATCCCAACCTTCTTGGCTTTCCCCATGGCTTTCATTTTAAGGAACACCTTTCCTTTTCCAACTCGCCCACATTGTAATTGTCCCATTATAGTGAAATTTTCTAACAAAAGAGTTGATTTTAAATCGATGATATCTCCCTTATCTGAGATTTGATTCAACCGATTTTCTTTTTTCAATTTGGGTATTTTTTCGCAAGGAATCCAAATGTGCTATTTTTTTCTGAAATTGCTGCATCAAAATTTTCATATATTCTTTGCAAACTCACGCACCCAAATAATTCCTGCTCTCATACCATGTAGAAAATTTATAACACAGCTCTGATACCATGTAGAAATTTATAAACAAAATAATGTATTTCTGGAATCTCCTCGTCTAAAAATTAACCTTATGTTAAAGACAGAATCCTTCCACTTAATTCTTTGTGGAAATTAAATCACTAATTGCAAACACATAAAGAAAAATCAATCAAAACCACAACACCAAATATTATCGGGGAAAGATTACTACTCAAAACCCCTCTTTCATATATTGTATATTCCACAAGGAATAATAAAAATTACATAAATAACTCTTCTCATAAGAGCCCCCAGTACATCAACTAATTGTCTCACACTATCATACAAAATTGGCAAGTTCCTTAGCCAATTTACTGCCTCCAAACAGCCTGCCTTGCTCACACATTTCCTGATGAATGCAATCCTTAATCACAAAGGATTTCAGGCTTCCTCAACTGCGCTGAGTATCATGGGCATACTGTGGTGTTTTAACTACACCTGGGTAGCCTACTAATATCACAACTGATAGTCACACTTCCCTTTCACCTAGATCTCAACTGGGTCTCCATTGGATCTGACATGCAAGTAGTTAACAGTAGTAAATATTCAGTTGCATGTGAGATCACTCCATGTGAATTAATTTAATATTTAATTCATTGACCTCTCACTAGTGTATCTTTAGTTACAACTAGCTACAACTAGCACAACTGAGTTTAACTCACTTAACTGAGTTAAACTACTTTACAACTCACATAACTACACATACAACTTTGCTACAACTAGAATCACTCCGTTACAACTCAAGTCCACTTGCATGTCCCACCAACCAACCTTTGAAGTCGAAATTCCATCAACTAACTAGCTTTCCACTTCAGTTCATTGATTTCAGGTGCTCCATGAGAATAGATTAATATTTATTGTCCAATTATTATTAAGAGATAATAATAACCAACATGCATTCTATTTTTAGACATGTGATCTATAAATAGACTTCGCACATGCATCTAAAAATAGAACCTCATCTACAAATAGAATTTGGTCACCATTCTAAAAATAGACTCCCGCTATAAATAGAATTTTCTCAACATTCTAAAAATAGACATACACCTAAAAATAGCCTGTGTGGGCCCTACCTAGTGTAGGTGCTTAATTTTCACTAGGATCAAGGATGGTGTTTCCAGATGCCTCTTTCACTGTTTCTTGTTGTAAACTTCAACACATCTGTCCATGTGGAACTTCTAAAGTATCTTTTTGGCATACTTTCCCTAAGAGACAAACAATTCCCCATCTTTATGCCATACCTCCAAACCCAGGAAATAGTGCATCAACCCCATGTCCTTCATTTTGAACTTTCTTGCAAGGTCCTCCTTACAAGACTGGATAAGTTGTTCATCACCGATCAAAATTAAGTCATCAACATAAAGAACAATAATCAACAATTTACCTTCTACCAGAATGTGGTAAATTTTTGCATCTGCTTCACTTTTGGTGAAGCCCAACCTGGAGGTAGTTATCGATCGTGGTGTAGTAAGCACGAGGTGCTTGTTTCAACCCATATAATGATAGATCGAGTTCACACACATGTAACTCTTTGTCAAAATCTCAAATCCTTTAGTTTTTCAATGTACACCTCCTCCTCGATCACTCCATTGAGGAATGTTGTCTTCACATCCATCTAGTGGATTTTCCACCCCATCTGTGTAGCCAAAGAGAGAATTGATCTAATGGAAGATTCCCTTGCTATAAGAGAAAAAGTCTCTTCGTAGTTTCCCTTCTACCTGAGAGTACCCATTCGCCACAAACCTGGCATTTTTCTTCCCGATGCTTCTGTTTGACGCATTATTTACCTTGTAAATCCATCTCAAACCCACCACTGACTTGTTTGCAGGTCTTGGGACCACTTCTCAAACACATTTTCTGACAATGGAATAATACGCCTCTACCATACAATCAACCCATACAAGCTTCTCTTTCTTCCTAGAATCAGTTTGGTTCTATTTCTATAGCTTTCTCATGAGAGCCATGTATCCCGTATACTGATCTTATGACCTCCTCTTTCTGTGTTGTGATGTGGGTACTCCCACATTATCTCTAGCACATTGTACTAAACTACCAAATTCCCTATTCCACTTCCTTACTTTAATTGATGTCTCTGCCTGAGTGGTTGTCTCCACTCTATGTCCCTTTTCATATGGCTGGTCCACATTTTCTTGAGGCTCTTCCTTCAGATTCAACAACTCCTGATCGACATGTAAATGAATCTCCCTCTCAAGGGAACACTTAATTTCCTTCTCTTCCTCGAACTTCACATCTCTAAGAACAATTTTCATCATGAGAGATGAAAGGTACACCCGATAGTTGTGAGGTGCATCAGTGTACCCCACAGGGAAAATTTTAGGGGCTAATATTTGCAGGAGGGCTAATTTTTCGCTCTTTTACAAAAAAAGGATTCACTAATTTCTATTTTTTCTAAAAATTATTTTCCCTTATTTTTATAGTATAAAATTATTTCACCTAAAAAATCACCAAAATTTTATATAGAGACTGTATAAATTATTGCAAATTTGAATATTTTTATAAAAATATTGTCAAACATTTTATAGATTACATATGATGGACTACAAGGTTCGCCAAGGTTTCTAAACTTCAAGGTACATTTCCATCCCTAAAATTTTCCCCGGTACCCCATAAATATTCCCAATTCAGTTGTTGACTTTAGCTTTTTCCTTGATTCCTTGGAAACATGGAAATATATTGATGATCTAAAGATCTCGCAGTGTGACACATCTCGTTTCTTACATGTAAAATATTCTTCTGGTGTATTCATCCTAAGAATCCTATTAGGACTCATGTTTTTCACATATACCATTTTGTGTCATGCTTCAACCCACAAGTGCAGAGGTAGGCTTTGGTCATGCAACATTGCCCTTTCTTCTCCCACAACACCTTTGTTCTTCCTCTCAACCACCCCATTATATTGTGGGTTATGGGTTGTTTTCAACTCTCACCGAATGCCTTCCTTTGAAAATAATTTTTAAACTCATTCGAGACATATTCTCCACCTTTATTGCTCCTTAGATCCTTCACATTTCTGTAAGTTTCTTTCTCAGCAAGTTCTTTAAACTCAAAAAATTTAGGGAATGTCTATTGTTTCTTCTGCATGAATTAAATCCAATACTTACGTGAGAAATCATCTACAAATATAACATAATACATCTTCTTGGTCATGGAGGTTTTTCAGAAAGTTCCACAGACATCAGAGTGGATCCTTTCAAGGATTTCATGTGTCCTACTATCCCAATCATTGAAGGTGTATTTTTTGTACTTACCAAAGGTACACCCTTTTCATGTGTTCTACTACTCCATTAATCCATTTGGGAGGCTTGTGGTGATCTACTACATTATCTTTAAATCGCCATGATGCAAGTGACCAAGTATTCTATGCTACAATTCGCCAACATCTCAACTTTGCACCTTCTCCGCATTTTCGCTCAAAGTCGCATAGTCTGCCGCATTCAACCTGTAGAGGTTCTTCACCTGAACCTCGATATTCTTCAGTTTTCCCACGACAATGTTTTGCAAGAAATCCTTTCCTTTTCTGAATATCACATTGTAGCCATGACCTTCCAACACCATGCTAAAAACCAAACTATTATTTAGACCCATAACAAACATCACATCATTGAGCCTAAGAAGGGAGATGAACTCCTACTTAAAAGTAACTGTACCGATTTCAGTCGCATTATACCTCCCATCATCTCCCATATTTATGTGCATCTAGTGGTATTTCTCCTCCAAGTCACTGAAGAAATCTTTGTTCCCCGTCATATGGGATGACACACTATTTTCGGGATACCATACCCTTCCAATTAATATGCTATCCTTGTATGCAATGACAATAAAATCAAGCTCAAATTGTGAAGCTAGAGCTTCACTCACTGCTCCTCTTCCGGTCTTCTTTCTTACTTTATTGTGTGTGAATTTTGTGCCATAGTGTCTGAATTCGTGATAGTGAAAGCACTTGATTTTGGAAAAATCCTTTGTCTTTCCCCCTTGACTGTAGTATCCTTTGGATTTGGATTTATTCCCTTTCCAGCCAAGGAAAACTTCTCCTCATCCTTAGCCCTAGATGATGTCGCATCTCTTTTTCTCTTCCTTATTTCTTCCATCATCATATTTGACCGTAACCACTCACAACTTGGTAGTTTTTCTCTAGCATTGACGAAATCCTGATAATTGTGCAAGCTCTTGGGAAGACCCAAGAGGGAAATAGCTACCAAATATTC
Organism: Pinus albicaulis; assembly: GCA_034641835.2. Classification (NCBI taxonomy): domain Eukaryota; kingdom Viridiplantae; phylum Streptophyta; class Pinopsida; order Pinales; family Pinaceae; genus Pinus; species Pinus albicaulis. The sequence goes on along the minus strand of CM076577.1, from coordinate 331,596,204 downwards.
TTCCGGGATAGTCACACAAACTCTATCAATTTCATCATGACACTAGGTGAACCTGCTTAGGTACTACAAAACTTGGTGACTCGAATTTATGTAGGAATGAAACAGAATACGAATATACCCATAAATGAAAATATTCAATGGAAATAACACTTCATTTCATTAAGATCAAATAACTCATATGATTATAGACACCATGGAAATAAACTAGTTAGGGCACTGATAGTTTATCTCTGAGAATAGATGTGGTGGCTACACGCCTTTGAACTATGTTACAATGACGCTCCAAGGCCTATTTAGTATTGAGAAACAATGGGAAACCCTAAACATAAAACACCTAACCCTAGGAGATGAAGCACAAAAACTATGGACCTCGTTTGGGTAAATTGGAACATCAACTTCCCGGAGATGTAACTTTGGCATACTATCTCTGTTTGATGTGCACAATACCTCGTTAGAAATATATATCTGAGAACTACAACTTTCAAGTGATGAAAATTTGTTAAGAGGGAATTTTGGTCCTTTTTTTCCAAAAAAATGTCGTTTAGGGCCTCAAAACGACTCCGGAAATTCAAGACTCAAAAAATTGCTAGAAATAGTAAATTGTGCTATAATTAAGGAAACTGAAAAGCTAAAAGAAACAATGGTGGGGGTCCAAGTGGAATATTTGAGTGGCCACCAATATCCACCTAGATCATTCCTACCCCCTTAGGAAGAAATGGTCCCCATTGTGTTGAGTTCCTCCACGAGATGAGAAAAATTCTACTGATCTTGGTCCTTGGTGAACCACTTTCCCTGGTGAAGGAGTTGGCTGCTTTGACAAATTGATATATTTGGATGATCTGCTAGCGAGAGTTCTCAATCTATGTTTCCATGATCTGATCAGTTGTAGCTTGTTCCATGCAGTCTAGGTTTAACTCTGTTGGTGTGAGTTGTTCTGTCATGTCAGATGTGCCCAGTAGAGGTTGAAAGTAGGGCCAAAGGTGGCCCACATTGAACACTGGGTGCAGACCAAGGAAAGGTGGAATAATGAGCTCAAAGGCATGGTCCCCTATAGCCTTGGTGATGGTGTATGACACATATTGGAGCGGGTGAAGCTTGCAGTGGGGTCCAACGAGGTGCTCCTTTTGCTAATGTAGCCCCACTTTGTCCCCCATCTGGAAGTTTTTTGGTACTTGATGCTGATCTTGTCACTTCTTGTACTTGGCATCAGATTTATCCAATATGTCATAGACCCATTGGATGCATTCAATAAATCTAGTTCCTTTATCAGCCTCAGGCAGTACATGTGTGGATTCTGCTTCTATGGTCGCATGAGGTATGGCAACATCAGGGAGAAACATGCCTGGCGTTAGATCAATGGAGTGCTTGACCTCACATTGTAGAGGAACCTCTATGAATAAGCAGAAAATGTCCTTGTATTCCTCCACATATTTTTCCATATGTTGTTGCCACATAGGGGATCCCTTTTTGGAGGTTGTAGTCACAATATTCTTCTTTCCCCATGGGAAAATCGTAATGAAAAGAAATTTCCTGGTTTGGGAAATAATTTTACTACATTTCTTTGCAGTACTCAAAGAGATGGAAGAAGGAGGTACTACCTCTGGTATCATGTAAAACTTATTTCCCAAATTAATAATAACAAAATGAGGCGTAGACTCATACACAACATGTCGCTTCCACAAGTATGGTTGACCTAACAATACTTCAGACACATCAAGAGGAGAAACATCACACAGTACCTCATCTGTGAATGGCTTGATGTTGTACGAAAGGTGACACTTCTGGTGGATGTGGAGATATATTCATTGGTTAAGCTACCCAATGGTATACAATTATGAGTGTGTTGTGGACAGTACGTCGAGCCACTTCACGACCTATGCTAAAATGAGTTTCTTTTGGATTACGCTATCGACAAGGAATTATAGTGGATAAACCTTCACCCACATCTGGGAATGGAATAAATTCTCCCCCTCCTTTGGATCCTCGATATCCTCCCTCTGGAGCTTGGTGGTGGCAATAATGGAATTGGGCTCCCCATCAATGATTTTATTCCCTTTTTCATTTCCCTTGTCCAGTTCTGACTCACGATCAAAACATGCATCTGATTCTGATGCCTTTAGCTTGGCCACCAACGATTGTTTGACCCAAAACTCACTTATGTTGTGAGTGGAGCTGTTATGAAATTCACACCACTTTTTTATGGGTCAATTTTGGCATCATCCCCCATGACCTGGTAAAACTGAACATCATCCCCAGGACCAATGAAATAGGGTCTGTCATCCCCTATCATTGGAGTTGCTACATGCCTCAAGACAAGAACAAACCATTCATGACTTCTATTGCAAGATTTCCAAGGTTTAAAGTATATGTTATATCACTTATGAGGTCAACAACGCTGCCTCTCAAGGGACTAACTACGTTGCATATGTAGCTCCCTCCATTCAAGGGTGCACTGCAATGCACTTCCCGACATTCAAGAGTGCGTTGGTCAAATGGGAGTGAAATTCTCATTGTTCTGGAATCTCCACATGGCCAATGCCTTCTAGAAGAGTCCATATGTGTCAAAATTCGAATCCATGTGTCCATATAACACCTCTAAGCTTGGGAATATGTCTTTCCTATTATTAGAAACACATTGACTAAGAAAATACCATTAGTTTCCCTATAAATTGAGCACAATTCCTAGTGCTAGGGAACGAAGAATTTTGGTAAAGAAATGTTGTTGGATTCTCAATTGAGAAAGTGAAAGAAGTGGCATGCTACTGGTGATATGTTGATTGTGATGAGGTTGCGATGAAACTGGAGCTGGTGACATCAAATCGATCATTGGTTGTAACCTCCCCCTTCTACTCATTAATAAATATTTTTGTTCATTTTCCCATATATGTATCTGTTTATGTCACTATTTCTCATGCAATGGATTCTTGAATGATATATATATTTCATGTTTAATCAATTTAACTGATTAAGATAAATAGTCATATGTATATTGCAATCTCTTTGTTGTTCTTTGTTTATACTTGTACGAATCAATTTGGCGACCTAAGTTGGATTGGAAGCTACAAAAAAAGTGACAGAAGGCGAATAGAAAGCGCTTATATCACAAGTAGGTCCTTCTATCTTTCTATGTGTTTATTTATTCTTAGAGAAAGTGATTGCAAAGTCTTTAATTTGTTGTTCTAAATGCATAGCACCACATTTAGGGAATTTGATTTATCTGTAGATCATAATTCTGCATAACACACTTCCCCATGTCCTTCTTTGGCTTTTTGTTGTTGTTCTGAGCCGCTCCGTTTTGGCTTTATCCTTTTTTCTATGGTTTAGGGGAACCTTTCCCTAGCTTCGGATTCACGAAACCAAAGTCTCACTTCTTTTGCTTAAATTTTTGGTCGATCTTGGTGACACCTCCATATGCCATATGAAGTGAGATAATGTCAGCGAAATCCATTTCCTCCTGAATTTATTTTTGAAAATAGCTCTGGTGATTGAGCACCAAATTTTTCTTCGAATATTTAATACCAAATTTTTTTGTAGGGTATGGAACAAATTCGTCAGCTTGTGCACATCTTGATCCCTTTGCTACTGTAGCATGGTATATTGGATGTACTTGTCCCCATAGCTCCGCACGGGTTAATATTATTCCTTGATTTCATCTTGGAATGAATTCTAAGTGGGTGGAGTCAAGAAAAGAGAGGGCTACCTCTCATCCTTTTTCTCAAAGTAGGTTTCCCGCCATTTTTTGACATGGGGGCATCTTTGAGGAGTGAAAAAGAAATATTTTCTCAGTTGGAGAAATTATGGACTGAGAAATACCCTTCCAAAAAATTCAACCATCTATCTATGATGTCTGCATCTATCTGGTATTCAAATACAGGAATGCCAAATTTGACCTGTACCTTGAAAGGATTGGTGCCGCTAGAGTGGCTTCTGGATGCAGATGCGCCGTCGATGGGAAACCGTTGAAGTATCTGGGAAAATTTATCCATCATCGTGTTCCTTTGTTTCTCAAGGGCCTCCTGGAGAAATAATTTTATAGGATCTCTTACTCCGTTGGCTTTCTTTTCTTCCACCATTGGAGGTCATCGAGGTTTGTGAGGCTGACCTTGCAAGGGTTCAAGCAGATCGAGCCCTAACTCCTTATACCCTAACCTCGTTGGGGACATGCAAAGAAAAACAAAGAAATAATAGACCACTCTGATACCACCGATATGGATTTATGCAAGACCGTAAAAAAATAAAAATATACCCATAAATAAAAACATATAGTGGAAATAACAATTAATTTCATTAATATCAAATAACTTAAATATGGTTACAAACATAATGGAACTAAACTATCTACGGCGCTGATAGCTTATCTCTTAGAAGATATGTGGTGGCTACAAGCCTCTGAAATGTGTTACAATGAGGCTTCAAGGCCTATTTATGATTGAGAAACAATGGGAAACACTAAACGTCCAAAAACCTAACGCTAGGAGATGAAGCACCAAAACTATGGGCCCCTTTTGGTTAAATTGGTACATTAACTTCCCAAGGACATAACTTTGGCATACTATATTCGTTTTAAGCACACAATACCTCGTTAGGAAGATGTATATGAGGAATACAACTTTCGAGTGACCAACATCTATTGAAGACCCATGTGGACCCCCATTTTCCAAAAAAAATGTTGTTTAGGTTGTGAAAATAGATGCGGAAGTTCAGGAACAAAAAATCTGCCAAAAATAGTAAATTGTGCTACAATTAAGGAAGTTGAAAAGCTAAAAGAAACAATGGTGGGAGTCCAAGTGGAATAGGAGGGTGGGCACCAATATCCACTTGGATCATTCCTCCCCCCTTAGGAACCAATGGTCCCCATTGCATTGAGTTCCTCCATGAGATGAGGAAACATATGCTAATCTTGGTCCTTGGTGAGCCACTTGCCCTGTTGAAGGAGTTGGCCTACTTTGAAAAATCGATATATCTAGATGCTCTGCTAGCAGGTGTTCTTGATCTGTTTTTCCATGATTTGATCAGTTGTAGCTTGTTCCATGCATTCTAGGTTTAACTCTATTGGTGTGAGTTGTTTTTCCATGACAGATGTTTCCAATAGAGGTGGAAAATAGGGTTGAAGGTGATCCACATTGGACACTGGGTGCAGACAAAGGAATGGCGGAAGACTAAGCTTGAAGGCATTGTCCCCTATAACTATGGTGATGTTGTACGACCCATATTATAGCGGTTGAAGGTTGCGGTGGGGTCCAGCAAGGCGCTCCTTCTCCAAATGTAGCCCCACTTTATTGCCCACCTGGAAGTTGTCTGGCACCCAATGTTGATCATGTAGTTGCTTGTACCTGGCATTGGATTTCTCCAAGATGTCATGGAATTTCTGGATGTGTTCAATAAATCCAGTTTATTTAACAACCTCAGAAAATACATGTGTCGATTCTGTCTGTGTGGTCGCATGACTTATAGGAACATCAGGAAGCAGCGCACTTGGTGTCAGATCAATGGAGTGCTTCTCTTGACAGTCATGTAGAGGAAAATTTTTGGCTAAGGAGAAAATTTCTTTGTATTCCTCCACATATTTTCCCATCTGTTGTTGTTGTGCATGGAAGCCCTATTTGTAGGTTGCATCCACAATATTCTTCTTTCCTTGTGGGCGAATTGTAATGAAAACGAATTTCTCGATTTGGGAAATAATTTTACTACATATCTTTGCAGTACTCTAAGAGATGGAGAAAGGCAGTACTATCTCCAGTATCTTTTATAACTTATTTCCTAAAGTAATAATAACAGAATAAAACCTATACTCATACACAACATGTCGCTTCCACAATTATGGTTGGCCTAATAATATATCAAAAACATGAAGAGGAGAAACATCCATTAGGGGAATTTTGAGGTTTATAATGGGCCTCCTAAGGAAATTATAAAATAATAGTGGAAATAATAAAATAATATTTGATTACATCATCAAATTTTAGAGGGAAAAAAGAGAAAACTATTTTTTCAACTCATATTTTAAACTTATCTCCCAAATTTTTTACTTAAATTTCGAGTGAGAGTACTATTTGGATGAAAAACTTAATTCCTCATTCAAGGAGTGCCCATGTTGCATACTTTCGATTGGTCCTGCTACACGAAAAATAAGAAATACATGAAAAAGGTGATTGTAATCATGTTTTTTTTTTTTTTCCCAATGTATTTCTCAATTTTCATGTAGCAGTGTCCATTAGAAGTATGCAACATGGGTACTCCTTGGATCAGGAATTAAATTTTGCATCCAATGAGTACTCCCACTTGAAATTTGAGTAAAAAATTTGGGAGATAAGTTGAAAATATGAGTTGAAAAAGTAGTTTTATTATTTTATTTTTTTTAATCATTTTACCCTTTTACTTAAAAAATGGTGAATCATAAGCCATGGTTAACATCCTCATCTTGAATCCTATTGGTTCTTATAAATTTTATTTATGTTGTGCATTTTTCTTAGGAGGCCCATTTTAGACCTCAAAATTCCCCTAATGACATGGTACCTCATCTATTAATGGCTCGATGTTGTGCAGAATGTCGCACTGCTAGAAGATGCGGATATATCTTCCTTGGTGAAGCCACCCAATGGTATACAACTGTGGGTGTGTTTTGTTCAGTATTCTGATCCACTTCATGACCTCTACTGAAATGAGGTTCATTTGGCTTCTGCTATAGACAAGGAATTGCAATGGAGAACCCTTCACCCACATATGGGAATGGAAGAGGTGCTCCCCCTTCTCTAGATCCTTGAAATCCTCCCTCTAGAGATTGTTGGTGGAAATGGTGGCATTGGGTTCCGCATAAATGATTTTATTCCCTTTGTCATTTCCCTTATCTGGCTTTGACCCGTAATCAGAACATGCATTTGATTCCGGGCCTTCATTTCGAGCACCGGCGATTATTTGGCCATACACTCGCTTGTGTTGTGAGTGGAGCCGTTATGAAATTTACACCACTTTCCTTGTACTTATTTGGATTTGTGGTGTTGTTTTGAGTCACCGAATTTTGGATTTGCCCATTTTTCTATGGTTCGGGGGCACCTTTCCCCAGCTTCGGATTCATGGATCCAATGTCTCGCTTATTTTACTTAAATTTCTGCTTGATCTTGGTGGCATACCGATAGTCAATGCCAAGCAAGGTAATTTAATGGAACTCCATTTCCTTTTGAAATTATCTGTGCAAGCATCTGCGGTAATTGAGCACCAAATCCTTCTCCAAATATTTAACACCCAACTTTGTGCAGAGAGTATGGAACAAATTTGTTAGCTCATGCACATCTTGATCCCTTTGCTGTCACAACGTGGTCACTGGATGTACTTATCCTCATAGCTACCCGTGGGGTAATAATGTTCATTGATTCCATCTCAGAATTAATTCCAAGTGGGTGTGGCTAAGAACAGAGAGGGTTCCCTCTCGTCCTTTTTCTCACTTTAGGTTTCCCACTAGTCGTTGACATGGGGGTCGACTTTGAGTAGTGCAAAAGTAATATTTTCTCGGTCAAAGAAATCATGGACCTAGAAATACCCTTCTAATAAATCAACCATCTATATATGTTGTCTACATCTATCTAGACTTCAAATATAGGAATATCGAAGTTGATGTGTACCTTGAAACAAGTGGTGCTTCCAGAGTGGTTGTTGGATTCATATGCATTGTCGGCAGGTAGCCGTTGAAGGATCTGGGAAAAGTTATCCATCAATTTGTTCCTTTGATTCTCAAGGGAATCCTCAAGAAATAATTTGATAGGATCTCCTGCTCCCTCATCTTTCTTTTCTTCCAACATGGGAGGTCGTCCAGGTTTGTGAGGCTGACCTTGCAAGGGTTCAACAGGATCGAGCCTGTTGGAAATATACTGAGAGGGGGGGGTGAGTCAGTATATTTAGGGCTGAACAATTTTTCTTTTCTTTCTCTTAAAACCTTATGTTACAGCAATGCATTCAACATGTCCAGATATCTTATTGTGTCTTTACTTAGAGCATTGCATCAGATAAGCATTAAGCATAAACAAGAATAACAGAACAAACCATCAAACATACACAACACATATGAACACCAGAATTTAAGGTGGAAACCCAATTTGGGAGAAAAACACCGCTGTTGTAATCTCAGTCTTCAATATTTATTATAGAGAAAGCTTCTTACAATATATGTTGGCGCAGACTCATACCAGCACGCAGGCTCCCACCTGCAGAAGGCTACAACCTTCTCTCGTTTACTAGCTACCACTAGAAGGGAGCTACAACCCCCTTTCTGAAGGCTTCGACCCTCAGCACTACTACAGACCATGTTTCATGCTGGATCCACCAGTTTCCATACAACATACATTGACGGTCACCAGATTTATTTTAATTTCTATATATTGACATGAGTTCTTCTTGATTTCGTCTGTCATTCAAACTAGAAATTTATCATCTTCAGATCATTCTATCCATGGGTGCATTGTAGTTTCAGATTTATCAGTTAAGAACAGAGCTCGCCCATACAGATATTCCTTGGAGAAATATTTCGTTCACCACCCTTACGCCTCCACTCCTTGAATTATCATCTTTTTCCCTTTCTATAGACTTTGTCTTTATTAAAACGATGAGTCAAAAACAATTTATCTGCTAAAGGTAATCTTTTGACAATATTTTTCATTAGTTTGGCCCACGGGGTTTTTGATTTCTTTTTAATTTATTTATCAATTGATAAATAAATATATTTACAACGTTTTAATCCCTTATGATTAACCCCTCGGACTTTATAAATAATATCCAACACTTTCAAATATTTTATTATTTTCAGTTTTTGTGTATAAGTTGCTATCAACAGACCCTTTTTGAAAATCCTTGTTGATGAAGATATTTGTGAAGACGATAGTACCATGCCCTTGGAGCTTGTTTGAGACCATATAGAGCCTTTTTAAGTCTACAAACAAGGTTTTCATCATTTCCCAAAATGAATCCTTTTGGTTGTTCTATATAAACTTCTTCTTCTAGATCACCACTGAGAAAAGCAGATTTAATGTCCATTTGATAAAATTTTATTTGTTGGAAGCTTGAATAAGCAAGAAACATTCTTATGGCTTCAATTCTGGCTACAGGAGAAAATTTTTCTTCAAAGTCTATACCTTCTTTTTGAGCATACCCTTTGCACACAAGTCTAGCTTTATTTCTTATAACATCCCCATTCTCATTTAACTTGTTTTTGAATATCCATTTAGTTCCAATGACATTTTTGTCATGAGGCCTTGGTACTAATTCCCAAGTGTGATTCTTTTCGATTTGATCAAGCTCTTCATTCATGGCTTGAATCCAAAATTCATCTTTGCTAGCTTGACTAACACTGTGAGGTTCAATAGTGGACAGAAATGCCAGATTGCTAGAATATCCCACAAGAGTCCTTCTTGTTTGTACAACTGATCCATTTTCTCCCGAAATTTGAGATTCTGGATGATTCTTTTGAACATATCTAGATGGAGCCTTTTCAGACAAATCCTCTTCAGGTTCTTCACTAGGTGCACTTTTTGTATCATTACTATTTGATGTAGAAGGATATGTGTCATCATCATCTTCATTTGTTGTTTGATTTTCTTCTTTTGGAGTTGCAGGAGACTCATTAATAACAACATCAATACATTAAAGAATCTTTCGATGTCTTTTATTATAACATTTATATGCCTTACTCCTAGAGGAGTAACCAAGAAATATTCCTTCATCTGCTCTGGGTTCAAACTTGCCAAGTTTTTCATCATTATTTTTGATAAAACATTTGCTCTCAAAAATTCTAAAATGGTTTATAGTGGGAGGATTACCATACCAGAGTTCATATGGACTTTTATCACTATTTACACGAACATGTGCTTTGCTGAGAATTTTTGCTGCTGTATGTGATGCTTCTCCCCAAAATGTGTCAGTTGTTCTGGAATCATCAAGCATAGCTCTAGCCATTTGTTGAATTGTTCTGTTCATTCTTTCTACAACACAATTCTGTTGTGGAGTACCAACTACAGAGAACTGTCTTTTTATGCCATGTTGTTCATAGAATTCAAGAAATTCATTAGATGTATATTCTCCTCCTCGATCAGATCTGAGACACTTGATTTTTAGATCTAATTCATTCTCAACTAGTGCTTTGAAGATCTGAAATTTCTCGAATGCTTCATCTTTGTGTTTAAGCAGCCCAATCCAACACATTCTAGAGAAATCATTAATGAATAAGATATAGTATTCTTCACCACGTGGTGAATTTTTCCTCATAGGTCCACATATGTTAGTATGAATGAGTTCAAGAGGCTTACTTGATGATCCTTCCTTGGCATTAAATTGTAGCCTGGTTTGCTTGCCGAATTGGCAAGATTTTCATATGATATTTTCAGGTAGAGTAATATTGGGAAGATCACGAACAACTTTAATTCTGCTTGATTTGTTGATTTGAGAGAAGCTCAGATGCCCCAACCTTCTATGCCATAGCCAATTTTCTGAAGATTTACTCAAATAACATTGTTCTTTGGGGTTCTTCAATATATACAGGTTCTTTGGAGTTCTTTTTCCTTTTATAATTGATTTACCTGTATCAAGATCACATACCACACATTCTTTTGAACTAAATACAACTTCAGTTCCTTGATCACACATTTGACTTACACTTAACAAGATATGCTTTAATCCATCCACGTACATGACTTCATTGGCTTTCACCTTTTATTTTAGAAAAACAAACCCTTTTCCCTTAATGATCGCAGGAGTATCATTTCCAAATGTAACATTATTTTCCTTTTCTAGAGAACTATATGTAAGGAGTTTGTCTTTATCACCTGTCATGTGTCTTGAGCATCCACTATCAATGTACCATTGGTTTTCATCATCTTCTGCAAATAACTCTATGCCACAATTTTCAACCTGTAATTCCTTCTTTTTCCATACTTTGGAGCTTGAAGGAACATGTTCGTTTGGCTGAACTTTGCTCCTGCATTCAGATTCTTTATGGAAAAAGTTATTGCAATAAGCACATTCAACTTCATTTTGAAGAGGAGAAAAGTTGTTATAAGTATTCTTCTTTGTTTCACTATCAATCCTTTTCTTTCTTGCTTCTCTTGTCATGATGGTTTTATATGCTACACATTGAACAGCTTTATGACCAAAATTGTGACATGAGAAACATTTTCCATTGAAGAAGAAATTTCTGCGATCATAAAATCTTCTATATGAATTTACTTGTTGAGTGGTGTTTCCTTGATAGACATTCCTGCTAGTGTTCTTTGAATTGAGATGATCATGCTTTATCTGTAAAGATTCTTTATTCTCCTGCTGAGTGGCAACATGTTGCAAACCCGCTGTAACTTCTTTTAGATAATTTGGTGCTGAAGCCTGAGAATATTCTCCAATATATCCAAGACTTTTCTTTATAAGAGGAGAACGTTGTACCTTGATAATCTCATCTAATGTTTCAAATACTTTAGCAAATCTAAGGCTCAATTTTTTTACTTTCTCAAGTTCTTTTCTTTGACTTACTACTTCACACTCTAATTTCTCATTGTGTTTCTCCTTTTCTTCAAGCTGATTTTTCAGAGTTTCTATGATTATTTTACTTCCTTCTAAGAAAATTTTGAGTTTATTGTTTTCATAAAGAAAATCACTGTCTTCTAGAGCATCCACAAAAGTATCTTTTTCTTCTCTAGATTCTTTTTCAAATGCTATGAGAAGTCTAAGATCTTGTTCACACTCTTCCTCACTATCAGATAATCCATCACTATCTTCATGTGTATAGTATCTCTTTCTAGTGCTAAAGCGATTCTTATTCCCTTTTGCTACATCCTTCCCCTTTTTATGTTTTTCTTTATACAGACACTTAGCAGCATAATGACCAACTCTTCCACAATAAAAACATTTGAAAGGAAGCTTACCTTTGAACCGTCCTGTGCCAAGTTGAATTTTCTTTACAAAGTTTATCTCATCTTCTTCAGAGATATATCCTGATCATTCTGTTTTTTGTACCCCCTTCCCTTTTGTAGAAGTTCTAAAGACTGCTTCCTTGACTTCAGAAGGTCCTCCTCTTCTCATTTCATATGCATTTAGTATGCCATGAAGTTGCACCACAGTAAGGTTATGAAGATCCTGCTTTTCTTCAAGGGTAGAAACTTTTGACTCAAATTTTGTCGTTAGTGATCTTAAGACTTTCTCAACCAAGGTAGATTCGGTTATTATTTCTCCCAGGTTTCTCATACGATTTACAATATCATCAAGACGTAAAAAGAAATTGGCAATGCTCTCCTCATTATCCATTTTTAGATTCTCATATTGAATTCTGAGAGTTTGAAGTTTAGCACTTTTTACATTTGCATCACCTTCATAACTGAGAATGATTTTGTCCCATATTGTCTTGGCTGTATTTAGCTACATGAATTTGACAAATTATGATTCAGTTAGACTTCCCAATAGAGCATTGATCGCCTTTGCATTCGTTTCATAATTCTTTCTTTTCGTTGGATCTGTTGGTACTGTAGCTAGATATTGATATCCTTGTTCAATAATTGCCCATACCTTTGCTCCCAGAGACTGAAGATAGGATCTCATCCTTGTTTCCAGAAGATTAAATTGTTTCCGTTAAAGAGCGGAGGCTTGATAGATGCTATTCCATCTTGATTTCTCATCTTTCTTGATCTTCCTTCTAGCGGCTAAGCTTTTTCAGAAGGACCTCCTTTGATACCAATTGTTCTTTCCCCATGATTATGTTAATAAAACTTGAGTTATATATAATTTTCTATAATGTGCCCTGTACACACAAAACCCTTTCGAAGCTCACTGTACCGTGGCCTTAGCACCCCGAAACCTTATACAAAAACACGAATCTATCCATAGATCATTACATAGAGTTGCAGGGAATTTCATACGAGAAATGGACCAATCAATAGCCCAATTGCTCTGGGTATTTTCCACCTAACAGAGTATCACCGAAACTCAACCATACATAGATTTTCTTTCTCCTCCGTCAGAATACATATTATATTTGTACATGAATTAACTTCCGCAGGGATTCTAATATCTGTCAATTCAAATCAACCCTATCTTTGGACAACTCTCCTTCAATTCACTGCTTGTATCTGTAAATGTATTCTTCCTCTGTTCTTTGCTGCTGATCCTGCTGATCATTGTTCTCTGCAACTTTGTTGTTCTTCTTCATTTCCCATGCCGTTGCCAATTCCTCTGTCTCTGGACAACTCTGCTTCATTTAGATGCCAATTCCTTTGCCACATCCTTTGCCATCAATGACAATATTTCCAACAATCTCCCCCTTTGTCATTGATGGCAAAACTCGTCCTCTGAAAATCTTATAGGAACCCTTTGTTGCTTTGATTTTCCTCCCCCTTTGACATCAATGGCAAAGAGTTGATCATACCATGCTCCCCCTAAGATCATGCTGCATCCAGAGATGCCCAACAGCACCTCACAACCAATTTAATCTTCTGTATTTAAGTAGACCTTCTCCTCTGCATGGCAGAGACTACTCCTAGTTTTTGTCGGAGATATTCAAACGCTTCCCTGGGTAGAGGTTTGGTAAATATATCAGAAACTTTTTCTTTGGAGGAAATATACTCCAATTTCGCCTTTTTTTCAAGCACTTGTTCACGTAAGAAGTGATACTTGATGGGAATATGCTTGGTCTTGGAATGCATAACCGGATTCTTTGAGATATTGATGGCACTTGTATTATCACACATAATGGAGATAGGGGGTGAGCATTTGATTTGAAAGTCTTGTAGGGTTTTCATCATCCAGAGAAGTTGAGTGCAACATGATGCAGTGGCCACATATTCTGCTTCTATTGTAGATAAGGCAATGGAGCTTTGCTTCTTGCTGAACCAAGATACTAACCCGGGCCCCATATATAATGCACCACCGCTAGTGCTTTTCCGATCATCAAAACTTCCATCCCAATCTGCATAAGTGTATGCATGAAGAGTAAGATCAGCCTTCTTTGGACACCATAGTCCAAAATCTTGAGTTCCTTGTAGATATTTGAATATTATTTTCACAGAATATTTGAATATTGAGTTTCAGTGATACTCTGTTAGGTGGAAAATACCCAGAGCAATCTGGGTATTTATTGGTTCATTTCCCTGCAACTCTGTGTAATGATCTGTTGGTTCTCAATCTAGTCTCCTAAACTGAGCTCATTGAATTTTCAACCAGGATTTGTAAACTGCTGAAGTGAAGTGTACCATATGTACCTAGGTGCTTGTTTCCTAATGCGTTGTGTGTAGTGTTTTGTGATGTTTTTGGTCTTTTATGTTGATTTATAATGTTTTTGGTCTTTTGGAGTTTTATGTTCACAATGAAAATGCCTAGAAAACTAATAGAAAGGGGTTGGTGGTCAAAACAGAGTTAAGCCTAATGTGTGGAATGGAAAATGCAATTGGAATCACTGAAGCAGAATCTGAACTATGACTAAATAAAAGAAAAAGCTTGATAATGACTTCTTAGGTAAATGACACAAACTAAACTTGAAAAATGATCACTAAATATGCAAATCCTCTAACTAAATAGTTGAACACTAATCTTATCATGATGCAACACTTTGTTCTAAGCTCATCTACTCTATGACTAATTCCTAGTTCTATTCTGCAATTTTATTGGATATCACAGAACCTTTACTCAAAGAGTTATTGGTTTCTTTTTCAAATTAGTTCTTTTGAGGAAGAGCTCTGTTTATAAAATGATGAGGAGATTGCAGAGAGATTTCAGACCTTATAGTGATGTTATCTTCTGTTCCTATGGCTATGGATCATTTGTAGTTTTTAGAACAAGAAGATGTTTGTGAATAATGAAGGCTGTCTTGTTAATCCTAACAACTAGAGTAATCTATTGTGCAATGGATGACAATTTGAATATGAGATGCAAGTGCAATGAGTTAATCTAATAATGAACCTAAGATGCCACTAAACTAGATCAATGTTGAATTATAAGTCATCATCAAACTTGAAACAAAGTAACTGAACATGAATTAAATGCAATGAAACTCCGGAGCATTCTAACTATGCTAACATGCTTTATTCTATGAAGTTACACAATCTATTTGTTCATCATTAGTGATATTTTGGAAGAGTTCCTTCTTTTGGAAGGGGTAGAACAATTCTGACTGTGTAATTAAATGCAATTGTAAGCAAATGGACTGAAAGCAAATGAAAAACTAAGTTATCATACCCATACCCTACTCGTCATTATGATGTCTTGGGCAAGCGTTTAAGAGCAAGAACATAGATGATACGTAGTAAAAACACACAACTAAATTATTCATTATCACAGTCATGTCTTGAACTTCTTAAGGATGTCTTGGAAGAGTTTCTTCTTGTGGAAGAGTGATTAGAACAAGTGTAACTATGATAGTGAATAGAAAAAACTACAACTAATTCCTACAGTACTATAGCTATTCATCATTCATCATTATAATATGTTGGAAGAGTGTCTTCTTGTGAAAGAGCTGGAATGAATATAACTACAGTAGCTAGTTAAAACAACTACAAATTCAACTCCTATTTCTACAATACTATAGTCATTCAACATTCATCATTATGGTCTTTTGGAAGAGTATCTTCTGGTGGAAGAGTTAGAATGAGTACGACTACAGTAGCTAACAAAAACAACTATTAATTCAAATGCAAAGTGTAAAGGCAGCTAGAAAAACTTATCTAATTTACGCAAACCAAATCCGTGCAAGAGGCAGGGGCCCTCTACCACTTGACGGCATTTAACTCCAAATTAAATCACGCCTTCAAAATAACTTTGTCTGCTCCATTAACGATGAAATAGTTTGAACATAACACTCTGCGTTTTCAGGAATGTATCACAGAGTTTAAAAAAAATCGAGCAGCAAATCTAACATCAAATCTCTAACACAGCTCTCGGTCTCCCCAAGAGTTTATAAAGCAAATACACGTAACAATAATTACAACAATTTAGGAATAATGTCTTTCCTTATCCGAATCATGTTAGGACTCTTTGAGGTGGCTACGTGAAGGAGAAAAGACATCTGGACTGAGACAGTCCTAATAGAAGTCTTCCTTCATAAATGTGTTCCCACGTGCATAACCGTACCCAGAATCCATTTCTTCCTCCATGATGAGCAATGAACCATGTAGACATGACATGGATCATGCCCATATGCGGTTTTTCTCAAGAGGCCACCTGGAACATACTCAAACATGAAGGCAGCTTCAGAATCGCCGGTTAGCTACGGAATGTCTGCATTCTGCAGCTAGTTCCGGTCAAAATGCTTAACAATGGCAAAAATCACAAAATTCAATAAGTCAGTCATGTATATCATTCTAGAAGTAATTTTAACTATATTTATTGATCAATTGGGTCTAAGATAGAAATGGACAAGGGAAAATAAGGTAAAATGAGGTGAAGGAAAGCACAAATTTGAGGCTCAACATACCCCCACGGCTGTCTCTTTGCATGTCCTCATGCAAATTATCCTATGAATTCAGAGGCTTCTGCAAGGACATCTAATCCCCTTCTTCTCCTTTGTCTGGAAGCTAGAGGTCTTCTAGGTTTCCTGATAACAAGTTTGAACCTGAGGTTGGTGAGTGCCCTGATTAGCTTTTTGTTCCTTGTCTTCAACTTTTCATTGGTCCTCTCCACTTTGTCTATATGCAGGGATAAGGTTGAGTTCATATCAGTTTTGAGCTTGATTTGATCTTTGAGAATTTCATTCTCATTTTTGATGTGTCTATTCAGTAATTCTAACTCATACCTATCCCTTCTTAATATATCTATTTCAGACAGTGGAGGACTGGGGGTTCTCTCTCTGCTTTCTGAAGTTGTCCTCTCTAAAGTTTCCACATAATCATAAATTTCCTGTTGAGCAGGATCAATTTCAGGGGTTCCTTCATAAAAATCCTCTTCATCATCCTCTTCAATGGGTGTTTCTTCATCTTCTATATTGATTACCCCTGTTTGTTTGATTAGTGTTTTCTTTAGTTTTCCCTTTAATCTGTGGCTTCTCCTAGGCTGAGAGGATCCCTCTCCTTTCTCTGTGGAAGATTCCTTGATTATCTTCTCTTCCTTAAGTTGCCTCTTGATTCGAGTCAACTTCTCCAAAATGATTTCCTCACTGCTCTCTTGGACTGGTTTGTCAATTTCAACTTTTGAAGCCCTCCATTTCCTACTTCTCTTTGTAGGTTGTGGTTCAGGTGATGGTTCTTTTGCTTCTTCAAAATGATTTCTTATTAAGAAATCATCCCATGTATCATTTGTTTTAGCTAGATGATGCTCAATCAAAATTTTGACCAAAGCATGATGATACAGGGTTGTCTCTAAAAATTGAACTCTTCTCTGAACACAGGAAGCCATCTTCTTCAGACTTTGAAGCAAGAAATATGGTAGGTTTAAGTCTTCTCCCAGAAAATGCATCATTAGTCTAATGTGGTAGACATAAAATGTCCCATATCTACCCTCACATGTAACAAATTTTTGTAAAGAAGTAGTATGTTTCTCCATTTGTTTTTCAATGCAGTATTGGGAATTCCTTTCTTGAATACACTAACATCCATATTTGGTGATTTTAAAATTTGTTTCCAGGAGTCATTGTGGAATTCTCTATTTTTAAACCATCTCTCTCTCCAGTTCTGAGCAACCCTGTAGCCTCTGCAATAAAAAATTCAGTGACAGTAAACTTGACATCCCCTACTTCAACCTCGGTTCCTTGAAATGATCTTGCAAATGTTTTAGTGACTTCCTTATGGAAGCCATTAAATTTTTCCAAAAATTGAAGCCATCCTATTTGTTGTAACATTTCTTTGCATTGTGGGTAGCCTTCTAAATATTTTGAACCCACTGGTTCAGTCCTTACGATGAAACCCATGATTTTTTCAATATCAAATTAACACTCTTCTACCCACAAAACAATGACTTTAACTTTCGGATTGAAATGGCTTCAAGCTCTAAATGAAAATGGCTTCAATTTTGGAATGACATACCTCTGATTGATAATGAAAAATGCCTTCAAAACCTCGGACTGATATGCTTCTGTTGACAATTGAACTTTAGAGTGATATGCCTCTGTTTGATCATGAAAGCAGTTTCAAATTTCGAACTGATATGTCTCTGATAGACAGTGGGAGATGGCTTCAAATTTCTTTTTGTACAAT
Source organism: Pinus albicaulis (assembly GCA_034641835.2). Classification (NCBI taxonomy): domain Eukaryota; kingdom Viridiplantae; phylum Streptophyta; class Pinopsida; order Pinales; family Pinaceae; genus Pinus; species Pinus albicaulis. Next base: position 331,578,061 of record CM076577.1, on the reverse strand, counting down.
ACCTCTGGCTCTTAGTAGCAAAAGACTTCAAACTCAATCACTGCAACACCTCTGTCTCTGGTAACAAAAGACTTCAAACTCAACACTGCAACATCTCTGTCTTTGGTAACAAAAGACTTCAAACTGCAACACCTCTGTTTCTGGTAGCAAATGGTTTCAATTTTAACACCTCTTGTCTTTTGATAACAAAAGACTTCAAACTCACACTGCTACAATTCTGTGTTTATGGTGAAAATACTTCAAACTCCGTCCACAGTGATATTTTATCTGCCCACAGTGATATTTTATCTGCCCACGGAATCAAGTGGCTTTAAGTTCTCACACTGTTATACTTTTAAATTTACCCTTCTGCTCTGCTCTGCGTTTACAATGCTCAATGCTATTCAAACTGATATCCTTTATCTCTGCTCCTGGTGATAATAATATCTCTGTCTTCGGAATGGAATGCCAGCTACGGAATGAAGTTATGGTAGTGTTCACGGAATGGAGTAGTGGAGTGAGGTGGAGGGATTGTATTAATGATTGAAGAGACGGCGGAGGATTTTACGACGGTAGAGGGAATCATCATTAAATGATTTGGTTAAGAGACGTGGAAAATTCAAATACCTTGGCCATTTCACCGCTTAAATGCTATCGGATATGAAATTTGAAATGGAAGATTTTAATCCAAAGTCTGTAGAGGGTTTGTTGGTGTTTGATCAATAAAAACAATTAAAATAACCTTTTCGAATAATCCATAACTAAACTATGCTAAACTTTTATGAAATGCCATTGTAATTTTAAACTTGTTACCTCTGCCCTTTATTTGATTTTTGTAGCCTTTGTCTTCTCTGCTCATCTTTGGAGGAATCTTTCATAATTTTCTTGATGCTTTTGATTCATGAATTCACTGGGTCACTTTGTTGCAATTCTGATGTCTGCTAGTTGATGCCTTCAGGGTTTATAGCTGCGGAAAGACTGTCGGGCTGCAGAAAGGCTGATCAGCTGCAGAATGTCCACTAAGCTGCAGAATGTTCCTGTAGAACATTTTAATCATGAAAATGGAATGTTTTTGGAGTATGGGTGAAATGTTATGTGGTATGAATGAAAATGGATGATGGATTATGATATGTATGAAGTGGATAATGGAATGAAATGGATTCAGTTCATGAAATGGAATGAAGGAACATAAGGGCTGTACTGCAATTCATGACATATTTTATCCACTTACAGCAAGATATCAAATTTTGTGTTTTGACATGAAAATGAGATGGATGGAAGATGGAATGAGATGGGTGAAGTGTGGAATAGAGTGTAATATGAATGATGGATGAGATGGAGTATGGATGAAGGAGTGAGATGAAATGAATCATAAGCACTATGGAACTGAACTTATGATTTTTATAACAGCTGCTTATAAAAACAAAAATGGGAAAAGTTAGAGTGTCAGAGAGACTCTGATTTTCACCCTATCCTTTCTGTATAAACATGCCAATCAATGATTGGTTTTCATGTTTATACCTTTATTTTATTTTTATTTTTTTTTCAAAAGAGAAATGCTTCAGAAAATTTAATCAAGTTGATGAAGAAGAGAGACTCTTCTTCATTAACTTCACATCATTGTCTTCTTGGAACTTCTTGATAAACTCTTCTCTTGAGAGTGGCTTGTGGTATAACTTCAGTCTATGACCATTCACAAGAAAAGTGACCTCTTCTTCATCTATAGTTCTGATTTTTACTGCCCCATTATCAAAAATTCGAACAATTTCATATGGCCCAAGCCAATGTGTCTGAAATTTTCCTTGAAAATCCTTGAATTTTGAATCAAACAAGAGAGCCCAGTCACCCTCTTTGAATTTCTTCTCCTTGATGTACTTTTCATGCCATCTAGCCCTTTGCTATTGGACTAGACTTGTTTTCTGAACTGCATCTTGTCTGATCTCATCCAACTCATTAATTTGCTCCAGTCTATGCTTTTGTGCCTCCGTTAGATCAAGTCCTAGCTGAACTGCCATCTTGAATGTTTGAATTTGGAATTCTATAGGAAACAAAACTTTCTTTCCAAAAACAAGTTCATAAGGAGTATGGCCTGTTGTGTTTCTCCATGTAGTTCTATAGGCCCATAAGGCTTCAGGAAGCCTATCTACCCAATCTCTTCTATGTAGATGAACAATCTTTGTTAGGATTCCTTCAATGACTTTATTAGTGGATTCCACTTGACCATTTGCTTGTGGATGATAAGGAGTAGATGTTCTATGTCTGATTTTGTAATTCTCCATCATTTGCTCCACTAGCCTTGATGTAAATTGAGCTCCTTGATCTGTAACAATTTCCCTTAGGACACCAAAACGAGTAAAAATATCCTCAAAAAGAAAAGTAACTACATATGATTCATTAGCAACAAGTAATGGTTTAGCTTCTACCCACTTAGTAACATAATCGGTGCAAACTAATATGTATTTCTTTTGTCTTGATGGAGGACTAATAGGTCCTACAAAATCCAAGGCCCATTTTTCAAAAGGTTCAATGTGTACCTGAGGTTGTAATGGCATCTCACCCGAAGGAGAAGGTTTCCCTACCCTTTGGCAACTGTCACACCTTTTGACATATTCCCTTGCATCTTTAAACAAAGATGGCCAATAATATCCTAAATTAAGGATCTTATGAAAATTTCACTCTTGTACGCAGAAGTGTACACCCCAAGGTTAAATCTTGACATCTGTAAAAATTTGACATCTCATCTTCACGAACACACCTTCTAATGATCAAATGCGGACTGTCTTGTACAACTCGATAGCGACCCATGAATATCATACCACTATCATTATATGGGTTTTGTGTGTACAGGGCACATTATAGAAAATTATATATAACCCGAGTTTTATTAACATAATCAAGGGGAAAGATCAATTGGTATCAGAGGAGGTCCTTCTGAAAAATCTTAGCCGCTAGAAGGACGATCAAGAAAGATGAGCAATCAAGATGGAATAGCATCTATCAGGCCTCCGCTCTTTAACGGAAATAATTTAATCTTCTGGAAAACAAGGATGAGATCCTATCCTCAGTCTCTAGGATCAGAGGTATGGGAAATTGTTGAACAAGGATATCAATATCCAGCTGCAGTACCAACAGATCCAATGGAAAGAAAGAATTATGAAACGAATGCAAAGGCGGTCAATGCTCTATTGGGAAGTCTAACTGAATCAAAATTTGTCAAAGTCATGCAGCTGAATACAACCAAGACAATATGGGACAAAATCATTCTCAGTTATGAAGGTGATGCAAAGGTAAAAAGTGCTAAACTCCAAACTCTCAGAATTCAATATGAGAATCTAAAAATGGATAATGAGGAGAGCATTGCCAATTTCTTTTTACGTCTTGATGATATTGTAAATCGTATGAGAAACTTGGGAGAAACAATAACTGAATCTACCTTGGTTGAGAAAGTATTAAGATCACTAACGACAAAATTTGAGTCAAAAGTTTCTGCCCTTGAAGAAAAGCAGGATCTTCAAAACCTTACTGTGGTGCAACTTCATGGCATACTAACTACATATGAAATGAGAAGAGGAGGACCTTCTGAAGTCAAAGAAGCAGTCTTTAGAACTTCTACAAAAGGGAAGGAAGTACAAAAAACAGAAGGATCAGGATATATCTCAGAAGAAGATGAGATAAACTTTGTAAAGAAACTTCGACTTGGCACAAGACGGTTTAGAGGTAAGCTTCCGTTAAAATGTTTTGATTGTGGAAGAGTTGGTCATTATGCTACTAAGTGTCCTTATAAAGAAACACATAAAAAGGGGAAGGATGTAGCCAAAGGGAATAAGAATCACTTTAGCACTAGAAATAGCTACTATACACATGAAGATAGTGACAGATTATCTGATAGTGAGGAAGAGTGTGAACAAGATCTTAGACTTCTCATGGAATTTGAAAAAAAATCTAGAGAAGAAATAGATACTTTTGTGGATGCTCTAGAAGAAAATGATTTTCTTGATGAAAATAATAAACTCAAAATTTTCTTAGAAGAAAGTAAAGTAATCATAGAAACTCTGAAAAATCAGCTTGAAGAAAAGGAGAAACACAATGAGAAATTAGAGTGTGAAGTAGTAAGTCTAAGGAAAGAACTTGAGAAAGTAAAAACTCTGAACCTTAGATTTGCTAAAGGATCTGAAACATTAGATGAGATTATCAAGGTACAACGTTCTCCTCTTATAAAGACAGACAGGTCTTGGATATATTGGAGAATCTTCTCAGGCTCCAGCACCAAATTATCTAAAAGAAGTTACAGCGGGTTTGCAACATGCTGCCACTCAGTAGGAGAATAAAGAATCTTTACAGATAAAGCATGATCATCTCAATTCAAAGAACACTAGCAGGAATGTCTATCAAGGAAACACCAATCAACAAGTAAATTCATATAGAAGATTTTATGATCGCCGAAATTTCTTCTTCAATGGACAATGTTTCTCATGTCACAATTTTGGTCATAAAGATGTTCAATGTGTAGCATATAAAACCATCATGACAAGAGAAGCAAGAAAGAAAAGGATTGATAGTGAAACAAAGAATAATACTTATAACAACTTTTCTTCTCTTCAAAATGAAGTTGAATGTTCTTATTGAAATAACTTTGGCCATAAAGAATCTGAATGCAGGAGCAAAGTTCAGCCAAAAGAACATGTTCCTTCAAGCTCCAAAGTATGGAAAAAGAAGGAATTACAGGTTGAAAATTTTCGCATAGCGTTATTTGCAGAAGATGATGAAAACCAATGGTACATTGATAGTGGATGCTCAAGACACATGACAGGTGATAAAGAAAAACTCCTTGCATATAGTGCTCTAGAAAAGGAAAAGAATGTTACATTTGGAAATGATACTCCTGCGATCATTAAGGGAAAAGGGTCTTTTTTTCTAGAAGAAAAGGTGAAAGCTAATGAAGTCATGTACGTGGATGGATTAAAGCATAACTTGTTAAGTGTAAGTCAAATGTGTGATCAAGGAACTGAAGTTGTCTTTAGTTCAAAATAATGTGTGGTACGTGATCTTGATACAGGTAAAGCAATTAAAAAAGGAAAAAGAACTTCAAACAACTTGTATATATTGAAGAACCTCAAAGAACAATGTTATTTGAGGAAATCTTCAGAAAATTGGCTATGGCATAGAAGGTTGGGGAATCTGAGCTTCTCTCAAATCAACAAATCAAGCAGACTTAAATTTGTTCATGATATTCCAAATATTACTCTACCTGAAAATATCATATGCAAATCTTCCCAATTCGGCAAGCAAACCAGGGTACAATTTAATGCCAAGGAAGGATCATCAAGTAAGGCTCTTGAACTCATTCATACTGGCATATGTGGACCTATGAGGAAAAATTCACCACGTGGTGAAGAATACTATATCTTATTCATTGATGATTTCTCTATAATGTGTTGGATTGGGCTGCTTAAACACAAAGATGAAGCATTTGAGAAATTTCAGATCTTCAAAGCACTAGTTGAGAATGAATTAGATCTAAAAATCAAGTGTCTGAGATCTGATTGAGGAGGAGAATATACATCCAATGAATTTCTTGAATTCTGTGAACAACATGGCATAAAAAGACAGTTCTCTATAGCTGGTACTCCACAACAGAATGGTGTTGCAGAAAGAATGAACAAAACAATTCAACAAATGGCTAGAGCTATGCTTGATGATTCCGGAACACCTGACACATTTTGGGGAGAAGCAGCACATACAGCAACAAACATTCTCAACAAAGCACATGTTCATGTAAATAGTGATAAAACTCCATATGAACTCTGGTATGGTAATCCTCCCACTATAAAGCATTTTAGAATTTCTGGGAGAAAATGCTTTATCAAGAATAATGATGAAAAACTTGGAAAGTTGGGGACATGCAAAGGAAAATAGAGAAAGAATAGACTGCTATGATACCATTGATCGGGATTTATGCAGGAACACAACAGAAAAAAAATATGCCCATAAATACAAATATGCAGTGAAAATTACACTTCATTTCATTAATATCAAATAACTAGAATATGATTACAAACATAATGGAAATAAACTAGCTAGGGCATTGGTAGCTTATCTCTGAGAAGAGATGTGGTGGCTACAAGCCTTTGAATTGTGTTACAATGATGCTCCAAGGCCTATTTATTATCTAGAAACAATTGGAAACCCTAAACATCCAAAAACCTAACCCTAGGAGATGAAGCGCCAAAACTATGAGCTCTATTTGGGTAAATTGGTACATCAACTTCTCGGGGACCTAACTTTGGCATACGATCTCCGTTTTATGTGCACAATACCTCATTATAAATATATGACCGAGGATTACAACTTGAAAGTGACCAAATTTAGTTGAAGACCCATATTGGTCTTCGTTTTCCAAAAAACCGTTTTTTAGGGCCTCAAAATAGCTCTGGAAGTTCAGGAGCCGAAAATATGAAAAAATTAGTAAATTGTGCTACAATTAAGGAAAATAAAAAGATAGGAGAAAAAATTGTGGGGGTCCAAGTGGAAATGGTCCCCATTTCGTTGAGTTCCTCCATGAGATGAGGAAACTTTTGTTGATCTTGGTCCCTAATGAACCACTTGCCCTCGTGAAGGAGTTGGCCTGCTTTGAAAATTCAAATAGTTGGATGCTCTGTTGGTTGGTGTTCTTGATCTGTATGTCCATCATACAATTAGTTGTGTCTTGTTCCATGCAGTCTAGGTTGAACTATGTTATTGTGAGTTGTTTTACCATGTCAGATGTGTCTAGTAGAGGTGGAAAGTAAAGCTGAAGGTGGTCCCCATTGAACGCTAGGTGCAGACCAAGGAATGGTGAAATAATGAGCTCGAAGGCATTGTACCCTACATCCTTGGTGATGGCATACAACCCATATTGGAGCGGGTGAAGCTTGTAGTGGGTTCCAACGAGGCACTCCTTTTTCAAAATCAACCCCACTTTTTCGCCCACCTGGAAGTTTTTTGGCACCCGATGCTGATCATGTCGCTGCTTGTACTTGGCATAGGATTTATCCAAGATGTCGTGGACCTCGTGGATGCATTCAATATAGCTAGTTTCTTTATCAGCCTCAGACAATACATGTGTGGATTCTATCTATGTGGCCGAATGAGGTATGGAAACATCAGGCAACGACGTGCCTAGGGTCAAATCAATGGAGTGCTTGACTTGACAGTGTAGAGGAACCTCTGTGGCTGAGGATAAAATGTCCTTGTATTCCTCCACATATTTTTCCATCTATCGCTACCACGCAAGAGAGCCCTGTTTGGATGCTGCAGCCACAATATTATTCTTTCCCTATGGGTGAATCATAATAAAATCAAATTTCCTAGTTTGGGAAATAAATTTACTTCATTTCTTTGCAATACTCAAAGAGATGGAAGAAGGCAGTACTAACTCCGGTATCATGTACAACTTATTTCCCAAAGTAATAATAATAAAATGATGCCTAGAATCATACAAAACATGTCACTTCCACAAGTATGGTTGGCCTAATAATACATCATACACACTAAGAGGAGCAACATCACATAGTACCTCATCGATCAATGGCTTCATGTTGTACAGAAGGCAACACTGCTGGCAGATGCAAAGATCTCTTCCTTGGTGTAGCCACCTAATGGTATATGAATGCGGGTGTTTTGTGGTTGGTATGCTGTGTCACTTCACAACCTCTATTTAAATGAGGTGCTTTTGTCTTCCCCTATTGACAAGGAATTGTAGTGGATGACCCTTCACTCACATTTGGGAATGGAAGAGGTGCTTCCCCTCCTCTGGATCATCAATCTCCTCCCTCTAGAGCTTGGTGGTGGAAATGGTGGCATTGGGTTTCACATCAATGATTTTCGTCCCTTTGTCATTTCCCTTCTCTGGTTTTAAATCAGAATCAGAACATGCATCTAATTTAGATGCTTACAGTTCGTCCACCATGGACTATTTGGCTGAACACTTTCTTGTGTTGTGAGTGGAGTTGTTATGAAATTCACACCACTTCCCCATGTCCTTCTTTGGCTTTGTGGTGTTGTTTCGAGTCTCCTTATTTTGGATTTGTCCCTTATTCTATGTTTCAAGGGCACCTTTCCTTAGCTTCGGATTCGCGGATGCAAAGTCTCACTTCTTCTACTTAAATTTTTGCTTGATCTTGGCAGCATATGGATATGCCATGCCAAGCAAGGTAATGTCAAGGAACTCCATTTCCTCCTGAATGTATCTGTGCAAATAGTTGCAGTACTTGAGCACTAAATTTTTCTCCAAATATTTAATACCCAACTTTTTGCGTAGGGTATGGAACCAATTCGTCAACTCGCACACATCTTGATCCCTTTGCTACTGCAGCATGGTCCCTTGGATTTAGCTGTCCTCATAGCTCCCCACCGAGTAATATTTTTTCTTGATGCCATATCAGAATGAATTTCAAGTGGGTGCGGCCAAGAAAAGAGAGAATTCCCTCTTGTCCTTTTTCTCACAGTAGGTTTCCCACCAATTTTTAACATGGGGGAGGCTTTGAGGAGTGCAAAAGAAATATTTTATCTCTCAGAGAAATAATGGACCGAGAAATATATTTCCAAAAAATTCAACCATCTATCTACGACATCTGCATGTATCTGGCCCTCAAGTACAAGAATGTAAAAGTTGACCTGTACGTTGAAAGGAGTGATGCCTCTAGAGTGGCTGCTGGATGGAGATGCGCTGTCGATGGGCAACCGTTGAAGGATTTGGGAAAAGTTATCCATCATCACATTCCTTTATTTCTCGAGGGCCTCGTCGAGAAATAATTTGATAAGATCTCGTTCTCCCTCATATTTATTTTCTTCCACCATGGGAGGTGATCGGGTTTTGTGAGGTTGATATTGCAAGGGTTTAACCAAATCGATCCCTAACTCCCTATACCCTGACCTCGTTGGGGACATGCAAAGAAAAAAAGAGAAAGAGAAAACTGCTATGATACCATTGATCCGGATTTAGGCAGGAACATAAAAAAATATGAATATACCCATATATACAAAGATGCAGTGGAAATAACACATAATTTCATTAATATCAAAGAACTAAAATATGATTACAAACATAATGGAAATAAACTAGTTAGGGCATTGGTAGCTTATCTCTAAGACAATATGTGGCAGCTACATTCATCTGAACTATGTTAGAATGAGGATAAAATGCCCATTTATGATTGAGAAACAATGGGAAACACTATACATCCAAAAACCTAACCCTAGGAGATGAAGCACCAAAACTATGGGCTCCGTTTGGGTAAATTGGTACATCAACGTCCCAAGGACGTAACTTTGACATACAATGTCTTTTTGATGCACACACTACCTCGTTAGAAATATATATTCAAGGACGACATTGTTTGAGTGGCTAACATTAGTTGAGGACCCAAATTGGTCCCCGTTTTCCTAAAAACCATCATTTGGGGCCTCAAAATGGCTATGGAAGTTGAAGACCCAAAAAAATATCAAAAATAGTAAATTGTGCTACAATTATGGAAACTGGAAATATGAAAGAAACAATGGTGGGGGTTGAACTGGAATAGGCCAGTGGCCACCAATATCCACATGAATCATTTATTCACTCTTTTGAATCTTGATACTTTGAAGATTGTCCTTGAGTGTCAGCTTCCTAGGGTAACTATTATTCTGGAATAACTTAGTCATTGCTTGCCACATTGCATATGGAGTCTCCTTCCCATGGATATTAGAGACAATATCATCTTCTATTCCCTCCAATATGATCCTCCTCTCCATAGAAACACACTTCTTCCATTCTTCTAGATAATTGTGCATCAATAGTTGTTTTTTTAGAAATTTTTTGTTAATGTATTCCTTCAACCCATTATCCTCCAATATGGCCTCCATCATGTACTTCCATACAAAATAATTCGAGCTACCCTCAAGGGCATACTCGAGACTTAGTGGTTCGGATTTATGCATGAACGCAACATAATACACATATAACCATAAGCACATAGATGTAGCAGAAATAATATTTCATTTTATTAATAAAAAATGACTGAAATAGGCTTGCAAACATAATGGAAACTAGATAGCGTGCTGGTATCATATCTCTGAGAGGATAAGTTGTAGATACAGGCCTCTGAAATGTGTTACATTGAGGCTGAAATGCCTATTACAGACATAATGGAAATAGATGAGCGGGTGAAGGCACTGGTAGCATATCTCTGAGAAGAGATGTGATAGCTACATGCCCCTCCACTATGTTACAATTAGGCTTGAAGGCCTACTTATTGTTCAGAAACAATGGAAAACCCAAAACATCCAAAAACCTAACCCTAGGAGATGAAGCGCCAAAACTATGGGTCCTGTTTGGGTAAATTGGTGTTTCAACTTCTCGGAGACGTAACTTTGGCATCTGATCTTCATTTGACACGCTCAATAGCTCATTAGAAAGACCTATCTGAGGAATAAAAGTTTTTGTGTAATAAAAATCATTCCATGGACCTATGGTTCTCTTGGTTTTCCCAAAAAAAATCATTTAGGGCATCAATATGGCTCCAAAAGTTTAGGACCCGAAAAACTGCTAAAAATAGTAAGTTGTGTTGAAACTTAAAAATTGAAAGAACTGATGGTGGGGGTTCAAATGGAATAGGTAGGTAGCTGCCAATATCCACCTGGATTACTAAGGCCCCAAAATGGCTCTTGGAGTGCAGGACCTGAAAACTTGCTAAAAATAATAAGCTGTTGGAAGTGAAAAACTAAAAGAATTGATGGTGCGGATCTAAATGGAATAGGTGGGTGGCCACCGCTATCCGCTTGGATCATTCCTCCCTCCTTAGGAAGAAATGGTCCCCATTGTGTTAAGTTCCTTCGTAAGGGGAAAATTCTGCTAAACTTGGTATTGGATTTGTCCACGATGACGCGAACCTATTGGCAAATGTGCTAGATGTAGATGTGTTGTCGGTGGGCAGCCGTTGCAGGATGTGGGAAAAGTTTTCCATCATCATGTTCCTCTATTTCTTGAGGGCCTCCTTGAGCAAGTTTTTGATAGCATCTCCTGCTCTCTTGTCTTTCTTTCTTTATGCCATGGGGGTCGTCGGGGTTTACGAGGTTGATCTTGCAATGGTTCAACCAGATCAAGCTCAAACTCCTTGTACCCTGACCACTTTGGGGACATGCGAAGAAAAATAGAGAAAGAGCAGACCACTCTAATACCATTGATCCTGATTTATGTAAGAATGCAACAGAATCCACATATAACCATAAGCACAGAGATGCAGCGGAAATAATGTTTCATTTAATTAATAAAAAATTATTGAAATAGGCCGAAAAACATAATGGAAACTAGCTAGGACGATGGTAGCATATCTATGAGAAGATATGTGGCAGCTACAAGCCTCTTAACTGTGTTACATTGAGGCTTGAAGGCCTATTGTAGACATAATGGAAATAGATGAGCAGGCAAAGTCACTGGTAGCGTATCTCTGAGAAGATATGTAACAAATACATGCCCCTCCACTGTCTTACAATGAGGCTCAAAGTCCTATTCATTGTTAAGAAACAATGGAAAACTTGAAACATCCAAAAACCTAACCCTAGGAGATGAAGCGCCAAAATTGTGGGTCTCGTTTGGGTAAATTGATGCTTCAACTTCTCGGGGATGTAACATTGCCATCCAATCTCCATTTTACATGCTCAATATCTCATTATAAATATCTACCCGAGGAATTAAAATTTTGATGTGAACAAAATCATTCCATGGACCCATGTTGCTCCCGTTTTTCCCAAAAAATGTTGTTTAAGGCCTCAAAATGGCTTCGGATGTTCAGGACTCAACTCCTAAAAATAGTAAGTTGTGCTGAAACTTAAAAATTGAAAGAACTGATGGTGGGGGTTCAAATGGAATAGATGGGTAGCCACCAATATCCACCTAGATCACTAAGGCCCCAAAACAGCTCCGGGAGTGCAAGACTCGAAAACTTGCTAAAAATAGTAAGTTGCTGGATGTGAAATGTTAGCCTATTTCATAAAGGCAATTATAAATCCAAAAGAAAATAAATTGAATAATTTAAAGTTAGGATAAATATATTTATTAAATTATAATATTTAATAAATATTAGAGATATTTAGAAATTGAAATTTGTTAATAAAAATTAGAACTCTAGAAAAGAGTCGTTTCCTAGGCTCTAAGTTAGGAGTGAAGTTAGTAGAGTGGTTAGAAACTCATTTATTGTAAATAGACACTTGTTGATTTTCCAAGTGATCCATAACTAGATTAAGTTAGAACATAGAGCTTATAAATAGGATTGTTTCCTATTTCATTGTGTAATGTGAGAGTAGTGTGAGAATGAGAGTTTACGTCTGTAAACTCCTGCATTTTGTAATGTAATATTTTTTCATGATTAATAAAGGTGTGTGTCTAAGGACACTTCTGAATCTACATGTGGTATCGGAGCCACGGTGATGCAGTGAGGATGAGATTCCAACTCTATCAGGTCGTGGAAAACTCAACTCCGTTGAAGTGATCAACAAAAGATTGGTATGAAATTTGCAAACTTTTTTTTATTGATTTTAGATCTGCAAATTCTAATATCATTTTTTGAAAGCAAAAAATGCAAATCTGTGTTTTTTTCAAATTGTTTGAGTGAATAAAAACAAAAATAAGGAAGAGCGCTAGCGCTGTTGAACATGGTTGTATAAATTTTCATTTTGGCATCGATTTATATAAATCGATTCTGAACATTGTATGAAACATCGAACATTGTATAAAACATTGTAAAAGTGTTTATATGAAAAATCGATTCCCATTGTAAAAGCTACATATAAATCGATTCTGGCATCGATATAAATTAGCTTACTAGCATCGATTCTGCATTTAAAATTAGTGTTGAACCAACATTGCAGTAACATTGCAGAGCCAACATTTTCCAGAATAAGAACATCGTTTCTTTCATGTAACATCGACTTCTGCTCTGCGTTTTAATTGGCATCGATTGGTATCAATTCTACATTTTGAGCAAATCAATTATGCAAATCCCCTATGTTGAGCATTCTGGCATCGATTGGTATGGGTATGGGTTTCTTCATCGATTAGTATGTGGTATTGAAACCTGCATTTTGAAATCTGCAACGTTTTGAAATCTTGGTATTGAAACCTGCGTTTTGAAATCTGCAACGTTTTGAACGGATGTATGTGGTTTTGAAACCTGCGCTTTTAAACAATGTTTTAAATTAATTGAAACAGCCTTTGACAGCATATTGAGCCAGCGTTTTTATGAATAGAACCAATGTTCTGCGTTTTCTGAAGTGAATTATGCATTCAGGCATCAACAACATTTTTGGCATCGACTTCTGCAACAGCGTGTTTGACAACGTTTGAAAGGCTTCAATCCAGCGTTTGAAAGGCACTCATTCTAGTGTGTTGGAACACCCTTTTTTAAAAACAAAAAAAAAAGTTTGCCAGCGCTAGAACCACCGTTTTGAAATCTGCAAGATCGATTTTGAATAATCGATTATGAACCAGCATTTGATATGATGATACCATGTTCAATTTTTTTTGCAAGTGCATTATTTGAGTCCTCGCCAATTTGTTGAGAAACTATCAAAGGAATTAGGAGTAGAGGGAGTGGTGGCAGGTGCAAATTACAGATTTGGTTACAAGGCTTCTGGTGTTGCATCCGATTTGGTCCAATTGTGTGGGGAATATGGTCTTAAGGCTTACATTGTAGATCCCGTTATGGATAATTTTGATAGATCCAATTCAGAACAAGGAAATATAGGAGCAGATTTTCGAGAGAAAGGGCAGGTCTCTTCAACTCTTGTCTGTAAAGCTCTAGCTGCTGGCAATATGAAACGCGTTGAATAATTATTTGGTAGGAAGCTTCAACTGGTGTTAACAATCCAGCGTTTGAAATTGTAATTCGAACCAACTTCCAGCATTGAACCAGCGTTGAACCAGCGTTTGACATTGTAATTCGAACCCAACTTCCAGCATTTGAAACCAGCGTTTTAATGATGTGTGAAAGGTTTGCAGCATTTAATGAAATGTGAAAGGTTTGATTCAAGGATTCTATCTGCATTACTAACATTTTCTGCCAGATAGGAAACTGAAGTATTTTGGCCAGCAATCTCTTCATGTTCTATCAGAAACAAAGGATGCAAATTCACTTCTTCTATTTTGGTATTGGGAAGATTGTCTAAAGCGCAAGTTTGAGCGCTTTGTCATTGCATTGGAAGATGCTTCCAAAGATGCACTACCTTTCTTAGAAGACAAAGTCTTGAAGACAATGTTTGATCTTCTTAAAAATAAACTTGAACAAGAACATAAGCTCCTTTCGACACTTGTGAACAAGCTTGGTGATCCGGAAAGGTAAGTTAATTTGCTGGCCCACGTTATTTCATGTGACTTGGAATTTGAACATAATATTGTGAGACTTCATTCATGTTGGAATACTCCCCGAAATGCTGTTATCTCCCAGCTCTATGATCTCCAATGCCTTGCAATTCTATAGAGATGAAGTGATACCTCTTTTTCCAGCTTAAATTCATTGAAAATTTTGACTGAAGAAGTATTGAAAGAGTACATTTAAAAGTGCTTTGAGAAGTATTTTTAATGTAGAGTCACTTTTTTTGAGGTCCAATTACAACATAGAGTCATAAGGGTGATGTTTTAAAATCCTTGGAGTGATAAGTTATATTTTTTAATTTGGACAACTCAAGAGAGTTTCCATTTGTATTTGGAGTGATAAGGAAAAGCCATTGTTGTAACTCAAAGTATTGTCTTACTTTGAGAGAGATCGTGTCACTATCCATTTAGATTTTAAAGGCGAGTTGTTTCAAAGCGCTCCCAGCTTGGCATTATCATTTCTTCAGATGATGTACTCCAGTGATTAATAAAGACATATTATTTTTGGTGTTGATGTATCCTAGAACCGCCCGAAATTGAATAAGGGGATCTTAGGTACACCATGTGTGTTTGATGGCGCATGTTTTTTTATGGCTTCATGTTGTTGTTTTTTATTTGTGTCTAGTTGTGACACATCAATAATTTCATCACATACATGAAATTCAATATCAGCAAGCACAACACATAACGAAATAGCTGCAAGATCAACACATGCATATGCACAAATTGAAGATTGTCTACATCCGCATTCACTTCATCAAGTTCAAGTACCTACACACTCAAAAGTCTACATTCTTTTCAAAACTTGTAATCAAATTCATTATGTTATGTTAATCATTAAAAATTCATTGTTAATGAATTTTTAAGAAGACAAGTGAATTCATTATTTTGAATCATTGTAAGCTTTCTTGGGTGCATTGTCGACAGTGTTCGACACCCTTCCTTTACACAAAATCAATTGAGTGCATGATTTTTTTCAAACAAGCAACAAGTTTACATCTCCAAGCAAGCATGATTTCAAGCAATTTTCGTCAAGACAGTACAAAGATCAAACCATCAAGAAAGCCAGAGTGTAGTTTATTGCAGCGACCATCAAAAGCAACCAAACATGTTCAACTCTGACATCAATCAACCAAGTTGACATCGACATCAAGCGAGCATGGTTATTCATTCAAGTGAGTGTGAAGTCATCAAGTAAGTGAAGTGCATGCTTAAACAAACGCGATCGTCATCAAGCGAGCATGAATTCTAGAGTTTAAGCAAGACAATTTTACAACTCAAGCAAGTGCAATCAGGAACAAAACACAAAACTGAAAGCATTGATGGTGTGGGTCCAAATGGAATAGGTGGGTGGCCACCGATATCCACCTGGATCACTTAGTCTGGTGAAAGTCATCTTCTCAATCCTGAAGAAATGTTGTAAGTTGATTTTCAACCACGAATCTCCTGCAATGAAAAATTCAAATTCTCTTCTCTACTATGAATATAGCTCTGATACCATGTAGAAATTTAATTTTAGATTCAATCCTCTCATGAAATTCGCTAAATCAAAAGACAAGAATATACTCTACCAATTTGCGGAAGTAAATTCACATTCGAGAACAAGAATCAATATAATGCATTAAGATTGAACACACATACATAGAGATATATCCAGGGGAAGGAAACTGTTGAAAACCCATTACTATGTGTATTTCATTAATCAAAATATCTAGATGAATACAATATTCTTTGCTCAAAATTTGAGCTCAACCTACACCTGTGTCTTCTATCATTTTCCTGACTGACCAACCTTGGTCAACACTCGGCCAAATATTCAAGCCCCCAAGCTCCTATTTTCTTGAGTTGTTTCCTTGGGGATTAGGCCCCTATTAATTATGAAAACCCTCAATGATAGTTACACAATTCCTTAAGGACTTCCTCTTATTGCATGCATGACCTGTACAATTTGGAATATTCTACAACTAATAATACACTACCCTTGAACTCCAATCTCATCTAGGTAACACAATCTTTTGCATGCATGAGTTAATTTGTGCTAATTTATTAGTTGAATGGTTGATGACTGAGAATGCACCCCACTACTACACCTCCCACTAGTTCCACCAACATTTGGGACTAGTTTAACTAACCAAAACTCAATTTAAATTAATTAAATTGTTACAAATGAAATTTACTCAAGCTAGGCTCCTAAAATTTATGAATTAGTGTACACAACTCAAGTTCTCCATCTACCTTGAATTAACTAAGCCAACTAAGTCAAAATAACTCAGTAACCTTCTACAAGTTGTCCGCTAACATGGAATTTCGAATTTTATCCTAATTTAATTTAAAGATTAAAATAGGAATTTATTGCTGCATTTTCAACACTTGTCTAGTATGTATGACAGTTTAACATGTACTTTTGCTAAATTTGAGGTTGTTGATTGTGTGTTATAAAGTTATTTTTTATAACAAATTTTGATAGTTCTTTTTACACTATTTATTTGGCACATGTTATTGCATGAATTCAATAACAACATAATAAATGTTAAATTCCATGTTCATTTGCATTTCATTACAAATTTAGTAAAAGCAATTGTTTCTAACATTTCTTCACAAATTTCAAAAATGTTTTAGAATTGTAAATGTGGATACTTTTTTAGAATGCAAAATTTGTAAGAATGAATTTCAGAGGTGGAGCTATTGGAATTTAATTAGTTTTCTTCTTAAAGCATATTTATTTATTCATAAGGATATTTATGATTCCTCTTCTCGTATGGTTATTTATGATTCATTTATGTTTAGGGATATTTAAATGGTCATTGGGTCAATATACTGAGTAAACTAACACAAGTATTTAATTGTCAACCCAGGTTTGTAAACTTGGAAGCATGTCCAAAATATATGGATTTCAGATGTAGTCAATTATAGAAGAAATACATATTACAAATATAAAACAACTAATTATTTTCTAATTCAATATGTAATTAGTGAGGGAAGAGGCTCCTAATTTAGGAGATCTCATTTGTCCTTCCCACAATAATAATTTCATGAAGAAAAACCAATAAATGATGGATAATAGTTTATGATGCATAAAAAGTAGGAGAAGAGGCTCCTAATTGAGGAGGTCCTTGTTGTCCTTCTTTACAATTCTATTCATCATTGTTACCATTGTATTTAAAACTAGAAATTCAGAAAATAAGGAAAACAAGGAAAATAAGATGAATTTTAGTTATGATTCTTGGATCAGATAGAAAGAGAGTTTAACTTAAACACTTGTTTGTCCCTTCATATGAAGATTAGAATTAAACCAAGATTCATTAGAAAGCATAAGTAAATAAGACAACCAGGAAAAGAAGATGAATTCTAGTTATTGTTCTTGGATAAAAAAGAAGGAGAATTTAACTTGAACACTTGTTTGTCCCTTCATATGCAGATTATAAGTAAACCAAGATTCATCAATAAACATAATAAATCTTCATTAACCTAAATAAGTGAACAAATTTGAAGAAAAACTAATTCATGAAAATTAAGCTAATTTAACCAAAAAGTGTACTTAGATTAGTGTGGGGGGCCTCCACCCTCGCTTTGCACACTTGAAGAAATTATCAGCTACAAAAACTTATTCAACTCATATGCACAAGAAAATGATAAATTTTATCTTTAATTATCTTCAGAAAATAAGAATCTCAAAGTCTCAAGTTTTTCCTACCACTTTCTCCTCCTCCTTTGGAGAGAGCGAGCACTCCTATTTATACATATGAGTTGCTTTGAAAAAGAGATAAGCAATTCATAAATACAACTCCACTTTTGTTTCAACCAATTTCCATCATTACAAAATATGATCCCTACAAATCCTCACACAAATATTGGATGAGATATCCATGATCTTCTCCTTGAAATGAGCTTGAATAATTATCTCCTCAAATCTCTTTGAAATATTATTACACATTAAAATATGATCCCTACAAATCCTCACACAAATCTTGGATGAGATATCCATGATATTCTCCTTGAAATGAGTTTGAATAATTATCTCTTCAATTTTCTTTAAATGTTCCTACACATTATAAGGCTCACACAAATTTTGAGATATATTATGAAAATATATTAATTTTCTAATAATTAATCACAAATTTTCTTAAAATGCATGAAAATAAATAAATTGGAAAATAATTAGGGAGACCCATATTTAACATGGAAATAGTATAATAAATAGTGAATGGAGAAACATATTATTTATAAATGTGAGGAATAATGAAAGGAAAAGAGGGTAAAAATACAACATTTTGGAGACTCAACATTCCCCCCAAGTGCACTTGTTGCATGTCCTTATGGCACCTTGCATGAATTTTCTTGTAAACTTTTGGCTTATTACCTTTTTGTGATGTGAATTACATGAGTAATAGCCGATATTTCTTATGGTTGAGAACCATGAATATGAAAAATGTTGGTTCTTGTGTTCAGAACATTCATTTTCTTTTCTTTGTTTGTTGCTATAATACTTTAGGCATACATGTACTGGAAATGATAAGCTATCAATGTACATATGAAAGCCCTTTTCATTATGTTATATTTATTTTTTATTTTTTTATTTTATTTATTTTTTAAAATCAAAATAGTCTATATATCAATGTTTGTCAATCAAGTGCAATAAGTTATTGTAAGGGACATGTTGTTCAATGGTAAGGAAGATGAAAATGAAATTATGTGATGGTAGTGAGTATAGTCCTCCTCCCCCCCAACTGAAGATGTGTTATGTTTATGAAAATTGAATGTGGTGAGGGAATTTTCCAAATTTATTCATTTCTAGCAATTAAGAAATTATATGATTAAAAATTAGAAAACAACATACTTCCACTCACCCAAAAAGTTGATGAAATATGTAATACGAATGTGGTTTATGTTGCTGCTGGATCATAGAAAATGTGGTTGCTTTGCTCGATCATGGATCAGAAGATGAAGTCTAAGTTTGGAACTGTGGTAATCTCATATGGTAGAAAACATACTATTGCAACTGCTAATGGAGTCATGAAAAGTATACAGTCTTCACCTACTACAAAACCCATTGGTACAATCCTAGTCATGCGAATAAAGGTGTCACTACTACATGTGGGTTGTTTTAAGACAAAAGAAATATTTTGTCTTAAAAAGTCACTTTTTATTTTAGTTGTTTTATATTAAAATTTAATATCAATTGAATTGTCTTAAAGATAAAATTTAAGACAAAAATAGTGTAAGACAAAAATAGTTTGAGACAAAACTTTATATTTAAGACAAAAACAAATTGAGACAAAAATATTTAAGACAAAAACAATTTGAAACAAAGAAAATTAAGACAAAAAAATTTAAGACAAAAGTATTTTAAGACAAAACTTTATATTTAAGACAAAAAAAGTTTGAGACAAAAAAAATTTAAGACAAAACTTTATATTTAAGACAAAAGCACTTTGAGACAAAAAAAAAATTAAGACAAAAGCAATTTGAGACAAAAAAATTTTAGACAAAAGCACTTTGAAACAAAAATATTTAAGACAAAACTTATATTTAAGACAATGGCTACTTAAGACAATGACAATTAAGATGAAACCCATTTAAGATAGTTATGAATTAAGACAAAATCATTAGCATTTGGAAGTCCATGAGTGGATAGTGGATAATTATATTTTTTATTTTTAAAAATAGATATTCATAGCACATGAAATTTGATCATGTCATGATATTTATTTATTTTATATTATATTTTTCTTTTTTCATTAAAGCCACATTCTAAAAATATAATAAATAAATAGATAAAAAAATATTATTTTTTTGTTGGCCACTCAAGGGGATTTGAACTTTGAATCTCATGTTTTAACATAATATAGCTTCATATCAAAGTGATTTCGAATTGAGTTACATTCCATGAACTAAAATTGTTTATTTTTTTAAATATGTGCAAAAATTTAAACTAGCAATTGCACCAGATGTTGCAACGGAAACACTGTAAGGCATGAAATAGAGAAGAATCTTAACATATAAGAAATAATTGAATGATAAAAATTAGTAAACAAAACACCATTCAAAAAAATATTCAATGAAGAAGGCTCATTAGGTACAAGGGATGAAAATTTCGTTTTCAAATAGTAAATTGGCATTTGACATTCACCTATGAAACATCAGATTATTCGAAAAATGTTATGGGCACAATAACATATATAGATTGTTGGGGGTATAGAAATGATGCAGTTGAGTGAGTTGTTGAGGAAGTATTGCCTGATGAAGAAGAATGCAGTGGTCCTTGAGGGAGACAAGTTGTCAGCTTCATGGGTAGGGGTTGTTGTTAGCTTAAATTTTGCGAGTTGTCTTTTTTTTGGGTGTGCCACAACCTTGATCTTGTTGATAATTCATCAGTTGGCTACTAATTTAATGCCTCCTCGGAGATCTTATCTTCTATTTGATTGATCTCATGATAAATGTGGGTGAAGGATGACAATTCTAGCTCCTGAATGCACGACCAAATTTGAGACATCAGGGATTGAAGCCGCACATTTTACTTATAAAACTTGCATCAGCCCAGTCAAAAAATATTTGAGATTATCGTCTCTTGCAAACTCTTCAAATTACCACAAGCACTTTCCAACTAAAGAACAACAAACAATGATGATAACTCGACCTTTAAATTGGAACCAGGAGCCTGAGTATATCTGATATGAATGAATTGAAATGAATTTATATAAAAAACGCAGTGGAGAGCAAGAATAATCAACATATAAGGAGAAACATACTTTTTTAATGAGATCACCTAGAGATTCTCTGATAATTTGAGTGGGATTTCCTTCAAAATTCCTGCAAGGTATGTTTCTGGTCAGATGTACGAAAAAACACGAGACATTATAGCTACGTAACTTGATATTGTAGGAAAAATGAATTAATTCACCCAAAAAACTTTATTATGAATACCATTATCATATGATCTCAAGATGTGGGTAAAGTGCATTATATAAGAAAATAAAAATGTTCATGAAATTCCCATGAAAGTGAGTGCATCGATCGATTTTAAGTTTTTTGTTCCATGTTGGTCTCTCTACTGTGGAGTTGTGGGATAGTTGTATCATGTGACTAAACTATATTAAATAAATAATCTTTCACTTACCCTGATATTTGAGTAGTAGTGCATTTTTATGTTCAATTGTATGGTCTGCGATCTCCTAATTTTGAACTATGTATAACATATCTAATTGGATGTTACCCAAATTTTTCCATAGGTATAACATACCCAATTTTCACCCTCTGAGGGTTATCTTGCCCATGATCACATACAACTTCTGATGACAACTCTAATCAGGGCACTTGCAATGCTTCTTCTAGAGTTTAAAGGAAACACCTCAAAAAAAAAAAAAAAATGTTTTAACAATCTAGTTAGAAAACAACTAACAACCCTCTTGAGGTGGAAAATTCTATCCCAATTGAAAGAAGCAAGAAAACTCAAGGTATTACAGAGATAAATCAGGACAATTGTGCAACTTTTTCAAGGATGCAACAAGAACTTTTTCTGTACATAATAAGAAATTATTTGCAAACAAGAAGATACCATAGTGGGCATGCACAAGAAGAAGAACCAAAGAAATCAAATTCAATAAAGGAAGCACAACCACCACTCCAAACTCGCTTCTCTAAAACACATACAACCACAATAAATCCCACTAAAGCCTACAAATTTATCAAGCCCTAATTAACTTACTAACAAATTCAACAAGCCAACATGCTACAATTTATTGAGTCAACCCCAAATCAATTAGTAATTATTGCATGAATGTAAATTTGTTTGTAATTTTATTTAAAAGGTTGAAATTCTCTTGAGAGCGTATAGAATATATCCAAGAGTTAAAAAAATTGAAAATTTTCCTACCTCCACAAGGTATCATCACACCTAGATAGGTGACAACATACAAGTCTAAATATTCTACCTCTACGTCCCAATGACAATTCAACATGTCAATAACATACTTGTAACAATGCTTAATGAGTTTTGTCTATTGGATAAAGAGATGTACATCAATCCATCCAAAAATAAACATCTCAATCAATCCAACACCATAAATTGTGCTAAATAGTTCATCATGTTATTTAAAATATTACAATATGGTCTTATATTAGCTCACATATTCCTTGAATATTTGAAAGCCAAACTTCCTTAGCACAGTAGACCAGAAAGATCTGTACTCTAAAAGACAAAGAAAAGACAACAAACGAAAATAGGAACTTTAACTCTAATCCAGACACGTCATTCTTAGCAACATGATATCTAATGAAGATGATACGTGGAAAAGAAGGCTTCATATATTGTCTATCACATGTCAAACCGAGTGAACAAATACATGCATAGGACACATAAGAAATAGGGTTCATAGATCGACTTGTATTATATGGTTTCAAACCCTTCTTGTCTCCTTCAAGGGGGTTTCTTGAGGTCTTCAAAAAGACTTCCTTTTGCTAACCAAATGGATTGTTTCTTTCACACATGTATGGAAACATACTTTCCAAATCATATTGTAATAGATTCATAAGGTGATATTATTGGTATTAACTACACCTTATTTGAAGACATAATTTTTATTGTAGGGGTTGGTACCTTTCAATTGGATGTGGTTGGTGATGTGAAGACTACTCAACCTCTAGTAAAGATTCATACTAACTCTTACAAGCTTATGGATGCTTGTTTACAAAGGGAGATGCCTCTAAACTTAACTCATTGGATTTTTTTTTTGTTCATGCTAATTATTGTTCTCAACTTTCATTCTCCAAGGGGTTGAGATTGTTTTCTTCATTTATTTTACATGGCCCGGTGAAAGAAGAAGAATGGAGATTGTCTCCACATCTTTTCCATTTCGCTAAGTTACAAATAAAAATAGTCAAATTCTATAGCCAATAGACTAACAGCCTCTTGATACACGTTTATTGAGCTATGCATAGCTCTCACCTATCACTGTAGCTCAATGAAATGACATCTAATAGCTCCAAGACACCATTATAAACTATCGCCTCCAAATGTTCAATTATTGTGAATTTTTGGGGAGGGGGATGTTTTGGTGTATTGAACGGGGCAAGGGGACATAAGGGTAGCATGGATGGGTAGAAGTGAGAGGTTCGAGCATGGTTTACTGAGATCTATAATCCTAACATTAGAGAATGAGAAGGAGCCTTACATCCTTATGGCATAGGGGCTAGGGGACGTATAAGTAAGGCAATGAGAGAAATTGATAGGGGAAACCCCAATATTTTTGACAAGGGGATTAGGGGAAAAATTATCACAACCCATACGCACTTAACCCCTAACCACTAAAATACCTATCCCTTTAACCCCAAGGCCACAATCCCTTAACCCCTATACCCATAGCTCATAACAAATTAACCCCTTGATCCCTTAAACCCAAATCCACTAACCCCTAACTTAGAATCCTTGAACTCCATACACCCTAGTCCCATATCCTCTTAAACCTTGACCCTTAACCCATAACCCCTAACCCCTAAACTCATTAACCCCTAACCCCTTAACTCGCTGACACCTAAATACCATAACCCTTAGGCACGTAACCCCTAAATCCCCTGACATGTAATCCATTGATGGTTAATATTTAACCCCTGAATCCCTTAACCACTAAGCCATTAACCTCTAACCCTTAAACTCCCTATACCTCAACCCCCTAACCTCTAAATCCCATAATCCCTAACCCTTTACCCTTTACCCTTAACTCCTTTCTCCTAAACCCTTAAACCGCTTAACTCCTAGAACCCCTTATCCTTTCTCCCAAACCATAGGTGCTCCAACACTAATATTCTTGGGCATATTAGGCTTTTTCCTTCTAATAGCTCCAAATACAACCTCGAAGAACTAGTAGGGTCCAAGGAAAAGAGCTACAAGTTCCCCAAATCTGATCTACATTTTACGGAGAATCAGACTTCCCCCAAATTTCCTCCACATATTTTCCTTGGTGTATTAGAGTTTGAAAAATACATAGGATGCCACAAGTAATCCTAATCATAAGAATCAACTTTCCTAATGCCTACGAGGCCTTAAAAATAAAAAAAAAATCTTAACTTATGCCTAAAATTACTAAAATTTCCTATCGCAAATATGAAATTAGAAATTCTACAAAATTATAGGGCAACAAGGAAACCAACTTCCTCTTCCATAAATCTCTAAGACCTTCTAGAGGACAAATACAAATTTTGAAATAAATTGTTGAAATTATGCTCTTGCATCAATAGCTACCAATGTATCCTTGTAGGCCACCCCCTTTAACAATAGTAATAGCAATGTCCTTTACCTAGAAGGAACTCCTTACATAATTCTCTCTTAGATCCCCTTAACCGATTGCAATGATTGTCTTTGATGCCTACCTAGTTACAAGCACATTTTGAATCAATTTACCATATTCCTGGTTAAGGATTTCGATAAGTATGTGATTTTGTTGACATATTGTGACTATCCCGTATGTGGCTATATAAAACCATTTCTTTTGTACCAGTTTAAGGACTGATACCATCAGGTGTGTGCGCTAACATAGATGGGACGCTAACTAGATGTTGTGTATATTGTAATGTAAATGAATAATCTCTTTTGGAAAAGGCTCCACTCATGATGCCATTTCGCAAATGCTTGCACTCACCAATTGTGGTTAGATTTTAAGGTGCCATGTTCTCGTAACGGTAAACCTACCTATCCATCTCTTTAAATGCACACAACACACATGTTGGCTTGATCTTGTGTTTTTTGTGGGGAAAATGTTGTTGCATTGGGTTGACACTGATTTGAAAGGTAGATTTATAAAGTTTTTGCATAGTACATACATAAAAAATATGTCGGGTTATCCATAAATTTCCTGAGAGAAACTCCCCAACACAACAAGTAGAATACTTTTTGCAGCCAAAGATATTAACTGTTGCTAGTTTCTTTTCAGAACTAGTACAAACAATAGACAATCCAAAATGCCTCATTTTTAGACTATCAATATAGTATCCATTTAAATAGTCACAAGCATAGGTTAATAACAGATACCTAACACAATCTCAATGAAATACTATGAGTAGAGAGGGCCATGGTTATATATTTGGTTTAGTCGAAAATGGATTGATATATTCCTCAATGTGGACTGCCAGCTTGTTTTCCACTTCTTCAATCAGGTCATGGTTGTCTTGGATGCCCTTGTGACTGTCTTAAACTACCAACTCCAATGCCATCAACTTTATCCCAGTGACCTTATTGCATTGAAATTCTATGGATAATGGATAACTATATTTTTTATTTTTGAAAATAGATATTAAAGCCACATAAAATTTAATTTATTTCCTTTTTATTATATTTATTTATTTTTTCATTAAACCACATTCTAAAAATATAATAAATAAATAGATAAAAAAAATATATTATTTTCTGGTTGGCCACTCAAGGGGATTTTAACTTTGAATGTCATGTTTTAACATAATACTTCATAACAAGGTGATTGTCAATTGAATTACAATCCATGAACTAAAATTGTTTATTTTTTTAAATATGTGAAAAAATTTAAACTAGCAATTGCACTAGATGTTGCAAAGGAAACATTGTAAGGCATGAAATAGAGAATAATCTTGACATATAAGAAATCATTAAATGATAAAAATTAGTAAACAAAACACCATTCAAGAAAATACTCAACGAAGAAGGATCATTAGGTACAAGGGATGCAAATTTTGTTTTCAAATAGTAAATTGGCATTTGACATTCACCGATATGAAACATCAGATTATTCGAAAAATATTATGGGCACAATAACATAAATAGATTGTTGGGGGTATAGAAATGATGTAGTTGAGTGAGTTGTTGAGGAAGTATTTCCTGATGAAGGAGAAGGCAGTGGTCCTTGAGGGAGAAAAGTTGTCAGCTTCAGGAGTAGGGGTTGTTTTCAGCTTAAATTTTGTGAGTTTCCTTTTTTTTGGGTGTGCCACAACCTTGATCTTGCAGATAATTCATCAGCTAGATACTTGAATGCCTCCTCAGAGAGCTTATCTACTAGTTGATTACGCTCATGATAAATGTGGATGAAGGATGATCACTCTAGCTCCTGAATGCGCAGCCAAATTTGAGACATTGGGGATTGAAGCCGCACTTTCTACCTATAAAACTTGCATTAGCCCAATCAACAACTATTTGAGATTCCCATCTCTTGCAACCTCTTCAAACCACAAGCACTTTCCAAATAAAGAACAACAAACAATGTTGAGAACTCGACCTTTAGATTGGAACCAGCAGAGAGTATAGCTGATATGAATGAATTGAAATTAATTTATCTATAAAACACAGTGAAGAGAAAGAATAATCAACATATAAGGAGAAACATACTTTTTTAATGATATCACTTAGATATTCTCTGATAATTGGAGTGGGATTTCCTTCAAAATTCTTGCAAGATATATTTCTGGTCAGATGTACGAAAAAACACGAGACATTATAGCTACATAACTTAATCTTGCAGGAAAAATGAATTGCTTCACCCATAAAACTTTATTATGAATACCATTTTCATGTGATCTCCAGATGTGGGTAAAAATGCATTATACAAATAAAAATGTTCATGAACTTCCCATGAAAGTAAGTGCATCGATCGATTTTAAGTTTGTTGTTCCATGTTGGTCTCTCTGCTGTAGAGTTGTGGGATAGTTGCATCATGTGACTAAACAATATTCACTAAATACTCTTGCACTTACCCCAATATTTGAGGAGTAGTGAATTTTTATGTGCAACAGTATGGTCTGCGATCTCCCAATTGTGAACTACATATAACATATCTAATTGGATGTTATCCAAAGTTTTCCATAGGTATAACATACCCAAATTTCACCCTCCGGGGGTTGTCTTTCCAATGATCACAAACATCTTCTGATGACTACTATAATCAGGCCACTCGCAATGCTTCTTCTAGAGTTTAAAGTAAGCACCTCCTTGAAGAAAAAATAAGTAAATAAAACAAGAAAAAATGTTGTAACAATTTAGTTAGACAACAACTAACAACCCTCTTGAGGTGGAAAATTCTAGCCCAATTGAAGGAAGCAAGACAACTCAAGGTATTGCAAAGATAAATTAGGACAATTGTGCAAATTTTTCAAGGATGCAACAATAAATTTTTCTGTACAGAATAAGAAAATATTTGCAAACGGGAAGATACCATAGTGGGCATGCACAAGAAGAAAAATCAAAGAAATCAAATTCAATAAAGGAAACATAACCACCACTCCAAACTGGCTTCTCTAAAACACATACAACCGTAATAAATCCCACTGAAGGTTACACATTTATCAAACCTTAACTTACTAACAAATTCAACAAGC
Organism: Pinus albicaulis; assembly: GCA_034641835.2. Classification (NCBI taxonomy): domain Eukaryota; kingdom Viridiplantae; phylum Streptophyta; class Pinopsida; order Pinales; family Pinaceae; genus Pinus; species Pinus albicaulis. Next base: position 331,550,364 of record CM076577.1, on the reverse strand, counting down.
CAACATGCTACAATTTGTTGAGTCATCCTCAAATAAATTAGTAATTATTGCATGAATGTACATTTGTTTGTAATTTTATTTAAAAGGTTGAAATTCTCTCAAGAGTGTATAGAATATTTCCAAGAGTTAAAAAAATCGAAATTTTGCCTACCTCCACAAGGTATCATCACACCCGGATAGGTGACAACATAAAAGTCTAAATCTTATACCTCTAAGTCTCAATGACACTTCAACATGTCAATAACATACTTGCAACAATGCTTAATGAGTTTTGACTATTGGCTAAATAGATGTAAATCCATTCATCCAAAAATAAACATCTCAATCAATCTAACACCATAAATTGTGCTAAGTAGTTCATCATGTTATTTCAAAGATTAAAATATGGTCTTATATTAGCTCACATATTCCTTGAATATTTGAAAGCCAAACTACCTTAGCAAAGTAGACCAAAAATATTCGTACTCTAAAAGACAAAAAAAGACAACAAACTAAAATAACAACTTTAACTCTAATCCAAACACTTCATTCTTAGCAACATGATATATGTGCATGTGTTTGTTCGCTCAGTTTGACATGTGATAGACAATATATGAAGCCTTTTTTTCCATGGTTTCAAACCCTTCTTGTCTCCTTTAATTGGGTTTCTTCATGTCTTAAAAAAGACTTCCTTTTGCTAACCAAATGGATTGTTTCTTTCACACATGTATGGAAACATACTTTCTAAATCATATTGTAATACATTCATAATATGATATTAGTGGTATTAACTACACCTTATTTGGAGACATGATTTTTATTATAGGGGTTGGTACCTTTCTATTGGATTTGGTTGGTGATGTGAAGACTACTCAACTTCTAGTAAATAATCATACTAACTCTAACAAGATTATGGATGCTTGTTTACAAAGGGAGACCCCTCTAAGATTAACTCGTTGGACTCTTTGTTTGTTCATGCTAATTATTGTTCTCAAATTTTCTTCTCCAAGGGGTTTAGACTATTTGCTTCATTTATTTTACATGGCTCGGTGAAATAAGAATAATGGAGATTGTCTCCACATATTTTCCATTTCACTAAGTTACAAATAAAAAGAGTCAAATTCTGTAGCCAATAGAATAATAGCCTCTTGATACACCTTTATTGAGTTATGTATAGCTCTCACCTATCATTGTAGCTCAATGAAATGACATCTAATAGCTCCAAGACACACTATAGGTAAGGCAATGAGACAAATTGATAGGTGAACCCCCAATAGTTGTGACAAGGGGATTAGGGGCCACATTATTACAACCCATACACACTTAACCCATGACCACTAAAGTCCCTATCCCTTTAAACCAAAATCCACAATCCCCTAATCCAATATCCTCTTAAACCTTGACCCTTAACCCATAAACCCTAGCCCCTAAACTCATTAACCCCTAACCCATCAACCTGCTGAGACCTAAATATTATAACCCCTAGGCACTTAACCCCTAAATCCCCTAACATGTATGCCCTTGATGGTTAATTGTTAACCCTAAATCCCTTAACCAATAACAAATTAACCTTTAACCCTTAAACCCCCTATACCTCGACCCCCTAATGCCTAGGCCCCATAATTCATAACCCTTTACCCTTTACCCTTAACCATTTGCTCTTAAACCCTTAAACCCCTTACCTCCTAGAACCCCTTATCCTTTCTCCCAAACCATAGGTTCTCCAACACTAATATTCTTAGGCATATTCTTCTTTTTCCTACTAATTTCTCCAAGTACAACCTCTAAGAACTAGTAGGGTCAAAGGAAAAGAGCTTCAAGGTCCCAAAATCCGATCTAAATTTTATGGACAATCACATTTCCCCCAAATATCCTCCATGTATTTTCCTTGGCGTATTGGAGTTTGAAAAATACATAGGATGCCACAAGTAATCCTAATCATAAGGCTCAACTTTCTTAATTACTAGGAGGCCTTAAAAATCAAACAACATCTTAACTTATACCTAAAATTAATAAACTTTCCTATCCTATTAGAAATTCTACAAAATAATAGGGCAAAAAGGAAACCAACTTCCTCTTCTATATATCTCGAAGACCTTCTCAAGGACAAATACAAATTTTCAAATAAATTGTTGAAATTATGATCTTGCATCAATAACAACCAATGTATCCTTGTAGGCCACCCCCTTTAACAATAGTAATACCAATGTCCTTTACCTAGAAGGAACTCCTTACATAATTCTCTCTTAGATCCTACCAAGCATGAATTTTTTTAGTAAAATGGATGTTCACCCTACAAGATTCTATCCTCGTGGCCTAAGATAAGGCATCCCTCTATGTCACCCATGACTATTGCATTAATGGTACACTATTAAAGAGCAACAAACTTTGAATGGATCACTCTTTATATTGAGTTCCATGGAGAGTATAGGAGAGTTTTTTTTATCAAGTTTTGTAATTTTTCATCATACTTGTGAGAACTTTCTCCAACCATTTTCTTAATCTCCTTCAGCTTAGTGATTTTTTTTGTTTAATGTTTAGCCTCTATAACTTAGATATAAATATCGCCTTTAATTTTTCTAAGGCCTTAGCTACACCCTAGGGATAAATCTATATGAACTTCATGCACCATTAGAGAATATTCCCCGTCAATGTGGTTAGGAACTTTATCAACTTAGAAACTAGCACTACAATCCTTTTCACCCTCCAAATGAATCCACATAAGAATCGATGCAATTTTTCATCACCATCACCATTCATAAAGTTCTTAGAACTACTATAACCATATCGTTGGTTGGGTTGTTCACCAAGATAAAACCTTATGGAAATGTTTGAATAATTAGGCCTTCTCCCCCACTTGAATTAAAATTCAAACATAACATATTCCACTTCTACTTGTATTCCCACCTTCATTTTGTTTTCACTACAACTATATCCCAAAATACTAAGAAAAGGTGCTTTCAAGTCAAAAGTAGAACAAAAAGTTGGGATTTCCTCTAGGCTTTTAAAATTCATAGGGGGGTTGGTTTGGACTGGGTCCACTTTTCTTAGGATATATCATGTATACTACTTGACATTCCTCTAGCTCAAACAATTAGAACACATTATTAAGTGTTTCTTCCTCTTCTTTCTATGTGATGATATCTCTCTCCATAGGCTAATCAATACCTTACAAAACAAGGCTTACTTTTAGACAATCATGATCCATCTAACTGAATGTGCTCACCTCCTTGTGCCATCACTTCTTTTTTCTCTTCCAAATTTCTAGACATATTCTCCCCACCTATTGTTCTCTCCAATCTCTTTCCAATTATTAAATCCCCTTATTTGAACAAATTTTTGGTATTCTCTTGACACCTTTGAAACGTTTTGAACTCTTTTACTTGTGCCTTTATGTTTCCATCCTCACTAATACCCATTTTCATTACCAATGAATTGTGATGAGAATCCCCTTTGTTCTATTCATCCACCACTTCTTAATTATTGCATTTTTATTAAAATATCATTTTCCCCTCGTTAATACACATGCTTCCTCCATGGCACTTTATTCCCTTAGTTATTCAATATCAGTCAATCCATTCTATGTCACCTCCAAGCATTGGTGCTTACACTTCCATGGTTGGAGAACTAAAAAAACAAATAAGTTTTGTTTATGGGTTACACAAAAACTCCCCACAACTATCGTGTGTACTTTCCATCCCTCGTAATGATAGTTGTGTGAAGGGGTGTAAAGTTTAATGAGGAGAACACGATGTGGTGCTCTCTTGAGAGGGATCTTTAGATCCCACCAGAAGAGGAGCTTTTATCTCCAAAGGAGGAGCCTCATGAAGTTGTGGAGCAAAAAAAATATTGAGGAGCAAAGAGTGGAGACATTCACTCAAGAAAAAAAATCCAAAGAAGGTAGAAAAAGAACCAGGGAAGCTGACATACTTGTGCAAGATGCGAGGGAGAATGTGGGAGCTCCTTAAAATTTGTGCAGGCAAACAAGATCACCTGAGAGGTACATTGGCTACATGGCTCTTATGGCTGAGCTTATAGAGACTAAGCCATCCAATTTCAAGGAAGAAATAGAGCAACCTATATGGGTTGATGCAATGGTGGATGAATGGAATCCATTGTAAAGAACAACGTTTGGGAAGTGGTCCCAATACCATCATATAAATCAAGTGTGGGTTCGAGATGGATGTTCAAGGTGAAGCCAGTAGCAGACAGAAGCATAGAGAAGTATAAGGCCATATTTGTGGCCTAGGGGTACTCTCGAGTGGAGGATATTGACTATGAGGATACCTTTTCTCATATATCAAGGTACTCATCTATTAGATCAATTATTGCTCTGGCCAAGTAGATGGGGTGGAAGATCCATGTGATGGATGTAAAAAAAACATTTCTCAATGGGGTTATTGAGGAGGAGGTGTACATCGAGCAAACAAAATTTCTTGAGACATTTGATTGGGAGTCTCATGTGTGAAGACTCAAACAAGCATTGTACAGTCTCAAACACGTACCTCGTGCTTGGTACACCAAGATCGATAATTATATCACTAGTTTGGGCTTCACCATAAGTGAAGCAGATGAAAACCTCGATCACATCTTGGTAGACAGTAAATACCTTATTATTTCCTTATATGTTGATGATTTTATTTTAACTAGTGATTAGTAGTTGATGAGATTTTAATTAAAACTTCTCGAAGAGTTGAAAATATACACCATAATTTCTACAAGGATGGTGGAGGAAAATTACAGAATATCTGTTAGTAAACAATAAGCCCACTTCAAAATATCTACGACAAATTTTGCGAGAAGAAAACACCGAGGATAAAGGATTGGATTATGGAAGCATTAGTCACAAAATTCACAAGGGTAGTAATTTTTGCTGGAGGTGTGGAGGTAGATGGATTAAATGTAGTCTTTGTTGGTGCAGTTGCTGGTGTTTTTGGGTGTAATATGTCTAAGAATAATTATCTGAGCTAGATTCGGTTTTTATGTTGCTTCTGGATGATCTCAAGTATCTCTACTACTTTTTTGTTTCAAGTTACACTAATAAAAATTTGTTTTCCACTCTAGCTATTGGTTTACTATGTGTTCTATTTGAAACGCATTGGCTGGTTGTTTATGTGGTATTTATTTTGAACCTTTGCTCATGTGGATCTTCCTGCTCCTTATCTGGTTTGGGATTGGTCGATTGGGGGATTTCCAAGGATCTTTACTGCTATGTAAGTGCATTCATTTTGGTTGGTGGAGTTGGAAACATATTTGAATTTCATCACAAAGGAGTCTCTTGAGGTCATTAATTGGTCTAGGGGGATATTTATTTTCCAAGTTTTTCATTAATTATATGAGGGACAATCCATTAATGGTTTGCATTTTCATTGAAGATCTTTTTCCATTGTGTCCTTGATGAGATTTTCTGAAGGATATTCGTCGGCGATGATTTGACAATTTATTGTATTTGAAGGGGTGTCCTAGTGGATTGAGTTGGTGATGATCTACATCAAGTGGGATCTATAATTTATAAGTGACATTATTTTTTCTTGTTTACATATTTTATAGAGGTTTTTTGAGACACTACTACATAAGGTATTTTTTGATAATGTTATCTACTTTGGTGAACATATAGGCAAGATTGCAGAGTGCCAAAGATGTTAGTTGTACAATTGAAATTTGCATCTATTTATTATGATGTCACTTGATACAAGGAAATTGGGGCGGTGACATGCCATTACTCGATGCGTTGGTACATAAAATGGTTGGGGAGTGGGTGTTACTCACAGCAACAAAACTGAAAGTCGGCCCCTCTAAGGAGAGTTGTTCTACTATTGTCGCTCTATCAGAATTTTCTCCTTCTTAACTCTGTTCACCTCCATGTGGTCTTCCACAACTTCTTTGGTTTTATTTATCAAATTCGAGGAAATTGAAAAATAAACATAATCAACAAACTTTGAAAATTAAATGAACCCGAGCTTTAATTATCTTGCCACCTTATGATAAGGTTGTCACCCTTCAATATATCGTATTGATAACCCAATAATTTTTTTAAATAAATGACTTTGGTCCCTAGGCCCACACGATGTAGATTTTAATTTATTATGCATGCCATACCTTAAGTTAACCTTCAAGCATCTTCCGAATACGACCACCATCCGATGGCTTCCCTCCAGATCGACGGCGTTCAACGATATCGTGCAGCCTCCCTAGTCGAACATTAGCACATGATGGCACGCGAAAAGGAATTTTTTGAAATCCCATTGTACGCCACGTGTCCACTGCTCTATGGAATCACTCCCAAATGGAAAATACCACTCATCTCACAAAGGCAGTGAAATATGGCTAGGTTGGTTTCGCAAAACCACTCTCGATTTTGGAACAGTGGTTGACCCTGGTTTAAGTCGGGTTACGCTATCCCCTGTATTCACTAACTAAGGTCTAGCCTCGGGTAGGATTCTGATTAACATCAAAATGAATTTATCTCTTTATTAAGTGGGATTTCCACTATCATTAATAAATTGCAGTTCAACGACTACGATTTGCTACGTACCTCACCATGGATTTAATTCAACAGGCTGCTTGTCCTGCTCTCCAAGAGAAACAAGAAGACAGAGGATTTCAGATCTTGGTACAAAACAATTCAATAATTACATTTCGCATAGAGAATACTGCCTCTACTAAAATAAATTTCCTCACAAATACTGAATCAAAGATATGAGTTTAAGGAATCTGGAATTTATTCAACCGTGTTGAGGAGGTAAATCCCCTCTCGTGGACAGATGGCGATCCCTACTGAATGTATGTCGAGAACAATCATCAAATGGCAGCATAAGTAGCATAAGTTCCTAATTGCGAATAAATAGACCAATGATGGAGGCCTACCTGGAGTCCAACGCTATGATTCATAGAAGAGACAACGTTCCCATTCCTCAGCCTCGGTAGATCACGATCCCCACGATCTCCGTGAATGGACACCTGCACATGTAAGAAAAAATACGAATACAAGCATAAAATCCAGAATACACAACTATATATCAGTCAAAAAGGATATAACTCATCATTATCATAAGTGAAAAATAGAGTGGAACCATAACGAGTAGTCATTCATTAATAAACAATCGAAAGAGAGTACAAACAATGTTCTGACGCTGAGGTCTCCTTCGGACGGGTCTCCAGTAGTACACGGCTCGCAAAGCCTGCCAAGGATGGGACAAGCCTCTCGTAGAATCTTTCGACGATAGTCTCCTTGCTTGAGTTGGCCTTAAGGGAAGAATGAGGGCTCTTGCAGCATTAAGGCTCTTGGGAATTTAAGAACTTGGAGATTCAAGGCTTGGGCACTTCAAGACTAGCTTGCCATGGGATTGAGCAGGCTTTTATAGATGGGGAAGGAGGGAGTTGGGATCCCTATTATTATGGGATTGGCCCTATCAACAAGGAAGGTTCCATGGGAGGTGGCAAAACCACTTCCCTTCCATAGAACTCCCGCAGCCCAACCTCCCAACTCAAGATAGGTAACAGTTTCTGAGTCTGTTGAAACGAAACTTACGCCATTCTTATTTAAAAAACACTCCTTAAATTGGCTGGCACGACTGCGACTCTGGGATAGAGCGCCAGTTGGCGCGGCCTCTTTGTAGGATTTTCCTCATTGGCGCGAGTGATGAACTGTCTACCCGCGCCAATGCAAAAGGGGATGTTTTTATGGTTTTCTGCAAGGAGATGTCTTCAGGGCAATTGAAGCTCATGTTTAGAGGAATGCAATGATAATGGTTTCAAGGCATGACATTGTTCACAGGTCACAAAATGGGCCCTCCAATGTGCGGGATGGGGAATGGTAGGGATGGTGAAAAATTACTGTGTAACAGATGCCCCCTAAAGCATGAGGCCCAAGAGAGAGAGAGGGGTGAAATGCTTTACGAGAACGTGTCCAACTAAAAACTCCTGCTTTCCGTCGTAAAAACTCCGCGTGGAGAACACAACTGATATCTCAAGCACATGATGTATATGCGGGTCCCTCCATGGGCGCAAATGCATCCAAAACAGAGTATACAATAATCCTGATCCAAGTTATGGATGCAGCCACCCAGTGAGGATCGATAAATAGACTCAGGTATGGTCACAACCATCCATTAAATAGGTCATGTAAATAATAATCCACAATATCGCAGCCTGGAGTACAACAGACACAATCTAGGGTCTTGCGCTCCATCTCGACCCGAAAAAAGTACAAGTTCAAGCATGCGAATATGTGAGCTGAAGTCGAACATGCAAGAACATCGTCTGATTACCAGCCAATGATGAAATATGTTAACAGACACGAGAGTAACCACCAATGATGACAATGGCCCTCGAGGTACTATAGGTACAATCTACGGTGTGTGAATCAATGAGCTGGTGTCGAACACTCGTAGAATCACTCGATCGGAGGTCAATGATGAAAACCTCACGTCGAATGCGACGAACCTGCCATTGAGGCATGCAGGCTCCAAGGTACCATAAGGGAGTCTCTAGATCAGCTTCCTGGATAATGAGCTGAAGTCAACAGGAAATGACCTTGATCGAAGGTGGGCCATAACGTTTCCCACATCATCGACATGAGACAGAGGAACATGATGTTTTTTTGTGAATCGGAATCGTACGAGAATTAGAGGAGGGTTGAAATCTGCAGAGGTCAACTTCTCTTGAACATGTAAACAACACGACAGTGGATTTGGTAGTATTTGACATCAACGGATCAGAGGTCATGGTGACGAGGCAATGAGCAGATGAGAGGTCAAAAGGGATTATCCAAACCCGCGGAGGCAAAGTGAGAGAAAGAGATGAGATGTCCCCAACCCAACACGAATGCAAAAAAGTGCCATGTTCAAGAGCGACATACTGCCGACACGACAATGATGATGGTTCCATTTTTCCCCCACCATTTCTGGCGAGTACCCCAATTATTTTTGATAACAAGATTGAAGGGGATAGCATATTCTTGTAATATAAGTCCGCCCTTCGGGCGAATCCATCGTAGTACATTTAACGAGCCCTAGGAATGAGGAACTCGGAGAACTTCATTTCGACTGAGCCCAATGTCATCAGGGTTTAACGAGTCTGACAAAGGAAGAACTTGGTGCCTTTTCATATTTAGAGAGTTTGAAAAGACAGCAGAAAAGTAAACTCCAGCGGTCCCTTTTCCTAGATAGTTCCTCGGACCCGAAAAGGTAGAAAACAATACCCGAGAAAACCTCCTAGTCACAATAGGCTAGGGTATTCCTTTTTCGTAAATAATCCATCCCAGCCCAAAAAAGGGGTAAACGTATACTGGGTAGATGTCGTTCCGCAGCCACTTTAATGAGATCGAAACGACAAGGGCCTTGGTAATCTTTTCATGTTTAGAGAGTCAGAAAAGAGCTGAAAGATGACTCCAAAGTGACTTTTTTCGTGTTTTTACCGAGTCCGAAAAGGTATAAAATACAACTCGTTTCGCCGTTTACGCTGCATAAAAACCTTTTGCTGCACAGAAAGGCAAGTGTAAAATCTATTTTCAACAAAACATACGAAATTTTAATGAAAAATGACTTCTTAAACTTAAAACAGAGCTCAAAAAGTTATAAATAAGTCTAAATGGTAAAAATAAAATTACTTTTAATTTTTACCTGAGTGCAGAGCAACATTGGTCCATTTACTGTGCAAACTTCTGGCGATGATTATGACCGATCCGGGCCACCATTCAGAGTTCCGTTAGTTCCAGGTAAAAGGCGCTTCCTCATACTTCATTTCAGTCCATTTTTTGATAGTTTTCCATCATGCAATAGACTTCTGTGGCAACGTTTTGAATTTTTAGGGCTCCGCTCATGGGATTTTATATGCAAAGGGTCCGCGCCAGCGGCCGAACCTAATTTTCCACCTAAAAATTCACCATTTTGATCAATTTGAATGAATTTTGGAGCTCAAAAGAGATCTAATTAAAGGTTTGTGACCATGTTGATGCAGGAAACCGAGCAAAATGGTGATTGAGTGGAAAGAACGAGAGCATGGTGAAGAGGATGAAATGGCCATGGGAAATGAGGCCTGCATGAATGCCCTCAGAGACTGTGGGCTCCAGAAATTCTTCTTGACACCATATTTACGAGCTCAACCTGAGCTACTTCAGTACCTGGTGAGGATTTGGGATGAACAAAAACAAGTATTCAAGCTACGAGACCAGGTGTTAGAACTGGACGTTTCTGATGTGTATTTCATAACCGGACTTCCGCGTAGAGGTCCGGTACCCATACTGACAGGGAGCAGACCGTCAGGTGAGAAAATGGAGAAAGTGATGGCACGCGTGTGCCTACGGGCACAAGTGGGATCAGGGAGAAAAAAGGTGGATATCCACACTATCCCCGATCTGGCACTACGAGTAGTGTTGCATACCATCACGCGGGCTGCGGGATCGCAGGCACCGCAGGAAGCGACGAAAGCCCAACACTTACTCGCTTCAGAGTGCATGAGTCCCATACTGTTTGACTAGGCCACAGCAGTAACGATCAACATCAAGAGATAGCTGACGAGATGCAAACAAGCCAAGCTGAAGCAGTTTGGCTATGGGTCTATCCTGGTATCGTTCATTCTGGAATGATTACCAATCTTCCAGGGCCAAGGGGCCGATGTAGCAGAGCCAATACCATGAGAGCCGAGAATGGCTCACTGGGCAGCACTGATGCCCAGATCAGGGGGAGGCCAACAGATGTCTTGGAGGCCAGAGTTTTTTAGGTGGTTGCGGTGCCAGTTGATTGTAGTCGAGGACTGGCCTTACGCCGGGACAGACTTTACTGGAGACCCAGATCTCCCACTGCCGGAGGGAGAGGATTGGGACGAAGAGCTGGGTATGATTTGTTTTTATTTTTTATGTTTTATGATTTTTTGTTAATACATGTCCGTTCTGACAGCAGTTACATGCATATGCAGATGTTGGCCCAGAGAGACCAGCCGGGATGTCTCCTATCGCACGGAGAACTCAGCTCGCAGTTGATCCTCATGAGGAGGGTGTGGAAGGAGGAGAGTTAGTTCAGAACCTTGAGGGGATTGCCCAAGGGATTCCGGACTCATATGTACCGTTAGCATATTAGAGACATACAGTGGGATTGCCTAGTCGCCTCCACCGTCTACTGAGACGCCTAGTGCGTGCAGTGACTTGTTATCATGAGCACTACGCAGACTAGCCTCTTAGGGTTTTATTTCATGCATATTTTTGAGATACGTGTCGTCTCCAGATGTAATAAGACGAACATGTATATTTTTTGATCTTATGCGACGCACACTATGTAAACATTTCGATATCTATATATATACATATCTATTTCTGGATGGATTTTCCTTTTACATGTGATGATGATTTACAAATTGCGCAAATGTCTATCTAACACCAAATTAGCTACTGCATCTGTTAATGTATTCATATGCCTGGGTATATGTTGATATGTAATATAGTCAAAATTTTCTTCAAAGAAACGAATACTTAGACACAGCACGCAATGTGTGATTTTCAACGAATAATGACCGTTCGGCCTGTAAAACCAAGTTGTGGTTCAGACAAGGCAAGCACCGTTTATACCGGCGTTCACACTTCGCTAATACCCTAATACAACACCATATTCCCGCCATGGCCTAGCACGTCCCAGACACACACCTTGCAAGTTAACCAACTCACCAGCAGGATCATAGATTACCCAGGCTGCCGAAGACAAATTCTTGGTACTGCGAGAGGCACCATCTGCGAACCCAACAAACGGATTGATGGACATCTGCACAATCAGGAAGACCCGATCAGCAGAAAGACGTTTACATTTCACACCACACCACACATGCACACAAATAACTAAACACACCTATGTACACACACCACACAAAAATTGACTTTAAGCGTAGTATTTCTTCGTTGCATGTACCTCTATTTCTATATTAAAACATGAACTCCTTCATAATCTATGTTTAATCGTAACTATTTAATACCCGTTTAACTATATAGGGCCCATGCCACATGGGTTGGAACTTCCTCGCCCCAAGCTTATCATGCGCTTGATCATACAGGAGGACAAGGTCCCCTTCAACGAAAGAACGTGGTGAAACCAACTGATCGAAGTGAGCTTTGACCTGCTTTTTTTGTGCCTCAATCACTAAGGCAGCTAAGTGGCGGGTTTCATCTAACCGTTCCAGATACAGGAGACGCTCTTCTCAACAGAATTTTCGGGTAGAAGTTCTACAGCTAGTTTCAAAGAAGGAATCTCACATTCAACCGGAAGAGTGGCTTCCAGACCATACACCAATTGAAATGGTGTGAATCCAGTTGCACTCTTAGCAGACGTTTGGTAAGCCCAAAGAGCTGAGAACAGTTGGAGGTGCCAATTTTATTTATGAATCCCAACTGTTCGTTGAAGCATGGTGACCAAAAATTTGTTCACTTCTTCAACCTGGCCGTTTGCCTGAGGGTAATACGGCGTTGAGCTATCATGACGTAAGCCCAACCTCGATGTCAGCTCGGCCATCATATAATCTCGGAAATGAGTACCATGGTTGGTAACGATGGCCTGAGGAACCCCGAAGCGTGCGATGATGTGGTTGAAGATGAATTGAGCAGCTGTTTTACCGTCGGCCGCAAGTGTAGGCATCGCTTCGGCCCACTTGGTGAAGTAGTCGACAGCTACGATTATATACGCATGCCCCCTGGTCGAAGGAGGGTTACACATCATAAAATCCACGCCCCATTTCGCAAACGGACCAGCGGTAACAACAGGATGCAAAGGATGAGGTGGCACGCGCATCTTACGCTGAAACACCTGGCATGCATGACATTTTCGGACTGCTGTAATACAATCTTTGAATATTGACGGCCAGAAGTATCTTGCTCGCAAAATATTTTGAGCAGTAGCATCTCCGGACATATGTCCACCACAGGCGCCACTGTGGCAGTCATTAAGGGCCTTTTCATCCTCTTCCAAGGTAAGGCACCGGCGGAGCACCGAATCTACTCCAACATGGTATAAGGTATCTCCTACGATATGGTAGGGTTGAGACTGATGCAGAATTCGACGTCGGGCATCTTTAGTCAACTCAGACCGAAATGTGGAGGTCTGAAGATACATAATGATATCGCCATTCCAAGGGTCATGAGTACTTATGAGGAAAAGATTTTCGTCCGGTATATGGTCTTCAGAGTGTGAACGAGTGGAGTCTGTCGGGAGTGAGCATATAAGATCCGCGAAAACAAGTGATTTGGTTGACTTAGCAGTGGTGAACTCTAAGTCAAACTCCTATAGGATAACGATCCATTTGGAGTATTTTCCCCCCAGCAATTGTCTAGAGAGAATATATGTCATGGGGTTGCAATCCGAAACCACTGTTATCGTACGCAATAGGATGTAATGGCGAAAATGTTGCACAACGTGTACTGCGGCTAACGCCAACTTCTCAACATGAGCATAACGTGTTTCTGTATCGAGAAGGTTTCGTGATAGATAATAAACGACATGTTCATTACCATCATCATCATCCTGTACCAGAACCATAGCAATGGTGCTAAACGCGGTGGCGAGATACAAAGTGAAATCACGATGATAGTCCGGAGGACAAAGCAAAGGAGCATTAACCAATAACGTCTTTAGCTTCTTAAAGGATTGCTAAGCAATTTCATCCCAATGGAAGGGAACATTCTGATTTAATAGGCGCGTAAATCCTTTGGCCACCTTAGCGTAGTTTGGAATAAAGCGTCGAAGGAAGTTCGCTTTTCCCTGCAGACTCTGCAACTGATATAACGAGGAGGGTGATGGGAGGTTGATGATAGCCTCGAATTTTAAAGGGTCAAGGAGAATTCCATCTTTGGAGACTATGAATCCCAAAAGACAGCCAGAATCCACGCCAAAGACGCATTTATGAGGATTAAGCCTAATATTGTAACGTCTACAGTGAAGGAAAATTTGGCAGAGGTGTTCAGGGTGATCCTCTCGCCTAGCTGAATGAGCTAGTAAGTCGTCCAGATAAGGCTGAACGATATGGCAAATGTCATGGAAAGCATAATACATCGCACGCTGAAAAGTGGCTCCAGCGTTCTTTAAGCCGAACGAGAGTTTTTTATACGCAAAAGTACCCCACGGACAGATGAATGTAGTCTTGTGTTGATCCTCGGGTGCAATATTGATCTGATTATACCCTGAGAAACCGTCCATCAAAGAATAAATCTCACTTCCGGCACATTCTTCGATAATCTGGTCAATGAATGGAGTGGGATAGTTATCTTTTGGACAGGCGCGATTGATGTCGCGGTAATCAACACAGACCCTAATAGTACCCTGCTTTTTATCGACAGGGACAATGTTAGAAACCCATTCTGTGAGGGGAATAGGATAAATAAAACCAGCGTTCAGAAGTTTTTCAACTTCTTCCTTAATTGCAGCGGCTTTCCGAGGATGCATGGGGCGTCAGCGTTGGCGCACGGGCCTTGCACCAGGATAGGTTGGAATCTCATGCACTATGATACTAGGATCAATCCCCGGCATTTCCTCGTAGGACCAGGCGAACAAATCTCTAAATTCTTTAAAAATATCAGTATAGACTTGAATCTCATCGGGAGAACAAGTCACTCCCACGTTAATATTCTCAACGATCCCCGGTTTAACGGAGATGTTGATCGGGATGGTTTGAGTGATGTTACTCAAGTTACCTTCTGAAAAAAACTCGTGCGTCAAGATGGGCATTTGAAGAGGAGGGGTAGGAACATGAGATGCATAACGCTCCAGACAATCAGTCATTTCCCCCAAGATAGGCATAAAATAGGAGCGATGATGTCCATCGTCCCAAGGCAAATCCTCAAGAGACATAGTTTCAATGATGGCTTCATCGAAAGGAAAATTCTCTTTGAGAGGATCAGGTGAATCGGCCTGACCAAGCCAGGGGAATTGAGAGCAAACATCTAGAGCCATGCTCAAAGGAGCATGCTGAGGAGGTGGAGGATCAGATGTGGCAACAATTTCACAGTAGCTGATCTCTAATGGAGTCAAGGGCATTGATTCTCCAAACTCAAACACCTGCTCAGGTGTAGGAATAAGCCAGGGGTCATCAGACCTAGAAATCATGTTAACTTGAGCAGTGTGCGGTGGTGGTGCGGGAAAGACACCCATGAGGATAGGGTCTTTGAAGAGACCAGGTCCTACACTGTCAGGGGGATTCAGAATCTGATCCACGTATGGTACGTTGTTCTCAAAGGTGGAGGTGAAGAAGGACAACTGATCCACGGTGACGATTTTTCCCTCGTGAGGGAACTTAAGAAGTCGAAAGACGGTGGACGGCACGCATAGCATGGCATGGGTCCAGCTGCGGCCAAGAAGTATATTGTAGTTGAGCCTGGCATCGACTACTTCTACTTCCACGTTGACAATCTTCCCCTGTAAAGTGATCGCTAAACTCTCGAGAACACCCAAGGGTTTGGATTCTCGACCATCAAATGCCTCTAGGGCATTGGGAGATGACGAAAGGGTTGGAGAGCCAATGGCCTTCTAGCAGGCGGATGACATAACGCAGGTAGAGGCACCTTCATCCATGACGGCCTTATGAATTTTAAGACCGTTAATCCCGACTTGAATAACAAGAGCGATTTGATGTGGAAGTCGGGGAGTGAAATTCTCTAAATCGAAGGTGAGAAGACTCGAATCGGTGGGATCAATACCATCGATTGCAGACAGTAAAGCCTTCCGTTGTGAAGGACAACTTTGAATAACTTCTAGCGCAGACATAGCAGAAGGTGCCTATGCCAAATCCTCAATAATGCTGTAGTGTTGAGCAGCACGAGCATTCGGATTATAAGAAGATCTTCGAAGAACACCTTTAGAAGGTGGCTTCACAACAGGTTCAGGAGTAGGCTTCTCGATTTCCAACGAACCGGAGACAGGTGGGGGAGGCGGTCCATCCGCAACTGCCTTCCCAGGTGCCTTCCATGATTCGTTGTAATCCTTCGAACGTGTAGCGACAGAGATAGGTGCAGCACCATTCATCATGAAAACTTGGGACCCAAATGGTGCAGATGGTGACGGCTGTTCAACCATCTGGGTCTGTTGAGACGGGAATGGCTCTTTAAGAGCTGCCGAAGTCCCTTTTGATCCCTTGAGAAGCTGACTAACTTCAGATCGTCGTGGACAATCCTTAGTATAATGGTCTCCTTCAAAAATGAGGCAGGGGTACTTCGGTTTACGCTGAGAACCATCCTCCGTACGAGATTTAGATTCTGGCTTTGGGGCATCAAATTTAGATTTTCCTTTGCCCTTCTTTTTCCCCTTGGAAGTTTTCTCCGTAGGATTGGCCTGAATGGCATTCACCTCCGCGGTTTTTCCAGAATCGGACGGGGAGGGATTAGCAGGAGCATTTTTGGAAGAATTAGACTTCTGCTTCCCATTCAAAGATTTCTTCGAATTCTGAGACACAGAACCAATGACACCATCCACTGCAGGGGTAGGTGGAGCCTTAGAGGTTCTGGACCGTGGGGCATCAGGCAAGATATCATAAAGCGTGTCGGACTGAGAATACACAAGATCCAGATATTGGGCACGTGCAATGGCTTGTTCCTCCGTCACACACGCTCCCATTGCAATATCTTGGGCGATTTTATTCACGAAGGAGGTGGTGAACCAGTGAATTAGTATCTAATCAGGTATATGAAACTTGATCAGTCTACGACGGCGCCGCCACTCATGAATGTGATCAGATATGTGAGTGGCTTTATCCTACTTCAGAGAAGTCAGGAGGTGCGTCCCAGCATCATAACGAACCGGTAACTAAAAGTGCGTGAGAAAAGCCATGGCTGAAGAATTGAAATCTTGGAAGATACCACGGGATAACTCGATGTACCACTTAGCGGCAGCTCCAGTTAAAGTACGCTGGAAGAGGTGCAGATGAATTGAATCGTTGACCCAAGAGTTAGACGAACACCAGAGATGATATGTCATCACATGCGCCTGGGGGCCCTCTCCAACTTTTCCCTCAAACTTGGAGCAATCACCTGGTATCTTGGTAGGAACCGGAGGCCAATACGGATTATGTAAAATCGGATCATTGGTCAATTTTGAAACATCCGGCAACTCCAACGTGGCCAGGAACGACAATGGCAGATTGACCGGCATGCCGGGCCCGGGATGAGGACCGGTACCCATACTCCACAATGGTTGTGAATATCCTTACCCCCATGGGTTCTGTCCCGTAGGATTCTGACCGTAGGGGGCGTAGGTCGTATAACCAAACTGATTTGGATGCTGTAACCAGTGTGTGGGGCTTGATAGCCAGAGTATGGACCCTGATTATGTGTCGGCCCGGTGTAAGCAACATTTGGATTTGGCTGCTGAGTATAGGTAAAACCGAGTGGAGGAGGATAATACTGAGAGCCTCGGGGCCGATTATAATTCGGTTGAGATTGACCATGAGGATAATAACCACCCTGAGGATGAGTCGGCTGCTAAAAAGTGGAACCCTGCGGAGCCTGATAATTAGGGTGCAGCTGTTGATTTGGCTGCGGCATCGAATGAATCGGCTGCTGGGCAGGGTTAATGGAATGAGCGGGCTGCCCTGAATGAACAGGTTGACTCGGCTGAGAGGGCTGACCTGAGTGAACATGTTGACTCAGCTGAGAGGGCTGACCTGAGTGACCAGGTTGACCCGGATAGACAGGCAGCGCCGGTTGCGTAGGTTGACCTAGCTGTAGAGGTGCCCCAGGTTGTACCGGATGGGCCAGTTGGCTTGGAGGCAGAACACCAGGTTGTGCCAGATGGGCCGGTTGGCCTGGTGGAGGAACAGGGCCAGGTGGTTGCTGGAAACTGGTTTGACCCGGAGCAGAACCATAGGATGGTCCCGGCGGATATGCAACGTTAGAAACAACAGGATACTGCGGTTGCATTGGTGGAGAACGCTGGATTTTCCCCCCAGGACCATAGACCGGTCCTTGTTGGTACGCCAGCTGAGGCTGAACAAGTTGACTGGAAGGGCTGTAATACTGTCCTTGCAGACCATACGATGGCCCTTGCTAGCCCGCAGGATAGCCTTGCATGGGTTGTCCCTATGGGTCATAAGGATAGCCTGGTTGGCCCGAAGGTTGGCCTTGGAAAGGTTTCCCTTGCGGGTTATAAGACTGGTTATAAGGTAAACCTTGAGCATGGAGGTAAGCCTCAGGAGCGGGAAGACGTAAAATGTTCCCGTGCTCATCATACTGACCTGGAAAAGCATACACGGGCGTACCATCCTGTGCATAGTGCGAAAAGTAAGAGCGGTTGGGATCTTGGGAGGATGGTCCAACCTCGGGGTTCGGCTGTTGCAGAGACAACGGATACTCCTCCGGAGAGATATTCTCCGGTATAGAAGTCACCAAATAAACGTCTTCAGGAGACGGCATCGCCCTGATAGAGGGTGTCGTGACCACAGGAGAAGAGGCGGCCACACAAACAGTGGGCCGAACGGGTACAGAAGTAACGGGCGTCTGAGGAGACACCCCGGGTGCAGGAGCAGCTGGCCTCGGAGAAGGAGCTGACACTCCCATAGAGGCTGCGGCGGAAATGATCTGACCCAAAGATCTGTACCCCGGTGGTAAAGAGGGACTGGTTGTTGACATATCAGCCAGTTCAGAGTTGTCTCCTGGAAACAATATTCGTGGGAAGAGCTGATAGTCTTCACCAGACGTTCGGATTTCCTCACCAGAATCACTCATGGTCGAGCCTTCCGCTAGATCTTGCAATAGACGGCGAGGACTAGGAGGAAATACAGCAGCAATAAAGGGCGAACCCGATGTAAGAGAAAGGAAATCAGCTCCTAATCTCAATTCAGACACAGGGTCCGAAAAGGGCCTATCGAACTGAACTGGTCCCCCAAAGGGTTGCTCAGAAAGAACCGGTCCCCCGTCAGGAAACTTAGAAACAATAGGCTGTTGTGGTTCAGCAGAGGATTGTGACACCTCTGAAGAATCGTCTGTGTAAGGACTACCAGTGGACGAAACCAAAGGTTCCGCCACTGTGGCAAATGGCAAGAGAAAAAGAACAAACACACACACGGGCTGAAAAAGAGTCAAGACACACGATCAAACGGTCAACAAGCAGAATCTAAGAGGGCATGTAATCGTGGGTGACTAATTTTTTTACCACATTGAAAAATAAGAAACTTTACCGTTTCATGTTTTAAGAGTCGAGAAACGATAAAAAAGGTGACTCTATCTCTTTCAGATTTGACACAAGCGTGAAAGGACAAGCGCTTGACGATCTTTTCAAATTTAGGGAGTCAGAAAAGATCAAATGACTGCTCAGGAATACTAGGCAAAAAAGGTGTACCAAATAACCGTGAACTGCAATATACACCTTGGTTTCAATAATGAAAGAGAAATCAACCAAGGACTTTCCATACGTGCAGGCAATCTGCCCGAATGCTGTGTTCGGTGTATCACGGGTATAAGGAGGCAAACTCGGCTTCCTATGGATAAAGGATTGAAACCTAGAGGGGTCTCCTTTTATATACGCGATGGTACGGGGAGCACAAGTCTGTACTAGTGCTGTCTAAAGCCAAAAGGCGAACGACAGCTACTAGGTTTAAAGACGCCAGAACACATATCTAGCCTAGACCTCTAAATGTGTTTCCTTAGATTTCAATGCTGCCTTAGTGTAAATTGAGTAGATTTTAAAGTTGATCTTCAATTACCTTTCAGTTTTCAGGCCCTAACGAATGTGTTGTCTCAATAGTCTCCTAAATGCAAAGTTACATGCCACAGTATGTTATTTCGTTCGATGAAAACTAGCTACAGAAGAGTTGAGAGTTTTACACAAACAAAATGATCGGAAGACAATCAATGATATCTCTAATGTAACTAATGAAATCAAAAACTTTTCATTCAAATCCACTAATTGCTAGTAAAATCAAAAAGATTTCAATTTGCACTAATCAACAAAAGAAAAAGAGATTTTTTTTTTAAATTTTCAATGTTTGATAGCTAGATGCACTAAACAAACCAAAAAAAAACGGAACAATTTGAGAAACGATATTAAGAGAGCAAAACAAACAAATTTCACTCAATGACACCAACAATCAGATCTCAAATCGACCAAAGTCTCTCAAAACCAAGAAGAAGTCCCAAAGGCTCGAATGGACCATGTGATCTGGGCCCAAAGCAAGACCAAACGAAATTTGAGTGTAGAGAAGAACAATCACTCAAAAATCGCAATAAAACAGTGAACAAATACTAAGAGAATGTGGAGGAACAACCAGAGGATTGACTGGACTAACAAAACAGCAAAACTCCTAAGGAGGGCTCGATACACAAAGCCACTAGATGCCCTAGGGCTTAAAATGTGAAATCGATGGAGAAAAGCAAACAACCAAAGGACGAAGGCAAACTCCCAGTCAAACAGGACTCCAACACGCTCAGGCAGCCGAAAAACCAAAAAGAAAAACACTGACCAGACCCAGAGAGCTCAAAACTGAGAAAACCCTAATGCCTCACAGGAGTGGCGCGACTATGAGGTTGTAACTGGCACCAGAAAGCAATTGGCGTGGGAAATACAAAAGCAATATGCACCAATTGGTGCGACTGTCGAGCTAAAAAGCGCGCCAGTCAATTTCCTCAGTCAAAAATTAAAAAGAACTACTCTAGGAGCAAATCAATGATATCCAAGCAAACCAAGAAGAAAAAAACAGCAAAAGAACCCAGCCCAGAAGGCTAATCAAGCAAGGAAAACCACGAAACAATCAAAACGAGACAACGAAAACTAGACGATCCCCAGTATGGTCACCAAATTGTTGAGGAGGTAAATCCCCTCTGCGGACAGAGGTGATCCCTACTAGCCGAGCACGGGTCTAGCAACAATCATCAAATGCTACAACACAAGTTCCTAATCGTGAATAAACAGACCAACGATGGAGGCCTAACTAGAGTCCAGTGCTATGATTCGTAGAAGAGACAACGTTCCCATTCCTCAGCTTCAGCAGATCATGATCCCCACGATCTCCGTGAATGGACACCTGCACATGCAAGAAACAATACGAATACAAGCATAAAATCCAGAATACACAACTATATATCAGTCAGAAAGGATATAACTCATCATTATCATAAGTGAAAAACAAAGTGGAACCATAACCGCAGTCATGCGTCATCACAACCAAAGAGAGTACAACCAATGTTCTGACGCTGAGGTCTCCTTCGGAGGGGTCTCCAGTCGTACACGTCTCGCAAAGCCTGCCAGGGATGGGACAAGCCTCTCTTAGATTCTCTCGATGATAGTCTCCTTGCTCGAGTTTGGCCTTAAGGGAAGAATGAGGGCTCTTGCAGCATTAAGGTTCTTGGGAATTTGAGAACTTGGAGATTCAAGGCTTAGGCACTTCAAGACTAGCTTGCAATGGCAATGAGCTAGCTTTTATAGATGGAGGAAGGGGAGTTGGGATCCCTATAATTGTGGGATTGTCCCTATCTTCAAGGAAGCCCACCGCAGGTAAATAGACTTTCTATGTAAAACGATACAAACGATAGCCCAACCTCCAATCAAGATGAAATCAAAATTTTGTGAATTTGTTAGGATGATATCTCTCCGCTTTTCTGTCGAAAAACACTTTAAATTACCGGCGCGATCGGCGATCAGACGTAGCGCCACTACGGCCTAGTAGGATTTTCCATCGGCGAGGAACTATTACCCGCGCCAATGCAAAGATGTTTTTATGGTTTTTTGCGAGGATATGTCTTCAAGTGTACTGAAGCTCATACTTAGAGGAATGCAATGATACTTATTGCCACAATATATTGCTCATGGTTTGTGTCACAGCATTGGCCCCCGAAATGTGTGGGATGGGGAAATGGTAGAATTAAAAAAAAATTACCCAGTAACAAACCCGACAATTGCTTAACACACAAATTTTACGTAAATTTCTCCCTAAGAATATCCGAGGGGGTACCAACGATATATTTGCCATCGGTGTCCTCTTTGCCCTCAATGAGGACCGTTTAGAAAATCAAAGGCCTGATTACCATTTACTCAAATAACTAAAACATGACAGATGGACTGAACCTAACTATTCGATTTCTACTAATCCTAACTGATCTAAATGCAATAGGCAGCTGAGGTATTGACACCTAGCTGTTATAGTTCAAATGATTTCGAGCCCTCCTAGCCACAACATGTGGACAAAACCTCCTACATTTCTGGCTAGTGTCTAATTCCCCTGCATCAGACTCCCGAGGGATTTTCTTCATGGGCTCCTGTCCATGAGCTCTTCCACTGATCTACCTATCTTCTGCAACATTCCTTCAGTCATCCAAGTGGCATCTTCTTCGGGCTTGTCATTCCATTTGACTAAGTACTGAAAGTACTCTTGTCCTCTGGTCTTCCTGAACACTCTTTTGTCCAATATCTTCTTTGGTTGCAATGGTTGTGCTGGAGGTAGCTACTTTTCCCACTCAATGTGTTCCTTGTTTGCTGATCTTTCTTCTACACCATCATCTTCATACTTGTACAAATATGCAACATTAAAAATGGGAGATATTCCAACATCAAGAGGTAATTCAATCTCATAAGCATTGGCAAAAAACTTTCTAAGTATCTTGCATGGTCCAATTTTTTTGAACTTCAGTTTGTTATACTGCTTCTTTGGGAATCTCTCCTTTCTCAAGTGTGCCAAAACCAAATCTCCTACTTCAAAATGGAGTTCTTTTCTTCTCAAGTCTGCTCTGCCTTGGTATTTGACGCTGTTGCCTTGTAGCTGTTGTTTCACTTGCTCATGTATGGCTTGGATCTCTGAAGCAAATTCCTCACCATCAGCTCTCCTTAGTTCCGCCTTTCCCAGATTTCTTAATTCTGATATTCCTTTGGGGTGCATTCCATAGACAATATGGAATGGGCTCTGTCCTGTGCTTCTGTTTGGTGAGTCATTATATGCATATTTTGCCTGAGGAAAAATATGGTCCCACTGCTTGGGATGCTCTCCTACAAGACTTCTCAACAAGTTTCCTAGACTCCTATTCGCAGAACCACTCTCGGTTTTGGAACAGTGGTTGACCCCAGTTTAAGTCGGGTTACGCTATCCCCTATATTCAATAACTTGGGTCTAGCCTCGGGCAGGATTCCGATTAACAGCAAAACGAATTTATCTCTTTATTAAGTGGGATTTCCACTATCATTAAACAGAGTTCAATGACCATGATTTTACACAGACCTCGTCTGCAGTTGGGATTTAATTCAACAGATCTTGTTGAACTGTTCAAGAGAAACATTAGATAGAGGGATGCAGAGACTGTACAATAATTATACTCGCATAGAGGTCAATCGCCTCCCAATTAAACAAATTTCCTTACAAATATCAATTCAAGATAGTTTGATAATCAACGGAAACTAAAATTTATTCAACTGGAAGCAATTTCTTAACACACAAATTTTATTGCAAAAATCTCCTCCTTAATACATCTGAGGGGTACCAGTTATATACATTACAATGGGTCTCTTCGGTTCCTCGGTGAGGACCGTTTAGAAAATCAAAGGCCTAATTACCATTTACTCAAATAACTGAAACATGACAAATGGACTGAACCTAACTATTTGACTTCTACTAATCCTAACTGATCTAAATGCAACAGGCAACTGAGGTATTGACACCTAGGTGTTACAGTTCAAATGATTTCGAACCCTCTTAGCCACAACATGTGAACAAAACCTCCTACATTGCTGGCTAGTGTCTAATGCCCCTGCATCAGTTACAAATTGCTCCATTATATTTATCGTATATATCTTATATATTATTAATATTTTTCTATTACTTAGTAAATGAATTATTGTTTATTTCATTTTTCAAAGAATATTTTCCCTCACTCACAAATGTATTAAAAGTTCTAAGGGAGGTTGGTACATTTTCAATCCCCATAGGTTTACCTTTCTTTGTCTTCAAATGAAGCACAATAGTAACTAGAAACTAAAATACCAACTAGTAACCCTAAAATAATTAATAAGATTTTGTATTAAGAGCTCTATGAACTCTTTTGTAAGAGCATTTACCAATTGAATTAATCCTTATTTCCTCTCGATCTTAACTAAACCTTTGACACTTTATTATTAAAAAAATTGAAATAAAAATCATGTATAATTAGTGGATGATATATTCCAACTTATCAAATAACTTAACAATCAAAATATCAATTAGTTAATAAGGGGAAATTTTATCAATGACATGAGGATAAATATTATTGAAGTAGTTTAGTTATATGGCGTGCATGGAAATTGTTTTATACTCAATGCATTTTGTTTTTCCATTTTTTCCAATAGGTTCCTTTCTTGAGAAACATATCAAACACTAAGATTTACTAACGACTTATAAATATTTAAATCTCCATAGTGGAATGATATTTTTTCATATTGGAATTGCAATCCACTAGTTCTACCTATTAGGATTAGTAAAGACACTCCAATAAATTTAATATATCAATTCAAATTACACAAGTGACACCATATAAAGAGAAAAAATTAAATTGAGGTTGGCTATTATCATATTTGCATTGAAATTAAACATTTATTTTTTGGTTAAGTCGGGCTAGTCTAGAGAAAGAAATCTACTTTCATTATGAAAAAAGGGCAAACCATAAGTTTTTTTTTTTTGCAAGTAAATTCCAAATACATTATCATGTTAGTTTAGTGGTTTTCATTTATTAATATGAGTATGCAATTGAGGAATGGAAATGGAATCCAAATGAGAGACCATGAAATTAACAAACCTTGGAATTGGTGTGAGATCTCTGCCTTCTACCTTCATTTTCTTAGGAGTTTATCCTCTGATATGATGAAACATGTATCCCAACATAGAATAAAGTAAATTAACACCCAATTTTGCAATAGTGTAGATATGAAATCTTGTACAAAATGGAAGTAGTCCATAGTCATGGGCATCCATATCGACATTTTCTTCAATAAATATCTTAGTCTTGAAGGTAAATGGCTCTTCCATATAATTAGGTCTTTAAAAACCACCTACATATTTACATGTATAATAGATCCTTTACATATATATTATGGCAACCAATTGTCAGTGGGTAGTTCGAAACGCGTCGGGTCCAAAATTTCTCATGTGATTTCTCGAAAGATTTATAGTTTAAAATGTTATGGATCACAGAAGCTTGCACTCTCAAATTGTCAATATTTTATGTTTTTCTATGCAAAATCACTAAAAAAGTGGGTGAACATGCAAATGAAATTTTTTGTGATATATTACATGAAATATGAAAATGACCTTTTTTGTGATATATTGCATGAACTAGAGATAATGAAAATCAATGTCACTCATCACTTTATCTAGTTTATCTTGTGCTTAAAATATAAACTTACCATTCCATAGGTGAAAATATAAAAAAAATCCCAGTAGAAAAACCATTAATGAAAATGATCCCAAATAATAAGCACACCACCATTTGTCAAAAATCTCTTCATCCCAACATAATTTCTCAATATTACTTATATTTTCTTTATTGATGATTATGGATCTGATGTCAACCTAAACTTTAATGATGAAAGTAGAAAAGGAAAACATCCTCTAACCATATTTCCACTACTTACACATAAATCTTAATATTAAATATGAATTAACCTTTTTCATAATAATAATGAATATAAAAAATGCAACATGAAAAAATCTAATTCACTACAACTCTAACAAACTTTATATATTTTGCATGAAATAAAGTTGTTTTGTTTCAAACTAATTTTCAAGTCATTTACATGTATTTTCTTATAGTTTTTCAATAATTTGTGGAATACACTCAAGTTTCGGATATCCCTTTGGAAAAATTCTACTCTCTCGGTTGATCCGTCGGGAGCCCAAAAACTGGTTGCTAGCTCATTCAATTGATCTGGCTGGAGCCTGAAAATGTTGCTACTCGCTCAATTGATTTGGCAGGAGCCCTAAAACTAGTTTCTACTCGCTCAATTGATCCGGCGGGAGCCCATAACCAAAGTGGAAAACTGGAGAGCAACGTGGAGATTTCCATAAGCCACACGTGGAGATTTCCATAAGCTGTTGTCTAGCGAAAGCCCATAATCAAAGGGGGAAATTGGACAGCATCATGCAGATTGCCATGGCGGAAGCCCTTCGCCATAATCAAAGGGGGAAACTGGAGAGAATTGTGGAGATTTCCATGGCGGGAGCCCATAACCAAAGGGGAAAACTTGAGAGTAGCATCGAGATTTCCATTAGCCACAGTAAATATTGTCCGGCGGGAGCCCATAACCAAAGGGGGTAAATTGGAGAGCAGGCTGGAGATTGCCATAAGCCACATTAACTTTTGTGCCGAGCAGAGTGGAGATTTCCAGGAGCCATAGTAACTGTTGTCCCTCGTCATCTTAACTGTAGCTAGTGCGACTGCAGGATATTCTCTCATTTTCTCTCAGCATCCATGATGTGCAGAGTGTGGAACGAAGTGCTCAGGAAAAAAATCCAAAGCTCAGGTTCAGTGCTCTCGTCCTTTCTCTCGTTTCTCACTTTTCAAACATGTTAAACACTTAAATATTTCTAAATGTATGGATCAATTGTAGGACCGAGATCTCCAGTGCCTCCAAATCTCTTAAAAACCTAGTTAAGGAACCCTAACCAACCACATGAATAAATTTCAAATCTAGGGTTTCTAGGGTTTGTCAATAAATGTACTCTTTTGGAAGATGTTGCCACTTCCATACCCAATTTGCAGGATTTTGGTATTAAGGCCTTGAATAGGGTTTGTAAAAGCTTAGCCCAATTTATAGCGGGAAAATCCTTAATTTTTCCTACTGGTTCTCCTCAGACCTTGACTACACTCTGTAGTCTTGTACGCAGCGCCACAATAGTTTGCCACATGGAATATATTCAAAGTCCATAATCCTCTGTTGCTCCAAAGGCTCTTTAATTTCAAGATATTTTTTCAACTCTGTTATCTTCAGTTGGTCTAACAAGTTCCCTATCAGCTTCAGGTGCTATGCTAACAAAAAATAGTTCTTTTTATGCATTTGCGCAGTGTTGGCCGCTTTGACGATCAAAGCGATCAGTTTCACAACATCAAGTCCAGTCAACTGCACCACGTTCGCGAGCTCCCCCACATTCTACGATTGTAGTAATGCCCTCGTGATGGCGATGAAGAAATCCTCCCAACAAGATATACACACTAAGTATATATCACTTTCATAAAAGAGATATACACAGTAGAGTTACATACATTGCACTTTGAAGTTCGAGGTATGGTCTAGTTTATAGCTATAATAGCTGATTTTTTTTTATTTTTTATAATATTGGTATAAATACTATGATTCCCATGAACAAAATGTACTCTCCGTCTCCATTATACTCCACCACTTGTGGAGAAAAGTAAGGAAAAAAAAATTTGGCAGTCCTCATGTTACGAGAGTTGGCATAGATCTATTCTATTATAATCTTTTAGCAGTTCTATACATTAATAATGATTTTTCTGCTAAATAATACAATTTTAAATGTTTTTTTATAATGACTCTGAGCAGAAACAAGATATTTCTTGTGATATGCATAGTTCGGTTAACAAGTTTTTTTTTTTTTTTAATGTTTGTCTATTATTTTGAGGATTAGTAGATAATTATGTTTGAGAGATCATGTTACATATAAACATATTACAGTGAAAAATGATTTTACATACTAAGAAAATGACATCACATTACTAATCAACAATTAATGATGAGAAGTGATTTTGTTTAGTAAATATAATTATGTCATAAACATAATATTCCGAGTCATATATATAATATATTGATGAAATTAAAAATTACTCAACCAGAATTAGGCAACAAATTTTCGGTTTCTGATTTCTTCCCTTAACATCCACTCATTATATAACTAGGTATCTTAAAATATAAATTTAAAATGTAACTTCTTAACCCTTCATTAAACATACCGGGCTTGTAAAACATTGTGCCACTCACATTTTCCTCTGTCATTAGTCGTAGTGGTATAAAAAAGATAAAAACTAGCAATTGCACTGGGAGGTGCAAGGGAACACTGAAAGGAGGAGGCGTGAATTATGTTGTGCTATCAATAAGAGAAAAATAGCGTTGATAGTTTGTTGATAAAACATTACTTGAGCTCGCATTCGTGAGGCTCATTGACCTATTTGAGTAGAAGGATACAGAAATGGTTGTCAATCCCTCTCAAACCTGTAGAAATCGAATTGATATTGCTTGCCACAAACTGAAAGTCGTGTTGATTAAGCTTAATACACTGTAGGCTCCTGAGTCTTTATTGAGAGTTTTGTATTGGTTGCATCATGTATGCCATCAAAATGTCTTTAGTGATTTTTCAACACCCCATCCTGCCCTGTATTACTCACCTGCTTCCTTGTATTGTATTATACATAATGAAGTGATGGAATTTCTGTTTCAAAATTCATCTTTGGAAACACTTTATTAGTTTTAGTAATGATGATATTGTTAGTTTGATGCTCCATAACTGTTGTCATTTAATTTGTGATGCTTAATAATCCCACTTTGACAACAAACTTAAGATATGGGTGATTCATGTACCAAAACTTTGCTGTTTTGGAAGCTATCCTTGGGGTGCAAGTCCCTGTGTTGCCATGATAGCATCCTCACTCGTTTTGGTATTAACATTTTTTAGAAATGGCTTTGTGCTTTCTAGGTTTCTTTCTTGTGGTTGTCTTTGTGATGCCTTCTTAAATTAAAGCTTACTAAATGATAGTTGCAGATCCCTTGATGAGAGTTTTATTCCACATTAATTAAAGACATATTTGGTTAGTGCTTTGTTTATTGTTCTGTAGCAGAGAAACACTACAGTTGCTAGATGCTCTTTTACACGCCAAATAATGGTATGCAATTTTGCATAAGGATTTTTGTATTATTGCATCATCTAAAGACTAATAGATTTCAAACTTTAAATACATGCAACTTGCAAGCAATTCATCAAATATTAGACTAAGCATTTAAAGGGTATAAGAAATAAAAAGAATTTCTAGATTATCCAAGTCTCCATTATTATTCTCCCTGTCCATGGTGATGGTCCTTTTTTAAGCTCCTCCTAAGAGCTGTGACACTGTTTGTTATTTGGGCATGGAGACAAACAAAGTTCACAAGCTTTGAAGATTTTTCTTCACACCTACGTGCAGTCTCCAAGGTAGAGCTTTATATGATTAAATCTCAGTTTATTCTCTCAAAGTAGATCTTGGTATACTGTAAATTCTATAAAATCCCATGAGGCTAACTATGCATTTTAGCTGTACTCATGGAGTTAGAGAAAGAGATTCTTTCATGTCCTTATATGCTCCTGTCCTTAGAAGAAATAGAAAATAGTTATTTCTAGCTTTAGTTGTGCAAACAACTGCATACTTTAGGAAACCCAGTAGACCCTTGGCTTGCTCTGTTGACTAAAACTGGAAATATCACATATCACAGTCCTCAGCTAGGGTGTCTAGTGAAGTAATTAGAATTCGAAAGCATGTATAAGCTTCACCTTTATTGAACAGAATATCATGAAACAGAATAGTATAGTTTCAGCTTTTATTTCATGTGAATTTTGAATAATTTTTGGCCGACACTGCAGGTTATAAGTTCAAGGCTAATCAAGAATTACTTGTGAAAAATATAATCAGATATTCATGTGAGCTGTAGTGTGCACTAGTAACTACCTTGGTAGTATGCATATATGTTTATGTTCTTGTTGATAAAACCTAGCTCCCACGCTAACAGTCAACTACAAGAATCTCAGATCAGAAATTATTTGTTATCTTCAATTCTGTTCTTGACATCCTTCTGAAGCTGAAACATACATGTTCACTAAATTCCTCAAAACATATGATACCCAATAGAAGAATCAATGGCTGACCCAGTAGCAAATTTTTCTGGGAAGGAGAGGGGTAACGCAACCAACAGCTCCAGTTTGATTGGTGCCAAACTTGAAGAGCAGCAAATCAGTGGATCCAAAGTATGTCCTAGTTGTGGGCACAAGTTTGAATTCAAGGAGGTATGCTACAACACTTAATTTTTATCTTCATTCTATTTCTGGATGATAAAGTAGCATAGATCTTTCTCACTCAATGATGTTATATGAAGAAAAATGAGAAGAATAAAAATATTAGAGTTGCAAATCTTAATTTTTTTGCAGTATTATGTATTATTAAATTTACACCTAGCTTATTTTATGCTTCTTGACCAAGTTTAGAAAATGAAAGGATGACATAATAGAAAAGATAACAAATCTGTGATATATGTACTATCTTATCTTTTAACATGAAATATATATAATTTAAATGTCTCTTAATTTTCATTTAAACATTTTAAATTAAGGAAAAAAATATTAAACTTCCTAATTTACCATTACTGAAAACACATATACATATACCATAGTCTCGATGTGAAACACATAAAAATATACCATTGTCTCACTGTGTACATGTATTTATACTATAGTCTCACTGTGTACATATAGATCTACATTGCATTCTAAGAAAAATCTTCAAAGAGTGCCCCCCAAGCTACCAAGGGTGGTGACATGTGAACAACACTTAACCTAACCTACCTTAGAAAATATCAAAGATACAAGTTGTTCGTACAATCCCAGAAAAAAGAGAAAGGGGTAGCCCCCAAAACATTCTTTCCCTCTCTCACATCTGATGTTAAAAATAATTAATCCATGGACTGTGGAATTTTTGAGGAGGAATTTGGACCCACAAGGGGAAGAGTATCATTCCTTGTGTTATACCCTTGGTATAATTTTTTCTTCTTTTCCTTTGGACTTTGTCTTTGTCTCCACAATTTCTCTCTTTTTTCCATTGTTTTTTTACATTTTACATACATATCATATTCGTAGATGATTATGATTCCTCCTGCTTCCATGAGAAGCTTTTTGGGTCTCAATGCCTTGCATCTCAAGCCATCTCATCATCATCAAGGCACATGATGCATCAACCCATCTCCTCTCATGCCCTCCATCTCAGTCCATGGCTATAGATTATGCAGTTTGTTTCATTTCTTTTTGCCCAAAAAACACTTCAGAAATTGAGTTGATTCCGGGATTATTGTGCTGCAAGCTGCTGTGAATATTATCTTTTGGGATTGGATTATCTGATGCTTCCTCCTCATTTTCCAATTCTCTCCTCACTAGAAAAATCCATTGTTCCAGGTGCCTGCGTTGTTGTTGCCTTGCACCAAAAATACTAGTAGATCCTTTATGTGTATCATCTGAGTGGAATTTTTATGAAAATTCATCATACATGGAACGAATTTTATGATATAAATAGTGAAAGGATTGTGAGGAAGCATTTGGACTCTGACAAAAGACAGATTGATGCTTTTTGGATTCTTGGCTTAGTCTCCATTATTATTCTCTTTGTCCATGGTGATGGTCCTTTTTAAGCTCCTCCTAAGAGCTGTGGCACTACTTGTTATTTGGGCATGGAGGCAAACAAAGTTCACAAGCTTTGAAGATTTTTCTTCACACCTACATGCAGTCTCCAAGGTAGAGCTTTATATTATTAAATCTCAGTTTATTCTCTCAAAGTAGATCTTGGTATGCTGTAAATTCTATAAAAGCCCATGAGGCTAGCTATGCATTTTAGCTGTACTCATGGAGTTAGAGAAAGAGATTCTTTCATGTCCTTATATGCTCCTGTTCTCAGAAGAAATATAAAATAGTTATCTCTAGCTTTAGTTGTGCAAACAGCTGCATACTTTAGGAAACCTAGTAGACCCTTGGCCTGCTCTGTTGACTAAAACTGGAAATATCACATATCACAGTCCTCAGCTAGGGTGTCTAGTGAATTAATTAGAATTTGAAAGCATGTATAAGCTTCACCTTTATTGAACAGAATATCATGAAACAAAATAGTATATTTTCAACTTTGATTTCATGTGAATTTTGAATAATTTTTGGCTGACACTGCAGGTTATAAGTTCGAGGCTGATCAAGAATTACCTGTGAAAACCCTAATCAGATATTCATGCGAGCTACAGTGTGCACTAGTAACTACCTTGGTTGTATGCATATATGTTTATGTTCTTGAGGATAAAACGTAGCTCGCACGCTAACAGTCAGCTGCAAGAATCTCAGATCAGAAATTATTTGTTATCTTCAATTCTGTTCTTGACATCCTTCTGATGTTGAAACATACATGATTACTAAATTCCTCAAAACATATGATACCCAATAGAAGAATGAATGGCTGACCCAGTAGCAAATTTGTCTAGGAAGGAGAGGGGTAATGCAACCAACAGCTCCATTTTGATTGGTGCCAAACTTGAAGAGCAGCAAATCAGTGGATCCAAAGTATGTCCTAGCTGCGGGCACAAGTTTGAATTCAAGGAGGTGTGCTACAACACTTAATTTTTATCTTTATTCTATTTTTGGATGATAAAGTAGCATAGATCTTTCTCACTCAATGATGTTATATGAAGCAAAATGAGAAGAATAAAAATATTAGAGTTGTAAATATTAATTTTCTTGCAGTATTATGTATTATTAAATTTACACCTAGCTTCTTTTATGCTTCTTGACCAAGTTTAGAAAATGAAAGGATGACATAACAAAAAAGATAACAAATTTGTGATATATGTACAATCTTATCTTTTAACATGAAATATATATAATTTAAATGTCTCTTAATTTTCATTTATACATTTTAAATTGAGGAAAAAAAATATTAAACTTCCTAATTTACCATTAATGACAACACATAAACATATACCATAGTCTCACTATGTACATGTAGTTATACCATAGTCTCACTGTGTACATATAGATCTACATTGCACTATAAGAAAAATCTTTAAAGAGTGCCCCCCAAGCTACCAAGGTTGGTGACATGTGAACAACACTTAACCTAACCCACCTTAGAAAATATCAAAGATACAAGTTGTTGGTACAATCCCAGAAAAAAGAGAAAGGGGTATCCCCCAAAACATTCTTTCCCTCTCTCACATTTGATGTTAAAAATAATTAATCCATAGACTGTGGAATTTTTGAGGAGGAATTTGGACCCACAAGGGGGAGAGTATTATTCCTTGTGCTATACCCTTGGTATAATTTTTTCTGATTTGCCTTTGGACTTTGCCTTTGTCTCCACGATTTCTCTCCTTTTTCCATTGTTTTTTCACATTTTACATACATATCATATCCGTAGATGATTATGATTCCTCCTGCTTCCACGAGAAGCTTTTTGGGTCTCAATGCCATACATCTCAAGCCATCTTGTCATCATCAAGGTGCATGATGCATCAACCCATCTCCTCTCATGCCCTCCATCTTAGTCCCTGGCTATAGATTATGCGGTCTGTTTCACAACTTTCCGCCCAAAAAACCCTTCAGAAATCGAGTTGATTCTGGGATTATTGTGCTGCAAGCTGCTGTGAATATTATCTTCTAGGATTGGATTATCTAATGCTTCCTCCTCGTTTTCCAATTCTCTCCTCACTGGAAAATTGCATTGTTCGAGGTGCCTGCATTGTTGTTGCCTTGCACCACAAATACTAGCGGATCCTTTATGTGTATCATCTGAGTGGAATTTTTATGACAATTCATCATACATAGAACAACTTTTATGATATAAATAGTGAAAGGATTGTTAGGAAGCATTTGGACTCTGACAAAAGACAGATTGATGCTTTTTGGCTTCTTGGCTTAGTCTCCATTATTATTCTCTCTGTCCATGGTGATGGTCCTTTTTTAAGCTCCTCCTAAGAGCTATGACACTGTTTGTTATTTGGGCATGGAGGAAAACAAAGTTCACAAGCTTTGAAGATTTTTCTTCACACCTATGTGTAGTCTCCAAGGTAGAGCTTTATATGATTAAATCTCAGTTTATTCTCTGAAAGAAGATTTTGGTATGCTGTAAATTCTATAAAAGCCCATGAGGCTAACTATGCATTTTAGTTGTACTCATGGAGTTAGAGAAAGAGATTCTTTCATGTCCTTATATGCTCCTGTTCTCAGAAGAAATAGAAAATAGTTATTTCTAGCTTTAGTTGTGCAAACATCTGCATACTTTAGGAAACCTAGTAGACCCTTGGCCTGCTCTATTGACTAAAACTGGAAATATCACATATCATAGTCCTCAGCTAGGGTGTCTAGTGAAGAAATTAGAATTCAAAATCATGTATAAGCTTCACCTTTATTGAATAGAATATCATGAAACGGAATAGTATAGTTTCAGCTTTTATTTCATGTGAATTTTGAATACTTTTTGGCCGACACTGCAGGTTATAAGTTCAAGGCTGATCAAGAATTACCTGTGAAAACCCTAATCAGATATTCATGTGAGCTGTAGTGTGCACTAGTAACTACCTTGGTTGTATGCATATATGTTTATGTTCTTGTTGATAAAACATAGCTCCCATGCTAACAGTCAGCTGTAAGAATCTCAGATCAGAAATTATTTTTTATCTTCAATTCTGTTCTTGACATCCTTTTGAAGCTGAAACATACATGATCACTAAATTCCTCAAAACATATGATACCCAATAGAAGAATCAATGGCTAACCCAGTAGCAAATTTGTTTGGGAAGGAGAGGGGTAATGCAACCAACAGCTCCAGTTTTATTGGTGCCAAACTTGAAGAGCAGCAAATCAGTGGATCCAAAGTATGTCCTAGCTGTGGGCACAAGTTTGAATTCAAGGAGGTATGATACAACACTTAATTTTTATCTTCATTCTATTTTTGAATGATAAAGTAGCATAGATCTTTCTCACTCAATGATGTTATATGAAGCAAAATGAGAAGAATAAAAATATTAGAGTTGCAAATCTTAATTTTCTTGCAGTATTATGTATTATTAAATTTACACCTAGCTTCTTTTATTCTTCTTGACCAAGTTTAGAAAATGAAAGGATGACATAACAGAAAAGATAACAAATCTATGATATATGTACAATCTTATCTTTTAACATGAAATATATATAATTTAAATGTCTCTTAATTTTCATTTATACATTTTAAATTAAGGAAAAAAAATATTAAACTTCCTAATTTACCATTACTAACAACACATAAACATATACCATAGTCTCGATGTGAAACACATATACATATATCATAGTCTCACTGTGTACATGTAGTTATACTATAGTCTCACTGTGTACATATAGATCTACATTTCATTCTAAGAAAAATCTTTAAAGAGTGCCCCCCAAGCTACCAAGGGTGGTGACATGTGAACAACACTTAACCTAACCTACCTTAGAAAATATCAAAGATACAAGCTGTTGGTACAATCCCATAAAAAAGAGAAAGGGGTAGCCCCCAAAACATTCTTTCCCTCTCTCACATCTGATGTTAAAAATAATTAATCCATGGATTGTGGAATTGTTGAGGAGGAATTTGGACCCACAAGGGGGAGAGTATTATTCCTTGTGCTATACCCTTGGTATAATTTTTTTTTATTTGCCTTTATCTCCACGATTTCTCTCCTTTTTCTATTATTTTTTCACATTTTACATACATACCATATCCGTAGATGATTATGATTCCTCCTGCTTCCACTAGAAGCTTTTTGGGTCTCAATGCCTTGCATCTCAAGCCATCTCATCATCATCAAGGCGCATGATGCATCAACCCATCTCCTCTCATTCCCTCCATCTCAGTCCCTGGCTATAGATTATGCGGTCTGTTTCACAGCTTTTCGCCCAAAAAATCCTTCAGAAATCGAGTTGATTCCGAGATTATTGTGCTGCAAGCTGCTGTGAATATTATCTTTTGGGATTGGATTAACTGATGCTTCCTCCTTGTTTTCCAAAGCTCTCCTCACTGGAAAAATCCATTGTTCTAGGTGCCTACGTTGTTGTTGCCTTGCACCAGAAATACTAGCTGATCCTTTATGTGTATCATCTGAGTGGAATTTTTATGACAATTCATCATACATAGAATGACTTTTATTATATAAACAGTGAAAGGATTGTTAGGAAGCATTTGGACTCTGACAAAAGACAGATTGATGATTTTTGGCTTTTTGGCTTAGTCTCCATTATTATTCTCTCTGTCCATGGTGATGGTCCTTTTTTAAGCTCCTCCTAAGAGCTGTGACACTGCTTGTTATTTGGGCATGGAGGCAAACAAAGTTCACAAGCTTTGAAGATTTTTCTTCACACCTACGTGCATTCTCCAAGGTAGAGCTTTATATGATTAAATATTAGTTTATTCTCTCAAAGTAGATCTTGGTATGCTGTAAATTCTATAAAAGCCCATGAGGCTAACTATGCATTTTAGCTGTACTCATGGAGTTAGAGAAAGAGATTCTTTCATGTCCTTAAATGCTCCTGTTCTCAGAAGAAATATAAAATAGTTATTTCTAGCTTTAGTTTTGCAAACAGCTACATACTTTAGGAAACCTAGTAGACCCTTGGCTTGATCTGTTGACTAAAACCGGAAATATCACATATCAGAGTCCTCAACTAGGGTTTCTAGTGAAGTAATTAGAATTCGAAAGCATGTATAAGCTTCACCTTTATTGAACAGAATATCATGAAACAGAATAGTATAGTTTCAATTTTTATTTCATGTGAATTTTGAATACTTTTTGGTCGACACTGCAGGTTATAAGTTCGAGGCTGATCAAGAATTACCTGTGAAAACCCTAATCAGATATTCATGCGAGCTGCAGTGTGCACTAGTAACTACCTTGGTTGTATGCATATATGTTTATGTTCTTGTTGATAAAACATAGCTCCCACGCTAACAGTCAGCTGTAAGAATCTCAGATCAGAAATTATTTGTTAACTTCAATTCTGTTCTTGACATCCTTCTGAAGCTGAAACATACATGATCACTAAATTCCTCAAAACATATGATACCCAATAGAAGAATCAATGGCTGACCCAGTAGCAAATTTGTCTGGGGAGGAGAGGGGTAATGCAACCAGTAGCTCCAGTTTGATTGGTGCCAAACTGGAAGAGCAACAAATCAGTGGATCCAAAGTATGTCCTAGCTGTGGACACAAGTTTGAATTCAAGGAGGTATGCTACAACACTTAATTCGTATCTTCATTCTATTTCTGGATGATAAAGTAGCATAGATCTTTCTCACTCAATGATGTTATATGAAGAAAAATGAGAAGAATAAAAATATTAGAGCTGCAAATCTTAATTTTCTTGCAGTATTATGTATTATTAAATTTACACCTAGCTTCTTTTATGCTTCTTGACCAAGTTTAGAAAATGAAAGGACAACATAACAGAAAAGATAACAAATCTGTGATATATGTACTATCTTATCTTATAACATGAAATATATATAATTTAAATGTCGCTTAATTTTCATTTATACATTTTGAATTAAGGAAAAAAATATATTAAACTTCCTAATTTACCATTAATGAAAACACATATACATATACCATAGTCTCACTATGTACATATAGATCTACATTGCATTCTAATGTATCCCAACTCCACTAACCACAATACCAACAAAGCTTCAGTAGTATTTACAATAACTATCAACCCCTATTGGACATGAGATCTATGGGAATTATGAATGGTAGATCGAGTTAATTATGATATGTAGTGATCCACAGATGAAAAAATGGCTACTTTCACTTGCCCTCACTTCGGCAAAGGCCTCGTTGCCTCCACTGACCTCCACTGCCTTGATTGACTTTCATGAAAATAATTTGCTGCTCCCCGCGTGGCCATTGATTTTGAGGCTTCAGCTTCTATACCCGAGTTTATAGAAATCTAGCTGAGACAACCCTCTAATAAGTTATAAACTATACAATATTGTTGCACCCCTCGCTACCCAAGGCTAGCTTATTTATACATATAAATCTGCTTCCGGAGGAGCACTGAATCATAAAAGCTAGCTGTAGTATCTCCATTATTAAATCAAAGTGGGCTATACTGGTTCGTCAATCAGATGGGACAGGATTTACCAGAATCATGTTTGGACACTTGGTCTCCTGTCAAACCCCATTTTGTGAGAAGATAATAGGACAAAACGTATACAGATTGTTTGGGTTTTTCTGTAAATATGCTTAATAGGTGTTGTCTATGGAATTAATTAAAGCACTTCATTTTCCAGTTTCTTTGATAATTACGATTAGGTTAAAAAATCATATACAATACTTACGTTCCCGTTGTCAATTTTTGAGTTGATGCAGTTACAAATTTGCAAATTATAACAACATTTAGTTAATGATTAACCACACTCGCTTAAGATTATTAAGCCTTTACCTACAAATCCAGGGTGGCAAATCCTTAATATCAAAACAATTTTGTTATTGTACACAGGAACAAGGTAGAAAGTTCATTCAGGGTGATTGACTCACTTTTTATATTAAATTTAGACGATGAAGTAGGTCCATTGAATCTATAGACTAGACCGATGTAACCAAGATTTACATATATAGACATCTTTTGGGCTCAAATCACTTAAATCACTGCCTCTCACACACAGGCCCTCCTTTATTTTTGGTTTGTATGTGATCCAATTTGATTGACATTCATTGAAGCATTCTATGAAACATGGATTTCTAAAAATAATTATACTGTGTTGGTCGGTTATACTGTGTTGCTACTGTACACACTGTTGAACTAACAAACTCCCGGCTTTATGGTTATATACAGAGCCCGCAGCCTTACAGGAGATATATACGATGGTGAGATTGCTACATGGACCTTTAAACTCCCAACTAAGGTACGTTATCTTTTTTGCACTAAAAAATAGTAGCAATAGTCTACAAGATTTTTTAATATTGCATAACGAGCGAGTTATACTATTTCTTATCGAAATATTGAACCTCATTAGAAGTAATGGGTTTCAAATGATAAGCAACAAGTTGCATGTCGAAACGCGTTCTTATTGCTTAGTCCAGTTAGAGGTGTTTCTTGGGTGCTTGCTGTAGCAAATAGAGTTTGGGCCGTCGTGGATGTTTAAGCGGACAGTTTAGCGGAGAACTCAATTCCAGTGAATTTCAAGAGGCAGCCATCGGGATTAATAATTCAAGACCTCCCTGGCAATTGTCACTACTACATGTGGGGTGTTTTAAGACAATGTTTAAGATAACAGTCAGCATGGAAGCATTATCACAGACATACTCCACATCAGCAACAGGAATTGGAGCAAGTTATGAAACTACTCTTGTTTTACTTGCTTTCCTTAGGGGTGTTTTAAGACAATTTTTTAGATAACAGTCAACATGGAAGCATTATCACGAACATACTCCACATGAATTGGAGCGAGTTATGAAACTACTCTTTTTTTACTTGCTTTCCTTATAAATATATTTTTAAGGAGTTGTAGGCTTTCATTTGTAGCAAAACTCTATGGTGGCAATTTGGGAGCTGTTAGTTCTGATCTCTGATATTTAACTGATTCAAGACTGATATTTAACACAGATCTGTGTTATGATAGCACTGAAATTAAGTGTAAATTGGGCAATCAATTGTACATTTGAATGCACATACGTTTTTGCTATTTTATGTTATCAAGGAAGCCAATTCAAATTGTACAAAGGTGTTGAAATGGTGGAGCTAAGGATATGAATTTATTTTTCGAGCATTTAATGTGATTCAAGCTTTTCGATTTATATGTCAGAGATTAAACTCTCTTGTAAGATGGAGAAATACTGTACATTTTTTTTTACCTCATAATAGTCATGAAATGAAGTTCCAAATGAGGATCTTGCATGTTCAAATTCAATGACATGAATTTATTTTCGGCGAATATAAGTGTGATGCCTTATTATTTTCAGGGTTGCTTTCTGGAATTGTTAAGTCTTGAAAATTTGTTTATTCACTTAGATTTAAAATGACTGTTGTTAGCTTTAAAAAAAATGGAATTTATTCTTTCTTTCCATAAAAAACAGAGTTTTAAGGTAATTAAAATCACAATTTGGGAACTTAAATGTTGAAACCACCTTAAAATAACATTTAAAATGATTTGTTTATTTTTTTTTTAAATATTTTTTCATATCGTCTCTAGAGAGACAATAGTTTGAATTATGGACCTATAGTCTTTATAGAGACAATACATTTTTGATCTCAGTTGTTGTCCATAAAGATACAAATGTCATTGTCTCTACAAAGACAAAAATGAAATTGTCTCTATAGAGACAAATTGTAGACAAATGAAATTGTCTCTTAAAAGACAATAATGCCTATGTCTTTATAGAGACAATAATAATATGTGTTCTATATTGTCTTTATAGAGACAATTGTTTGAGACACTAATTTTGAGACATTAAATTTAAGACACTCACTTAAAGACAATATTTAAGACGATACACAATTTTATTTTTGTCTCTAATTAAAACAATTCACTGTAAAATTGTCTTAAAACACCCCCACATGTAGTAGTGTGTTGATGTATGAAGAAAAGTTACTGGATTACCAGCGATTAATGGACTTCGTTAACCAATGTGAGGCAAACTCACCATTAATGACAATGAGTGCCAGAGTACCCAAGTACATCTTCTGAAGTGCGAATAAATGATTTATGTAGAAAAAAATCAAAACAAAAATTCAACTCATCGGGAGGTTAAAGAAATTGAAATAGAAAATTTTTATTTCAAAACAATGTCCAAAAGAAAAACGAAAACAAAATTCCTGGTGGTTTAAATGTAATTAATTCGAAGAAGAAAGGATGAGGGAAAGAGATATCAAGTTGTGAATTTGCCACAAGTTAACGCCTAGAGCTTCAAAGGACTTCAAAGGGAAGCATACTCGTGAACATTAGATGTGAAATAGAACATGAATCTATACGAGGATTGAACATGAGAGATCCATTCCAATATCTTTAGAGAATTATTAAGATGCTGTGATTACACATCAAATAGAAAATTTAAAGCCGGCAATGATGGTAGACTCAAACTTCAAAATAAAGATGCATAACTCTGGGTCGAAGCACACAGGCCTTCACATGACAAAGTAGAGATGGTAGCCGTTAAAGCTCATGGCCTGAAAAGCAGATCCGCAAATCCAAAGTCCGACTTAAACCCTGTCAAACCTGTTCCAAACAAGACATGTCCAAAGATAATAGGTCAGAGAGATCGAAGCGAATAAAGCTCAAACTTTGAGAGCATGAAAATACAGAGCAATGCAAGTCCAATTCACTATATTCTAATCCATTTGATGCAAAGGAACAAAGCAACACTCCGTCCGATGCAGTGAGCAACACTAGAATGAAGAAGGCGACCAAATGCTAAAGGCTCGGGCGTAGTGACTTTCGGACACAAACCTCAAACACTATCAATAGCCGACGTTAAGAGAAATTCTGACACCTCTATGCATTCTTGCTTGAAAGAATGGGCTTCTTAAGCCATTTTCGATATCTCATCCGCCAACTGGATGGGCGATGCCAGCATCATGTTTTCTCTCTCCACCATTCTATTAATTATCACTTAATTAAACTCAAATTACCATAATTTCTTTCGGATCAATCTCGCATGAAGTGTAAGGTGAGATCGGGATCTTCTGCTTGGAAAACCCAAGAATTTACCCACAACTTATGTTCACTGAAACTATTCTAGTCACAACCGGTCATTAACTACATTGGAGATTTGGAGCGTGGGAAAGTCGATGTAGCAGGCCGGTGCCGGAGCCTGAGCGGGAGCGGGGTAGCACTGCCGGAAGATCTTCGTGGATCGATGAGAATGATCGAGGTGAAAATAGGGTATTAATGACGTTTTCTCCTTGCAGGGCCACATGTGCTTATCCTCGTATCACGCTTGCATACTGGACAAAA
Source organism: Pinus albicaulis (assembly GCA_034641835.2). Classification (NCBI taxonomy): domain Eukaryota; kingdom Viridiplantae; phylum Streptophyta; class Pinopsida; order Pinales; family Pinaceae; genus Pinus; species Pinus albicaulis. Next base: position 331,508,726 of record CM076577.1, on the reverse strand, counting down.
TGTCTACCACATTGTGATCCAGGAGTATATGTAGAGCAAATGGAATTTGTGGTGGCATGGGAGGGTATGCAATTTCTCCCCAGTTTTATTGTCTTCAAGATATATTGCACAAGTCTCGGATGTGCAGTTTTCATACACCACCGAACTGAATATCATACAAGGTAATGCTTTTACCAATCGACTGCTCATACCATGAAATTCACGAACACGTGAACGACGTCCAACATGTCGTAATCGATCCCTTCGCACAAAGAAACAAGTTGCAAGCACAACTTCATAGAAACCAATTTGCAATATTCCTAGGTATGAAGATAATTCACTACCATCATCAATTTCAGAGTAATTTCAGGTTCAATATGAAATTCAGTTTCCTTGCCGCTGGCATATTGCGGTCACCAACAAAATTACTGGTAAACTTTCTCTAGAACAAGAGTATTGATTTCAGGAAATCTGACTTCTCCAAGTGTTGTTTCTGTGAAACTCCCTGTATATGTGAGCATATTCTTGAGCGTGTTGGACACCAGATCTGCCTTCCGATCAATAACAAATTCAAAACCTCTGCACTAATGAGTTTGACTGTGCCCTCCTTCCTCATTTTGCTGCTTTTTTCTATCGAGAAGAAGGATGACGAGGCTGCACTGACAGCGACCAGAGGATTCGATCCCCAACCAATTGAATTTTATGCCTCCTCCATATTCGATCCAGTGACAAAAAAATTGGTTTTAAAATATCTTGATGCGATCTCCTCTTCATTCCGTGTACAGAAAGCCCGATTTTCTCATTGACAAATGGGTTTTCGACATTTACACCACGTAAATTGGATGACGCAACTTCATGACCGCAAATCACTTAGTTCACCTCAGGGCCAGTTCAGTTGAAAATGACTCCTCCACAAAATTGGAAAGCCATTCTGCACGGTGGGAGAAAAATGGCAAGAGGGTGCGCGAACCAGTTTGTATGCTCTGCATCTTTGGCACCTGCTTCTTCCTCGGCCTCACCCCCAGTTTCCTCGTGCTTTGACATTTGTTGTGGATGCGTGGTTTTATTCATTATCCTTGTTTTATAGATCCGCTGCTTTGACATTTGTTGTGGAGGCGTGGTTTTATTTAATTTTTCTTTTTAAGTTTGTGTTATTTCGTTTTTATTATGTTTTGTTTGTTTTAATTTTTATGGTTGTTATTTTCTTAATACTTTTATGTTTTCTATTTTTTGTGTTTGTTGTTTTATTTTTATTTTTTATATATATATATTTTTGTTTTGGGTTTATTATTATTATTATTATTATTATTATTTAAATGAGTTTGTGTTTTTAGTTTATATATATATATATATATGCTCCTTCCTTCATTTTCACATTTATTGATTTAAAAATTGCATTACAGAAAAATTAGTTTTGTAATATGACTGATTTTTTTTAAACATCTTAATTTTTTTATTGATATTAATGAATATTTTTTTAGCAAATGGAGACAAACTTATTTTCGAATTTAAAGATGAAATTGATTAAGCATGTTGCAAATATTCAATTTATTCATTCTTGAAAACGTTTATATACATCTTACTTTCTGATCCTCGAGATCATGTGAAAACGTAGGAGGAGAGCATACTTATTTCAAAACTAAAATTAATAATATCCTACCTACTCTATTGTAGAAAAATAAATTATTCTCTCAAGTATAGGAGAATTTCCAATGCATCCATTTGCGTAACAAGATCATAAGTAAACTCATATTCAGGTTTGAAAAATGTTCTTTAATGAATGTTTGGACATGAAAGATTATCTGATCATAAATATTTGATGAGAAAAATTGTTGAAAATTGGAGTGGTGTTGTGGCCTAATGACTAGTTGAAACCATGTTTTGAGATGATCTTTGTTTTGTTGGCTCTCATTAATTGTCATATCACAAAGTTCTTCATGTAGCACTTGTTCAAAATCTTGAATGCACAAGGGATCTTGTGATATACATGCTAGAAATTTTTCAATTTAGAGTTCTAATGTTTGATCTTCATCGCATGTGATCCATGACTCATTCACCTCCTTACAAAGATAACTAGAAGAAGATTCTATGTTTTCTTCTTGTGGATCCTCTTCATGGATGCTTTGTTCCTCTTCTAACTTCTGAAATGAAGATTCATCCCTAGTGATCATTCTAAATTGTGGACAAGGATTTAAGAAGATCCTTGTGGTGGCATACCCTCCTTCTCTAATTGACTTCTTTAACATCATGTTTTGTAGATCTTTGTTTTGCAAATGGATTTTTTTTTAATGGATGGGGATTTTGTTTTGGGAATCTACCTTTCTAATTTTTATGTCCAAACATGAATAACCATAATGGAAAGTGTTTTTGCCTTTTTATGTTTTTATTTGTTGTTTTTGTATTTTTTTATGTGTTTTCTAAACAATCTTTCTAATTGACTATATCTAAGTATGCTTCCTTGGAAACAACGCCAAAATATTGGGTAAATTTATTGAGTAAAATAACACAAGTATTTAATTCTCAATCTGGGTTTGTAAACTTCGAAGCATGTCCAAAATATATGGATTTCAGATGTAGTCAATTATCGAAGAAATGCATATTACAAATATAAAAACTAAGTAAGTAGTTTCTGATTCAACATGTAATAAGTGAGGGAAGAGGCTCCTAACTTAAGAGATCTTGTTTTTCCTTCCCCACAATACTACTTTCATGAAGAAAAACAAAATAACTGATGGAAAATAGTTTATGATGCATAAAAAGTAGGAGAAGAGGTTCCTACCTAAGGAGGTCCATGTTGTCCTTCTTTATAATTCTATTTATCATTGTTACCATTATATTTAAAACTATAAATTCAGAAAATAAGATGAATTTTAGTTATGATTCGTGGATCAGATAGAAGGATATTTTAACTTAAACACTTGTTTGTCCCTTCATATGCATATTAGAATTAAACCAAGATTCATTAGCAAGGATAAGTAAATAACTCAACAAGGAAAATAAGATGAATTATAGTTATTGTTCTTGCATCAGATAGAAGGAGAGTTTAACTTAAACACTTGTTTGTCCCTTCATATGCAGATTAGAATTAAACCAAGATTCATTAACAAACATAATAAATATTCATTCATATAAATAACTGAACAAATCTGAAGTAAAACTAATTCATGAAAATTAAGCTAATTTAACCAAAACGTGTACTTAGCTCGGTGTGGGGACCCTCCACCCTTGCCTTGCATACTTGAAGAAATTCTCAGCTACATCAACTTATTCAACTCATATGCACAAGAAAATGATAAATTTTGTCTTTAATTATCTTTAGAAAATATGAATCTCAAAGTATCAAGTTTTTCCTACTACTTTCTCCTCCTCCTTTGGAGAGAGAGAGAACTCATATTTATACATATGAGTTGCTCTGAAAAAGAGTTAATTAGCTCATAAATAAAACTCCACTTTTCTTTCAACCAATTTCCATAATTACAAAATATGATCCCTACAAATCCTCACACATATATTGGATTAGATATCCATGATCTTTTCCTTGAAATGAGCTTGAATAATTATCTCCTCAAATCTCTTTGAAATATTCTTACACATTACAATATGATCCTTACAAATCCTCACACAAATCTTGGATGAGATATCCATGATCTTCTCCTTGAAATGAGCTTGAATAATTATCTCCTCAAATTTATTTGAAATGTTCCTACACATTACAAGGTTCGCACAACTTTTGAGATATATTATGAAAATGTATTAATTTTCTAATAATTAATCACAAATTTTCTTGAAACGCGTGAAAATAAATAAATTGGAAAATAATGAGGGAGACCCATATTTAACATGGAAATAGTATGATAAATAGTGAATGGAGAAACATAGTATGGATAAATGTGAGTAATAGTGAAAGGAAAAGAGGGTTTAAATACCACATTTTGGCGACTCAAAAACAATATTTTACACAAGCACTCTATTCATGACTCAATCATGAATATTCATAGTATGTACTGATAATAATTTTATGCATTTGACATTTTTTTACTAGGATTGGTTATAAGGCCAAACACCCCCAAGTAGCCACCTTCCTAACTCTAATTCTCTTCCTTCTTTCTATTTTGATGCCACCATATCAATCAATGGTTATTATCATCTCTCCAAGTCCACTTGTCCATAAATTAGGAAGGATATTTATTTCTTGTTTGTTTTATTGGTGTTACTAGTATTCCATTGTTCCACTTCCTCTAGTGATGATTTTTATTTCTTGCCAGGTGCTTAAATGATGTAGGAGTAACCTCATGTAACTAAATAATATTTTTTTTCTCTTATATAGAAATTTACATCCATTTTCCATAGAAATGGGCTACCAAACATCACTTCATAAGCTTCCAAGGGTGGTAATTCACATTTTAATTCTTCAACATGATCAATTTTTTTGGTTAATTAACATTTCTATTATATAAAACACAAAATTACATAGATACCATACTCACCTCTGATTCCCTCTGCCAGAAAGGAAACCCAAAGAGCATCATGGAGTGAGTAATTTCTAGATATCCAAATTGGATCTTAGTTGGACTATTTCAACAAGGGAGATTGAGAATATGCTAATATTCTAACAAAACAATAAATTTCCAAAAGATGGAGAGATGTTCCAACAGTCTATGAATTCCATTAGATAAATTTTATAATGCAAAAATAAAACAGTAGGAAAAATATAGCATAAGAAATTTCTACATCATCCTAAGGGATTAGATATTTTGATAGGAAGAGTACTAGTATTACGGGAATTTAAAATATCACACGTTTTGCAGTTAAGGTGCACTTTCAGGTGAGAAAGCCTTGATCTCGTGCTCATGATGTGAGTGTGCAGGTGCTTTATTTCATGATACCTATCGTCTAACATGGAATCAATCTTTATGCTAGTATTGTTTCTAATGATTGAAAAAGGAATTAACAAATTATATTTGTTTTGTGATTCTCACACTTTCATCAAATGGGTAAAAGATGAGCAAATATGTCACATTGTATTTCTAGTTTTTTCTTGGAATAGGTCAAAGGTTTGAGACTCTTTTCCAACCATATTTCTCTTCAAAATGTGTATAGGGAAAGAAATATGGAAGCTAGTGGTTTATCTAAAGCTATAATTTCTATGTAGTGTAGTACCTAGATGATAAAAGACATACAAATGGGGAAATTTCATAATATTATCACCGTCATTTTCATGAACTAATAGTAACAATGGGAGTAAAATATACTCCTCCCTAAGGTATTTCTTATCTCTAATCGAAGATTACTCTTTAGAAATTTTTATCAGACTTTCTTTTTCTATATTTATATATTAAATTCATTTCTCCAACATGGAAAGGATTTCCTTTCTTTGAGTGGATAAGTGGAGTTTTTTTTTCTTGACGTACTAGAACTGATGAAGTTGAGAAAGAGTAGTTTCACAACTCAATATTTTTTGTAAAATTTTAGAATGTCCCATGTGAGGGAGGATAGAAGAAAATGCTAGAAAAAGCATGTGATGAATGTAATTTTGTAACTTTTTCAAATAATTAATGAAATTACTTTCCAATTAAGAAAAATATGTATGAATTGTAATAATGCGAATGGGAAGATGTTACCTATAAATTAGAGATATGTGGTGTATACAGAAGCCAAACAAAACTTGTTTGGTTAAAAATGGGAAAATAAGGTACATAAAGGAAAACCAAAATCTCACTAATAAATACACATAAGACTCAAAGGTTGACAAGCGTGTTCATATGGGAAAATATCCAAAATAAAACTTTACATGGAATTCATCAAATGAAAATCCTCAAATCAAAATATCAGGATCTAAGATGGTTTCTCTAACTTGCAATGTTGGCTTATTGTTTTTCGATTTGTAGTTCAATTACACTATTCAAAAATTAAAATACACACTTGCACTTTTCCAATCCCAAATATATGTAGCCCTTTAAAATTAAAATTAAATTTTCATAATATTTAAATGAATAGACATTCATAAGTAAATATTCACATATCAATCTTGAAGGAATGCAACAAATAAATTTCACAATTCTTCCCCATTGATCTACATAACTTTATCACATCTATCCAAAATGAAGCCTAAATTCTGGATTATACAATCCTCCTCTCAAGTTCCTCTTGCCAAATGAAAAAACTCCATTACATTAAATTGATATAAATACATATAGAAAATCTTTAGAAGTTGCTACAAAGTTTGTCTTTCACATTTTTTTTATGCTCTAAATACTCCCCTATTTATTATATGGAAATTATAATGACAAATATTTATTAAGTAAAATATTTGTATTCAATAAAAGCACAAAGTCAAACTTGTTTCTTACCCTCTCTTAAGTTGGGTCTATTCTATTAGCATAATCTAACAAGAATACTTTGGCTACAATAGGTTCTTCTACATGTTGATCCATCTCAACTTGAGTGATGGCCTTCACTTGAGTTGTTTGTTTCTTCTTTTCCTATAAACATTTATGTAACACATACATAAGCTTACCACATACATAAGCTTATTTTCCTATGGATTTGAATAGATGATTTTTTTATCTTGCTATAATGCATTGATGTCTTCCATGGTATATTTGAATTTTTAGTAAATGTGTTTGATGCTGTAAGAGATTTAACTTGCTTCACTAAGGTTCAATGGACCTACAATCACGGGGATGGGTTTGCATTTCTCCTACCAAGTGGAAAAATATGAACCAATTTTAAACTCTTATTCAATATTTCTACCGTTAGTCACTTCCATTTTTTTTAATAACTAAAATACTAGTTGCAAACACTCTACAGGCATATAGATTTCGGTGGGAATCCTTGTTGAGAGGCATAATTTTTTCTTCCCAACTGTGGGAAAATGTAGCAACCCACTTAGATTTCGCTTTGATTCGTTATAAAATTCAACCTAATTTTTTTATTAGCGTCATGCTCATTATGTTAATTTATTCCATAAACTCAATGATTAATTCCCTATAAGCCTATATAGTTGCAACCTCTACGGTAGCTATAGCTACTAGTTTAGTCCATCCAAGAATCAACTACAACTATTTATGTGTCATCGATGATATTTTTTTGTTTCTCAAATATATGTCATTTATGGGCCTACTTATTAGTTACTTTCGTTTTCCTACAACATGCAAAATTTCTAAGATAGTTGAGGGATATTCATCATTAATGTCGATTGGAAAAAATTTCAATAAATATTCCAAAAAGGTCCTTTTTTAGGTCAATTGCTCCACTTCATAGGCCCAAGTCAACTTTTGATTGGTTTCCTCCCATGACACATATATCTATATCTGCATAATATTTCCACCGAATATATGATCAAAGTTATTATTCATATTTTTTTCTCATATTTAATTGTATAAATGCATCTTTATTCTATGTTTTTTTAGCGTTAATTTTAGGAATTTGTTTTGGTTATGTTTATTATTTGTTTCCCTTCTCCACCCATTTGATAACTATTATTATTTCCAATATTTTAGTTTGATGTACCTGTACCTATAATACCTCTATGGATGACCATGTTAGGCCTGATGTCTCCATTAGTTATATGAATAAAATCTACAATTTTGTTTTCTTTCTCTCTACCAATAACCTCCTTCATTCAATTGTGAATAACATAAAAATCAAGGGTCCACTTGCATGATTCTTGTTTTGGGTAACCTTAGTGGTAGTGTGACCAAGTTAGGCATTATTTCTTGAAGAAATAAAAAACCTTGCACAATGGTGGACATTAAAATCACTAAGATATAATCTATATAATTTTTCATCGACTTCTAACAATGCCACTACAGAATATATTGCAATAAAAGCTCCAATAATGAGAGGGTATGTTGAGAACATGCATTTCTTATGTTCCTCTAGGTTGGAGTTCATTCAAGTTTTTTCATCGGGTAATATACCTTCACAATCACTAAAATATCTGAAAATTTCTTAGGAAAGATAAATAGAGCTAAGGTGCACCTATGGATACATTATACTTGTCATCCTATTCTACGTACCGATCACCAATTAACTAGAGGATAATAACAAATTATTTTGTGAATCTTAAGCATAATATTTCAAAGATGAATTAAAAAAGAGAAGCCAAGGACACCTTAGAAATATGTTTGTAATTTTATTATGACTGTTACCTCCGCAAATTTTAAAATTTCATCAAAGGAGGAGGCATAAATGGATGCAGCATATCACACAACATTGTGAAGGAAATCATTGTGCAAATGCAACATGCAATATAAATTAAATACCATGTGAAATGAGGTACCATATATTTAAATTTTACCATGTATTTGTTGAAAACCATGTTTATATTATTTGACAATATTTATACTAGGTGAAGGTACCCCTCTTGGTCAACACTTCGAATATCATGACCACTCAATATTTGTATAGATAATATAAATTGTTTTCAACATATAACATGATTTCAATCAAGAATGCATCCCTCATGTATTCTTGTAAGTGGGATGTGGGGTGTAAAGTAGATGGGAATTTAAAAAATATCCTCCACTCTTGCACTAAATTTCAATCATCTTCAATAGGTCAAAGAACATCCTTTTAAAATGAATACAAAACAAGATAAGATATATTGATCCTAAGACTAGGTCATATGTGTGTATGTGTGTGTGTGTATAGGAGAAAAAGGGTACAATTATAACAAAGAGGTACAATGAAAGGTTATAGTTTTCATAACAATATAACAACAGAAATGCAATAAATCAATGTCTAGGTCTCAATAAGGGTTTTTAGGGTTATCATGGGGCTTTTCCATGTCTTAACATAGCTCTACCCTTCCAATGTTTATTTTCCTCAAACTTGGTTAACTGCAGATGTATTGGTGTGAATAACTCATCTTCCATGTTGAGTCTTCCACTAGAAGGTTCCGCTTGATGAAGTAGCCAGTAGGATTGTTTATAACTCTAGTATATTTTCCCTCCTTCATTAATATCTAGTAAACTAGTTTATACTGAGATCTTGTCACTAATTACCTTCTTTAGGAAAGAAACATGGACTATTAAATGTGCACATGAATATGGAGGAAAATGTAATTTGTAGTACATACTTCCAATATGATGTATCAACTTATAGCGACCATAATATCTTGGTGTTGACTTATTTGGAAATGTAGGCTAAGAACCAACCCTTTGGTAGCCATCATAATTGGTGAAGGTAAAGAAATTTCACTAGGTTGAATGGTGCTAACCTTTAACATTTCTTGAATCAAATGCCCAATCTCATTGTTTTATGCATGTGGATGCCTATACGGCATAAATTTAGGTTGTACACTTCCATGTTACAATTGAATAGCATGGTCATGGCCTCATGCAAGTGGAAGACCCTTAAAAATCTCTCCAAATTTCTTCTAATTATTGTTGATAACTTTATAGGGATCCAATTGAGAAGAGGATATAGTTGTTTGAACATCTAGTGAGCACAATTGTGAAATTACACCATGGTGTTCCTTTTTGAGTGATTTTGTCATGTTGTTAGATTTATCACTTTAGAGGATTTCCCTTGGATGCCTTTAAGCTCAATTTCCTTTCCTTTTGAGGAAAATGTCATGAAAATATATTGAAAATTTAGGGCAACTATTTCTAATGACTGTAATCAATGGACCTATAATACAACATTATAACCACCCATTTGGATTTCAATCATGGGACTAACCAATAAATACTCCCCCATATTCAACTTAATATTATGGCACTTCCCTGAGCAATTAATGTTACCTCCAGTTGTAATAATTACTTGAAATTCTAGTGTTAGACACAAATAAATTGAAAAGTTTTGTTAATTTCTAATTGATGAGGTTATGAGTACTCCCTGAATCAATTAACACTAATATTTTCTTATTATTGATATATGCTTCTAAGTTAATGGTTTGTGCAATATTGATGTTGGTGAATCCATGAAAATATATTATTGGAGTGAAATATTATCGCTATGGATATTTTGATAGTTCAAATTCTTAATCTTGTTCCCTTCCATGATCTATTCAGAATAAAATTACTTGAAATTCTCATGTTAGATATACAAATCAATTGAGAAGTTTTGTTGATTTTTAATTGATGAAGTTAGGAGTACTCCTTGAATCAATCAATAGTGATATTTTATTCTTATTTCTATATGCTTACAACTTAATATTTTGCGCAATATTGATGCTGGTCAATCCATTAAAATATATTATTAGAATAATATAGTCTAGCTATGGATCTTGTGACAATTACAATTCTTAATCGTGTTCCTCTCCATGGTCTATGTCGAATAATTTATTTGTGTATGACCCTTAATATACTTATCACAATTGAATGATATCCCTTTTGATATTATTTCTTCCATTTTATGAGGTGTCAAACTTTTCAATTGAGTGAAGTTAGGAAAGGAAACATTATTTTCTCTATATAGTTTTTAGTTACCACTCTTTTAGTGACCCATGTTTTCCTTTAAAATTTAGTTTCCAAACTAAAATCATTCTCTATGGAGTTAAAAGAGATGCACATTGATCCAAGTGGATATTAGTGGCCACCCACCTATGCCACCTAGACCTCCAATTAGTTTCATATTTTTCCTTGTTTATAGCATCATTTACTATTTTTAGTAGTTTTTCGGGTCCTAAACTTCTCGAGCAATTTTGACCCCCTAAATGGTGTTTTTTTAGTAGGGGGTTACAAAAAATATTGTATTATTTGGAGATATGTTTCCCATGAGGTATCATACCTTCCAAACAGAGATAATATAACCAAGTTATGACCACGGGAAGTTTTCTTACCACTAACCCCAACAGGGCCCACAAACTCTTGGTGTTCCATCTCCTTGGGTTAGGTTTTTAGTTGTTTAGGGTTTTCCCTTGTTGGTAATAAATAAAATGACCCTTGAGCCTCATTATAACATAGTTAATAGGCATTTCATTGGCACATATCTTCTCAGAGATAAGCTACGTTAGCCCTAGCTAGTTTATTTCGATTCTGTATGTAAGCATATTTTAGTTCTTTGATATTAATGAAATGAAGATTTATTTTTACTGCATATTTGTGTTTATTCTTACATATGTATTCTATTACGTTCTTGCATAAGTCTGGATGAGTGGTATTAGAGAAATATCATATTTCTCTATTTTTATTTTCATGTCCCCAATGAGATCACGGTATAAGGAGTTAGGGCTCTATCTGGTTGAACTTTTGTAAGGTCAACCTCGAAATCCCTGATGGCCTCCCATGGTGGAAGAAAATAAAGATGAGGGAGTAGGATATCCTTTCAAAATATTTCTTTAGGAGGCCTTTGAGAAACAAAGGAATGCAATGATGGATTTCTTTTCCCAGATACTTCCATAACTACCCACAGGTGACGCATTTGCATCCAAAAACCATTCTGGAGGTGCCACGCCTTTTAAGGTACACGTTAATTTTGACATTCCCGCATTTGAAGGCCAGATATATACACATGTCATAGATAGATGGTTAAATCATTCAGAAGGATATTTTTCGGTTCATGAATTTTCTAATAGGGAAAATATTAATTTTTCACTCCTCAAGGCCACCCCCCATGTCAAAGATTGGTGGGGAACCTACTGTAATAAAAAGGATGAGAATGAATCCTCATTGTTTTTAGCCACACTTACTTGGAATTATTTTTGAGACGCCATCCAGGAACAATATTACCCTTTCGCGAGCTATGTATATAAATACATAATGTGGACCACGTTGCACCAGGGAAGAGACCAATATGTGTCAGTTCAAAAATGGTTTTCATACCCTTCACATGAAGTTGGGTATCAAGGGTTATAATCAGAATTTGGTACTAAAGTACCAAGACTGTTTACATAAGTACATCTAGAACGAAATGGAGTTCCTAAACATCTCACTTAGTGTCACCTATCGATATGATGTCAAGATTAAGAAGGAGTTTAAATATAAGAAGTGATAATTTGGATCTATGAATATGAAGTAAGGGAAAGGTACCCCCAAACCGCAAAACAAAGGACAAAGCCAAGGCGGGGTGACCCAGGATAACACGATGAAGCTGCAATAAAATAACAACACCATGAAGGAAAAGAAGGATAAGAGAAAGTGGTGTGTGTTCCATAAGAGAAAGTGGTGTGTGTTCCATAAGATTCCCATGAAGGAAAAGAAGGATAAGAGAAAGTGAGTGAGTGTCAAGACAAACATTCACTAGTGGTCAAGCTGAAGGCTTTCAAATCACATGCATGTTCTGATTCTGAGTCAAAACTAGACAAGATAATGACAAAGGGAAGCAGATTATTGACATGGATCCCAATGCACCGTTTCCACCATTAAGATATAGAAGGATGAGCTCGAAGATTTAGAGGAGGGGGACTGCCTCTTCTACTCATAGATGTGGGTGAAGGGTTCTCCGCTAAAATTAATTTTCGACAACGAGAGACAAAAGAACCTCATTTCAATATAGGTCATGAAGCAGTTTGGACTACTGACCACAATACACCTACAGTCATACACCATTGGGTGGCTTCACAAAGGATGAGATCTCCACATGGGTCAGTAGTGTCACCTCCCCTATAGCATCAAGCCCTTCACATGTCATGTATTGTGTGATGTTGCTCCTATGGAAGTTTGCAATGCATTATTAGGCCAACCATATTTGTGGAAGTGACATGTTGTGTAGGAATATAGGCCTCACACCATTATTATTACTTCGAGAAATAAGTTTTACATAATACCGGAGGTAGAACCACCTACTTCCATCTCTTTTATCATTGCAAAACAATGCACTAATATCATTTCCTAGACCAATAAATTTTTTTTCCTTGTGATTCGCCCTTACAGAAAGAAGAATAATGTGGGCATGGCCTCCAAACAAGGCTCCTCTACCCGATAGAAACAAATGGAAAAGGTCTTGGATGAGTATAGATACATATTCACCTCACTCGCAGGGGTAAATCTACACTGTTAGGGCAAGCACTCCATCAATCTGACCGTAGGCATACCGTTACTGAATGGACTGATCTATCGATGTTATTTTCTTGAGAAAAATGAAATCAAGAGGCAGATTTAAGAGCCTCTACAGAAAGGGCACATCAGCCCAAGTTCATCACCTTGTGGGAGACTGATCATGTTGGTGTAGAAGAAGGAAGGGACCTGGAGACTCTGCATTGACTATCGGGTGTTGAACAAGATCATTTTCCAGAATATGTATCCAATCCCATGGATTGATGACCTTCTGGACCAACTCAAAGGGGCCAAATATTTCAGAAAGTTTGAACTGAACTACATTTATCGCCAAATAGAAATTAAACCCTCCTATGTGTGGAAGACTGCCTTCAAATCCATGGAGGGAATTTTTGAATGATTAGTCATTCCTTTTGGGTTGAGGAACGCCCCCACAACCTTCATGAGGCTGATGAATTACATCTTTTGACCATTCATCAAGTCCTTCATGGTGGTGTATCTAGCTGACATCGTGATCTTTAGCCAGGGTTGGGAAGAGAACCTCCACCACATTCTAAAGGTCCTCCAAACACTGCAACAACATAATTAATGTGCCAATTTGAATAAATGTGCTTTTGGAATGACCCATGTTCAATATTTGGGGTACATCATTGATGAGAAGAGTGTGCATGTGGATGAAACAAAGATACAAGTCATTCAAGATTTGCCAACCCCAACCACTCTAATATCAGTTGGCCTTTGATTCAAGTCACCAAGGGAGGAGTGAAATAAAAGTTTTGTTGGTATAAATCCTAACAGAAGGCATTCGTCAAGTTGAAGCATCACCTCTTCTCTGCACCCTTTTTCACATTACTAGTCCTGCATCAACCATTTTATATTGAGATATATGCCTCTGACTATGTTATTGGTGTATTTCTTGCTCAATAAGTGCATCCAGTGGCATATCATAGTGAGACACTTTCAAACATAGCCTGAAATTTTCTCACTTATGACAAAGAGATGTATTCCATTGCGCATGTTTTCTGACAATGGAAGCACTACATTCTGGGGGAGGAAAAAATCATCCACACACACCACCAACCCCTACAGTTCATACATAGATAAGGGAAGTTGCAGAATGATCCCCTTCATAAATGGTCCACATACCTACAATAGTTCCATTTGAAAATTAAGTAAAAGAAGGGAAGAACCAACAATTTTGGAGACTACCTCAACTGACTGTAGATCGTGGAGCTAACCATTGCACTCGACTCTTATGGCCACGAGACTTCAGGGTGGTCGCATATTTACAAGAGTGATCCATAATTTGACAACACATACCATGCACTCTTAAAAGGAAAGAAAGTTCCAAATTTTCAACTTCGGGATGCACTATTATGCCACCTAGGACACCTATGTGTTCCTTCAAGTGAGCATGCCAAGATTATTTTGGAAGCACACTAAATTTGGGTCGTTAGACATTTCGTGGTAAAGAGAACAGTAGCAGCGTTGCAGAAATAATTCTATTGGTCAAACCTTCGACAAGATGTTGGGAATTACATTAGATCTTACACTTCCTGCGCCATTACTAAACCAACCATCATGAATCAAGTCCTATATACTCCACTGCCTACTCCTAGTTGACCTTGGGAATCCATCTCCACGGATTACACACTAGTACAAAATGGCTAATTAGTTACTAAAAAAAAACTAAAATTTTCATATAAATGGACATCTTTCAGTCGGTGACTAGTAGTAGCTAATTTACAATATCTTATAGCATGACCAACTTTTAGTAATTTTTAGCTTAGTCATTAATTTTTTGTCTCAATTTTATGGTATAGTAGTATGTTTAGTCATAAATTTGGTCATTAATTTAGTCATTAATTGCAACAATTAATTAACAACAATACAACCAAATGTATTACTAAATGATGACCCAAGAAAAACAATTAAAGACCAAAGAAATATGACCAAGTTGTTGGTCGTGTTATAAGACAGTATAAAATAGCTACTAATAGTCATATATATGAAAATTTTAGTCATCGTTTGAAACCAATTAATGACCAATGAAATATGACTAAATTTTGGTCGTGTTATAAGATATTGTAAATTAACTACTAATAGTCATATATATGAAAAATTTAGTCATCATTTGTAATCACAAATTTATCATTTGCAATAGTCATTTATCTTTTGTTGGTAGTTTCATATTCATTATATAAATGACTAATTTAGTAGTTTATATCCATTTCATTTATTTTCATTAATAATTATTATACACGACTAATTTAGTTGTATATTCATTCTATTTATGTTCATAATTATTCAATAGAAATTAGTAATTAGTAGTTTTATATTGATTTTGTGTGTTTATTATTAAT
The DNA here is from genome assembly GCA_034641835.2 of Pinus albicaulis. NCBI lineage: Eukaryota > Viridiplantae > Streptophyta > Pinopsida > Pinales > Pinaceae > Pinus > Pinus albicaulis. The sequence continues at coordinate 331,493,440 of CM076577.1, read as the reverse complement.
TAACATAAATTAATGAATATGATTTTGGGACTAAATTAAAAAAATGTCATACAATGTGCATGTTCATCTAATATGAAAATGCAAAGTTACATATGTTAATTATAATACTAAACAATATCAAGTGCAACTATAAATAATTTCAAAGACATAAATTATATTATATGAAATGTTAAGTATTACAATATGAGTTTCTAACTTAATATTTGTTGGACTACAATTTACAAATGAAATATTGTTTCATCACTTCAAAACATTATCATTGTGTTATCAAGGAATTGGGGGGGGGGCGGGGGGACTTCACCAACTTTGAAGACTTGACCATCGGTTTCTATGTGTGTGTCTTATGCAGGATATTGTCTCTAAGGGTATTACTAGACCGGTTCTCTCTCTCTCTCTCTCTCTCTCTCTCTCTCTCTCTCTCTTCATTTTTCACTCCAATGTTATCGTTCTCCTCTTTCTTCAATTCCTGCTGCTTACCATCAATATTGTGTTCCTTTTCTGAAAATTAAAGAAGTTTACAATGAAAGATGATGAAAACTAGAATATAAACTAAAGTAGACTATAAAGGATTTATATGACATATACCTCAACATCAAAGATGTCAAAGCCATTTTTCCCCATAAAATCAAGAAACTCAAGACGATGAAAACTAGAATATAAACTAAAGTAGACTATAAAGGATTTATATGACATATACCTCAACATCAAAGATGTCAAAGACATTTTTCCCCATAAAATCAAGAAACTCAAGATGATGAAAAATATAATATAAACTAAAGTAGACTATAAAGGATTTATATGACATATACCTCAACATCGACGATGTCAAAGCCATTTTCCCCCATAAAAGCAAGAAACTCAAATAAGTTCTCTTCTATTGGGTGATAATGGCCATTATGTGGCCAATTGATCTGTATAAAAAAAATAAAATAAAACATCACCATACAAAAAAACACCTTAGTAACATATTATTCAACCTTCAAGGAAAGCTAAGGCACAATCATGTCGACTAAGTTACATGCTAAAAATCTCAAGCTATATATAACTTGTGAAAACAAATAATTTGAGGTGTCATGTCTAATCCTTGTCATTTTATTTGCAACAATATTTAATTCTCTAATGCATGAACTTGTTCAAGTATATAAACAACATGTGCTCAAATAAAAACATGAAAGTAAAATTTTCTAATAGTCACGAAAATATTTTAACACAAAACACCTAAAAGGATTTCAATCAATATCATGTAATACTAATTTAGACTTCAATCTTTGGTGATTGTTTAAATGGACATGATACCAAGTATTTTCAATTTCATAGTTGAAATAAAAAACAAAATCGAAAGAAAAGTTCAAAATACAATAAAAAAAGAGAGGAACATCATGGAATGGGCATTGTAACTATACAAAAATTGTTTACCTGTCCACCGATGTCTTGTATGAAATTCCTAAAACATTTTCTTATCCAAAATAACCATGAGGTGAAAGAATCAAAACATTAGAAACCATAGGAATACCTACTAGAAAAATTTCCAAAATCGATGGCTCAGGTGCCTGAAGGATATCCAACATCATATGAATAATACCCAAGACATGCTCTGCATTTTATCACCATCCTTTTCCCATCACATTTCTTGTAACCCGCCCACACCAAATTCAAGTAATAATCAAACGATGTCATTGAAATTTGTTTTTATATTTTATATCTATAAACTTTGAATCTAATTTGTTTAAGGAAAATAGTAATTCATATTTAAAGCCTTCCTGCCACGAGCAAGTATCAATCAAGTAGGACATCAGAAAAATCAACCTCAATGAGGTCCTCAAACAATTTTTACAATATCAATATTTTTCTTGCTGTGATATCTTGGGTAGGAAAAATAACATATCTAAAAAATATAAATGCATATATTACTTATGTTCAAACTTTGTATATGGTGTATTCTTAGGAAACTTTTTAATATGTTCCTCTACCTTTACCAAAGAGGACTATGGTTTGGTTAAAATTTGTATCCTGGTTTGGTTAAAATTTGTATCCTTTCATTCAAAATTAATTGTTGCAAGATAAATGTCAGACATTATTATTTCCTATTTCTCAACATGCTATATGTCATAAATTGGAAGTCACAAAATCAAGAGAAAACCATTTTCTAACCAAAACAAACAAACAAACGGTGCCCCTAATAAAACATCACACCTCATAAAGTACTCTGCCATATTCTTAGGCTAAATTTGATATTATTTGAATCATCCTTAAGTCATATTTAATGGGATATTCATATGTTTATCGTGATGTCAATTTGGTGCTAAAATAAATATATAAATCCAGGTTATTATAAGTGAAATTCAAGTATAATTCAGAAAAATAATGTCATTGCAAGGTAGTGGAGAGAGAAACATATTCCTAATTAGGATTATCTATTTTAGTTTAATTTAATAGCTTCAAGTAAAAAACATATTTTCAAGTATATTTCTTTGTTACATAAAAAAAATTAATACCGGATAATATTCTCATGTTGTATTTCATGTGCATATGCAAGAATTTCACTAGCTTTTTCACTTGCAGTCCCAACCATAAGGATAACCATGCTAATACCTACAGCTTCCCCAGAAAATGCACTATCTAAATTGAGAATATTATTGATATCCTCATAAATTTCTTCATCGGCGGTTCCTAAAGATGCCAATCCCAAAACCAAGCATGCACCACGTTGAATTACCTGTAGAAATTATAGAACACGTGTAATGGATCCCTTCAGAGAAAAACATGCTGGAAAAATAGGGTGAATCAACTTTTTTATTACAAAATTGTGCATATTTTCAAAGGAATGAGATACTTACTTCAATATTATCACCGTGTAAGCTTTCACGAAGAAACTGCTTGATCCCTTATTCGTGATTGATATGTATAAGTCCCAAGGAATATAGGGCACAACCCTAAAAAAAGGGACTTGGGCACAACCCTAAAAAAAGGGACTTCCACCTACACTAGCACCATTATAAGGAAGATAAGGAGCCATGAAAGAATTTCATTGTTGAATATGACCCCTAAGAATGGCTCCCAAGTCAGTTGTAGGACTACATTTTTCCTAGTTTCTGGTTTTGCTCAACCATTCTCAGTAACACAAAAAATAAAAACCATAAAATTCCAAACTATATAAACAAAATTTTGTAAGAAACAATTAAATATGAACACAAAATTATTTTTAATATAAAGCATAATTGAATCACCAAATTTTCCCTGAGGAAAGTGTTTTTAGTTGTTCCAGCATGCATCAATGCATTGGCATAAATGGTCACACCGTGGGATACATTATTGTGCATTTCAACATATTGTTTTATAGTGTTCAATATGAGATCTTACATGCACAGAATAAATATTGATTTGGGTTGAAAAATCTCTTGCATTTAGAAGTAGTAACATTGACATATCTAAAATTTCAATTTTAATTTTAAATTTAAAAAAATAAATAAGAAAGCCAAGCAGTGGTAAAAATAAAAAAGTTTCCATCATTATCCCATCCCTTGGAAAAATAAAATTGCAAAATTAATTGGAGTATTTCCAATACCGAAGGTATTTAAACAGCAATGAATTATATCATATGATTTACAAAAGAAAATTGATTCACCAAGTCCAACAAGGATAAAATATTTTGAGGGGGTCTTTAAGTAAATGGGCTTTTTATTAAATAGATGATTAGTTTAATATAGAAGATGAATTTCCCAACATGACACGTGTACTTAAAGAGCATAGAATCTCTGTTATGTTGGCCTACAAGCGCTTGTAAGGGCTAAGGCCCCACATTGAATTGTTGACCTCTCTAATATCTCATATAAATATAGGAACGAGAGTTTTTATATTAAAACATGTTCATGCAGACTGGTGCATGCTACACACAATGACCATCCTGCAGGTCTAGGTTTAAATTTTTTCCCTTGGAGATTTTAGATTATGGTTTTGTGATCAAAACCTAGGGTGGAACTGTGAAGAAGAGAAGGAAGAGAGGACGTCTTTATTTGGAGAATGTGTTAGAGTGATTCTTGCATATTATATATATTCTTTATTTTTAGGGTTATGTCAATTTTCCCTAGCAAGGTTTTGTAGCACAGGGAGGATTTGCACCAGACTTGAGATAAATCCATGATGTGTACATGTACTACATCTTGAGCATGTTAATTAATTTTTTAGTTATTTGAAAACTTGTGCAATTTCCAAATTGATTTAGTTACATATGCTCTTTATTCATTTTTATTTGTAGTCATATATGTCTTTCTCATTTGACACAAGTAAAATCATAATTATGAAGTTATTTGACATCTGAGTGAAGAGTATAAGTTTCTTATTTTAATGTTTTCATGCTTCCATTATTACTGAGGTGAAAAGGTATTACCAGATTTGGCTATTGGAAAATGATTTTCCCTAAAGTGGATTAAAATTTAACCCTTTTATTTTGTATCTTTTCTCCTTAAATTTCCAAGAATTTTGGGTTGTTCTGAATTGAAACAATGTACTCTTTCCATTGTCTTTTCATATAGGGTTGAGGTCTGAGAAAACTTCTAGGATGAAGATGAAATTTCTAATTTACATTGAATTTTGAATTCCAAGAGATTTCCAATTTCCAAAGGTGAGGTCCAAGTAATATGGTTGTAAAATCTATAGATGTCCTCTCTAATGGCCTAATTCAGTTCTTGTCTGGTTGGAAAGGAATGGATTGACACATCTAGAGAGTACTTGAAGTGGGAAATGTGCTTTAGGGAGAATGTAATCCAATAGAGAATTCAAGAGGCCTCTTAAAACCAATCTTGGGGATCTATAATTGATTGTCGATACCATTAATTGACACCACTTTGTACAAAATCATAGAATCAATAGGATAACAAAAAGGTGTCAATTCACCTTGTAGAAATTTTCAAGTGTTGATATCAAACGTGATGAGAAACATGAATATGAGATTATTTTAATTCTACAGTAGGTAAAATAATTCCCTCAGATCCATATAGAAGTGTTATCTTTGGGTGGGTTAAATATCAAGACAAAAAATATCAATGTTTGATGGAGCATTTGAAAGGAATTCCACCCTTTCTAAATCTGGAGTATTTATGACACGAAAGAGTCCAAGTGTAAATTTGCATGAAATGTAAGTATTCAATCAAGTAATATGGCAGAAGCTCTGGCAGCCATGACAAGGATTTAATTTCCAATTGGTTACACAAGAAATCAATAATTTTCATACGATATTCAAATTTATTGTGGAGGCCATTTAAGTACACCATTTTTTCCAAAATCACAAGATTAACAGGACAATACATATGTGAAAATTCACCATGGAGAAATTTCGAAAGACCAAGTTAAACATATGATAAGAAGCATGACAAAAAGGTTCATGTGATGGAAAATGAGGCTACTGTCCTAGTGGGAGAACTCGATATCCATTTTCCTGACAATTATGTCAATGTATCAATCCCAAGTATTCCCTAGCACCATGGCCAAGAAAAATTCTTTTAAAACGTTGAGATTGGACATGTGATGAGAAACAACGAAAGCATATCAAAGAGGCAGATGGGATCGAAAATGAGGCCATTGTTAACACCAATGGGGGGATTAGAGATCCATTTTCACCACAGTGACATTATGTCTCAGTTCCAGACATCCCTTAGTCGTACCAAATCCAGGCCAAATGCTTTACAGTGTGTATAATTTTACCAGCTTTATATGTATGCAGTCCCAACATTTTCAACAACTACAGATTCTGAATTCTCAACTGTTAGGTTGATTAGCTTTAATTGTTTTTCAAAAGCTTAAAGGATAAACGAAGAAAGGATATATGGATATAGAGTTCTATTCTACTTTCTCAGTTGTACATTTTAATAGTGGTATTTTTAATGTCCAAATAAGTAAAGGGTGCTTTGTGTTTCTCTCAACTTATATATGTAATCTCCAACTCCAGTATTAATATAAATCTTTTTCGTTGTTAAGAGAAAAACAATACAATAACTACAACCATTTGGATTTGATGCTTAAGATCCCTAATATGTGCCCAACTATATTTTTAATGATTTGTCTAGACAAAATCCCAAAATCATATACCCACAACACTCATTGATAAAACTTAGAAGACTATTATCTTCTCATTATTTTAACACGGTTTCATACCAGTTTCATTAAAAATCCAACTACAAGTTAAAGAACACAAAAGTCATAAACGCAAATGAGGGAATTTTAAATCAAATTGAAAAAATAAATAAATTATATTAAAAATCATTGCATAAGATGATCCATTAGACCTGTTGTGACCGTACAAATACTGCAATATCAGAAGTGTAGCCATTTCGCTAGACAAACTTCCTTTAATCTTTGCTAGTATTTCTACATAAACAACTTCTATTATATCCAATTCATTATTAGCTCCATTGGGCACAATATCATCCTATTTCATTTGGACATCATTAGAGGTATGCATCGCAACATGTGTTTGAGCCAAAGAATTATTGCCATTATTAGAAACATCACCCGGAACAGTTGAAGATTGTCCAACATCTGCACTTCTAGTGCCTTGTTGCTTGAGCTCGGGAAGTTGGTTTCTAACATTTATCAGGAATTCATGATCCTCATTTTCAAACAAATAAAATTCTATTTGAAAGGCCAACAAGGCATCATCCTACAAAAAAAAGGAGAAAATTTATTGGTTTCAATTCTAAACAATGAACATGCAACCAAATATTAGTTTAAGTTCATCCATTATCAAAAATTACTTAAACAGAGAAACACGAAACCAAGTATGAATCTAAGCTCAACCACTATCAATAATTCCTAAAAATTTACCTTGTCCCCTCTTAAGAGTTTCTCCAATATACTTGCAACCATTCCAGGCTCCTTTAGAAACATGAGGAACTGAAAAATGTTTAAATAATCAGGTGAGGGTAGTTTTTGATATATTTTAACAAGGAGTGCAAGAATGTGCAAAACCAACATAGGTTTAATGAGTCAAATAACATGCTACATGTCCTATAATGTGGTTATCTAACTTCAAATAGTTAGGGGTAATTACAACATTAAATCGACTTAATATATATGAGTACCAGAATGAAATAACTTTAGATGATGAACATCAAAAGAAAAGCATGACATTTACTGCAAAGAAAGTGAATGTTCAGTGGCTAAGAGTGAAATAATAAAAACAAATCCAAACATGCTGATTTTTCTGAATATAAAACCATAAATTTAAAATGGTGCCATAGATTTTTGAATGTACCACCTTTCCATGTTTTTATAACTAAATTCCATCTACTAATTACCATTGGAAAATGCGTAAATCTCATGGAAAATTCCCAATGAAAAAAATGCCAATAATTTACTAAGAATATTCATTTCTAGGTACCACATTTACCTATTTTTATAAATATAGCTTATTTGATAATTACCATAGGAAAGCCATGGAAATAAGATAAATTCCAACAACAAAAAAATCCAATAATTAATTTCTAGAAAAATAGACACTTGAGATGTTTAAAGACACTTTTAATTCTCTCTTAGTACTTTCTTAATATTTGAGAAACAATAATACAGGAAGAAACAAGTACAGTGCAATAAGATTTCCTCTTCGAATATTAAGTAGTATTGCAATAATATCCAATTCAAGTATATTTATCTCCCCCATTTTCGGTGGCATTATTTTCTTATGTATTTTCCTGTATTATTTGACATGGTTTGGAAGCCCCACTGAGACAAGTATTAGAGGAGGAACAATAAAGGGATTCAAGGGTTTTCCGGCAATAATGAAGTAACTTAGGGACTGAAGTGTAATGAACCCTGTTAGCACTCCTTAGTCTCCCAAGGCTGAAAAAGGAAACTACTGAGGTAACTACAAACCAAATTTTGACTTCGTATCTAGCCCTACCAAATCAAAGAGGGCTCTCTCAAAATCAACCTCACAGTGAATGGGAATAACTGGAGAATATTATGATTTTAGGCTAGTTATCAGCTCAATGTGGTTTTGATTAGGGTTTTCTAGATAAAGACACACCAAGTTTAGGAACTAGGCCAAGTATTCCAAAAGATCATTTGCAGACATATGTTAGCCTCACTCTCATGTGAGTAAAAAAATTAATTCCAAATATAATTAAATTATTTAAATCATGAAAGTTAGGATTTATTCCTACCTTTCTAGATTGGGTTTGTTCCTCCTAGATAGGAGTCATTTTAGGTCTAATTGGTTGAGAGATTCTCTCCAACTATTTAGGCTCCTAGATTAGTGTATGGTTGATATATTTTATAAACCAAAAGAGTCCAAGATAGACACACTATATTGAGACAAACTTACTCATGTATTTATATGCATCATACACATTATTTTACTAATGAGAATCTGAGGAATATATTAAGGTCGTGGCCTTTTCTGCCATGTCTAGTTTTTCCATGTCTATGGTATTTTATTATGATTGTTAATTTTGGTTTATTCTCCTTCATGTGGTATCATAGCTTGGAGTTATTTTGCGAGTGATTAAAGGAGATATGGATTTTTTTTTTCTAAATAGACAAATATGTTCTAGTGAAGTTGCGCTGGAAAAATCCCTATGTATTCATAAAAGAGCTGCAGTTATGTGTCAAAATTTGGACTTATATAGATCGAAGAAGGGAATATTTATGTGTGGAAATATAGACATGTACTAGTAATAAAATGTTGGGGAGGATCCATACGTTTTCTTGGCTGACCTTCAAAAATACACTTGATAGATATTTCACAATTGCTGCAAGACATACCCCCAACGATGAAAACTATGACACTCAGAGCCATAAATGCTACATCCTTAGGTTGAGGTTTTGTTACAATGGACTAGAAGGTACATTATTCACATGACTCATGCCCTCCACTTCCATCATCAAGAATTCTACCAGAGATATTATCCCCATTCCCACCTCTCGCGTCTGTACCCAGGTGGCTCACGCTCCTATTGCAGGTTGTGTGAAGATGAAGATAAATATTACCACCACGAAAATGAAGAATATGAAAAATTGAATATGGATATGAAGGTAGAAGTCGAATGAATTCATAATATGAAGAGTCAATTTAGCTCCACCTCCATTGATGGATATATCACAAAAATGTTCATGGAGTTACAACAATTAGGAAATTGAATGAGCAAGCTTCGATAATTTGAATGTCGGGTATAGTTTCATGAATTTGACACATTAAAAAATATCATAGATATACATGTATTTTGAATAACAATTCATTTCTTGTGTGTCATTTGCGTATCATTAGCATACACTGAGCTATGTGAAGGCTTTGTCGATTATCGAGGGCTAAGCAGTGTCAAATTAACAGAGAATGGGGATTTGTTTTGTGTATTTTTTCTGACTCATCACACAGGGATTTTAGAGCCATTGAGAGTCGTAGACTTGAGGTGGATATGTTGTCCCAGTTTGTGCCACTTTGAAGCTGAGTATTTAATGCTTTTTTTTTTTCTTTTTCTTTTTTTTCTTTTTTTTTTCTGGTTTTAAATGTTCAAATATTTTTTTACTTCACCCATCAAACTTTTGTAGAGGGATTATTAAAGGGAATTGTATGAACGTGATTTGAGATCACCAACATAAAATATGTTTACGTTGTTGTAGGTTTGGCATGGCTATTCGATTCGAAACTGAATCGTGGCTTTATGTGTGACTTTGTGTTCTCAAATTGGTGTCGTCATCCATCAAATGGTTAAAAAATCTGAAATTCTCGACTTGAAATCTCTTCCTTCCTGTATTTTAGACACTCATTCGCCAATAGCATTATCTGATGTTCATCAACAACACCACTCTTCCCATAAACGTTCTTTGATCTACAACAACAACACCACTCTTCACATAAATGTTATCTGATTCATCTCTGATCTGCATCAACAACACCACTCTTCACATAAACGTTGTCTAATTCATCTCTGCTATATAAGGAAGGCCTACGCTAGATTTCCAATGTACAAGAATTTCAAGGAGCCAACACCGTGAAATCCTTGGAACCCTTCTGCCTTGAGTTGTGCCTATAGTATGCCCAAAATGTTTCCAAACTATTTCATAATTATGGTGCATTCTTTATAATTTCAATTGTCGTATGGTGCATGCTTTCCGAGTTTGGACACAAAGTGATTTTTCCACTTTTTTATAAAGTGATTCAAGGGAAAAAATAAAAATAATAATTATCACATTTTTTAAACTAAAATGAATGGAGAGATAACGTGTGGAGGAATAAAGTGTAGCTTCTATTTGGAAATTTCAAAATTTTGAGTGATTTTTTTTAGCTTGCTAATTTTTTTAAATGATAAGTGTAAAAAAAATTGTATTTATTTTTTGGGAGATAAGGAGTGGATAATTTTTTTTTACTTGGGAGTCATAAGGGTGAAGATTGAGATTAATTTTGTACTAAGGTGTATTAAAATTTTTCTTTTGGAGAGATAAGGTTTATTTTGGAGTGAGAAGTGGGATTTTGATAAAGTGAGGGTTTATTTTCTTGTAATGGAGGGATAAGGTGTATTTTTTTAAAGAGATCATTTTAATATTTTGTTGAAGAATTTTTTTACTTCTAGGCAGTTGAGTAAGTTTTGAAGACAATTTGTTTCGAGTTCTGAAACTTTGAGAACATTCCATGACGATTGTGTTAAGGTGAAAAATGATGTACCTCAATATTTAATAGATATATATATTTTTTTGGTGGTGATTGTGTCCTAGATCCACCCGAAATTGAATAAGGGGATCTTAGGTACACCATGAGTATGTTTATGATGGTGCATGCTTCATAATGTTCCTTATGTTTTGTGTCTAGTTTTGACACTATATTTGTAAAATGCTACACATGGAGTACACAGGAAATTAAATGAATACATGCACATAATAAAGCATACAAACAATCAAGAAGCTGCAAATTCAAGCTGCACCTACATAATCAAACATATCAAATTCAAAAAATCAAAATTTTATAAATGATTCCACATCATTCAATCAAATTAATCAAGTTAATGAAGCTACAAACTCAAGAATTCCAATACAAGTCTACATCGACATCAACAACAATTTTTGTGTAACTTGAGAATAAATTTATTTTTTGTAAGTCAGCTTGTAATCAAAATTGAGTTGAATTCTAAGGGTGCATTCTCGGTTGAAGCCGACACCCAAGTTTTGAATTGATAAGAAGACAAGTGATTCAATTCTCTTCAATAGATTCATCAAGATTATTTGAACTTGCCATTGTAAGAATTTTATCTTGGGTGCATTTTCGATAGTGTTCGACACCCTTCTTTTACAAATAAGAACAATCAAGTGAGTAAATTCAAGGAAGTACAAAGTGCCAGTGAAAAAATTCAAAGCATCAAGCGAGCAAGTTTCAACTCTAATGAAAACAAACAACAAGTTCAAATCTACTGAAAGTGAGCGCGGGTATTCAATTTTTCAAATGAGTGTGAAGCAATCAAGCAACTTCAAGAAAGAGATCAAGCAAGTGATCATAATCAAGCGAGTGTGAGTTCAAGTGTTGAAAGAAAATGTAATAGTAAAGCGAGGCATTACAAGTGAGTGTTCCATTCAAGAAACAAATCAAGCGAGTGTGTGATTCAAGAAACAAATCAAGCAAGAAAATTCAATCAAACAAGTTCAAATCAAGTGAGGAAGTTCAAATCAAGACATTCAAATCTACGACAAGAGAGTGAGTTCACATGGAAAAACACATTAAGTTGTTCAAATTTCTTAACAATCTTCTTCTATCATCAGCTAATGACATGGTGAAAATTAGCAAAGAAACGTTTGTTGATATTGAAGTACATCTTCAACAGGCACATAAAACAATTTAGTTTCTTCAACTGGAGTCACACCTACAACGAGATGAGTTGCAACAGAAGAGTAATGCTCCCAATTCATTCAACCATAATAATGAAGGTAAATATAATGATTCCACGTCACTTATCGAAACAAATTAAAGCGTAGAATTTATACATGACTACGCTCAACTTACTTCTTCCAAGCCAATCATCAAGTCATGAGAAGAAATACAAAGAAATAAAAATTGACAAGGAATATGATATTCCAAAGAAGACAAAAAATTTCATATCCCATATTATTCAAAGCCAATCAAGTTCATCAGTGCATTATTTATTAATCAAATAACATCAACTAGTGTTAGAACATGACCTCCTACGAGCTGCGAAACTAGTCCATTTTGGATATTTTTATTAGATTTAATCTAGCGGATGGGTTTTGGGGCGGGTCAAAGCCCTGAAAGCATTGTAATGGGTAAAAGGGTAAACCAGGGGTCCGAAAACCATGGGTTGCGGACCACAGGAAAATCTAGGCTAGATTGCTATAAATAGAGGGATATTTTGTATTGTAGAAGATAGAAATGATGAGCTATTGATGCGAATTGTGGTTTAAGCTATTTTTTTGGGTTTTGGGGAAAGGACTCTTGCTGGCTAAGTGCGCGGAGATCCAAGTCCAGCTGTGTGCAGACCCTGCTGCTGTGTGCGCAGGTTGGGAAGGGAATTGTAAGGAAGGATTGATGAATGAATGAACAAAGAAAGGTTGATAGAGGACTGAATCTGTGAGTACTTTTGTGCGAATCATTGGTAATTGCTGCACTGCGTATTTTCTGTGTTTAGGCTGCGAAGATCTATGTAAGTGTGCTTCGATATTTGGATTGGTTCTGTTCTATTCTGTTCTGTTTATGTAATGCTTTGTTGCTATCATAAAGGCATATAATTATAGATCTAATGCACGTGGATGCGAATAGAGACCTAATTAACCCTGCACAGAGTGAAGTAACATGGGAACTACAGGGCTTAGCGTAGCTCTGCTTGCCTTACCTATCCTTTCTCACAGTGTAGAAACCTAGTTCCAGCACCCACCCATACTACTTCAGGTGAGACTTTGACCCGCGAAAGCGGGACACTACAGAAAGGGCCAGTAGTATAGGGGTTTGTTGGCAAACCTTGCGCTTCGAACCTGGGTCAGGACCCCTCGAGTCAAAAAATGGTTCCGTTTCCAGGACCTGTAGCATTTTGAGGAAGTGATCAGGTACTGACAAGAAAATACTGAAACAAATGAATGAGCGGTAGGAATGATCGAACCGAGCAAGGAAAGGATCACTCGGCCTGTAGCCTGCTGAGAGCAATGACACAAGAATTGCCAGAATTACAGGAGCACAAGCCCTCAACTGAAACATTAGTAGAAGGAGACATGGCAGTAAACTTGAAGTTACCCACCTTTAAAGGTGCGGCCAATGAAGACATGGATCGGTTTTGGTTCGTGGTTGACTCGATATGGACTGTGTAGGGGGTGGTGAGCGATACTATGAAGCAAGCATAGTTGTCCCCAGCCTTCGAGGATAGAGCGTTGGACTGGTACATGCAATACATATGTCAAAATGGGAGGGTATCCCTTCAAGATATTAAGGATGCCCTAAAACAACAGTTCCGGAAGCCAAGATCATACTCGCAGCTGGTAGCGGAAGTAAAAGACTTCAAGCAAGGTGCGTCCGAGTCGATGTGGGAGGAAAATCAGTGATTGAAGAAAGAAATCAGGGAAGGAGGGTTTAAGTATGACGACAGATAGCACACAGAATGGTTCATCGCTATTCTGCTACCTCACTTACATATACCCATGGGCCAACAAACCTTCGAGTCACAGGGAAAAGCCTTGGAAGTTGCCATGAAACTTGAAGGCACACCCAAGGATGACACGTTAGGGGGGGTACAAACAATTCAAGAGTAGCTCGGAGCCATGCACATGGAGATTCAAAGCTTACGGACTGAATGGGGAAAAGGAGCTAGCACTGACCTATGGTGCATACAGTGTCTAGTGTCTTGCCATACAAGGGACCAGTGTCCTATATTGATGGATTACATGCCAGTGGTAGGACCTAGTCTACAATGACCTGGCTCCAGCGAATCATCACTATGGTACGATGATTTTCGGGTAGCCGGACTGCATGATATGGCCTAGTGCCCCCGGCTAAGTATGGGTGAGCTGAAGCAGTAGTGATGGAGGTTCTGTCGATTGGTAGGGCATGATGAACATAACTATGGCACGTATGACTTGATTACGGATCGAGGGAACCTATATAGGGTACAGTCAGACCCTGCATCGCCAAGGTCCCCCGTGAGCTTCAGTGGCTCCCCAGCAAGGGGCAGGGGAGGTTGAGGAGGAAGCGCAGGATGGGGGCGGGGGAAAATGATCTGCTATATCTGCGGAGAGATAGGGCACTTCACAAGGGACTGCCTAAATCCCACCAGGAAGTCCTGCAAATATTGCTGGCAGCTGGACCATGAGATTGAAGACTGCCTGATATTGATAGCCAAAATGCAAGAAAAACAACCCACCCCTACGTAGAATGTGCAAAGGGTTAAAAATGAGCTACGAAGTGCAAATCCGAGCGTAAAAGTCATGACATGCAATGGGATGGTCACCCAGGGAGAAAAAGAGGATCTTTCCTCTTGGGAGGAAGTGAACCTCATAGAACAAATGCCATGAGTAGGCCCTGCACAGCTGCCAGTGCACCTTGAGAGAGAGGAAGAGGTTGAGCCCTTTCTAAAGGCATGTTTGAAATTGCTATGTAACCAGCCGGCTGTAGAAATGCTTCAAGTATTACTGCATAGCTGCGTAGCCTGGCCCGACACAATTCCTGAGAGTAGGAGTGTACACCGGCTATACGGCTACAAGAAACGCACCAGAAGAGAAATGCGGTTGACTGGGCAGATTGGTGACTACGAGATGGATCAAGTTATTCGCAATCTAGGGTCAGATGCGAATGTACTACCGAAGCAGATGTGGAAACGAATGGGCGGACCTAAGTTGGAATGGTCCACTATCTAGCTGTGCATGGCGAATCAACAAAAGATCATCCCGCTAGGACGACTACCAAGAGTAATGGTAGATATCATGGGAGTAAAGGTCCTAGCTGACTTTGAGGTCATATAAATCATGGAAGATACAGATCCGTACCCTGCACTACTTGGGCTGGACTAGGCTATGGACATGGGGGTTGTCATCAATCTCAAAAAGCACAGCATGGTGTTTGAGAACAACGGTACACCTGTAATAGTACCACTAGATCCAGCAGAAGGCACGTGGTATACAGAGCCAGCCTATGAATGGGAGGAACTAGATCACATTTACAGATTGACTACGCAGGACGAAGATAGGATTAAACCCACAACAGACAGGATATTCTGGAGAGATAGTGAATACTTTTCTGACGCTGATGAGGAAATGGAGAATTGGAAAAATCGGTTACACGAGGTTTCGGCGCTACGCTTCCCTCGGGTCGCAAGAACCCTATATTGCATTTCCTCTGAGGTAAGAGATCTACCCCACTTTGATGAGGCTGGTAGTGTCCAGGAATTCCTCGGGACACTAGAAGCTAGGATGCCAAGAGAACGATAGCTCTGGGCCCTTGATCTGACTATGAGTGGGACAACCGCGCATTGATGAGACACCCACAAGAAAGCATTCCCGGATTGGGAAACATGCCGAGATAGGATTCTTCTACGATTCGCCCCTGCAGCTGACATACGCACCAAGATGTTCCTCAGAACCAGGGATCCCCGCACACATCTGTGCTTCTTGATAACCAAATGGTCGTACCGAACTACGGAAGAATGGGTCCATATATTTGTTCATGCCTTGGGCCCTATCCCGGCCGCTTGGTACTTAGATGTAGAATTTCACCAGCGCACCTCCCATTGGGAAGTGCTAAAAGAGGATTTTGTCGGAACATTCAGATTGATTGGGGGGACAGAGATGCTTGACGAAGCTCTGTAGGACATTGATGCATTTGTATTTAAGAACTCTCGCCACCACGCCACACCAGCGGTCTTGACATGGGAAACGCAGATGCAAGACATAGCCAACTGCCAGAGCTTGGAAATGGATGAAGAAGAAGATAACCCTCGAAACATTTTTATCCTAGAATCTGAAGGAGAATGAGCTGTTGTTGGGCCATAGCTGCAGAATATTGATGTAACACAGCCTCTTAAGCTGCGCGACGTTAATATTGGGACGGAAGAACACCCTATGCTGGAAAAGATTAGGGACTATTGGGATGAAGGGACTGTAGGCAAAATCGTAGAATTACTCACGGAGTATCAGGACTTAGTTCCGAGAAAGTTTTATGAGCTCAAGGGAATCACCGGGGACCTCAGCATTATGCACATCACTTTGAAACCTGAAACATGCCCCATCAAGCAGTGGCCTTACCGACTGAATCCTAAATATAAGAAAAAGGTCAAAGAAGATCTAAACAAAATTCTTACCATATGTATCATTGACCCAGTTGAACAGTTGGACTGGGTAAGTCCAATGGTCATCCAGGAAAATAAGACCAAGGGGGAAATATGCATCTGCATAGATCTACGCAATTTGAATGATGTCTGTGTCCATGACCCCTTCCCTACACCCTTCTCTGATGAAATCCTTGATATATTAGGCAGACAAGAGGCCTATTCCTTCACCGATGGGTTCTCATGGTACCACCAGATCCGAATTTCACCTGAAGATCATAGTAAGACTACCTTCGTGACTGAATGGGGGTCCTTTCAGTATAGGGTCATGCCCTTTGGTCTCAAAAACGCACCTGCTATTTTTTCAAGGGGCGTAGTCGCTGTATTCAAGGAGTTTATTCATAAGTTCCTAGAAGTTTATTTCGATGACTGGACAGTTTTCGGCCTGGTAAAAGAGCACGTCTCTAACCTGCAACTAATGTTGGATGCATGCCAAAAGTACCAGATTTCCTTGAATATTAAGAAGTGCATCTTCTGTGTACCATTTTGGATCTTTCTCGGGCACATAGTTTTTTGGCAAGGGTTGATGGTTGATCCTGCGAAGGTAGTCGTAATTATAAACCTTGCGGTCCCAACCACGAAAAAATAGATGCGTTTTATTCTTGGAAACACCAGCTATTATAGGAAATTCATTCAAGGATATGCCCTGATCACGACACCTATGGAAAAGCTACTAAAAAAATATGTTTCTTTCTTTTGGGATGATGAATGCCAAAAGAGCTTCGAACTACTCAAAGAAAAGATGATTCCTGCACCTATACTCATATTTATTGATTGGTCGAAGGAATTTCATGTACATGTGGATGCATCAGGAATTGTGTTGGGCGCTGTCCGCACACAGTCTGGAGAAGGAGATATTGATCACCCAGTTTCCTTTGCGAGTCGGAAGCTCTCGGATGCAGAACAGAACTACTCTACCACTGAGTGCGAAGGTTTGGCTATGGTCTATGCGTTATAGAAATATCAGCACTATCTACTGGGTGGCCACTTTAATATGTTCACTGATCATTCGGCTTTAAAATACCTGGTCAACAAGCCTATGTTGGGGGGGAAGATTTGCCGATGGCTGTTGCTATTCCAAGAATATGATTTTGAGATCATCGTCAAGCCCGGAAGGTTGAATGTAGGCCTAGATCATCTGTCTCACATTGAAACAGGGGAAGAAGCTACTAGCTTGGAAGAGGGATTACTAGACGCGTAGTTGTTTACCATAAAGGTGGTTGATGCACACTTCGCTGATATAATTGAGCTCCTCACTACTGGAGTGGCCCCTGCAGAATATTTGGTACAACAAAAGAAGGAGTTGGTTACTTGGGCAACAGACTTTACTATCATCGCCAGTCAATTAGACAAGCTAGGTGCAGATGAAATATTACGCAGATATGTTTTGGAACATGAATAGCCTGCCGTATTAGAAGAAGCACACGAAGGTGTCGCAGGAGGCCACTATGCAGGATGAGCAACGACACAAAATATTTTGAGGGCTAGGTTATGGTGGCCTACCCTGCATCAAGATTCTTACACTTATTGTAGATCATGCAACACTTTCCAGCAAACAGTATGGCCCTCACACCGAGATGAGATGCCATTATGGCCTCAAGTAGCTTTACATGCTTTTGACAAGTGGGCCATTGATTTTATAGGACCCATCAATCCGCGAGCAAGAAAACAGGTGTGCTCTACATTATCACTTCCACCGACTATGTCACTCAATGGGCTCAGGCACAAGTGGTGAAGGATTGCACTACGGATACTGCTGCGGACTTCATCTTTGAGAAAATTCTGACTAGGTTTGGCTGCCCAAAGATCCTGATGAGTGACAGAGGTACACACTTTGTTAACCAAATGATTCAAGCCTTGAATGAGGAATTTCAGGTCCACCATGCGAAGAGTACACCATACCATCCCCAGGAAAGTGGAACAGTTGAAGCTTTTAAGAAAATTTTGTAACAGGCATTAACTAAGGTTTGCGATGCCGATCGTAGTGACTGGGATGTTCACATTCCCTCTGTTATGTGGGCCTACCAAACGACCTGCAAGAAGCTAACAGGAAGAACCCCCTTCCGGATGGTCTATGGAAAAGAGGCCATTATGCCCATAGAATACATTGTTCCTAGCCTACGCACCAGAGCATTTACAAATATGGCAGACCCCGATATCATAGAGGAGCATCTTGCGCAGCTTGTGGCTTTGGAGGAAGGTCGGTTTTTTCTAATTTTCATCAACAGGTTCAGAAGGCTCATGACAAAGCATGTCATGATCGAAATATTCGCTAAAAAACATTCATCCCAGGTGACCTTGTCCTTTTATACAATATCCAATTTGCGAAACATCCAGGAAAATTTCGACAGCACTGGCTTGGTCCCTACACAGTTAAGGAAATCATGAATGGTGGAGTAGTCCAGCTAGCTACCCTACGTGGAGACATCTTACCTGGCTTTGTCAATGGTAGTTGACTCAAGCCTTACCGAGTTCAATGACTATATGGAAGCTACAGTGACTCGGGACGAGTCACAAGATTGTGTTGGGGGACTGTTGGAACAGAGCCTCCTACGATCTGTGAAACTGGTCCATTTTGGATATTTTTTATTAGATTTAATCTAGCGGAGGGGTTTTGGGGCGGGTCAAAACCCCGAAAGCATTGTAATGGGTAAAAGGGTAAACCAGGGGTCCAAATACCATGGTTTGTGGACCATAAGAAAGTCAAGGCTATATTTCTATAAATAGAGAGATATTTTGTATTGTATAAGATAGAAATGATGAGCTATTGATGCAAATTTTTAATGTTCCCAATTTTAGCCTCAAGCTAAAATGGAACATTATAGTTGCATATTTTTATTTTGTTGAATAAAAATAGGAAAAGTGACCCATTCATGTAATAAACAGGAATAAAATCCCTTACAATGTGAAAGGGGATCATCATGGAGCTGGATTTCACACCCTCATGTGTGAAAGAGGTTAAAATGCAAATGGACAAGGCTTAGTTGACCAAATCAAACTGCGTTGGCATGAGTTGGAGAGCATTAAGTGGGACAACACAGTTTTAGTGGAGGAATATTCCATGAAGGAAGAAACTTCCAGAGGAAGGAAGGTGAAGGCTCATTGAGTTTAAAAGAGGAGCAAGGCAGCCCATGGAGATTATCTTAGATCATTTGATTATTTTTCTATTGTTCAGCAGAGCTGCAGTGCCCTCGGGCACGAGGGAGTCTTGTTTAGGAATGCCTCTCCTTCTTGAGTACCTCATGAAGGATTGCACTCGTCATCCATATTTCGGCATTCAGGCCATAGCATCAGCCTACTTCATCAGCACAGTATCTGGAGCATTTTATTGTGTAGTGTAGCTGGGTGTTGCTGGAGGTTTCCCACAACACCATTTCTAGCTGATCTTTCAGAGGAGGGAAGTTCTATACTTCTTGGAGGTTAGTGATGATGGTTCCTGAGCATATTCCACTATCATTTGCAGGATTCCAACCATTTCCATTAGTCACAGCACAGGCCCTCCCATAGATTGCGTTTTAGTTGGAGCACTTTTCCAGTGAGGGTTTTGCAGACTTTCAGAGGGTGAGATCTTTGGTTTAGGGATCAGTCTTGCACTTCAGATTTCCAAACGAGAAAGGATCTTCATCATCTTTATTCATTCATGCTTCTCCATTCCATTCCATGTATTGAGTTGCTACTGCTACCCAGCAACTCTGGCATTTCAACAGTTTTGCATATTCCAGCCAATCCTTCTAGGATTGACTTGAGGTAGTGATTGGGAGCTTAGATCTTCTCTCCCAATGATATATGAGCCATGTATAGGCAGATCCATGTTTTTTATCACTCAGTACAGCAGTCTCCTTCCCATGACTACGCAGTCCTTATTCATGGGCATTCTGCTATGGAGTAGCATTTGTATTTTGGCATGTATTTTCATGGAAGGCTTCTAGCCTTATTCTTTTGATATTCATTGTACCATTTGCTGCTGATTTTTCATAATAAAATGGCTCAAGGGTTTTCAAACATTTTGGCACAATGTCTACTCACTTCTATTTCCAGTTTATGCCTTTGTATTGTTATAGCTTCATGTTTGGGTTATCTTGAGAGATTCCCAATCTTGTTGTATTCCCTCTTGGGAATATTGTCCCTTGAAAACGATATATAGACAGAGTCTGATAGTGGGCCAGGAAGCCTCTGGAGCTCATCCTTCTTTATGAAGGTGAAAAATCCAGTAAATGCCCCTTCAGTCTATCTCTGGAATAGATTTTCTTTTCGATTGACAATGTTTCTAAAAAAGGAACATTACAGTGGTATCAGAGCATAATCTTGGCTCAGCTTGTGGATATTTTCGAAGATGCCATCTAAGAAGATTTTTAAGACTCCACTTTGTGGAGAAGAAAAAGGAGATGAGATAGCCAAGCTTCTCCCTACATCTACCTAGGGCTTTCATGGGAGCCATAAGCAAAAGAGAAGGGAGAGATTTGAAGAATCTCCACAAGGGTTTGAAGCAGAAACAAACTCTAGGGTTTTTGATGAGGAATGTGAACATGTAGTCACATCCTTTGATGCACAGTGCAGTCACCTGCAGTTTTTCCTGAAAGAGATGGAAAAGGAAGGAGAGGTGACCAAGAAGAAAACTCTTGGAAATTTTATACGAGACCATGAGTCTCAAACTCAGGCATTCAGAGATCATCTCACTTTCATGGATTTTTGAAAGTCTAAGGTGAAGGGGAGCCAGAAAAAAGATATATTTGTTCTATCTAATTTCGGAGGTTCACCTACATGTTCAGCCAGAGCATGGGTAGAGGAGTTGAAGATCATGTTGCAACAGCACAAAGTTTCCAAAGGAGGTGCTATCAAATTTGCAGCGCTGCACTTTAAAGGTAAGACCTATGCATGGTGGATATTTGAGTTGTTCTTTCAAGGATGCAAACACTTCTTCCTATTTCAGATTCATTGGAGCAATGATAGAAGGATTTGGTGGGAGAAATTCTGAAACACATGCGGAGAAACAAAACCCAAAATCTTGCATGTGAAGGGAGGAAACATAAACTCAGATCCACTTCAGAAATTGTTAAGAAGGCTGACATATTGCATCATACCTTGTTGGAGGCAAGATATCCATCTCATATTCTTGCACAAGAGAGCATGGAGGTATCTTTTTCAAAAGGAGATCAAATTTTGGAGAGGTTGCCCCTACATGTTGATGAGGAGGAGGGAAACTACACTGGGATAGCTAGAGTTAATGTATTGCCTCACGCAGAGGTAAGAGGAGCTCTTGCTCCACATAGAGGGATTCCTGTGTCTTTGCAAGAAATTCCCCAGGATCTCCCATGTAGATATTAAGGCACAACTCATGATAAATCTGTGCCATTTATTATAGAGTGCAGAGCTATGGATATAGAAGGAAGAGATAGGGAGAATGATCAACATAATGTGATGAGGAACACACACCCCTATCTATTTTAAGAGGTTGATGCACCTAAGATGATGATTGGATTGAACAGTGGAAGCATGGATGGTTTTCTCCTTTCATACATTTAGTCATCTCTAGATGATGGTGTCTCACTGCATGGAGACATTGCACCAAGGAGACCACTAGATCAACAGAGGAGGTGGGATGTTCCATATTTGGGGGCTTCACACCTTGATTTCAGGAGGGTGGAAACCTTGGGAGAGTTCAGCACAACGCAGAGAGTTTGGGATAGATTCAAGGAGGAGAGATACACTCTCTTCTTTTCAGCATCACCCACTCTCATCAGTTATACTATGCTGATATAGTTGCTGCAGGGTTGGAGGTTAGCATCTTCATGATGCAGGATGACTGCTCCATATATTTGATGAGAGAGAGGATAATTCCTTTGAGGGAGGACTCTTTCATGCATTGGAGTAGATGGAGGCCACTCATGCTTACATGGCCCAGGATTAGGAGATTCTTTGGAGGTGATATTCTCTCATAGGAAGCTCATTTTCAGAGGTCATCATTTCTATTTGAGCATGAGAAACTACATGGTAGGCATGGAAGAAACTTGGAGGATGACTTTGGCATGAGGGGATGTCAAGGTAGCAGGAAACAGCGTGATGGGAGCACTTTATTGCAGATTACCAGCGCTGTCTATGTGGAGGATTAATCCATGTTGGAGGACTCAGCTTTGGTTGAGAGGTCCCAAGATCTTGATGCATGCATGGTTTTTGGATGGCCTTGATGAAGATGGTAGATACTTAGTGGATGATATGATCATCTATCATCATGGAAGACTCTTCTTGACTAGAGTTTCTAGTCTCAAGGAGAAATTATTTGCATACAACATATGAGGACTTCCTAGCTATGCACTTGGATGCATACTTCACTTTGTTAGAGAACTTCACTTTGGAGGGAATTTAGCATGATCTACATCAGCATATGGATAGATGCAGAGCCCGGTTGTTTTTGGAGGGGTTGGCACAACCATTCCCTTACTCATTGTAGGAGAGGGAGAGCATTCAGATGAGCCATTTCAACTCAAGGTCTCAAGTACATGGTAGAGAAGGTGTAATTTCACATTATGTACCTCTTTACTTTATATGAGCAGCATATTGATCAAGGAGGATCATCCCTTCTTGAACTTGGTACAATGTACTTGCAACTACTTGTAGCCTTGATTTTGGCTATTTTGTGATGGTTGTGGGGGAAGCCACATACTTCTTGGTGTGCACCATTGGCACCTATTTGTACTTTCATGATTTCATCTCATGAGATGTTTGTGGCAGCAAACAAGTGGCTAGTATAGCACTTGTTACTTTTTATTGTGAGGTAGGCCAAGGAGGCACTTTCCATGAGTGGAATTTGGAACCACTGTCCAGTTGTCATTTGACAACTTGTTTCTATTGCATATTGCTCCTTATGTATTTCTGAAGTTGTATGTCTTTTGAGGAGCATTATTTGGAGAGCATTGTATGAACAGCCCATTGGGAGCATGATTCTCCCCATTATACATGTTTTATGTTGCAAGAGATACCATGGGAAAACCATGAATGCCACATTGCTACTTGTACCTTCTTGTGGGAGGGACCACTTGGAGAATTTGCAGAGGCATTTCATGGCTGATTTTATTGATGGGGTAGCTTGGGCCATAATATTTCATCCCAAGAGTAGAGGCAGCACCATGAACACTCAAATGGAGAGAGGACCATCTTGAGAATCACAAGCACACTCTCCATTCGGCCCCAACACATTACAGAAACCGGGGGTTGAGATTTTCATTGGATGATAGCATGGATGAGAGGATCATCATTGGGAGCAGAATTATCCCATGCATATCATCACTCCTACCTTAAGGAGGCCACATTCCAGTAGGAAGGATTCCACTACACCTTCTATTTTTCCATGAGGAGCATCATCTCCAGTTTGCATACTTGGGAGAGAACATTAGAGGGGAGATTTGTTGCAGCATATTTGAGCAGTGGTGGGACCATGGATGAGGAGGCCACAAGAGAAGAAGGAGGAGGAATTTTTTTCTCTCTATGCAGTTGCTTGAGGACATGCAACATGTGGGAGGGGAGGACTGTACTGTTCCCAACTTTATCCTCAAGCTAAAATGGAACATTATAGTTGCATATTTTTATTTTGTTGAATAAAAATGGGGAAAGTGACCCATTCATGTAATAAACAAGAATAAAATCCCTTACAATGTGAAAGGGTATCATCATGGAGCTGGATTTCACAACCTCATGTGTGAAAGAGGTTAAAATGCAAATGGACAAGTGTTGGCGAGGAAACAAGTCTCGCAGGCAAGACCCAGGTTTAGGGGTTGGGGCCAACAAAGGAATCTGCTATATTCTAGAACCACGCCGACATTATCACCCTACTCCAGAGAGTAGAGATTCTCACCCGAGGCGTGCCGCAACCACATGTAGAAGGGGAATAGATTGATAGTAGTGAAAAGATATGCAACCCATGATTAACATTGAATTGATAGCATAAACATCATTATATACGCAAGAACATTCAGAGAGTGTATAGGTATTAAGCAAATAAAATTTTGAATCATCACAACCATCATGCATGCATATGAATGACATAATAGGACAACAACCTGCAAGTATATTGATATCTTTAGCCAAATCCATAGTTACATAGCTTCCGCAAGGATAGCTTACAAGTCTAATACAGATGCCTTACAGAACAGAAAGGTAAAATAGGAGAAACCTAGGAACTACAGAGATATCATGCCTGGTCTCCTTCAGTCGCTCTGCATTCCTTCTCCTGTCACATTATCATTTATTTCGGCCGGGTGACTGCTATTTATTCACCTGCCCTCACAACTGTTTGTTCCTCTTTGCGTTCTTCTTCAGCTACTTCCAGCTTCTCTCTTGTTGTCTGTGCATTCTACTCTCTTTCTTCCACTGTATATTCTCTTCGTCTGTACTCATGCATCTGATTTCTTCAGCTATCTATTGCTTCTTCACCACCTTGATAGCTCCGCAACTTAGTGTAGTTGCAACTTGGTTGCGACTTCCATGTGTCATCATTCCGCAACCTCCAAAAAGCCATTCTTTATTAAAAATTCAAAATATTCAAAACAAATTTTCAAAACAAGGGCCCCAAAATGCCCCAACCACAGTTTCTTGACTCATCCTCGAGTCAATAAAAAATCACAGTCTCTATCTTCATCGCCCCGCTAGACCCCGTGCGATGTTCTTGCTGTGCGTCTTCAGTCGGTCGTTCAAACAAGGGCCCCAACTCCGAGACTTTGCGGAACACTGTAGCTTTAAGCTCAATGAAGGTCGACATAGCTTGCTGCCACCCCTACAGCATGGAATCTGTATCTTCGGAAATCTTGGGGACAATAGCCTCTTCTATGTGAGCTGGTACAGCCCTGAACACCGTGCTAATCTGGGTTTCGGCCTCGGCGACTAGCTGTTGCATTGTCCTGACGCTGAATTGAAGGGGCAGGCGAAGCTCTGAATTACCTGTTTGGCCATTACTGAGCTGAACTCTGTTTGCTGGATATGCACTTCGAGCTCATCTGCCTGGGCATATAACTAGTCCAACCGCGCAGGGTCCGCGGTTTCTTGGATTTCCCTCGAAATCTGTTGTAGCTGCGTAAAAATTGGTTGTGTTTTTACTGTAAGGGATAGTGAGCACTCCTGAAGACCCTCAGGAGGTCGTAAGCCTCGCGCGCTACAGAGTTAAGAGTTTCTTGCATTTGAGTGTCCTGGCCATACTTTGCTGCAACCTGTGCTGAATAGACAACCTCTGGATCGGGCAGCGCTGGCCGCGCGGCTAACATTGCTTGAAGCTCATGGCTTTCCCGGTGGAGGCCATTGTATGCAATCTGGAGGTGGAAATCTTGTGCTACAACACTCGTCTCCATGAAATCGGCAGGCAGCCGAGTATAATGAGACCCGACATTTGGCCATAGCTCTAAAAACACCTGGGTGATGTTGCTTATCTGACCTTCCAGCTGCCCCTGTGTCGTTCTAAACTGGTCACGCTGTTCAGTAAGCACTGAAATATGTTGTTGTTGCTCATCGCACCTCTGTTGTAGCTCAGAATGAAGCCTTTCGGCTTGCAGGGCCGCCCTCTGGATAAATAAGTACAGCTGAGCTGTACTCCAGGTTTCTAAATTGGCAATCCCCGAAGTGCCCTGGTCCGGCCTCCTTTCTTGCAAGGGTTTCCCACTTGCAACGGATCGATTAGAATGCTCTGGAGGGGATGGTGGTGTGGTCTGTTGGTGCAATGAATTGGCCATATTCAAGTCCGGCCGTTCTTGCTGATCTGTATGGCCAGTTTGTGCAGGGACAGTAGGCTCAGGCTAAGCCTCAGCTAAGTCGGCAACAATGTGTGCCCTCTAGGTAAATATATCAGACACAGAAACTTGGGGTTCTCCCGTGGGGTCGACCGGTGGTACTAATTTTGCAGTACTGGAGTCAACTTTTGCTCCGTGGTCCCCACCAAGGAGTTCTCGGATGATTGGTTCGGAAACGGTAGCAGATGAATTGGATGGAGCAGATGAAGTTGTAGGTGGAGGTGGAACAGTGGGTGGAGTGGTGGAGGGATGTGGAAGGCGAATATTGATAAAATATGAGGGGTCAATGAGGGGTTCTTCCTGTATCAACACCCCTATGCGTGGTGGTAGTGGTGGATCATCAACAGTGAGGTCCACCACCGGATTTTCTTCGGTGGTGCAGGCCCGCTTGGCTAGAGGAGCTTCTAATTGATCTGGAGTCTTGCTCTTCTCTCCCATCGGGGTTATGATTGGGCTTGCCGAAGTAAATAGAACAGTAGAGATGGGGGAGGTGAAAGGAGTTGTATGGGGGTGTGAGGTAGAGCGAGAAAGGAGGAACTCGGAAAATAAAGGGAAAGGGGCAGCACCGCTTGAAATAACCTGGGCTGCCGCACTAAAATTGCGTACCTGAGTGTTCAAGTGGTGGAAAATGGGGACGAGTAGCTCAGGGAGTTCCTGTGGTGTCGCCTACGCATCAATTTCGGCAGGTTGTTTCTGCGGTAACATTCGCTCAAAGTTGTACCTGGGTACCCCATCCTGGATTTCCATCGCAACCCCCGGCCACGAATAGACCTCGTTGTGGAAGGCGGTGTCTTCAAGCTGGAATTTCAATGGCTTCATGTGGAAGGTGTCCTTCGGCACGCAAGTAGGTTAGAGGTAAGTATGCCTGTGACTAACCCCGAACCAAACTTGCTCGCTGTACTCATCTAACAGGTTCCTGGGTACCCTTTGCTTGCTGGCTACCACGTCCGTCATTAGACTGTACCAGGACCGAAATGCCTCTGCATTCACTTGTTTGGTGCTAGGATCAGCTGACACCTTCCACGGAACGAACTTCATCACCAGAGGCTGGCCCTCTGGAATTTCCACTGGGAACTGGACAAGGGGAGTGTGCCATTTCCACATGGCAAAGGCAATAATCAAATAGCCATAAATGAAGCTTGTAGCATGCTTGTAGTTTTCCTCGCACACATCAAACAGTTCCTTCAACATGAAGGAGCACCAGTTCAGCTTGGCGCCCTGAACACAGTGCTCTACAATGGAGATAGTGTCCAGAGTGCATTCACCCTTTGTGTAGTGCCTCATGGTCTTACTGGTAATGAGGTAGCATGCAAATTTGATCTCGGGCTTATTGATAAGCTCCATCTTGGAGCCCTTCCCTCCCCATTGGGTGCCATATTTAACATACAAGTATGCATCTCCTGACTTCCACGCTCGCTTGGAGGTGGTCTGGCATGCAGTCGAGACATATGCACCATAATGTGAAAGCCCAGTAAGACAATGGATATCCTCTGCATGAATGGGAATTTCCTTATTCAGCCACAAGGACCCATTCTGGACGCGGCTGAGTAGGAACCTAGTGCACTGCATAGCCGGTCCTGTGGTCTTGAAGACTGAAATATTTCTTAAGTTCAGCAAAGAATATTGCTGAAGGCCTCAGAATTCTGGTAAAACTCTGTTTGCTGAGTGCCCGACTGTTGAGTAGTAATGTTCCATATACACCTGCCATTTGAGTGCTAGAAATTCGGAAGAGTCTGAAAGGTTAGCATCTATCAGGGTCGCATTGTCCTATTTCCCTACAAGGGACTCTGTCTTGTGAATTCTACTATCGAGCTCTGGTTCTAGGATGGCTGGGATGGCCTTCGGCATTTTTGCTCGGCGCTGATACGCCTGCAACATTTTCCTCGGCGTCCTCTCTTGGTGCTGTGCGTCTGGATACTTCTGCTGTGCTGGTTCTGCTGCAATTGCTAACTCTAACTGTTCTGGCATTCTCGTGCTTTTGGTTTCCATGCAAGTTAGGTAATTACCTGGCACGAGTGGAGTTGATGAGACCCCCTAACGAGTTAATTCCTGCTGGCATTCTTCTCTGCGATAATTGTGAAAACAATCGCATGCCAATCTGTATTCTGATAGTTGCTGATGGTGGCATGGGGAAATGGGCAGACTCGACAGCTGAGGTTATTGCGGATGATGGCAACATGATTATTGCGAGGTTACTTCCAATTATGGTAATTTGGTGCAAATCTAGACGATCCTACGGACTGAAACAAGTACTGACTGAAATGACCTGGACTGACCTTGACACGTTTATGAATCCTACGGGGATGACACGCTGGACACGCCCTACCCTGACCATAGTCGGTTGCGATGCGGTCTTGCAACAGAGTGGTTATTGACAAGCTATGCATGAACAAAAAATACTACCTATGCTCATCTCGGTTGCGAGAGAGTTATTCAACTACGCTACTCTACGGGTGCTCTCGGTTGCGAGAGTTATTGATGAAGAACGAAATAAAATTACTCCTAGTAGGGTTTTAGGCGTGCGCCATTCACCCATCTCGGTAAAATAGTACCATCCAGCTGAGCCAACCGAACGGCTCCAGACTCTCTAATCTTGATGACGAAGTAAGGTCCTAACCAGTGCATCTGCAGCTTTCCTGGGAACTTCTGGAACTTTTTGTCATATAAGAGGACCTTGCCACCAACTTGGAATGTTTTTTTCTTGATGTGGCGATCGTGCCATGCTTTCTGTCTGTCCTTTTGAACCTTCTGGTGAAATCCAGCCAGGAACCGAGCCTCGTCTAGTTCCTGTAATTCATGTAGGAACTCCTGAAGCGATGCTTCTTCCTAGAACTTGAGAGACGTGGCGATTAAAAGACTCAGTACAGTGAACTCGGTGGGAATCACAGCTTCCCAGCCATACACCAACTGGAACTGTGTGTGATTGGTCAAGCGCTTCATCGTAGTCCGGTAGGCCCAGAGTGCAGCTAGTAGCACCATTCCCAGTCATCCCGCTGGGCGTTGCAGATATTTGTTAACCCCTTTTCAAGAATTTTACTAAACGCTTCAACAGTACCATTGGCCTGCGGGTGGTATAGGCTGCTTTTGTGATGTTGAATAATAAATGTGTCCAGCAGCAACTTGACCCTGATCGCTGGTTAAACTTCGCGGGCAGCCAAACCTGCTGATGATGTGTTCAAAGATGAACCGTGCTGCTGTATCCACTATGCAGTCACATATCGCCGCTGCCTTAGCCCACCTGGTGAGGTAGCCAGTTGTGGTAATGATGTAGCGGGCCTTGGAGTGACTGCCGACTGGGGCTATGGGGCCTACAAAGTCGACAAACCACTTCTCAAACGGCCACAACACATGCACTAGGTGGAGCGAAAGCTCATCCTTGTGAGAGGGCCTCCCCGTTCACTGACAGACATCGCATCTCTTAAAAAATGTCATACAATCTGCATGGACTGTCAGCCACCATAGGCCAGCTTGGAGTACCTTCCTCGCGGTGGGTTTTTCCCCCACATGCCCTCCCGCAACACCATCGTGGCATTCCCACCTCACAGCTTCGACCCGGAAGAGGTCAGCATCCGATAGCTGATCATCAAGAGAGTCGTCGTTCTCCCCTATCTCCAACCTGGATAAGTGATCGGGCCCTACGTTCAACCTCCCGGGCTTGACGATCACCTCAAACGTGAATTCTTGGAAGATTAAAAGCCAGCGATAGATCCATCCTTCCAACACAGGCTTATTGACCAGGTACTTCAATGCAGAGTGGTCCGTAAAGAACTTGAATTCCCCCCCTAGAAGGTAGTGGCAGAAATTTTGGAGTGAGTACACCATGGCTAGGGCCTCCCTCTCGATGGTGGTGTAATTCTTCTCCGCATTAGACAATTTGTGGCTGGCGAAGTAGAATGGATGTTCAACTTTCGTCTCGCCGGGTTGTTCCAAGACAACCCCAAGTGCAATACTGGAAGCGTCAATATGCACATGGAACTGCTTATCCCAGTCTGGGTGAACAAGAATAGGCGTCATCGCCATCTTTTCCTTCAGAGTGTCAAGGGCCATCCAACACTCCTCCGTCCACTGGAATACTTCAGACTTCCGCAGTAGCTTTTCTAAAGGGGCAGTGATCTTCGCGTAATTTCGGATAAACTGCTTGTAATATCCTGTGTGCCCAGGCAATGCCCACAATTGCTTCACCATTTCGGGGGCTTCCATGTGGATGATCACTGCTACCTTGGCGGGGTCAACGTAGACCCCTTGCTTGCACACCATGTTGTTACACCATTTTTTGGTCATCTAACACATTATCATTAGATGAACCCAAGTACACCATGTAAGACCAATTTTACCCTAAGTAAAATTGCTTTCACCATGTGCAATAACCTATTTGTTTATACTTCCCGGTCATATTTAACCCAAAACAAGGAAATTAATTAAATAAACCCTTATTTATTTAATTATTTCCTAAGAATAAGTTATTTAAATCATTATTTAAATAATATTCTTAGTTAAATTTGACTAAATCATCCATAAATAATTAAATAAACCATTATTTATTTAATTATATTCCCATCACTTCCCTAAAATGATAAATAAATCATTTATTTATTTATTATTTATAAATAAAGGAATTGACCCAAGTCAAGAATCCTTTTCCCTCCAACAAATATAATAAAATATTCCTAAAGGGTGCTTCTAGAATTCGATTAATAATATTTTATTCATGCACCGAATTCTAGACCGCCCTAATATTTTGTTATAAATAGAAGGGTTTTCCCTATCCATTAATCACCTCCATTGCATTAGATCACTCTAGATCTACTCTTGGTCACCATTTTTCCATTTTCGCTTTGTGAACTCCCATTGAGTTCTATGTTTGTTTTTCTACATTAATAAGAGAGAGGAATTTTAGATTTGAAACACTGAGGACTTCCAAGAACCCATCCCACTGAGGAGAACTGGAAAACACCTTTCTTTTTTTCCTCTCAGGTGCCCCATTCTTTAATATAATATAAAATTCTTTTAAAAAACATTGTTCTTGTCTTGTCTATTGGATGCATGGAGCCATATTATATCTTATCTGCTTAATGTCTTTTGTGCTTAGATCTGAATTTGTGCAGCAAACTTAAAGATATTTTGCAGCCATAATCAATGTTAGGGCTATTTTTTATGCATAGCTAAAGTGATATTTTACGACGAAAG
This sequence comes from Pinus albicaulis, assembly GCA_034641835.2. Classification (NCBI taxonomy): domain Eukaryota; kingdom Viridiplantae; phylum Streptophyta; class Pinopsida; order Pinales; family Pinaceae; genus Pinus; species Pinus albicaulis. Next base: position 331,462,185 of record CM076577.1, on the reverse strand, counting down.
ATTCATACTAACACACGTGTCCTAGCAGCATGCCAAAAGGAACTGGAAAAATGCATTTCTTCAAGTTCAAGGAAATCTATAGCTGGCAACACCGATCGAACATGATACACAACAGTGTGGTGTGTTTCCTCAGCAAACTGTAGACGGTCCAATCCTCCATGTAGACTTCCAAGAACTTGTGGATATACTCCTGGAAAGCAGAGATGACAATCCGTGAAAAAATGGCTGGGGCATTCTTCAAGCCAAACGGCATTACGTGGTATGCGAACGATCCCCACTCGGTGGTGAACGTCGTCTTCGTCTTATCTTCTTCAGCAATGCACACCTGATGATAACCCAAAAAGCCATCCGTGAAGGAGTAAGCTTCATTCCCCACAACATGATCCAATACTTCGTCGCTTAATGGAGTGAGAAACGGATCATGGATGCATGCGTTGTTCAGACTCCGGTAGTCCACACAGATGCATATCTCTGACTCGTCCTTCTTAATCTGAATGACGATAGGACTCACCCACTCTACTTCTTCCACCGGAAAGATGAGACATATGGCTAGCATCTTGTCAAACTCCATCTTGACCTTTTCTTTGATTTGTGGGTTCAACCGATAGGGTCGATGCTTTATGGGCCTAGCATCCGGTTTCAGCACAATATGCATTTCTCTGAGGTCACCTTTGATACCCTTCAAATCTGCAACCAACGAAGGGAATAAGTCTTCGTATTCCTGGAGGTGACTGAAAATTTCCTTTGTCATCTCCTCGTCCCAGTAATCCCCAACTGTAGCCAATTTTGGTTTTTCCTCTGTACCGATGTTCAACTTCTTTGTCTTCAAAATTTGTAAATGGACGCCTTTGGTGGTCGGTTCTTCGTTGATGTTCCGTTTTCCTTCCTTCTCCTCGAAATATAGGTGCCTGAGGTCCTCGAGACTGTCATCGTCTGGTTCACCATCAATCTGGTGACAATCCAGCTCACGCCTGGCCTCAGGACGTCATGCAAAGGTGCTCTGGTCGGTCTCTGGGTCATGGAGAAATAGTACTCCCTTGATAGCTTGTAGTGCTCAGGACACCAGCTCTCTCTCTCCTTCGAACAAGAAGCACCAAATAAATTTTTTTGCGACTTCCTGCTAGGAGTTGGTTCCTTTTTTCCGCTCCTCTTCTAAGTACCAGCCCTGGGGGATGGTATCTAAGGAGTGGATGAACCAATGTACCCACAACTGTGGTGGGTATCCTAGACTTTTCCACTACTCCTCGCAGGTCCCCAGGTGGTCCCACGGATCGAAAGTCCCTTAGTATTTGTGCCTGCTTTGAGGGACTTCAACTTCTTTAAACCGTGCCCTCAAAGCCTCCACCACACAACCCCACCGCAACAGGGTGTTGCAGTGGTTCCTCCATCACCTAGCTGATGTGGACTGTAGTGCGAATTCCAAAAGTGATATCCGGCTCCCTTCTGGTACCATGTCCTCCATCTTTGCAATAAAGGTATTGACAGCCTACATGTTTGACAGGGTGGGGTATTCTCTGAACTCAGTGCCAATCCAACGGACACGAGAAATGGTGGCACATCTCCATGTGTTGGTCTCATACCCCCTTGCTGCCAGTCTTCCCAAGCGAGTGTTGATCCCAGCTCTGAGCTCTGGACACTGCGCCAGCTGATGGAGCCGGTTGTGTTCGGGTCGATATAGTCCTCCCGCTTCCCTGCAGTCATCTGATAAAGGTGGTACATCATCTAAGCATCCTCCTGGTTATCCACAGTTTCTATATATCACGGGCCTTGATACAGATCGAGGGGCTGAGTGACATAGACCTCTCCATCTTCGAAGATCATCAGCTCCTTTTTGAGGTCGATGATGGCATAATTCTCAAAAGCCCAATCGATGCCTATCAGGGTAGGATAAGGATCCTTGTCTCCCATAATATCAATAACCTCAAAATCCGTGTAAGTCTTTACCCTCGCAATGTCGACCTCGCACCTTCGAGTCGGTCGATCGACACAATGCAGTACTGGTTCTCCATTCTGAGCTGGATTGGCGAGTAGGTCAGCCATGGCCTTCCAAGAGCCTCCCATGTCTTCCATGACAGAATGTTGACGTTAGACCCTAAATCAAGCATGGTATCGCTGATTTGGAATCCCGAAACTTTCATGTTAAGCCAAAACTATTTTCCCGTGTAGCGCTTGTTCCGCTTGACTCGCTACACATACTGGGGTGCTGTGTCCAATGGTTCCCTCGGCCCCATATGCCCCTGCAGTGCGTCCTCCAGTGTACGCTTGAGCTCGTCTTGCATCGAGGCATTGTCAACAATCTTGAGGAATAGCTGAAGCCATTCCTCAATCAAGGTCCCCGTAGTGTTCTGTTCTTTGGAGCCAGCCGTCAGGGGTACCTCAAGGCCTCGGGCTCCCCCCCATCTGAGTGAAAGCCTCCACCGCCTCATGGAAATACCTCTTTTGCGCATCCGGCCTGATCAGTTGTTTCAGGGAGGCGGGCCAAATAGCCCGGAATGGATCCTTTCCGTGAGCGTCCTCTCCCGTCTTCTTGCCGCCACGCATGACAATCGCTACATTATGCATGGCCGGAGTCGCGGTTCCTTGGGGCTCGAAGTTTACCAAATTCGTGCCCCTCTGCCATGCCCGTTCCTCCCACTTCTTGATGAGTTCTGAACAATCCTCTGTTGCATGGGCATTCACGGGGCACTAGGAACACCGAGGACGTTGAGGAAGGGGACATTCCCGAGCCACATGACCCTCCTGGTCACAGTTGTAGCATTTCACTGGACCTCGGTCCCTTGTGCAGCCTCTGCCGATCCCACCTCCTCTTCCCCTGGAAGCCTCAATCACCCTATAGGAGGGTCGGTCCAATTAGTCCGCGAGTGGGTCGAGAGCCCTGCACTGCTCAGTGTTGTGACTCCTGGAAGCAAAAAACTCATAGTATACATTGTTTGGGACGTTCGAGTACTTTTGTAGTATCGGGCACATCCGAGGTGGATGTCCCATCGTCCGGAAAATCTCACAATACTCCGTGGCAGTTGGGTTTGGTTGAGATGGGAACCCCGCATAAGGCTGTTGCGGTGGGTATACCCCTTGCGGATTCATCCCCGCGCCACCCCCCATGAGTGGAACCCTCTGGATTGCCGCAACAAAAGGTCCCACACCTGTGCCCCGCAACCGAGGACACTCGGTTGCGACGTGGCCTTCGACCAGGCAGTGAGTGCACCAAACGTTCAGCCTGGCTGGTCTTATCGGCCGCATTTCCTTGAGCTTTTCAGTCAAGATGACGATTTGATGTTGTAATCCTACCAAGGAAGGATCCTCTGGGGCCGGTCCTCTCCAATATTCCTGAGGGTAGCCCACCATGGCCTCTATCTTCATGGCTTGTTCCAAAGCATCCTGCAAATTGTCGATCTTCTGCTGGGTGAGGGGGGTTCGTGTCAAGGGATTCAGAGCCTTGATGAACCAGTCCCTCTGGTGGTTTGGATTGATCGGGTAGCTGAGTTTCCAAATCGCATCCTTAAATCAATGTATCGGCTCCCATGCAGTCTCTTCTTCTTTCTGCTTAATCTCCCAGAGCTCAGACAGGCCTTGCTGGTCCATCTAGGGAAGTTTAAATTCCTGGAAAAAATCCCACTTAACTTCTGCGATTACTGGATTAGGATGGGCCTCAGACCACTTAATAAACCACCGAAGAGCCCTCTCTCTGAGCGTGGTTTGGAACTCTATTATCTTCCCTGCGTCTGGCATCTGTCGAGCCCTCCATATGGCTTCGTAGAGATACCAGTGTTTCTCTACATCATCGTTGCCCCGGCTAGAGAATTCTGGATACTGGGATAATGAACCAGCCATATTTACTTGTGGAGGGTTGACCAGGATAAATCCTCCGGGTCCTGGTTGCGTGACTGTTCCACTGGGGAATGCAATACTACTAGTGATGCTACTATTAACGTGTGTTGTTGTTGACAATGAACTGCTGTGCAATTGACTCATTGCTTGTAACTTAACGAAAATATTACTTAAAGGTTGATAGAGTACCAGGGGAAGGTAGGGATCCTGGCCGTGAAAATTTTTGGAAGTAGGGCTGCCTGGAGAGATGAATGATGTCCGCTCTTGAAACAACCGTTGCATCACGACGTACCATTCGCCATCAAAACTTTCTTTGGGCTGCACACCTGCATCATCTTCATCAGTCGTTGTCTCCCTTTCCCTCTTAGCTAGGCTCTCATGCACCCGCCGTACTCCCATAGCGATCCCCTCCCTTTCCAGGGTATCCACCTGAGTGTCCATAATTCCTATCCTCTGAGGCGCCTCCTCTTGATTCTTCTTGTCAGTTTCCCATCGTCTTAACTCCTGCATCACCCTTTCTCGCCACCTGTCGGTGATTTGCGCCCGTCGATGTGCACACCGCTCCCTCAATCTCCTCGCGACCTCAGCATCCATCCCCCACTCCCCGCTTCACACTTCACGTAGCATCTGTCCCTTCATCCCTTCCCCCATCACTGGAGGTTTACGCTTCCATGCTAGAATTTTGGAATTCCATCAACCCTTTGTCCACCATCAAGGCCTTAATCCACAACGGAATCTCCTTAAGTAGCTTCCCTCTTAGCCCAGAGCAGAAAATAGCTTCAGCCTTCGAGAAGGATTGGTAGCACTCTGCCGTAAACTCCACAATATATCCAGCCAAAGTGGTCTCTACCCAAAAATCCACCACACGGGTCAACTCAGTGTCCAACCGATGTAGAGCCACCAGATCCCCATCCACCCACTTGCAGTTTATCTTCCGTGAGCTATCGCTAGGCACCTTCGTCTGTAACCTCCACAACCAATTATAGAGGTCGCTGGGGAATTTTCCCCAGAGGATCTCATAGGTATCACTAGCGGAATCTGAGAAAAGGACGAGATCCTTAAGCACCCTTTCCTTTTGATTCATCAACTCTGCTTGCTGAGCAACGAACTGGTCCAGGTGGTCATCCCACCATATCCATATTTTTCCTTCGAAGATCCTCGATACCATGATCTAGTTCCCCTCATAACATGTAGGTCCCGGCAATGGAACCATTTGTTGGCAAGGAAATAGGTCTCGCAGGCAAGACCCAGGTTCAAGGGTTGGGGCCAACAAAGGAATCCGCTGTAGTCTAGAACCACGCCGTCATTATCACCCTACTTCGGAGAGCAGAGAGTCTCACCTAAGGCATGCCGCAACCACATGCAGAAGGGGAATAGATCGATAGTAGTGAAGAGATTTGAAACCCATGATTAACATTGAATTGATAGCATAAACATCATTATATACGCAAGAACATTCAGAGAGTGTACAGGTATTAAGAAAATAAAATTTTGAATCATCACAACCATCATGCATGCATATGAATCACATAATAGGACATCAACCTACAATTATATTGATATCTTCAGCCAAATCCATAGTTACATAGCTTCCGCAAGGATAGCTTACAAGTCTAATACAAACGCCTTACAGAATAGAAAGGTAAAATAGGAGAAACCTAGGAACTACAGAGATATCATGCCCGGTCTCCTTCAGTCGCTTTGCATTCCTTCTCCTGTCGCATTCTCCTTTCTTTCGGCCGGGTGATTGCTATGTATTCACCTACCCTCGCAATTGTTAGGTCCTCTTTGCGTTCTTCTTCAGCTGCTTCCGGCTTCTCTCTTGTTGTCTGTGCATTCTACTCTCTGTCTTTTGTTGTATATTCTCTTCGTCTGTACTCATGCATCTGCTTTCTTCAACTATCTCTTGCTTATTCGCCACCTTGATAGCTCCGCGACTTACTATAGTTGCGACTACCGTGTGTCATCATTCCGCAACCTCCAAAAAGCCATTCTTTATTCAAAATTCAAAATATTCAAAACAATTTTTCAAAACAAGGGCCCCAACAACAAGGCTTAGTTGACCAAGTCAAACTGCGTTGGCATGAGTTGGAGAGCACTAAGTGGGACAACACAGTTTTAGTGGAGGAATATTCCATGAGGGAGGAAGCTTCTAGAGGAAGGAAGGTGAAGGCTCATTTAGTTTAAAAGAGGAGCAAGGCTGCCTATGGAGATTATCTTAGATCATTTGATTATTTGTCTATTGAGACAAATTGCTGCCTCCAGCTGTTCCGCAGAGCTGCAGTGCCCTCAGGCACGAGGGAGTCCTGTTTAGGAATTCCTCTCCTTCTTGAGTATCTCATGAAGGATTGCACTCATCCTCCATATTCTGGCATTCAGGCCATAGCATCAGCCTACTTCATCAGTGCAGTATCTGGAGCAGATTATTGTGTAGTGTATCTGGGTGTTGCTGGAGGTTTCCCAGAACACCATTTCTAGCTGGTCTTTCAGAGGAGGGAAGTTCTCTACTTCTGGGAGGCTAGCGAGGATGGTTCCTGAGCATATTCCACTATCATTTGCAGGATTCCAACCATTTCCATCAATCACAGCGCAGGCCCTCCCATAGATTGCGTTCTAGTTGGAGCACATTTGTAGTGAGGGTTTTGCAGACTTTTAGAGGGTGAGATATTTGGTGTAGGGATCAGCCTTGCACTTCATATTTCCAAAGTATAATGGATCTTCATCAGCTTCAGTCATTCATCCTTCTCCGTTCCATTCCATGTATTAAGTTTCTGCTGCTACCCAGCAACTCTAGCATTTCAACAGTTTTACATATTCCAGCCAATCCTTCTAGGATTGACTTGAGGTAGTGATTGGGAGCTTAGATCTTCTCTCCCAATGATATATGAGCCATGTATATGCAGATCCATGTTTTTTATCACTCATTACAACAGTCTCCTTCCCATGACTGCGCAGTCCTTATTCATGGGAATTCTGCTATGGAGCAGCATTTGTATTTTGGCATGTATTTTCATGGAAGGATTCTAGCCCTAATCTTCTGATATTCATTGTACCATTTGCTTCTAATATTTCATAATAAAATGGATCAAATGTTTTCACACATTTTGGCATAATGTATACTCACTGCTATTTCCAGTTTATGCCTTTGTATTGCTGTAGCTGCATGTTTGGGTTATCTTGAGAGATTCCCAATCTTGTTGTATTCCCTCTTGGGAATATTGTCCCTTGAAAATACTCTATAGACAGAGTCTGATAGTGGGCCAGGAAGCCTTTGGAGCTCATCCTTCTTTATGAAGGTGAAAAATCGAGTAAATTCCCCTTCAGTTTATATCTAGAATAGATTTTCTTGTCGATTGACAATGTTTCTGAAAAGGGAACATTACAGAATTGTGGTTTAAGCTATCTTTTTGGGTTTTGGGGAAACGAATCCTGCTGGATGTGTGTGCGGAGATCTAAGTCTAGCTATGTGCGACCCTACTGCTATGTGCGTAGGTTGGGAAGGGAATTGTAAGGAAGGATTGATGAATGAATGAATAAAGAAAGGTTTATAGAGGACTAAATCTATGAGTACTTTTGTACGAATCATTGGTAATTGATGCACTTTGTATTTTATGTGTTTAGGCTACGAATATCTGTGTAAGTTTGTTTCAGTCTCTGGATTGGTTCTGCTCTATTATGTTCTATTTATGTAATGCCGTGTTGCTATCATAAAGGCATATAATTATAGATCTAATGCACGTGGATGTGAATAGAGACCTAATTAACCCTGCGTAAAGCGAAGTAACCTGAGAACTATAGGGCTTATCACAGCTCTTCTTGCCTTACCTATCCTTTCTTACGGTGCAGAAACCTGGTTCCAGCACCCACCAATACTACTTCGAGTGATACTTTGACCTGCCAAAGCGGTTCACTGCCGAAAGGGCCAGTAGTATAGGGTTTTGTTGGCAAACCTTGCACTCCGAACCTGGGTCAAGACCCCTCGAGCCAACAACTAGCGATGAGAAAGTTGAAGACAAACCGAAATTCACAAATTTTCAATGATCAGGTCATATGGAAGATCATTTTTGTGATCTCCATCCTTTTCATCATTCTGGCGAGCATAATCATTCATCAGAGAAATTCTTAAACCAAAACCAACCGCCCATATTGAGGATCAATTATGCATGGATTGATCCTTGGGAATGGTCATCAACAGTCAAAATATTGTATAAGTTTTAGAACCAAATTCAATCACACCTATTGTAGCCAAAAATCGAATGAAGATGGTAATCTTGTGTAGTTGAACAGGGGAGTACACCATTGAAACACTCCTACACCTGAGATGGGGGAGTTCAGAAATCATTTGCAGATGATTGTCTCTTCTTTCAGCTGAAAAAGGGGGAAGGTGATATTGAAATCAAAGTTGGTTTTCAAATTGAAACTCTCGACAACATCAACAAAAGCAGCTAGTGGGCATCTTCATCAGCCAGTGGGTAGTAAACAACAAAATCAATAGTGAGCAGCTTTCGACAAAAACAGTGATTAGTTTTCGACAACAGTAGTGAGCAGTTTTTTCCATCATCAACATCATCAAAAAATTCGCCAATAGTCATCATCAATATTTTTTCAGTGGACAAGAAAATTTTCCAGTGGGCATCATCAAATTTTGTTAGTGGACAAAGGATGCGGATTGCAAGAAAAGGACAGATGGGCCCTTTTACAGCTTGGCATATGATGTAGCTATCAAGAAAAATACAGAAATGATTCAGACTTGCAGCAGACTCATGTTATCTTTAGATTGGTTTTTTTTCAGCATATAGCTTTGGCAATTTTTCATGTAGTGTTTTTGAGGATCAACAGTTTAAGCATTAGAACTTGGAAGATGGTTCCTAGTTTTTATTTTGGAATTATGATTGATGGGGGGAATGTTAGCCTCACTCTCATGTGAGTAAAACAATTCTAAGTCCAAAAATAATTAAATTAATTAAATCAATAAATTTAGGATTTATCCCTACCTTTATAGATTGGGTTTGTTCCTTTTTAGTTGTTTGATATATTCTCTCAAAGTAGTTAGGCTCTTAGATTAGTATATGGTTGAGATATTTTCTCAACGAAAAGAGTCCAAGATACGCGCACTATCTTGAGAAAAACTTCCTCATGTATTTATATGTATCATAAATATTAATTTAATAATGATAATGGGAGGAATAAAATAAGGTTTTGGCCTTTTCCTCCATGTCTAATTTTTCTATGTCTCTGGTAATTTATTATGAGTGTTAATTTTGGCTTATTTTCCTTCAACATAGAATGAGGAAAGGTAAGTGTATTCAATGACACCAATGAGTTTTTAATAGTATTATGGTGATGAGGAAATCATATAAAGAAACTAAGCAAGCATACATGCATGAATTCACTTGTTTAGAGGATAAAACACTTATTTTGAAACCTCAGAAAAAACATAGAAATTGAGGCAATGTATTATGTTTAAAAATTAGGAGATTAACAAAATAAGAACATAGATGGATTCTATAACTAATTAATCATCATATGGATAAGTAAAACTAGAGAAAAATAGTGTCACTAACCACATCAGAAGAATATCATAAAAATAGCTGCAACTGGCTAAAATTTATAAGGCTACAAAAAGTCAAGTACACCAATTCCAAAAAAGTATGAACTGCAAGTATCCAACATTCTCTTTGAATTGTTTATGAGTACATATAGAAGATCAAAAATATTCTACCTCTAAGGGTTTGAATACTGATTCATAGAAACTAATTCATGAACCTAATTACTCATTGCCAGATCCTAGGGAAGTTAGAAACAACTTTCCCCTTTTTTAGCTAATTGATTGGGATTATCTCTCAAAGCATTGATCACAAGATTACTTGCAATGATAATCATTAATAAGCCTATTAATCCTTAGATAAATCATGAGTCAACTATTACATTGACCAATTTTGACCTTTGACCTCCACTTGTAGTGAAAAAATATAAACACATAAACGTAGCAACTTTCCTAGAAAAGCAGCAAGTGTCCTTAGTAGAAACACAACAACTTTGGCTTGATTTGATGACTTGGAAGAGGTTATAAATTTTTCTGAAGGTTTATGAAGAAATACTAGGATGTCTACTATACCTTGGTACCATTAAGTATCTAAAAACACAACGAATTTATGAAAAGGTGGAAAAAAGGTGTAAAAATGGCATTTTTTGATCATTTTATTCAAAATCGTGACTCTACGCACATCCTAAAGTGAGATTTTGATATCCTTCTGTCATTATCTATCCAACCATGCTTGAAATTTTGGATTTGGACCCTCTGATGAAAAACACAACAACTAGTTGTTGCGTTTCTGTAGGATGCTTTTTCCTCTGTGTACAAAAACTTTAAAATTTCAAAAACGTGTCTCCTTTTTCTTTGATTTCTATTTTTCATTCATACCAATGTTGTGCTATACAAAATCCCCCCATTTATATTAATAAATGGGGACCCTTTAGAAATAAATAGGAAATTTGTTTTTAGCTTTAAAAACAAAAAACTTAGCAAAATAAAAGTTTTATTTTTTAGTTTTCCTCTTTATTCCTTTAGTGCATCGCAAACTGCATATCTTACAACTTAAAAAGACTTACAAACCTCTAACTTATGCAGGCTATGAAATGCGCTAACATTTTTCGAAGTTATGTTTTAAAAAACTTGCAAACACTTCAATTATCGTTATACTCTCTTTACCACATCGCACCTTATTTAAAAAACCAACTCATAAAGAAATTCGATATAAGTGTGATTGCGCGGACCTGATGAGCCAACAAAGCAATAAAAATAAATCTCTGAAAGTCCTATTAAGTGCGGCCGCTTAAGTTTTTAATGCACAATTCACATTTCACATGGTTTAACCGAAAATAAATTCATTATCACATAAAAGTTGCGATGTGTGGTTTGTGCACATCACATTTCGCAGCATTTATGGTTAAACATCACAAACAGTAAAATATATATATGGCGATGTGTGAACTAACTACATTTAATGACTCAACCATGTGAAATGAATTATGTTGTATGAAAACGAAATTTGATATGTAATGGCTTAAATTTTATTGATACATATTTCGTGTGAAGGTGTAAGAAATTCGATTTTGAAATAATTATCGATGATTGTTGTTATATTTGAAAAGATTCATATCTATTCGTGCATGTTTGATATAAAGAATGGATTTGACTCTTTTTTCTCTATAATTTTAATTCTCTTCCTGTTTACTTGAAATCAGGAAACCATTTAAGGGATTAAGGAAGATTGAAATGAGAAAAAAGGGCAAAGATATTTCTCAAGCGCTGCCTAGTGAAGACTCAAAATGTCTCCCTTATTTTTAGATACCATCTAAAACAAGGATTGCGGAAGTTCATCATGGGAAGAAATGTATAAATTGTTTTCAGATGAAATCCAAAAGTAATAACGAAAGTCTCTACAATAGGCATGACATCTGCTTCAGACGCGACCTACTTCGATGTTGCATGTTCATTAATCCACAAGATTGCCGCAAGACTGAAAATTCTCTCTTACACATACATGGTTAAGTGAGTAATTTACCACTTAAGAATAGATGACAGTAAATTCAAAGATTCAAAGGAATAAAAAATAAGGTCTTTCAGGGTAGAATATTTACAAGCAATGTACGATCTACCCTCCCCGCAGTAGAAATATGGAAAATATTTTCTACAAGGTTTTAGAGCAGAGTATCCAGATGTCATGAAATTCATCAAAGAATTGAAGGAGGACAAGGGAATGTTGAAGCGAGACAAACTCGGTACGTACCCAATTGCCCAAATTCCTTCCCCTTATTGTTATGCTGCTGGTATGTTGTCTAGATTGTTTTCCAAACCTGATACCGCTAGGTTTTCAGTAGACTGGGTTCCATTGATTGACACAATTGTCAATTCCTCAATTCTTAATAATTGGGAAAATATCCTATCTGAAAATTTAGCCAAACACATCACAGAGTATAAGAATAAAAGGAGTGTTTCATCTAGAGAAATACCTCCCTTTTATATGTCTTCTTATGTCATGGACACAAATTGATTTTCTCCTAGTGTTCCTACCATGGGATGGAAATGGACTACCCAAGACCCTATCCCAATCCACATTTACCATAGAGACCTTTGGGATTCATACTTCCACCTACATTTTTATAAAAAAAATTATGCATTCATATTTCCTATGCACCAAATGATATTCAATAAGAAGGCCCCTAGGGTTACCGAAGAGGCTAGTGAATATATTATTTCTGTGGCTAGATGGTTTGCATAGGATAATTTTATAGATGTAAGAGTATTCAGGAGTTATGCTTTTCCCCACATACTACCATATTATGTTCCTGATAAGTTTCTTGCATGAGAGATAGCTTACCAACTTGTTAATGGTATTACTAAACAAATGAAAGATGCTTAAAAGGTTGTTTGGCCTAATTTCCTTGTACAGTGCGACACTTTTTCACTTTTTGATATTGGCCATACCTACAAGGAGTTTTCCAAGATTAATATATTGAAATTGGAAGTAATTGCAAAAATGTTATACGATCCAAATGATGTAATTAAAAATTACACTACAGAGATCAAAATGAAGCCTTTTGTAAAGGAAATAGATGGATTTTATGATCTCTTCCAAGGCATGTAAAATTTTTCAGATATAATCAATTTTGCATCCATCCAACCGAGCCAAGATTATTTGGAATCATTCCAAATATATATAAATAAGAGACTGGAGAGAGTTCCTCTCAACGTGTTAACGATTGAATATGTCAACAGACCTACTCCAAGTATCAGCTTGGATAATGAAGAAAAAGACACGTCTGAGGACAAATCAGGTCAATCAGAGCATCAATCTCATAATTCATATCACTCTGAAGATGAATCTGAATCCAGAAAGGATATTCGAGAAAACATAATTGATCAGGTAATCCAAGAGATAGAGATGCAGGAGCGAAAATAAAGTAATGGAACAGGGTCAACTTCTCAATAAGTTCAACACAATTAATGACACACTAGATCAGTCTAAAAAGTCACAAACAAAGAAATTTAGTCGGGAATGGGAGGAGTTTTCTGAAGAAATAAAAACTCTTAAAGCCAATCCCAATAATGATCAAGTAACTATTTTTCAAACACCTGAGCATTCCCAGAAGATAGTGGAAATTTTTAATCCACTACAACAAGTTCCAAAGACTCATGATTGAGAGATCATACCAGCCTACGTTGAAAAACAAATATTTTTACAAATTAAATAAATTCCTTCACTGTACATCTTCTACAGTCCTAGCTATAAGGTTGTAGTTAAGAGAAACAAAAGGAGAAGAACTGATGAAACAATCTCAAACCTCACAGATGAATCAATTGACGCACTATGGAAGGATTCCTTAGATGATCCTATGGAACATCTAACTAAATTATCACAGCATGCAGGGGCATATATTACTGCCACTGTTGATAAAGGTACTGAGGTTAAGTGTTGCTGAGGCAAAAGGAAGCCAGAGTACAAGAACCAGAGAGGTTGTTAAATGAAGAAAAATCCAACTCTAGAGAGAAAATGAAAGAAAATATGGCCCAATTTCAAAAGGATTTAGAGAGTCTTAAATTGCAACATCAAGTATAAATCAATGAGAAACAAGTACAAATGGAAACAACAATGACCAGGTTATAGAGACAATCACAACTAGAGAAATTTATAAAAGAAGAATTGGATGTAAATGTTAAGCTAAAGAAATAACAGGAAGTATTTTGTCATCAAGCTTCTATTATTGACTCTTATTGTGATTCAAATAAAATATTGATCCATTAAATAGCTATTCAGAAACTTGAATGTGAAATACTCGAAAAGAAAATCAACGAACACATTCAATGGCAAACATCAGACTCAGGAAAAGAAGCTGATCTACTTGAGGTAGATAAGTTTCATAAGGAAATCTTATTCAAAAATTGGGAAACACAAATCAAGCAGGTAGAGAAAGCAGTAGCGAAGACATCAAATTATAAAATGAAATTATTGAATATGTATGTGAACAACTGGTGAAAGAAGAACTTCTCAAAGAGTACACGTCTGAAGTGTTCTCAGAAGTAAAACAACTGGAAACACAGTGGAAGAAAAAAAAAGACACACAGGATGATGTAATTAAAAAGGTAAATAAGTTTGATCAAGAAAATTATTGGAATTTTCTGCTCAAACCTTATAATTAGTATCATATTCGGCAATCCTTAACAGATTCAACAAAAAGATCGGAACCGATACTTTCAAACGCAGTATTCAAGGGATAGGTTAGATCGAGGGTTTCGTAGTTAACTCAGCTCAAGCCTATTATAGATATTTTTCAACTTCATGACCAAATCTAGATGAAAGGGAAGAATTCATAAATCAAAGTTGTTATTTTATTTTCCTAGATTGTATTTTAAGTTAATCTTATGAGGATGGTTGTTTGAAACCTCCTCTATATTTTTGTAATAATCTATTTTAGAACATAGTTAGTTTAGTATGTAAACCACTCTCATTCATTTAGAGAAGGGTCCAGAAATTTTTCAAAAACATTTGCAAAGAATGCACTATTGTAATTTTGTGAATGCTTTGATGAATTAATGGAGAAAATATGTTATCTTTTGACAATTAAAGTTGTTTAACCAATGTTGAACTACTATACTCTTTAAATTTCTTGAAAGTGAGAAGGATCAGATCAATTACAGTCAGTTTACATGAGTAGAACTTCATACATATGGTGCTTTTATTCACTTGTATTAAGTCTTACTTTGTAGATTGACAATCATCTTTTATTGCATTATATATTTGAAACGTTATTATAGATGAATGCTAGATGCAGTTCTATTCTAATATTTGTCTATAGTTTCTTATTAAATGTATAATCACACATATGAATGCGATATATTTTTTACGTTCTTCTAGTCAAACTATTTTGTTAGAAGAATCATCTTACATAACTTTCATCTCTTTCAACAATTAAATGATCTATGGAGGTGGACCAATAACGGGAAATCAAACTACTATGGGTGTCCCGTATATGTGCATGCCGGAAAAACAGATTTGAGTCCAATTGGCTGGCTCCCGAAATGGGATTGATTTCTTGCTTGGCTAGTTGGATGGATTTACTGATTACTTGCGTTGCCTCCCCTGGCCTTAGAGAAAGGAACCTATCCTTAAGAGGAGCCATTGTAAGTAATCATTGTCAATTAATGCCTTCAATCCAATTATATTACTAACAATTGAATAATATCTTCTGAGATCGCATAAAGGAAGAAAAATCCTAGGTATATAGTAGAATAAATAGTTTATATAGATGCATAAGATATATTAAAATCATTTCCCATTTTCATGTCATATAATCACACACCTTCAAAATCATCCTTATAGGGAAACTAGTCCCATTACCCCCAGTTAGAGCCACTACACCAAACAGAAAAGGAGATGCTTTAAGGTCTGGACCGGGTGGTTTTCTGCCATGTTGCGCAACGAAATTCCAAGGCCTCAACATTATGGTGCTAAAAGGAGGGCCTGAACCCCTGTGAATGGAAAAAATATATGATCAATCTAAAGGTCAATCAAAGAGTATCTCTCCCTCTAAATCCCCATCAACTTCCAAAAATTATCTAGATCCTCATCTTTAAAATATAAAGTTGATCATCCTTCTAATAAGTCTCCTAGTGATACTCAACTCAAACTATCTCCTGATTGCCATCAAGATTTCTCAAAAGCTCAGTCTTTGATAGAAAAGTTAGAGAGAGTATCTATTTCTTCTGAAAAGCCTCAATCTTCTCAAATATCGGATGCCAGTATTTTGTCTTCTTTACAAGCTCGAAGAATATTAACTCGATCATAAAGTCAAAAGAAAGGAACTCTTCCTTTTGAGTTTCCCATCGATAGTACTTGAAAGAGACTAAAGAGGACCCAATCAGAGTCAATCACTATAGATATATTATCCCATTCACCTCCATTACCTCTACTCATTTCCACAACTTCCATTCCAACAATCAGTGTTACTTTGACTAGTTCCAGTACTCAAACTATTATCCCGTCAGCTAGTCCTAGCACTCAACCTGCCTCCTCTTCAACTCAAACTCCACACAACCAAAATATTCAATCCAATGGAAGGTCAACCACCTCCATGAAATGTAAACCCATGGAGGAATCTAGGGGCTGTAAACATGCCCGATCCTCTTCATTCTCTTCCAAAAAATCCTGAAAGATGGCTACCTAAATTTAATCCCGATGATGGTCTTCCGACAGAAGAACACATTCAAAATTTTATGTTATCTATCAATCTAAATGGAGTAGTTGAAGAGGATTGCGTTGTAAGGTTATTTTCATATACTCTAAAAGGATCTATACGATCCTGGTATTTTTCATTGCTTGCCCACTCTATAACTAGCTGGAATATGTTCGAAGAACAATTTCTAGCTATGTTTGGGGATGACAGGACCATTGCTATGCTCATAAAATATTTTTCAAATATAAAAGCTATAACAGGTGAGAAGATAAATGATTTCAATTCAATATGTAATAAATTACTCAATAAAATTTCCGCTAGAATATTTCCTGGTGTAGAAGTTCAAATTGAGTGGTATATTTCATCTCTTCCATCTAATATAGCTACTTTTTTTTATAGAGAAAAACTAGCAACATTTGTAGAAAACATGAAATAATATCTATCTGTAGAGAAACACAAAACCGCTCTTGAGAAAAAGAATTCTCAGGAAGATTGAAAATCAAAGAAGGTATATTTCAAAGACGATTCTACAAATAAGGCACCAAAAGATCCTTTCGACGTATAAGGCCTTCAAAAAGTTTTGAAAACCATGGCAAACGAGATGACAGATATCAAGAAACAATTTGATGGAAATGCTACCTCAGAAAAGACTTTAAGAAACTTTTAGAATGGTCAATCCTCTAATGCTCAACCTCTAAATATCATATCTAATGTTGAATCTAATCAAGATATAGAGGAAGAGAAAATAGAGGAAGAAGAAGATGACGATGAAGAAGAAGTTGAACTAAATGGAATGTGGGATTTCATCCTACCAAATGAAGAACAACATGAAGCTTTACCTGTGAGCACAAGGAGCAAAAAGACTACAGAAGAAACACATCCAAATCAACAGCAAAAGGTTTCAACTCCTTCTAAATATAAATCGGTAAGAAAAAATTCTACTTCAAAGGCTACACAAGCAAGCCCTGTTACTTCATATACTCCACCTACATCTAAGACAATGGTAGTCTCAGACACCACTAAGTATAATGTAGTTGAATATATGAACAAAAATAGGGCCAACATTTCAATCCACGAGCATACTAAAGTAAAGCAGCAATAGAAAATCTTACGTAGAAAATTAAATATGGTTCCTGCTTCAAACTTACCTGTTTCATTAATAGTACAAGATGCTACTTAAATGGGTAAGCCACCTTCTCCTTCAATGAAAATTGATGCTACAGACTTGATTATGATAGGTGATCGATCCATCTCTCATATCCTCATTTTCTTTTAACCTATGAGATCTACAACATAAACTTTGATAACTGTTTAATAGACTTAGGGGCTTCCTCAAACATAATGCCAAAATCAGTTTGTGCCAAGTTGAATGTAAATCCACAAATTTCACCTGTTCATATAGTACAACTTGATAGAAACAGAGTAGAGGTGGTAGGAGAAATATATTCTTTTTCCATCATATTGTCATCAAACCCCAAAGTTACTCAAATAATTGATATATTAGTGGCTGATATTCCTGAATTTTACGGCTTATTTTTAATCCGAGACTGGTTTGCAAAATTTCATGGTTATTTTGTAACAGACTGGTCACATATGTGCTTACCATATAATGGAAAGCCAAATCAAATTCGGGTAGACTGTGAAAAGTTCATGAAGCATACAATCACTAATATTGAAGGAGTAAATGAGTCAGTAGAGTTCAATAACAACATTATTGGAAAATACTCAGCAGGGTCATTTTTGGGAAATTTCAATGCTCAACCATCACCTTTATTTGATAATGCAGTTGTTTCTCAGATTGAGAATTTTTCCCAGCCATATAATTCCAAATGTATAAATTTTGCAGATATAAAAGTAGTTAATTCTTTTTTTTGGAATATTTATTTCGACAGTTCTAAATCCGAAGATGGTGCAGGCGTGGGTTGTATTTTAATGAACTTGGAAGGAGAAAATACCATGTTAGCCTACAGAGTAGAATTTGATTGTATGAAGCATTAGTTCAAGGCTTGGACAAATCCATTCATCTTAATATCAAATATCTAAAATTTCTAGGAGATTCAGAAATCATAGTTAGATAGGTAAGAGATACCATTCATTGTAATTCTAGACACTTAAAGCATTACCAATCATTAGTCCAAGAATTAACCACTAATTTCTTATCCTTCAACATTTCTTCTGTACCTAGAATACAAAATTCTAGTGCAGATCTACTGGCTAATGTAGCATCAAATTTAATCCCACCCAAAGAATTTAGTCCCGATAGATTTTATATTGAATTGATTTTTAGACCACTATTCCTAATAATTTCACCAATTGGAGAGTATTCAACAGTGATTCAAATATCATAGATTTTTTGACATCTGAATGATCTTATGATAGTCAAATTTTGGATGAAAATGAACATGACATTTAGATTACAAAAGAACAAGATGAAAATCCTATTCCTAAATATGTTTTCAAGTTAGAAGACCTATATGATCTTAAAGACAGGTTTAAAAGAGTGACTAACTCAAAAACAAAAAGTTCTACGTTAATAATTGAGTTATTAAATCTAGGAATGGATGCAAAACCTTAAAACGTCAATCTAGGTCTTGGTCTATCTTCTGAAGAAAGAATATCATTTATTAGATTGTTTATAATGTAAAAAAGTGTATTTTCTTGGGATTATACTAATCTTAAAACATATGACACTTTTGTGGTTCAACACATAATTCCTATGATCTCAGAAGAAAAGTTATACATCAGAAATTGAGGAAGATTCATCCAAATTTGGAAAATCAAATTAAAACAAAACTAAACAAACTCCTCAAGGAAAAAATCATCTTTATAGTCATGGATTCTAAATGGGTATCAAATTTGGTACCTGTAAGGAAGAAGAATGGTGATCTTAGAATTTTCATTGATTTTAGGAATTTAAACAAAGCTTGTTAGAATGACAACTTTCCATTACCAACCATGGAACAAGTACTACAGACAGTTGTTGGTTCTAAAATCATGTCCTTTCCAGATGGATTCTCAGGATATAATCAAATTCTTGTACATCCAGATGATAGATTGAATACTATGTTTAGAACTAAGTGGGGAACTTATGCCTATCAAAAGATGCCATTAGGGTTAATTAATGCACATGCAACTTTTTAGAGAACTATGGACACAAATTTTAGGGGGCTCATAAATAAAACAATGGTTATTTATTTATATGACATTACATTCTTTTCTAAAGAAGTAACCAATCATGTGAATGACCTAAAAAATGTCTTTAAGCGATGCAAAAGCTATGACATCTCATTGAATCCAAAGAAATAATTTTTGGCATTAGATGAAGGAAACTTTTAGGATTCATTGTGTCAAAAAGTGATATCTATATTGATCTTGAAATAATTGAAGAGATTAAACAAATTCCTTTCCCTCGTAACAAGAAAGCTACGCAGTTGTTTCTTGGGAAAATTAATTTTGTTAAAAGGTTCATCCTTGACTTTTCGAAATTTTTTTTACCATTACAGAACATGATTAAGAAAAAATATGTCCTCAAATGGGGAAATAATGAAAGAGAAACATTATTTTATTTGATTAAACAATCAATTGTTAATGCTTCATTCTTGACTACCCCCAATTTTCTTAATCCTTTTACATTATCCAATTTTTCATCAGATACATCATACGTTGTTGTTTTAACACAACTCAATGACTAACAAATTGAAGCACCAATATCATTTCTCATTAATAAACCCAGAAGGAGAAAAGACCATGTTAGCCTACAGAGTAGAATTTGACTGTACAAACAATGTAGTTGAATATGAAACATTAGTTCAATGCTTGTACAAAGACATTGATCTTAATATCAAATATCTAAAATTTCTAAGAGATTCGGAAATCATAGTTAGACAGGTAAGAGATAGCATTCGTTGTAATTCTGGACACTTGAAGCATTACCAATCATTAGTCCAATAATTAAGCACTCATTTCTTAGCCTTCAACATTTATTTTGTACCTAGAATGCAGAATGCTAGTGTAGATCTACTGGCTAATGTAGCATCAAAGTTAATCCCATCCCAAGAATTTATTCCCGATATATTTTCTATTGAATTTATTTTTAGACAATCTATTCCTGATAATATTATGAATTGGAGAGCATTCAATAGTGATTCAGATATCATAGATTTTTTAACATATGAATGATATTATGATAGTCTTTTTATGGATGAAAATGAACATGAAAATCAGATTAAAAAAGAACAAGATGAAAATCCTATTCCTAAATATTTTTTCAAGTTATAAGACCTATATGATCTAAAATATAGGTTTAAAAGAGTGACTAACTCAAAAACACAAAGCTCTACCTTAAGATTTTAGTTAGTGAATCTAGGAACTCATGAAAAACATCAAAACGTCAATCTAGGTCTTGGTCTATCTTCCAAAGAAATATTATCATTTATCAAATTGTTTAGAATGTACAAAATTATATTTTCTTGGGATTATACTGATCTTAAAACATATGACACTTCTGTGATTCAACACACAATTCCTATGATCTTAGAAGAAAAGCCTATACAACAGAAATTGAGCAAGATGCATCCAAATCTAGAAAATTGAATTAAAACAGAACTAAAAAAACTCCTCAAGGAAAAAATCATCTTTCCAATTAGGAATTCTAAATGGGTATCAAATTTGGTACCTGTAAGGAAGAAAAATGGTGAGATTAGAATTTGCATTGACTTTAGGAATTTAAACAAAGCTTTTTAGAATGAAAACTTTCCATTACCAACCATGGAACAAGTACTGCAGACAGTTGTTGGTTCTGAACTCATGTCCTTTCTAGATGGATTCTCAAGATATAATAAAATTTTTTATATCGAGATGATAGATTTTATACTACGTTTAGAACTAAGTGGGGAACTTACGCCTATCAAAATATGCCATTTGGGTTAATTAATGCATGTGCAACTTTTCAGAGAACTATGGACACAAATTTTAAGGGGCTCATAAATAAAACAATGGTTATTTATTTAGATGACATTATAGTCTTTTCTAAACAAGTAACCAATCCTGTGAATGACCTCAAAATATTCTTTGAGCGATGCAAAAGGTATGGAATCACGTTAAATCCAAAGAAGACATTTTTTTCATTAGATGAAGGAAAATTTTTAGGATTTATTGTGTCAAAAAGTGGTATCTATATTGATCCTAAAAGAATTGAAGATATTAAACAAATTCCTTTCCCTCATAACAACAAATTTATGCAGTCGTTTCTTGGGAAAATTAATTTTGTTAAGAGGTTCGTCCCTGACTTTTCGCAATTTTTTTTACCATTACAGAACATGATTAAGAAGATTTTGTCTTCAAATGGGGACATAATGAAAGAGAAACATTATTTGATTTGATTAAACAATAAATTGTCAAAGCTCCATTCCTAACTAGCCCCAATTTTCTTAATCCTTTTACATTATCCACTTTTTTATCAAATACATCATACATTGTTGTTTTAACACAGATGAATGACCAACAAATTGAAGCACCAATATCATTTTTCAGTACAAATTTGCAAGGTGCAGAACTAAATTATACATCTATCGAAAATCAAGAATTTGTTGTCTTTAAGGCTATAAATAATTTCAAGCCTTTTCTCCTAAAAACTCACACTAAAATCATAGTTCCACTCTCTGCAGTAAGACAACTCTTGATGCAAAGAGAATTAGGAGAGAAGAGGGCTAATTGGGTTACTACTTTACAATAATATGATGTAGAAATTAAACCCTCTAAAATTATTAGAGGTCAAGGTTTTTGCAGAATGCTTATAGGAGAATCCCATCTATCGAGATTTAGGTAATAATGTGTAAATATCAGAGGTAAGCCTCAACGATGCAAAATCTCAATATGTGGATCTTATATTCTATTTGAAGAATGGATATGCTCCTAATCAACTCAGTTACAAAACAAAACAAGCTTTAAGATTAAAGGCCAAGAAATATGAATTAATCAACGATGTGTTATTTAGGATAAATTTTGATTCTGTATTGTTAACATGCTTAGAAAAATCTGAAGTGGAGAAAGTCTTGGAGGAACTCCATGTTGGACCAGTTGGAGAACATTTTGGAGGAAATACGACATCACACAAAATCTTGCATGCAGGTTACTATTGTCCTACACTTTTCAAGGATTCTCATGAATATGCAAGAAAATTCAAAGTGTGTCAAAGTACATCTGGAAGACAAAGAAAGACAGCATTCCCATTACAACCAGTCAATATCGAAAAACCATTTGAACAATGGGGATTAGATATAATTGGTGAGATTGTTCCTAACTCTTCCAAAAAAAACTGATATATTCTCACAACTACATATTTCTTTACTAAATGGGTGGAATAAATTCCATTAAAAGTAGCCAAATCTAAGAATATCATTGATTTGATCGACCAAAATATCATAACCAAGTTTGTATTACCTACTGATTTAATGTTTGATAATGCATCTTACTTCTTAGGAACTGCTATGATGGAATTTGCAATTAAAAAAGGTTTTAAACTTAAGTATTCTACAAATTATTATCCGCAAGGAAATGGTTTAGCAGAATCTACAAACAAGAACTTGATTAGAATAATCAAAAGAACTGCTGATCAAAACCAACAAAATTTGCAGAAGTCATTAATCTTTGACCTTCGGGTAGATCGAATAACTCAAAAAGCTTCTATTGGAACTGTTGGTCTCACAGAGATGGCTTATTATAGACAACTCTAGTGCTTTCTCATTTAGTTATCAACCTGGGGTAACTCTTCTTATTTCAAGAGTGTTGGCACAATATATGCGAGTGAGGTTGCCTACTAGTTACTCTATGTTGCTTATGAGGAAGAATTAGCTAGCCTCCTAAATTCAATTATCCTAACGAGGGGTAGCTTGGATTCATTCTTAACCTAAGATTGAACAACGGGATTGAAAAACTATCTAATTGAATTAAACAGTAATCTAAATGAACTGAACAACCATCTAGATGAATCAAACAACAATTAAATTGAATTGAACAACAATCTAACTAAACTGAACAACAATGGAATTGAATTGAACAACAGTCTAACTAAATTGAATAACAATGGAATTGCATTGAACAACAATCTAAATAATTGAACAACAATGGAATTGAATTGAACAGTAGTCTAATTGAAGCAATCTAAATGAATTTTTACAGCAATTACTTATATAATTTTGCAATGGAATTCTCTTTGTGAACTAATTAATCGACATTGATCGACGATTGGACGCTTTGTTGTGTTGAAAGAGTAATGCAATCCATAAAGACAGATAAAATTGAAAGAAACTTATTCTACGATCTGTAGATCAATTGCATTGATATTGGAAGAATTGGAACCATCTACTGGTGATGAAGCATTGTTATAAGCCATAAAATACGATTGTGATTATCCTAATTCAAGAATACAATTGATAACAGTCCTGAAGAAAGAGAAACTGTAACTTTATTGAATGGAAATATACTTTACAACTGCATCAGATACTTAGGCATTGGTTTTTCAATTACACAGAGTATGATAATTTGCAAGGAACATCCAGGGGTTGGGCCCAGACCATCAGAATCTCTACGGAGTAAAAAATTCAAAATATTATTGTTCAAAGCTCTATATTACATCCAGTGATATTAAAAAAATACAATTAGATATGTTGGTTCTGATGCGTCGATTGCAGAATGAATTTCCTATTCTTTTCTGACTTTCCCCTTATCATTTTTCCTTCATCCTTTTAAAGGTGTTTTCAAAAAATGGGAAAGTATTTCCCAAATGATAGCTTGCTGTGTGTGGCTGTCGTTTGAGTTCTTGGGCTCAAATTCTTCTGTCTGCCTTCTGCCGGCCGCTGGGAGTTACTAATATCTCACAAGTTTGCGGTCGTTCATTAGCTTTCGTTTTCTACTGGTTCATCCACTCTGCCTTCCTGCATGCAGAGATAAGAGAAGTCAATTTTCTGTTATAAAAACATCATTTTTATCATTAGCCTAGTTGTTCTAGTTTTCATAATCTTTTCTCTCTTTATTGTTAAGATGAAGGGTAATTCCCCAAAATTGTAACATAATTTGAAGTAATTACAGGGTGAGAACATACCTTAATTTGGGCCCAAAATACTCCCTTGCATACCTAATTGCATGTCCTCATGCAAACAGATGGTTGAGATGTAACTGCGTTAAGGAGTAGGCAGGGTATACCTTTTCGTTGTATGCTCTAAAGCCTTGTTTTTGTTTCATGATTGCAAAGGTAGCGCTTGTGGATCCTTCTGGTAATTCGTAATTGTGATTATAATCCTCGGGAGGATACCAGAGGAGAGGGATTCTGTATCTACATCCTAACCAGGCAAGCCCCATGTTGTAGACCTGGCTACTGTATGAGAGGAATCTGGAGGCAGCAGCCTTGAAATTTCTGTAACTGAATGGCTCCCTATTCCTCACATTTTTCGTGGAGGCCATCCAACTTTTCTTAGCTGCTACTAAGGCTGCTTCACGAATGTCCCCAAAGTATTCTCGTCCATTTTCTATGATGTCCTTATGGATGGGCACTAGCCTGGTCCTCACACCTCTCCTTTTCATGAATTTTTTTTGTTGGATGATCAGTTGCAGGGGTTTTGTAGGTTCCCCTCCGACCCATCAATCTAGGCCATGCTCTCTTTTTTGGAAGATGTTGTAGGCTTTGGCCCACCTGATCTAGTTTTTAGCAAATGAAAGGAAGGCTTGTAGCTGAACATCCCCTATAAAGGGACTAGGGTTGTTGTTCGTGTCTTCTTCTAAAAAGAAGCTATGCATGTAAAGTTCACATAGGAGGTGTTGGACCTGCTCATCTTGATCATTACAACAATGCACAAATTCTTCTATAGTCCTGAAAGTAGTGGATTTTCCTGCCCTAACAACTTTAACTTTCAGGAATAAATACCATTATGTTAGGAACAAGGCATAGTTGGTCCCTGGAGCTCTTCATGATAGTGCATCATTATATAGAGAGAAAATTGTAGAGATTTGTTTCTTCGCTTTCTCCACCTGCTCTTGTGCCATTTTTACCTTTTCCTGTTCTCCTCTGAGATGGGAAAATATTTGGCCTTCTGCGGAGGAGAGGTCAGTGAAATTTTTTTAGTAGTGCTTGATATTCTTGTAATGGCATCACCTCCTTCCTACACTATGTTATCTCATGCTGTGTTTGCACTAGTTCATTGCGTAATTTCTGGTTGACAACTTTCTCTACTAGATGGGCATAGGGAGGGGCTTCCTTTTTTTGAGTCCCCTTTTCTTCTATAACCTTTTGCTTAGTTTGAGTAGAGGCTTCGATGGTGTTTGTCAGTTCTGTCTGCATTTCAACCATAGTAGTGTTTGCTAAGTTGGTATGTACCTCAACTTCTGTAGTAGTTATCAAGTCAGTTTGCATTCGAATCTCAATGGTGTCGGCTAAGTTAGTTTGCATCTCGCCTTTGACAGTATTTACTAGTTCTGTTTGAGTTCCTGCAATGGAGGTTTCTTTCTTTGGCTTCCGAGCCCTTCTTTCCTCCTTCAGTTGTTTTCTCACATATTTTACGAATTTCTTTAATCTATTGCAGGTCCTTCTTAGTTTCTTACTTCTCTTTTCATCTGAATTTTCACCTGTCCTGATTTCAGCAGGTGGTGGGGGAGCGGAATTCCCCTTTTCAGGGATGGTGTTGCCATCCTCAGGGTTGCATAAAATGGGTTTTTTGATTACATCTTCAGAATTTACTTCAATGTGACGGTCCTGACTAGGAGGAGCGGTGCTACCTCTTAGTGTCAAAGGGGTTGTCTTCATGTGTGTGCTTTGTTCCACAAGGACAGTGTCACCTGACTGATCTTTTGATTCCATTGTCTCCCATGTCTTCCTGTTACTATACACCTCATAATTATCAAGAGGGGACAGAGCCTCATCATCCTGTGGTTCCTCTTGGTCAGGTAGGATGTTAGTGTGACTAGAGCTACTAGGGGTGACGAATTTATCAAAAATTTCCTCTTGCTCTTCTATTCCCGATGGGTTTCTAGATTTGTATTCCATCCTTATTTGTCCTAGGACTCGAGCCATTTCTTCTTCTAAATCTTGCAAGTGTGCATGGGATGGTCCTACCTCCTCCATGAGGTCTGAGGTTCCTTGGAGTGTCTTGGACCATTTTTTCCTGCTTGGTTCTGAAGTTATTGTTTGGGTCCTTTTTCTTCTTGGTGTATTTACCCTAGGGGGCTAAATTTCGGTTTCGTCAGGTTTTATTTTTGTTTCCTGTGCCTCAGGGTTAACAAAACTGTCCCAGGCTATCTACTGCCTATCCAGCTTATTAATGATGATTAGTTTGATTAACCTCTAGTGATTGACCACTGCTTGGGGATTTTTGGCTTTCCTCAATCGAATAGCAGTATCATGCAATATGGAATTCAAGAAGACAGATAGATTAATTGAAATATTTTTCTTAAGTACAGCTAAAAGTTTGAGCTATCGAGGTTTTACCACGTCCCAACATCCTTTGCATGTAATGAAATTTTGGATGAATGCCGCCAGCTCCTGCCATGGCTGGTGTAGAGAGGTAGGGTTAATCCCTCTTTTTTTTCGTTCCAACGACTCCTCCTGGTCTTGATATGATGCTATTGCTTCTCGCAGAACGAGATGCTTCTTTGCTAGTCTTTCTCCTTGCGCTGGTATTCTGGAGACTTCTGCAACAATTCCCTCTGTGACTGGTATAATTCAACCTTTGATTCTAGTTTGACCTTCCTGCATATTTTCCAGAAAATCGATTGCAGTTCCCATGTCGAATCCATGTAGTTTGTGTACATATTTCAACCAGCCGGCTTGTTGGAGGATGTCACTCGCTACCTCTGAAATTGGAAAGTTTGTAGGCTCACTTCGAAGGGAATTTCCTGCCATAGATGATATGCTCTTTTCCTCTGATTGTATCTATTCTTGGCTCTGTTGTTTTGACTGAATGTTGTATGCAAGCAAAAGAGAGATTATGGATCTGCGCAAATAATCTTAAATGGATCTGCGCAAATAATCTTCATGCCTTAATTGTAGTGTTCCTCTAGTATTATTGATGCATCTAACGATATTTGTGCAGGGGTTTCACATGCTTACCAAATTAAGACCAATTACACCCCCTCCCTCGAAGAAAGGGCACCTACACCCTCAAGTACAGGAGAGATTTGGCCACTCATGAATGCATACAGGGGAATTTCAGAATTTGGTAATGATAATCTATGCGTGTAGGAGCGGGTGGTTGAGTAATTACTAACACACGTAGTATAAAGGTCAGATTTAGAAATTTTCATAACTGCATCTTGTGCGGAAGTGATCGAAAAGCGAGAGGAAATAGTATAACCATTATTACAATATGATTTCCTTCTTCAAATGAAAATTTATGATGGAAGCAAGAGTGGGTCAAGTAATGATTAGTGCCATCATCTCGAGGTTCAAATATGGAAGCATATCTTTGTTATTTATTCTTGTGGTAGGTCATAATTATCACTAGTTCGAGTAATAGCTTGTGGATGAAGAATGGAAGATAGGGTGTATATAAAAGCAATTGGCTATTGAAGGAGCATACTTTCATACCATAAGTAGAGCCACTGCTGCCACCAAGCATTCATAGCCTCGACAAGGTTGTTATTTTAACTCGAAAAAATGAGCAAGGATCATTATGTAAAAATAGTTATTTTGCCAATTTTATGAAGAGATCACCATGCTGGTACGGTGTCAAGATAACCATGGTGCCACTCACTAGAGTTGTAGCAAAGTGATCAGGCCGGCTCGTGATGAGACCTCCTATCATTCAAGTAGATTAGAAGGTCATTGCCTTGGTGTGGTTTCCATTGTGGGCATGTCACTTGCTACGCTCTTATGAACATGGTAGGCTGGCTCGTGATGAGACCCCCTATCCTCTCTTAAAATTTACATGTAAGCATAGTACTTATTTTTTAATTGTAACATCTTTATTTATAAGGAGGTCACTGTGCTGGTGCGGTAGCCAGATAGTCGCAATGCCATTCACTAGGATTGTGACAGAGTGATCAGGCCAGCTCATGATGAGACCTCCTATTCTTCGAGTAGATGAGAAGGTCTTTATTGTAATATTCCCAACTAGCCTCAAGCTAATTGGAATATTAAATTTTTCTTTACTTTTATTTTCTTGAATTAATGTATAAATGAGGAACATAAAAACTCCTAAAACAACAAAATAAATCAATGCCCCATGTGAACAAGGCTAAATCTGGGCTACTTTAATAAAACACCCTTATGTGTGAAAGGGGTTGAGACATTTGACTAGGTCAATAGGACCAAATCAACAGCATTGTCCAGATGCAATGAACCTCCTAGATGCACAACATAGTTTTAGATGGAGGCCACACATGTGAAAGGAGCTAAATCATTGAGATGGTTTAGGGTTTTGCAAGATCTCAATCTTAAAAAAGGAAGAGGAGGCCAACAAGAGAAGGTTGTTGAAGACCATATTATTTCTGAAGAATATGTCTGTTTAGACACTTCTCATTCTCTTGGATATTTAGCGGAGAATAGTGCTGTTTAGCACAAGGATCTCTTGTTTAGGCTAGATCTACTCAAATCTAGGCCAATCTAGTGCCCCTTTTTAGTGGGAAACACTTCTATCCCATTGGAAAGAGTGTTCTGGATCATTGGAGCTTCATATCTACATCTCGACATCAGGCCAAACTATTCGTCAAGCATACATCGCAGTCCCTCTTCCAGTACTGCATTATCTGCAAAGAGGAAGGTTGCAGGGTGTTTTGGAAAAGTTTGAGGAGTGTTCTCTGGTGTTGGGGATCTGCCCTTCACTGTGGCGATCCATGGATTTCTGTTCTATTCCATGTCATATTAAGATCTGATATGAATACTCCTATATATACTTCATAAATTCGAAATAGATCTGTAGATTTGCTACATAGAATCTCAGATCTACTCCATGTGCTTCATGATTTGCTGAAATCCCAAATGGGAATGTAAACTAGAGAAATTATAGTGTATGGATCTGTCATAGATCTGACTGTTCATGCATTATTTTTCTCTAGATCTAAGTTGTAATCTAGTGCTGCAGTACACTCAATAAAATAACACTGTCAAGCCTTTGCAGTGAATTATATGTGTTGCAACACCTCTTTTTGTATAAGTCTTCTATTTTCTATTCGAAGACTCATGGGCTTCAATATAATTCTGATTTACTGATGCATATGAAATTTTTGAGCCTCCATATTGGCCTACTACTGCTACCTTTCTAAACTATGTTCTTTTCTAAAGCAGTGTTGTTTAATCTTGTTGTAGTCCCATTCTTGGGCATTTTCTAAGTTGTACTAGGTGTGGGAGACCTGTTTAACCCACCTAGAAGGAATTTTTTCTAATCCACTCTTGGATTCGAGTCTTATATTGTTATATCTAAGGGATCCAAAGGTTGGTTTCCAATCCTGTAGCATATTGTCCTGAAAAATGTGGTTTTCAGGCATGCCTTGCTAGGAGTCCCAATTTGGGGATATTACAGTGGTATCAAAGCAACTTTGTAGGCACAGCCTTTCCTTTCTTTAAAATAGCCAATATGTCTTTTCTTGAAAATAAGAGACTAAAGAAGAAATATGATTACACTAAAGACACAGAAGAAAATGGTAAAATCCCTTTATGTGGAAGAATGAAAGGGAAAGAGTTCTCAAAAAATCTGTTCCAAACTCTGTATGAGCTTAAAGGAGAAATCAAAGAAATGAAGAGGGAAAGACATGAAGGTCCCTCAAAAATATATTTACATGAAGAAATCCCCAGTTATTCATCTTATATGTGCAAGCACTCAGCTACACAATTAGATCCACAACGTTATTCTATTCCTAGATTTACTGCAAGAGATATGGAGAAAGAAGATGCACCAAAGGAGGAGACTTTGAGTGATTATCTTTAGGAGTATGAATCTAAATCTTGGAAAATCAAGGAGCACTTGAGCTTCTAAGAATTCTACTAGCTCAAGGAGGAAAGGAGATCCAACAAGTACAATAGAAGGAGAAGAGGTAGATTCTTTCTACCAAATTTTGATGGATCCTCCACATGCACATCCAAAGCATGGATAGATCAGCTAGACTCATATTTGGATCTACATCAAGTTTCAGAAAAGGAAGCCCTTAGGGTAGTAGTGCTACATATTAAAGGTAAAGCTTATGCTTGCTGGTTATTTGAATCCTTTTCATTGAATAATGCAAATATATCTACTTATGAAAATTTCACTAGGAGAATGGTGAAGATATTTGATGTAAAACAAACTAAAACATATTTTATTGAGCTAGAAAAGCATGTGCATGCAAAACCCTTGCACGAGTTGGAAAGATCTGTTGTGCAAACCCCACTTCAGATTTCTTGTTGAAGGGGATAAAAAATCTTGTGATACCTTGTCAAAGGCAAGATCCCCATTGCATGAAGAGATTTCTTCTCAAAAGGAAATCATGGAGATCCCTCTTTCAAAGGAAGACCAAGATTCAAGGTCTCTCATTGATAATGAGGCATTCTCAAATATTGATGAGAAGGAAGAACAAGAGATAGTAACAACACTGTAACTTCAAAAGAAGACCCATCACCACATGGGGATGGACATGAATTTATTGTTTCAAAGGAAAGATCTTTTTCACCTCTGCAAATAATTCCCAAGGAGCATTATGTGACAACATTATTGGGCAGTGATACCTTGCTTCAAGCAAGAGGAGGAAGGATGGATCAAAATCCAATGATGAGGAGCATGCACCCTTGTTTATTTCAAGGGG
This sequence comes from Pinus albicaulis, assembly GCA_034641835.2. Classification (NCBI taxonomy): domain Eukaryota; kingdom Viridiplantae; phylum Streptophyta; class Pinopsida; order Pinales; family Pinaceae; genus Pinus; species Pinus albicaulis. Next base: position 331,431,357 of record CM076577.1, on the reverse strand, counting down.
TTTCTATTCATGAGAATGAGACTGAACTATGCAGCAAGGAAAGGGACACCTCAGTCCAACCATTCATAAAATCTACTTGAGATCTTGATGTCTCTTTACATGGAGGCATTCCATTAGGGAGACCCCCTAATGGGAAGAAGAATAAAGTGTTCTCTCAAACTTGTGTAGTAGTGACATATTTGGCTACCATAATGCTAAGATCTGTTGATGGATTCCAAGGAGGGCTGATCCATATTGGGAGTCCCAACTCTTGGTGGAATATTCCAAGAACCTCTTCACATGTAAGGTTCTTGAGGAGAAAATGGAAGATAGGAGGTATAGAGTGGCTGATGGAGTCATTTAATTTAATGATCAGATCTATTTGACTGAAGAATCAAGACTCAAAGGTAAACTACTATATGCGGCCAATGAGATCTTTCTTTCTACTCCCATTGATTTCATTAGAACAAACCATATTATCTTGGATGGATTCATGTGGGAAGGTTTTGAAGAAGATTTATATCAGCATTATCAAAGATGCATGTATCATATGGAGATGGAGTAGCGACATAACTCTATGGAAGAGTTAATTCAGCCCTCTCTTTCTCTTTTTGATGAAGGAGATAGATCTATGCACCTCTCCACTTGTTTGAGGAGGACTGTTGGTGAAGAGCATACTCATGTAAATCATGTATCATTTTATGATTGTATGCATTCTTTTACATTATATATGTAGGCTATGACTCCAAAAAGGAGTATCATACCTTTTAAACTTCATGGCCAACTTTGGGCCAAAACTATTTCTGAATATGGCCATGCCTTGATGAACATAGGGAGATTTTGTAGCATGATGGGTGCTTTCCTAAGGCACCAAATATATCTTCCACTTTTAGGCATGGATATATGTTATGGGCAGTAAGTAAGTGGTCGGAAAACCACTTACCACATCTAGATCTGAGGTAGGCAGGAGATGCACTACGCTGGTTGCTCCTGGGTGAGTTTGGGTACTCCCCAAAGATTCATATTTTATTGTCTCATGCATTTTGTGTCAATGGGAGGAAGCATAAGAATAAGGCATGGTTTCATTGGTTGATTTTGGCTAGAGGGGTCCTGACCCAGGTTCAGAGTTCAAGGTTTTCCAACAAACCCCTATACTACTGTCCCTTTCGGTAGTGACCTGCTTACGCAGGTCAAAGTCTCACCCGAAGTAGTATGGGTGGGTGCTGGAACCAAGTTTCTACACCCTGATAAAGGATAGGTAAGGCAATCAGAGATGCATCTGGCCCTGTGATACCCAGATCGCCTCTTTCTGCGCAGGGTTGATAGGTCTCTTTTCGTATCCACGTGCGCTAGATCTATAATTATATACTTCTATGATAGTAGCATAATATTGCATAAAACAGAACAAAACAGATCCAGATACAACAAACACACTTACACAAATCTTTCACAGCTTGAATACAGAAGGCACATAAATTAGTAATTACAAATGATTTTCACAAACAGTACACATAGATTCAGTTCTAAGGCAACCTTTCTTATTCATCAATTCATCAATTCCTTCAGAAAATACCCATCCCAGCTTGCGCACACAGTAGCAGGGTCCACACACAGCTAGACTCTGGATCTCTGCGCACAGAGCCAGCAGGATTCCTTTCCCCAAAACCCAAAAAAATATCTTAAACCACATTTCGCGTCAATAGCTCTTCATTCTCTATCTTAAAATACAAAATGTTCCTCTATTTATAATAATCTAGACTAAAATTTCCTCTGGTCCACAAACTGTGGTTTTCGGACCCCTGGTTTACCCTTTTTCCCATTACAATGCTTTTAGGGCTTTGACCCACCCCAAAACCCCTGCGCTAGACTAAATATAATCAAAAGTATTCAAAATTGGACCAGTTTCGTAGCTCGTAGGAGAGCATGTTCCAACAATCCCCCAACACAATCTTGTGACTTGTCTCGAGTCACTGTGGTGGTGTGGTCACTATCTGCGTATGCAAGGTATTGAAAGCGATGATGAGTGGAGGGAGCACTTCCTGACTTTGGGTAGCAACTCATTGTGTGATATTGACAAGATTCAGGGATGCATGGTCTTCCGGAGCTGTGGTAACCTGCTCCAATATCCGATGGAGGCGCGCGATGGTGTTATGAGCACCTTGAGATATCTGGAAGGCGGTATCGCCCCATGGTTTCAAGTGCTTTCTGACAATGTTCTTGGTGCGGTAGAGATCTGCAATCGTGTCTATGAAGGTGTTGCCAGTTTTTAAGAGGGCTAGACGCTGCGTAGGGAAGAGGGAAGGAAAGGTAGCTTCAACCTGATCGAAAGCAGCTTCCATTTGTCGTAAGTCTTCCTGGACATACTGAAGAATGGGGTGGAACCAGACCACTGTCCAGAGTTGCATAGCCGCCTCTACCAACTGAGTGCCCAGAGTAATTTGTTCCTTAGTAATATTCGTGGCTTCCGTGATTAATGCAACCCATTGTGCCCGAACTTCCAGGGGAAGTTCACGCTGCTGCCATGTAGTTCGGTCACGGTTACAGATTTTTTGCAACACAACGGTGTATAAATCCTATAACGCCTCATGGGGTAGATGCACCAAGTTTATTTGTAGGTCCGGAGATGTCGGGGCGTGGTCGCCAACCATGATAGTGCGAGGTAGCGAAAAATATGTCTTTTGCTGGTCGACAGTCTGGACCTATGGAGAAGTCGTAGCGTATCCCTATATCACTTCATCCCTTTCATGTTTAGGACTAGCTGTGACTTGACTGCATCTGTGTTGGTGGCGAACTGTGGCAATTGAGTACCCTCCTTTGTGGTATCGTCCGAGGCCATCCAGCTGGGGCCTGTGATCATTCCAGGCTTGTAAAGGTCGAGAATTCCCATCGTGCAGTTGTGGCACTCCTCTGTGCAAGGTTCAAAGTCAATTCTCCTTGTAGGGAGCTAGAGGCCAATCATCTTATCAATCTCAGCATCCCCAGACCCTCTCAACACGATGTATGTAGGCACTGAACTAGTAGGTACCAAAGGGTGAGGGATTGCCATAGCAACAAAAGGACATGTTTCCCAGAAAATGTTAAAGATACCAATAAGTAAGCAGGATAATAATAGAGACAGGGTACAGAGATAATATGAAGTCCTGAGCACAACTATCTTGTTGACTTTATACTGTTCGGGGCTATCCAATGGTAGAGTAAACCTCACTTGAAACTTACCATCAATCGTTCGGAACAAACTCACCATAAATTACCGTATTGATGGCCAGTTGCCCATTTTTTGTAACGGTAAGGTTCCCTTATCACTAAAGTGCAGTGGGCTGACGGTCGTTATTCATACCCGAGGGCTTTCCCATGGATTTACAGATTTTGAATGACGCTTGCATGTTGCTCACATACTCTGAATTAAAGCTGAGGCTAGGTGTTTTGTAATATAATCTAGGTACCACTCTAGCAAATTGGCCACCGTACTTCTTGACAAGTGTGATTTTCCCTTAGTCAGGGCATTCGTGTGCAGTAGAGCTACATCGAGCATCCTTGTGCCATCTGCCACCTCAAATGTTCACAGACACTTAGCCCACAAATTCTCTCAATTGTGCGTGTACTGGTGCAGCTCCGCATCTAAATACCATGCAGTCGGACACAAGCCTAGGTCATGGATAACCAGGTTAACTTGTTCCTTTGGGGTCTTGTCGCACCATTTTGGTTACCATGCCAGCAAATATCTTCATGGGTCCTTTGACCCAAGGAACCTCTAGTTCCATCTTTCAGCCGGGGCTCCAAATCGCAGGATCATATTATCCTGACACTCCTCCCAAGTGAGAAATAGCGGCCCATGCATATCCCACCAACACGCAGGCGCTCCGCACAGGGTGAGCGGAAGTACCCCTAGCCTGCGTTCCTTGGGAACTTCGGCTTCTAATGCGCATAAAAAATCCTTAATGTCACCCACATCCTCAAGGTAGGGTAGGTGTCTTACCTCGGTGGAGATGCAGTGGAAGGTCCTTGTGACCCGAAGACATCGTAGCGCTGAAACCTCATGCAACTGGCCTTTTCAATTCTCCAGTTCCGCATCAGAGTCAGAAAAACATTCACTGTCCTTTTCCTAGCAGAGTACTCCTTCCGCTGTGGGGTTAATCCAGTATTCGTCCTGCATAGTCAATTTGTAAATGTGATCTATTTCTTCCTCGTCCCATGCTAGCTCTGTATACCGCGCACCTTCTGCAGGATCCAGTGGTACTATTACGCACATACTTTTATTTTCAAACACCATGCTGCACTTTTTGAGATTTATAAAAGCCCCCATATCTATAGCCTAGTCTAGTCCTAGGAGTGCATGGTACGGATCTGCATCTTCCACAATTTCTATTACTTCAAATTTAGCTAGGACTTTTACTCCTGTGACATCTACCATGACTTTTGGTAGCCTTCCAAGAGGGATGATATTTTGTTGATTTTCCATGCGCAGCTAGATGGTGGACCATTCCAATTTAGGCTCTCCCATTTTTTGCCATGTTTTCTTTGGTAATACGTTCGCATCTAATCCAAGATCTAAAATAACTTGATCCATTTCGTAGTCACCAATCTGTGCAGTCAACTGGATTTCTCTTCTGGTGCATTTTTTTATATCTGTATAGCTTGTGTACATCCTTGGTCCCAGAAATTGGATCAGGACGAGCTGCACAGCTATGCATTAATGCTTGAAGGTTCTCTATAGCATGTGGGTTACGTAGCAGCTTTAGACATGCCTGTAGAAAGGGCTCAACCCCCTCCTCTATCTTGAGGTGTGTCGGCATCTGCGTAGTAGTTGCTATTGTTGCTTGTCCCTTGCTGATGTTTGATCCTTCCTGAGAGGTCACAGGATCCCTGGAAGGTGCTTCCCCTACTCCCTAGGTGACCATCCCACTGTGTGTTATGAATTTTACACTTGAGTCTATGTTTCTTATCTCGGCTTTAACTCTTTTCACATTCTGCGTATGGGTGGGTTGTTTTTCCTACATCTTGGCTATTAAAATTGGGAAATCTTCAACCACATGTTCCAGCTGTCTACAATATTTGCATCTCAATTTAGTTCTCTTTTCCTCTGATTATATCTCTTCTTGGCTCTGTTGTTTTGACTGAATGTTGTATGCAAGCAAAAGAGAGATTATGGATCTGCGCAAATAATCTTAAATGGATATGCGCAAATAATCTTCATGCCTTAATTGTAGTGTTCCTCTAGTATTATTGATGCATCTAACGATATTTGTGTAGGGGTTTCACATGCTTACCAAATTAAGACCAATTACACCCCCTCCCTCGAAGAAAGGGCACCTACACCCTCAAGTACAGGAGAGATTTGGCCACTCATGAATGCATACAGGGGAATTTCAGAATTTGGTAATGATAATCTGTGCGTGTAGGAGCTGGTGGTTGAGTAATTACTAACACACGTAGTATAAAGGTCAGATTTAGAAATTTTCATAACTGCATCTTGTGCGGAAGTGATCGAAAAGCGAGAGGAAATAGTATAACCATTATTACAATATGATTTCCTTCTTCAAATGAAAATTTATGATGGAAGCAAGAGTGGGTCAAGTAATGATTAGTGTCGTCATCTCGAGGTTCAAATATGGAAGCATATCTTTGTTAGTTATTCTTGTGGTAGGTCATAATTATCACTAGTTCGAGTAATAGCTTGTGGATGAAGAATGGAAGATGGGGTGTATATAAAAGCAATTGGCTATTGAAGGAGAATACTTTCATACCATAAGTAGAGCCACTGCTGCCAGCAAGCATTCATAGCCTCGACAAGGTTGTTATTTTAACTCGAAAAAATGAGCAAGGATCATTATGTAAAAATAGTTATTTTGCCAATTTTATGGAGAGATCACCATGCTGGTACGGTGTCAAGATAACCATGGTGCCACTCACTAGAGTTGTAGCAAAGTGATCAGGCTGGCTCGTGATGAGACCTCCTGTCATTGAAGTAGATTAGAAGGTCATTACCTTGGTGTGGTTGCCATTGTGGGCATGTCACTTGCTACGCTCTTATGAACGTGGTAGGCTGGCTCGTGATGAGACCCCCTATCCTCTCTTAAAATTTACATGTAAGCGTAGTACTTATTTTTTAATTGTAACATCTTTATTTATAAGGAGGTCACTGTGCTGGTGCGGTAGCCAGATAGTCGCAATGCCATTCACTAGGATTGTAACAGAGTGATCAGGCCAGCTCATGATGAGACCTCCTATCCTTTGAGCAGATGAGAAGGTCATTATTGTAATATTCCCAACTAGCCTCAAGCTAATTGGAATATTAAATTTTTCTTTACTTTTCTTTTCTTGAATTAATGTATAAATGAGGAACATAAAAACTCCTAAAACAACAAAATAAATCAATGCCCCATGTGAACAAGGCTAAATCTGGGCTACTTTAATAAAACACCCTTATGTGTGAAAGGGGTTGAGACATTTGACTAGGTCAATAGGACCAAATCAACAGCATTGTCCAGATGCAATGAACCTCCTAGATGCACAACACAGTTTTAGATGGAGGCCACACATGTGAAAGGAGCTAAATCATTGAGATGGTTTAGGGTTTTGCAAGATCTCAATCTTAAAAAAGGAAGAGGAGGACAACAAGAGAAGGTTGTTGAAGACCATATTATTTCTGAAGAATATGTCTGTTTAGACACTTCTCATTCTCTTGGATATTTAGCGGAGAATAGTGCTGTTTAGCACAAGGATCTCTTGTTTAGGCTAGATCTACTCAAATCTAGGCCAATCTAGTGCCCCTTTTTAGTGGGAAACACTTCTATCCCATTGGAAAGAGTGTTCTGGATCATTGGAGCTTCATATATACATCTTGACATCAGGCCAAACTATTCATCAAGCCTACATCGCAGTCCCTCTTCCAGTACTGCATTATCTGCAAAGAGGAAGGTTGCAGGGTGTTTTGGAAAAGTTTGAGGAGTGATCTCTGGTGTTGGGGATCTGCCCTTCACTGTGGCAATCCATGGATTTCTGTTCTATTCCATGTCATATTCAGATCTGATATGAATAATCCTATATATACTTCATAAATTCGGAATAGATCTGTAGATTTGCTACATAGAATCTCAGATCTACTCCATGTGCTTCATGATTTGCTGAAATCCCAAATGGGAATGTAAACTAGAGAAATTATAGTGTATGGATCTGTCATAGATCTGACTGTTCATGCATTATTTTTCTCTAGATCTAAGTTGTAATCTAGTGCTGCAGTACACTCAATAAAATAACACTGTCAAGCCTTTGTAGTCAATTATATGTGTTGCAACACCTCTTTTTGTATAAGTCTTCTATTTTCTATTCGAAGACTCATGGGCTTCAATATAATTCTGATTTACTGATGCATATGAAATTATTGAGCCTCCATATTGGCCTACTACTGCTACCTTTCTAAACTGTGTTCTTTTCTAAAGCAGTGTTGTTTAATCTTGTTGTAGTCCCATTCTTGGGCATTTTCTAAGTTGTACTAGGTGTGGGAGACCTGTTTAACCCACCTAGAAGGATTTTTTTCTAATCCACTCTTGGATTCGAGTCTTATATTGTCAGATCTAAGGGATCCAAGGGTTGGTTTCCAATCATGTAGCATACATTCCTGAAAAATGTGTTTTTCAGGCATGCCTTGCTAGGAGTCCCAATTTGGGGATATTACAGTGCTATCAAAGAAACTTTATAGGCACAGCCTATCCTTTCTTTAAAATAGCCAATATGTCTTTTCTTGAAAATAAGAGACTAAAGAAGAAATATGATTACACTAAAGACACAGAAGAAAATGGTAAAATCCCTTTATGTGGAAGAATGAAAGGGAAAGAGTTCTCAAAAAATCTGTTCCAAACTCTGTATGAGCTTAAAGGAGAAATCAAAGAAATGAAGAGGGAAAGACATGAAGGTCCCTCAAAAATATATTTACATGAAGAAATCCCCAGTTATTCATCTTATATGTGCAATCACTCAGCTACACAATTAGATCCACAACGTTATTCTATGCCTAGATTTACTGCAAGAGATATGGAGGAAGAATATGCACCAAAGGAGGAGACTTTGAGTGATTATCTTTAGGAGTATGAATCTAAATCTTGGAAAATCAAGGAGCACTTGAGCTTCTGAGAATTCTACTAGCTCAAGGAGGAAAGGAGATCCAACAAGTACAATAGAAGGAGAAGAGGTAGATTCTTTCTACCAAATTTTGATGGATCCTCCACATGCACATCCAAAGCATGGATAGATCAGCTAGACTCATATTTGGATCTACATCAAGTTTCAGAAAAGGAAGCCCTTAGGGTAGTAGTGCTGCATATTAAAGGTATAGCTTATGCTTGCTGGTTATTTGAATCCTTTTCATTGAATAATGCAAATATATCTACTTATGAAAATTTCACTAGGAGAATGGTGAAGATATTTGATGTAAAACAAACTAAAACATATTTTATTGAGCTAGAAAAGCATGTGCATGAAAAACCCTTGCACAAGTTGGAAAGATCACGTTGTGCAAACCCCACTTGAGATTCTGTTGAAGGGGATAAAAAATCTTGTGATACCTTGTCAAAGGCAAGATCCCCATTGCATGAAGAGATTTCTTCTCAAAAGGAAATCATGGAGATCCCTCTTTCAAAGGAAGACCAAGATTCAAGGTCTCTCATTGATAATGAGGCATTCTCAAATATTGATGAGAAGGAAGAACAAGAGATAGTAACAACACTGTAACTTCAAAAGAAGACCCATCACCACATGGGGATGGACATGAATTTATTGTTTCAAAGGAAAGATCTTTTTCACCTCTGCAAATGATTCCCAAGGAGCATTATGTGACAACATTATTGGGCAGTGATACCTTGCTTCAAGCAAGAGGAGGAAGGATGGATCAAAATCCAATGATGAGGAGCATGAACCCTTTTTTATTTCAAGGGGTTTATATTCATGAGAAGGAGACTGAACTATGCAGCAAGGAAAGGGACACCTCAGTCCAACCATTCATACAATCTACTTCAGATCTTGATGTCTCTTTACATGGAGGCATTCCACTAGGGAGACCCCCTAATGGGAAGAAGAATAAAGTGTTCTCTCAAACTTGTGTAGTAGTGACATATTTGGCTACCATAATGCTGAGATCTGTTGATGGATTCCAAGGAGGGCAGAACAATTTTCTGAAATTGATTTTTCTATTTGTCACTCATCTGTTTGCGCTAGAAAAGAAGAACTCATAGATCTATGATGACATTAGCATGATGTGAAATGGCCACTCCATAGATTTGGGGCAGCAAATGATATCTCTACATAAAATGAATATTTTTGAGGAAGACAAGAGGGGGCCAACACTCTTGTATGCATGGGCCAAACTATGGAAGTTTTGGAAGAGAGAAACCTTTCAAAAGAAGGTTGATCTTCCTATTCTTCAATCTTGTCTTGCACAAGATCAGCTCCAAGAGAGGCAGTAAATATGGAGCTAAAATACTCCAACATGTGACCTACGCATTGAGCATGTCAAAGAGGAGAATGATGATGTGACAACTACTTAATTTCATAATTCTACAACGTTGTCATTGTTGGGAAGCCTAGATCCATATTGGGAGTCCCAACTCTTGGTGGAATATTCCAAGAACCTCTTCACATGTAAGGTTCTTGAGGAGAAAATGGAAGATAGGAGGTATAGAGTGGCTGATGGAGTCATTTAATTTCATGATCAGATCTATTTGACTGAAGAATCAAGACTCAAAGGTAAACTACTATATGCGGCCTATGAGATCTTTCTTTCTACTCCCATTGATTTCATTAGAACAAACCATATTATCTTGGATGGATTCATGTGGGAAGGTTTTGAAGAAGATTTATATCAGCATTATCAAAGATGCATGTATCATATGGAGATGGAGCAGCGACATAACTCTATGGAAGAGTTAATTCAGCCCTCTCTTTCTCTTTTTGATGAAGGAGATAGATCTATGCACCTCTCCACTTGTTTGTGGAGGACTGTTGGTGAAGAGAATACTCATGTAAATCATGTATCATTTTATGATTGTATGCATTCTTTTACATTATATATCTAGGCTATGACTCCAAAAAGGAGTATCATACCTTTTAAACTTCATGGCCAACTTTGGGCCAAAACTATTTCTGAATATGGCCACTCCCTTGATGAACAAAGGGAGATTTTGTAGCATGATGGGTGCTTTCCTAAGGCACCAAATATATCTTCCACTTTTAGGCATGGATATATGTTATGGGCAGTAAGTAAGTGGTCGGAAAACCACTTACCGCATCTAGATCTGAGGTAGGCAGGAGATGCACTACGCTGGTTGCTCCTGGGTGAGTTTGGGTACTCCCAAAAGATTCATATTTTATTGTCTCATGCATTTTGTGTCAATGGGAGGAAGCATAAGAATAAGGCATGGTTTCTTTGGTTGATGTTGGCTCGAGGGGTCCTGACCCAGGTTCAGAGTTCAAGGTTTTCCAACAAACCCCTATACTACTGTCCCTTTCGGTAGTGACCTGCTTGCGCAGGTGAAAGTCTCACCCGAAGTAGTATGGGTGGGTGCTGGAACCAAGTTTCTACACCCTGATAAAGGATAGGTAAGGCAATCAGAGATGCATCTGGCCCTGTGATACCCAGATCGCCTCTTTCTGCGAAAGGTCGATAGGTCTCTTTTCGCATCCACGTGCGCTAGATCTATAATTATATACTTCTATGATAGTAGCATAATATTGCATAAAACAGAACAAAACAGATCCAGATACAACAAACACACTTACACAAATCTTTCGCAACTTGAATACAGAAGGCACATAAATTAGTAATTACAAATGATTTTCACAAACAGTACACATAGATTCAGTTCTAAGGCAACCTTTCTTATTCATCAATTAATCAATTCCTTCAGAAAATACCCATCCCAGCTTGCGCACACAGTAGCAGGGTCCACACACAGCTAGAATCTGGATCTCTGCGGACAGAGCCAGCAGGAGTCCTTTCCCCAAAACCCAAACAAATATCTTAAACCACATTTCACGTCAATAGCTCTTCATTCTCTATCTTACAATACAAAATGTTCCTCTATTTATAATAATCTAGACTAAAATTTCCTCTGGTCCACAAACTGTGGTTTTCGGACACCTGGTTTACCCTTTTTCCCATTACAATGCTTTTAGGGCTTTGACCCACCCCAAAACCCCTACGCTAGACTAAATATAATCAAAAGTATTCAAAATTGGAACAGTTTCGTAGCTCGTAGGAGAACATGTTCCAACAATCCCCCAACACAATCTTGTGACTTGTCCCGAGTCACTGTGGTGGTGTGGTCACTATCTGCATATGCAAGGTATTGAAAGCGATGATGAGTGGAGGGAGCACTTCCTGACTTTGGGTAGCAACTCATTGTGTGATATTGACAAGATTCAGAGATGCATGGTCTTCCGGAGCTGTGGTAACCTGCTCCAATATCCGATGGAGGCGCGCGATGGTGTTATGAGCACCTTGAGATATCTGGAAGGCGGTATCGCCCCATCGTTTCAAGTGCTTTCTAACAATGTGCTTGGTGCGGTAGAGATCTGCAATCGTGTCTATGAAGGTGTTGTCGGTTTTTAAGAGGGCTAGACGCTGCGTAGGGAAGAGGGAAGGAAAGGTAGCTTCAACCTGATCGAAAGCAGCTTCCATTTGTCGTAAGTCTTCCTGGACATACTGAAGAATGGGGTGGAACCAGACAACTGTCCAGAGTTGCATAGCCGTCTCTACCAACTGAGTGCCCAGAGTAAGTTGTTCCTTAATAATATTCGTGGCTTCCGTGATTAATGCAACCCATTGTGCCCGAACTTCCGGGGGAAGTTCACGCTGCTGCCATGTAGTTCGGTCACGGTTACAGATTTTTTGCAACACAACTTTGTATAAATCCTATAACGCCTCATGGGGTAGATGCACCAAGTTTATTTGTAGGTCCGGAGATGTCGGGGCGTGGTCGCCAACCATGATAGTGCAAGGTAGCGAAAAATATGTCTTTTGCTGGTCGACAGTCTGGACCTATGGAGAAGTCGCAGCGTATCCTTATATCGCTTCATCCCTTTCATGTTTAGGACTAGATGTGACTTGACTGCATCTGTGTTGGTGGCGAATTGTGGCAATTGAGTACCCTCCTTTGTGGTATCGTCCGAGGCCATCCGGCTGGGGCCTGCGATCATTCCAGGCTTGTAAAGGTCGAGAATTCCCATCGTGCAGTTGTGGCACTCCTCTATGCAAGGTTCAAAGTCAATTCTCCTTGTAGGGAGCTAGAGGCCAATCATCTTATCAATCTCAGCATCCCCAGACCCTCTCAACACGATGTCTATAGGCACTGAACTAGTAGGTACCAAAGGGTGAGGGATTTCCATAGCAACAAAAGGACATGTTTCCCAGAAAATGTTAAAGATCCCAATAAGTAAGCAAGATAATAATAGAGACAGGGTACAGAGACAATATGAAGCCCTGAGCACAACTATCTTGTTGACTTTATACTGTTCAGGGCTATCCAATGGTAGAGTAAACCTCACTTTAAACTTACCATCAATCGTTCGGAACAAACTCACCATAAATTGCCGTATTGATGGCCAGTTGCGCATTTTTTGTAACGGTAAGGTTCCCTTATCACTAAAGTGCAGTGGGCTGACGGTCGTTATTCGTACCTGAGGGCTTTCCCATGGATTTACAGATTTTGGATGACGCTTGCATGTTGCTCACATACTCTGAATTAAAGCTGAGGCTAGGTGTTTTGTAATATAGTCCAGGTACCACTCTAGCAAATTGGCCACCGTACTTCTTGACAAGTGTGATTTTCCCTTAGTCAGGGCGTCCATGTGCAGTAGAGCTACATCGAGCATCCTTGTGCCATCTGCCACCTCAAATGTTCACAGACACTTAGCCCACAAATTCTCTCAATTGTGCGTGTACTGGTGCAGCTCCGCATCTAAATACCATGCAGTCGGACACAAGCCTAGGTCATGGATAACCAGGTTAACTTGTTCCTTTGGGGTCTTGTCGCACCATTTTGGTTACCATGCCAGCAAATATCTTCATGGGTCCTTTGACCCAAGGAACCTCTAGTTCCATCTTCCAGCCGGGGCTCCAAATCGCAGGATCATATTATCCTGACACTCCTCCCAAGTGAGAAATAGCGGCCCATGCATATCCCACCAACATGCAGGCGCTCTGCACATGGTGAGCGGAAGTACCCCTAGCCTGCGTTCCTTGGGAACTTCGGCTTCTAATGCGCATAAAAACTCCTTAATGTCACCCACATCCTCAAGGTAGGGTAGGTGTCTTACCTCGGTGGAGATGCAGTGGAAGGTCCTTGTGACCCGAAGACATCGTAGCGCTGAAACCTCATGCAACTGGCCTTTTCAATTCTCCAGTTCCACATTAGAGTCAGAAAAACACTCACTGTCCTTTTCCTACCAGAGTACTCCTTCCGCTGTGGGGTTAATCCAGTATTCATCCTGCATAGTCAATTTGTAAATGTGATCTATTTCTTCCTCGTCCCATGCTAGCTCTACATACCGCGCACCTTCTGCAGGATCCAGTGGTACTATTACGCGCATACTTTTATTTTCAAACACCATGCTGCACTTTTTGAGATTTATGAAAGCCCCCATATCTATAGCCTAGTCTAGTCCTAGGAGTGCACGGTACGGATCTGCATCTTCCACAATTTCTATTACTTCAAAGTTAGCTGGGACTTTTACTCCTGTGACATCTACCATGACTTTTGGCAACCTTCCAAGAGGGATGATATTTTGTTGATTTTGCATGCGCAGCTAGACGGTGGACCATTCCAATTTAGGCTCTCCCATTTGTTGCCATGTTTTCTTTGGTAATACGTTCGCATCTGATCCAAGATCTAAAATAACTTGATCCATTTCGTAGTCACCAATCTGTGCAGTCAACTGGATTTCTCTTCTGGTGCATTTTTTTATATCTGTATAGCTTGTGTACATCCTTGGTCGCAGAAATTGGATCAGGACGAGCTGCACAGCTATGCATTAATGCTTGAAGGTTCTCTATAGCATGTGGGTTACGTAGCAGCTTTAGACATGCCTGCAGAAAGGGCTCAACCCCCTCCTCTATCTTGAGGTGTGTCGGCATCTGCGTAATAGTTGCTATTGTTGCTTGTCCCTTGCTGATGTTTGATCCTTCCTGAGAGGTCGCAGGATCCCTGGAAGGTGCTTCCCCTGCTCCCTAGGTGACCATCCCACTGTGTGTTATGAATTTTACACTTGATTCTATGTTTCTTATCTCGGCTTTAACTCTTTTCACATTCTGCGTATGGGTGGGTTGTTTTTCCTACATCTTGGCTATTAAAATTGGGCAATCTTCAACCACATGGTCTAGTTGTCTACAATGTTTTCATGATTTCCTGGTGGGATTTGGGCAGTCCCTGGAAAAGTTTCCTACCTCCCCGCAGTTATAACAGATTAGCTTCCCAAGTCCTCGTCCTGTGCTTCCTCCCCGACCTCCTCTGCCTCTTGCTGGAGAGCCTCCGAAGCTCGCGGAAGTTCTTGGTGACACAGGGTCTGATTGTACCCTATACAAGTTCCCATGATCTATCATCAAGTCATAAGTGCGAAAGTTCTCCTCATCGTGTCCCACCGACCGACAGAACCTACACCACTGTTGCTTCAGTTCTGGGACATATCCACCTAGCCGAGGGCAATGGTTCGTATCATGCAACCCTGCTACACGTCAGTCATTGCACCACAATGCAGGTTTGCTCAAGCCTCGTCATGATAGGATGGGTTCCCCACTTGCTCCTGGGCATATCGGACTGGGTCCTCCTACTTTCATGTAATCCGCCAATAGAGGGCACTAATCCTTCATATGGCCAGATACCCAACATCGTATGCACCATAGATCTTTGTAGGCTTTTTTTCCTCGCTCCTTTCACAGGTTCTAAATTTCCATGTGCATAGCCCCAAGCTACTCCTGAATTTTCTATACTCCTACTGATGTATCTTCTCTAGGTGTAGCTTCTAGTTTCATAGTGACTTCCACATCTTTTTCCTGAGAGTCAAAGGTTTGGTGACTCATTGGCGTACGCAGGTGGGGTAACAACATAGCGATGAACCATTTCGTATGTTGTCTATCATCATACTCAAACCCTCCTTCCCTGATTTCTTTCTTCAATCGTTGATCATCCTACCACACAGATTCAGACGCACCTTGCTTGAAGTCCTTTACTTCTGCTACCAATTGACAGTAAGATTTTGGCTTCCGGAACTATTGCTTCAAAGCATCTTTGACATCTTGAATAGATGCACTCCCGTTCTAGGAAATGTATCGCATATACCAGTCCAGGGACAGCTGCGCCCTCTTCACCATATCGTTTTTCACATTTTGCGCAGTCCAGACGGAGTCTGCAACAAACCAAAATCGGTCCATATCCTCATCCCGTACCCCCTTGAAGGTAGGTACTCTCAGGTGTGCAACCATATCATTGTTCGGCGGGGGTGGTGGTATGGGTGAGTTCTTACCTTTGTGTGGCCTGGGCAGTGGTGTAGTCAGGCGTCTTGCGCAGCCGGTTCTCAAAAAAGGTTATAGGTGGATCTCCCCCCCATCGAGGTTGGTCCGATAGTATTTACCACTGCGCGTCGCGCTCCCGTCTAGATCTGAGGTCATTCAGTCAGTATGACTACACAGAATGCTCTTTTCACACAGTAATATCTTAATCGGCAACGGTAATGTCTTTAGGAATTTGCCTTGGAACCCCTTAAAGAATCGTCATTCGGCCTCAGAGTAGGATACAAACTGATCAATGGAAAATTTCGTCACAAATCCTCCTAGCACACTGTCGACCCAGTGATCTACTGTGCGTGTAATAGTATTATCAGTACTCTCCAGCTACTGGATTAGCTCTGGGGTCCACTGAGTGACTCACTCATCCTTCCAACACTTTTGGAATTCTACGAGCCTAGCCAACCACTCCTGAAGCTCAATTTCAAATGTTACAAAGAATATTTTGTAGCTTTCTGTAAGAATGTACCTATTTTTCCACCTTTCCGTCGTTAACTTCTCGCTGCGATTTTCTTTTATGACAAATTCCTGGATCTGCTTTTCGAACCACTCCTTAATTTCCTTCCTTTTAGGCTTCCAATACTCTATTTTCATTACCTAATCCCTTTCTCAAAATGCTCCAGGTCCCAGCAATGTAACCATTTGTTGGCTCGAGGGGTCCTGACCAGGTTCGGAGTTCAAGGTTTTCCAACAAACCCTTATACTACTAGCCCTTTTGACAGTGACGTGCTTGCGCAGGTCAAAGTCTCACCCGAAGTAGTATGGGTTGGTGCTGGAACCAGGTTTTCGCACACTGAGAAAGGATAGGTAAGGCAAGTACAGCTACGTCTGGCCCTGTGATACCCAGATCGCCTCTTTCTGCACAGGGTCGATAGGTGTCTTTTCACATCCACGTGCGCTAGATCTATAATTATATACTTATATGACAGTAGCACAATATTGCATAAAACAAAACAGAAAATATCCAGATACAGCAAACACACTTACACAGGTCTTTTGCAGCTTGAATACAGAAGGCGCATAAAGCAATAATTACCAATGATTCACACAAACAGTACACATAGATTCAGTTCTCAAGCAACCTTTCTTATTCATCAATTCATCAATTCCTTCATACAATACCCATCCCAGCCTATGCACACAGCAGCAGGGTCCACACACAACTAGACTCTGGATCTCCGCGCACACAGCCAGCAGGAGTCATTTCCCCAAAGCCCAAACAGATATCTTAAACCATAGTTCGCATCAATAGCTCTTCATTCTCTATCTTACAATACAAAATGTTCCTCTATTTATAATAATCTATCCTGAACTTCCCTATAGTCCGAAAACCATGGCTTTTGGACCCCTGGTTTACCCTTTTTCCCATTAAAATGCTTTCGGGGCTTTGACCCACCCCAAAACCCCTGTGCCAGACTAAATATAATCAAAAGTATTCAAAATTGGACCAGTTTCGTAGCTCGTAGGAGACCCTGTTCCAACAATTGACAAGAAGAGAGTTTGGACATCACATGTTAAATCTCATGTCCATACTTTTGGTTGGGATGTATCTCATGTATTTACATGTATTTCTGTTTGGAATGTATCTCATGATCATGTATGTACTTGGGTTTGGGAGAAAATGTAACTCTCACTTGAGGAGGCATAAGAGAGCTTGCTTGTATCATGATGATAATGATGCTCTGATCTTTGTTGGGAACATGATAGGACGAATGACACATTAGTTGGATGTGTCCATTGGGAATGAAGCTTCCCATACTTATGTATACTTCAATAAGAGGATGGAACATCGTATGGCTGCTACACTATGTATTTTGTTTCCTTATGGAAGAAGCCATATGATTTACTTATTTATTTGGGAAAAGTCTCACACATGGGAGAATTTGTGGCAAGACATGTGTTGCTTGAATCATATTCAAATAACACCTCTTATCCTCTACTATCTTCAAGCTTTGGAGAAGCTTATGGCAACAAGAAGGTGGTTGGGTGGCCACTTATTGTACTATGTTTTGAGGCAGCAAGAAGAAGAACAACGCTGGTCTCAATGGAGGGACTATTGTCACCATCCAATACATCATATGACACTTAGTCCATGTTTATTTTGGAGCACATATGGTGATGAAACTTTATTCACTATATGCATGGAAAATTGGGCAAGAAGGGTCCCTAGAATCAATGAAGGGTATCATGAGGTTCCAAGTATCTTTTGGCTTCATGAGGACTATATTATTGCAGCCCAGGATCAACAGCTCCACATTTATCATAAATTGAGGGAGAGACAACATAAGTTGAACATTCTTACCTCTCATTTCCAGCCATGTAGCCCCTATATATTGCATAAGGAGGGGATTGGTGACTATTTTTGTGAGCTACCAAGGATGGCTCACTTTGTTTGGATGATGGCATGGAGATTGAAGTTCCTCATGAGGGTTGAAGCACCCACTATTTATCATCTCCCATGCCTTGAGAAGACCAATGGAAAACACATGATTCTTTCTATGTATCTCCCACTTCTTCATGATGACAACTATTTGGGTTATTCACCAAAGGAAAACTTGTATTCTTGGGAGGAGACAATTCCATTGGAGATTTTCCAATGTCCTTGTAAGTTGCTTGAGGAAAAGCAACATTTTGGAGGGGAGGACTGTAATATTCCCAATTAGCCTCAAGCTAATTGGAATATTAAATTTTTATTTACTTTTCCGTTCATGAATAAATGTATAAAGGAGGAACATAAAAACTCCTAAAAAACAAAACAAATCAATGCCCCATGTGAACAAGGCTAAATCTGGGCTACTTTAATAAAACACCCTTATGTGTGAAAGGGTTTGAGACATTTGACTGGGTCAACAGGATCAAATCAACATTGTTGTCCAGATGCAATGAACCTCCTAGATGCACAACGCAGTTTTAGATGGAGGCCACACATGTGAAAGGAGCTAAATCATTGAGATGGTTTAGGGTTTTGCAAGATCTAGATCTTATAAAAGGAAGAGGACGACAACAAGAGAACGTTGTTGAAGACCATATTATTTATAAATAATATGTCTGTTTAGACACTTCTCATTCTCTTAGCTGTTTATCAGAGAATAGTGTTGTTTAGCACAAGGATCTCCTGTTTAGGAATCCTTCTCTTTCCTTGAGTATCTCTTGGAAGAGTCTTGTCTTTCTTGACCACTATCAGGCTTAAGGCCAAGCTTCTACTTCCAAATACAACTCAGATCCTATTGAGGGTTTGTTTTTCTTTGTAAGCTGCAGCAAGTGGAGGGTATATCTACTCAGATCTAGCCCAATCTAGTGCCCCTTTTCAGTGGGAAAGTCTTCTATCCCATTGATAAGAGTGTTCTGGATCATTGGAGCTTTAGATCTACATCTTGGCATCAAGACAAACTATTCTTCAAGCCTACAATGAATTCCCTCTTCCAGTACTGTGTTATCTGCAAAGAGGAAAGTTGCAGGGTGTTTTGGCAAAGTTTGAGGAGTGATCTCTAGTGTTGGGAATCTTCCCTTCACTGTGGTGATCCATGGATTTCTATTATATTCCATGTCATATTCAGATCTGATCTGAATACTCTTGTGTATACTTCTGAAATTATGAATAGATCTACAGATCTATTGCATAGAATCTCAGATCTAGTCCATGTGCTTCATGATTTGTTGAAATCCCCAAGGGTAATGTAAAGTAGAGCCATTATAGTGTATGGATCTATCATAGATATGACTGTTCATGCATTATTTTTCTCTAGATATAAGTTCTAATCTACTGCTGCAGTACACTCAATAAAATAACGTTTTCAAGCCTTTGTAGTCAATTATATGTGTTCCAGCACCTCTTTTTGAGGGTTTCTTTCTGTATAAGTATTCTATTTTCCGTTCTAAGACTCATGGGCTTCAATATAATTCTGATTTACTGATTTATATGACATTATTGAGCCTCCATATTGGCCTACTGCTTCTACCTCGTTGAACTGCATTATTTTCTGAAGAAGTGCTGTTTAATCTTGTTGCAGTCCCATTCTTGGGCATTTTCCAAGTTGTACTAGGTGTGGGAGACCTGTTTAACCAACCTAGAAGGATTTGTTTCTAATCCCCTCTTGGATTCGGGTCTTACATTGTCAGATCTAAGGGATCCAAGGGTTGGTTTCCAATCCTATAGCACACATTCCTGAAAAATGCATTTTTTAGGCATGCCTTGCTAGTAGTCCCAATTTGGGGATATTACAATTACCCTGGTGTGGTAGCCATTGTGGGCATGTCACTTGTTAAATCCCTATGATCATGGTAAGATGGCTCGTAATGAGACCCCCTATCCTCTTAAATATTTTGATGACCACATAATAATTTCTTTTTATACATGAAGGGAGGCTCATTAACTCCTTAAGAGTTAGGGATGGTGAAAGAAGCGAAAAAAAAATGGCAATACCATTAATACCCCTTGTTCCCATTCCTTCATGTTGGAGGGACATATTACTTGAATAGTGTAGAAATATATATCATCATAAGGTCATGTATTGTGTGATAACATATTTGAACTGGGGGTGACTTAGCCTTTCATTTCATGTGTGCATACTGTCATCTTCCTATTTTAAGGATTATAGTGCCAAAGAGTCATCATATTGGTAATTTTACCATTTTCCATCTCTTTTTCAACTGCCATTCCCTACTCAAGGTTATTCAATTTGAAAAAATTGAAAAAAGAATGGTTATTTAATTTGGTTTAACAACATATGTTCAGAGATTGAACACACAATTAAAAACGCCCAAAAAATGGCTGTTCAATTCGACTGATCAGCAGTCATTCAAATATTGAACAACAAAAATAAAAACACAGCAAACAGTTGTTCAATTTGATTGAACCGAAACCATTCAAATATTGAACAACAACTGTTCATGAATTGAACAGAAAAAATAAAACACCCAAAACGAATATTCCATTCGACTGAACAACAACCATTCAAAGATTGAACAGTGACAACCCATGAATTGAACAAAAAAAGACGCCAACGAACAACTGCTCAATTTGACTGAATAGCAGCCGTTCAAAGCTTGAAAAACCGATGTCCACAAATTGAACGACAAAAAAAAATGCAAAAACGGCTGTTAAATTTGGTTGAAAAACAATCGTTCAAATATTGAACAACAACTATCCACGAATTGAACATCAAAAATAAAAACGCAAAAAATGATTGTTCAATTCAACTGAACAACAATCGTTCAAATTTTGAACAACAGCTGTCCATGAATTGAAAAATAAAAATAAAAATGTAGAAAACGACTGTTTAATTCAACTGAACAACAACCATTCAAAGTTTGAACAACAGTTTTCCATGAATTGAACAACAAAAATAAAAATTCTAACGAACGGCTGTTCAATTCGACTAAACAGAAACCGTTCAAAGATTGAAGAGAAGTTGTCCATGAATTGAACAAAAAAAATAAAAACGCAACTTACAAGGAAAAGAAATTGCAAGTGTGAAGAATGTACAACAAGACAGGACATTTATATACATTATTTACAAGTGATGTTAGAAAACCTCTCATGTACTTGAGTTTTTGGGGTTGTTACCCCCTTGTACCACAAATTGAATGGTGGGATCGTTTCGTACTTGTTGACAAAAATATTCTTTTGTGAGAGGTTTTTAATAAAGGTGTACTCTGTGTCCATTAACTCAAAATGTTGAAACAGACCCAGCTATGGTGGTCAAGATGAGGGTATCGTTGCTATGTACTTCCTGAATCTCATATGGACCGAGCCACCTTGTTTTTAGTTTTTCTAGAAAATCTTGGAATATGGAGTCATAGAGGAGTGCCCAATATCATTTTTGAAATACCTTCTTCTTTATCAGGTTGTCGTGCCACTTGGGTCACTGTTGTTGGATGATCGTTGTGCATTGCGGGGCTAGCAATAGTATTTCGTGTAGTTTGTTTATTTGTTGGAGTCTTCTAGCTTGAGCTTATGTTAAGTCCAAACCCACTTCCTGGGGTGTTCTCAGAGTTTTGATTTCGAATTCAATAGGGAAGATAGGTTATCTCCCAAATACTAGCTGATATGGTGAATATCCAGTGGTATTTCTCCAGGTTGTACGATAAGCCCATAAGGCTTCTGGTAGTCTAGTGGTCCAGTCCCGACGATGTGTTGCTACCACTTTGGTAAGGATTGCCTCCAGGACTTTGTTGGTGCTTTCGACTTGCCCATTGGCCTGCGGGCGGTAAGGAGACATAACTCTTTGGATGATATGGTAATTTCTTAAGGTGGATGTGATTTTATTTCCTGTGAATTGTGCCCCTCCATTGGTTATCACTTCCCTTGGCAAGTTGTATTGTACGAATAGTTCAAAAAGAAACTTAATTACTAATTCTTCTGTGGCTCTTGACAAGGCCACTGCTTCTACCCATTTGGTTACATAATCTGTGGCAACTAATATGTGGGCTTTCTAGTTTGATGGTGGGTTGAATGGCCCGAGGAAGTCCAATGCCCATCGTTTGAATGGTTCTACCACCAATTGTGGTTGTAGTGACATTTCATCAGCGTGGCCTAGGCAGCCCATTCTTTGGTAGCTATCACAGGCTTGGACATATTTCTTTGCATCTTCGAAAATCGTAGGCCAATAATAGCCTAATTGAAACACTTTATGCCCTGTCCTGCATTCTGCGAAATGGACGCCACAACGTTCATCGTGACAGGCTCGTAAGATGTCATAGATTTTGTCTTCTCTTATACATTTGCATATGTGCATGTCGGCCCCTATATGGAAGAGGTATCCCCCAATCTAAGAGAATCTTGTGCTGCGTTGTACAATCAATTTTCATTCTCTTGATGTTAAGTGTTTAGGTAGCTTCCATACTGCTAGATAATTTTCCACATCCGCATACCATGGTGTTTTTATTGCTACAGCAAACAGATGTTTGTCAGGGAACTGGTCATCAACTGGTAGCGTGTCGTATGTCTTAGGAACCCTGGACAGGAAGTCTGTGACCACGTTTTCCTTCCCTGGGTGGTCTTTGATTCTTATATCGAATTCCTGCAACAACAGTAACCAATGAGTTATTCTCCCATTCGTGATTGGTTTATTAGATAAATATATAATAGTAGAGTGGTCAGTATACAGGAACAATTGATAACTAGTTATATAGTGCCTGAATTTATTGATAGAAAAAATGACAGCCAGGAACTCCTTTTTAGTCACGGTATAATTTAATTCAGCAGGAGTGAGGTTTTTGCTGATATAATAAATAGCATAATATTTTTTGTCTTCTTCTTGGCCAAGGACTCCTCCTATTGATGTATCAGATGCATCCGAAGAGATGTGGAAGGGTAGTTTCTAGTTAGGACCTCACAGGATTGGTGTTGTTGAGACTAGTCTCTTCAAATCTGTAAAAGAGGTGTCACATTTGTTAGTCCAATGGAATTCAACATTTCCAGTTAATTCATATAGAGGTGTGGCTATTTGTGAGATTTTTTTTATAAATCTGCGATAATATCCTGCATATCCCAGAAAACTGCACACCTCTATCTGTGTACAAGGTGTGGCTAATAGAAGGATTACCTCTATATTATCCGGATCTACCTGTATTCCAGCTGCAGAAATGTAGTGACCTAGGATTACCCCCTCAGTCATCATCATGTGGCATTTTTCATTGCTTAGACATAATCTAGTAGCAATACATCCTTCTAACACTTTTTCCAGCATTTCTAGAGCTTGATCAAAGTCTTCTCCATATGGTGTGAAATCGTCCATATAGATTTCAAGTCCTTCATTTATTAAGTCAGAAAAAATGCTAATTATGGCTCTCTGAAATGTTGCTGGGGCATTACATAATCCAAATGGTAAAACTCTGTAAGGAAAAGTGCCCCACGGGTAGGTAAAGGTTGTCTTATCTTGGTCTTTGGGAGCTATTTGGATTTGATTGTAGCCGCTGAATCCATCAGGAAAGGAGAAGAACCGTTTCCTAGCAAATGTATCAAGGACTTGGTCAATGAAGGGGAGAGGGAAATGGTATTTCTACGTTGCCTTATTCAATTCTCGGTAATCTACTCAGATTCTCCACTTCCCATTATTTTTAAGGACGACTACCAGAGGGGAGACCCATTTTCTGTTTGAAATAGGATAAATGAAATTTACATCTAACATCTTTTGCAGATCCTTTTTTACAATATCTTTTAAGTGTGGTTTTAGTCTTCATTGAGGTTGTCTAACGGGGCATGTTTCCTTATCAGCGTAGATGTGGTGTGTGCATAGTTGTGGGTCTAAACCCTTCATGTCTTGCTAGTCCCACGCAAATTCCCCTTGGTGCTTCCGAAGGACTTTTATGAGTTTTTGTTTTTGGTCATCATCCAAATTGCCATTAATATTTAGAACCTTTCCTGGCTCGATCTCAATAGGTATGCTATTATGAACAGTGGTTGTGGAGATATGTTGATTCTCGAAGTCTGTCACAGGATCCTCTTGATCTTCATTTTCGAGGACTATTTTCAACATTTGGCATTTTAGATTTCCATGCATGGGTGACTGATTCAAAAATTATTGATTACATCATCTTCAATTTGATCCTTAAATTCAAGAGCTTCTATTAGTGTCAGAGGTGGGCATATGTTTTTCTCCCAATATTTATATGGATGTTTGTGAATTTTAACTGTGGGTAAGCTTGGTTTGGCAGGCGGATAGATAATGATATTTTTTATAGAATCTCCTCTAGTAATAGTAATGCTACCTGCTCAGCAGCCTATGTAAGCATCTGCTATGGCCAGCCAAGGTCTCCCAAGAATCAAAGGGTGCCCTTCCATCCTGTTCTTTGGATTAATGACTAAAATATCAGCTGGGTATTCCCATGAGTCCACAGAGACCATGATGTCCTGCACTATTCCTTCCGGTCTGATAATAGACCTGTCAGCCAGTTCCAGAAGTGTGGCTATAGGTTCTAAAGCTGATATGCCCAGTTTTTCGCAAGCCCCAGTAGTTAGGATGTTAATGGCTATCCCCAAGTCGACCAATGTGTTTGGAAATGAGTGTCCAGAGATTTTTACTGTTACAATTGGGTTTCCGAGGTCTTCATATTTCACGAGTGATTCCCTACCTAGCAACAAGTCAGATAGCGTTCCTACCACATGAACGGTGGGTGTAGCCTTTGTTTCCTTGACTTTTTTTTTCCCACATAATTCTTTGATTCTCTTTGCATAGATGGGAATGTCTTGGATGGCCTCGAGAAGAGGAATTTTGATACAAAGTTTTCTTAGTTCCCCCAAGATGTGAAAATCTGAAGCAATTATAGGCCTTGAAAAAGTTAATCTTTTAGGAAATGGAGGCAGAGTCACCCTAAGTTCTTCAGGTATTTTTTGATCAATTGCTTCCTTATCTTTACTTGTTTCTATTGTGTTCATTAGGCTAGGTTCTGTTGAGGTTTCAATTCAGGAATGAGGTGGAGTCATGGCTTCTATAGGTAAGATGGTACATCCTGACCTTAGCTTCAGTTCGTTGCACTATTTCTGTTTGGAATCAGAATTTTAATTTTCTATGATCTGAATTAGTTGAACTAGTCTGTTGTTGGGATTAGGATTGGGTTGAGCTGGAAATTGAGGGCGTATGGAAAGCTGTTGGTTATGTTGAACTAGGTAGGGAGCTAGAAACATAGGTTTATTTTAAGTTCCTGCCCCCATTGGTAGGTTGGTCATCCCTGGGGGTCGCTACCAATTCCAATTAGTGTTTTGAGGAGGGGAGTTTGGCCACTGGGTTTGATATGGGACATTTTACCAATAAGGGGGAGAACAAGGAAAGTTTAGCCAATTATTCCCTGATGAAGGCTGTGTAGGCCAGGGTGGCATAGGAAACGACTGGTTTGGCCAAGTAGACAAGGGGTTTTGAGTCTGCCAAGTTGTTGCAGGGTTTTGCTGGCTTAACTGTGGTGAAGAAAAGAATTGAGGTAGGTCTTGTGGCATGCCAGGTCGTGCTTTCCCTTGCCGATGTTGATTCATTAAATAGACTAGTTCTGTCTCTTCCTCTACTTCCTTGTAGAATTTTTTCAGCCTGGGAAGTGAAGGACATTGGTCCGTGGTATGATCCTTAGTGCATATAGCACAAGTCTGAACCATGTCTAAAGGACATTCCCTCTGGTTGTGTTTCTTCCGACATCTTGGGAAGAAGACGACTATGTTCTGTTTTGCGATAGCTTGCTTCTGCTTGGCTTGTAAAACGTCAAGCTACATTTCCAAAGTACCCAATATGTCATTTTTTAAATCCTCCAATAGATTTCCAAATTCTGCTCTAGTTACATTACCATCTTTGACGTTTTTTTTTATAGAATCACGCTCAACTGGCTTATTGCGTGTGCTACCCCGAGAGCATCTAATACATAGGAAAATAATATCTCCTGGTAAATATCTCCCTTCCCCGTTATGTTAAGAATCTCAACCCATTCTTCCTTCATTCCTTTAACCATCGTGGCTTTTAAAATGTCCTTGGATAGCGTGGTATATGGGGATATTTGTAAATTGTATTGAAATCTTTCTACGTATTCTTCTAATGTTTCATTGCCTTTTGCGGTCATGTTGAAGGCTTCATATTTTAGACCTTGGGTTCAGAAATAGTCTTGGTATTTGGTAATAAAATTTTTCTTCATTTGGTCCCAGTTATATATAGTTCCTCCACCTGATCCCATGAACTAGTGTAGTGCAATTCCTTCTAAGGTAGAGGGAAATAGTTTTAGTTTCTGGGGATCGGTGGTGTAGACATATCCTCTGCATAAGACATCAAATTAAAATAGGAATGCATCAAGATCTTCTGTGGTTAATCCATGAAAGGTGGGAATGTTGTGCAAGGGAATGGCTTTCATAGGGGCATTGGTAGCATGATCAACAATAGGGTATTCTAATGTTGATGTCTGCCTCTAATTCTGGTTTTGATTATTTTCCAGCTGATCAAAAAGGTGCCAGAAATCTTCGGGAATTCCTTGATCTGGAGGAGTAATTCTAATGGGTTTGGGAGGCGAATGCGGTGGGGGTTTTACAACACTTCCCTGATATGGGATCCTGAGTACTTCTGTTTCGATCACTCTTTCAGGGGACTTAGGTTCTAATATTTCTATGTGGATTCCTCCACTAGTTTCTCGCCCCCCTTCCTGCAAGTTGCAAGAACCTCCCTCTTTTGAAGGGTCAGTGCCTATATGATCGTTAGTTTGCAGGCTTCGCTTAGACCCCTCTGTTTGGTAGTGAATCTCGGCATAGGCTACAGATGGTGAGGTTGCCCCCTGAGGGAGTGTGTTAGGACTTTGAATGGAAACAGTTCTGGGTCCTATAGATGCCTAAGATTCATCTTTCTTAATGATTTCATCTATATATGTCATTCTTCCAAGGATCACCAGTCCTTTGGATTGTGAGGATGTTTGCGAATGATTTCAGATTGTTTCTATCTTTTTCTTCCTAGACATAAAACAAGAGCACCTATTTTATGGGTCTTTGTATAACTTGTTGTGAAGTGGGTTAGAGGGCAAGCATGTTTCTTGCCGGTACGCAGGTTCTTACCTATCATTTTCAATACCCAATTCTTGAATCTTCACAGCAATGGAGAAAGATGAATGAAAGAGATCACTCTTAACACTCTCCCCGGAAACAACACCAAAATGTTGGTCTCACAGAGATGGCTTATTATAGACAACTCTAGTGCTTTCTCATTTAATTATCAACATAGGGTAAGTATTCTTATTTCAAGAGTGTTGGCACAATATATGCGAGTGATATTGTCTAATAGTTACTCTATGTTTCTTATGAAGAAGAATTAGCTAGCCTCCTAAATTCAATTATCCTAACGAGGGTTAGCTTGGATTGATTCTTAACCTAAGATTGAACAAAAAGATTGAACAGCTATCTAATTGAATTAAACAACAATCTAAATGAACTGAACAACAATCTAGATGAATCGAGCAGCAATTGAATTGAGTTGAACAACAATCTAACTAAACCGAACAACAATGGAATTGAATTGAATAGCAGTCTAACTAAACTGAACAGAAATGGAATTAAATTGAACAGCAGTCTAAATAACTTTACAAAAATGGAATTGAATTGAACAGTAGTCTAATTGAAGCAATCTAAATGAATTTATAGAAAAATTACTTATATAATTTTTCAATGGAATTCTCTTTGTGAACTAATTAATCGACATTTATCGACAATTGGATGCTTCGCTGTGCTAAAAGAGTAATGAAATCCATAAATATAGATAACATCGAAAGCAACTTATTCTACGATCTGTAAATCAATTGCAATGATATTGGAAGAACTGGAACCATCTACTGGTGATGAAGCATTGTTATAAGCTGGAAAATATGATTGCAATTATCCTAATTCAAGAACACAATTGCTAACAGTCCCGAAGAAAGAGAAACTATAACTTTATTGAATGGAAATATATTTTACAACTGCATCAGATACTTAGGCATTGGTTCTGTGACTACACTGTTGGAAATATGATGTAGAGTGTTGTCATTGATGGCAACCCACTGAATGAAGATGAAGACATGCGACTGTTGACATGTGTTTTCCTTGATGGCAATCCACCTGATGAAGTTATTCTTGACTTGTTGGACTTGGTAGATAATGTAAATCTGATGTGATATGATGTTTGTTGAAAATATGATGCTAAGTGTTGTCCTTGAAAGACAACCCACTTGATGAAGATAATGGAAACTTACTTGATGAAGTTGTGCTTGATAGAATATGTTCCTGATGAAGTAAATCTGATGTATATATAGTGAGTACAGAAGGCAATGAAGAAAGGAATTCAGCATGTGATAAATCTTGATGGAAAAAGTATGTCTCTAGGAATACGCGGATTGGCCTAGGGGAAGTCGCGTATGCACGCGGAAAAGAACGTTCCAAGTAGCGTATGGGCAAAAGCACTCAAAAAGTGCAAAACCAGGGGTAACCACCATGGTATTGACTGATTGTATTGGGTAATGATTCGCCTAATTGACCCCGTTCAGAAATACCATCGGATGTAATGTGGTTTTGGCTCATGGTATTGAAAAAGGGTAAACCTATATAAGGAGAAGAAATTCATTGTGCAAATCATGAGCGTGGGTGCAAGATGTCTAAGCTTGAATCAATACTTCTCTATGAAGTATATCTGAATGGAAATGGTAAAGGTTTGATAATAGATCTGAATCTATGTTGCACCTATGAAGAAATGATGAAGCAGAAGATCTGGATCTGGAATGTGTTGGTATCTGCTTGATCTGTTTATGGAAGGTTTAGATCTGAGATGAGGCGAACATCTGTCTGAAGTAAAAGGGTAAATCTGAACTGAATATCTGATCAGAAGAAGTATGCTTCTCTATAATGATTGAAGATCTATACGCTACTTCGCCGCAGAGGAAGCGCGTATATACGCGGCTTCGCTGAAGAAAAAGCGCGTATGCGCAATGAAATATGTACAGAGGTATATGTGGGTTTGTGTGAACGGAAGCGCGTATATACGCGACATCAGTGAAGTGAAAGCGCGTATGCAAACTAGGGTTTGCTGAAGTCTGTAGTATGAAATGTCTGATCTGTTCTGCTATGTTTCTGCTATCTGATCTGTGTTGTCTGAATTGATAAGTATCTGTTGGTGATGTATGTTTGAGCTTAAAAGTATAGCTTCAGCTCCGCATAGAAAAATATGATGAAACGTACCGTGCGTTGTCCCAGAGGAAGCTTGGATCCTGTGAAAATTGATGAAACGTGGTCCACAGAGGTGCCGAGGGTTGTAGCCTTTCCGCCCTCCTGGGTTGTAGCTCTCTTCCGTGAGGCCGGTAAACGAGAGTGGGGTCGTAGCTCTCCCTTCCAGGAGAGGCCGGTAAATGAGTCGGGGGGGGAGTTCCTTCCAGGAGAGGCTGCAAACGAGCGTGTAGGCTCGCGTGTCGGTAGAGTCCGTACCAAAGACATATGTTGTAAGATGTTTTCTCTATAATAAAATATTGAAGGTTGAGCAACTGCAGCGGTGGTTTTCTCCCGACTTGGGTTTCCACCTAAAAATCCTGGTGTTCATGTGTGATGCTTTGTGTGATGGTTTATTCTGCTCTTACTGCACATGCTTACTGTTTATAGAACATATAATAAATGAATGATGGAATGATCTAAGTGAAGAACTAATGGCACATTTAGATCTCTGCTAATACGCGAGTTGTATGAAGGATATCCGCGTATATACGCGAGTTTACTAAAATAAAGTAGCGTATGGGTTTTAGAGAGTGAAAAATTTTTAAATATGTTTTCACACCGATTCAATTTTCTATTAATATTTTTTCTTCTTATCCTCTATCGTATGCTGTGTTCTTCTGTTCTCCGTTATAAGCTTGATCCCTTGAAGGAGATCCGTCGCAATGGGAAGTCAAGAAGGAGTGATATCTATAAAGCCACCTCTATTCAATGGAAGCAATCTAATATTCTGGAAGCTACGAACAAAAGAATATCTGCAAAGTCTTGGTGCAGATGTATGGGCAATCGTGGAAGAAGGTTATCAATACCTGGCAAGTATTCCTACTGATGCAGCAGAAAGGAAGAAGTATGAAATCAATGCCGGTATGAAGAATGTCTTATTAAAGCATGTTTGAATTATAATTTCACAAAGTGATGCAAATTAATTTCGCAAAAGAAATATGGGACAAAATCATTCTAAGCTATGAAGGAGACACAAAGGTAAAAAGTGCAAAACTCCAAACTCTCAGAATTGAATATGAAAATTTAAGGATGCATAGTGATGAAAGTATTGCCAGTTTCTTTCTTCGTCTAGATGATATTGTAAATCGAATGAGAAATTTGGGTGAAACCATTACCGATACTACTCTGGTGGAAAAAGTCTTAAGATCCTTGACTTCAAAATTTGACTCTAAAGTTTCAGCTATTGAAGAAAGGCAAGATCTGCAAACTCTTACTGTTGTTCAATTACATGGTATTCTGACTGCTTTTGAAATGAGACAAGGAGGTCCTTCTCAAATCAGAGAAGCTGCTTTTAAGGTATCTGCAAAAGGAAAAGAAAAGGAAGTTTTTAAAGAATCCAGCTATATATCCGAAGAAGAAGAAGCGAATTTCGTGAGAAAACTCCAACTAGGTACTGGAAGATTCAAAGGTAAGCTTCCCTTCAAATGTTTTGAGTGTGGAAAAGTTGGTCACTATGCTGCTAAATGTCCTTATAGAGATACACATGGTAAAGGGAAACAATTTGAAAGGAGGAAGAGTTATTATGCAAAAGAAGATGATGATGAAGTGTCCAGTGAAGATGAAGAAGATTCTGACCATGATCTGAAAGTGCTCATGGAAAAGAAGCAAAAGAAGAAGCCTACTCGAAACAAGGAGATCTCTTAGAAAACATGGTTAGCAGAAATTGAAGAAGATGAATCAGATAGTGATTGGGGTCATGATTGTCTCATTGGTACAATGATTGGTGAAGATAGTGAAAGTAAAGTTGTGGATCTAGAAGAAGCTCTCAAGGTTAAAGATGAAGAACTACAAAGTTCATCTAAGAAGCAAGAAACTATCAACAAAGAGATGATCTCTCAAATGGAAAAACAAATAGAAATGTTGAATGGACAGGAGGACAAGTATCAAAGGTTTCATAATTATGCATCCGATTGAATTAAAGAACTAGAAGCAGAAATCAACAATCTAAATGAAGATCTCAAAAAAATCAAGCAAGAAGAATGAAGGACTTGAAGCCGCAATCATCTCTCTGCAAGCAGATCTTGAAGAATCAAGTAAGAAGAATGAGGAACCTCTACAACCATTTGAAAAGGAAGGCCTTGAAGCAGAAATCATCTCTCTCAAAGAAGATCTGGAAAAATCCAATAAGAAGAATGAAGAGCTGCAACAAACATGTGAAGAAAACGAAAATTGGTTGAAAGAAGAGATTCTAAATCTGAAGGATCAAGGAGAAGATGGAAGAAGGAAAGAAGAAAGAATGACAAAGCAATGTCAAGCCTTGGAGGTTGAGGTAAACATTCTCAAAGGTAAATTAGAAGAAAAGGTTAAACTTTTGAGGTTTCAAGATAGTACTAATATTTTGGACAATATTCTGAGTAATCAAAGGTCTCCTGCTATCAAACTTTGTCTTGGTTTTCATGAAACTGTTAAAGGAGAATATATTTCACAAGGAAGTGCAAAAAACTCAGAGGATGTCAATGCAAAACCTGAAGTATTGAAAGAAACAGAAGATCAACCAACAATCATGAATTCTCAAAGGAATTCATTCAAGAACATTGAATGTTTTAAATGTAATAATTATGGGCATGTTGCAGCATATTGCAGAAGCAGATCATTTCAACCTCAAACAAACAGTTCCTACATAGAAAGGTACTCTGGTAACTTCAAGGGATATTGTTTTTCATGTAACAAGTATGGACATAAAGCAGCTGATTGTAAAAGGAGGAAGATTAGAAATACTCATTATGATTCTTATGCTTATTTCTCTGGTCACATGAGATGTTATTCTTGTAACAAGTATGGACATGTAGAAAAGGAATGCAGGTTGAACCGACATGAGAAATTGGATAACTTCCAGCACACAAATAGAAAGTTCAAACAAATATGGAAAAAGATGGAGGACCGATCGGAAACGTAGGGAATTCTGACCCTAATGCAGTCATCCGCTTTTGAAGCTGACTTTTCTTATTGACTGCAGGAATGATGTGGGATACATTATGAGATTTAGTAATGTATCATCACAGGGGGAGCAATGTATGATGACTCTCATGGTTGATTTGATTCCTCTGGTTATGTTTACTTCTGACAGCGCATCTGATGTGGAAAAGACAGGTAGAGGAGGTACAAGCTCAGGAGGAGATGAAGGAAGATGAAAAATTTCTATGCTTCACTTCCCATACGCGGGTTCGATGAACCAAAGTAGCGTATACACGCGAGTTTCATCAGACACAGTCGCGTATGCATTGATGATAAGAGAATTTATATGCTAGCTGAAGATCTGAAGCAAAGGTTCAGGGGGAGCATCAGTCTGATTGTTAATGACTGTATTATTGACTCAATTTCAGCTTAGTTTCTCAGTTCTAAATAATGAGGATACGATACATGGTTTCTTGTGTTGAAGATTGTGGATGAGTCTTGTTTTCTTGTTGATGAAGAGTATTCATTGTTGAGATGAAAGTCTTATAAATCGGAGATAAGGGCAGTTCATGCAGAGATTGTTGTTGATGACTTGCTGATGAATGTATTCAAGTTCCACAAGTTAAGAAGGAGCACTGGTTCAGGGGGAGCAGCTGGTTGAATACTAATGATTGCATTGTTGGCAATATGACTGCTTATTCGTGGTTATTGTGATACTTATGCTCAAATGATGATGACTTGGTACATGGTATATTATGATGATATTTTGAGCCTTGTCTGATAAAAAGTATCTTTTGTGCTCACACATGGATGATTTGGATGTCGGTTGATTTAGAAATAAGAATAGATCATGCAGAGTTTGTTTCTATGA
Organism: Pinus albicaulis; assembly: GCA_034641835.2. Classification (NCBI taxonomy): domain Eukaryota; kingdom Viridiplantae; phylum Streptophyta; class Pinopsida; order Pinales; family Pinaceae; genus Pinus; species Pinus albicaulis. The sequence goes on along the minus strand of CM076577.1, from coordinate 331,398,372 downwards.
TTGAGATCTTTTGCCTACATATGTTACTTCATGTTAAATCTTGAAGATCATGGTGATATTGGACCACATGGATGATTGTCACGTATTTGAAGATGTTGTTCTAGTATGATAATCTCTCTTGGAAAGATTGTATTGATACTGCAAAGAATCTGAAGGCTTGGTTACTAATGGGCTTATGCTACAACCGGTGGATGATGCTTGAAGACACAAATACACTGTTCTATCTATCTGTATTCCAGGGAAGCATTCAAATATCTGAGAAAGAAGTTGAACATTGTCTTTGCCTCACAAAGAATCAGATCTGGTTGAAATTTAGAAGATGGCTTGGGATACGCGGGTTTCCTGAAACACAGTCGCGTATATACGCGAGTTCATGCACAGAAAACCGCGTATGTCTGATTGCTGACAATTTTCTGTTTGGAGTTAGCTCTCTTCAGCACATCTGCAGTGCTGTTTGGTATCTCTGATACTGTTTGGTATCTCTGGTGGTGTTCCAGTTCTCATAATTCTATTTCTAATGATTTGATGAAGATACCTTGATGATTTGTTGGTGAAAGTGTTCAGGATGCACAAACTAAGGGGGAGCCTTAGTCATATGGAAAGGATGCTTGGATGCACAGATTCAGGGGGAGCATTAGTCTTGCTGAGTATAATGCATTATTGGCATTATGGTGGTTCTGATATATGATCTCTCTTGAGGTATTTTTGGTATTGGTTATGAAAAGTCATATTTGTATTTTTGATGAAAAGGTCATGTTGAGACCCATGATGTAAAAATTGTAATATTCAGTCATGTAAGGACTTGTCAAATTTGTAAACCCACTTTGTTGGGTAGCTGAGTCAATTTTTGTAAACCCCTTTGGTTGGGTACTTGAGTCTTATAAGTAAATCCACTTGGTTGGATATTTGATATAAGTATGAGTCATTGGTGATAGGAAAGTCATAGAGTCATGTACTTCATTGGAAAATATGTTTGAAGATTCAGCATGAACTCAGGGGGAGCTTGGTTACTTCAGTTTATATCAGATCTGCAGAACGATTCTTCCACATGCGGAGAAAAGGGGGAGAGTATGTTGGTTTTGGTCCACCCTTTGCCCTTGATGTCAAAGGGGGAGAGTGATATGGTGTTTGAATGGTGTCAAAAATGGAGAGAGTGACATGGTGTCATTGTATTCTTAATGTACCTATCTGTTGTGGTAACCAAACACCATCGTGGTTGCCATCAAGTCCAAAGGGGGAGATTGTTGGAAATATGATGCAGAGTGTTGTCCTTGATGGCAACCCACTGAATGAAGATGAAGACATGCGACTGTTGACATGTGTTGTCCTTGATGGCATTCCACCTGATGAAGTTATTCTGGACTTGTTGGACTTGGTAGACAATGTAAATCTGATGTGATATGATGTTTGTTGACAATATGATGCTAAGTGTTGTCCTTGAAAGACAACCCACTTGATGAAGATAATGGCAACTTACTTGATGAAGTTGTGCTTGATAGAATATGTTCCTGATGAAGTAAATCTGATGTATATACAGTGAGTACAGAAGGCAATGAAGAAAGGAATTCAGCATGTGATAAATCTTGATGGAAAAAGTATGTCTCTAGGAATACGCGGATTGGCCTAGGGGAAGTCGCGTATGCACGCGGAAAAGAACGTTCCAAGTAGTGTATGGGCAAAAGCGCTCAAAAAGTGCAAAACCAGGGGTAACCACCATGGTATTGACCCATTGTAATGGGTAATGATTCGCCTAATTGACCCCGTCTAGGAATACCATTGGATGTAATGTGGTTTTGGCTCATGGTATTGAAAAAGGGTAAACCTATATAAGGAGAAGAAATTCATTGTGCAAATCATGAGCGTGGGTGAAAGATGTCTAAGCTTGAATGAATACTTCTCTATGAAGTATATCTGAATGGAAAGGGTAAAGGTTTGATAATAGATCTGAATCTATGTTGCACCTATGAAGAAATGATGAAGCGGAAGATCTAGATCTGGAATGTGTTGGTATCTGCTAGATCTGTTTATGGAAGGTTTAGATCTGAGATGAGGCGAACATCTGTCTGAAGTAAAAGGGTAAATCTGAACTGAATATCTAATCAGAAGAAGTATGCTGCTCTATAATGATTGAATATCTATACGCTACTTCGCCGCAGAGGAAGCGCGTATATACGCGGCTTCGCTGAAGAGAAAGCGCGTATGCGCAATGAAATATGTACAGAGGTATACGCTGGTTTGTGTGAACGGAAGCGCGTATATATGCGACATCAGTGAAGCGAAAGCGCGTATGCAAACTAGGGTTTTTTGAAGTCTGTGGTATGAAATGTCTGATCTGTTCTGCTATGTTTCTGCTATCTGATCTGTGTTGTCTGAATTGATAAGTATCTGTTGGTGATGTATGTTTGAGCTTAAAAGTATGGAATGGGTCCAGTATGAAAATATGATGAAACGTGGCCTGCAAGTGTTGTCCTAGAGGAAGCTTTGGATCCAGTGTGAAAATTGATGAAACGTGGTCCATAGAGGTGCTGAGGGTTGTAGCCTTCAGTCAGGGGGTTGTAGCTCCCTTCCAGGTGAGGCTGGTAAACGAGAGTAGGGGGTCGTAGCTCCCTTCCAGGAGAGGCTGGTAAACGAGTCAAGGGGTTGGAGCTCCCTTCCAGGAGAGGCTGGTAAACGAGCGCAGGTGGGTGCCTGCGTGCTGGTCAAGTCTGCGCCAGCACATATGTTGTAATATGTTTTCTCTATAATAAAATATTGAAGGTTGAGCAACTGCAGCGGTGGTTTTCTCCCGACTTGGGTTTCCACCTAAAAATCCTGGTGTTCATGTGTGATGCTTTGTGTGATGGTTTATTCTGTTCTTACTGCACATGTTTACTATTTATAGAACATCTAATAAATGAATGATGGAATGATCTAAGTGAAGAAATAATGGCATATTTAGATCTCTGCTAATACGCGAGTTGTATGAAGGATATCCGCGTATATACGCAAGTTTACTAAAAGAAAGTAGCGTATGGGTTTTGGAGAGTGAAAAAGTAAAAGTTTTGAATATGCTGTAAATACTGATTCACCCCCCGCTCAGTATTTTTCCCAACATACACAGAGTATGATAATTTGCGAGGAACTTCCAGGGGTTGGGCCCAAACCATCAAAAGCTATAGCATAGTAAAAAATTCAAAAGATTATTATTGAAAGCTCTATATTACATCCAGTGATATTACAAAAATATAATTAGACAAGTTTGTTCTGATGCATCGATTGCAGAATGAATTTCCTATTCTTTTCTGACTCTCCCCTTATCTTTCATCCTTTGTCCTTTTAAAGTGATTTTCAAAAAATGAGAAATTATTTCCCAAACGACAGCTCGCTGCGCGTGGCTGTCGTTTGAGTTCTTGGGCTCAAATTCATCTATCTGCCTTCTACCGGCCGCTGGGAGTTACCGAGATCTCACTCATTTACACTCGTTGGTTAGCTTCCATTTTCTACTGGTCTAGCCACTCTGCCTTCCTGCATGCGGAGATAAGAGAGGTAATTTTTCTGTTATAAAAACATCCTTTTTATCGTTAGCCTAGTTGTTCTAGTTTTCATAATCTTTTCTCTCTTTATTGTTAAGATGAAGGGGGGTTCCCAGAAATTGTAACATAATTTGAAGTAATTACAGGGTGAGAACATACCTTCATTTGGGCCCAACAGGAACTTCTACATTTAATCTTGTCTATGGAAAATAAGTTGTACTTCTCACCAACGTAGTTATTCCCTCTCTTTCCTTAGTACAATTTATTGATGAATCTCCTGCTTCCTCTTTACAACTTTGACAATGTCAAATTCATAAGTTGGAGGAAGAAAGAGAAAAAACCAAACATACTCATGCACATCATCAACAGATAGTAAAAGCCTCATTTTATCCAACTTTATTAGTCCAAAAAAAATTCAAATTGGTGATCTGGTATTGAAAGAGGACAAAGTGCATGAGGAAAAAGGTAAACACACGGACTTTCAAAAACTCTAGCTAGGTCCATTTCAAATAATCCAAGAAATAGGTCCATCAAAATTATTATTGAAAGATCTATCAAGAAAAAGAGATTATTTTCCTGTTAGTGGGAAAATTTTGAAAAAATACTTTTCATAGGAGGTAGCCCCTTCTATTCCTTGTATACTAGTGTCATTTTCTTTTCCTTGGAAATAATAAAAGTTGCTTAGTATAAGTTTTTGGCTTTTCAAAATAAAATCTTAGATGATCCTTTTTTATTTATCGCTTATAGAAATAATAAGTGTTAAGGAAACAATCGAAATATTTGAAATACAAATAGATTTTATTTCACTTAAATTATTTATTATTTGATGAACTCTCGTCCTTATATAGTATGATTACTCTCTTATCAGTCAAGAAAATAATATTTAACATAGTAAAGACTCTTTTACAGAAAATCAACCTAAAACTCAACATTATCATCCAAAATCCTCAAAAGGACCAATGATTCACCCCATCTAGGAAAACTTATAAATTTTTGAAAGAAATTAAAAAAAAATTATAACTAGAAAAACTTAAAAGATAATAAGTATGATCAAGAGTTTGTTTACCATGTTCATAAAGAAATAGTTAAACTGACATTACCAACACTGCCTACCAAAACAGGGTAATGACTTGAGATTATATCAAGAGGACAAGGGGTCTCTTTAAGAGTCAGCTTGATCAGTTTAATTACAAGTAGTGAATGCCATTGTCATAATTTGGTTACCAAGACAAGACAATGGATTTTAAGTAAATAAAAAAATATGATACGAAAAAGAAAAGTTTCAAAAAATTAAAGTTTATTTTTAAAATTATAAGAAACACTGGATGGAACAATGAATCATTGTTGGGCAAAAGGTAACCCTGCCAAAAGCTTAAATTTCCTATTAGAACAGAGGCTCTACCTGTGATAAAAGAGTAAATTTTTATAAAGTGGATTTGTAAGAGCCACCTGCTTTATCTCTTTGAATTGAGTAAAGACTGATATAGATTTTAATAATTATATCTTTAAAAGAGGGATTCTTATGAATAGTAAATAAGACAAATTTCATTTCTTAGTAAGATATTATTTTTTTGAGATTCATTCCTGCATCTACTTTTATTTTCAAAAAGGTAGTTAGAGAGAGATGGTACTCCCAAGTGAATCACCAATTGTTTTTCTATACAACACCCCCCCATTTATTTTAATAAATGGGGACCCTTTAGAAATAAATAGGAAATTTATTTTTAGCTTTAAAAACAAAAAAAATTGGAAATACAAGTTTTATTTTTGAGTTTTCTTCTTTATTCCTTTAGAGCATCACAAACCGCATAGCTTACAACATAAAAAGACTTACAATCCTCTAATTTATCCAGGCTGCGAAATGTGCTAACCTTTTTCGAATCTATGCTTTAAAAAACTTGCAAACACTTCAATTATCATTATACTCTCTTTATCGAATCACACCTTATTTAAAACAACCAGCTCATAAAGAAATTCGATATAAGTGTGATTGCGTGGACCCAATGAGCTGACAAAGAAATAAAAACAAATCTCTAAAATTCTAGTTAAGTGTGGCCGCATTTAATGTGCAATTCAAATTTCAAATGATTTAATCGAAAATAAATTCATTCACATAAAATTTGCGATGTGTAGTTTGCACACATCGCATTTCACAACATTTGTGGTTAAACATCACAAACGGTAAAAGTTATATATGGCGATGTGTGAAATAATGGCATTTAATTACTCGATCATGTGAAATGACTTATGTCGTATCAAAACGAAATTCGAGATCTAACAACTTAAAGTTGATTGATACATATTTCGTGTGAAGGTTTAAGTAATTCGATTTTGAAATAATTATCGATGATTGTTGTTATATTTGAAAATATTCATATTTATTCATGCATGTTTGATATAAACAATGGATTTGACTCTCTATTCTCTATACTTTTAATGCTCTCCCTGTTTACTTGAAATCGGGAAACCATTTAACAGAGTAAGGAAGATAAAATGAGAAAAAAGGGTAAAGACATTTCTCAAGCACTGCCTACTGAAGAATGAGACATGTCTCCCTTATTTTCAGATACCACTTGAAACAAGGATTGCGGAAGTTCATCATGGGAAGAAATGTATAAACTATTTGAAGATGAAAATCCAAAATTAATAACCAAAGTCTCTAAAATAGGCACAACATCTACTTCGATGTTGCATGTTCATTCGTCCACAAGGTAGCTGCAAGACCAAAAATTATCCCTTACACAGACATGGTTAAGTGGGTAACTGACCACTTAAGCATAGATGAGAAGAAATTAAAAGATTCAATGGGACAAATCATAGGGTCTTTCAGGGCAGAAGATTTACAAGAAATGTACCATTTACCCTCCCCGCAGTAGAAATATGACAAAATATGACAAATTTTTTCTGCAAGGTTTTAGAGCAGAGTATCTAGATCTCATGAAAGTCATCAAATAATGGAAGGAATACCGGGGAAATTTGATGCGATAAAAAATAGGTACATACCAAATTTCACAAATTCCTTCCCCTTATTTTTATGCTGCCAGTATGTTGTGTAGATTTTTTGCCAAACCTAATACCACTAAGTTTTTAGTCGAGCGGGTTCCATTGATTGACAAAATCGTCAATTCCTCAATTCTGAATTGGGAAAATATCCTATCCGAAAATTTAGCAAAACACATCACATAATATATGGATAAAAGGAGTGTTTCATCTAGAGAAATACCTCCCTTTTATATGTATGCCTATGTCATGGACGCAATCTTATTTTCTTCTAGTTTTCCTAAGATGGGATGGAAATGGACTACCCAAGACCCTACACTAATCCACATTTACCAGAGAGACCTTTGGGATTTAGACTTCCACCTGCATTTTTATAAAATTTGTTATGGAGTCATATTTCATATGCACCAAATGATATTTAATAAGAAGGCCTCTAGGGCTTCTGAAGAGGCTAGCGCAAATATTCTTTCCGTGGTTAGATGATTTGTAGAGAAGAATTTTACATATGTCAGGGTATTCGTGAGTTATGCTTCTCCCCACGTCCTACCATATTATGTTCCTGATGAGTTTCTTGCACGAGAGATAGCTTAACAACTTGTTAATGGTATCACTAAATAGTTGAAAGATGCTAAGAACGCCGTTTGGCCTAATTTCCCTCTACAGTGTGGCACTTTTGCACTTTTTTATATTGGCCATACCTACAAGGAGGTTTCCAATATTAATCTATTGAAATTGGTAGTAATTCCAAAGAGGTTATATGATCCAAATTATATAATTAAAAATTACACTACAAAGCTGAAAATGAATACTTTTGTAAAGGAAATAGATGGTTTTGATGATCTCTTTCTAGTATCCCAAAAGGGACTGCTCAACAAAACAAGTCTGAAAAATGAATTTGTTAGGGATGTGTGCTTTAGAAAAAAATATCAGCCCTTGGATTCCTTATATATGATAATCTAAGACCCAATTACAAGAGGAGATCAGAAACCAAACAAACTAGGTGAGGCAAGCAGGCCTCCCACACCTAGTATGGCTTGATAATTGTCCAATGAGGGACTGCAACAATATATAAACAATGTATTGGAGTAGTAGTAGGCTAATAACACATGGTATATGTTGATAAAAACTTTAATATCAGTAATATATGCAGCAACAAGGAAAGTGATCTATCCCTTCAACCAAAAGTGGGGAAAAACAGTGATTTAAGTCCTAAAAAGGTTATTTTCAGAAATATGCGTAAAAAAAGAGGAAAGTGACAGTTGGATCTGTTAGCTTAGGTCATGAGGGACTCCCATACCAAATTTCAGCTTAAAAAAATCATTCTAGCTAAGTTAAATAGATGTCCCACTCCTGAAATGGCTTAAAAATGCTGATATCCCATGACCTAGAGTATGCAGAATGTGACTGAAGCATATGCAGCGTAATTTTCTGAAGGTGTTAACTGTAATAGGGTCTGAAAATTAGTAAATTGGATCAAGGATGTGGATAAAACAATACACAAGAGAAAAAAAATATGTTTAACATGAATAAACCCTCAAAATAGAGGTGTTGCACCATGTATTAAGATTGAAGAACTTGACAGTGTAATTTACAGAGGGCTGAAGTAGTGTTTTATTATATCTCAGATATAGGGCAGATATTTACATAAAAATATAGATCTATTACAGATCTATATGCCAAAAGGCTCTTCTTTACACTCCCCTTGGGGATCTCAGCAAAAGATGGATATCAATGAATAGATCTGTGAGATCTAAGCCACATATCTGTAGTAATCTTCAGAAATCTCTGAAGCATATGATACACAGCAGATCAGATCTGAAATGAACATGGATTGGTTGGCTAATCCATGGATCACCACAGTGAAGGGAAGGGTCCCTTTCACCAAAGATCTTACCTCCAAGCTGATACAAAAACCCCACTGCAACTCTGCCTGCAAAAAGGACACAGTCTCTTCAAGGAACTGCGCAGATGGTGATGTAGAATACTTTGGCCCGATGCCAAGATCAAAACTGAAGCTCAAAAAACGGCTGCACTCTTCCAGGAGGTTAAAAGACACACTCACTGAGAAGAGGCTCCAATATAAGCTAGATCGGACAGATCTAGAGTTCCACTTGCTGCAGCTTACAAAAGCAAGCAAACCCTCACTGGATCTGCGTTGCAGTTGGAAGTAGAAGCTTGGTCTCCAACCAGATAGTGGACAAGCAATACAAGCTCTCCCAAGAGCTCCTCAATGGGAAGAGATGGAACTCCTAAACAGGAAATTCCAATGCAATCTAGGTTAAGTAACCAAGAAAATTGTTTGTCTAAATAGACAACAATTCAGAAATTAAATCATGAACAACCTCAACATGTTGCCTTCCCCTTCCTTTTATAAGATGAGAGCTTGCCAAAACCCTAAACCACCTTCATTCATTTAACCCTTTTCACATGGAGGACCTCCTTCTAGAACTGCACTGATCATCCAGGAGGTTCAATGCATCTGGATTGTGTTGTGATTTGGTCCTATTGACCCAGTCAAATGGCTCAATCCTGTTTCACACACAAGTGGATTTTATCAAGACAACCTTGATTTACCTCTGTTCACATTTGGGCATGTATTGATTCTTTTATTAGGAGTTTTTGACCCTCCTTTACATAATTATTCTTTGAACAAAGAAAACAAAATGAAATTGAATATTCCTATTAAAATAGGAATATTATAGTCCTCCCCTCCTAAATTTTGCTTTCCCTCAAGCAACTTACAAGGACTTGTAAAATCTTCTAATGGAATTGTCTCCTCCCAATGGTAAAAGTGTGCTTTTGGTGAATGAACCAACCAGCTATCATCATAGAGAAGTGGGAGATACATATAAATAGTTGCTTGTTGTCCATTGGTCTCCTCAAGGAATGAGAGATAATAAATGCAGGGTACTTCAACCCCATGAGAGGCTTCAATCTCCATGCTATCATCCAAACAAAGTGAACCATCCTAGGTAGCTCACAGAAAAATTCACCAATTCCCCTCATTTGCATTGTGTAGGGGCTCCATGCATGGAAATGAGAGATGGGGATACTCAACTCATGCTGTCCCTCTTTCCATTTTTGATGAATGTGGAGCTGCGGATCCTGGGCTACAATAAAATAGTCCTCATGAAGCCAAAAGGAACGTGGACCTTCATGATTTCCTTCTTTGATTCTAGTGAGTCTCCTTGCCCAATCTCCCATGCATATAGTGAGTAGATTGTCTTCACCATATGTGCTCCAAAAGAAACATGGACTAAGTGTCATATGATATATTGGATGGTGACAATAGCCCTCCCCTTGAGACCAGCATTTTCCATCATCTTGTTGCCTCAAATCATGGTGCAATAAGTAGTCATCCCACCATCTTCTTGCTGATATAAGCTTCTCCAAAGCTTGAAAATGATGGAGGATAATAGGTGTTGGCTGAACATGATCCCAGCAACACATGCCTTACTCCAATTTCTCCCTTGTGAGAGATATTTTCTCATGACATAAGTCCAATACATGACCCTTTGCATAAGAAAACATAGTATATAAGGCAACAATCTTATAAGGCCCTATCCTCTTCTTGAAGTACAAATGAATATGGGAGATTGCATTCCCAATGGACACATCCACACAACGTGTCATTCCTCCTCTCATGTTCATAACAAAGATTGAAGCATTATTATCATCATGATATAAACAAGCTTCCTCATACCATCTCATGAGAAGGTTACATGCTCCCCCAACCCAAGGTACATACATGATTATGATATTCATTCTAAACAGAAATACATGTACATACGTATGGACATGGAATTCATCATGGGGTGCCCATACTTTCTTCTTGTCAACCAAAGCAACCATGCCTCCTTTTTATGCATTCCTTTCTTGAAATACAAAGCATGAGACAAGAAAATCAAAAAATTTGGGTGGTACCCACACTCACCCAATAGAAACTAGTGTAGGTCATCTCCTCCCTGCTTGAGATCTAGATGTGGTAAGTGGTTTACATGCCACTTACTTGCTGCCCTTATCATTCCACCATGGCTGAAAGTGAAATGTATATTTGGTGCTTTAGGGAAGCACCCATCACGCTGCAAGACCTCCCTTAGCCCACCGAGGAAGTGATCATATTTGGAAATAGTTCTGGCCCATAGTTGGCCATGAAGTTTATATGGTAAGACACTCCTTTTAGGAGTCATGTCCTGCACATGTAAAGCAAAAGAATGCATGCAATCATAAAGTAAAATGTGATTAACATAAGCATGCTTCTTACCCAAATTCTCCAGTGTTGTGATAGTTCCTCTCTTGGCCAAATGTATCATCAATGTACAAGGTTGAGAGAACACTTTTCTCTTTTCATCAAGAGGTTGCCCTGGTGGGCTTCTTCCAAGTAAGGAGACATCAAGGAATAGACCATGATAGAAATATGTATGGACTGATGTGTCCTTTCTTTTCTTGCATAGATCTTTATGCCTTCTTATGCCATCACTCCTTTGAAATAAAGAGGGGTAATTGTTTCTTACCTTGTGAAGCTTGCCCTCCCCTTTATCTTTTGCAGTATCCAGGATCTCACCATCTGATAATGATGGAACATGATGCTCATGGATGGTGCCATAATCTGTATATGTGAGACTCTTTGAAACTCCTTGCAATAATTCAAGAGCTTCTCTTCTTGGAGCATCTGCCTCTTCTTCTTCTTCATGAAATGCTAGAGATGCCCTTGTTATGACTGTACTGTCACCCCTAGCCTTTCCTTCAATGGTGGAAAATGCCTCACCATCAATAGGAGACCTTAGATCTTGGTCTTCCTTTCAAAGAGGAATCTTCATGTCTTCTTTTTGAGAAGAAGACTCTTCATCCAATGAGGATCTTTCCCTAGGCAAGGTATCAAGCAAGTTCACATTCTCCTCAATGGTCTTCATAGGGGGAGTTGGATTTGTAGATCCTCTATTTGGCACATCTCCTCTCTTCCTCCTCCTGAAGAAGTTGCTGATAGAACATGGTAGCTTTGATGATATGGCTGATTGCTCATACCCATCATGTGAATAGCTAGGGATTTCTTCAAACCCTTTCATAAATCTTCTACACTCCTCCCCTTTCATCTCCTTGAGATCTTCTTTGATACCTTCCAAGGTTTGGAAAAGAAGCAGGGAGACCTCCTCTTCCGTCATTCCTCCTTTTCATATTTATCTTAACAAGAAAGTAGGCATGTCACAACATTGTAGATCAGATTGTGTGGCTAAATTCTCACACACAACATAAGAAGTACTGGGGCTTTCTTCATGAGAAGAATTCCTTGAGGGATTTGCATGTCTTCCCCTTCTCATTCCCCTGATTTCTTCCTTCAATTAATGCATGGCTTGAGAGAGAATGTTATAAAAACTCTTATATTTTCCTCTATGAAATATTTCTTCATTCTTCTCCTTTATTCTTATGATATCTAGATCTCACAGGCTGAGCTAAAGATCTTGCTTTGATACCACTGCAATATCCCAAAATGGGATGCTAACCAAGGCATGAATGGAAAACGGATTTGGAAAAATGCGAGAGGGGGGTGAATCAGTATCTAGGATTTACTCAGCATCTTTTTACTTTTTCAAACTTTAGTAACCCATACGCTACTTTAATGAATCAGACTAGCGTATATACGCGGATACCCTTTACTGAACTCGCGTATGCACAGAGATATTAATAAACAAACAATTCTTCACTTAGATCCTTGCATGTATTCATTTATCAGATGTTTATATAGCAGTAGACATGTGCAGTAATAACAGAATGAAACATCACACAAAAGCATCACACATGAACACCATGATTTTTAGGTGGAAACCCAAGTCGGGAGAAAACCACCACTGCCGTTGTCTCAGCCTTCAATATTTTATTATAGAGAAAAACTTCTTACAATCATGTATTGGTGCAGACTTATACCAGCACGCAGGCACCCACCTGTAGAAGGCTACCACCTTCTCTCGTTTACCAGCCTCACCTAGAAGGGAGCTTCAACCCCCTGCTCTCGTTTACCAGTCTCACCTGGAAGGGAGCTACTACCCCCTGATATTAGCACTAGCCTCTGCTGACAAAAAGCTTCTATTATCATACTGAAGGATTCAACCCTCAGATCCACTGCAGACCACGTTTCATCAATTTTCAAACTGGATCCAACAGCTCCAACACAACCCTTCACTCTTCAAAAAACATACTTTGCCCAATGCTACAAACAGAACAATGAACCCATTGAAACCAAAATATCAGAGTTAACCCAGACTTCACAACAGATATTCAGAGACACATTCAACTTTGAGCAATCATCAGTTCAGATATGATACACGCTTTTCTTTAGATGGATCCGCGTATATACGCGCCTTTAATGAAGACAACCCGCGTATGCATTCGTGCAACTTTTCAAGAAAACCCTAACAGGTCATACGCTCCTTTGTTGAAATAGATCCGCGTATATATGCGCCTTCAGTGAAGAAAACCTGCGTATAGATCTATAAAAGATAAACTTTGCAGAATAGACAAGATCTATGAACTTACCCAGATTTCTTCAACTTCTTTTAACAGATTTGCTCCAGGTCTTCATCACTCCTTTTTAGATCATCCAAGGGTTTTTCCATTTCAAGATCTAGAGATCTTGAACCTTCATTATGTTCATAGATACATTATAGAATCAGATCTATCAATTAAGAGCAAAGTTCCATCATGCAGATATACTTCAGAGTGAAGTATTCATTAAAGCCCAGACACATGCACTCTGCTCACATAATTTGCACAATGAATTTCTTCTCTTTATATAGGTTTACCCTTTTTTGAATACCATGAGCCAAAACCACATTACTTCCGATGGTATTCCTGGACGGGGTCACATAGACGAATCATTACTCAATACAATGGGTCAATACCATGGTGGTTACCCCTGGTTTTGCACTTTATGAGCGCTTTTTCCCATACGCGACTTGGCACATTATTTCCCGCGTGCATACGCGACTTCTCCTAGACAAATCCACGTATTCCTTGAGACATACTCTTTTCATTATAGATCTAGCACATACTGAATTCCTTTCTTCATTACCTTCTGTACTCACTGTAGCTACATCATATTTACATCATTTAACAGGTTTATCAAGACATATTCTATCAAGCATAACTTCATCAAGTAGGTTGCCATCCTCTTCATCAAGTGGGTTGCCATCAAGGACAACATATTGCATCATATTGCCAACAATCTCCCCCTTTGGACTTGATGGCAAACCATGATGGTGTCCCTTATTCAAACATCAAACACCATGTCTCTCCCCCTTTGACATCAAGGGCAAAGGGTGGATCAAAACCATCACAAAGTAATTCTCCTTCATCAAAGTGCTATAGATCTGAAGTGTACTGAAGTTATCATGATCCCCCTGAAGTCATGCTGAAAGTTTACATATGAGACGCAAATACCCAACCGAGAGAGTTTACACATTTTGACTCAATTCCTTACATGACTGAATATTACAAATTTACATCATAGGTCTCATCCATGACCTTTTCATCAAATTACAAAAGTGATCTTTTATGACCAATACCAAAAATATCTCAAGAGAGAGATCATATTATAGAACCAACATAATGCCAACAATGAATTATACTCAGCAAGGCCAATGCTCCCCCTGAAAGTGTGCATCTAGGCATCTTTTCTATATGACCAAGGCTCCCCCTTTGCCTGTGTATCCTGAACACTTTCAACAACAAATCATCAAGGCATCTTCACCCAAAATCAGAATATAAGAGCTGAAATATCAATAGTGACTCCAAACAGCATCAGAGATACAAAAAAGTACTGCGGCTGAGCTGAATAATGCTGACTGCAAACAAAAATACCAGCAACCAACAATACATGGCTTTATGTGATTAAACTCGCGTATATACGCGACTGTGTTTCAGGAAACCCGCGTATACAATTTAATCTTCTGAATTTAATCAGATCTGATCTTCTGAGAGGCAGAGACAACACCCAACTTCTGTCTGAGATATTCAAATGCTTCCCTGGGCAGAGGTTTGGTAAAGATATCAGCAGCTTGTTCTTTGGAGGGAACATACTCCAACTTCACCTTTTGTTCAAGCACTTGTTCACGTAAGAAGTGATACTTGATGGGAATGTGCTTGGTCTTCGAATGCATAACAGGATTCTTTGAGATATTGATGGCACTTGTATTATCACACATAATGGAGATAGGAGAAGTACATTTGATTTGAAAATCTCCCAAGGTTTGCATCATCCAAAGGAGTTGAGTGCAACAAGATGCAACAGCCACATATTCAGCTTCAGTAGTAGATAAGGCAATATAACTTTGCTTCTTACTGAACCAAGATACCAATCGAGGCCCCATATAGAATGCACCACCACTTGTGCTTTTTCGATCATCAACATTTCCAGCCCAATCTGCATCAGAGTAAGCATGAAGAGTAAGATCAGCATTCTTTGGATACCATAGTCCAAATTCTTGAGTTCCTTGCAGATATTTGAATATTCTTTTGACAGCCTGAAGATGAGACTCTTTTGGATTAGCTTGAAATCTTCCAACAATCCCAACAGCATGCATAATGTCTGGTCTAGTCCCGGTGAGATAAAGTAGACTTCCTATCATTGATCTGTATTCTGGTTGATTCACCATGGGAGAATCATCATGAGAACTGAGATTGCATCCGGTTATCATTGGTGTACTTACAGGATTGCATTCTTCCATGCCATACTTCTTCAAAATTTGCTTAATATATTTTTCTTGTGATAGGAATATGCCATATGTAGTTTGATTTACTTACAAGCCAAGAAATAATGTTAGTTCCCCAAGTAAAGACATCTCAAATTCTTGCTGCATAACAAAAGCAAATTTTTGACTCAAGGATTATTCATTACTCCCAAAAATGATATCATCAACATATACAATCACAATCAAAAGTTTGTCATGTTCAATTTTTGTGTATAAGTTGCTATCAGCAGACCCCTTTGAAAATCCTTGTTGATGGAGATATTTGTCAAGAAGATAGTACCATGCCCTTGGAGCTTGTTTGAGACCATATAGAGCCTTTTTAAGTTTACAAACAAGATTCTTATCATTTCCCAAAATGAATCCCTCTGGTTGTTCTATATAAAATTCTTCTTCAAGATCACCATTGAGGAAAGCAGATTTGACATCCATTTGATAGACTTTGATTTGTTGAGAACTTGAAAAATCAAGAAACATTCTTATGGCTTCAAGTCTAGCTACAGGAGCAAAAGTTTCTTCAAAGTCTATACCTTCTTGTTGAGTGTACCCTTTGCAAACCAATCTGGCTTTGTTTCTTATAACATCCCCATTTTCATTTAACTTGTTCTTGAATATCCATTTGGTTCCATTGACATTTTTATCATGTGGTCTTGGTACCAATTCCCAAGTGTGATTCTTTTCAATTTGATCAAGCTCTTCATTCATGGCTTGAATCCCACATTCATCTTTGCTAGCTTGACTGAGATTTTGTGGTTCAATTGTGGACAGGAATGCCAAATAGCTAGAAGATCCCACAAGAGTCCTCCTTGTTTGTACACCTGATTCCTTTTTTCCCAAAATTTGAGATTTAGGATGATTCTTTTGAACATATCTGGATGGAGCTTTCTCTGATAAATCATCTTCAGGTTCTTCATTGGATCCACTGTCTATATCATTTCCATTTGATGCAGAAGGACAAAAATCACCATCATCTTCTTCTGTTGCTTGTTTTTCTTCTTTAGGAGTTGTAGGAGACTCATCAATGACAACATCAATACATTCAACAATCTTTCGAAGCCTTTTATTGTAACATTTGTATGCTCTGCTTGTAGATGAGTAACCAAGAAGTATCCCTTCATCTGATCTAGGTTCAAACTTGCCAAGCTTTTCATCATTATTTTTGATAAAGCATTTACTTCCAAAAATTCTAAAATTCTTTACAGAGGGAGAATTACCATACCAGAGTTCATATGGAGTTTTGTCACTATTTACCCGAACGTGTGCCTTGTTGAGAATATTTGCTGCTGTATGTGCTGCTTCTCCCCAGAACATGTCAGGAGTTCCAGAATCATCAAGCATAGCTCTAGCCATTTGTTGAATTGTTCTATTCATTCTTTTTTCTACGCCATTTTGTTGTGGAGTGCCTGCTACAGAGAACTGTCTCTTTATGCCATGTTGTTCACAAAATTCAAAGAATTCATTTGATGTATATTCTCCTCCTCGATCAGATCTAAGACATTTGATTTTTAGATCCAATTCATTTTCAACCAGTGCTTTGAAGATCTGAAATGTCTCAAATGCTTCATCTTTGTGTTTAAGCAACCCAATCCAACACATTCTAGAGAAATCATCAATAAATAAGATATAGTATTCTTCTCCACGTGGTGATTTTTTTTTCATAGGTCCACAAATGTCGGTATGAACAAGTTCAAGAGGCCTACTTGATGATCCTTCTTTGGCATTAAATTGCACTCTGGTCTGCTTACCAAATTGACAGGATTTGTATATGATACTTTCTGGTAGAGCAATATTGGGAAGACCACGAACAGCTTGAAGTCTGCTTGCTTTGTTGATTTGAGAGAAGCTTAGATGCCCCAGCCTTCTATGCCATAGCCAATTTTCTGAAGATTTTCTCAAGTAACATTGATCTTTGCAGTTCTTTAATACATATAGGTTGCTTGGAGTTCTTTTCCCTTTTATAATAGTTCTACCTGTATCCAGATCACGAACCACACATTCTTTTGAACTGAAGACAACTTTTGTACCTTGATCACACATTTGACTTACACTTAACAGGTTATGCCTTAATCCATCCACATACATGACATCATTAGCCTTCACCTTTTATTTTAAAAACACGGACCCTTTTCCTTTAATTACAGCAGGGGTATCATTTCCAAATGTAACTTTCTTTTCCTTTTCTAGAGCATTATATGCAAGAAGTTTGCTTTTGTCACCTGTCATGTGTCTTGAGCATCCACTATCAATGTACCATTGATTTTCTTCACCTTCTGCAAATAACGCTATCCCACAATTTTCAACTTGTAATTCCTTCTTTTTCCATACTTTGGAACTTGAAGGAAAATGTTGTTTTGGCTGGACTTTGCTCCTGCATTCAGATTCTTCATGGCCAAAGTTATTGCAATAAGCACATTCAACTTCGTTTTGAAGAGGAGAAAAATTGTTATAGGTGTTCTTTTTTGGTTCAATATCCATCATTTTCTTTCTTGCTTCTCTTGTCATGATGGTTTTATATGCAACACATTGAACAACTTTATGACCAAAATTGTGACATGAGAAACATTTTCCATTGAAGTAGAAATTTCTGCGATCATGAAATATTCTATTTTAATTTACCTGTTGATTGTTGCTTCTTCGAGAGATATACTTGTTAGTGTTCCTTGTATTGTGAAGATCATGATTTACCTGTGAAGATTCTTTATTCCCTCGTTGAGTGGCTGAATGTAGTAAACTGGTTGTAGCTGCTTTTAGATAATTTGGTGCTGAAGCCTGAGAGGATTCTCCGGTATATCCAAGACCTGTCTTAATCAGAGGAGACCGTTGAACCTTGATAATCTCATCTAAGGTTTCAGATCCTTTAGAAAATCTAAGATTCAGAGACTTTACTTTCTCAAGTTTTTTTCTTAGACTTACTACTTCACATTCTAATTTTTCATTATGTTTCTTTGCTTCTTCATTCTGCCTTTTCAGAGTCTCTATGATTATTTTACTTTCTTCTAAGCATATTTTGAGTTGATTGTTTTGATACAGAAAATCATTGTCATCTAGAGCATCCATAAAAGCATCCTTATCGTCTCTAGAATTATTTTCAAATGTCATGAGAAGTCTAAGTTCTTGTTCACATTCTTCCTCACTGTCAGATAACCCATCACTGTCTTCATTTGTATAGTAGCTTTTCTTAGTGCTAGACCGGTTCTTATTTCTTCTTGCTACTTCTTTCTCTTTAGCATATGTTTCTTTATAAGGACATTTTTCAGCATAATGACCAACTTTTCCACAATTAAAACATTTGAAAGGAAGCTTACCTTTGAATCTTCCGGTTCCTAGTTGGAGTTTTCTTACAAATTTTGCCTCATCTTCTTCTGAGATATATCCTGACCCTTCTGGTTTTTGAACTTCTTTCCCTTTTGTAGAAACTTTAAAAACAACTTCTTTGACTTCAGATGGTCCTCCTCTCCTCATTTCGTATGCAGTCAATATGCCATGAAGTTGCACCATAGTAAGATTTTGAAGGTCCTGTTTTTCTTCAAGAGCAGAAACTTTTGACTCAAACTTGGCCGTTAGTGATCTCAAAATTTTCTCAACCAAAGTGGATTCGGTTATTGTTTCTCCCACATTTCTCATACGGTTTACAACATCATCAACACGTAAAAAGAAACCAGCAATATTCTCATCACTGTGCATTTTTAAATTTTCATACTCAATTCTGAGAGATCGAAGTTTTGCACTTTTTACCTTTGCATCACCTTCATAGCTTAGGATGATTTTGTCCCATATCTCCTTTGCTATATTTAGCTGCATGAATTTGACCAATTCTACTTCAGTTAGACTTCCAGTTATAGCATTGACCGGTTTTTCATTTGATTCATAATTCTTTCTTTTAGTAGGATGTGTTGGTGTAGCAGCTGGATATTGATATCCTTGTTCAACAATGGCCCATATATCTGCTCCCATAGACTGAGGATAGGATCTCATCCTTATTTTCTAGAAGACTAAATTGCTTCTGTTGAAGAGCGGAGGTTTGATAGATGCTATTCCCTCGTGATTGCTCATCCTGCTTGATCTTCCTTCTAGCGGTTAAGCCTTTTCAGAAGGACCTGCTCTGATACCAATTGTTGGAAAAATACTGAGAGGGGGGGGGGTGAATCAATATTTAGGATTTACTCAGTATATTTTTACTTTTTCATTCTTTAATAACCCATACACTACTTTACTGAACCAGACTCACGTATATACGCGGATACCCATTACTGAACTCGCGTATGCACATAGATATTAGTAACCAATCAATTCTTCACTTAGATCCTTGCATGTATTCATTCATTAGATGTTTATATAGCAGTAGACATGTGCAGTAATAATAGAATGAAACATCACACAAAAGCATCACACATGAACACCATGATTTTTAGGTGGAAACCCAAGTCAGGAGAAAACCACCGCTGTCGTTGTCTCGGCCTTCAATATTTTATTATAGAGAAAAACTTCTTACAATCATGTACTGGTGCAGACTTATACCAGCACGTAGGCACCCACCTGCAGAAGGCTACAACCTTCTCTCATTTACCAGCCTCACCTGGAAGGGAGCTTCAACCCCCTGCTCTCGTTTACCAGTCTCACTTGGAAGGGAGCTACTACCCCCTGATATTAGCACCAGCCTCTGCTAACAGAAAGCTTCTATTATCAGACTGAAGGCTTCAACCCTCAGATCCACTGCAGACCACGTTTCATCAATTTTCAAACTGGATCCAACAGCTCCAACACAACCCTTCACTCTTCAACAAACATACTTTGCTCAATGCTACAAACTGAACAGTGAACCCACTGAAACGAGAATATCAGATTTAACCCAGACTTCAGAACAGACATTCAGAGACACATTCAACTTTGAGAAATCATCAGTTCAGATATGATACGCGCTTTTCTTTAGATGGATCCGCGTATATACGCGCCTTTACTGAAGACAACCCGCGTATGCATTCGTGCAATTTTTCAAGAAAACCCTAACAGGTCATACGCTCCTTTGTTGAAATAGATCCGCGTATATACGCGCCTTCAGGGAAGCGAACCTGCGCATAGATCTATAAAATATAAACTTTGCAGAACAGACAAGATCTATGAACTTACCCAGATTTCCTCAACTTCTTTTAACAGATTTGCGCCAGGTCTTCATTACTTCTTTTCAGATCATCCAAGGGTTTTTCCATTTCAAGATCTAGAGATCTTGAACCTTCATTATGTTCATAGATACATTATAGAATCAGATCTATCAATTAAGAGACAATTTCCATCATGCAGATATACTTCAGAGTGAAGTATTCATTAAAGCCCAGACCCATGCACCACACTCACACTTTGCACAATGAATTTCTTCTCTTTATATAGGTTTACCCTTTTTCAATACCATGAGCCAAAACCACATTACTTCCGATGGTATTCCTGGACGGGGTCACATAGACGAATCATTACTCAATACAATGGGTCAATACCATGGTGGTTACCCCTGGTTTTGCACTTTATGAGCACTTTTTCCCATACGCGACTTGGCACGTTATTTCCCGCGTGCATACCCAACTTCTCCTAGACAAATCTGCGTATTCCTTGAGACATACTCTTTTCATCATAGATCTAGCACATACTAAATTCCTTTCTTCATTACCTTCTGTAATCACTGTAGCTACATCATATTTACATCATTTAACAGGTTTATCAAGACATATTCTATCAAGCATAACTTCATCAAGTAGGTTGCCATCCTCTTCATCAAGTGGGTTGCCATCAAGGACAACATATTGCATCATATTGCCAACAAACGCATTTTCCAGGAATGGCTACTACAGAAATGAAAACCAGCACTTGGATCCATTATATATGAGTATCTAAGTCCTAGATCCAAGAGGATATCAGAAAAAAAACAAACTAGGTGAGGCAAACAGGCCTCCCACACCTAGTATGGCTTGATAACTGTCCAATGAGGGATTGCAACAACATATAAATACTTTATTGGAGTGGTAATAGTCTAATAACACATGTGATATGTTAATAAACACTTTACTAATAGTAATATATGCAGCAACAAGGAAAGTGATCTATCCCTTCAACCAGAAGTGGGGAAAGACAGTGATTTAAGCCCTAAAAATGTCATTTTCTGAAATATTCATACAAACAGAGGAAAGTGACGGTTGTACCTGTTATCTTAGGTCATGAGGGACTCCCATACCAAATTTAAGCCTAAACAAATCATTCTAGCTAAGATAAACAACTCCACTCCTGAAATGGCTTAAAAATGATGATTTCCCATGCCTTAGAGTATGCAGAGATTACTGAAGCACAGAAAACGTGATTTTCTAAATGTGTTAACTATAATAGGGTCTAAACATCAGTAAATTGGATCAAGGATGTGGATAAAACAATATAAAAGAGAAAAACAGAGGTTTAACATGAATAAACCCTCAAAATAAAGGTGTTGCACCATGTATTAAGACTGAAGAACTTGACAGCATAATTTGTAGAGGGATGAAGCAGTGTTTTATTATATCTCAAATCTATATCAGATCCATATGCAAAACAATATATCTATTACAGATCTGTAAGACAAAGAGGCTCTTCTTTACACTCCCCTTGGGGATCTTAGCAAAAGATGGATATCAATGAGTAGATCTGAAATCTAATCCACAAATCTGCAATAATCTTTAGAAATTTCTAAAGCATATGACACACAGCCGATCATATATTAAATTAACATGGATTGGTTGGTCAATCCATGGATCACCACAGTGAAGGGAAGTGTCCCTCCAGAGATCTTTGCTGCCAGCTGATGCAAAAACCCCACTGCAACTCTGCCTGCAAAAAGGACGCAGTATCTTCAAGGAACTAAACATAGGGTGATGTAGAATAATTTGGCCTGATGCCAAGATAAACACTGAAGCTCAAACAATGGCTGCACTCTTCCAGGAGGTTAAAAGACACACTCACTGAGAAGAGGCTCCAATATAAACTAGATCTGAACAGATCTAGAGTTCCACTTGCCGCAGCTTAAAAAAGTAAGAAAACCCTCACTGGATCTACATTACAGTTGGAAGTAGAAGCTTGGTCTCCAACCATATTGTTGACAAGCAATACAAGCTCTGCCAAGAGCTCCTCAATGGGAAGAGATGGAACTCCTCAATAGGAAATCCCAATGCAATCTAGGCTAAGCAGCCAAGAAATTTGTTTTTCTAAGTAGACATCAATTCAAAAATCAAATCATTGAACAACCTCCATATGTTGCCTTCCCCTTCCTTTTATAATATGAGAGCTTGCCAAAACCCTAAACCATCTCAAAGGTTTAGCTCCTTTCACATTTGGAACCTCCAACTAGATTTGCGATGTTTATATTGGTACAGTGCATCTGGATAGCGCTGTAGATTTGATCAAGGTTGACCCAGTCAAGTCGATTTGTTCTTTTCACACTCAAGTGTGTTTATTAAAGTGGCTTGGATTTACCTTTTTTCAAATTGGGCATGGATTTATTCTTCTATTAGGAGTTTTGACCCTCCTTTACATAAATATTCTTTGAACAAAGAAAATAAAATGAAATTGAATATTCCTATTAAAATCGGAATATTACACTCTTCCAAGGTATGTAAAATGTTTCAGATAAAATCAAGTTTGCATCTAGCCAAATGAGCCAAGATGATTTGGAAGCATTCCAGATATATAGAAATAAGAGACTGGAAAGAGTTCCTGTCAACTTGTCAACTATTGAATATGTCAATAGACCTACTCCAAGTATCAGCTTGGATAATGAAGCAAAATACATGTCTGAGGATGAATCAGGTCAATCAAAGCATCAATCTCACAATTCATATAACTCTAAAAATGAATTTGAATCTATAAAGGATAGTTGAGAAAAGATAATTGATCAGGTAATCCAAGAGATAGAGATGCATGAGCGAAAATAAAGTAACGTAACAGAGTCGAATTCTCAATAAGTTCAACACAGTCATGACACACTAGATCAGTTTGAAAATTCACAAACAAATAATTTTAGTAGTGAATGGGAGGAGTTTTCTGAAGAAATAAAAACTCCTAAAGCCAATCCCAATATTGATCAAGTAACTAGCTTTCAAACACCTAAACATTCCAAGAAGATATTGGAAACTGTTAATCCACTACAACAAGTTCCAGAGACTCATGATTGAGAGATCATATCGGCTTACCCTATAGAACAAATGATTTTACAATTTGTAGAAATTCCTTGACTAGACATCTTCTACATTCCTAGCTATAAGGTTGTTGATAAGAGGAACAAAAGGAGAAGAACTGGTGAAACAGTCTCAAACCTCATAGATGAATCAGTTGACGTACTATGGAAGGATTCCTTATATGATCCTACAAAATATCTATCTAAACTATCACAGTATGTAGGGGCATATGCTACTACCACTGTTGTTAAATATATTGAGGTAGAGTGTTGCTGAGGAAAAGGGAAGCTAGAGTAAAAGAACTAGAGAGGTTTTTAAATGAAGAAAAATCCAACTCCAGTGAGCAAATCAAATCAAATATGGCCCAATATTCAAAAAAAATTCGAGATTCTTAAATTGCATCATCAAGAAGAAATCTATGAGAAACAAGAACAACTGGAAACAACGATGACCAGGTTACAGAGCCAACCAAAACTAGAGCAATTTATAAAAGAAGCATTGGATGTAAATGCTAAGTTAAAGAAATAACATGAATTATTTTTTCATCAAGCTTCTATTATTAACTCTTATTGTGATTCAAATAAAATACCGATCCAACAAATATCTATCCAAAAACTTGAATGTGAAAGACTAGAAAAGAAAATCAATGAACACATTCAATGGCAAGCATCAGACTCAGGAAAAGAAGTTGAACTACCTCAAGTCGATAAGTTTCATAAGGAATTCCTATTCAAATATTGAGAAGCACAAATCAAGCAGGCAGATCAAGAAGTAGCGAAGACATCAAAACTATCAAATGAAATTATTGAATCTGTATGTGAAGAACTGGTGAAATAAGAACTTATAAAGAGTACATGTCTGAAGTGTTATTAAAAGTAAAACAACTGTAAACATAGTGGAAGAAGAAATCAGACACACAGGATGAAGTAATTAAAAAGGTAAATAAGTTTGATCAAGAAAATTATTGAAATTTTCTGATCAAACCTTATCATCAGTATCAGATTCTAAAATCCTTAATAGATTCAACAACAAGATCGCAACCGATACTTTCAAACACAGTATTCAAGGGACATGTCAGATTGAGGATTTCATAGCCACCTCATCTCAAGCCTATGATAGATATTGTTAAACTTTGTGATCAAATCCATAAGAAAGGGCGGAATTCATAAATCAAAATTGTTATTTTATTTTCCTATATTGTAGTTTAAGTTAGTCTTACAAGAATGGTTGTTTGAAACCTCCTCTATATTTTTGTAATAATCTATTTTAGAAAATATTTAGTTTAGTATTTAAACCCCTCTCATGCATTTAGAGAAGGGTCCATAAATTTGTCAAAATCATTTTGCAAAGAATGCACTATTGTAAGTTTGTGAAAGCTTTGATGAATTAATGGAACACATCTGTTATCTTTTGGCAACTAAAGTTGTTTAATTGATGTTTCACTACTGTAATCTTTAAATTTCTTGAAAGTGAGCAAGAGCAGATCAATTACTGTTAGTTTACATGAATAGAACTTCGTACATATGGTACTTTTGATCACTTGTATTAAGTCTTACTTTATATATTTAAAATCATCTTTTATTTCATTATATATTTGAAATGTTATTATAGATGAATGTTACATGCACATTTTTTCTAATATTTGTTTGTGGTTTCTTATTGAATGTATAATCAGAAATATGAATGCGATATATTGTTAACAATTCTTTTAGTGAAACTATTTTGTTAGAAGAATCATCTTACATAATTTCCATCTCTTTCAACTGTTAAATGATCTATATTACTAACAATTTAATAATATCTTTTCAAATCGCATTAAAGAAGAAACATCCTGGGTATATAGTAAAATAAGTAGTTTATATAGATGCATAAGATAGATTAAAATAATTTCCCATTTGCATGTCATATAATCACACACCCTCAAAATCATCCTTATTTGGAAACTGGTTCCATTACTAGTTGGAGCCACTACACCGAACGGAAAAGGAGTTGCTTTAAGGTCTGGACCAGGTTGTTTTCCCCCATGTTGCGATCGGAATTCTGAGGCCTCAACACACTAGTGATGCATCAGCCAATAGGTCTAGGATTTTCTTCATTTTGAGTCTCCTTAGGGTTGTTTTGAGTTTCTTATTCATATTTTTCACCCTAACTTTGCAAATAATGTTCCTAGCATAATAGTGCCTTACCATATTTCTTTGCATGGTGGTATACCTATTTTCTTTTTCCAGTAGCTTCTCCAAGTGTTAATTCACTCTCCCAAGCTAATACTCCATGAATTTCTTAAATTAAGTAGATATGGTTTCATTTATGGTGTCTTGACCTTGAGGAGGAGATGGAGCTTCAAAATTCTGTTCATTTCTAATGATTGCTCTAGTTTTAGGTCTCCTATGTTATTTTTGAATGTTCTTCTCTTCTAGCTGCTCAACATAAATGATGGCCATACCTTTGTCCTTTGCTATCAAAACACATATTTTACTTGCTAATGAAGGGTATTCTTGTGACTTTTTTTTATGCATTAGAGTCTATCTCAATTGTTTATTCTCCTATTGTAGGAAAGGCACCATGAAATTTTATTTTGATATATCATCCTTCAGCTCTCAAACCTATGCCTCTTTCTCCTTGATGACATCTTCTACTGCCTTGTCTGTATTTCGTTCTCCTAGGTCAACCATCTCAAATTCTGGAGGTACCTCTTCTTCATTGTGCAATGGTGAATCATGTCTTCTTAAAGGTGGTTCCTCTCTCATGGTTTCAGTTTGCAATGTTTCTTTAGTAAAAAATTCCTTATATATTCATTTTTCTTGAGACCTAGTTTTAAGCTTAGACCTAGGTATCTCCTCTTCTGCTTCAGACACAAAGTCCAACTTCTTATCTTTCTTATATGTCCTTGAAACCTCTGTTCTAGGATTATTTTTTTTCACTAATGGCATGCTTGATGTTTTAGCTCCCCATGGTCTGGATGATGATGAAGGAGAGCTTTGACTCTTTAAGTGGTTGGAAACAGGTAAGATATTAGTTGCCTCCACGAAATATTCCCATGACATGTTGATCTGTGTCAGCTAGTGGAGGACTATTACCTTCACTAGAGCATGCTTAAAGAGGCTTGTTTGATGATATCTTCTTTGATATTGTACCTTCTCTGTCATCTTCACAAAACTTCTAAACAGATAGTTAGGTAGGTTTAAGGGCTTCTTAGAAGTGAAATGCATCAATAATATGTGTTGTGAAGGTAAATCCCCTCTGTGGACAGAGGTGATCCCTACTATCCCATATCGGGTCTAGCAACAATCAAATCATGCTACAACGCAAGCTCCTAATTGAAAAATCAAAGTGCGATATGAGGCATACCTTGAGTCCAACGCTATTGTCGTTGCAGAGAGGATAGTGCTCTCGATCCCTTACTCCGATAGGTCACAATTCTACCACTTGACGCGATCGAACACCTGCACATAGAATAAACACAATGAACATACAAGTGTAAAACTGAATATTTGCAATTATGTGTCAGTCAGAGAGGACACAACTCATAAAGAAGCATGAACAATACAAGTGGAACTATAATCGTAGTCGCTTATATTAATGAAACAAATGATGATACAACCTGGCTCTGATGCTGAATTCTCCTTTGACGGGTCACCAGCGGAATGCATCTCGGTGAAGATTTTCAGGAATGGGAACAAGCCCCTCTCTTAGATCGTCAATCTCCTTGCTACTGATTTGGCACTATGAGGACTATTGCAACATTCTTTAGGCTATGAAGGCTCTTGGAGACTAGCTTGCAAAGGAAAATGGCAAGCTTATATAGATGGTGGAAGGGGAGTTGGGATCCCTACAATCATGGGATTGGCCCTATCCTCAAGGAAGCTTCCATGAGAGGTGGAAAACTACTTCCTCTACATGGAAATTCGAAGCCAACCTCCCAACTCAAATTACAGACCAGTTTAGGAATTGGTTGGGGTCAATCTTCCACCATTTATTTTTAAAAAACACTCCTTATTAAGCCTGGCACGGATGTGACTCTGAGATAGAGTGCCAATTGGCGCGCCCTCTTTAGAGGATTTTCCCTCTTGGTGTGAGGGAAAAACTGTGTACCCGCGCCAATGCAAAAAGGCTATTTTTAGGGTTTTTCACAAGGAGTTGTCTTCAGGGGAATGAAAGTACATGTTCAGGGGAATGCCATGAAAGTGTTTTCAAGTTATGTCACTGCTCACAGGTCATGGAAAAAGCCCTCCAATGTGCAGGACGGGGAATTGCAGGGATGGTGACAAATTGTTGTGTAACAGATTCCCCCTAAAGCATGAGGTCTGAAAGAGAGAGAGGGGTGAAATGCTTTACGAGAACGTGCCCAACTGAAAACACTGCCGTCGAAAAACCTACGTAGAGAAGTACAAATGATATCTCAAATACATGATATATGTGTGGTATGGGTGCAACCATCCGTAGAAGAGTATACAATAATCCAGATCCAAGGCATGGACACAACCATCCAGTGAGGATCGATAAATAGACTCAGGTATGGTCGCAGCCATCTAGTGAATGAGTCATGTAACTAATCATAATAATCCAAAAAATTGCAGCCTAGATTCCATTAGACAAAATCCAGGTTCTTGCGCTCCATCTCGACTCGAACAAAGTACAAGTTCAAGCATGTAAATAAGTGAGCTGAAGTCCAACATGCAAGAACATCGCCTGATTTCCAGCCAATGATGAATGCTGTTAACAGACGTGAGAGGTACCACCAATAATGACAATGCCCCTCAAGGTACTATAGGTATATTCTACGGCATGCGAATCAGTGAGCTGGCATCGAACACCTTTAGAATCACTCGATTGGAGGCCAATGATGAAAAGCTCACGTCCAACGTGAAGAACCTGCCATTGAGGCATGCAGGCTCCAAGGTACCAGAAGGGACTCTCTAGATCAGCTTCCTGGATAATGAGCTGAAGTCGACAGGAAGTGACCTTGATCGAAGGTGGGCCATAGTGTTTCCCACATCATCGACTCGAGACAAAGGAACATATTGTTTTTGTGAATCAGGATTAGATGAGAATCAGAGGAAGGTTGAAATTTGCAGAGGTCAACTTCTCTTGAACATATTAATGCCACGACAATGGATTTGGCATGATTTGACATCAAAATATCAGAGGTCATGATGACGAGGCAAAGAGCAGATGAGAGGTCAAAAGGGATCACCCAAACCCACGGAGGCAAGTGAAAAACGAGATGAGATGTCCCCAACCCGACACGAATGCAGACAAGTGCCACGCTCAACAGCGACATACTTCCGACACGACAATGATTTGGTTCCATTTTTCCCCACCGTTTCTAGCGAGTACCTCTTTATTTTTACACAATCTTGAAGAGGATACCATATTATTGTAATATAAATTCGTCCTTCGGACGAATCCATCCTAGTACATTTAATGAGCCCCAGGAAGGAGGAACTCGAATATCGTCATTATGATTGGATCTGATGTCATCAGGGTTTAACGAGCCTGAAAAAGGAAGAACTCGGCATCTTTTCATGCTTAGAGAGTTTGAAAAGAAAGCGGAAAAGTAAACTGCAACGGTCCCTTTTCGTAAATAGTTCCTCAGACCCGAAAAGGTAGAAAACAATATCTGAGAAAACCTCCTAGTCGCGATAGGCTAGGGTATTCCTTTTTCGTAAATAATCTGTCCCAACCCGAAAAAAGGGTAAACGTATACTGGGTAGATGTCGATTCGCAGCCACTTTAGCGAGATCGAAACGACAAGGGGATCGACAATATTTTCATTTTTAGAGAGTCAGAAAAGAGCTGAAAGATGACTCCTCCTGAAGGAACGAGTGGTATAAAGGGTAGCAACTGATTCTGGTAGTGATGGAACTACTCAAAACAAGATAAAGGTCGAGAGGCTGGCTAACAAGATCACTCATCGCAGCGGTTCCTTAGGAATAGGTAAAACAACCAAGTGAAGGCATATGATCGGCCAAGAAGATAGTGACGATGGTGTGAGAAAACCAAGGCTCATCTGGCAAAAACGGGTTGATAAAATGGCAATCATAAGGGGTAAGATGAGAAAGGTTTCATTTTTACACAAGCTTGAAACAAAGATAAACTATGCTTGAAAAAGTAAGCATGCCCCCAGCATGGTGACTCAATTCGAGGTATATGCCCCCCAAGCTTCAATCCATATGAAAGTAGATGGAGTGAAGGTTCAAGTTATGAGATCAGAAGAAAGACTCGACTAGGATTTTACGAGATCTTAACAAATACTTGAATTGAATAGGAAAGTGTTTCATTGTTTTAACGAGGTTGACACATTGAAATAACTATCCTCAGGACACCTTGTTTCATGGTTTAAGGAGCTTGGCACAAGACAAGGAACTCTGCTCCGACAACCTTGTTTCATTTATTAAGGAGCTTGGCACAAGAAAACGAACTCTACTTCGATGACCTTGTTTCATTTTTTAAGGAGCTTGACACAAGACAAGGAACCATGCTTCGACCAGACCTGGTTTCATTTTTTAAGGAGCTCAACACAGGGAAAGAACCATGCTCCAACTAGACCCGGTTTCATTTTTTAAGGAGCTTGACATAGGAAAATAACCATGCACTGACCAACTTCATCATAATGAACAAGAATTCATCGCTTCCAAGAGTTCCACTCCTGATGGAAGGAAAACGTCCTGGAAGTCATGACCCAATGCCCCCAGCACCTGATGCACAACGACACCATCACTGAGTACAGGCACGGGGTAGGTAACCACATAGTTGACCTGCGGTGAGGCAGATACAACGGGTGGATAAAAAGTAGGAAGGGATGATGGCGGGACAGCTGCCATATCAGGACCAAAGAATGAAAGCTAATCAATGGTCATGATCCGTCCTTCATGCGGAAAACAGACCACACGAAAAAGGGAGGAGACAAGCGCTCCCATGGAATAGGTGTAATTGCACCCCAAGATTATATAGAAATCCAAAGGGCCTGGAACAACCATCACGTCCATATGGACGGTTTTACCTCCCAAAGTAACAGGTAACCTTGGAAGGATCCCTAACGGTTGGCTCATTCTTCTATTAAATTCCAACAAATTCTGCGTAACAGGCGCAAGTGGCGACGAGCCAAAATATTTCCAAGTAGTTGAGGATAAAACACTAACAGACACGCCTTCGTCTATAATGGTGTTGGGTACGACCAGACCAAAGGCCTGTACTATGATCTCAAAAGGCACATAAGACAGAAGGTGGTATCCTGAAAATCGATTCCAATCAAAGGAAGCGACCAAACTACTTAGAGGGGCTACCATCGAACCGAGATGGTATTCCCCTAGTGTTATGGAAGAAGAAGGAGCATCCTCCATGACTTCCATCATGGAGTCGGGAGGAGTATCCGCTGGGACCTCCATCAGGGGAGGCGAAGGAGCAGTTTCTTGAGGTGTAGGGACGGGAGAATCTTTCTCCAAGTCCGAGGAATCTGAAGAAACTAGAAGAAAATGAGGGGTGTGAGGTCCACTCCCAACGGAAAAGACCTGGTGCTCCATAGACGGGGCCAGCTCAACCGATCCCACGACCAACGGTTGATCGGGAATGGATTCCTGAATTTGAATTTCTAGGGGAGTGGGATCGACCAAGGATGACTCTTGACCAATCGTAGGATCAGCTGGTGGAGGACTCAAAGAAATATGTGAAGGTAGATCCCCTCTATGGATAGAGGCGATCCCTACTAGCCCAGATCGGGTCTAGCAACAATCAAATCACGCTACAAAGCAAGCTCCTAATTGCAAAATCAAAGTGCAATACGAGGCATACCTTGAGTCCAACGTTGTTGTCGTTGCAGAGAGAATAGTGCTCTCGATCCCTTGCTCCGATAGGTCACAATTCGACCACTTGACGCAATCAAACACCTGCACATACAAGAAACACAATGAACATACAAGCGTAAAACCAAATATTTGCAATTATGTGTTAGTCAGAGAGGACACAACTCATAAATAAGCATGAAAAATACAAGTGGAACTATAATCGTAGTTGCTTATATTAATGAAACAAAGGATGATACAACTTGGCTCTGATGCTGAATTCTTCTTTGACGGGTCTCCAGCGGAATACGTCTCAGTAAAGCTTGTCAGGAATGGGGACAAGCCTCTCTCTTAGATCGTCAATCTCCTTGCTACTGATTTGGCACTATGAGGACTATTGTAGCATTCTTTAGGCTATGAAGGCTCTTGGAGACTCTTGGAGACTAGCTTGAAAAGGAAAATTGCAAGCTTGTATAGATGGTGGGAGGGGAGTTGGGATCCCTACAATCATGGGATTGGCCCTATCCTTAAGGAAGCTTCTATGAGAGGTGGAAAACTACTTCCTCTACATGGAAATTCGAAGCCAACCTCTCAACTCAAATTAGAGACCAGTTTAGGAAATGGTTGGGTTCAATATTCTGCCATTTATTTTTAAAAAAAACTCCTTATTAAGCCTGGCACGGGTGCGGCTCTGAGATAGAGCGCCAATTGGCGCACCCTCTTTGGAGGATTTTCCCTCTTGGTGCGAGGGCTGAACTGACCCGCGCCAATGCAAAAAGGCTATTTTTAGGGTTTTTCACAAGGATTTCTCTTCAGGGGAATGAAATTACATGTTTAGGGGAATGCCATGAAAGTGTTTGCAAGTTATGTCACTGCTCACAGGTCACGGAAAAATCCCTCCAATGTGCGGGACGGAGAATTGCAGGGACGGTGACAAATTGCTATGTAACAATATGATATGATACTGATATAGCTTGCTACATCTATCCTCACAAGTGAAATACTTCATAATAATATTTGTCAAAGCATTGTACTTGTCCAAAAATTTCCTAATAGGAAAAACATGAGAAGGAGACTCCTTATATTGTTGTTTCAAGAAAATTTTGTAGTGTTCCAGGTCTAAATCCATTCCTTTGAACCAAATTTCAGCTTGATTAGGGATAGTAGTTGTTGAAGCTATAACCTCTTTTGAAACTGGAAAACTAATTCCTGCTATAGTTGTCTGATCCTTCTTGAATTTAATGGAAAATAGGCTTCTTAAATCATGATGATAGCCTACCTCTTGCACCTTTATACAAAACCCCAGGCAGCTTTCTGGCTCAAATGATATTCTAATAAATTCTAATGCATTGACCTCTTGCATATGAGTTGGCTCATATCTAGAGATATCTCCTCCCTTATACCTCCTCCTTTCACTAGTATTCACCATGTTTATAACTCACTTTTAATAATAAACCCTAATTTCAAACAAGGAAGTGCAAGGGATTTGATCTGCAAAATAGGACTAAAAGTGAAGAAACTTGAGGGAAGGGAATGGAAGGGATGGGATGTAGGAAAAAATATGAAAAAATTATGGGAGGTAGGGATAGGTGTTAGGAACATAATTAAAATTGAATTTTCCAAAATGAGTGAGGAATAAGGAGGGGAAAAGGGAAAATATAGACTTGTGCCAAAAGTGCAACAACAAGTTGGGTTTGATAAAGAAAATGGTGAAATGATGAAATTTTAGTGAGGGAAAGTGTGGGGAATGTTTAATGAGGATAATTAAGGATGTATGAACCCAAAAACAAGGATAATCCCTCTTAACTGAAGCTATAGAACATTGGAAGTGAAAACGCAACAAAACCCTAAGGGTTGATTTTGATCAATTTTCTGAAGAAAAAGACTCGATAGAGGGTTTGCAAGGTTGGAATTACTTGTTAAAATAACCTTTGAAGCACTGAGATTATAATTGAACCCTTTCTTTCTCCCTTTTGCCTCCAAATAAAAAGTGAAGAAATGTCCTCCATAAACGTATAAAACTGATGAAAGAGCAGTGGTGAAAAAAATTCAAAGTTTTGGTGGCTATGGAAAGTATCATAGTGATAGAGAGGAGCTCTTGAAACTTGTGGAAGGATGGAATGAATTTTAAAAAATACTTTTCTACTCCTTTATAACTTAAAAACTCCATTTTGGCTTGATAGTGGAGTAACATCATATACTTTTGACAAAATAACTTTATGATGTGATTTAGTCCCTAAGTTTTAGCTCTCATGACACTTTACTAGTTTTGGATGATGATGACATGACTCCAAATGGAAATATGATGACACTCATGACACTCTCATGATCAACCTTATGATACCATGACTCTTCCTTTTCAAATTATAAATAATGACACTTAATGAAGTTAAAATTACCTATGGTGACTAAATGAGTCATGAAACTTATTACGAATTGACCTTGATGACAATGACATGAGAGTAGAATTACTCTTAGACAATGACTTGACCATTCGAAAAACCAAGAGAGATGTCAAATTTTATTTGAAAATATAACAATTTGACCAAAATACTCTAACTATAGTGGAAAGAGTAAAATTTGATCACCGTGACTATTAGACACTAACAAAACCAAGATTGGGCAGAAAAGGGTGGGTTGACTAGAGATGAGTGTCTATTTTATTTACTAGTAAAATTCCTTATATTTTTCTAAAGTTGGAGAATTGGGACAAATAAAAATCGTTGCACGAGATAAGTTATGATTGTGCACATACATGTGATGAGAAATAAACTCTTTTAGGTGTGATCCATTGAGGTGATGAATTCTTGAAAAGTGTGCACATGAAGAGTGAATAAAAATGCATAACCACAAATGTCAAACAAATCATAGATTTGGCTCTACCCGAGAGAAAAATGTAACCCCCATAATCAAGCATATACATGGTCAATTTCTCTGACATTGGATGAGTTGCATAGAGATTAAGGGGAACAAAAAAATAAATATTTCATGTTTAAATTGGAGCACAACCACAAAAGAGCACTATAGTTGTAGAAGAGTAGCATACAGAAAATAAAGAGGCCATATTAGGGCTGTGAGTCTCATAGGGGTACCATTTGGGCCAAAGAAAGGCTAAAATTTATAGAGTTTCAGGATTCAGGACATACAAGTGTACCTGTAAACTCTGCAATTGTGAAAAATGTATGCGCAAGAGATCCTATAGAAATGAAAATTGGTGCTCTATGACAGGTACAACATGTATCCCAAGGTAGTTTTCCTATAACATGAATTTCAACCTTTAACAACACACAAATGTGAACAGATTGGAAACAACAGTGGACTGGTCTTTTTTTTTTATTGTTAGATTTTTTGAACAAATTTTCAATGTTATCAAAATTCAATTCAGAATTTTTTTAGAATTACTAAGTTTTTCAAAATTGGAATTTTTTTGAGCTTAGTGGAAAGAACTATTCAAATTTTGTGGGAAGGGACAACAATAGGGCTATGATTGATAAGTTTGGATTGAAAACACTAACAGTGGGACTTTGATGAAATTAAAAGATGGTCATAAGTGTTGATTTTTTACAATAACATTTAGTGTAACAGATGTAACCCTTGTTGAGGTTATGATGTTATATTTTTAGTTTTTGTTCTTGATCAATAGTGTGGTGCCTGGTTTTTTATTTTTAAATGGAATATCTATGAGAAGCCTGATGTGAGAAATTACAAGGAAAACAAAGATTTATTAGACATAACTTCAATACCTGTTAACAATGAATGATCAAAAATTTCAATGTAGATGTTTGTTCAGAATGGTTATGGGTAAAGAGGTAAAAGAGACTTATAATGAGCAATATTTGGAAGCCATTATTGACAAATAAATTTTGGGGCATTATACATTTGGTGAAAGTAATCATGAATCTATAGTTCTCATTAAATTTATCATTGATGTGATGTTTCTTGAAGTGTGAGATAATGAGGGTGCTTATACAATCTAGGCCTGATTCTGGGAGTTGCATGAGATTTCAAATATAGCTAGGGCCTTAATTCTTAAGAACATGTTAGTTCAATGAATATCTTGGAAGGATCTTCACTTCAGGAACATCTGAAAAGTCAAATATATAAAAGATAAACTACTATCCATTGGGAGGAAATTAGGCAAGGTTCCTATTCTTGTTACTTTGGAGAGTGTCTGATTTCCTTTTGAAAATTGAGTGTCACATCAAAATTAATCGACCTTAAGTTTCAATAGTTGTGGCAGTCTACAAAACAATTCTTCAAAAAATTAACTGGAAAAAAACATTTGGTAGTGGGAGCATATCCTCAAAGATGATGCTTGCAGCCAAACTTAAGTTTAAGGGAAATAGTGGGAAGGATGGTGAAAATTATGGTAGAAAACCTTCGTGTACATGCAAATTCTTGTAGCTAAATTTAAGAGTAAGGGAAACAATGGGAATAAGGGTGGAAATTATGGTAGAAAAACTTTCGGTGCTAGCAAACTTGGAAAATTTATAAAATATATTTATTGTGGAAAGATAGGTTATATATATAACATGTGTAAAAAATGGTCATGGGTTAAACCGATGTTATCACAATAGGACTGGCGACCAAATCAATTGACCCCTAAATCAAAAACAATTTCTAAACCATAAAAAAACTTGAGTACATAAAATATTCAAATTTTAGTAAGATATATATATACTCATTTACATCCATGTGAATCCAAACCATTAGACACATATATGGAAAATTTTCTCATGTAGATAGAAATAAGGATGCATATAACCAAAATCGCATCGATTGTAATCCATATTTGAATCAAAATATAGAAATAAATATGATATTCCATGGATTTTAGAGTTTTGGCAACTATTGTTTGCATCAATGGGGGCGAAAACCCCCTTCTGGTGCACAAAACCGTGTCTTTTTGTAAATATTTAGACATATTAGTGAAATTTTCACTGATTCCCCATTGCATCAGTGGTTCAAATAACGTTTCACAATAGATTGGCCAATGGAAATGAAAACATTGGATTTTATTGCTTTTTATTTTTATCTTTTTGGCGGTTTAGTAGCCACATGCACTAACTATATGGTGTCGTATGGAGCTAGGAAGTTCAAGAAAATAATTACGATTGTGTATGTAACCAACCATTGATGGTTTAACATCATTTTTTAGACCATAAACCTTCAGCAACCAGCTACACTAGTTAGTTTGGTAGAGAAATTTTGGTTCCAATAACATTGGGATGAACAACAGAACCAATGACCTTATTTTGGAAAAGGGGAAACATTTGGGAAATATCAAGCTAATATTTTTTAGCCTAAAGAGGAAGCATATGCTATCGGGTTGAACAACACAACCAAGAACCTTATTTTGGAAAAGGGGGAAAATCTGGGAAATATCAAGCCAATAGACTAGCTCACCATAAAGAGGAAGCATTATATACATTTATGGTATGAAAATTATAACCAATATATGAAGTATTCAGCAATGATTGTAAAATTTTGTATCCCTAAATTCCTAATTAGTAGCAAAGTCCCCTGCAAATGATTATATATTAGTGAAAAACACTACTAGGTTTAACAAACAACTAAGAAAACATATAAATTCCTTGTAGATGCACAAAATTGTTAGACATATTTACTTCATGTCAACACTCCCTTCTACAAACAAATCCATGAGAAACATTAATGCAGTATGAAAGAATTCGAGAAACAATATTATAGTAGCAGGAACCAAATATAAGGGAATAGTATGTTTTCATTGTCATAAGAGAAACCCAATAGCTACTTTCTCACACCATACATATAACGCTCGAGTCTAAATTATATTCAATAGAAATTTTTTAGTACTATTAGTTGTATTTGAATAAGAAAATATTGGGGTTCACAGCCATTCCTATACAATTGGAGAAAACAGGGCTAAGTTGAGCTAACAAAATCCTACCTCTCCACTTCCCCAAGCCAAATTAGGGAGAATGACTATTTTTTTACTTGAAATTTGTTCACTTTCATGACCAATACCACATGAGTAATTTCTAAGAAATTTATTACATAGAAAGATACATTGGAAATAAATACCTAATACATAGAGCCTATTAAAGAATAGTTGAACTTCGCAATCAAACACTAGGAAAATAATTCTTTATTCCACTCAACTTCTCTTTTTTGTGATTATTTTCTTTTTTTTCTTCCTCTCATGATAGGGGGGAATTAGTGGTCTATTTAACTACTATTTCATATGAACAAGTCCACTCGACACCCTATATTAGAGGATCCTCCTTTGGTGGCTTGGAATCATAATTAAAAACCTATTCAACTTTAATCTTCTTTGTCCCCTCCATATCCTTTCATTTTCCTCATGGACCACCAAAGACTCAACTTCTACTTCTTCTCCTTGTTGCTTCTCACCTAATACCTTGAAATCATTGTAGAATGAGGTTGGAACTTGCAATGTGGTTTGAGTTGACTGCAATAAAGGTTGGAAACATCTCCTCCTAGTCATTGTTTTCATCATTTTCTCTTTTGATTTATTCTAGGTCACTAGCCTTTCTTATAATATCTTTTAAAATGACCATTGTCATGAAAAATGTTTCATTTGAAAAGGATTTGTTTGTAACCTAGTCTATGAAGGTGATACCAATGGTCTCAGTTCAATTGAATGGCTTGAGGAATAAATTTTTCTATATATTAGCAAGTCTTTGGGACTACTCTGCACAAGAATTTCCCAATGTTGTTTCATATAAGCTAGTAGGTCAAGTCATCCAAAAAGTGAGTGAAAAGTGCAATACATGAACCCACACTGGAACTATATTAGGGATGTCCTCTTCTAAATTGAAGTCTAAAAACAAATTATTAAAATACATACCTTTCTATCCCAAGAAATAAGGGCCACTCCAAAATATTAGGTCTCTATCTCCCCTTAGTTGGAACAAGAAGATAATAAATCGAAAAACCATGAACAAAGAAACATATTGACCCCTTAATCAACAAAATCCAATATAGAGCTCAAGAAATTGGAAAAAATTCATGGACCATACAAGGGCAGAAGGGATTCAAAATTACTTAGGTTTCAAGCATCGGTGTCATTTCTAGAATTTAATCTATTCAAATAAGGGCATATTATATTCCTTTAGGTTTCCTATATATATTATCAAACACCTCCTTTAAAATTCTAGTATTGTTTACTTGTCATTACCAATTTGATATCAAGAAATGTAGTCTACCTTTGATTTCTTAGAGATTATGCACTTTTAGAAGAAGGGAAACATGCTTGGCTTGATGCCCAAGGAACTATGTTAGTAGCTAAATGCCTTGGCAAGTAATAGTATGAAATTGTATTCAAAATCATATGCACATGCATGGAATCTCTTATTAACTGAAAAAAAAACAAAACATGAATTGGATTCACTGATTCAATAACATAAAATAAAAGGGCCAAGAAAATTTAATGATAAATTGAAAAGGTAGCTACATTTGGTTTGGCATGTGATTGATATCTAATGGTTGGTTAGTCTCTATTGATCCCTATGTGATTGATCTCTAGTGGTTGGTAGCTGTTTATTGATCCCTGCATAATTTTTCCAAGTTTTTCCCTTACGATTTTCATTAATCACCTAAGAGGTCTTGTTTATGTATGAAGACAGTAGGTGGCCATATTTGAATCGAATCAGAACATGTGCATTGAATATTTTCTTATGTTTGTGGAGGAACTGTTGTTGTTGTCCATGTTTTGAGCTTACAAAAGTCTAGCACATATATAATCTCTCCCACCCATGTCCTTGTACATTCTCAAATGTGGACATCTAAATATGTGCATTGCATTCAACCCCTGACTTGGTGTAATTAAAGAGGGATCTAAAAAAATTTGTGGGTCATGTTAGCCCCCTATGAATTTTTGACAAGAAAACAGGGGGCTAAAATGTTTTTTGAGCCTTCAAGGAATGCATCTCCCCTGAAAACACATCATCCTTGAACCCTCCTGTGCCTTTGCCCTTTGATAAATCCTCACTGTTGTTTCCAGTTTTAAAGCCTTCTCTGTTGTGAACAAGATGCCCTAAGGCTTCCATTTTTTCTTTCATCTCAGCCCTATTAAACCTTTATTTTCATCACCTTTTCCCCCCTTCTAATTCCGCTTAAATCCTTTAAATATACTTTTCTTGGTTTGATATCCCCTTATTCTATCTATTGATTCCCTCTTTAGCCTTAAATCCCCCTTTTCGGCTAGCCCGTCAGCCACTTCCCCTCCATAAGCTCGGGCGCTAAAACCAAGCGCTAGTCCAAATCGCCAATCGCATTGGAGAATCAAAGCGGGACATGCTTCCCATTGTAAAACCCAAAGTTTCAATGCGATGGTGTTATATTCTGTTGGCTTTGAATTGTTTTCTGTCGTGGATTGGAATAGATCCAATGGTCGTCGCAGGTCACATCACTCCCGCAACTCCCTTTCGTCATTCCCCCGATTGCACACCCACCGTCGATTCATATTTAATCCAACGACCCTCACATCCTTGCTTCGATCACAATCGCATGTTTTAAACTGTGCCATCCTTTGCCCCTCCCGATTGTGATTCTCTGACGCAATCCTGGGCGTTGAATCCACAAGAACCAACGTCTAAGATCCACCCTCATTCCGCCATGTGTTCCCCGTTTGGGCCCCTCTGATTCAAATCACAGTTGTCAATCTCTGATAGATCCAATGGTCCAATTCCAATCGCTCCATCGCCCATCGGATTTAGGTTCCCCCCATCACTCCCCGTCTATTAGATCTCAGCCATCCATCCCAGCCAGATCGTCGGTCCACGTGCTCTCTTCCACCAAACTTCCATTTCACCGCATTTTCACCTATTTTCCCTACAGCCATTGTCTCCACAGCTGCACCACTATTCTTCCAGGCCCCACAGCATCTCTTCCACTACCCCTGGGTTTTATAACTGGTTTATTTTACTGTGCAGGGTATAGATAGTGGTGAATTCACTCTATCACAATCACTGTGAATTGGAACACAGAGAGGCCATTACAGCAATGGCTCAGTGAAACAGCAGAGAGGGGTCAGGCGAATTAAAGCTAGTTAAATGGATATTCAACACCTAATCCAGTGATCAAAGGATTAATGTGTAGTCCAAAGATTAGAAGGATCACACGAAACGAACCATATCTTCTCTCAGAAACAGCAGTACATTCGCTGAGAATAGTACACCCTCCGACAAAAGTCTCCATGCCTCCCCAAGCTCCTAAAGGCCATCTCACTAACAGAAATCCTCCAAAGACTATCAGGGCAACAATAATGGAGGTATGGAAGCCCAGAAGACCTTCATTCACCTTACTTGCTTCAGAAGACAAAACAGAGAGCTTTACAGCCAGAAGAGAACTTCAAAGAAACATCAGGGGTCAAATCTGACCTGAAAAAGACTCCAGACCAGACCACCAAGTACAACGTAGAGATGTTAATTGGAGTGGCATGAGAGGCTCCCTCCACTCTTTCTTAATAAATATATTTAATGTATATCACCTACTCTTGCTATCTATTTTTCCTATAAAGGATCCCAGAGAACACATTGTAAAGGGTTGGATTGCATTATCGCTGTTGTAGTTGTAGGGATTTATTTTTTACTGTTAGAAACAGTTTTGGGAAAGAGTAGCAGAGTAGTCTATAAAGTAGTAGGCTGGGAGGAGAAATTTGAGTCTGTAATCAACTATTGAGCTCAGTGTATGTGACTGGTTTTGCATCAATTAATCAAGCAAGTTTCACAGGATCCTGGTTTATTACTACGGGTGATGTTTTCTCTTTACATTTTTTTATTACATTTTTTCATGCTGTTCATTTCTTCTAGTACGCATCAGAAATATGGCATAGAATTTACCCTCGCATGGTACCCTATGTTTCTGATCTCCCTACCTTTGATGTTTTCTGCTGATAGTGAAATCTTAGGGCAGACTCTCATGGTTTAACCAGTGTAGCAGTTGTTATTCACTGTTAGCTGATGTGTGAACTCGGAGTTTGCTGCTCAATTGTTCTTGTTGAGGTTCAGTCCATAGGATTTGGGATACTAGGAATTTAGTGTAAGCCCTATCCACTGGGATCCTTGTTTGACAGATTGACCTTTCCAAGATCCTGTGAGCCGGTGTCCAAGCATTGAAGGTTAAAATCCCTTCTCTGATCTCATGCCTAGTTCTGTGTTTAAATCTTATTGTTTCTCCTTCGAGGGTATGCCCAAGTAGATCTGGAGTTAGATGACCTCTAGTCTGATCTCAGGCTGCCCTTTGTGTTTCACCTTTCTCTCCTTATTGTTCCATTCCGTCATCTATCTCAAAGATCCTTTAGTATAGATGACGTGCCCTATGAAAACCTTGGCTAGTTGTTTGTGAGTAGTCTCCTTTCAAGACTCCATAGACCAATGGATGACACAGCCTTGACCCATCCTCTTTTTCCGAAACGTCCTATTTCTCTACTCCTTCCTTCCCATTACCTTCTCAGTGTATGATCTTATGACCCAACCGATAACCGACCCAACCATTTTAAACCCCCCTCGTGCTTCATACCTAGCCTAACATCTCTTTTTGAGCTTCAAAGATACATAATTCTTTTTCTTACTGGAGAGATCCCTTTCCGGGTCTAGGAGGGCTATATCCTAGGGCCCCAAAGTGGTTATGATGTTGTCTCATCTTTGGTCTTACCAATCTGGCCAAACATGGGAGCTCCAACAGGTCAGTAATAATATCAATCACATCCTCTACAAATTAATAAATATTAGAATGGACTAAATTGGACCCCATTAATATGATTACATAGTTCCAATCACATATACAAATATCTACATATATCTTTTCCGTGACGTATTTTTCATGGATCATGTATTCCATAATATCAGTTTATTTACAAAGCACCGACATTTGAAAACACTTGCAATCCAATTTTTCCATGGAGTGGATCTCGACGGATCTGGGGAACAA
Organism: Pinus albicaulis; assembly: GCA_034641835.2. Classification (NCBI taxonomy): domain Eukaryota; kingdom Viridiplantae; phylum Streptophyta; class Pinopsida; order Pinales; family Pinaceae; genus Pinus; species Pinus albicaulis. The sequence continues at coordinate 331,356,217 of CM076577.1, read as the reverse complement.
AATATATTTCTTATTAATAGATCCCCTTTGAACCCATGGATCTGGGAAGATAGCTAAAAGGTAATGTTTCTAATAGTAACTAAACATTATTAATCAGAACATAAGATCTAAAATTTACTTTTTAACTAGAATATAATCTACAAATTTTCTTATTAATGACATTTGCAAATGAAAAGCCTATGTAGATTGATTTTTCCAACAACTGTTAGTGAGCATCAAACTATATCTTGGGATTGTATTAGAAAAGGATAAGCTTATGATAATTTTGTTTTCCCACAACTATTAGAAAACAACAAACTGCATCTTGAATTATACTAGATGAAAATATCAATTTGAACATATTTTGCTTCATGTTTCACATTTACAGGGAAATATTACTTCCCAAGTCAGACTATGCTCACTTTAGGACTCTTTCTTTGACTATCCTTGTTGATTCATTATATCACGTAGAATGCATTACCCTCCTGCTGCACTTTTGTGTGTGTGTGTATAAATATATTGCACCTGTGGTGTCTTATAAATGAAACATATATTATCTTTCCAAGTTTCTTGTTGCTTTAAATTTCTAATTCACTGTCTAAGTTAGCCTACATTTTGTTGGCTTGAGGGGGTCTAGACCCAGGTTCAAAGATTCTTGCACGAACCAACGAAAACCCTCTATTACTGGACCTTTCGGTAATGATCTGTTGCGTAGACTAAAGTCTCACCTAAGGAAATATTAGGGGATGCTAGAACCAAGTTTCTACATCCGTAGAGAATATGGATAGTGGTTGTAGGGCTTATCCTCACTTAAGATTTATTCAGAGCTTCGCAAAACCAATATTCTTAATATACAAATTTTGTTCAAAAATTCTACTTAGCAAGCTTATGCAATGCTCATTTCTACTTTAGCATGCATTAATCATCATAATAAACCATGTTCATATCTTTGCGATGAAAATATTGATAAAAACGTCGATCTAGCGCAGATAAGATAAAAACATAGATAAAGAAAACGTATAAGTAAATTGCACAGATAAATCTTTAGAATCTTCTTTTATTAGGTTAGATATTCTCAATACAACACTTTCTACTCTACGCACACAACTACAGGGCTCTGCGCACTCATCTGAAAACTTTCTAAGGTCTTCACGCACACAGTTCTAGCAACCTTCTCTTTCACACAAAAAAACCAGAATACAGACTTTAATTCAGATTTAAAATTACATCCATATGCATTCTTTGGCTAAAAGACATCCCTAGACTCCTTATATAGTTTTTACTTTTACAATTCCATGGTTAGAAAACGATGGGTAGAGCTCAAAGTATACAAAATTATCCCATCCCTTTATAAAATAAGGGGATTTAACCCTCCCTGAAGCCCATATGACCCTTAAAACTATGTGTGCATGGGGCTCTGTTTCCCAAAGTAAAGACTCTTTACCAAAACTTTGATCTAGGGGTACCATGCCCAACATGCCCCTAACAAAAATATGTGACTCGTCCTGAGTAACTCAGCTAGTGCGCCCTCAGTATTTTATTTGATGCTACTCAATGTTGGTTATGTGTTCCAAAGGAGAAACAAACCACGTTGGATAATAAATCTAAAAGGTGCATCTTTATTGGGTATAATGATGGTTTAAAAGGTTAGAAGCTTTGGAACCCGGAATAACGAAGGTTGTGTACAACCAAGATGTGGTGTTTAGAGAGGTGAAAGATGTTGTTAAACATGAATTCCTACTAGAGGAACCTAAGAAGATAGAGTTTGAGCTAAAGGAGGATGAATCAAACTCTACAACAGAGAAGATTCAAAATATGAAGAGCCAAAAAATTTAGCTGTGAGAAGATCAATTCGGGAAAGAAGGCAGCTAGAAAGGTATAGTCCATCTAATTTCTGTTAAAATTTTTCTTTAACTATCACTGATGATGATCCCATAAATATCAAGGAGGCAGTGGATTCAGAGGATGGAAAACTCTAGAAGGAGGCCATGGTTAATGAAGTGGCATCTTTGCACAAAAATGAGGCATGGGATCTAGTGGAGTTGTCAGCTGGAAGGAAGCCCATTGGGAGAAAATGGATGTTTAAGAATAAGATGAATGTAGAAGGAAAGGTGGAGAAATACAAAACTCGATTGGTAGCAAAAGTTTATTCCCAGGTGTTGAGAATTTATTTTGGTGATATTTTTTCTATTGTTGCTAACGTTACTTCTATTAGATTAATTTTATTTGTTGGTGCTACATTTGATTTTGAGGTAGAAAATATGGATGTGAAGAAATCATTTCTTCACGAGGATTTGGAAGATGAGATATACATGAATAAATCTGAAGGCTTTGTGGTGAAGGGTAAGAAATAACTGGTATGCAGGTTAAAAAAGTCTTTGTATCATTTAAAATAGTCACCAAGGATGTGGTATCAGAAATTTGATACCTATATACGGGGACTTGGCTTCACCAGAAGAAAAATGGATCATTGTTTGTATTTTAAATCAATTGGTGACTGTGCTATTTATTTGGTCTTGTATGTGGATGATATGTTGCTGATTGGAAATGACAAAGAAATTATCCAGGATTTGAAGACCCAGTTGTTCTCCAAATTCAACATGAAGGATATTGGTTCTGAAAAATATATTTTGGGCATGGAAATTACGAGAGATTAGGAAAAGAGGAAGCTATGGTTAAACCAAAGGAATTATGCCGAGAAAATATTGCAGAGGTTCATTATGTAGGATAGTAAATCGGTGAAGGTTATGATTCCTATAGGTGTAAAGATATTTGTTGAACAATGTCCCAAGGCACAAGAAGAGGAGGAGAATATGTCTCGTGTTCCATATGCAAGTGCAATCGGTAGCCTGATGTATGCAATGGTCTGTACTAGACTAGACATTGCACATGCAGTGGGAGTATTGAGTAGGTTTATGTCAAAACCAGGAAAGGAGAATTTGACAGCAATGAAGTAGGTTTTCAAATATTTGCATGGCACTAGTGATTATGGTTTTTGCTACTAGGGAAGATCAAGATTGGACAGAGTTTTGGACATCTGTGCTTTTTTTGATGAAGAGTAGGCTATAGATCTGGACAAAATAATATCTACAATTGGGTATGTATTTAGCCTATTTGGAGGTGTATTCAGTTGGATGATTAGAAGACAGATTGTAGTGGCTCTTTCAACTAGAAAGGCAGAATACATGGTAGCCACTCATGCAAGCAAGGAAGTCATTTGGCTTCAAAGATTGAGTTCAAGTATGAGGTTGGTGCAACGAGCTATAAAGATAGAATATGATAGCCAAAGTGAAACTTTCTTGGCTAAGAACCATGCTTATCATTCAAAGACAAAGAACATTGATGTTCAATATCACTTTGTGAGATATTTTCAAGGATAAAAGGGTGTTGTTGGTAAGGGTGGACACTTTGAAGAATGTCGCAGATGAATTGATGAAGTCTATGAGCACTCAGAATTTATCTTGGTGTAGAGAAACAATGGGTGTTGCAGAGCTGGACTAATAAATAAGTTCTCCTTTGGCCCCCTGTGGAAAGCAAACAACAAGTGGGAAAATTTTGGGTATGTGTTATATTCTTTCCCAATATTAGTGTTATATTGGGTATGTGTTAAAAAAAAATTAGACCTTATTTTTCAGTGGGCGGACCTGCCCATGTTTTTTTGCATGGGTTTTCACATGGTTTTGGGGCATGATGGTTTTAGACCCCTGATATTTTGTAGATCGGGTCAAGGGAACTACAGTAATGTTCTAATCTAGGGTTAATGGATTGGGGTTTATGAATGCTTCAAGATTTATATATATGTACTATAACACTAAAAGGAATATAATTAAAAATGAAGTCGGTAGTCCCAATTTGGGATCCAGGGGGGAAATCTCTATGTATATATGTTTTATGTTCTATTCTCTCACTATTGTTTACCTTTTTTTTTTAAAGATTCATTTGCAGATAATTATGTACAAGGTTAAACCTACACTCAATGCATCCTTCATAGGTTGAATTTTCTCGGAGCACTATGGGCTGCACTAATTTCTTGAACAACCAAATCTGATTTCCACGCAATATATATGGTTATCTATGCTCAGTGAGTTATACATTGAGATTAGGCACATTAATTGTAAGGATAACAAGGTTGCAAATGCTCTTAGCAGAAGAGTGCAAGTGAATCACATTAAAACTATGAGTTCATAAGGGATATATTTATAGCATCATATATTATAGGTAGGATGGTAGGATGATATGTACAAACAACTTAAACATAAGTTACAGCAGTAGGGTACAAGTGAATAGAATGTGGATTATCATCTCACAATAAATTGTTTTGTGAGACCTAGGTTCAGGATCTATGCGTTGAGCAACAATGAGCTCAAGAAGCTTACCTTGAGAAAATTTCATGTTAAGTCATATTCAGGTCACTTGGGATATCAAAAGACTCTAACAATTAAGAATAATTTCTACTATTGGCCAAATATCAGGAAATAGGTGGTTGAATTAATCACAAGGTCTTTGGATTATGAATAGGTAAAATGTAATATACCCTAATTGATTTCCTCTGTAAATAAATAAAAATAATAACCAATGTCGTGGGACACATATTCCAAGCTATGTGTCCAGAAAAGAAATAGTGATGGCGATCAATGGTGATTAGTTAATGGTTATGGAAATTAGGAAAGGAATTGGAAAAGGAAAAATGGCATTAATGAGCATTTTATTTACAAAAATAATTGAAAATAAGGGAAAAGGGAGATTAAGGGTCACAAATTTCCCTCATGAGGATATTAAAGGAAAATTACGGAAAAATGAATAAAATAAAGGCCTCGATGATAAAAATGATTTTGATGATCAATTCACATGTTTTGTGAGTTTTAACTTTTGTCTATTCCATTTTTCAGTTCTCTCTCTCTCTCATGCTCTTGAAAACTTAGAGAAATCTTGGAGCATTTTTGGAGCATGATTCGAGCACCATAGTTTTCATTGGATTTGGAGAAAGAAGGAAAGGAAATAATAAATTATCAAGGGAGCATGTAGATCATCAATAATAGCTATAATTATTTGCAGCTAACTGTTGCATGTGTGTTATATTATTTCCATGAATAATAGAACGCACGTGGGGGTCACAAGGTGGGCAATATCCCATCCCTATTCGTTTCCCCAGGCACAGCAAGGGGGGGGGGGAGGGGGGTAGCCGCTTGCAGGGTGTTCAAGCCAGTGCCCTAGGAAAAAAAAATTGGACCCTATTTTAGGTGGGAAAACATGCCTATGGTTTTGTGCATGGATTTGCACATGGTTTTGGGGCATGATGGTTTTTCTCCGCTGGTATTTTGTAGATCTGGTCAAGGGAACTACAATTATGTTATAATAAAGGGTTAATGGATTGGAGTTTATGAATGCTTCGACACATATATATATGTGTTGTAACACTAAAAGGAATATAATGAAAAATCAAGTTGGTAGTCCCAATTTGGGATCCGGGGGAAAAATATCTGTGCATATATGTTTTATGTTTTATGCTCTCACTATTTTTTATTTTATATTTTTAAGAATTCATTTGCAGATAATTTCGTATAGGGTTAAAACCTACAGTAAGAGGTTGCATGTATGATTTTCTTAATGCATTATAGATGCATGTGATTATTTGGTTATGATATGCTATTACCATGGAGGGTTACATGCATTGACAGTGGTTTTTCCTAGCCTTTCCATTTCGTAGATACCCATGGTGTTGTGGGTCTTTCAATTGATTTCTTTTCTGATTGGTGCTTGTAATTCCTTATGGTTGTGTGTTGGAACAAAAAATCTGCAATCCATGGAAAAAATTAGGTTGAGGAACTACTCCTTGGGCCTAGGTTGAATAAACACACTTGAGCCATTGATGGGTTGAGTTACCAACCTGGAGTTAGGTTGGAAAATTTCTCTAGAACCCTAGAAGGCTATGGGCTTAATTACTAATTTCTTGAGCCATGAAAAACTTGGGTAGTTACCCATTTTTTTTGTGTTAGAGATATCCTACCATAAGGTTGAATCAATGGTTAAGCTTTGATTTTGTTTGACCTATATAATCACTTGCTTTATTTTCTTTGGTTTATTCCATGAGATCCCACATTCACGCTTGGAATATGGAACACGGATGATTGGGTGAAAGAAATATTTGGTTCATCCGAATATATGGTCGGGTGGTACGTGGAAGCCCCTAAATTGGTTGGTGTTTTCTTATGCTAAAAATGGTCATTCTTATATTTTTATTCATGTATATTTATTGCAATGTGTTGATGATAGTATGTTTGAGTTTCCATGGTTTATATGTTAGTTATTTTCAGGTTATATGTTATCCATATGATATGTATATTTTATGGATCTTGTCATGAAACATTTAGCTATTTATGAATGATGAATGTATGGACTAATCAATGGCATTACAACTATATGGAGAGGGGATAGGTCCTTCTCGGTGATTCTTAGGTTGATCTTAGACATTTATGATGATATGTGCACTTACGACATGTAGCTTCCTTGTTTGAAATATGTTTAATGACATTTTTGTTATGTTCTAGGAAGTCTGGGTCAAGTTCTTCCATCAAGTTGGTATGTCTAGAATGGTTGGAATGACATTAGTTATTCCGAGAAGTTATAGGAATTTTTGTGTAGTGGTATTGAGGCTAACCTAGAATCTAAGCTTAGATCTTAGGACCACATGCTCCTAACTGGAAAATTTTGGTTGCAACTGCATCGATGCAAGCTTTTGCATGTGGTTGGATAATTCCAACCACATGGAGGGATTGTTGTGGGTGTAGGTTAGGACACAGGTCACAAAAAAGGGTGCCCAGTTGAGGTTTTGGCCACCTGAGGTGGTTACTTAACCTCTAAGTGACCTGTATCCCCTATAGAATGTTCTGAGATCTTAATTTTTCTTCTGTGGTGAGCATCAATTCCTTAATGAAACTTAGGAGGTCAGCTCATATCATAGTAGCACTTCCTCTCATGTTTACCTTAGTAGGCCAATGAAATTAGGTATATATGGAAGGGGTGGGTTACATAATGGTATAAAATATCCCAATATCAACACTTGGATTGGATGGGTGGAATGCATTATCATGCATGCATTTCAATTTGTAATATCCCAAAATGGGAACTGTCAGCAAGGCATGGCTGGAAAATGCATTTTCTAATAATGGCTGCTACAGTTATGAAAACTAGCACTTTGATCCCTTAGATATGAGCATCTAAGTCCAAGATCCAAGTGGGCATAAAAAATGAATCCTCCTAGGTGGGTTAAACAGATCTCCCACACCTAGTTATCCTCAGAAATGCCTCAAAGAGAGGTTGCAGCAACAATAAATAATTCTGCTTAGGAAATAACGCAGTTTCTATAGAGAAGTGATAGGAGGCTCATAAAATATGTTTCAATAGTATTCAAAACAAAAAATAAGTTCTACAATTCAATTCATCAAGTACATAGCTGAAAATACAAGGCAAAGACAGAAGAAATCTCCTCATAAGAAGGCTACAACCATATGTTTGAAAAAAGCTGCCTTGACAATGCTATTTTTATTGAGCTGAAATTTTGGATGTTACATGTCAGATATAGAGAAAATATATGCATAAAATTTTAGATCTATATCAGATTCATGCACTAGAAGAGCTCCTATTTTAGATCCCCTTGGAATTTCGGGGTTTACACCAAGCATGAACAATAGATCTGAGATCTAATAAAGCAGATCTATAGAAATATTCAGAAATATTGAAGCATTCATATTATGTAGATCAGATCTGAAAAGTACAATGTATATATCTCCTCCCATAAATCTTAAAGGTGAAGAGTGGATCCCCAACACTCCAAACCCAGCTCTCCACTTGATGCGCCCAGACTCCCTGCAACACCTCCTACAGGAATAATGCAGATATGGAGTAGAAACTGCATTGTAGGGGTTAGACAGCTGATGGCCCTATGCCAAGATCAAAAACTGAGGCTCATGCACTCCAATACACTTCCTCCAATAGAGTAGAGGCCTCATCCACTGACAAAGAGGACTGAAATGCCTTAGATCTGAAGAGATCTGATCTCCATGAAAATAACGCAGTCCCTTAAGGAAGACTTTGTTGCAACTTAATTAACTATGTAGCTTGATGCCAAGATGCAAAACTGAATCTCAACAATGGATGCACTCTTCCAGGAGGTTAAAATACACACTCACTGAGAAGAGTCTCCAATACAAGCTAGATCTTGCAGATCTAGAGTTCCACTTGTTGCAGCTCACAAAGAAAACCAAATCCTAAGCACAACTGTGCTGTAGATGCAAGATGAGGCTTAGCCAAATGCCAGATAGTGGAATATACAAACAAGGCTCCTCAAAGAGCTACTCAAGGAAGGAGGTGGGAGTTCCTAAACAGGAAACCCCAATAGAGGTGTGTCTCAACAGACAAAACCTTCAGAAAATAATAACATCAACAACCTTCTCTTGTTGTCCTCCTCCTTCTTTTATAGGATGAAAGCCTTCTCAAACCATAAACCACCTCAGTGGGTTAACCCCTTTCACATTTGGAGCCTCCATCTATAACTGTGCTGTGTATCCATGAGGTTCATTGCACCTAGACTTCATTGTTGATTTGGTCAAGTTTGACCCAGTCTTATGCTTTAAGCCCATTCACACTTGCAAGAGATTATTTACATGGCCCAGATATGTCTCTATTTACATAGGCATTGATTTATTCGTGGTTTTTAGGAGTTTTACATGTCCTCCTTCATATTTTATTCATAAACATGAAATGCAAGATAACATAAGGCAAAATAAGATATTCCCATTAGCTTGGGCTAAATCGGAATATTATAGTCCTCCCCTCCAAAATGTTGCTTGTCCTCAAGCAACTGATAAGGTGAGTGCTGCAAGACTTCTCCTCCATTGGTGACATCATCAAAGATCAAACTTCCTGAATAAGCTAAGTGTTCACCAATCCATCCTTCCATGAGTTTTCTCTCCAAGATCATTATGAGATGTTCATGATCCATCCCATAAGGTGTCAAAAATGCCATTGAAACAAACATGGTTGAATCCCTACTATCCCTAAAATATGTATCAAAGCATACAAAGAGAGTCTCCATCCCATGTGGTACACACATGGCTCCTATCCTCCCTCCATACAATCCCAAATATAAGACAAGTACATCATCCATGTATGGAATCAAAACTACAAATACATAAACAGAAATTGGAACATGAGAAGGTGGATCATAATCCCATATATGGTACTAGCGTAGGGCATCTCCTGCCTGGATCAGATCAAGATATGGTAAGTGGGTTTCCCACCACTTACTTGCAGCCCATGTCACCTCACTGCAGCTGAGTGTGTGAGATATGTTTGGTGCCTTAGGAAAGCACCCATCATGAAACAAGATCTCCCTTTGTCAACCAAGGGAGTGGACAAGTACAAAAATGGTTGTGGCCCCATATTTTCCATGAGATTGAAAAAATATAACACTCCTTCTTGGAGTCATGGCTTGGCAAAACATGGTGTAAGGATGCATGAAGTCAAAATAGAAAGTACATGTATTAAGAGCATGCTCTCCGCCAAAAATTCTCCTTCCATCAATGGAGTGGTGCATAGATGTACTTTCTCTTTCTAGGAGAATAAGAGAGGGCTAACTTAATTTTCCCTTAGAGTCATATTTCTGCTCCAAATCCACAGAATGCATGCATGTATGGAGATCCTTGGAATATTCCACCAGCTATTGGAATTCCCAATAGGGATCTAGTGTGCCCAATAATGACAGCGTTGATAATGTGCAAACTAAATGGGCTGCCATGTTGCTGATCTTCTCCTTGACATCCTCCATGACCAAGGGGTATGTTGGAAGGCCATACCTCCCATTCTTCTCCTCCTTCCTTGCTGCCATCCTTTCTCATGCACATATTTTAGAGAAGAAAGAATCTCTTGGGAGTTAGTCTTCCATGGAAGGCTATCATCTATACAAAGCCTCTATGTTTTGGCCAAAGAATGCATGTGAGACCACCATATCTCTACGAGTAGTGAGGAGTGTTCTTCAAACAATTTTGTCTTCTGATTCAAATATGGGCCCACATGCTTCATGATGGTGTCATTTTCACTCCTTGCAGCATACCTTCTCAACATAATTTGAGAGGTGAGAATGGATAATGATGTCAAAGGAAAAATTCTTTTCCTTTCTCTGTACTTCCCCCACACTCTCAGAGCTGTAGCATGGTCTACTAGTGCACCCTCCTTCCTTGGATTTATGAAAGGAGCATCAATGTATGAGACATATTCCATAAAATATGATTCAGGTGGCCTCCCAAATGGTACACCATAGGATAATGATTTCTCATGGTTCATCCCCATGTAAACAATATATGGGAACATATCATGACTACTTCCACTGTGAAAATCCATCTCTGATTGCTGTGTGGAAGTACCATGAGACTTCGAGACCCCTCTTAATGGTGTAAGAGTGACTCTGATTGGAGCCCTTACCCCATTTTCAGATAGTGGATCAGCTATGTGACCCCTCCTTTGTTCTGTCTCATTGTGTTCTAGCAAAGACACAGGCTGCTCATGTCCTCCATATGGAAGAACCTCTGGAATTTCCTACAAAGGTGAAAGAATCCCCCTAAGGGAATCCTTTTCTTCATCTTCATCTCCTCTTGGAAATATATCTCCTTCTACTTGCACAGCACTAGAGGATCTCCTTTGATCTTTCTCTCCCTCCTTCCTATTAGTGGGGAATGCTTCATCATCAAGAAATTATTTGCCTTGACTTCTTAGTGAGGGAGGAATCCTCGATTATTTATTTTGGGCAAAGAGATCTTGCTGCATTGGGGCCTTTGCCTTTGGTACAAAGTGCAGCAAATTTTCAACCCCCTCAACAATGTTTAGGATTGGAGTTTTCTCCATGGAATCTTCCAACTCATGCAAAGATTTAGTTTTCTTGGGCTTGATCTGCTCCCCCCAAGAAGTCTCAAAATGTCTCTCATCAAATCTTTCCTCTAGTCTCTTAGTGAATCTTGCATTTAAGAAGAGATGTTCCTCCCTTTCAAGGAAGAAGACCCAGACAACCACCAAGCATAAGCCTTCCCTTGAAGATGCAGCGCTTCTTCTCTCAAGGCTTATTCTTCTAATACTTGATGCAGCTGAAATTATGTGCCAATATTATTTACCTAAGACTTGGATCAGTCTTTAGGTGATCCATCAAATTTAGGTAGAGAGAATCTACCCAAAGTGTGCTGCATGCACCCTTTCCTCCCATTGTAGTTGCAGGATCCTTCTTCTTTGAGTTGAAAGAACTTTGGGAAAATGATATGCTCTTTGGATATCTATAATTGAGATTCATATTCTTGGATACATTCACCAAGAGATCCCTCCTTTGGTGTTTCTCCTCTTCCTCCTTCCTTTGACAAGAAAGTAGGTGTGCTACCATGTTGTGGACCAGATTGTGTAGTTGAATGCTTACACACATCATATGAAGCAGGTGGGCTATCCTCTTGTGAAAACCTTATCAAATGATATTACATTCCTAACTCCCCTGATTTCTCCCTCCATCTCATGCAAAGCCTGAGGAAGAATGTTAGAGAACTATACCCCTTTTATTCTTCCATACATAGGGGTTCCAATGGTGTAATCATTTTTCTCCTGTCTCCTTCCATGATATATATTCTCTCTATCATTGAGATGTTATACTCCCTTTAAATACATAATGTATCCAAGAATTCAAAGGTTTTGCCAGAGATCTTGCTTTAATACCATTGTAATATCCCAAAATGGGAACTGTCAACAAGGCATGACTAGAAAATGCATTTTCCAATAATGCCTACTACAGTTATGAAAAATAGCACTTGGATCCCTTAGATCTAAGAATATAAGTCCTAAATCAAAGTGGGCATAAAAAATAAATCCTCCTAGGTGGGTTAAACAGATCTCCCACACCTGGTTGTCCTCAGAAATGCCTCAAAGAGAGGTTGCAGCAACAAAAAAGAATTCTTCTTAGGAAATAATGTAGTTTCTACAGAACAGCGATAGGAGGCTCATAAAATATGTTTCAATAGTATTTAAAATGTAAAATAAGTTCTACAATTCAATCCATCAAGTACATAGTTGAAAATACAAGGCAAAGACAGAAGAAATCTCCTCAAAAGAGGGCTACAACCATATGTTTGAAAAAATCTGCCTTGATAGTGTTATTCTTATTGAACTACACTGTTGTATGTTACATGTCAGATATTGAGTAGATATGTGCATAAAATTTCAGATCTATATCAGATTCATGCACTAGAATAACTCCTCTTTCAAATCCCCTTGGAATTTTGGGCTTTACACCAACCATGAACAATAGATCTGAGATCTAAGAAAGCAGATCTACAGAAATATTCAGAAATGCTGAAGCATTCATATTATGCAGATCAGATCTGAAAAGTATAGTGTATAGATCTCCTCCCACAGATATTCAAGGTGAAGAGTGGATCCCCAACACTCCAAACCCATCTCTCCACTTGATGCACCCAAACTCCCTAGAACAGCTCCTACAGGAATAACACAGATCTAGACTATAAACTACGCTGTAGGGGTTAGACAGCTGATGGCCCTATGTGAATATTAGAAACTGAGGCTCATGCACTCCAATACACTTCCTCCAATAGAGTATAGGCCTCCTCCACTGAAAAAGAGGACTAAAATGCCTTAGATCTGAAGAGATCTAATCTCCATGAAAATAACGTAGTCCCTCAAGGGAGACTATGTTGCAGCTTAATTAACTGAGTGGCCTGATGCTAAGATTCAAAACTAAATCTCAAAAATGGATGCACTCTTCCAGGAGGTTAAAAGACACACTCACTAAGAAGAGTCCCCAATACAAGCTAGATCTTGCAAATCTAGAGTTCCACTTGCTGCAGCTCACATAGACAACCCAATCCTAAGAAAAAATGCACTGTAGATGCAATATGAGGCTTGGCCAAATGCCGGATAGTGTACTAGACAAACAAGGCTCCTCCAGAAGCTACTCAAGGAAGGAGTTGGGAGTTCCTAAACAAGAAACCCCAACAGAGGTGTGTCTCAACAGAAAAAACCATCAGAAAATAATAACATCAACAACCCTCTCTTGTTGTCCTCCTCCTTTTATAGGATGAAATCCTTCTCAAAACCTAAACCACCTCAATGTGTTAACCCCTTTCACATGTGGAACCTCCATCTAGAACTGCACTGTGTATCCATGAGGTTCATTGCACCTAGACTGGGCTATTGATTTGTTCAAAGTTGATCCAGTCTTATGCTTTAAGCCCATTCACACCTGCAAGAAATTATTTACATGGCCCAGATATGTCTTTGTTTACATAGGCATTGATTTATTCATGGTTTTTAGGAGTTTTACATGTCCTCCTTCATATTTTATTCATAAACATGAAATTCAAGATAAAATAAGGAAAAATAAGGTATTCCCATTAGCTTGGGCTAAATGGGAATATTACACAATTGCCCATTTTTTTGCTAAGCTTGAATTATGATTGTTATTGTTTCAGCTGTGTCGTCATGTAGAGGTTGACGATGTTGATGTTGATGTGATTGATATATATATATATATATATATATATATATATATATATATATATATATAGATAGATATATATATATTGTGCTAATATGAATTGGTATTACAGATGAGATATCCTCCCTTGAACTTCAACGAGGTATGTTGATTATGTTTATGTTTGGTTTATGTGACATGGTATGTTTGGAGGATGTAGAGGATCATAGATGACAATAAAAATGGTGGACTATAATTTACTTCATTATGACTACATATAAGATGAATAACATGATGATGAGTACTCCCTTGACATAGTAGATAGATTAAGCAGTTTTAAAGTAGATATCACAAGTTCTAAGGTAGATAATGATAGAATAATTCTGTTACTAGAAAGAATTTTTCAGAGCACATGAGAAAAAAGCAAAGGTTGATGTAGTTATCGTTCAAATTTTGTTAGATTTGTAGAGATATGGACCGCTTAGGATGGATCATGGACATGAGGAAAGGACCAACTGGACATATTGAAGTAGGTCTCAGTCATGATATACATTTCACAGGGATGACACATTAAGATATTGTAGACTTTTAGATACACCTGACAAGAGGGGTAACGACCATGGGCTCTACTCTAGTTTTGGTTCAGAGTGAAAAAATCATCATCACCATCACCATCCATATAGGAGGACTGAGAAGAAGTAATTTTCAGATGAGTTCAAGAAACCAAAGCCTCCTAAATTTGATGGAGGAATGAAAAAGTCACAATATAAAAAAATTTCTTTCTTTAGATGAATAAGTTCTTCAGATGGCATGATTATTCAAAAAATATTAAAGCCATGATAACTACTTCTAGTCTTAAAGGAAAATCAGACATTTGGTGTGAATATGTGAAGAATGTCATTGGAATTCAGGAAGAGGAGTTGACTTGGAGTGAGTTTGAGAGACTTTTCAGGAAGACGTATCTATATGAGAGATAATACAATGAAATGGTGAAGGATTTCTATGAGATGAAGATGGGATCTAGGATTGATGAGGAGAATAATAGAAGATTATTGGAGTTTCTCAGATATGTGCATTACCTTAAGAAGGATAAGTTAAATATTCAAATATTCATTAGTAGGTTTCTGGTATCATTCAAATTCATGATTGAGTTTGATGAGCCCATATTGTTTTAGGAAGCCATTATAAAGTTGAAGCACTATTATGAGTAATTGAAGCATAAGGTTGAGTCTAAGATGTACTGGAAGGGTAATGATAACAATAAAGGAATGTGGGTTAAGAAAATAAGAAAACCACATGATATAGATGATAAGCAGAATGTAACACTGCATAATAATTTCAATGCAACTGACAGAGGAAATGGATTTTACCATGAGGAGAAGAACAAGGTTGATACCAGGAATCCTTTGCAGTGTAGGACTTGTAGCAAGGATCATCACAAGAGATATTTTCCAAAAAATCAAGGTGGCATACCACTTATGTATATTTCTCAGGAAGTGTAGACGGTTGGGGATGTTGGACATAGTATTCCTCAAATTTATGCAGCATTGGATAATAGGTAGGTTGATCGGCAGACATATATAATCAATATGGAAGGTAAGCTTTATGATCAAGTTGTTTATATGTTTATTGACCCCCGATCTAAATTTAGTTATATCACTCCTAGACTAGAGGATAAGTGTGGTTTGAATAAATAAGTGCATGCATAATCTTGGTTAGTGTAATTGGCTATAGGTATCAAGAAAATAGTTCATCACCTTGTGAGAGCTTGTGCATTTGAGTTGAATTGTATGTCTACATTAGCGCATCTAAATGTGCTTCCATTGTTATCATATAGTATGTTTCGGGGTGTGGATTGGTTGTACATTCACAGGACTAAGGTGGATTGATATGATAATGATATTGAAGGATTGAATGATGACAAATACAAGAGAATATTAGTGGGTAAGAAGAATGGTTAAGGCTATGAAGGAAAATTGCAGTAGCATGAAACAATATTTACTTTTTGTAGTTCATATTTCCAGTGAGAAAGATAAAGAGGTTGAGGATGTTGAGTGCTTCAGGAGATACCTATTTTCCCAACAGTTTCAGGATGTATTCACAACAGATATCTCAAATTTATCGCCTCATAGTGAAGTTGAATTTTCTATTGAGTTGATTCCTGGAGGATGTTATGAAACTAGCGCACAAAATAGAAGAAAAGAGAGATTAACAATTTTAAATTAGCCACTTCGAGGGGGAAACCTCCTTTACATTTCATAAATAAACAATTCTTGGATGATACAAATGATAAAACCTTCTTTCTATATATAGGATTCCAATGGGTCACAACATAATCATATCCAACATAACAATAACGATGTATAAACGGAAAAATAATAACAATAGTGGGCCTCTATGGGGCACAATAATAACAATATTGGGACTACATGGGAAAAAAATAGCAATAAGAGGGTTATATTAATAATAAAAATAAGTGGATACACTAGTATTATAGGGACCTAACATGCCCGTCTCCTTCAAACAAGTTTTTTCCTCAATGCTTGATTATTTCTCGATGCTTCTTATAAATTATCATCATCCCATGTGGAATCTTCAGCGGGTAAGTTCTTCCACTTGACGAGATACTCTAAAATTGATCAATATCATAGTTCTCAAGTTCTTGCTTCTATGAATTCTTCAGAACTTCTTTCTCTATGATGTTGATCTTCCTAATGTTTCATTCTATTATGCACTAAGTTAAGTTATCCTTTGAGAGTTGGAGAAATTCTTGTCGATGCTCAATGTGATATTACACTTCTTTATCATCCATATTAGCCTTAATTTGATCCTTCAAACCATCCAAATTGGCCTCCATGTCTTCTTTTAAGCCATCTATGTCATCTTTGGTTGCTCTTTATCAGATCGAAATTTGTTGCACTTGGTACCATCATTTTGATATATCATACTACAATTCTTCCTCTTCATGCATCATAGTAGATATTTTTAAGGGACTAATGGGTATGGAATTATTTTTGGGAGGAATTATATATCTCAATACTGATATATATGCTTCAATATGCCCTTCGAAGCACATCAAACTGATTTTTAAAACAAGACTTGTGCAATTTGAAAAAAAATTACACACCCTTTTCTTTCTTTTGAGGAGCTTGATATTGAAATTGATGTATCAATGTAATTTTGGATCCCTAAGATTTTATCTTCGAACCTTTAGTAGCCCTATAAATATTCTTTCCAATGTCATAGGTCTGACATGATTTGGATTCTTCAACACAAAGTTCTGCCGAATCTACCACAATGACCTAATTATGGACTAGATCAATAGAGAAAACTTGTACGACGTGCCACGTGTCAAGTTTTCCTCCTTCGGCTTAGAAAATGATACACATGAAACTATATTTTGTGTCATTTCAGCCACGTCTTATAGAATTCCTATCCCATGCTCAGAGAGAGAGTTGTGATGATTTTCCCAAGGTCATCTCTTTGAGATGAAATTCGGGAGCCAACAAAAACCGTAACTTCCATAGATCATATCTCCAATTTGGGAGCCAATTTTGATTCCATGGTAGAAATGGGAGGTCATCTCCATGGAATGTGTTACATATTTCTTGAATACATCCATACAACATAATTCTATTACATTTTTGGTTGCTAGGATAACTAAGATAGCTCACTTCTTTCCAGTGAATTATACTCATTCATCTAGTGAGGTAGCCCTGGTATTCATTAAGGAGATAGTGAGTTTACATGGTATTCTTGGGAATATTGTGTCAAGTAGAGGTTCCAAGTTTAATTCCAGGTACTGGAGAGCTTTATTTGTAGGATTGGGTACATATTTGGCCTTCAGTACAACTTATAATCCATAGATAGATGGAAAGACAGAGAGTTTCAACAACATTATTGAGGACATGTTGAGAATCTATGTCATGCATCAACAACGGAGGTGGGAAGAGTATCTTCCGCTAGTGGAGTTTGTGTATAAAAATGGTAGCACAAGATAAGAAGTAGAGTTATGTGGGTTAGCATAAAGCATTTACGATGTTTCAAGTTTGGGAGCATGTCTACTTGCGCATCACACCCAAGAAGATATCCTTGAGGATTGAATCATGTTCTAAGTTGGCACCATGGTATTGCGGGCCTTTCAACATCCTTGAGAGGATTAAACTAGTGGCCTACCGAATTTCAGTGCATTCGACACTAAAAAACCATAATGTTTTTAATGTTCCATTGCTTAAAATGTGAAGTATTTCGATCATGTGATTGAAGGGTCTTTATTATAGGTGGCTCCAGAAGGAGAATTACTTTCGGAACCTCAGTGCATTTTGTAGCGAAATATTCTCATGCTTCAAAATCAAGCAATTGAGAAAGCTAAAGTGAATTCGAAGCACTTAGTGCTGATGAAGGTACATGGAAGATGGTTGATCACATGTGGGCAATGTATTATTCTCTATTCTCTAGTTGAGTGTATATATTTTGATATTTGTTTTTCGGTAATGCATATATATATATATATATATATGTGTTTGTGTGAATATCGCATCAACGTGCGTTATAAAAGCCTAATAAGTGGTATGATGTTCCCGGTATGAGTAGTATGATATGATGTAAATTTTCTATCCAATTGTGTTATAAAGCTCTATGGGTAGCATGTGTTTTTTTGGTTTATAAGTGTCATTGAACACCGATGATGGTGTTGCCTCAAGAGGGAGGGTTTTGTACCAACCCCTACTTGATTTCCTTTGTAAATAAAAAAAATAATAACCAAGTTCATAGGACATGTATTCCAAGTTGAACGCCGGGAAAAATATAATGATGGGGACCATTGGTGATTAATTAATGGCTATGGAAATTTCCATGGGCATTGGAAAAGGTAAAATGGAATTAATGGGAATTTTATTTATGAAAAAAATGGAAAATAGGAGGAAAAAAAGATGACAGGTAAGAAATTTTCATGAGAAGGAAATTGAAGGAAAAATGAAGAAATTGAAGAAAATAGATGCCTCAATGATAAAAATTCTTATGAGGATCAATGCACAACTTTTATTAGTTTTAACTTTTTCAGGTCAACCTTCGAGCTCTCTCTCTATTCTTGCTCTCTCATACTCTTACACTCTTAGAGAAACCTTGCAGAATTATTCTATCATTCTTGGAGCACTCTATTTTTCATTGGATTTAGAGAAAGAAGGAAAATTAAAGAAAAAAATCATAAGGGAACAGGCAGATCAACAGCTACAGTTGGAGTACCTTGCGAGTAACAGGCTTCATGCATGATTTACTTGATGTATGGTAGATGCATGTCATTATTTGGTAATGATCTATCATTATCATGGAGGATTTATTTGATTGAGAGTGGATTTTCCTAACCTTGACATTTGTTAGATAGACATGGAATTATGGGGTTTTCCATTCATTTTTTTTTTTTTGAGTGATGCTTATAATTCCCTTTGTCTCTTGGTTCAAACAAATGTTGTGGAAGTCTTGGAATAGCCTGGGTTTAGTTACTATTCATGTAACCTAGGTTGGAAACATTATATGGAGGGATTTGTGTGTTGATTTAATAATCCTCGAGTAGGGTTGGAAAAATACTCTGGAGCTCTGGAAGGGTGTGGGCTGAGTTACTAATTCATGTAGCCCTAGACAACTTTGATAGATACTAATCTAGTTGGTATTAGTGATGTATGATCGTAAGGTGGAATCACTAGTTGAGGGTTGAGGTGGTTTGACCTCCAGAAGCCCCAGTTCGGTTTTGTTTAGTTTATTCCATGAGACCCCATATTCAAGCTTAGGATATGGTGTAGGGGTAATTGACTCAAAGATTTCTTTTTTTTTCAACCCAACCTATGGTCAGGTGATACGTGGAACTCCCTGACTTGCTTGGTATTTTCCTATTTTAATAAGAGATATTCTTCTATATTGAGGTATATTTATTGGAAATGAGTTGATGATATTGTGGATGAATTGTTGTGGCTTATATCTTGGTTATTTTCTGGGTATATGTTGTTCATATGATGTGTATCTTCTATGGATCTTGTCATAAAACGTTTAGTTATTGGTGAATGATGAATGTATGGAATAATATTTAGAATTGAAACCATGTGGAGAGGGAATAGAGCCTTCTCAGTGTTTATAAGGTGAATCTCACTTTTTATGATCAGATATTCATTTATGACCCATAGCAGACTTGTTTGCAACTTGTTTAACCAAATTCCTATCATGTTCTAAGAAATATATGTCAGGTTTTTCCTTCAAGTTTTTATGTCTAACATTGTTTTCATGTAATTAAACATAGTTACTAATCAGAGAGAACTATTACCACAAAACAAGAACTCTAGCCAAAAAAACCCCAAGAAAACATGAAAAAATAGGCTAAAAACAAAAGGTGTTGTTGATGCTGGAACTTTTTTTCAGGGTAAATTTTCAAAAAAATTTAAAAGTGGAAGTAAAAACATTTTTTTTTGTGCAAAATACAACATGAAAACGAAAAGTTTTGATGGTGGAATAACGTTTTTTTTTTTGGGGAAAGTTTTCAGCATTTTTTAAAAATCAGAGTAAAAATCAATTATTTTATGTAAAAGGCACCATGGAAATGAAAAGTGATGATGTTGATATAATGTCCTTTATTTTGGGGAAATTTTTTAACATCTTTTAATAATGACATTAAATATAAAATATCATGACTCCGAAAAACTTTAAAGTTCCAACGATTTTCAAGAATAACTTTAAGGATAAAATATCACGTCTTTGAAAAACCTTAAAATTCCAATGATTCTAGGCATGGAATTAACTATAAAATATCATGTATTTGACAAACCTTTAAATTCCAATAATTTTTAGTCACTGTGCTAAAGAAAAAATAATTATAATTGTTTTCAACCATAGCATTAAAGATAAAATATCATGACTTAGAAAAATATTAAAATCTTGACAAATTTTCAACCAGAAAACCAAATATTATGACTACAAAAAAAAACTCAAGTTTTCAAAATATTTCAAGCATGACATTATGGAAAAAATTTATGACTAAAAAACTCTTAGAAATGAACACATGAATGAATGAGTCATTCCACCAAGAGTAATTTAATTTTTAAATTTTAAATGTATAGCAATTTTAAAATCTTAGCTTAAGTCAACATGAGACATTGCAACAAATATTTACAGAGCAACCATAAAATTGAAAAGTAGGGTAGGTGAACTCCACTCATTGTAATGAAAACTTAAAGAGCAACCATGAAATTGACACATTTAAATTGAAAAAAAAACCTAAATTAAAAAAAAAAAAACTAAAAAAATAAATAAAGGAAGAAATAAATTAAAATTAAAATTAAATTAAAATAAAAATTAATAAAAAATAAATTAATTAAAAAATAATCTACCTGACGGCCTAGGTCGATTCTCGGAATCGACCTAGCCGCCCTTCCCTAACCCAAGGCCCTGGAACCCTAGGCGGCGATGGCCAAGTTCGACCATGGACACCTAGGACTGCAGTGTTTTGGGCCTGAGCTACGAGGTCGATTCTAGAAATCGATCCTTTTTTTTTTTTTAATATTTTTATGTTTTTTGTTTTTTCATGTTTTTTGTTTTTATTTTTATGTTTTATTACAAACATGAAAACGCAAAAATTTATAAAAAATAATTCCACATTTCATACATTAGAAAATTTAAAGTATAAAAGAGAGGCCCTCTAAACAAAAACGGTTGATGTTGCATCAACACTTTTGAAAATCAGCATGAATATCACTAACATTTAAAAAAAAAAATCATACCTGATTGCGGTCTTGTTGGGGTTGCAAATGAGGATGGAGGGTCAGAGAAACGAGTGTCTAGTGGATATTTTGGCCTCCTAGGGTGGTTACTCTACCTCGTAGTGACCTGTAGCCCCTGTATATTGTTATGAGATGTCTGTTTGTCTTCCATGGTCAAACAACCCCACTTCGTTTATGGAACCTAGGAGGTTGGGTCATGTCATAGCATCTCTTCCTCTCATGTTTACTGATCCAGGTGGATATTGGTGGCCACTTGCTTATTCCACTTGGAACCCCACCATTGTTTCTTTCATATTTTCATTTTCCTTAATGATAGCACAATTTACTATTTTTAGAAGTTTTTTGGGTCCTAAACTTCTAGAGCCGTTTTGAGGCCCTAAAAGGCATCTTTTGGGCATCAAACCTTCGAAAAATATGTGTCTGTTTCAATCTTGATATTTGTAGTCAATAGTTGTAGTCACAAAATAGATATTTCTAATGTTCTATCATGTGCATCAAATGGAGATAGTATTTCAAAGTTACGACCGTGGGAAATTGGTACCAATTTACCCCGACGAGGCCCATATTCTGGTATTTCATCTCCTAGGGATATTTTTTTGGATGTTTAGGGTTTTCCATTGTTTCTCAATAATATATATACCTTCGAGCCTAATTGTAACACAAATTTCAAAGACTTGTAGCCACCACATATCTTCTCAGAGATAAGCTACCAGCTCCCTTGCTAGTTTATTTCCATTCTATCTGTAAACCAATTTCAGTTTTTTGATATTAATGAAATGAAGTTTTATTTCTGTTGCATTTTTATATTTATTGTTATATGTGTATTCTATTGGTTTCCTGCATAAATCCGAATGAGTGGTATCAGAGCGGTTTTCTCTTTCTTGATCCTTCTTTGCATGTCCCCAATGAGGTCGGTGTATGAGCTAGAGCTCGATCTGGTTGAAACTTTGCAAGATCAGCCTCCCAAACCCGGATGACCGACCATGGGGGATGAAAAGAAATATCAGGGAGAAAGATATCCTATTAAAATATTGGTCGAGGAGGCCATCAAAAAACAAAGGAGCGCGATGATGGATAACTTTTCCGAGATCCTTCAACAACTGCAGATAGGTGGTGCATCTGCATCCAACAACCACTCTAGAGGAACAACTCCTTTTAAGGTACAAGTAAACTTTGACATTCCAATATTTTAGGGCCAAATATATGTAGATGTCGTAGATATATGGTTGAATCTATTAGAAGGATATTTCTGAGTTCATGACTTTTCCGATCGAGAGAAGATTGTTTTTTCACTCCTCAAATCTAACCCCCATGTCAAGAACTGGTGGGAAACCTACTGTGAGAGAAAGAAAAGGGGGAAACCTCATTGTTCTCCATCATACCCACTTGGAATTATTTCCGAGATGCCATCAAGGAACAACATTATCCAGTGGGGAGTTATGAGGACAAATACATACAATGGACTACACTGTGGTATCAAAGGGATCAAGATGTGCATGAGTTGACGAATATATTCCATACCCTATGCACAAAGTTGAGTATCAAATATTCAGAGAAACATTTGGTGCTGAATTATCGTAGTTTTCTACACAGACACATTTAGGAGGAAATTTATTTCCTCGACATCTCTTCACTTGTTACGGAATACCGATAAGCTCCCAAGATTGAGCAGAAATTCAAATAGGAGAAGCGAGATAGTGGATCTGCGAATCAAAAGAAAGGGAAAGCTACCCCCAGACTACAGAACAAAGGAAAAATCCAAGGCATGGTGGCCCAAGATAACGTACCAAAGCCACAAGTAAAGAACAATCACACGAAGCCGAAGAAGGATAGGGGAAAGTGGTGTAAGTTCCATAAGAGCTCGACTCACAACACAAGTGAGTATCGGGGAAAGTAGTCAGTAGATGAGGGATTCTAAATTAGATGCATGATCTGACTTAGAATCAGAACCCGACAAGGGGATTGACAATGGAAGTAGATTATTGATGCGGATCCAAACACGACCATTACCACTCCAAATATGCAAAAGGTGGAACCGAAAGATCCAGAGGAGGAGGAATGTCTCTTTCACTCTATGATGTGGGTAAAGGGTTCCCCACTACAGTTCATTATCAACACTAGGAGCCAAAATAACTTGATCATTTTAGCAGAGCTGCTGAAGAATTTGGGCTTTTTCGACCACATCACACCCACTGTCGTACACCATCGGGTAGCTTCACCAAGGACGAGATCTTCGTGTCAGCTGGCAGTGTCACCTTCCCTACAACATCAAGCCCTTCATAGATGAGGTATTATGTGACATTTCTCTGCTTGATGTTCATGATGTATTATTAGGCCAACCATACTTGTTGAAGTGACATGTTCTGTATGAGTCTCAGCCTCATGCTGTTATTATTATTTTAGGCAATAAGTTGTATAGGATACCAGAGGTACCACCACCTGTGGCTATCTCTTTGGCTACTGCAAAATAATGCAGTAAGCTCATTTCCAAAACTGGGAAATTTTTTTCCCTGATGATCCGCCCCTAGAGAAAGAAGAAGACTATGGCCATGACCTCCAAACCAAGTTCTCCGCACGACAACAACAAATGGACAAGGTCGTGGAGGAGTACAGCGACATCTTCACCTAACCCATAAGGGTGCCTCTGCACTGTTAGGTCAAGCACCCCATGAATCTGACCCCAAGTGCGCTGCTACCCAATGGATCGCACTATTGACGCTATATTCTAGAGAATGATGAAATAAATAGGTAGATTTAGTGGCTACCATAGAAAGGTAACATCCAACTGAGTTCATCGCCTTGTGGGAGCTCGATCGTGTTGGTGCAGAAGAAGGATGGGACTTCGAGACTGTGTATTGACTATCGAGTGTTGAAAAATATCACTATCTAGAATAGGTACATGGTCCCATAGAATGATGACCTTCTGCATCAACTCAAATTGGAAAAATATTTCAGCAAGGTTGACATCAAGTCTGGGTATCACCAGATACTAATCGAACCCTCCAATGTGTGGAAGAATACCTTCAAAGCCAAGGAGGGCCTTTTTGAATGGATGGTGATTCCTTTCAGGTTGATGAATTCTCCTGCAACCTTCATGAGGCTAATGGATGATATCTTGTGGCCATTCACGAACTATTTTGTAGTAGTGTACTTGGATGACATCCTGATCTTTAGCTAGACTTGGGAAGAGAACCTACACCAAATCCGACAGGTCCTCCAAACACTGCGGCAACACAATTTGTGTGCTAATTTGGAGAAGTGAAGTTTTGGCATGGCCCAGGTTCAGTATCTGGGATACATTATTGACGATAAGGGGGTGTGTGTGGATCTAGCCAAGATCCAAGTAATTTGGGATTGGCTAGCCCCAACCACTCTAATAAAGCTTCTCATATTTCTGGTTCTTGTTAATTTCTACCACAGGTTCATGTTGGGACTCTCTCATAATACTTGGCCATTGAGTCGAGTCACCAAGGGAGGAGTGAAAGAAAAATTCTTTTGGTCGGAATCTCAACAAAAGTTGTTCATAGAATTGAAACGTTGTCTGTGCTCTACCCTAGTTCTCACATCACTAGACTTGCAACAACCATTTGAGATCAAGACAGATGCCTCTGATTATGCTATTAGGGCAGTTCTTACTCAAGAGGGGCATCAAGTGGCATATCACAGTGAGAAACTGTCTAACATGGTTTGCAAGTATCCCACTTATGACTAAGAAATGCATTCCATTATGTAGGCATGCCGAAAATGGAAGAATTACATTTTGGGGAAGGAAACAGTCATGCACACAGACCACCGACCCCTACAGTTCATACAAACACAAGGGAAGTTGCAAAACTATCGCCATGAGAAGTGGTCCACATGTCTGCGACAATTTCATTTGAACATCAAGTATAAGAAGGGAAGCACCAATAATGTTGTAGACTGCCTCAGCCGACCACCAATCATGGTGCTAACCACTGTTCTCAACTCTTGTCGATACGAGACTTCTGATTGGTCGCTTCTCTACAAGAGCGATATGGAATTTGGCCACACATACAAGACACTCTTGGAGGGTACGCAAGTTCCAAATTTTGACCTTTAGGATGCACTGTTATGTCACCTGGGACACCTTTGTGTTCCTTCAAGTGAGTGTGCCAAGATTATTTGGGAAGCACACTATAGTCGAGTCGCTGGTTATTTTGAGGTCGAGAAAACAGTGGCAGTACTGCAGAAGAATTTCTATTCACTGAACGTTCGACGGGATCTTGAAAAGTACTTCAAATTCTCCACTTCTTACTCCATTTCCAAACCGACCATCAAGAAGAAAGGCCTCTATACTTCACTACCTACCCCTAGTCGACCTTTGGAATCCATCTCCATAGATTATATGTTGGGCCTTCCTTCTGCTAAGCATGGAAATGACTGTGTTTTCGTGGTTGTCGATAGATTCTTGAAGATGGCCATTATGTCGACCTGAAAGAAGAATATCACAACAGAAGCCACTGCAAAAATATTCTTTGAAGGAGTGTGGGTGGACTTTGGGATCCCACAGTCTATCATCTCAGATTGGGAGAGCAGGTTCCTCAACACATTTTGGTCCAGCCTCTAGTCAATTCTAGACACCAAGCTCATCCAGTCCACAACTTTCCATCCCTAAACTAATGGCCAGAAAGAGGTCATCAATAGGATGATTGTACACATTATGCGCATGTACAATTAAAAGCATTCATGCACATGGGATGAGAGCCTTACCTACCTACAACATAGTTATAACCAGTCTCTCCACATCTCAATTGGCCACAACCCCTTCCAGGTGGGCCTGGGGTTCTAGCCACTATGTCCCATTGACGTAGTCATGCCATTGTGGCTACTGAGGATGATTTAGCTCATGTCCAGTCTAAAGTTGAAAAATAAAACAACTTCATTGATCACATTCAACACATCCGCCAGCAAGTTCATGACATATTAGAAAGAGCCAATGCTAACTACAATCAATGACATGATCAACATCGGGTGCCACACCACTTTTAGGTGCACGATAAAGTGTGGCTACATTTGTAGAAGGAGTGCCTCAATGGACCCAACCGCAAGCTTTTCCCACTCCAATATGGGTCATACACCATCACCAAGGAAGTAGGGAAAAATTCCTTTGAGCTAAATATTCCACCATTCCTTGGTTTGCACACAATGTTCAATGTGGATCGCCTTCGGCCCTATTTCCCACCTCTACTAGAAACCTTTGACATTGCAGAAAAACTCACACCAACAGATTTAAACCCAGACTGCATGGAACATGCCAACACATATTGTGTCACAGACATGAAAATAAAGAACACTCGCCAGTAGAATATCCAACTATATCGGGTTGTCAAAGCTGGCCAACTCCTGCACCAAAGCAAGCGGTTCACCAGGGACCAAGTTCAACAGAAGTTTCCTCATCTCATGGAGTAAATCAATGCAATGGGTACCAGTGCTTCCTAATGGGGGAGGAATGATATAGGTGGATATTGGTGGCCACCTATCTATTCCACTTGGGGCCCCACCATTGTTTCTTTAAATTTTTTAGTTTCTTTAATTATCACACAGTTTACTATTCTTAGCAGTTTTTCGAGTCCTAAACTTCTGGAGTCGTTTTGAGGCCCTAAACGGAATTTTTTTGGGCGTCAAACATGAGCTCATTCCAGACTTGATATTCAATGTTAGCAGTTGTAGTCCTCAGATATATATTTATAACGATGTATCATGTGCGTCAAATAAAGATAGTATGCCAAATTTACGACCCTGGGAAATTGATATACCAGTTTACCCAGACGGAACCCATATTCTGGTGTTTCACCTCCTAGGGTTAGGTTTTTGGATGTTTAGGGTTTTCCATTGTTTCTCAATAATATATAGTCCTTCGATCCTCATTGTAACAAAAATTTTAGAGGCCTGTAGCTACCACATCTCTTCTCAGAGATTAGCTACCAATGCCCTAGCTAGTTTATTTCCATTATGTATAAAAACAAATTTCAGTTCTTTGATGCTAGTGAAATGAAGTTTTATTTCCATTGCATTTTTATATTTATGGTTATATGTGTATTATGTTGCATTCCTGCATAAATCCGGATCATTTACCCTGGCATGTTGGTCAAACTGGGTAGAGATGGGAGAGGTGTGTTACATAAAAGCAGAGTACAAGCATCGACATGGTTTATTGTAGCCGATTCTGATTCTAAAATGGAAATGGGAGGTCATTTCCATGGATTTCATTATAGGTTTTCCAATGAAATCTATACAACGTGATTCCATCACGGTTGTGGTTGAAAGGTTGACAAAGGTGGTTCACATCATTACTATTAATTCATTTAGTGAGGTAGCTCAGTCCTTCATTAGGGAGATAGTGGGATAGCATGGTATTCCTATGAGTATTGTATCAAACAAATATGCCAAGTTTACTTCCAAGTTCTGAAAGGAGTTGTTTGCAAGCTTGTACACAAACTTGGATTTTAGCATAGCTTATTACCGAAAGACAGATAGAAAAATAGAGAGGGTCAGCACAATTTTTGAGGCTATGCTGAGAATGTATGTTATGCAGCAATAGAGGAAGTGGGATGAGTATCTTCCACTGTTTGAGTTGTATTAAAATAATGGGTATCATGAATCTTGGAAGATGAGTCTATTTGGGGTATTATATGGGAGGAGTTATAATACTCCTATCACGTAGAGTGATCTAGTCAACATGGTAATGATTAGACCAGACATGTTGGCTAAGATGTAATAATAAATGTATGTTATCAGGAAGAATATTACGACAACACGGGATAAGGAGAACACTTGTGCATATCAACATAAAAAATTTAAGGAGTTTCATATTAGGAAGCATGTATACCTGCACATCAAGATGAAAAATACCTCCTTAATTATTGGATCAGGTGCCAAGCTGGCACCTTGGTATTGCATCCTTTCCAAGATTCTTGAGAGGATTGGAATACTTGCCTACAAAATTTCACTTCTGCCGAGAGTGAAAGTCGATTATGTTTTCCATCTTTGATTGGTTAAAATATATGTGAAGGATGTTGATCATGTGATTGATTGGTATGTATTTCAAGTGGAGCCATAAAGAGAATTCAAGTTGGAATTTTAAATTGCATCGAAAACATCTCATGCTATAGAACCAAGCAAATAAGTAATTTAAAGTGCAGTGGAAGCACTTTGGGCCCAAAAATGCTACCTGGGAGATGGATGATCAAATGAAAACTATGTATTCTTCATTAGTTTCCAATTGAGGCAGAGGAGTTTTGGTATATGTACATATATATGAATGGTTGTCATTTTAAATACCACATCGAGCTATGTTATAAAGCTCCAATAAAGAGCATGGTTGTCATGTTGGTTTTTCTTTGCAATAGGTTATTCATTATAAATACTACATCCAACTAAGTTATAAAGCTCCATAAGCAATATGTTTTGGTTTTCACCTATCTTGCTAGTCATATGTATCATAGAACATAGATGTCGGTGTTCCCATAATGGGGATGGGTTTGCAACAATACTCGCTTAAAATTTCATGAAATAAATTTAATAAAGGAAAAAGAATAAGACTAGGGCCATTGGACATGTAATAGCCCTAGTAAAAATTCCATATAATAAAAGTTAATAAAGGAAAAATAATAACCATGGTTATGGGATACTTATGCCAAGCTAAATAATGTGAAAAACATCCTATTGTGGGTGTTCATTTCGTTTATTATGGCTACGAAAATTGGCAAAATCAATGGCAAAGGCATTAGATACGCAAGATGACATTTTTAGAAAATTATTTATTAAAATAATGGAAAACAGGAGAAAAATGGAGGCAAATAATGGGAAATTGAAGAAAATAGAGGCCTCATTAATAGAAAGGGTTCAGAGGATCATTTGATGACTTTTTTTTTAGTTCAATTTTCGAGCTCTCTCTCTCACACTCTTGGAAACTTCTAGTTTTCTTGGAGCACTTCAGCATTGGATCAAGAAAAGAAAAGAAGGAAAAGAGGAAGAAAATATCAAGCAACGAATAGCAGGATCATGTGGCTACAATGGGATTTTGCAGGTATCGAGTTGCATGTACGATTTCCTTCCTAGTTTTGGCATGCATAGTTATGCATGTCTATTCTTGGCTCTCTCACTGCCATTAGCATGGGTTTTTCCAGGTGTGATAGTGTTCTTCAGCCTAGCCTTGCATTTTAGGATAGACATAATATGATTGGGTTCTCATGTTTTGGTTGAGCCAGATTTCTAGATTTATTTGAAACTGAGTGAGGTGGTCTCTGAAAGAAGGAACACATGGCCTAGTCATCCCTGAATCAGACTATGGACTGTTGTAAAGTCACTAGCCTAGAAACCCTTGAACCAGAATATGTGTTACCTTAAAGCCAGATATTTTGTGCCTCGGTGGGCCTAGGAATCCTCGACCGATGGATGGCAGGACATATGGTAAACCCTAGAGGTGTGTGCCTTTAGTCAAGCCTAGTGATTCAGTGGGGATTTTGGTAAATCGTGGAGGGTGGAGTCTCGATCAGGCCTAGGAGTCCTCAACTAGTGAATGGAGAGATATAAGGTAAATCCTGGAGGCTTGAGTCTTGATTAGGCCTAGGGATGCTCGATCATTGTATAGCTAGATGTACGTTAAAGCCTAGAGATTAGGAGACAGGAAAATTCCTCACGATGTAGGTGGAGAAATATTGTGGCATCAATGCTTGTTTAGGGCCTACTGATCCAAAAGGGACTTCGGTAAACACTTATTCTATTGATGAGGGTGAGGTGGTTTAGCATGGGGAAGCCCTAATTGATTCTTGTTATTAGTACCATATTCATGGTTTGAATATGGCACAGGGGCGATTCGATGAAAGAAATATTTGGTTCAGCCAATCTCTGGTCAGGTGGTACATGGAAGTCCCAAACCTGGTTGGGTTATGCATTCATTAATAAGAGTTCCTTCTCCTTGGTATTTCATGTGTAAATGTACTTGTTCATATGTGGTATTTATGGTTGTTTTATCCTTGGTATTTATGTTTTTTATATGTTGGTTATGAGTATGTTTCATGACATTGATGATGTATGGATCTCATCATGTTTTTATTTGTAAAAAAATGAACAATGAATATATGAAGTAATAGATCATAATGCAGCTAATGTGATAATGCATCGATGCTTCTTAGCGGTTCTCATATAAATATGAGAGCCCTATGCTCAGATATGCTATTATGACATGTAGAAAACGAAGTTACCGATGAAACGAGAAAATTACCTCGTATCCATTTTTTTGAGGTAGCAAAAAAAACACTCGATTTTGGAAAGTGGAGAAGCAGAAACACCCTTGTTTTGTTGGAGCATTTTTTTGGCACTTTAACTTTTCTTATGATTTTTTTTAAAATGTCATGATTTTCATGTCAATTTTGAAAAGTGGGGATGTAGAATCACCCTTTTTTTTACCATATTTTTTTCACTTTAAAATTTCTTATGATTTTTATTTTAAATGTCATGATTTTCATGTCGATTTTGAAATGTGGTGATCCCTAATTACGTAATTTTTTGTCTAGAATGGTGATTTCCATGTTGGTAATAAAACATAAAAATAAAATTAAACAACATGACAAAAACAAATCAAATATAAATATATATATATATATATATATATATATAAAATTTAAAATGTAAAATAAAATAAAATAAAATTAGCTTGTAAAAATAAAAAATTTAAACAATAAAAAAAAAATGATTAAAAAAAAAAAAAAATTGAAAAAATAAATAAAAATAGGGATAGTTAAAAAAAAAACACAATCTAAGGGAGAACAAAAATGCATAATTAAAAAAATAATAAAATAAAATCATTAAAATAGAAAATTAAAAAATAATTAAAATTAAAAAAATTACAATAATTGAAATAAAAAATAAAAAATAATTAAAATTTAAAAGTTTTAATTTAAAAATAAGAATATTAAAATTTTAAAAATAAAATAAAATTAAAAAATTTGAAATAATAAAAAAAGAGAAAATTTAAAAGGAAAAATTTTGAAATAATAAAAACTTAAATTAAAAATTATTATATTTAAAAGAAAAAAAAATTAAAATTAAAATAATAAATAATTAAAGTAAAAAAATAAATAAAAATAAACTTTTCAAAATAATAATAAAAAAATATGATAAAAATATTAAAAAGAAAATAAAAAGAAAAATCTAAAATTAATAAAAAATTATATTAAAAAAAAAAATAGTAAACATTAAATAAAAAACTATATAAATATATAGTTTAAATGAAATTAAAAAAATTAAATTAAATTAAATTAAAAAATTAAAATTAAAAAAAAAATTAAAAAAAAAAATTACATAAAAAATATAGAAAAAACAAATACATTTTAAAAACTGAATTAAATTAAAAAAAAAATCTTAATAATTAAAATAAAAAAATTAAATATTAAAATATATATATATATATATCAAATTTTTTATAAATTAAAAAAAAATTATTTAAATAAAAAAACAATAAATGTAAAAAGAAATCATTAAATTTTAAGAATAAAAAAAATGATTAATTAAATAAAAAAATTGGGCCAATCGCCCTCCCACCCAGGAGGTGGCCGAGAGGGATGATTCTCAGGATCGCCCTCCATCCCATGTGGCGACTAGGGTGGGCCCATGGTTGCTCGACTCACGCAACCTTCGGCCTTCTCACCAATTTTGGGGGGTGGAGGCCACCCTGGGGCACTGGTGGGGAGAGTGATTCTCAAAATCACCCTCTCGCCCAAGTTGCAGCTTGGGCCACCTAAACCGCCACTTAAGTGGCCCAAATGTTTTTTGAAATTTAATTTATTTTATGATTTTTATTTATTTATTAAATTTATGTATTAGAATATAATTTTATGTTTATTTTTTTTTAATATATATATATATATATATATATATATATATATATATATATATATATATATATATATATATATTTAATTTTAATTTTTTTTTGAATTTATTAAAATTTAATATATACATTTTTTAAGTTTAATGTTCAATTTTTAGATTTAATTTAATTTTTTTAATTTATTAAAATTTGATATGTTTTTTTTTTTAATTGATGGAATTCTTTAATTTTATTTTTTTTAATTTCTTTTTTGTATTTTAAATTTAAAAATTTATTTGTTGAAAAAAAATAACTTAAAAAAGTTTATTTATTTATTTCTAATTTTTAATTTATTTTTGAATTTTTAAAATTTTTATTTTTATTTTTTGAGAGAGTTGTTTTGTTTTTTCTGAATTATTTTAAAAGTTTTTATTTAATGTAAATTTTTATTTTTTTACAATTTTTATTTTAATTTTGTTTTAAAATTTTTATTTTAATTTTGTTTTAATTTCCTTTTTTAAATTGTTTTGCATTTTTTTTTCTTTTTAAATTTTCACCTTTTATTAATTTAAATTTCTAATTTCTAATTGTTATTTTTTTGTGCTTTAATTATTTGAATTATTTGAATTATTTTTATTTTTTTTTGTTTTAGTTATTTAATTTTATCATTTTTTTAATTATGCGGTTTTTTTTATAACTTAAAAAAATTATTTTTTATGTTTATTTTTTATTTTTATTTTTTCTATAAATTATGTCTTTTTTTAATTTTTTTTGCAAAAAAAATATGACGAAGTTATTCCAATATCACCACTTTTTGTTTTTAGGTTGCTTTTTGCACAAAAATATTTGGATTTTACTTTTATTTTTTAAAAGCCTTGAAAAGCACTGCCAAATTTTTTTTAATTCCTGAATAACATTTTTTACTTTTAGGGGTGTTTTTTGCACAAAGGAAATTAGCATTTACTTCCATTTTTTTAAAATCTTGAAAATTTATCCTTAATAACAGTTTTTGTTTTCGGGGTGTTTTTTGCATAAAAAAAATTGGCTTTTACTTCCATCTTTAAAAAATGTTGAAAATTTACCTGGAAATAAAAAAGAAGAAGAAGAAGAAGTTATTCCAAAATAACTCTTTTCATTTTTGGGGTTTTTTTTCATGTTTTTCTTATTTTTTTTCTTAGAGTTCGCATTTTCAGGTAATAGTTCTCGTTTGATCGGTAATTATGTTAGAATGCATGTTTGTGACATGTTTGAAAAAATGACTGTCATGGCTAGGAGGGTTCAAGTCAATTCATTGATCAAATTTGTGCATTAGTGCATTTCTCTCAGTGTTATTTATCATTCTTGAAGTTTTCATGGAGTTCTCGGCGGTGTTCGAAGTCCCGGCCTTGAAAAAGTGGCAGGAAATATGAGGTTGCTGGAAAAAAACTTGCTGAAGAAGTCCACAATTGTTGGATTACCCTTGCCATTGGAATGACTAGAGGCCTAAAACAGTCACATGCATGGCATTTCAAAGGAGTGAATAGGGTGTTAGATTAATGAAAAGTTAATTTTCCTCCAGGTTTGGTCACTTAGAAAGTTTGGTTTTCCTCCAGAGGTTTTGTAGCATCTATGGAAGGTCAGATGGGTTTTGTTTTGTCAGTTCCACTTCCTTAACTGTACATGGGAAATTGAATCACATCATAGTAACCTCTCATCACATGTTTACTCCAGTGGACAAGTTAGCTTAGGTAAATGTGTGAGGAGGTTGTTAAAGAGTGGCATTAGAGTGTGGTTCACCCCTTCGACTAAATGGGCAATGTGTTGTTCATGCATTTATGTCAATTTAATATGTGTTACTTATAGTTACGGTATATGTGCTTGTTGCATATGCATGGTGTTGCCATGTGAAATTTGATGTTGTTGTTGTGGAATGTGGCATCATGAGTGTATGATTGGTTACGCATTGTTTACGAATGTTGGTGTTACATGTTTTTAATCATGCATTGATATGGTTGTAGTTATCATGCATGAGATCATGATGTGTGGTTGATATGGTCATGCATTGATGTCTGGAATATGGCTAGAATGATATCTATATGTTGTTTTGATTATGTTTATACATGTATAGCACTAATTTGGTTGATCTTGCAGATGATATATCCTCCCCAAATTATGTTGAGGTATGTTGGTTTGCTTATGATTTGGTTTAGCTATCATAATATGGCTTGTAGGAAATAGATCAATATGAATACTAAGATGGTAGACTATAGTTCACTAGATTCTCCTTATGGATTGGATGAGCAATGGTGTGTTAAGCACTCTTCTGATTTAACAAACACATTGAGCAGTTTGATGCAGGGAAAATTTTAAGGATGGAAGTTTATCTTAAAGTTTAGCAACCTTGGCGAATCTTACTAGTCCCTAATATCGAAATTTTAAAATTTTTTATGATAATTTTGTAAAAGTGTTTATATTTATAATTATTTTATATTATAAAATATATAATATTGGTGATTTTTAAAGTAAAATAATTTTACACTATAAAATTTGGGTGAATTCATTTTGAGAAAAATGGAAATTGGTGAATCTTTTTTTTGGAAAAAAACATGGAATATTAGCCCACCTGCAAATATTAGCCCCTAAAATTTTCTCTGGTTTGATCGCAGAATAAGAAGTTGTAAAGAAGACAATGAAAAATCATTCAGTCACAAAAAAAAGGTAGAATTCAATGTGAAAATCCTTCTGTGTGTCAAAATTATAGATACAAGGACCACCTCAGATCATCCATGGTGATTCCAATGCAGAATGACAAGATCTTTCCTAAATGTTGACAAAATGTGAATGGAAAGAAATCAATTACTAAAATAGTTAATTTTAAGTGAATCTAATTGTTTAGTATAAAGTGTTTTTAAGTATAAACCTGTTAATGTTAAGGTCTAACAATTACGCATCATGCATAACAATAAAACCAAAAGACAACAAATATTTTTGATGGAGTTCGTCCCTCCTGGACTATGTCCTCGGGTTCGCTTCAGAAGTGTGCATTCGTTGTATTGATAAAACCAAGAGAAATATGACTACAAATATCTATCAATTGACAAGTGCCAAGTATCACTACTGATGTTGCATAATGGAAAATCTCCTGATGAGGCTTTATGGATGCAAACTCTTTTCTTTGATGGGTATTCAATCAACCAAGAAAATCTGATGATGAAGAGCACATTCTATCTGAAAGATTGAAGCATATGGACCTTTAGCACAATGGTAGATGAACTGAGTTTTTGAATATGGAAGTGAATCCCATTGTTATACAACGAACTTCAATACTAAAACTATGCAATAAAATGAGCTCTCCTACCCCACAATGTACCTGCAAAACCAAAAACTCTCTACCAAGTGTTTTGGTGCTTAAAAAAAACACTTCTTCTTCTCGTATTCGAGAACCTCTCTCCTTCCTCTCATTTATCCTTACAAAGCATTCCTTTCTCTTTTTATAATATGAGAGTATATTAAGTTAATGGGTCCCAACCCCATTCCAAGCAGCTTATTTATCATGGATTCCCTCGAAGTAATCCATATCATAATCTGATATAATTTCTCTCGGGTTTGTTTAACACTTAGTGTCTTAGGATAAGGTATCAATTTAATAAAATGCCTTATTATATGAATTAAAAACCATTTATAAACTTTATATTACATCTTTAGCCTCGACGGATAGCTAATCAGGCGCAAGTTTATTCGTGGCATGTGATCATGTTCCATCAACAGGTTCAGTTCTGGTCGAGCCTGACAGTTAGGGTCAACCCTTATTCGTCACAGTTGTTGGCTATATCCATTCACATGTTATTTAAATCTCAACGCGGTCTACTGGTGCTCTGGAAAGTGGTTCAGATAAAAGGATCTCTGGCATGTGATCAGCACCTTGCCCAGCAGTCACGACTTACTCCAGTGGTTCTGGCTTTACCACAGCAGTTCCGGCTTAACCTTAACTGTTGATGCATGATCACAAGTCCATGGTTCGCTATGGTTATGGTTTGCTGACATTTCCATCAGGGTTGACCATTGCATGTTCACATACAATGACATGTCTCGACCCGATCTTCTTGCTAACAGTAGCATAAAACATCTGCGGTTTAACATTTCCGCATTCACATATTTTTTGTTTGAACTTTCGGCTTACAAAATCCTGTTCACATAAAACCCGATGTTTTGTTTTTCCTGTTCAAATGGAACTTTGACATGATGTTCCCACTGCAGTTTAGACTTTCACGTTCAACTGTCATTACATTTGTAATTTTTTTACATAGTTTTAAAACTCGATAGATATAGGTTTATAACATTAGATTAGTCCTAAGTTTGAAAACTTATTTGTTTATAGCATAGTTTTAAGACTATGCACCCATTCATCACTTAGATACTTTAGGACTTAAG
This sequence comes from Pinus albicaulis, assembly GCA_034641835.2. Lineage (NCBI taxonomy): Eukaryota > Viridiplantae > Streptophyta > Pinopsida > Pinales > Pinaceae > Pinus > Pinus albicaulis. The sequence goes on along the minus strand of CM076577.1, from coordinate 331,319,712 downwards.
CATTAGGACTTAGACTTTAGAACTAGGTTTTAAGTCGAGTCCTTTTACCTTAGGATTTTACCTTTTGGTTTACAATTAGGACTTAAACCTTTTTACATCATCATTGCTCCTTAATATAGTCACTTAGGCATTTTAGTCTTTATAATTTTCTTCTAAGACTAACACTTTTTCCTAACACTAACATTGATTTAGACTTATAGTGTTATTGTTTTATACTTAGGATAGTGTTTTCCTTAAGTCTTTACATGAACATAACACTTTACAATCATGGCTAATGCACTTTACTATTTAAATGTCATAGGTCGACATAGTGACGAATTTTCTTATGGCGACAATTTTGACTTAGAAAATACATTGATGGTTGTTCTCGAAGTCCCTGATGTTGATGTCCAAGTTGACGACGAACTTTTGAACTTGAATTTCCTGCTCTTAGCAAGAATGTTGAATGTGACAATCTTGGTCACTTTCCAATTTCGACAAGATTCTTCTTAACAATTTGAGTCGATGAATCCTTATTCATATGACGATCTTGGTCGAAACAATTTCAACTCAACCTGTTTATTAAAAAATCAATAATTAATTACTTCAAAATTACCATCTTCATCCTTTTGTAATTTCGATACAAACTTCAGAATCCAAATTAGATCACACCTTCCCACAAAAATAAATTTTGGTTCTCCAAAAGTTTTATTACAATGCTTGAAGAAAAAAAATTAACTCTAGAACCTAGTTACAGACTTATCTAGATCTAGAAAATTTTTACAAACTCAATTTACTCATATGGCATAAAGTCTACCCAATTCCATTTGGCATTTTAATGTTCTCGAGCAGGTGATTTGGATTTCTCCTATGCTGCTAGTGTCAATGTTGTTTCTTGCGGCAGGATTGGACAATTTCCTTTAGCATGCCCTCACAATTTGCAATGTCGACAAATTCTCTCCTTAGAATTTGTACTTATTGATTTTTTTTAATGTTGTTCCTCTTTAGAAAATTGAAGCGAGGTTTTACCTGACCGCTTCTTTACCTGAAGTGTCCCATCATCTTTTAGCAGTTGGATTTTAGTAGCTCCGACTTTCTTGTTGTAGGCTCTATGCTTCCAACAATGTTCTACACAATGCCAAGAACTACCACAAAATTTACATGGATATATTCTTTTAAGAGTTTCTACCACCCAATTCTGATAAAATAAATCAATTCCAGAAAAATTACTACTAAAGGATTGTTTTTTCTTACCATTTTTGTCCCGGAGCTTCTTTGGCATAAGCTTACGATGCAAAGACCAAAATTGACTCGAAATGTGGCCCATATTTTCACAATAGTCACACTTCATTATACCATAGCCTAGAACTTGATACTTAGGTATTTCTTATACAACAATTGGTAGAAGTCTCCCTTAACCATTCTTTCTGAGGCCTTCTCCTCCGCAGTACCCCATGGCCTTCATCATTGACAAACCTTTTCTTTCAGAAACTGCACTTGGCTTCTGGTTAAAAACTTCATCAGAGTCAGAATCACTTTTTGGTGATATCAGTATGTTGGGAGTTTCCTCAGTAGGTGAGGAAAAATATCCAATGGCCTCTCTTGATGACTTTGGTGATGATGAAAGAGAAGTACTATATTCGTCCTCCTCACGAAGAGATAATGTTGCCTTTTTTCAATTAGAAGTTGTGTCTTCTATTAGAGGGCTATTTCCTCTTTTATTCTTTCTCAAGACTTCAAGTTCAGATTGCAAGATTTTCTTGTCACTCTCCAGTGCTTTCACCGTCATTTGTAATAGGGTATTCTCTTGCTAACATTGGTAATTGGAATCCTTGAGTACCTTCAACCTTAGATGCTGTCTCGAGTTATTTCCCATTTTGTACCTGAAAAGAGCTAGTATGCTCTGATACCAAAATATGATCTGAATGAGGAATGACAGGATCTTTCCTAACTCTTGACATAATATGAATGGAAAGAAATCAATTATTGAAACAATTACTTTTAAGTGAATCTAATTGTTTATCATAAAGTGTTTTTAAGTATAATACTGTTAATGTCAAGGTTTAAGAATTACGCATCATGCATAAAAATAAAACCAAAAAACAGACAAAATTCGTCCGTCCTGGACTACATCTCTGGGTCTGCTTCAGAAGTTTGCGTCCGTCGTATTGATAAAACCAAGAGAAATATGACTACAAAGATCTATTCATTGACAAGTGCCAAGTAGCACTAATGATGTTGCAGAATGGAAAATCTCCTGATGAGGCTTTATGGATACAAACTCTTTTCTTTGGCGGGTCTTCAATTGACTAAGAAAATCCGATGATGAAGAGCACACTCTATCTGAAAGACTGAAGCATATGGACCTTTAGCACAATGGCAGTTGAACTGAGCTTTTGAATATGGAAGTGAATCTTTTTTTTCTACAACGAACTTCAATACTAAAACTATGTAGGAAAATGAGCTCTCCTACTCCACAATGTACCTGCAAAACCAAAAACTCTCTACCAAGTGTTTTAGTGCTTCAAAAAAAAACTTCTTCTTCTTGTTTTCGAGAAAATCTCTCCTTACTCTCATTGGTCCTTACAAAGCATTCCTTTCTATTTTTATAAGATGAGAGTATATTAAAATGGCATTAAATCCTCTATCTTCACATCTCGAAGATTTATTGGTTTTCCATTTTTAACATTAATTTAATGGGTCCTTATCCCTTTCCAAGAAGATTTTTTATCATGGATTCCCTCGAAGTAATCCACATCATAATCTGATATAATTTCTCCTAGGTTTGCTTGACACCTACTGTCTTAGGCTAAGGTATTAATTTAATACAGTTTCTTATTTATGCATTGAAACCCATTTATAAACTTTATATTATATCTTTAGCCCCGACGGCTAGCTAACCAGGCATACATTTATCCATGATGTGTGATCATGCTCCATCATTGGCTTCAGCTTCGGTCGAGCCCGAAAATTAAGGTCAACCATTATCCATCACAGTTGTTGGCTATATCCGTTCACATGTTATTTAAATCTTGACGCGGTTTGTTGGCGGTCTGGCAAGCAGTGCAGATAAAAGGATCTCTGACATGTGATCGGAGCCTTGCCTAGAGGTCATGGCTTACTCCAGTGGTTCTAGCTTTACCCCACAGTTCCGGCTTAACCTTAACTGCTGATGCCTGATCACAAGCCCATGGTTACGCTACCATTACTGTTTGCTAACATTTTCGTTGGGGTTGACTATTGCATGTTCACATAGAGTGACATTTCCTGACCTGGTCTTCTTGTTGACAATAGCATAAAACATCTGCGGTTTAACCTTTCTACATTCACATATTTGTTGTTTGAATTGACGGCTTACAAACTCATGTTCATAGAAAACCAGATGGTTTTTTTTGCCCGTTCACATGGAACTTTGACACAATGGTCCTGCTGCGGTTTAGACTTACGCGGTCAACTATCATTACATTTGTAATGATTTTACATAGTTTTAAAACCCAACAGCTATAGTTTTATAACATTATATTAGTCATAACTTCAAAAACTTATTTGTTTATAGCATATTTTTAACACCATGTGACCATTCATTACTTAGATACTTTAGGACTTAAGCATTAGGACTTAGACTTGACAACTAGGTTTTAAGTGTAGTCCTTTTACCTTAGGATTTAACCTTTAGGTTTACAATTATGACATAAAACTTTTTACACCATCATTGCGCCTTGATATAGTCACTTAGGGATTTTAGTCTTTATCATTTGTTTCTAAGACTAACACTTTTTCCTAACACTAACATTGATTTAGACTTATAGTGCTATTTTTTTAGACTTAGGATAGTGTTTTCCTTAAGTATTTACATGAACACAACTCTTTACAATCATGACTAATGCACTTTACTGTTTAAATGACACAGGTTGACATAATGATGAGTTTTCTTATGACAACAGTTTTGACTTAGAAAAAACATTGATAATTGTTGTCAAAGTCCCCGATGCTAATGTCGAAGTTGATGACGAAATTTTGAACTTGAATTTCCTACTCTCAGCAAGAATGTTGAATGTGACCATCTTGGTTGCTTTCCAATTTCGACAAGATTCTGCTAGACGATTTGAGTCGATGAATCCTTGTTCATATGACAATCTTGGTTGAAACAATTTCAACTCAACGTGTTTATTACAAAATTGATAATTAATTAATTCCAAATGACCATCTTGGTCATTTTGTGATTTCGATACAAACTTCAAAATCCAAATTGGATCACATGGGCAGGAGTATAGGAATAATAAAGCATATGCCAATAGATGTCATGGTGGGCACAGGTCGAATAAGGATGACATGGTTAGATAGATCTTGCATACTCCAGATAGGAAAGGTGATGGACATAGGTACTATTTTAGTTCTGGTTCTAACAGACACGGTGATCATCATCGTTATCACCCTTATAGCAATAGTGAAAGGGATACTTTCTATATGAGTTTAAGAAAGAAAAGCCACCTAATTTCGATGGATATTTGAAGAAGTTAGAGGATGCATAAGCTTGGTTACTTGGGATGAAAAAGTTCTTTGAGTTGCATGAGTACACAGAGAATATGAGGGCCAAAATAGTTATTTTTAGCCTCAAAGGGAAATCATACATCTCATGGGAAGATGTAAAATGAGTCAGAGACATCAGGATAGAAAAATTTGTTGGCATGCATTAAAGAGACTCTTTAGGAAAAAATAATTGTCAGAAAGGTACTACGATAGTAAATCCAAGGAATTCTATCAGATTAAGATTGGATCAATGATAGATAAGGAATATATGACCAAGTTCCTGAGGATCTTGAGGTATGTACCGTATCTTAAGGATGAAAATGCTAAAGTTTAGATATTTGTCAGTGGATTTCCTTTAGCATTTAGAGATCAGATTCAGAGTGATGAGCCTCGGTCACTTGAGGAGGCTATTGGGAAACTGAACCATTCTTATGAGAAGTGAAAGCACAAGACAAAATCTGAACAAGGATGGAAAAGGAAAGGTAAAGGTAAAGGTAAATAAAAACCCAAAAGAATAAGGCCTTAGAATGTAGAAGAGAAAGAGAATTTTGCACCATACAACTAGTTCAATGTAGTTAGCCAAGGACATGGGTAACAACAACAAAATAGAGGTGATGGTATAGGATGGGTGGAGTGTTGGGCATGTGGTAAGGAACATATTAAGGGATATTTTCCATAGAATTAGGGTTGTAGGCCTCAACAATATAGTGCATAGGAGGCACAAAATTTTGGGGATGTTGGGAAAAGCATTCCTCATATCTATGCAGCACTAGATAATATGCAGGAAGATCACCGGGAATGTATCATTGAGATGGAAAATAACCTTTGTGATCAATTTGTTTCTATTTTGATCTAATCTTGATATAATTATAGTTATTTTAAAACTAACTTGATGGATAAGTGTCATTTGAATAATGGCGTGCATGCAAAATATTAGATAGTTAAGCTAGCTACATGTACAAATAATAGAGTTGATCATTAGGTAAGAGCTTGTGCTTTTGAATCGAATGGTATGCCTAGATCAACACATTTGAGTGTATTACCATTGGAATCATACAATATGTTGTTTGGTATGAATTTCTTGTATCTTCATAGGACCATAATGGATTGTTACGACAAAGTCATTGCATGCTTGGATGAAAATGGAGACCAGAGAGTCTCACAGGGTAAGAAGAAGGAAACATAAGTTAGAATGGTAAAATATTTGCAGGAAAAGTGCAGTCACAGAAAAGGGCATTTGTTATGTAGTGCACATTTCTAGTGATAAAGGTAAGGATGATGAGGAAGCAAAGGTATTGAGAAAGTCAACAATTTTATAGTAGTTTTAGGATGTGTTTCCAGTACATATTTCATAGTTTCCACCTCAGAGGGAAGTAGAATTTTTTATTGAGTTGGTACCTGGGGCAACACCAACATGAAATAAACTGTACTTAATAAGCACTCTAGAGTAAGTAGAGTTGAGTTGTAGTTAAATGAAATGCTTGAAAAGGGATATATTAGGTCAAGTGTATCACCTTGGGGTGCACCTCTATTTTTTCTGAGGAAGAAGGATGGTACTCTAAGGTTATGCATCGATTATAACTAATTGAACAAAAGGACCATCAAGAAAATTTATATGTTGCTGAGAATTTATGACTTATCTAATCAGTTGAAGCAAGAAACAATGTTCTCAAAGATTGATCTAAGATGAGGATATCTTCAGGTACACATTAAGAAAGAGGACATTTACAGGACAAAATTTCAGACTAGGTATAGGCATTATGAGTATGTTGTAGTTGCATTATGTTTGTCTAATGCTCTAACTAATTTTACATGATTGATAAATAGTGTCCTCCATCCTTATCTAGAGAAGTTTGATATTGTATTCATTGATGATATATTGATATATTCTAAGAAAGTGGAAAAACATTTCAAGCATTTAGTAGTGGTATTGAGATTGCTAAGAGAGAATCAGTTGTACACCAAGTTTAGTAAATGAAACTTATTTTAGAAAAAGTACTTTACTTGGGGCATGTAGTCTCCAAGGAAGATATAACAGTGGATCCAAAGAAGATAAAGGCTATTATGGAGTGGGAAACTCATATAAATGTGGATGAGGTAAGATCATTCATGGGAATAGCAGGTTACTATAGGAGGTTCATGAGTGACTTGTCTCGAATTTTGTATCCTATTACGTCACTATACAGGCAAGGTAAGAATTTTTAATGGACATAGGAATTTGCAATGAGTTTTGAACAATTGAAACAATTGTTGAGAAATTCTCCAGTGTAAAATATTTTTGATCCGGGAAAATAATTAGTAGTATATACAGATGCTTGCAAGAGAGGAATTTGTGGAGACCTTATGCAGTAAGGACATGTAGTATGATACGAATCACATAAATTAAATGAGCATGAGAAAAATTATCTGACACGTGATCTTGAACTGGAAGTGATCATCCATGCATGAAAGATGTGGAGGAACCATCTTCGTGTTAGGAGAATCATATTGATCAATGATCACTGTGGGTTGAGATACTTATTTCATCATCCTAATTTGAATGTAAGGAAAGGTAGAAGGTTGGCCATGATTAGCAAGTTGGAATTTGATATGAGGTACATCAAGAGTAAAGAGAATAGGGTTGCATATTCTCTTAGGAGGATACAGGTGAATCATATATCATTTATGAGTTCTTATGGGACATGCTTATGGGATTAGATCATATAGGTAGGAAAACATGATAGCAAGTACATGGAGCTTAGGCACAGGTTACTTTAGAGTATAGGTACAAGTATAGTTAGTGGTACATGTACAGGTATATGTAGTGGTAGAGGTACAAGTACATGTATAGGTAGTGGTAGAGGTACAAGTGCAAGTATAGGTGCACGGGATTTGAACTATCATCTCACAACAAATGGCTTGATCAGATTTAGGGATAAGATATATGTGAAAGACTGTAGTGAGCTCAGGCAAACTATATTGAGATAATTTCATGTGAGACTATACTTAGGGCACCTAATATATCAAAAGACATCGAAAAAAAGGAATAAGTATTATTATTGGTCGAATTGAAAAAGGATGTTGCAGAGCTTTTCGCTGGATGTTTGGGATATCAGTAGGTAAACACAAAGTGTAAAAATCGAGAGGATTAATATAACCCATTTTTATTCCGAAGTGGAAGCGGTAGGGCGTTTCCATGGCCTTCATCATAGGTATGTTGAGGACATCTAGACAACATGATTCCATTATGTTTGTGGTGGAAATGTTGACTAAGGTAGCACATTTCATTCTAATGAAGACTGTGTACTCAGGTAGTGACGTGGGATATGTATTCATTAGATATGTGTTCATATTTCATGGTGTTCTAAAGAATATTTTTTGTGAGAGGGATGTTAATCTCACTTCCCTTTTTTGGAAGGATTTTTTTGCAGGTTTAGGTACAGAGTTGGCTATCAACATAGCTTATCATCTGCAATCATATGGAAAAAAAGAGATGGTCAAGAATATATTTGAAGACATTTTTAGGATGTATGTGATACATGATCAATAGAGGATATGGGAGGAGTACATTCCATTGGTTGAGTTTTATTACAAAAATGGTTACCAGGAGTCACTGAGAATGAGTCCATTTGAGGCATTGTATCAACATAGTTGTAATACTCCAATCAGTTGGAGTGATGCTGTCAACAAGGTATTTATTTTACCAAACATGCTGGCATCAATGGAACAGGAAATGCAGGTAATCAATAAGAATCTAAAAGTAGCATAGGACATGCAAAAAATTTATGCAGATTCGAATAGGTTGTTTAAGGAGTTTCAGGTTGGGGAGCAAGTGTACTTGCACATCAAGCCGAAGAATAGCTCCTTATGGATTGGATCATGTGCCAATTTGGCACCTTGTATTTATGGACATTTCAATATTATTTAAAGGATTGGACCAGTAGCTTATGGACTTGCACTGCCTCTGACAGTGAAAGTGCATGATTTTTTCGATGTTTCATTGCTTAAGAAGTATGCTAAAGAATTTGACCATATGATTGATTGGTATGTATTGTAGGTGGAACCTAAAAGAGAATTCCAACTGGAACAAAAATTTATTTTGTAGAGACATATTGTCATGCTCTCTAACTATGCAATCGAGCACGTTATGGTGTAAGGTATGTATCCTGCTTTATTCACTATTTGAGCCAATGTTTTCTTGGCATATGTTTTAATGTGATGTTTTTTTATCTTTACATATGTATATGGATGTAAATACCTCCATGAATTGTATTATAAAGCTCTAATAAGTAGTGTGGGTGTAATTCCATTTTGTTTACCATGTTGTTATGTTGTCATGCTGGTTTTCTTCTCAACAGGTTGATAATTGTAGATGTTGCAATGATTTGTACTATAATTTTCCATCATAAGTATGTTTTTCTTTCAGCAGACTTGTCGGTTGTAGGTGTCATTGAACACCAAAAATGTTGTGCAACCAAGGTGGGTGGTTTCATAACACTGGTGAAAATTCCATATAATAAAAGCTAATAAAGGGAAAATAATAAGCATGGTTATGGGACACATATTGGAAGCTAAATGTTTGGAAAAAAGTCAGTGTGGGTGTTAATTTGGTTAATTGTGGATAAGGAAATTGAAAAATGCAATGGAAAACGATTTGGAAAGGAAAAATGGAAATTTTTACATTTATTTATGAAAATAATGGAAAATAGGAGGAAAGGAAGTTGAAAGGTCACATGTTGCATGTGAGGAGTAAAATGAAGGAAACTAATGGGAAATTGAATACAATAGAAGCCTCATTAATTAAAAGTCCTCTGAGGATCAATTGGTGACATTTTTTTAGTTCATTTTTGGATCTCTCTCCCTATTATCTCTCACACACTTTGGGGCACTCATATTTTTCTTCGATCACTTCAACATTGGATCAAGAAAAGAAAATATGTCAAAGAGGAAGAAAATATAAACCAAGGAAAACAAGGATCAAGATAATACATGAGGATCATTTGCAGGTATGAATTTTCATGTATGATTTCCTTGCTATTTTTGGCATGCATGGTTATGCATGTTGTTAAGGTATGAAAGGTGTATTTTTAACTCTTATTTATCTCACATTAATTATCAATCCAAGTATGATTTTTTATTTCAAGAGTGTACTCAGTCTGAGGCTGTAATTCAATCTAAGAGTAATGATTTCCAATATGCAGTACAGTGTTATAAATACAAGAGTAAATAGATGCTTGGAAATGAAATCTAACCACAGTGACATGAAATTACATGATCTGAAATCTAATCATTCACTCATAAATCATTAGTCAAGGATGTAGTAGTAATAACACTTTCCTTTGGCAACTGATGTAAATGAAATCAAATAAGAACAAGACAATCAATCTAAGAACGTAGGTAGAAATAACCAATGTCCTTTACAGTTGATGATTTTACACTCCACACTAAATCAATTAAATGGAAATTGAACTAAATCACTAATGCTGCTAATGAAAGTAAACTAGGCAAGCTCTCAAAAGAAAAACAAAACTCTTTGCATGTATGAAATAAACTATAAACTAATTAACTGAAATGAACGGCATATCTTTTTTACTGGAATTGAACAGCAATAGAAATGAACAACAAACTCTATCTAATGGAATTGAACAACAAATTCTATTTAACAACAAACTCTATCTAATGGATTATAACAACAAATTCTATTGAAAAGAAATCTGAAATGAACAGCAATCAGAACCGAACAACAAATGGAATGGAACAACAACTGGAATGGAATAGAATATGTTGAAAAGTGAAGCTCTGTTAAAGAATAACAAGATAAGTTATACAGGGATCAAGATTCTTGTTAAATTGGAAAGGAACGACAACGCAATTCAACAATTCAACACACCAAGATTATAAAGCAATAAAACAGTAAACTATTAAACTTGAAACTTTAATGAAAATAAATGAAAATCGTCACACAACTATAATCGCAAGATAATAATACAAAAGAGCAAGTGGATCCACCAGGGCCAGGCCCTTAGCCACTAGGGAAACACCGCTGAGCTACTCCAGAGTCAAGTGATGGAACGACAACTAAATCATGTATTAATCATGCATAACAACGTTTACAAACAGTCGTTCTCTGCTTGAATCACGAGAGTCAATGAAATTATAGAATTACAAAATAAGTTTCAATGGTAATGGTTCTATGAGATTTCTACACGCACTGCCTTTTCTAATAACTCGGCAGACAATACAAGAAACAAAGATAAATTTTGAACAAAGATCCCTCAGGATCCTGAGGGATTCGCTCTATTTTCCTCTTTTAGCTAACACTTCGTCTTCTTGTGTTGTAGCCATGTTGTTCCTTGCATTTCTTTAACTATGTGTTCTGATTTCATCTTTCTTGTCTAGATATGGCCCTTTTCTGGAGGAACAGCAGCTACTCCTACTTTAGCTTTGCCTTTCGAATGGTGGTTTCCCACTTCATTTGTTTCCTATTTAGAGTAAAAGAAAATCATTAGCCAATTTCACAATAAACATTAATCTTTGCAATTCTATCATAATCCTTCAATATATCATCTTTCTAGAATAAAAAGAGTTATGTTTAAAGGAAAAAGATAAATAAATACATGGTGAATTCATACCTTTTCCAATGCTCAACACACCCCCCTGCATACCCTTTTTCATGTCCTCATGAAAAACATAGTTTACATGTAAAGCAGTTAGAGAATAGGCTGGAGAGGGTTTTTCATTAAGAGGTCTAAAACCATGATTTGTAGCTAAAGCATCAAAGATATGCCGTGTATGTCCTTAAGGTAATTCATATTTGGCTTTATAGTCTACTGCAGGATACCAGATAATAGGGCTACAATATCTACAACCCAGCCAATACAGGCCTTCCCTCAGGATGAGGTTACTATAGATAACCAGGCGGTTGGCAGCTAACTCAAATTTTTTGTAATTGAATGGCTCTTTGTCTTGAATATTCCAATTGGAAATGTTCCATCAGATTTTAGCTGCTACTATGGCCTGGTCTCTGATGGATAGAAAATATTCTACCCCATCTAGGATAATTGCTTTGTGTATGGGTCCCAATGTTTGGATCACACCCTCCTTTGTCATTAATCTTTTCTGCCTAGCCCACAATTGTAATGGGTGTCTCGGTTCACCCCTAACCCAAAGGTCTAACCCATTTTCTTGGCTCTGAAAAGTGTTATAGGCCTTGAGCCATTTTAACTGGTTAACAACAAATGAAATTAATGCATGAAATTGGATATCGCCCACAAAAGGGCTGGGATTTGTCTCCATTTCCTCAGCTAATATAAAATTGTGCAAATAAAATTCATAGAGTAGACGCTGGACTTTTACTCCATAGAGTTTGCAGCAGATTATAAAATCACTTACAGTTTGTAATTATATAGGTTTTCCTACCTTAACAACCTTAATTTTTAAGTGCAAATATCTTTCTAATAAAAACAAAGCATAATTTTTGGCAGGGCACCTACATGCTAGGACATATGTGTATAAAGAACAGAGAGTATCCATTTTCTTCCTGACCATTTTTAATCTATTACTTACCTTTTCAACTTTCTCTTCTACCTTTCAACATCTATCGAAACCTTCTGCCTCTGATGCATTGATTTCCTTTAATTGCTACTGTAATTGTTGGTATTTCTTTTTGGGAATAGTCTCTTCTTTGAGCTTTTCTCTAGCCCTCTAAGCCTGTGCGAGATCCTCTTGGACTTTTGCTATACCAGGGTCTTTTATCAAAACGTTTTTGGGTTGAAGATCTACCTGGGTTTTCTTATTACAATGTCTAGTGCCTAAATTTTGTGTCTCTTTTTTGGCCATACTGCTAGAGGACAGTGCCTCGGTCTGAACATGTTTTTCACAGACATGTACATTTTCAGTTTGGGCAACTGCGTCCGTAGTAAATACCTGCTATTCCTTGTTATCTTGAATGAATATGGGCTCAGTTTGAGTCTCCATGGCCCTTGTATTATAGGGTTCCATTTGGATGGCTGCATTATTCGTTTTTAGGGTTCTTTTAGAGACCTTCCCCTTTTTTAGCACCCTAATCCTATGCCTGAGTTTCTTTACTAGTTTTTGGAGCTTTTTCCATTCCATCCACAGCTTCTCAAGTTCATTTGTCTTATTCTTCTTCTTGGAAGGAACAACTATTCCTTTTCCTGTACTTGGTTGCTCAGCTAGGGTTTGCTCTCCAGTGGTCGTGCCTTCACCCAAGCTTGCTTCTATGTTTTCTGTTTGGGACACTTCCTTAGTGTTCCCATGCTCCTGGCTACATTCCTCGAGGGAAGTAACCCTAGTTGGTTCTGCTGTTCCCTGAGGGTTTTATTTTTGGAACAATTCTTCGGTGTTCACATTCTCTTGGCTACATTCCTGAGGGGGAGTAACCCTAGTTGGTTCTGTTGTTCCCTAAGGGTTTTCTTCATTAGGCATTTCCTCGGTCGTATCTTTGTCGGTAACATCTTGTTCCTGTAATTGGTCTATCTCAAAGTTGAGGTTAAGCGGACTGTGAGGTTGTATATATTCACTCATATTGGCCAAAATTTGGTCCAAATGGTCCTCCTGCAATGGATTCTATGGTGGACTTGCAATGGAGGTTTCGGAAGGTTCTGCTTCCTCTCCTTCATCTTCACTGGTGTGATTGCTTTCTTCCTCTTCACCGGTGTGGTGAATTCTTTCTTCTTCACTGGTATGGTGACTTCCTTCTTCTCCACTGGTGTGGTGAATTTCTTCTTCTTCCTAATTTCCTTCTTCTTCACCAGTGTGGTGACCTCCTTCTTCGAGTTGCGGGGGTTGTTCATCTTCCAAAATGGGCAATTCTAAGGGTTGGCTACTGCTACCTTGAAGACTTCCTATCATTCCCCTACTTATCCTTAACCTGGAGGACTGTCTATGCTTTAAATTTTCTGTTGCTGTGCTAGTAACTCTTTTACATTTTGGGGTAGGTAGGTCTATTCCTCTATCAATTGAGAATATCAATTCTTTCCAACTATTCTGTTGCTGGGCAAGGCTGTAACTCACTATTAATCGGATTAAACAATGGTGGCTTACCACCGTTGCTATATGATGAGATTTTCTTATGCTCTGGGCAGCATCATGCAATAAGAAATTTAAATATGCAAGAAAATTTATAGCACATTTATGTTTTAATACTGCTAATAACTTAAGGTGGTGTGGTCTTACCACATCCTTTCTTCCATCACATGTAATGTAGCTTTGTACTACTTTCGCCAGTTCTGTCCATGGTTCTCCCAAAGTTTCCGGTTGGACTCCTTTTCCTTTGACGACCAAGGTTCACCCTTCGTCCTGAAAGATGTTCATGGCTTCTTGAAGTTTCACTTTTTTATGGGTCCATATGGGTCGTTCTTCTGGTAGAACGAATACCTCGGCGATTATTGCATCTGTTACTGCTATTTTCCTTCCTCTTACCATGGAATTGCCTTCCTGGAAGTTCTACAAAAATTCAATGGCCACCGTTTCATGAGGTTGCTGCAGTCGTGTGAGGTAGGTAATCCATCCTACTCTCTCCAAAATTTCCCATGCAGCATTGGAAAATGCTAGCACCTATGGCTCACTACGTACTACTCATCCTCCCATTCTGTCTGCACACTGTTAATTCTTCACAAATACACATAAATGGTAATGGAACAACACCTTGTGTATATCGGCACAATACCATTAAACTCTTGTTGTTTCCAAGAATTTGATGAACGTAGGGATTCGATGCACATGCAGGCATATTTAAAAGGCATCTGCGCCCCCGTAAAAGATGATAGGTCACCCTCGACCGACAAATAGAAGAGAAGTGTACTGCACAGTAATTGTACATCATGGAAAGGCATACATACTTATGATATGATCAAAAAATTATCGTATTACTGAAATCAATGCATATTTTGAAATCGTGAGTAGATATGGAAATGTTTATGTAATGATTCGAAAATAACAGAAAACGATAGCTAATGTGAAAAAATTACTTATGTAGTCATTATCCACATAAACCATTATGATCGATTTATAAATAAATTTCATGCATAAGAGGTTCTGAACAAAGGGTTTAGGAGCATACTCTCTTTTGATATTAGATAAAGATATAAGAAAAGGGTTTATCATTACTATTGATTTTTGAAAAATATGACTCCAATACCATCAGCAGAGCTCTGTTGCCCATAGGTGTCTATAACCTTGACAAATTTTCTTTCTCACCCTTGGAACCATTATCCTTTATTTATGCCTTGGGAAGTGATGTGTGATGTCATGATGGAGGCCACTGTGCTGGCTTGGGAACCAGATGAATCACAATGCCATTCACTAGGAAGGAGTGAAAGGTGGGCAGGCCGGCTTGTGATGAGACCTCCTGTTCCAAGGACTTTTTATTTTTCTGAGTTGTCCATTGGATCATATCCCTAGTGTGGTGGCCATAATGGGAATTCCACTTCACTGGTCCCTTATGATCATGGTAGGTTGGTTCTTGACGAGATCCCCTATCCTCCATCTACCATATCATATAATTGTCAGTAATCATATAGAGATTTTTTTTCTTCTTTTTTCATGTAGCACTTCTCTATTTATGTATAGAGGATGACTCAACACTCCTTAAGAGTAGGGATGGTGGAAGAAGTCTGAACATCTCAATAGAGAAAGTATTCCCTTATTATTATTCAATAAATAAAAATCAAAGAGTGTTATGAAGATTTAGGGAAGAACCAACATGATAAAGATAACCAATCATATTAATTTTAGTGAAAATAAAGACAACAAAGTGATATAGATGGTTGTGTCCTTTCCTTTTTTTATCACTACAAAACAATTTCTTAAAAATCACAATTTATCTTGATTTGCTAATTCCAGTAACCTATAATTTTTGTGTCCTTGCATAAATTGTATGCTTGCCTTTAAAAGAGTCATGAAGAATTCACAAAAATCCTCAAAATGTTGTTCTAAAACAAGAAAAGTGCACTCAAAAAGTGTTGTTCCTTAGATGGAATAGCTGCTATTCCTTAAGAGGAATAGAAAAAACAATCTGCGAAAATTTTTTTCCTTTTGAAGGGAATAGCATAAACAATCGGAAAAAAAAATGTTGTTCCTTTTGAAAGGAACAGCAAAAACAGTCCACAAAAACGTTGTTCCTTTGAAAAGGGACAGCAAAAATAGTCGGAAAAAAAAAATGTTGTTCCTTTTGAAAGGAACAGTAAAAACAAGTGGGAAAAATGTTGTTCCTTTGGAAAGGAACAACAAAAATAGGTGGCAAAAATTGTTGTTTCTTTGGAAAGGAACAACAAAAACACGCGGAAAAAATTGCTGTTCCTTTTGAAAGGAACAACAAAAAAAGCAGCAAAAATTGTTGTTCCTTTGGAAAGGAACAGCAAAAACACGTGGCAAAAGTGATGTTCCTTTTGAAAGGAACAACAAAAACAAGTGGCAAAAACTGTTGTTCCTTCGGAAAGGAACAACAAAAACACGCGGCAAAAGTGTTGTTCCTTTTTGAAAGGAACAACAAAACTATTGTTCCTTTTTAAAGGAACAGCAAAAATAATCAACGAAAATGTTGTTCCTTTTGAAAGGAACAACAAAAAGAAACACACAAATGCGTTGTTTCTTAAGATGAATGGCTGTTGTTCCTTAAGTGGAACATCAGCTGTTCCTTAAAAGGAACAGCTTGAGAGATAAAATCTATACAAAAAACAAGAAAAGTAAAAATAAAATCTTATGTACAAGTTTGAAAATAAAGGAATTATTCAGTGGATGGGTGCTGAGGATTTATCTCCCTCAGCAATAATCGGCATGGTAGAATCTTCCCGTAATTGCTGGTAAAAGGATTCCCGATTAAGCGGTTTATGGTAAAGTCGTACTCAATGACCGTTTGCTTTGAAAGAATGTCCAGATCCATCAATGGTAGTCAATGTGATGGTTCCATTGTCATGAAATTTCTGTATCTCACAGGGTCCAAGTCATCGTGTCTGGAGTTTTCCTGGTAAATCCTGAAACCTGGAGTCATATAGGAGTGCCCAGTCTCCTTCGTGGAAGATCTTCTCTTTAATGAGGGTGTCATGCCATTATTCTCTTTGTCGTTGAATTAATGTAGTGTGCTAGAAAGCAGAGAGGTTAATTTCATCTAACTCGTTGATTTGGTGTAATCTTTTCACCTGGGCTTCATTTAAGTCCAAACCCACCTCCTGGGTTGTTCTTAATGTTTGAATTTCAAATTATATTGGAAAGATGGGTTCTTTTCCAAATACTAATTGATATGGTGAATACCCAGTGGTATTTCTCCATGTTGTTCAGTAACCCCACAAGGCCTCCAACAATCTTAAAGCCCAGTCACGTTGGTGTGATGCAACTGTTTTTGTTGGTATAGATTCTATCACCTTATTCGTGCTCTCTACCTGGCCATTTTACTGTGGGTGGTATGGGGTTGTGATTTTGTGCTGAATGTGGTAGTTGTTTAATGTTGCAGTGATTTTATTACCTACAAATTGCGGTCCTCCATCTGTAATTACATGCCTAGGGAGGCCATATCTCACAAATATTTTGAAAATTAATTGTATTACAGAGTCCTCTGTAGCTCTTGGAAGTGCTTCTGCTTCAACCCATTTAGTAACATACTCTGTCGCAACTAGTATATATGTTTTCTAATTTGATGGTGGGTTAATAGGACCAAAAAAATCGAGTTCCAAATGCTCAAATGTCTCAACTACTAACTGTGGGTTCAAAGGAATTTCATCGGACTATCCACGGCGTCCTACCCTTTCGTAACTATCACAGGCTTGTACAAACTTCTTAGCATCTTTAAAAATTGTAGGCCAGTAATAGCCTGTTTGTAAACCCTTGTGACCAGTCCTGCGATCTGCAAAAATGTCTGCCACATGGCCCATCGTGGCATGCTTTCAGGATGTCAAATATTTCGTCTTCTCAGATGCATCTTCTGATGTGCATATCTACTCCGGTATGAAATAGGAAACCCCCAATCCAAGAGAATCGGTTGCTCTGTTGGACTATTTGTTTTCGTTCATTGGGTGTTAGATGCTTAGGTAATTTACCTACTGCTAAAAAATTTTCAACATCAGCATACCATGGGGTTCTGGCAGTAACATCAAACAAATTTTCATCTGGGAATTGATCTTTGACTGCTGCTACGTCTGTTGATTTTGGCATTCGTGAGAGAAAATCAGCTACAAGATTCACTTTTACTGGTTGATCCTTTATTTTGATGTCAAATTCCTGCAATAGAATCAATCATATTGTTACTCTACGATTTGTAATAGGTTTATTTGCTAAAAATTTTATGGCAGAGTGATCTGTATATAAAAATATAGGATACCCAGTTATATAATGTCTAAATTTATTTATAGCATGTATTAAAGCTAAAGATTCTTTCTCAATCACAGTATAGTTTAATTCAGCAAGAGATAGATTCTTGCTAATATAATAAATTGCAGATGGTTTTTTATCTTCTTCTTGCCCAAGGACTTCTCCAATAGCTGTGTCTGAGGCATAAGATGAAATTTGGAATGGCGAATCCCAATTTGGGCGCTTTAGCACTGGGGCTGTTGATAGAAGCTTTTTCAGATCCTCAAAAGCATGGTCACATTTATCTGTCCTATTAAAATCAACATTCCCTGTTAATGATTATAGAGGTGCGGCTATTTGAGAATAATGCTCTATAAATCTTCTATAATAACCAGAAAATCTGAGAAAGCTATGTACCTATGTTTATGTGGTGGGAGTAGGTATTAACAAAAGTATCTCAATTTTAGCTACATCTACCTGTATTCCAGCTGCTGAGATATAATGACCCAAGATGAGTCCCTCAGTCATCATCATGTGGCACTTCTCATGGCTTAAGCAGAGTCTGGTGTTAATACACCTTTGAAACACCTTTTCCAATATTTCTAATGCTGGCTCGAAATCATCTCCATAAGCTATAAAATCATCAATATATACTTCGAGCACTTCATTTATTATATCTAAAAATATGCTGATAATTTACCTCTGAAATGTAGCAGGGGTGTTGCATAGACCAAACGGTAAAACCCTTTAAGCAAATGTCCCCCAAGGTGATGCAGGGCAAATCTGCAAACCTAGAATCTTAGCATTAACTATGCATATGAAAATTCAATTTATAATTTCTTGCCAATCAAATCCACTCACTGGCAATTTCACTCATGCGGAAGCTATGGTTATAAAACTAAACAACCATGATTATAGAACCATTGGAATAACCCACCATATGATTTTTAATGCACCATTGAATTTCAAACAAATTCCAATATAAGCTTCCCTTTCATCACAGAGTTATAAACTCATAATTTATTTCGCCCACAACTTACTCTTCCATATTAGAATTTTGGAGAAATTTAAAATATTAACATGATTTAACATTGAGTCCATAATCACAGTTCGACTTTAATTAAACCTTCAAATCGACAACACACAACAACTTTCATACCTTTGCATCGTTCATCATTCAAACTTCAGTCTCCAATTAACTTCTGCGCTATCTCACCTTTGACTTCTGCACTACCAATTAGATCTTTGAACAAATGCAATCTAACTAAGTTTCGATCGCTGCTTTCTCTAAGATGTACTTTCCAACGGATTCAAATTCACTCCCTCCTTTAATATGCTGGTTACCACAAAATTATGCTGTGCTCTGCAATCATATATTCGACTGGATCAAACCCTCTTGGCTCAGATTAATCAATAAGTTGATTAATGGAATTCTATTCAACTCAGAACCCTGTTGCTTTTATGTTGAATCTACTCCTGCAAACAATGTCGATTCAACACTGTCACTCCTGCAAACACTGTCTTTCCTGATCTCGATTTCAAAAAATCACACATTTGACCATGTTAAATAATCATCATTGAGAATCGTTTGTAAACATTATTAAAAAGGCTGAAAGATCATCGATTCCCACGTGCTGAGGCTATAGCACAAAATCAATATCGATTTTCCCAAATCGAATCATTTCATCAACAAATTAAATAGCATAGATCGGATACAAATCGATTTTCAACAATTTAAATATAGAGTTCCATACAACCAGAACCGTTCTTCCTCCAGCATTAACCAAAATCGGAACTCTCAAATTCCATTAAGAAAATGTCAATAGATATCAATAATAATGCGATATGGGTTTCAACAAAGAATCAACATCCGTTATTTCTATCAATCTCTATACAGCACCCCATTCTGCAAAGAATTTTTTCTTGTGGCTTCAACGCGTTAAACTAATAGTGATTTCTGCAATCGATTCACTATCGATTCCACAGGCTTTTGACACCGCTTAAATTTATAACAAACCAAACCCAAAGGAATAGTGTCATATTCACTGGATTCAACACCAAAATCACGAACCCAATGCATTGGAAATCAACCATTCACGTCAAGATTCAATGCCTCCTACGTTCAACGATTATATATTACAGTTTTCATACAAAATCAATGTAAATTCAAGCACATCGAGTCACTTTTTCACAATATTCACTTCAACAACATGGGTCATATATCCCATCAATCTTATTCATTGAAACACAGAGAGAATTAAATTTAATTTCTCCACAATATAAAACTCAAAAAGAATCGAACCATCTCTTCATACATTGAACACAAATTCAATAAGGGCGTAAACTCCACAAATCAAATTATGCATTAATACATAGTACTTACATAATAGTTTTTCCTCCTTGGCCTGATTTTCAACCATTGGCCCTTTACAATTTCCCAAAGGCTTCCAAGTAGAACCCTTGCTCTCTACTCACACTCTCGCTGATCTCAATGAACTTTTAGGCTTGATAATTTATAAAAAATTTAAAATGATCGAATTTAATGCTCAATCCCTTCAACTTCTCAACAAATCCCCAAATATCTCAACACCCCTAAAAGATAGATTTTTATCCCTAAAACCTTGCAACTAAATCTATCTTAGGCTTCCTAATTATCTCTTAGATATTTCTCATCTAATTTCTCTCATGTTTTCCAGTTGTTTGGAAACATTTACAAATTCTCACAATATAATTAATCACTCAAAAATAATATTAATATTTACATGAAATTAATAAATTCTCAAAAACATGAGACCCCTAGGTTTAAAAAATACAAGGCATTTTTCTGAGCTAATGCTCCTGCATCAGACTCCCAAGGTTGAAAATGATCATGATCTCCTGATCATGCGTTTCAAATCTTTATCCACCTCGATCCCACACTTTGTTCTGCAAGTCATCATCTGCTGTCATTTTCTTCTTTTCTCCAGGTTTCCATATTTTGTTCTACATCCTGCCTCCAGCTATGCTTTCATACTCTGCTTTTGTCTTTCCCTTGCTTAAATTCTTCTGATTTCTTGCTATTTTCTATTGTCTCTGAGACACCTTCATCATCAGTCTTCTCATGTGTTCAATCTCTCTGTCCAACCTACTGCTGTCTCCAATTTCTGTTATTTCAGTTGCTGTAGCTGATTTTTCTGTCACTGCTCTTCTTGCTGCCAACATTGATGTTGATGCTTTCAATGTTGCCTTAGTTGCCTCAGGTTTTAATCCTGCAGATGTCACCCCACATGTTGCTTCAACTACCACCATAGATGTTGCTGCCTCCCAAACTTCCTGTCCCTCTGTAACATTCTTTGGCTCATCACCTACAAATTCTTTCTCTGGTTCAAATGTCTCCAGTAAACATTTCAACCATTTCTCCTCAAGCATTTCATCAACATGCTGCAAATTAGTTCCAGCATAATCTTCGTCTTCCCCTTTGACAATATTCAGTAATTGTCCATCATCATCTTGATTGATTCTGGCAATCAAATCAAGTTCTTCAAACACTGTAGCAGTTCCAAAATTTTGTCCACCAGTCTTCTCTTGGCTATACAGAAAATCCAACTCTCTCTTGTCACCCATGGTAACAAGCCTCTACATATGAGACATGACTGTCTCATGTTCTTCCTGCAACAGTTCTTCTTCTTCCAAGACAATTCCAAGTGATGGAGTGTCTTTTGCATCACCTGTAAACACAATCAAATTGTCAGCTTCAAAATCACAAGACCCAATGGTCTCACTTGTTAATTCCGTCATCAAATTTTCTCTCTGTAGCTCCAAGTCTTCTTCAGGACTCAAAAAATCTTTACTGGCTTTCTCCTCAGCTTTCTCTAGCAACACTTCAGTATGCTGCTCTGGGTTTTCTTCCAACTCCTTTGTCAGCACATCAGTATGCTGATTTGCATTCATCATGAGACTATCAGCTAGTCTCTCCTTCTTACCATCCTCTGAACCATGACTGTTATTCATGAAAACTTCCTTACCTTTCTTCTTCAGCAAATTATCCTGTGTGTAAGTTCTCTGCCTCTCCAATTCTCTTCTTTGAAGATCTAGTTTCCTATACAATTCAGCAATTTCATTAGGAGTAGAACTTGGAAACTTCACACGATTTTCCATACCTTCACCAGCTCTTGACCAATCATCAGTTGGTCCTTCTCTCTCCGCACCAATATTCTGATTAGACTCCTTTGTCTTCATTTCCTCCTGAGATCTTACTATCTCAGCATCGATCTGAACAGACTTCAGATTCAATTCTCTCTCCCGCTCTTTAACAAACTTTAAATCTTGCTCATCTCCCTGTACTGTACCTGAAAACATACAAAACTCATTAGTTTTAAAACCACAAGACTTTTTAGTCTTGAATGCTTCCTCCAATACTTCCTTCTGAACAGATCTGTGTGTGGAATCTTCAAATTCCATCTCTGGCACAAGAAATCTAAGTTCCTCCTTCAATAAGGCAATCACACTTTGCCTCAAATTCATCTGTAATGGTTTCCAAATCACTCTCTTTCCCTTCAGTGGAAAGATCCATCCTCCTTTCTGATTTTCCTGCTCTTGCAGCCATTCCTGTAGTACCTACAATTGTACCTTCATTACTGCAATTTCTCCTTCTCTGACTTTATCAGTCATCTCACCTTTATGGAATTCCTCTGAACCTCTTCTCTGATCCTCCATGATCATCTTCTCCATGAGTTTCTCACTCACCATGAGTTGCACTAGCCTCTGCAATAGCAAGCTCTCCTGCTGCCCCTTACCTCACCAATCCGCTTCACTGGACCTGGTCTTTTGGTAAGTACTGGTTCACTGCCTCTGGAACCTCTTGAGAACTCTCCTCTCCTCTCTCTCTAGTCTATCTCTTCAACTCACTTCCTCTTCAGGACACTGAAATTTTCCTTCCTATCCAGCCTTTAGCTGAATGTTAGGTTCACTGCCATCATCTTGTCTGCAACCATAATCTTTAATCACAAATTTCAAATCAGAAAATCATCTCACCTTTAAGATCTTGCATGATCTTGTCCTCCATTCACTTCTACAATCATGTTCACTGCAATTGCGTAGCTTTCATATCATATTTAGAATCATATTCAAATAAAACACTCTTCAGTTCTCAACAGAACCTTCTTTCACTCATTCAGAAAAAACAAACATCTTTAATTTCAACAGAGCCTTCCTGCTCTGGTACCAAAATGATGCGGGGAAAACCTCCAAACCCAGAATCTTAGCATTAACTATGCATATGAAAATGCAATTTATAATTTCTTTCTAATCAAATCCACTCACTGGAAATTTCACTCATGCTGAAGCTATGGTTATAAAACTAAACAACCATGATTATAGAACCATTGGAATAACCCACCATATTCTTTTTAATGCACCATTGAATTTCAAACAAATTCCAATATAAGCTTCCCTTTCATCACGGAGTTACAAACTCATCATTTATTTCGCCCACAGCTTACTCTTCCATATTAGAATTTTGGAGAAATTTCAAATATTAACATGATTTAACATTGAGTCCATAATCACAGTTCGACTTTAATTAAACCTTCAAATCGACAACACACAGCAACTTTCATACCTTTGCATCATTCATCATTCAAACTTCAGTCTCCAATTAACTTCTGCGCTATCTCACCTTTGAATTCTGTGCTACCAATTAGATCTTTGAACAGATGCAATCGAACTATGTTTCGATCGCTGCTTTCTCTAAGATGTACTTGCCAACAGATTCAAATTCACTCCCTCCTCTTAATATCCTGGTTACCACAAAATTATGCTGTGCTCTGCAATCAGATATTCGACTGGATCAAACCCTCCTAGCTTGGATTAATCAATAATTCGATTAATGGACTTCTATTCAGCTCAGAACCCCATTGCTTTTACGTTGAATCTGCTCCTACAAACACTATCTTCCAATTCAACACTGTCACTCCTGCAAACACTGTCTTTCCTGATCTCGATTTCAAACAATCACACATTTGACCATGTTAAATACTCATCATTGAGAATCGTTTGTAAACTTTATTAAAAATACTGAAAGTTCATCAATTCCCACGTGCTGAGGCTGTAGCACAAAATCAATATCGATTTTCCCAAATAGAATCATTCCATCAAAAAATTAAATAGCATAGATCGGATACAAATCAATTTTCAACAATTTAAATATAGAGTTCCATACAACCAAAACTGTTCTTCCTCCAGCATGAACCAAAATTGGAACTCTCGAATTCCATTAAGAAAATGTCAACAGATATCAATAATAATGTGATATGGGTTTCAAAAAAGAATAAACATCCGTTAATTCTGTCAATTTCTATACAGCACCCCATTCTGCACAGAATTTTGTCTTCTGGCTTCAACGTGTTAAACTAATAGTGATTTCTGCAATCGATTCACTATCGATTCCACAGGCTTTTGACACTGCTTAAATTTATAACAAACCAAACACAAAGGAACAACTACGTATTCACTGGATTCAACACCAAAATCACGGACCCAATACATTGGAAATTAACCATTCACGTCAAGATTCAATGCCTCCTATGTTCAACGATTATATATTACAGTTTTCATACAAGATCAATGTAAATTCAAGCACATCGAGTCACTTTTTCACCATATGCACTTCAACAACATGGGTCATATATCCCATCGATCTTATTCATTGAAACACACAAAGAATTAAATTTAATTTCTCCACAATATAAAACTCAAAAATAATTGAACCATCTCTTCATACATTGAACACAAATTCAATAAGGGTGTAAACTCCAGAAATCAAATTCTGCATTAATACATAGTACTTACATAATAGTTTTACCTCCTTGGCCTGATTTTCAACCATTGGCCCTTTACAATTGCCCGAAGGCTTCCAAGTAGAACCCTTGCTTTCTACTCACACTCTCACTGATCTCAATGCCATTTGGGTCTTGATAATTTATACAAATTTTAAAATGATCTAATTTAATGCTCAATCCCTTCAACTTCTCAACAAATCCCCAAATATCTCAACACCCCTAAAAGATAGATTTTTATCCCTAAAACCTTGCAACTAAATCTATCTTAGGCTTCCTAATTATCTCTTAGATATTTCTCATCTAATTTCTCTCATGTTTTCCAGTTGTTTGGAAACATTTACAAATTCTCACAATATAATTAATCACTCAAAAATAATATTAATATTTACATGAAATTAATAAATTCTCAAAAGCATGAGACCCCTAGGTTTAAAAAATACAAGGCATTTTTCCGAGCTAATGCTCCTGCATCACAAGGATGGGTAAAAGTAGTATTATCTTGGTCTTCAGGGGCGACCTGAATTTTATTGTATCCATTGAAGCCATCTAAGAAAGAGAAGAATTTCTTCCCTGCTAATGTATCTAATACTTGGTCAATGAAAGGAAGGGTAAAGTTGTCTTTCTGGGTTGCTTTATTTAGTTCTCTATAGTCTACACATATCCTCCACTTCCCATTCATTTTTGGCACCACTACTAGTGGAGAGACCCACTTGCTATCAGATATTGGATAAAAAAATTTGACATCCAAAAGTTTTTGTAATTAAGCTTTCACAATATCCTTAAGGTGAGGGTTTAATATTCGTTGGGGTTGGCGAATGGGTCTAGCATATTTTTCTATATAAATGTGGTGTGTACATAACTGGGGATCAATTCCTTTCATGTCTTGGTAATCCCATGCAAAGTCTCCCTTATATTTTTTTCAATAGTTGGACCAACTCCTCTTCTTGTTCAACACTCAGATTTTTGTTAATGTTCAAAGTTTTTCCTGGCTCAATCTCTATAGTTTTTCTATTGTAAACAGAAGTGGTAGGTATTGATTGTTCTTGGATGTCTTTCAAAGAATATTATTCATTATCAAATTCTTCCTTGGTCATGTGACATTGCAAATGGGATCTGATTTTTGGTTGGTTGATAAAACTGTTAATGTTGTCATCCTCTGTTTGATCTTTAAAGTCGAGGGAATCTTCTATGGTTAGTGGTGATATAATGTTTTCTATAAGATATGATACAGGCTGTCTCTTTGTTTTTATTATTGTTAGGCTTGGTTGGGCTGGATGGTATAAAGCTAAGTTCTTGACATAACTCGCTCTAGTTATAGTCATGTTTCCTTGCCAGTAGCCAATGTAGGCATCAACAGTTGCCAGCCAAGGTCTACCTAAGATCAAAGGGTGTCCATCTAGCCGGTTTTTGGGGTTGATAATCAGGAAGTCAGCAGGATATTCCCAGGAGTCTACAGATACCATTACGTCATGTAGTGTGCCTTTTGTCTTGACTACTGATTGGTCAGCCAGTTCCAATAAGGTTCTTGTTGGATCTAATGATGTAATGCCAAGTTTTTGACAAGTGGTGGTTGTTAGGATATTAATTGCAGCTCCCAAATCAACTAAGGCATTTGGAAATGATTGTCCATTAATTTTCACCGTAACTATAGGGTTTCCTGGGTCCTCATACTTTACAGGTGCTTCCATTCCTAATAGTAAGTCAGATAGAGTGCCGACTACTTGGAGAGTTGGGTTAGTTTTTTTTCTCCTCTTTGGCTTCTTTATACATAGTTCTTTGATGGTTTTTGCATAAATGAGAATGTCCTCGATAGCTTAGAGGAGTAGGATTTTTATACACAATTTTTTCAGTTCTCCCAGAAGATCAAAATCAGGATGTTCTATTGGACGAGGTATGATTAATCGTTCTGGGAATGGTGGAGAAGAGGTGGTTGCTTGTTCATGAGTTTGTTGTATAACCACATTCTCCTTTTGGAGTGTTTGTTCTGAAGGTAACGGATTTTAAACTTGAACATTTTTGTCTCCCTCTGATTCTATTATGCGCCCAGACCTTAGTTGAAGGTCGTTGCATTCCCTTAACTCAGTTTCTAGTTCTGGTGCTTCGATTATTTGAACAGATTCAACTGGTTTATTATTAGGGTTTGGGTTGGGTTGGGCTAGGAGTTGTGGTCTTAAGTTAGTCTGGGGATTTTGTTGCAATGTATATGGTGTTGGCAGTGTAGGTGGAGGGAGAGGAATCATTCCAGCTGGTTGATTCATAGATCTTTTCCAGTTTGACTGCCAGGTCTGACTCTGCGAGGTGGAGGAGGACCATTGTGTTGGATATGTATTATTTTTCCAAAATGGTGAACAGTAAGGAAAATTTGGCCAATTGGTTTGATTTGTTTGATTTGGCCATGGTGGTGTAGGAAATGGTTGTTATGGCCAACTGGGAAAGGGTGGCTAATTTTGCCACATTCCATTATATTGCTGAGCATTATACTGAGAGACTAAAAAGAAGAGGATGGATCAATGGGAATACTTGTTTGTCGTGGTTGCCATTGATGGTGCTGATTGAGTAGATGTACCATTTTTGTTTCTTCTTCCGCTTCTTTGTAAACTGCTTTGAATCCTGGGAGTGAGGGTCAAATTTCTATTGAGCGATATTTCGTGCAGATGGCACAGACTTGGACTGTATCCAACAGGCACTCTTTATGGCTATGTTTCTTTCTGCATCTAGGGCAGAATATTGCTAAATTTTTTTCTGCTTCTGCTTGCTTCTTTTTAGCTTGCATGATATCAAGCTGCGTTTTCAGAGTCCCTAGAATATCATTTCTGAAATCTTCTAGTAGATTTCCAATTTCTATGCAGGTTATACGTCCACCAGAGGTCTTGCTATCCCTTGTGGTCATTTCACGTTCTGCTGGTTTTAGTCTTGTGTTGCCTTTTAAACTCCTGATACATAAATTAATAATGTCAGCAAAATTTCCTGATATATATCACCTTTTCCGATGATGTTTAATGTTTCAACCCATTGTTCCTTCATCCCTTTAATTAATGTAGTTTTTAACACATTATCAAGGAAGGGTAAAGATGCATAGGGTGATCTATGGAGGTTGTATTGAAAGCGTTCTACATATTCCTCGAGTGTTTCATTAGGTTTTTCTATCATTTGAAATATTTCATCTTTTAATTCCCTGGACCTACGATAATCCTGATATTTCTTTAGAAAAGCAGCTTTCATATGATCCCAGTCATTTATAACACCTCCACCTAACCCCATAAACCATCGTAGAGCTGCTCCTTTTAATGTGGAAGGAAATAATTTTAACTTTTGGGGATCGGTAGTATAGTCATACCCTCTGCATAATACATCGAATTCAAACACAAATGCATCTGGATCTTCCGATGTTAAGCCATGAAATGTAGGAATATGCTGAAGAGGAATGGCCTTCGTAGGTGTATTAACTGCAGTGTCCACACTGGGATATTGTAGTGTGGAAGTTTATTGAGGTAATTTCCGGTTCTGGGCCATTTGATCAAATATGTGCCAATATCCTTCTGGGATTTCTATGGAATTATTCCTAGGCTGACTAGAAGGAGTAGGAATGACCTTGACAACACTTCCTTGGTCTAGAATAATGAGTGTTCCTTGCTGACCTAATATCTGAGGAGATTCAAGTCCTTTAGCTTTGTTTTGAATGATGTTAACATCACTTCCCTTATCTGGGCTGCTCAATGTTTATATTACTTCAAGAGGAGATTTTGGTTCTTATGTTTCCCCAGTTTCTCCTCCTCCTTCGCGGAGATTACTAGAGTTCCCTTCTTGCAGAGAAATTAGGTAAGAATTCTCAATTTATTTTGTTTGGCTATGCACCTCAGCAAAGGCTATATATGGTGACTCTATGGCCTGAAGGGAGCTGGTAGGTTGTATAGAAGTAACTTTTCTAGGTCCTTCTGATGGCTGAGATTTAGCTTTCTTAAGGATTTCGTCGATGAAAGTTGTTCGTCCAAGGGTCACCAATCCCTTAGGTTTTTTGGGTCTAGGAGAAATTTTGTTCTGTTTATATTTTCTAGTCATTCAAAAAAAAGAAAGCATTCATTCCTACCTATAAATTTCACTCAATTCTGCTGTGAAGTGGGCCGATGAACGAGCATGTTCCTCGCTCGGTACACAGGTTCTTACCTTCTGTTTTTAATTCCCAGTTCTTCCCTAGCAGAGAAAATCAAATGTACATTACTCTTTCCTAAATAGCTACACTCTCCCCGGCAACGGTGCCAAAATGTTAAGGTATAAAAGGTGTCTTTTTAACGCCTATTTATCTCACATTAATTATCAATCCAAGTACGATTTTTTATTTCAAGAGTGTACTCAGTATGAGGTTGCAACTCAATAGAAGAGTAATGCTTTCCAATATGCAGTATAGTGTTATAAATACAGGAGTAAACGGATTCTTGGAAATGAAAGCTAACTACAATGACATGAAATTAAATGCTCTGAAATCCGATCATTCACTCAGCAATCATCAGTCAAGGATGCAGTAGTAATAACTCTTTCCTTTGGCAACTGATGTAAATTAAATCAAATAAGAACAAGACAATCAATCTGAGAACATACGTAGCAATAAACAATCACCTTTACAGTTGATGATCTTACACTCCACACTAAAGCAATTAAATGGAAACTAAAATAAATCATTAATGCTGCTAATGAAAGTAAACAAGGCAAGCTCTCAAAAGCAAAACCAAATTCTTTGCAAGTATGAAATAAACTGTAAAATAATTAACTAAAATGAACAAGAGATCTATTTTACTGGAATTGAACAGCAATAGAAATGAACATCAAACTCTATCTAATGGAATTGAACAACAAATTCTATTGAACAACAAAATCTATCTAATGGATTTGAACAATAAATTCTATTGAACAGCAATCCGAAATGAGAAACATTCAGAACAGAACAAAAAATGGAATGGAACAACAAGTGGAATGGAACAGCAGATGTTGAAAAATGAAGCTCTGTTAAAGCATAACAAGATAAGTTATATAGGGATCAATATTATTGTTAAATTGGAAAGGAATGGCAACGCAATTCAAAAATGCAACACACCAAGATTAAAATAAATAAAACAATAAACTATTAAACTTGAAACTGTAATGAAAATAAATGCAAACCGTCATACAACTATAATCGAAAGATAATAATACAAAAGAGCAAGTGGATCCACCAGGTCCAGGCCCTTAGCTGCTAGGGAAACACCGCTGAGCTACTCCAGAATCAAGTGATGGAAAGAAAACTAAATCATGTATTAATCATGCATAACAGTGTTTACAAACAGTCTCTCTCGGCTTGAATCATGAGAGTCAATGAAATTATAGAATTACAAAGAAGTTTCAATGGTAATTGTTCTATCTGATTTCTACAGGCGCTACCTTTTATAACAACTCGGCGGGAAATACAAGAAACAAAGATAAAATTTGAACATCGATCCCTCAGGATCGAAATATCCTGAGGGATTCGCTCTATTTTCCTCTTTTAGCTAACGCTTCGTCTTCTTGTGCTGTAGTCGTGTCATTCCTTGCCTTTCTTTAACTATGCTTTCTGATTTCATCCTTCTTTTCTAGATACGGCCCTTTGCTGGAGGAACAACATTTACTCCTGCTTTAGCTTTGCCTTTCAAATGATGGTTTCCCACTCGATTTGTTTCCTGTTTAGAATAAAAGACAATATTTATCCAATTTCAAAATAAACATTAATCTTTTCAATTCTATCATAATCCTTCAATATATCATCTTTCTAGAATTCATACCTTTTCCAATGCTCAACGCATGTGTGTTCTTGGATCTCTTATTGTCATTGGCATGGGCTTTCCTGGGTCTAACAATGTTCTTCAGCCTAGCCTTCAAATCTTTAGATAGCCATGTTGTGATGGGGTTCGCATGTTTTGGGTAAGCTAGATTGTTGGTTGCATTCAAAACAGAGTGAGGTGGCCTCTGAAAGAAAGGAAGCGTGACATACTAATCCCTTAATCGAACTGTGGATTGTGGTAAAGACTCTAGATTGGTAACCCAGGAATGAAACTATGGTTTGCATCAAAGCTAGATATCATGTGCCTTGGTGGGTATAGGAATCCTTGGTCGATGAATGTCGGGGTATATGGTAACTCCTAGAGGTGTGTGCCCTTGGTCACCCCTCATGATCTGGTGGGGATTATGGTAAAGCATAGAGGATGGAGTCTTGATCAGGCCTAGGAATCAAAAATCGGTGAATGGAAGGATATATGATCAATATTGGAGACTAGAGTCTCGATTAGGCTTAGGTATCCTTAGTTGTTGTATGGAAATATTTACAATAAATCCTAGAGACTAAGAGAGATGAAAAATCTTCATAGTCTACGTGGATAAATCTGGCGGCATCCATGCTTGTTTAGGGCCTATTGATTCAGTGGGGATTATAGTAAATCTTGGTTATATTAATGAGGATGAGGTGGTTTAGCCTCAGGATGCCATGGTTTATTTTGGCTATGTGTTCCACATTCATGGTTGCAATATGGAATGAGGGTGATTGGCTCAAAGAAATATTTGGTTCAGCCAATCTATGGTCAGGTCGTACGTGGAAGTCACAATTTTTTTTGGCTTATGTATTCATTAATAATATTTCCTTCTCCTTAGTATTTCATGTGTAAATATATTCATTCATATGTGTCATTTATGGTTGTTTTATCATTCTTATTTCTATTTTTTATATGTTTGTTATGAGTATCTTTTATGATAGTGATGATGTGTGGATCTCATCATGTTTTGAGTTGTAAATGAATGAAAAATGAATATATGAACTAATATATGATAATGAATCAAATGTGATACGACATCAATGCTTCTTAGTGATTCTTAGATAATTATGATACCCATATGCTCAAATATATTATTTTGACCTGTAGAATGCATATTTGTGGTACGCTTAATGAAATTATTGTCATTGCGGGTAGGTGTCTAGTCAATTCATCAATAAAATGTTTGCATTAGTACCTTCGACTTAGTTTTTTTTCAATGTTGAAATTTTCATGGAGTTCTGGGCAGTGTCCTAAGTTCTAGCCCTGAAAAACTGACACAAATTTAGGGGTCACTGGCACATAACCATTTTAAATTTTCCATAGTCACTGGATTTCCCTTGTTGTGGGTGTGAATGGAGGCCTAAAGTCACATGCATGGCTTGTCAAGGGAGAAACTATGGTTTTAGATTAGTGAAAAGTTATTTTTCCTCAGGGGTTGGTCACCTGGAAAGGTTGGTTGGCTCCTAGAGGTTTTTTAGCATGTGTGGAAGATTACCTGGGCTTGTTTTCTCAGCTTCACTTCCTTAACTATACATGGGGACTTGAATAACATCATAGTAGTATATCGTCATATGTTTACCCCAGTGGACCACTTATCTTGGGTAAATGTGGGAGGAAGGTGTTACATGACACATATTCAAAGATGAATGTTCAGAAAAACATCCTAGTGGGTGTCACTACAATTTATTATGGGTAAGGAAAGTGGTAACGGCAAAGAGGCATTAATTGGAATTTATTTATAAAAACAAAGGGAAATAGGATAAAAGGAAGATAAAATGTCATAGGTTTGGATCAGAGGAAAATTCAAGGAAAAATATAGGAAAGTGAAGAAAATAGAAGCCTTAATGATAAAGAGGCATCTGACATGAGCAATTCACATCTTTTTGACAGTTAATTTTTGGATCTCTCTCTATTTTCTTGTACTATTGCACACTTAGAGAGGTCTTGGAGTACTCTATAATTTGAGAAAGGAAGGTAAATGTAGAGCAAGGAAAGAAAAGGAAAATAAAGGAAGTTTGGATCAAGTAACTTCAACATGAACATTTGGAGGTAATAGGTTGCATGTATGATTTTCTAGCTGGTTTTTGAATGTTGGTACACATAATTATTCATTTGGTTCACTTGTTGTCATAAGCATGGGTTTTGTCATGTTTGAAAATGGTTTCTGCTGAAATATATAACTAGTTTTTTTTCTTCATAATGACATATGTAATCATGATTTTATGTATTTTTTGTAAATAGAAAAATAATTTTATTATTGTTATTCTTGAGGCATGGATTTCATCTCAAGGGAATTTATTTATAGTTCAATGACCGATTGAGTGCTTCTAGGGATTTTTATTGAGTTTACAAATCAATTGAATAATTTTCATGCAGAGAACACCCTTTTGGGCATGTTAATATTGTAAAGAAAATATTTTTTGAGTAAAAATAGAGTCAAAGTCCCTCCAAAACCTTCTCATACTGCTACAATCAATTCAGCCCTCAAAATGAGCAAGTCATCCTATCTATAAGGACAAGTTGTCCTATTAAAGAAGTCAAGGAAGCTTATATATAAAAACGTTCTACGTCTTTCCAAAGGAACATAAATCAACATCCAAGAATAAGAAATATGTGTGAAAAAAGGAAAAACAAGAAACCTTTAGATAGAGAAAAATAAGAAAAAGAAAACTGGAATTTTAGGACTATTTGTGTGTGCACCTTAACATGACACGTTCAAAGAGATTAGGGCTTCTATTCGTTGTAAGAAGACAGTGCTACATCAAGAACTATTCATTGGTGCCAATAATACTTTTTATAGAACATGTTCACAAGAAAGAAAGGAGACCAAGCTATGTTCAAATAAGGTGTACTTCTCCATTTTCATCTAAAACATACTATCCTAGGGTTTATGATAAAGGGGAGCGAAGTTGGAGGTCAAGAGAGGCCATAAATTACAGTCAGGGTTCAAGTCTCGGCTCATGATTTAAAGACATATTTGAACCAAAGAGACATGTGTTCACTTTTTCAGAAGTAAGGTCTCCAAGAATAAATATGAATTTGTCTTGGATGAGTCATTTTTCAAGGCTCTTAGGTCTTAAAAATTTTAATTTGAATTTATATAAGTAGAGAATTTTTCTTGTGGGGCTTCCTCTCAAAAGAGAGGTTTTTGACCTTGATCTGAAATTGGTGGCTGACTTGTTATGCTATGCACGCATCTTCCACTCAGTTAAACAAATTAAGATCTTGCTTATACTTGATAGTGCAGAATTGAATAATTGGATGAGGTCTATGTGATTTAAAATATTTTAGGGCTTATGTATGAGGAATTAGACCTTTGTTTTTTCTAATTAAAAACATGTACAGGAAGCATAAATTGTAGCAAACTAATCATCAACACATAAAAATTTAATAAAGGAGTTCACCTGAATGTCGTGGGACACGTCTCCTTGAGCATTTGTCAATTGACTTGCCTCTTTGGGATTAGGATGGAAATTTTCTCTTAGAAGTAACTAATCAATTCCAATGGTTTTTTGAACTGAACCAATGGGTTTACAATACCATCACACCCCTGTAATGCCTGCAAACTCTCTGTAAATAGACCTATGCTCCCTTTGACTTGACCTCTTTTGTCGGTGCCCTTAAGCTTCCCTGAGCTTCTCTGTGGAACCAACTCCATTATAATTCCTTTTCTGTCCCTAAAACATTTTTTTACTATCTCTAGCACATATCAATCATCCAAAATAGGTGGTTCATTCACTCAAAATGACCTCATGCTCCCCGTTCTATGCCTCCAACACCTGGTGGCACTCGGCTCCTGAAACTTCCTTGCGGCTTATTCAGCTCTACAAGTATCCAAATGGCTCTGAAAATCCATCCATTGGAGTAAGAATATCCAAAATAGTTATAAATGACTATTCATTTGCTCAAAAGGGCCTCTGGCTATGCCTCCAACACCCGGTGACACCTTGTGGCTTTGGGCTCGCTGAAAACTTCTCTGAAGAATATCAGCCTTAAGAAGTATTCAAAAGATTCTTAAAACCTGATCAATGGATTCATAAGTTTCAATATAGTTATAAATTACTATTAGTTTCCTGAGAATGGCCTCTGGCTACCCTAGCTAGGCCTCATTCTCCTGCTGGCTCCTGCTGGCCCAAAATGTTTGAGACATACAAAAATGACTATTTTTTTTCTGAGAATGGCCTTTAGGTGCCCTGGCTAGGCATCATTCTGCTGCTGGCTCCTGGTGGCCCTTATGACCCTCAGAACTTCTCTGAAGAAAAATCACACTCAAAAGTTCTCTGATGGCTCTGAAAACCTTAGCAACAACTCCAGAATGCTCCAATTAGCTAAGAATGACTCCATGTTCACTTAGAATGGTCAAAACTTAAGTCTCCAACTCATTTTCCCAGTAACACCTAGAAAAGGTCCACTAATTATGGAGGAATCCACTTAACTGGAGTCAATTTGGAAAAAATCCGCACAGAAATAGCGCTGGCTAAAAGTACGCTAGTCTTAACCATAATGATAAATGTTTCGGTTGGGTGGCTGGACATATTTCAACCCCAAACCTGTGGTTACCGTTATGGTGGAGT
Organism: Pinus albicaulis; assembly: GCA_034641835.2. Taxonomy (NCBI): domain Eukaryota; kingdom Viridiplantae; phylum Streptophyta; class Pinopsida; order Pinales; family Pinaceae; genus Pinus; species Pinus albicaulis. The sequence continues at coordinate 331,284,714 of CM076577.1, read as the reverse complement.
GGAACTCCGCTTAAACCTTGGGATAAGGTTCCAGAACACGGAGTTAAAGGCGGAGTTAAACGAAACCGTCGGTGGTTATAACGGTGCCATGTGATAAGAATAGCCAATGTTTAATGCTATGAATAATCCTGGTGATTAAGCTGACTATTATGTTGTTTGTTGTTACGTTATGTGGGAATGTGACCACAATCTATGGGACTGCTGGCAGGTTGGGACTGTCGACAGTCCCAAACCCACAAATTATATTGCAACCAACAATAAATGAAACTCATCGACTATGAAGGTTCAAAAACACATGCAGAGCGGGTGGTTAACACTTGGGCGTGCTCTACCAGAGGTCACGGGTTTGACACGTATGGACCCAAACCAAAATTTTGTTCAACCTTCCTGGGCCACATGGTGGCCTCCGGGCCTGCCACGTGGTGGCCTGTGATTGGCCCAAAAAAACCATTCAACAATGAAAAGCTAACACTTTTCCTCCAACAACTAGACTAGAAGGAATATTCTGGGGAATATTTTGAGGAATATTCCAAGGAATATTCCCTAGAATATTTTTTTTTATTGACTGTACCTTTGCCCAATCAACCCAGGTCAAATGTCAAAATTTGTAGTTTACTAGAATTTTCAAAATGTGATAAATTATTCATACTATGTCATTTTTTCATACCATTCACGGCACCAGAATCAAGAAAACGAGACCTATCTGGTCGCTCACATTTGACACACTTTTAAACACTTTGAAATTTGAGCTATCAATTAGGTCCTAATCCAAATCTAATCACTCATCACCTTTGGGAATCTTTTGGACCCCAAAAGACTTGATTACCTGTTCAGTATATGAGAGTATAGCTCCCTCACCTTTCCAACCTCCATCCACTTTGCCTTGCTTGTCTTAGTGCATTTGAGCCCCAACTCGAAGGTAGTCAACGCTTCCCCTTTTTGATACTCTTGTCTTCCTGTCAAGAATTGTATCTTCTTTAAGATCATCAAGAAATTTCTGGCGAGAAATATTCAATAGAAGGTAGCTAAACATCATTTCCTTGATCATCGATCAACTGTGGCTCATACAAATGTAATTTTACAACAAAAAATACATGCATACATGACTTAAATTTTCATATGTGCAAATGAATATATGTCTTACTAGGTCAAGAAGTCAAACCACTTCTTACCAAGCCAATTCCATGGCGATTTTTCCTGCTGAAAATATTTTTCTTGTGAAACATATGGTCTCACATCGATGATGGAATATTTGCTTCCATTTTCTCCAGTATTTTTATCCTCTTGCTTCAAATTCTTGTGATTATTGGTTGGATGTAGTGTCCAACATTGAGCAACGAAATCTCCCTTTTTCTGGGAATGTGTGCAAGTCTTTTTCACCTTCTGTGAAAGTTTCCTTTGCTTCAGCTATTTCCTATATGTCTTCATTCTCTTCCAGCATCTTGAAACTTTTATGGTTACAAAAACCACAATAAGAAAAAAAACTATTTCTTCCATTCATGCATGCAGATTTTTCATGCTTAACATAATCATAAACAACTTGAGTATGGGAAGAATTATACCTTGAATATTGCTTTTCATGTCCATCGTTTTTACCTTCTTGAGGAGATGAACTTGAAGAGGTTCCAACTCTCTTTTGAAGACTAACACCACTGTTCATGTCTTGATAGCTGTCAAAACTCTCTTGCTCGCCATAAGTTGCATGTCTACAAACATCTTGCTGCAACATAGGCTTCAAACAATGGCATTCATCTTGGAAAAAAACTGGAATTTTTTGTGGGTTTGAACCTATAACAAAAGTTCTTCTTGGAAACGCCTCAAGTGCCTTCATGGCTTTGGAGTTTTTGCCATAATATTGAACATAGCCTAGACCAAACTTCTTAGGCATTTCCTCAACTATATTAGGTTGAATCATGCCTTGTGCATGTTTGCCTAGACCCTTGCCTTCATGGCCCATTTTTAACATAAATTTGGATCCTATACCTCTAGTGTGTTTTTTAAATGAACCTACACATCTACCAGAAGAGGAAATTGAAGACAAATTTGAATGATTTACCTCTTCTTCAAGCATGTATTTGGTTAAGGCCTCTTGGGCATGATGGAGCTCCATCTCCATATTCATACATATTTTACACCATATCCTTTAGGATGTAAAAGTCTCGCTTCATCTCTTCATCAAATAATCTTGTAAAGGTTAAGGATTTAGAGACCTCGCTTGATGAATTTGTCATCATTATGTAAATTTACTAAAGAATTTCATTGAAAATTCATAAAGCTTAAAAAATAATTTGAAATTTTTTTTGAACAATTTGGTTGTAGATTCAAGTTCTTTTCAGTAGCTTGTATCTCTTCTTCAAGAAGTCTCTTTTGCAAACAATCCCTCTTGTGCTTCAAGGGTTGCCTTGAGATCCTTTGTGTAAGGATAATGCTTTCAACCTTCTTCCTTCTTGTCCTCTTCTGGACTTAGCTAGCAGTAGCTCCCCTTCACCTCTAGAAAACTCAAACTTTTAAGTGTCAGTCAATTTGCAAACAGTTAAATTCTTTGCACTATTAAACACCTTTCAAGTCAAACAAGAAACCCAATGCTCTGTTAAGAAAGCAACCTAGTGCACTAATACCAACTGATCTGAAATGGGTGGCTGAATTTTTATGTTATGTAAGCACCTCCCACTCAGTTAAACAAATTAAGATCTTGCTTATACTTGATAGTGTGGAATTGAATACTTGAATCAGGTGTATGTGTTTTAAATTGTTTTAAGGCTTACATGTGAGGAATTAAACCTTTGTTTTTTCTAATTAAAAACATGTACAACAAGCATAAATTGCAGCAAACTAATCATCAACACATAACAACAATTTTAATAAAGGGGTTCACCCAAAGTGGCCTATGTCTCCTTGAGCCTTTGTCAATTGATTTGGCTCTTAGGGATTAGGATGGAAAATTTATTTTACAAGTAACTACTCAACTCCAATGGTTTTTTGAACTGAAAAAATGGGTTTAGAATACCATCATACCCTTGGAATGTAAGCAAACTCTCAGGAAATAGACCTAGTCTCCCTTTGAGTTTACCTCTTCTATTGATTCCCTAAGCTTCTTTGCGGAACCAACTCCCTTAGGAGTCCTTTTATATCCCTGAAAAATTTTCTACTGTCTCCATCACATATCAATCATCCAAAATAGGCTGTTCATTCGCTCATAATGACCTCAGTCTCCCCGTTCTATGCCTCCAGCACTTGGTGGCACTTAGCTCCATGAAAGTTCCCTCTGGCTTTTTCAACTCTAAAAGTATCCACGTGGCTCTGAAAATCTCTTCATTCGATTCATAATGTCTAAAATAGTCATAAATGACTATTCATTCTCTTAAAATGGCCTCTGGTTTCTCTGGCTATGCCTCTAACACCTGGTGGCACCCTGTGTCTCTAGGCTCATTGAAAAATTCTCTGAAGCATCCTGGCCTTAAAAAGTATTCCAAAGTTTCCAAAATCCCAATAATTGGATTCATAAGGTTCAATATAGTCAGAAATGACTATTGGTTTCTCGAGAATGGCCTCTGGCTGCCCTGGCTAGGCCTCATTCTCCTAATGTCCCTTGGAAATTATCTGAAGCAAACTCACACTCATAGCTCCTATCATGGCTCTAAAAACCTCATCAATGGCTCCAAAATATCTAAAACATCCAAAAATGACTATTGGTTTCCTGAGAATGGCCTTTAGTTTCCCTGGCTAGGCCTCATTCTGCTGCTAGCTCCTAGTGGCCTTGGTGACCCTTGGAACTTCTCTGAAGAAAAATCACACTCAGAAGTTCTCTCATGGCTCTGCAAACCTCACAAATAGCTCCATAATTCTTGAATTAGCTAATAATGACTCTCTTCTCACTCAGAATGGTCGAAAATTGAATCTCCAACTCATTTTCCTAGTAACACCTAGAAAAGCTCCACTAATTGTGAGGAACTCCACTTAATTGGAGTCAATTTGGCAAAAATCCGCACAAAAATAGTGTTGGCTAAAATTCCACCACTATTAACCGTAATGATAAATTTTGCGATTGGGCGGTTGGACACATGTCAACCCCCAACCCGTGGTTATAGTTATGGTGGAGCGGAACTCCGCTTAAACCTTGGGACAAGTTTCCAGAACTTGGAGTTAAAGGCGAAGTTAAACGAAACCGTCGGCGGTTATTATGGTACAATGTGATAAGAATAGTGTATGCTAAATGCTATGGAGAATGCAGGCGATGAAGCCGACCGTTATTTTGTGTGTTTTTACATTATACGGTAATCTGACAATAATCTATGAGACTGCTCGCGGGATGGGACCGTCGGCAGTCCGAAATGCACAAATTATTTTACAACCAATAATAAATGAAACTCATCGACTATCGAGGTTAAGAAACACATGCAGAACGGTTGGTTAAGACTTGGGCGTGCTCTCCCAGAGGTCACGAGGTCAACTCCTGCAGACCCAAACAAAAAAAAACTTCAACCTTTCTGGGCCACGTTGTGGCCTCCGGGTCTGCCATGTGGCAGCCTATGATTGGCCGAAACGAACAATTCAACAATGAAAAGTTGACACTTGTCCTCCAACAACTAGCCTGGAAGGAATATTTTAGGGAATATTTTAGCGAAAATTCCAAGGAATATTATAGGAATATTATAGGAATATTCCCCAGAATATTCTTTTTTGCTGACTGTACCTTTGCCGAGACAACCCTCCTAAAATGTCAAAATTTGCAATTTACTAGACTTTTCAAAATGCGATAACTTATTCATACGGTGTCGGTTTTTCAAACCGTTCATGAGAGTGGAATGTAATGTTCCCAAATTTTCACATAGCAATTTGGAACATTAGAGTTTGCTACTTTCACTTAGGAGAGGAATAAATGGGTAAGGGAGCCAATGAACAATAAAAATATGAATAATTTCCACCTTAAGAAGGAAGGGGATCACTTCAAGAGCTGAACATTACACTTAAAAGTGTTAACATGGGCAAAATAGATAAGGACATAGTCAAGTTTGACTAAGTCAACATGCATTTTTGAGGAGGAAGAGATCACCTAAGAAAACCGGTTCAATGTGAACAAGGATCAGCTTAAGACACATATATAAACTATATTGAAGATCGCTAGTGTGAAAAGAGGCATTGGAGGTGGATTATATGACCAATTCAACAACATAGCCACAAGAGGAGGGAAGCAAGCTAGGGAAGCACAGTTTTGAAAGAGGAAGCTTCATGAAGAAGTCACCTCAACATTGTGTGGGGTCCGGGGTGAGGAGGCTCACCAACAATAAAAGGAAGGCATAGCATCAAAGGGAGAGAATTCATGTATTCAGATTTCTTTGTCTAGAGACCAATCACATACTTCATCTATTTAGCCAGAGTTGCTGCACTGCTTAGTTTAAAGAATTCCCGTGTGGGAATTCCATCCTCTCTTTGGATCAGCTTGCTTAAGGGATCAAGAGAGAAGGATATGAGCTTCATTTCAGTATTTTTCTTGGGGCCATTCATTCATATTCAGCTACAACATAGTCTCCTTCATAAAATAGCATCCTTCATGCAGAGGCAGCAACAACAGTGTTGCATCCTTTTATTTTATGCTATTTCTTGAGGAGGAGGTGCCTATTTCCCTCCGGGAGTTTTATTAGAGAGGAATTTGGCCCTATTTATATATTATTCAGCCATTATATGATTTATTCAGCCAATATTAATACAAATTTTCAGCAACTACATTATTTTCTGCAGTATTTCTTATTTCGTGCATTTTGCCAGAAAACTTGCCAGGAGTCTTGTCTCTACTGTATAAGTGTTTAAACTTCCATTTATTTACTGTGTGGTTAATTTAAACTCTATATCAGACTTATTTCATTATTTTCTGCATAAACCCTCTGAAAAATACGTTGTGCAAGCTTCAGAAAATTCTGCATTAGCTAAGTCATGGGGTTTGGGCCTTTTTGAGCTGCACCGGGACCGGGAGATCTATTTAACTTAGTAAAACAGATTTTTTTCAGATTATTTTTTGTGTGGGAGTCCCACATAGCATAAGATAAAGTATCCAACCATTATTATCCCTTAATGTTATGTTGTCTATTGGGAATAATGTTTTTGGGGCTGAAATAACTGATTTTCCCCATTATTTTGATCATGAACTGAAATATAAATTATGTTTGTAGCTCTCATTGATTTATATGTGATTCTCATACATATTTTAATCTTATTCATCATTTCAAGACTGCAATAAATTTTATGTATTTCTGAATCCCTGAATTGGGATATTACAGTGGTATCAAAGCATGATCTTTGGCTCAGCTTATGGCTTCAAGCCAAAGTGCTGAATCCCTGGAGGAGGAATATTTCAAGCTCTATATATAGATTCTGTAGATGGCTAGGTAGCCTCTGGATCTCATCATTTTTTTCAAAGGTGACATATCCAGTAAATGCCCCTGCAGTCAAGCTCCGGAATAGAATTTTGATATTCCTGAAAAAGGAACTTTACAGTAGTATCAGAGAAGAGAAGAGATGAAAAAAATTATGGAGAGGATGAACTTACTCTCATCCATTTTTAGATCCAAGAATAAAGAAGCAGAGAAATGCATTGAAACTCCAACAGGGTTTCAAGGAGGAGAGAGCTGCAGTGAAACCTTTAGGTTTCAAGAGGCAGAAAAAGATGCATGCACTTCCTATTCTCATAAGGGAGGTGAAGAGAAAGGAGACCACTTAGAGCATGAAATATGCAGTGGGTATTTGGCAAAATACAAGTGCCAACCTAGGGCTTCCAAAGAGACCCTAGATTTTTCTCAGTTTTTTCAACTGAGAGAAGAAAGAAGATCTTGCAGCAAAGTATAAATCAAGGGAAATAGATTCCTATTGTCTAAATTTTATGGGTCAACTACTGCAGGATCTTGGGCAAGAAAGCTTGAGGCATTCTTCGTACTTCATCCAGTGGAAGAGAGGGAGGTAGCAGAAATTGCAGCGCTGCACCTGGAGGGTGAAGCCAATACTTGGTGGTGCAATCCCTTAAGCCACACAAGAGTGACTTCCTTTTCTGAGTTCACTGAAGAGCTTATCAGAACTTTTGATGAAGAGAGATCGGAGGGGAGAGGGTCCACACCACCATGGGAAGAGACAAGTACCAGTGCTGTCACAGCCTTGGAAGAGTATCTTTCTACATCAACAGTTGGGGCAGCCATTACATTAGAGGGAGGAGCCTTTGCAGCTCTACAAGAGGTTCCCACATCTCACAAAGGTATGGGAAGATTTCCACTTTTACTAATTACAGCAAATCTTTCTAAAAGTTTTGGAAATATGTTTTCATATGGCCCAGGATCAAACATTGTTGATTGTGTAGAGCAGCACTATTGCACTACGCTATGCAGACTTGAATGGTTCAAGAAAAAAATGAACCATCATCCTCTTGGACCCTTGTTGTATTGCACTCAACCCTTGAGGTTGAAGTGTGATCTTTTGGGGGGAGTCGTGATCATTGTTGAGTCAGGATATGAAACATCTTGTACACCATGGAGGAGTTATACAACACTGTCAAGAGATAGAAGTAAGAGGGTTTTTCCTTCTTCACATTTGGATCCTTATGGATTCAAGATGATTGTAGACATGAGATATTCTCGAAGAGATATCCAAGGAGATGCATTTCAGCACTTCATGAGAGGAAAAGAAAACAAACTTTTTGTGGAAGATGGTAGATCTCATTGGAGAAATACCAAGATGCAGAATCATGAGAAGCATCCACAAGGATTTGAGTGGATGTGGATGGGAGGCAAGAGGCTTATGAACCACTTGCAAGTCTATGACACTGGGCAACAAGAGGCAATACTGTGTTTCCTACTCCTGAGAGAGTTTGCTCAACCTATGACATATCCTTTTCCATGGGGCAAGAAGAGGAAGGAAGATTGGCAGGATACTTTCATCATGGGGCAGCAAGGAGTGTGGATGCATTATGATGATATGGTCATTTTTTTTTCACTACATCAGTTGTATGATGGAGGTATGATGAGGCAGCAAGGTCATTTGTTGTTTTGGAGGATTTGGAGAGAGCAAGGGCAGATTTTCTCTCACACTTGGCATGATGTTGCAGGAGTAAGGGAAGGCACTAGAATAGTGCAAGGAGTAACACATCCATCTTGGGAGGATCTCTACATACATAGTAGCATTTTTGGAAGAGTCTTTGACTCAATATATGTCAAAGAATTGAGCTTTGAGTTGACAGTGGCCTTATTCTAAAGGCTAGCAGCATTGTCACTTAGGAGCTTGGATTTCTTTCTAGAGTGTTCTCAAGACCACTTCACAAATAATACACCTTGGAGGCATGTAGAAGATGGGCATGAGGAATTAATGGATGGAAGCATCCCTTACTATGTTTTGACCTTCTTGGATTGGGTTCACAAGCACAAGGAGAAAGATCTACATGCAGCATTTGTGGACTTTCCTTCCGTGCATTTTTATGCATACCATCCCTCAATGGAGGAGTTCACTTGGGAGGGAATTCAATTGAATTTATATCATCATATGGAGAGATGGACAACTCGGAAGATGAATAAAAGGTTGGCACAACCACTTCCCTACTCACTTGCAGCAAGGGAGAATTTGCACTTGAGCCATTTTAGCTCAATGACCGAAGTACGTGATGGAGGAGGTAAAATTTCGCTTTGTATTTTACACTTCCTTATCTATATGAGCAGCATATCATACCAAGAAGGGCCTTTCCTTCTTGAATATTATATTATTATGTACTTGAGGCCACTTGCAGCATTTATGATGGCCAATCTATTTTTGGATTGTGGGGGAAAGCCACATGGGTTTTGGTGTGCTTCATTGGCACCAAATTATGCTTTCATGATTTCATTTTGTAAAATGGATGTGGCAGAAAACAAGTGGATGAAAAGACACTTGTTGCATTATGTATTAAAGCAGGCAAGGAATGGCCTGCGTTGGTTCCATGTTTGGGACTATGTTCTACCTCCTTATTTTCATGTGTTTATCATTCCATATTATGCTGTTAAAACATTTATTGTAGGAAGCACCATTGGAGGAGTGGCACAAGATTTCAAGAGGCCTAATGAAAATATGATTCTTCACATTACACATGCTGCATATTTCAGAAATAACAGTGGGTAGACCTTGGTTTCCATACTATACATCTTGCCTTCAAATGAGATGACTCATTTGGGAGGTTTGAGTTCTTTGAGAAGACACCTCATGGGTGTTGGATTTGATGGGGTGGCTTGGGTATTCCTTTAAGACTATTATATTTCATACATATATCAGCAGCAGCCCCATATATCTCATAGTTGGAGAGAAAAACAACAGGAGATGTACATTTTGACTCCACACAATCAGCCATGCAGCCCAACTTTTTTACATGAGCTCAAGGTGGAAGAGATTCTTCATGAGTTGCCATCCTGGAGGGTGACTCATTTTGATTTTTTGATAGCTTGGAGAGGCGAGATTCAAATGGGGATAATGAATCCCAATCTATATCAGCCCTCATGCTTCAAGAGGACCTTCAAATAGCCCATTATTTCCCCCATGGATGTTTCATTGTCACATCATGTTAGCTATTTGGGATGTTCTCCAATAGATGGCTTGCATACTTGGGAGGAGCAACTTGGAGATAGATTGATGATACAACACCTTGATCCTTGGATGATTGCATAATATGAGGTTGCTACATGGGAGGATAGGATACTCTTCAGTCTTATCCTTGCATTTTCTTGAGGACAAGCAACATTTGGGAGGGGAGGACTATAATGTTCCCAAATTTGCACATAGAAATTTGGAACATTAGATTTTGTTACTTTCACTTAGGAGAGGAATAAATGGGTAAGGGAGCCCATGAAAAATAAAAATATGAATAATTTCCACCTTAAGAAGGAAGGGGATCACTTCAGGAGCTGAACATTACACTTACAAGTGTGAACATGGGAAAAATAGATAAGGACATAGTCAAGTTTGACTAAGTCAACATGCATTCCTGAGGAGGAAGAGATAACCTAAGCAAACCAGTTCAATGTGAACAAGGATCAACCTAAGACACATACATAAAATAGATTGAAGATACCTAGTGTGAAAAGAGGCATTGGAGGTGGATTAGATGACCAAGTAAACAACGCACCCACAAGAGGAGGGAAGCAAGCTAGGGCAGTGTAGTTTTGAAAGAGGAAGCTTCATGAAGAAGTCACCTCAACATTGTGTAGGGTCTGAGGCGAGGAGGCTTGCCAAAGATAAAAGGAAGGCATAGAATCAAAGGGAGAGCATTCATGTATTTATATTTCTTGGTCTAGAGACCAATTTCATACTTCAGCTATTTAGTCGGAGTTGCTGCACTGCTTAGTGCAAAGAATTCCTGTGCAGGAATTCCATCCTCTATTTGGATCAGCTTGCTTAATGGATCAAGACAAAAGGATCTGAGCTTCATTTTAGTATTTTTATTGGGGCCATTCATTCATATTCAGCTACAACATAGTCTCCTTTAGAAAATTTCATCCTTCATGCAGAGGCAGCAACACCAGTGTTGCATCCTTTGATTTTATGCTATTTCTTGAGGAGGAGGTGCCTATTTCCCTCCGAGAGTTTTATTAGAGAGGCCTGTTAAACACCATGTTAAGGCACACAGATGGTGTATGAGGAAGATAAACACACACACACAAGAGACTCAACACAATGAAGGATAAGCGTGAGGCTTTTCTTTATTTTCCATTATACAAAGATGTACATTTATAGTACAATGGTGTGACTCTTGGTTTCACATTCCAAGGTCACTTGGACTCCATTGTGACTTTTCGCATTCCAAACCTACCCATGTAGGATTAGGTGTTCCAACATCCCCCCTTAATCTGAAGGGGTATGTGTGAGTCCAAGAAAAGAGTTGTAATACAAATCTGCAAAGTATGCATGGCAGCACTTGGGCTGAATCAACTCTCTGAAATGTTGGAAAAAAGAGGTGCTTTTAGGATGACCACAAACACTGGAACACAATACTTGTTGCAGTTCCCGGAACTCTTCCAAAACTGGCAAGAAGCTGAAGGCTTCTGCTAGAGGAATTGTCCCTCATAAAAAAGGGAGACCTTCGACCTAAAAGAAGGGAGGTCTACTACCTGTGGTGGTTTTAGGTTGTCCACCGACCAAAGATGATGGTTTTAGGTTATCCACCAACCGAAAATGATGGTTTTAGGTTATCCACCAACCAAAGATGATGGTTTTAGGTTATCCACCAACCGAAAATGATGGTTTTAGGTTATCCACCAACCGAAGGTATGCTCATGGGCATCCATATCTCTGGCTACATCTCTGAATCCGAAATGACGAATTGTGGCTCAGGCTCGCTTGAACTGCTGGCTACAACTCTGAACATGGAATGAGAGATTGTGGCTCAAGCTCGCTTGATCTGACGTCAAAGCTTGTACATGACCACCATTTTCCCCCCTGTCAGGGACAAGGTGAGATGATGGCGAAAACTCAACTGCAAGTTTGTTCAATATCTGTGAACAAGTTCTAACATGTGTCGTAAACATCTTCTTGGGTGCTGATGCCCATTGCCAAGAAGCGATCCATCCAAGATGAATCTTGGTTCTTGCAGGAGGCTTGTGTCTGAAGCATCTGTCTGAAGAATGAGTGTGCCGACCACAGTGCTTGCATGGATGAAGATCAAAACAATGATCTTTCATATGACCAACTCGATCACAGTGTTGGCATTTTATGATCTGATGTGGAAGTGGAACAGGATCTGGAACAGCTGCAGGTGAACTGTCATACAAGAATCCGGCACTCTGAAATATGATGGGCTTTGTGTAGTCTGGAATATGAAAGGACACATCCTTGTCATATCCAAGACCAGTTCGGTGCTTGTTGTGGACAAGCTCTTCCCAAGGTCTGATGATGGGCTTGAGAAGTGTAGGTTGAACTTCTACCTCTGCATGTACATCTGCTCTAGTACAATGAATTGAAGGTGAATCAACTGAAACTTTATCTTCTTTCTTCTGATGAGAGTCCTTCAAAATCTTCTGAAGAGAAACAGGTTCAGAACGGTGACTCTTTTGCTGAAGTTCGTCTTGTTGGAGCTGAGATTCCAACTGCAAAAAATCAATATTTTCTTGTGCATCAAGCAAACAACTATGAATATTACAAAGAGCATCCTTGCTCATTTTTATCATGTTATCAACAATTGAATGAATGAAGTTATTCAACAACACTAATACCTCATTGGTTTTGGCCATTTCAACAACTTAGGCTAAAAAATGAAAGGGTGTCAGCTATAACCGAAAATGCACCCGTTTACAATGTAATGCAACAAGAAATGCAAATGACTCAAAAGAATTTCCAACTATGGAAATCTCAAAGTACAAAATCTGCTCCTCAAATGATGGAGGGTAATCAACAGTGACTTACATCAACAACTCAAATTCACTGATTCCAACTATGAATGAAGAGGAAAATTCCACTCAAAATACAATGTCGATATCTCTGCAAAAATATTTGAATGTGCAGCAAAAACACTTGTGCAAGAGGCCTTTAAGGCAGCTGAATTTTTTCTTCAAAGAGCTGTTTTCAATGATGGAAAACTTGTCTTCACATGTAAAATTCTTTAAGAAAATCACCCTTCAAATAAATGCCACAAATCACGATGTAAAATCTGCAAATTTCAGTCCATGTGCTCCTCATATGCCATTTTCCATTTTCTGCTGTTCATAACTCTCTTTTTCCTCTCTCTCTCTACTGTTTTTTTTTTTTTTTTTTAATTAATTGAAAATTAATTAATTAAAAATAATTTAATGCGAATAGTTAAAAATGGGGAAGGGAATTAAAAATGGAGGGAATTAAAAGTGGGATGGAAATTAAATGGGAGGGGAGGGGGGAGTATTATATGGGAAGAGGAATATAAAAGTCGATTTTTAAAAAAAAAAGGAGGGGCAGTATTTTATAATGAAAGGAGATATTGTAAATGAGGAGGGGCGGTATTATTGTATATTGAATATTGTATTTTGAATATTGTATTTTGAAAATGGGCGGTAACGTATTTTGGAGAGGGCGAGTGGTAGGGATCGAAAGGGCATAAGTGATAGGGGAAGGGCTGGATGGAGGAGCCGCTGGAGTGATGGCAGACAGGGGTGCCGTGGTGTGTAAGTTCAGTGGGGAGGTAGGGGGCTGCCGTGGGCAGAGGGATGGGAGAAAGAGTGTGTGGATGTCGCGTGAGGGAAGGGGAGGCCGGAGTGATAAGAATGTGGGGATGGACGCAGCGTAGAGGAGCGGTTGTAGGGAGAAGGGGAAACGCAGATGGGAGGGAGCCGTGAAGCCTGTAGGCGTGGAGCTGTAGTGTGAAGGGGGTCGTTGGGGAAATAGCGCAGGTGTGAACGTATGATGAGCAGCGTTGGAATGTGGAGCGGTGGTAGGGTGTATTGCAGAGTTTAGTGAGGTATGAGGGGGCGCTTAGCATTGAGAGAATGGGAGGTGAGGATTTAGGGTGCTGTAAGGTGGAGTGTATAGCATAGTGTTGAGAGCGTATTTTGAGAGGTGAGGAGCAGGTGCGTAGGGCCGGTCGAGCCGTGAGTAGGGAGATAAGGGAGGAGGTTCGAGTGGTGAGGAAATCGCTGTTGAGGGAGCGTTGAGTGTATGACGCAGAAGGTGAGGGCGTATAACGCAGAAGTGGGGGCGTATATGTGAGGGCTGAGTGTTAAGCAATGAGAGCTAGGCAAGGGGGCCGAAAGGCCATGAAATTGTAGGGAATTTTTTTTTTTTTTAAATCAAAACAGCAGAGGAGTAATATACAGCGCAGGAAAAATGGAGAATTTGTAGAATTAGAAATTTTCTTTCAGTAGCAGAAAATGTACTTTTTCCAGCAGTAGAGAATTGTAGAATTTTCTAACAGCAGTAGAATACTTTCTTCTTTCAAATATAGATAAGAATTTTTTTTGGAACTTATAGCAGTAGAAAATCCAAAATTTTGCAGGGATCTTCGAATGAAAAACTCAAAAATTATTTTTCATTAAAACCAGGAACCTCTTCAGAAATCAACTTTAAACAATTTTTCCAACAGCTCTCCAAAACAGAATTTAATGGGCAGAAATTACAGAAAGAAATCAACCTTCAGATGTGCAGTGCTGCTCTTCTCCAAGATGGAATTTCTGAATGCTGCCACGGAATTTGAATGCTGCTCCTCTTCAAAACCAATTCTGAATGCAGAAAAATGTCAAAATCACTACTGTAAAAACTCTCTAAATGCTGCAAAAATGCAGATATGCACAGGCCATAAACACAAAATGGCCCACTCAATTTGGAGCAGGGCCAGCAATCGCCCGCTCTGATACCATGTTAAGCACCATGTTAAGGCACACACATGGTGTATGAGGAAGATAAACACACACACACAAGAGACTCAACACAATGAAGGATAAGCGTGAGGTTTTCTTTATTTTCCATTATAAAAATATGTACATTTATAGTACAATGGTGTGACTCTTGGTTTCACATTCCAAGGTCACCTGGACTCCATTGTGACTTTTCGCATTCCACACCTACCCATGTAGGATTAGGTGTTCCAACAAGTCCTTTGGCCCTATTTCTATATTATTCAGCCATTATATGATTTATTCAAACAATATTAATACAAATTTGCAACAACTGCGTTATTTTCTACAGTATTGCTTATTTCATGAATTTTGCCATAAATCTTGCCAGGAGTCTTGTCTCTACTGTATAAGTGTTTAAACTTCCATTTCTTTGTTGTGTGGTTAATTTAAACTCTATATCAGACTTTTTCATTATTTTCTGCATAAACCCTTTGAAAAATACGTTGTGAAAGCTTCAACAAAGTCTGCATTAGCTAAGTCATGGGGTTTGGGACTTTTTGAGCTGCACCGGGACCGGGAGATCTGTTTAACTTAGTAAACATATTTTTTTCAGATTATTTTCTGGTTGGTAGTCCAAAATAGCATAATATAAAGTATCCAACCATTATTCTCCCTTAATATTACGCAGTCTATTGGGAATAACGTTTTTGGGGCTAAAATAGCTGATTTTCCCCACTATTTTGATCATGAACTAAAATCTAAATTGTTTTCGTAGCTACCATTGATGTATATGTGCTTCTCATACATATTTTAAGCTTATTCATCATTTCAAGACCGCAATACAGTTTATGTATTGCTGAATCCTTGAATTGGGATATTACAAAATCAGGAAGACGAGACCTATCCGGTGGCTCAGGTTTCGCACACTTTTGGACACTTTTAAATTTGAGCTATCACGTAGGTCCTAATCCAAATCTTATCACTCATCCCCAAAAGTCTTGAATACATGTTCAATATATGAGAGTACAACTCCCTCACCTTTCCAACCTCCATCCACATTGCCTTGCTTAGCTTAGTGCCTTTGAGCCCCAACTCGAAGGTAGTTAACACTTCCCCTATTTGATACTCTTTTCCTCCTATCAAAAATATTATATTCTTTGAGCTCATTGAGAAATTTTTGGTGAGAAATCTTCAATAAAACATAGTTGAACATCACTTCCTTGATCATTGATCAAAGGTGGCTCATACAAATATAAGTTTACAACAGAAATACATGCATAATTGACTGAAGTTTTCATATGTACAAATGAATGTATGTCTTAATGGGTCAAGAAGTCAAACCACTTCTTACCAAGCCACTTCCATGGCAATTTTTCCTGCTGAAAATATTCTTCTTGTGAAACATCTAGTCTCACATCGATGATGGAATCTCTGGTTCCATTTTCGCCAGTATTTTTATCCTCTTGCTTCAATTTCTTGTGATGATTGGTTGGATGCAGTGTCAAACATTGAACAATGAAATGTCCCTTTTTCTGGCAATGTGTACAAGTCTTTTGCACCTTTAGTGAAAGTTTCCTTCACTTTAATTGTTTCCTATATGCCTTCGTTCTCTTCCCGTGTCTTGAAAATTCATGGTTACACAAACCACAATAGGAACAACAACTCTTTCTTCCAATTATGCATGCAGATTTTTCATGCTTAACATAATCATAAACAACTTGACTATGGGAAGAATTATACCTCGAATGTTGCTTTACATGTCCATCTTTTTTCCCTTCTTGAGGAAATGAACTTGAAGAGGTTCCAGCTCTATTTTCAAAACCAACATAAGTGTTCATGTCTTGATAGCGGTCAAAACTCTCTTGCTCGCCATAAGTTGCATGTCTACAAACATCTTTCTTCAACATAGGCTTGAAACAATGGCATTCATCTTGAAAACAAACTTGACATTTTTTTGGGTTTGAACCTGTAACGAAAGTTCTTCTTAGAAATGCCTCAAGTGCCTTCATGGCTTTGTAGTTTTCACCATAAGTTTGAACATAGCCTAAACCAAAATTCTTGGGCCTTTTCTCAACCATAATAGGTTGAATCATGCCTTGTGCATGTTTTCCTAGACCCTTCCTTCATATCCAACTTTTAACATCGATTTGGACCCTATACCTCTAGTGTCTTTTTCAAATGAACCTACACATCTATCTGAAGAGGAAATTGAAGACAAATTTGAATGATTTACCTTTGTTTCAAGCATGTGTTTAGTTAAGGCCTCTTGGACATGATGGAGCTGCATCTCCATCTAATGCATTCTTTGAAGAAGTCCTTCTTTCTCTTGCTTCATAGTAACCAATTTCTCGTGAAGTCTAGTGCTTTCCCTTCCATCTTCATACATAATTTGTACCATATCCTTCAGGATGTAGAAATCTCGCTTCATGTCTTCATCAAAGAGTCTTGTAAAGATGGAGGATTTAGAGACCTCACTCGATGAATTCATCATCATTATGTAAATGAACTAAATAGTTTCAACAACAATTCACAAAGCTTCAAAAAAAATTTGACACAGCTTCTTAACAATTTGGATGTAGATTCAAGCTCTTTTCTGCAGCTTGTATTTGTTCTTCAGGTAGCCTCTTTTGCAAAAAATCCCTCTTATGCTTCAAGGGTTTCCTTGAGGTCCTTTAGGTAAGGATAATTCTTTCAACCTTCTTCCTTCTTCTCCTCTTCTGGACTTAGCTAGCGGTAGCTCCCCTTCACCTCTAGCAACCTCAAACTTGTAAGCATCAGTCAATTTGAAAATGGTTAAATTCTTTGCACTGTTAAACACCTTTCAATTCAAACCAACCTAGTGCTCTGTCAATAAAGCAACCTAGTGCTCTGATACCACCTAATCTGAATTGGGTGGCTGAATTGTTATGCTATGCAAGCACCTCCCACTCAGTTAAACAAATTAAGATATTTCTTATACTTGATAGTGCGGAATTGAATACTTGAATCAGGTGTATGTGTTTTAAGCCATTTTAAGGCTTATGTGTGAGGAATCAAACATTTTTTTTTTCTTATTAAAAAAATTTACAGCAAGCATAAATTGTAGCAAACTAATCATCAACACATAACCGCAAATTTAATAAAGGAGTTCATCTAAATGTCTTGTGCTATGTCTCCTTAAGCCGTTGTCAATTGACTTGGCTCTTTGTGATTAGAATTGAAAAATTATTTTACAAGTGAATACTCAACTCCAATGGTTGTTGCAACTGATCCAATGGGTTTAGAATACCATGATACCCATGTGATGTCTGCATACTATCCGTAAATGGACCTAGGCTCCCTTTGAATTGACCTCTTCTATCGGTGCCCAAGCTTCCTTGAGCTTCTCTATGGAACCAACTCCCTTAGGAGTCCTTTTTGTCCCTGAAACCTTTTATATTTTCTCTAGCACATATCAATCATCAAAATAGGCTGTTCATTCGCTCAGAATGACCTCAAGCTCCCCGTTCTATGCCTCCAACACCTGGTGGCACTGAGCTCCCTAAAACTTCTCTCTAACTTATTTAGCTCTAAAGGTCTCTAAACGGCTCCGAAAATCCCTCCATTGGATTCATAATTTCCAAAATAGTAATAAATGACTATTCATTCGCTCAAAATAGCCTCTGGTTGCTCTGGTTATGCCTCCAACACCTCGTGGCACCCTCTGGCTCTAGGCTCACTGAAAAATTCTCTAAAGCATATCGACATTCATAAGTCTCCAAAAGCTTCTTCAAATACCATAATTGGATTCATAAGGTTCAATATAGTCATAAACGACTATTAGATTCATGAGAATGGCCTTTGGCTGCCTTAGCTAGGCCTCATTCTCCTGGTCGCTCCTGGTGGCCCTAGTGGCCCTTGGAACTTCTCTAAAGAAAAGTACGCTCAAAATTTCTCTGCTGGTTTTGCAAACCTCACCAATGGCTCCAAAATTTCTAGAAAAACCAAAATTTACTATTGGTTTCCTGATAATGGCCTTTAGCTGCCTTGGCTAGGCCTCATTCTACTACTAGCTCCCAGTGGCCCTAGTGACCCTTGGAACTTCTTTGAAGAAAAATCACACTCAAAATTTCTCTGATGGCTCTGAAAACCTCGCCAATAGCTCCATAATGCTCCAATTAGCTAAGAATGACTCTCCTTTCACTTATAATGGTCAAAAATTGAGTCTCCAACTCATTTGCCTAGTAACACCTAGAAAAGCTCCACTAATTGTGGAGAACTTCACTTAACTGGACTCAATTTGGTAAAATTCCACACAAAAATAGTGAGGGCTAAAAGTCTGCCAGTCTTAACCATAATCATAAATGTTGCGGTTGGGTGGTTGGACACATTTCAACACCCAACCTGTAGTTACCGTTATGGTGGAGTAGAACTCCACTTAAACCTTGGGATAATGTTCCAGAACTTGGAGTTAAAGGTGGAGTTAAACGAAACTGGTGGTGGTTATAATAATGCCATGCGATAAGCATAGTGGATGCTAAATGTTGCGGAGACTCTCGGTAGTTAAGCCAACTGTTATGTCATTTGTTGTTATGTTATGCAGTAATGTGACCATGATCTATGGGACCGCTGGCGGGTTGGGACCACCATTGTTTGAAAACCAAAAAGTTATATTGTAACCAAAAATAAATGAAACTCGTCGACTATGAAGGTTCAGAAACACATGCAGAGTAGGTGGTTAAGACTTGGCCATGCTCTGCTAGAGGTCACGGGGTCAACTCCTACGGACCCAAAGCAAAATTTTGTTCAACCTTGCTAGCCCATGTGGCAGCCTCCGGGCCTGCCACGTGATGGCCTGTGATTGGCTAAAAAAAGCCATTCAATAATTAAAAGCTAACACTTGTCCTTCAACAACTAGCCCAGAAGCAATATTTTGCGAAATATTCCATGGAATATTCTTTTTTGTTGACTGTACCTTTGCCTAGTCAACCGTGGTCAAATGTAAAAATTTACAGTTTACTGGACTTTTCAAAACGTGATAACTTCTTCATACAGTGTCTCCTTCTTGAACCGTTTGTGGTGCTAGAATTAGGAAGACGATACCTATCGGTTCGCTCAAGTTAGACACACTTTTGAACACTTTGAAATTTGAGCTATCACTTAGGTCTTAATCCAAATCTGATTAGAACTAGTTGATAACCTACATGTTATGTTGTCTTGTCTCTTTGTTTTTTTTTGTAGTTATTTTATGCTAGGATCACTAATTATAATAAATTGAAAGAAGAAACTAATAAATTTAAGTAAAATACATCACAATCAGTTATAAAAGTATGATAAATCACCTAATCTAGCTTCACTATATTTCTCAACATGGTATCAGAACCAAGTTTACAAGAAAATGAGAGGAATCTTGTAGAAGGACCATGAAAAGGAATAACAATAAATTTCAAGGTATCGAAGATGAAATTAAACCATGAAGAATGCATATATAAGGGCCAACAATCTAAGGGGCGTGAAGGAAGGATACCAATTTCATCTCAAGGATCACATCATCCAGAAACAACAACAAGAAGAATACATCAAGTATTTTACTTTCAAGAAGAACCCTACCTCCATTCAAGGAAAATGTAACTACACAATAGAAGCATCTTGAAGTTTTGAAATTCTAAGGAAGAAAGAAGAAGCATTTTCATCATCATCAAGCTGATCTTGCTTTAATGAAACAAGGATCACATCCCAATAATATTTTAAGAAAGACATCTCTAGAAGAAGAAGTACTATCATCTTCAAAGAAGATATCATGATAAAATATCATCAACACCAAGAAAGGAATCAAGTGGAATGTATCATTATTATAAAATAATATTCACTTGAAAAGTAAGTAACTTTATATGTATGTTTGAATATACTCTCAAAATGACTTCATTCTACAAGGAAAACAATAAATTGGTTGGGTCATCAAACTTCCTTGCATGGTAGAAGAGGAAATTTTTTATCCTTATAGAGAATGAAGTCATTGGACATCTTAAGGGTTCAATAGTTAATCCACCAGAATAATAAGCTCAAGATATAGAGAAATATATGAAAGGGTAAATAAGGGCTCAAATAATCCTTATAGAATCAATCAAGGATTCCCTCATTCCTTATGTAGAAATGTTGGAATATTCAAAATAAATCTATGAAAGCTGGTAGAATTTTTCTCTAGAAGCACTACAGGAGAGGTTATATCCTTGCTAACCAAGTTATACAATATGAAGGTATAAAAGGAATAAGGGATAGCCTCATATCTTGTGAAGGTGTCATAAATACAAGTCCAATTGCAAGAGTTGGGGATAATAATTTTCGACAAAGAGATGACCACAATGGTTCTTAATGCACTACTGGATGAATGGGGAAACTTTGTATCAAGCATATATGGAAAGAAGGACTCTACCCCATTCCATAATCTACCATCGTTATGTAAGATTCAAGAAACAAGGTTGAAAGAAAAAAAGTGATGTTGGATCAAATGAAAAGTTCAAGAATTTTCTGCCATGGCTAAGACAAAAGGAAAATTTGATCGTCAGAGGAAGAAGAAGATAGATATGTAAAATATCGAATACTATGGATGTTATGAATTTGTGAATTTCAAGAGAGATTGTTTGAATCTCTGGAAGTAAAACGTGAAAAATAAATATAGGAATTAAGCCCATGTCACTGAATAAGTGGAGGAACCCGAGAAGAAAAAATCAAAAGGGGAAGGGAAATATCTCTACTATGACTAAGATAATCTCCTTCACTTAGTTCTTTCTAGTTTTATAAAATATAGATGTCATGGTAGGAAGCACTTTAATTATGATAGGATGCATCATATTAGGAGGACGCAATTGAAGCAAGACATCATTATATAATCTTGAAAGAATAATTGAAGTATAAGTCTACATGGTTGTACAAGTCATCATGAAATAGAGGAAGTAGCTAAAGATAATCTAATTAAAATCATGTAAAGGTCATCTAGAATAGTAGTATATATAGTTGGAATAAAGTCATCTAGAATGATAAAATATAGAAAGGAATCATGATATAACATCATGATTAGAAAGGAAAATTTGCAGGATGAGGATAATCAAGATCCTTCATGAGAATGTTCATTTGAAGGTTCACCTCTACTTGGAAGAAGCAAGTGTCTCACTAATAATTCCAGCTTGTGTGGGATATATTATTTAGAAGGATAATGATATGGTAAAAAATGAGTGAAGTAAAAATGTACTTTGAAGCAAGGAAAGGAATTTGTCAAAGGAAGCCTATATGACCAAAAGGAGAAAAGTGGCATGTATATATTAGATAGATTAAGTCAAGTCATTTCATAGTTGCTGATAGCATGGGTAAATTCTCTATCCTATGAGCATGATCAAAGAAGAACGATATATTCCTTTGGAAAGATGCATGGAGGCATATGTGTTGAACTAATTCACATATTGACAAGATGGAATCAACATTATGGCCTCATATGGAATATGAGGTGTTGAATAGATGAAGGAACTATGTACAAAATGCCTTAGGGAGAACTATGTAAAGAGAGGAAGAAGAGGTCGTGAAATATGAAACTATATTCACATAATATATGATAAGTGATCAAAATCTGATGACTAAAAGAATTGGATAGGACATCTCCATGGAGAGGGTATGAAGACTGTGATATAGTGTATAAAGGAAGGATACCATTGACATTGAATGTCTTGGAGACATGTTTATGTTTCAAGAAAGCATATGTCATGATGAAAGTCCATCATAAAAGGTAAATTAGATTTTATGTTCATTTTTGTTTTTGAATATATGGCTTGGTTGATACATGTATACCAAATGAGGTTTGTGGATGTTATATACATTAAATACTCATAAGAATGGTTGGATACTCTAAAAATTAACATGTCTTGAGTAGGTAACTGAATGAAGAAAATCCATATGTGAACTAGAAGATCAGTTTCCAATAAAGAGAAGGATGAGCTGAATGATGGTTGAACCCTATGGTTTGTCTAAGAAAAGTGATGAATCGTCGATGCACTATCATATCCACCAAAAATAGTAGATAGTTATTATTTGTAACAAGTCCCTAGTTAAGAGGAAGCTTGGACAAGTCCCTAGGTTAGAGGGATCTTGAGTATATTCCTTTTATAAGAATTAGTGTATATTCCCTAGTTGAGAGGGATAGGTAGGTGCATCATTATTGCCTTCACCTTGTGAAGAAATAATGGAGGGTTCAGTAAGTTTCTAATATTGATTTCGATACTCTTTGTGGATGTGGTAGGGCATCAAATAGGGAGTAGTTAAAGAGGAAACTCCCTAACGATGTGTTATTCCAAGATAAGGAATTTTCCTTAAAGGACATACCCTGTGAACACCCAGGTGGGGTATGTTCCTTAGAAGATAATGATGATGGTGTCTATAACTCATTGGTATCGACAAAATTATGCTCTGATATTGTGGAGATATAGAGTTTTTAGTCAAGGCTTTGTTATGATGACAATGCTAGTTGGTATGATGAGATGATTTTTCATAATCTAGGAAAGAAACTTATACGATGGCTTACCAATCTGACTCTTATTATCAGAATTCTTTAGTTTAAGAATGTCTAAGTATGTTGTATGTATTATGAATACTTCCCTAGTTAAGAGGTAGTGTTGAAACATGTAACTAGGTTTGGTCTTCATAATGACATATGTAACATCATTTTATGTTTTTGTTGTAAAGAGAAAATTAAATTTATTATTTTTATTCTTGCAGCATTGGTTTCATGCTAAAGGGAAATTTATTTATAGGTAAATAACAAATTGTGTGCTTATATGGCTTTTCATTGAGTTTGTAAGTCAATTGAGACATTTTTCATGTATGGAAGACCCTTTTGGGCATGTTATATATTGTAAAGAAAATTTTACTTGAGTCAAAATAGAGTCAAAGACCCTCCAAGACCTTGCAATATTGCTACAATCAAGTCATCCTTCAAAATGAGAAAGTAAACCTATTTAGAAGGACAGGTAAACATATTAAGGAATTCAAGGAAGCATATATATAAGAGCATTCAACCTCATTTAAATTAGAATAAATCAATTTCCAAGAACAAGAAAGACCTACGAAAAAAGGAAAAAACAAGGATTACCTTAGATAGCAAAGAGACAAAGAAGGAAGACCGAAAGTTTGACTTATCTTTGGGCCACCGACAGCTCACACATGAAAAGATATTAGGGCTTATATATTTTGTAGGGAAGTCGAGTTGCAATACCATTAAGAACTTATTCATTGGTTCCAATAAGACTTGGTTTGAGGACCGAGTTCAGAATGAAAAAGAAGAAAATGAAGAGAAGGTCAGAGAAGGAATACTTCTCAATTTATCTGGCACATACTATTATAGGGCTTCCGCAGATGATATAGAATGGTGCAGGTCAAGATAGGCCAAAAATTACTGTGAAGTTGCATGTTGAGCCTATGATGTAATAACATGTTTGATGCAAAGATACATGGGTTGACATTGAGGGAAGTAAGCTCACCAAGAAGAATTGTGACTTAGTCCTGCAGGAGTCGTTTTTCAAGAGTTAAAGGTCTTGGAATTCATCATATGAATTCCTATATGAAGAGAAGAGTTGTTGTGGGTTTTCCTATCAAAAGTAGAGGTTTTTGCCTTGGATGAAAGCCTACACCTTGTGTCCTCTTGTCTCATTTTTCTTTATTTTTTTCATAGTTGTTTGATGATAAGAAAACTTTGACACGATGGATTTTACCACCAATAGGTAGGGGATATCCCCAGTTTAGAATCCCAATTATACTCTACACCATTTTTTTTAGGGATCTCCTCTAGTATATAGGCCTAAATTTTGCATTGTTGATTAAAGCTAGCTTCAGACAAAGAAGGGAATATAAACTAAATAGAACATATAGATTTTAGAAAACATGAGTGAGTAGATGATGAATCACTTAGGAAACATATACCATAAATATCAATAGAAAAATTCAAATCATGAACCTTAAGAAAATTATCGTTAGCGAGTCTTCAAATAATAAAATGCTTAGATAAAGAATAAAATTAACAACCAAGAAAGAGGTCAGTATTTTTAAGAATTTAAAACACAAGTAAGTCCACAATCCACAATGATACTATGCCAATATTAATAAAGCAATTTATCAACATAAGCATAAGGTCAACATATCATATACCGTCCATGTCTTAAAAAGGAAAATCATAGCATCAGAAGATACATGTTGACATAATACAACTATCATAGGAACCTCCAATTGGTTAGGATGATAATATTCATAGCACCAAAATCCCAAGGCCTTCATCCAATCCAATAATGGAAATCTATTATTAATTTGTACATTTATTAAAAGAGCATAAGTTCTCAAAGTAATATGCATAAAAATTAGTCCAAAGCTAAAATTACTTTACGATATGCCATGAGGGTTTATTTATAGAAAATAGGGTGACTCTTGGTATAACCATGACTCTTATACTTCCTCATGACATTTAGACTTCATCCAGGCTCTTAAAATTCCAACTTCCTTCTAATCTAATCTATCTTTGTATGGACAACAAAACAAGATAATTATACCCTAATAATGTAGTAATAGATAATTATGGGGCATCCATGTTCAACTGCTCCACGAGGTAGGTCTACTAGAACTTGTACTCACCATCTATTGGAACTATATTTGGATTTTCTTTCTCATGCCTGTGGAGGAATTTAAGGGCATCCAGAATAAGGGTACCTCTCTTGACCTTGATATGGTTAGATAGAGTTAGTAGCTTCGTTTACATCATCACTAGCTCTACCACATAACATGAAATTTTGTCCTTCGTGGCTTGCAAATAACTTGTGTTTGAAGCTTTCCTGAAGGTGTCGAGATATTTTTGAACTTCTTGTATGATTTCCCCCTGCTTTCTCACTTCTCCAACTAATCCAATAGGAGGAACCCCATGGACCTTTATCATTGACTCCAACCCACTCAGAAGATTTCTGTAATAGGCAAGGACCTTCTCAAAATCTCTAGATAGCTTATCCCATGATTGGATCTTGAAGAACAAATGGAATTTATTTTTATTGTTGGTAATCAGATACTTCTTTGGGAGAGTTGCCAGTGCCTCTTGATAATTATTTCTCCACTCATGAATATTTTTTAGAGTTGTAACGACTTATTTCAGCATGGACAATTTTTCTTTCATGTTATCTTGTAAGGCTAGGATAGGTACCAATGTATGATTTAACTTCCTCATCTCTTTATAAAATACCTTCATGGATCCTATCAATGCAATTCTTCCTTGATTAAGGCCTGCAATTCCTTCGTGCTTGAGTGAGCTAACAAAAGTTCTATATTTTCTTATTCTAGTTTCATGCTATCTTCTTCTACACTGGCAGTTCCTTGTTCATATGCATAGAGCTTTCGTTGGAGTTCTGCAATTTTCTTTCTCATTCTTGCAAAATTTAGTTTAGTTGTAGTCACAAAGTTGGTCCCTGTTGAGGCGACCATTTTAAGGTTTACTGTGGTATCTAGGATGATGTCCTTTACTATTGTCACGGAAGAAGGCTCTGCAAGGTTCCTAGCATAATATTTCCTTCTTTCTTGCATGATCTCGCAATTGGCTTGAAAAAATGTAAGTCTGGCCAGGTCTAGCACCTCCTCTTTCGCCTCATCCCAAATTCCCAGCTACCTAAGAGGAAAATGACCTCCGATAATGGGAGTGGATGGGGGAACATGTATTGGGGGCATTTCATCTTGCTCGTTGAGTTTTTTTTTTTGTTCGAATAATTTTGGAGTTTCATTGTTAGCCTCTTCCTATCTTTTGTTATGTTCCTCTTCTTCCTACCTTTTATTTTCTTATTCATCCTTTCTCCACTATTCCTCCTTCAGTATCTTATTTTCTTGCTCTGCAAGGTTCCTAGCATAATATTTCCTTATTTCTAGCATAATGTTTCCTAGTCAGGTCTAGCACCTTTCCTTTCGCCTCGTCCCGAATTCCCAACTCCCTAGGAGGAAAATGCCCTTCAGTTATGGGAGTTGATGGGAAAACATCTATTGGGGGCATCTCGTCATGCTCGTTGAGTTTTTTTTGTTGTTCGAATGATTCTTTAGATTCCTTTTCAGCCTCTTCCTATTGTAGTTAGCAAGGGACATGGGTAACAACAACATAATAAAGGTGATGGTAAAGGACGGCTGGAGTGTTTGGCATGTGGTAAGAAACATATTAAGGGAGTTTTTCCATAGAATCAGGGTGGTAGGCCTCATCAATATAGTGCATGGGAGGCCCAAAATTTTGGGGATGTTGGAAAAAGCATTCCTCATATCTATGCAGTACTGAATAATAGGAAGGAATACCACTAGGAATCTATCATTGAGATGGAAAATAAGATTTTTGATCAAGTTGTTTCTATTTTGATCGACCCTCTATCTAATTATAGTTATTTTAAACCGAATTTGGTGGATAAGTGTGGTTTGAATAATGATTTTCATGCAAAATATTATATAGTTAACCTAGCTATAGGTACAAAGAAGAGAGTTGATCATTGGGTAAGAGCTTGTGCATTTTAATTGAATGGTATGCCTAGATCAACACATTTGAGTGTATTACCATTGGAATCATACAATATGTTGTTGGGTTTGGATTGCTTGTATCTTCCTAGGACCATAGTGGATTGTTATGATAAAGCCATTGAGATCTTGGATGAAAATGGAGGCCAAAGAGTCTTACAGGGTACGAAGAAGGAAACATAAGTTAGAATGGTTAAATATTTGCAGGAAAAGTGCAGTCATAGAAAAGGGTGTGTGTTATGTAGTGCACATTTCTCGTGATAAAGGTTAGGATTATGAGGAAGAAATGGTATTGAGCAGGTCCCCAGTTTTATAGTAGTTTTAGGATGTGTTTCCTGTAGATATTTCATAGTTTCTACCTCACAAGGAAGTGGAATTTTCTATTGAGTTGGTACTAGGGGAAACTCCAATATGAAAGAAATTGTAGATAATGAGCACTCTAGAGTTAGTAGAGTTAATGTTGAAATTGAAGTAAATGACTGACAAGGGATATATTAGGTCAAGTGTATCGGCTTGGGGTGCACCTATATTTTTTCTGAAGATTAAGGATGGTACTCTGATGTTATCCATCGATTACAAGAAGCTGAACAAAAGGACCATCAAGAACATTTATCTGTTGTCAAGAATTTATAACTTATCTGATCAGTTGAAGGGAGCAACAATGTTCTTAAAGATTGATCTTAGAGGAAGATATCATTAGGTACCCTTTAAGGAAGAGGACATTTACAAGAAAAATTTTCAGACTAGGTATGGACATTATGAGTATGTTGTAGTTCCATTTTTTTTTACTAATGCTCTAGATACTTTTACTTGATTGATGAATAGTGTGTTGCATCCTTATCTACACAATTTTGCTATTTTATTCATTGATGATATCTTGATATGTTCTAAGAAATTGGAAGAACATGATGAGAATTTAGCAGTAGTATTGAGATTGCTAAAAGAGTGTCAGTTGTACACCAAGATAAGAAAATGAAACTTCTTTTAGACAAAGGTAATTTACATGGGGAATGTCATCTCGAAGGAAGGTATAGGAGTGGATCTAGAGAAGATAAGAGATATTATGGAGTGGGAAACTCCTCAAAAGGTGGATGAGGTAAGATCATTCATGATATTAGCAGGTTACTATAGGGGGTTCATGAGGAACCTCTGTCAGATTGTGTATCCTATCACATCACTATAGAGGAAAGGTAAGCATTTTGAATGGACAAAGGAATTTGCAATGAGTTTTGGGCAATTGAAACAGTTGTTGAAAAATTCTCTAGTGTAAAATATTGTAGATATGAGCAAAGAATCTATAGTATGTACAGACACTTGCAAGAGTGGACTTGGTGGAAACCTTATGCAGTAAGGACATGTAGTATGATATGAATCACATAAACTAAATGAGAATGAGAAAAATTATCTGACAAATGATCTTGAATTGGATGCGGTCATCCACACATTAAAGATGTGGAGGAACCATCTTGTTGGTAGGAGAATCATATTGATGAGTGATCACAGTGTTGAGATACTGGTTTGATCATCCAAATCTAAATTCCAGGAAAGCTAGATAGTTGGCCATGATTAACAATTTGGACATTGAGATTAGTTACATCTAGGGTAAAGAGAATAGGGCTGTATATTCTCTTAGAAGGAGGATACTGGTGAATCATATATCATCTACAAGTTTGTATGGGACATACTTACAATATCAGATCTTATAGGTAGGACAATAGGATAACAAGTACATGGAGCATAGGCACATATTACAGTAGAGTACAAGTACAAGTGCAGGTATAGGTGCAAATAATTATGACTATTGTCTCACAACAAATGGCTTGATCAGATTTAGGGATAAGATATATGTTACATATAGTATTCAGCTCAACAAGACTAGATTCAAATAATTTCATGTGAAACTATACTCAAGTCACCTAAGATATCAAAATAAATCAACAAAAATGAAGAAGTATTATTATTGGTCGAATTGAAAAATTGTGTGGCATAGTTTGTGGCTAGATGTTTGGGATGCCAGTAGGTAAAGGTAGAGTGTAAAAATCCAATGGATTAATACAACTAATTTGGATTCCAATTTGGAAGTGGGAGGTCATTTCGATGGTCTTCATCATAGGTATGTTGAGGACATCTATTAAACATGATTCCATTATGTTTGTGGTGGACAGGTTGAAAAAGGTAGCACATTTCATTCCAGTGAAGATTGTCTACTCACGCAGTGATGTGGAATAGGTATTCATTATAGATGTGGTCATATTTCATGGTGTTTTGAGTAATATTGTTTGTGAGAGGCATGCTAATCTCACTTCCATTTTTTGGAAGGAGTTGTTTGCAGGTTTAGGTATAGAGTTCTCCATCAACACAACTTATCATCCCCAAACACATGGATAGAAAGAGATGGTCAAGAAGATATTGGAGAATATTTTTAGGATGTATGTGATGCATCAAAAAAATATATGGGAGGAGTACCTTCCTTTGGTTGAATTTTATTACAAAAATGGTTACCAGGAGTCACTAAGAGTGAGTCCATTTGAGGAATTCTAGCAGCATAGTTGTAATACTCCAACCAGTTGAAGTGATCTAGTGAACAAGGTATTGATTTCACCAGACATGCTGGCATAAATGGAACAAGAAATGTAGGTAATAATGAAGAATCTAAAAGTAGCACAGGGCATGAAAAAAATGTATGCAGATCGGAATAGGTTATTTAAGGAGTTTAAGGTTGGGGAACAATTGTACTTTCACATCAAGCCAAAGAAGAGCTCCTTCTGGATTGGATCATGTTCCAAGTTGGAACCTTGGTTTTGTGGACATTAAAAGATTCTTGAAAGGATTGGACCAGTATATTATCGACTTGCACTTCCTCCAACAGTGGAAGTGCATGATGTTTTCCATGCTTAATTTCTTACGAAGCATGTTAAGGATGTTGACCATAAGATTGATTGGTATGTATTATAGGAGGGATCTGAAGGTGAATTCCAACTAGAACTAGAGTGTATTTTGTCAAGAAATATTCTCATGCTCTTGAACTAAGCCATCGAGCACGTTAAGGTGCAATGGAATCACTTTGGGCTTGATGAAGCTATATGAGAGATGGTGAATTAGATGCACGGTATGTATCTTTCTTTATTCACTAATTGAGTGAATTTTTTTTTCGAATATGTTTTAATGTGATATTTTGGTATATTTACATATGTATATGGATGTAAATACCTCCATGAGTTGTATTATAAAGCTCTAATAAGTAGCGTGGGTGTAATTCCATTTTGTTTACCACGTTGTTATGTTGTCATGCTGGTTTTCTTCTCAGAAGGTTGATAATTGTAAATACTGCAACGATTTGTACTATAATGCTCCTTCAAAAGCATGTTTTTCCTTCAGCATATTTGTCAGTTGTAGGTTGCATTGAACACCGAGGATTTTTTTAACCAAGGGGGGTGATTTCATAACAACACTGGTGAAAATTCCATGTAATAAAATCTAATAAATGGAAATTAATAACCACAGTTATGGGACACATAATGGAAGCTAAATTTTTGGTAAAAAATCATAGTGTGGGTGTTCATTTCGTTTATTATGGATAAGGAAATTGATAAATCCAATGGAAAAGAATTTGGAAAGGAAAAATGAATTTTTTCGAATTTATTTATGAAAATAATGGAAAATAGGAGAAAAGGAAGTTGAAAGGTCACAGGTTTCATGGGAAGAGGAAAATGAAGGAAAACAATTGGAAATTGAAGAAAATAGAGGCCTCATTAATAAAAATGCTTTTGAGGATCAATGGGTGACCTTTTTTAGTTCATTTTTGGAGGTCTCTCTCTATTCTCTCTCTCACACGCTTGGACAGTCAATGTTTTCTTGGAGCACCTCATTATTGGATCAAGAAAAGAAAGAGGTGAAAGAGGAAGCAAATATCAACCAAGGAAGAGAAGGATCGAGCAAATATATCAGAATTATTTGTAGGTATTATGTTGCATGTATGACTTCCTTGTTATTTTTTGGATGCATGGTTATGCATGTGTGTTCTTAGATCTCTTACTATCATTAGCATGGGATTTTGTAGGTGTGATAATTTTCATTAGCCTAGTATTCCCATTTTTAGATAGCCATGTTTTGATGGGGCTCACATGTTTTGGTTGAGATAGATAGCCATATGGATTCAAAACAGAGTCAAGTGGTCTCTAAAAGTGTTATCACTCAAAAAATTTCAAAATCATAACTTGAAATGTGTCAAGTTGGTATTTATATTGGTTAGGTTTCATAGTATCACGAAATGATAAATTTTATGATTAATATAGGTTTCAAGGATTGTTTTAATTTGTTAGGGATGATCTCAAGGAATATCAGAGGGAAAAATCATGAATGGATACTTTGAATCAATGTAAAGTCTCAAATCTAGCCACTCGTCAAAAATATTCTAAGTCCGCAGTGATTTTAGTTCTAAATTAACAAATTTTTCTGTGGAAACACCTAGTAGTTCCATAGAAAAACTGACACTTGTTAAAACTACACTACGAAAGATGTCATGTTTTAACAGTTTTCTGCATACTGATGAGTGGTTAAAATTTGAGGGTTTTTGAGGTCATGCTGTTAGAGAATAGTCATCATTTGAAAGTTATGCACGTTTTAGCATCAACCATAATTTTCTAAATAAATTCCATCTCATTTTTCTTTTCAAATTCATCCCTCATTCCTCTCACTTTCTTTCCCACTTTGTAAGTGTTACGAAAGCAACTTTCTGTCAGCAACATCTCCCGTAGAAATCCTTTGTCATGCCAGCCCTCCTCTACCATAACAGCTCGTTGTCATCAAAGTTTTTTCTTGAACAAGCTTAAATACATAAATAAGGCGACCGCTACAGAACAAGAAGAAATGTCTACACCAAAGAAAGTTAATAAAGGAAGTCTTCCATTCAGCGATCACATTTTTAAGATGGGCAGTTTGGGTTATAAAAGGAGATTTTCATGATGAGGAAAGAACAAAAAGGAGGCTACATGTTTGGATAGCATCCTATTGAGTTTTAAGTGATCATGGATGACCTTATCTTACAAAAGCTTTTATGCAGACAGGTTACATGTTTTTCTACCAGGAGCTACAAAGGTTTTTTTGTGTTTCTTAGACTGTTTGAGCTGTTGGTTTCAAGAGACGTTTTCCGGAAAATTCAGATGAGTTTCAAAAATATGAAGGATTTTTTTCTAACAACATAACAAGGAAAAAAAACCTATTTCAATTTTTTCCCAGGTGCTCCCAATTTCGAGATTCGAAATTTCCTTTCGGACCTATTTTCAAAATTATGAATTTTTCCTGTTTTATACATGATTTTATAATGCAGATTCCAGACACCTGAAGCTGGTTTTCAAAAAACCAAGGGAGTTTTTCCTTATAACATTCTTATCTACAAAAAATTCCCCCATATTTGTAACAACTATCAAGGATCAAGAGATAGGAGCTCAAGGGTGTAGCCTTATTTTTCAGAAAAAACAATCATTTTTATTGGTTGATGAAGTGGGTGAAGGTGAAAAGGTTGTTTCTTGAGGAGGTTAAGAGGTATTTTAAACCAAATTTTCCTTATCAGGCTTCATACTATCATCTCACACAGTAATGGACGTTTTCTAGGCCTAAAATCCAAATTATGTGAATTTTGTGAGCAATTAGGCAATTCCGCAGTGTGTGCTAGGCTTGAACCCAGTTTTTGTTGTGGAATTTGTGAAGAATTATTTTGGTTTTAAATCACTTAAAATGACATGGTTAAAGAGCTTTGAGGGTTGTGTTTAATTTTTTTAAATCACTTAACACCCTCCAATGGTCAAGAATAGCAGAGGAAAATCACAAATGACCTTTTTTGCTTTTGCTATGAAAGCATCTCAAAACTTTGTTTTTACAGCAAGGTCAAATTTTGGAAGATGGTGAAGGGTAAAAAGATATTTAAAGCTGTTCTCCATGAGAATGAAAAAGAGTATTAGATCAGTGGTTTTCTTAGTGGGAATATTCAGTTAAGGATATAGTTAGAAGACATTATTTCACTGTATTTCCATATCATCAAACTGACAACTCCTTAATAGTAGGCAGAGCAGCTTCATGGAGATAGTTAGAATATTAATGCATTATTGATGGCCATCATGGTTGAAAGACATGATTCGTTTCTAGTAATATTTGGATCATATTTAGATTATATATAATAACTAGGTGTTTGAGTCATAGTAGGACTCTAACTCCTAATTCGAAAGGTGTCAATTCTAGTTTTAAAAATATAGTTAGTGGTTAGATTTGGTGTCAGTAATAGAGTTTAATGGTCTAACCACTTGGAAGACTGGATGTAAAGGCTACATTCCTATAACTAGTGAGTAATTCGATGTATGAAGGGTTGGAAAAATTTATTGGACCAGACCACTTTTGTAAAGCTTTAGATTTACTGATATATACAGTAACAATACCACTTTCCTTCACCTGAGATTCTTAGTGTATTTCAATGATTTTTATATCCTATCTTTCAAATGTTTTTCTTGCATAGTCTTAATGCTGATTACTCAGAATTCATGGATGCTCATGCTCTGACTTCCTTTAAGTACTATGCTATGGTCAAATAAGATTTAGATCCTACCTTTGAAAGGTTTTCTTCAATGTCTAAATGCTTATTACTCAGAATTCATCGTTGTTCATGCTTTGACTTCCTTTAAGTGTTGAGCTTTGATGAATCTCTTTCAATATTTTCCTTTTAATACCTTGATGTATCATTACTCAAAATTCATGTATCACATCTCTGACTTCCTTTGAACCTCAAGTTATTGGCATTTTCCTGAATGTGTCACTCTTTCATTGAAGTATATACAAGCCTCAACTTCCACAAGGAGAGCCATTGTTACATTTATCCCTGTCACTAACTCCATAGCCCAATGATATGAAGCATTCTCCTTTTTAATCTATAAATATACAAAACCAATACATAATACATAGAGTTAGCCATCTAGCTTTATCATTAATCAATATCATTAACCCTTGAGAGGGCCCTCTTAGGCTGAGGAGGCTAAGCCTCAGTCACAAGATTGGCTTGAAATAGTTACATTAAAGTTTTCTGATTAGCATCCAATCAGGTACAATTTTGGTGATAATATTTTTGCGCCATTTCCGGGGACCGAAGGTGTATATTTTCCATGGGAAGAAGGACAAAGTTTTAGTTCTAAGGTCTGAGAGTAGCAGATACATAGGAACATATTGGTTGCATTTCTACTCTGGCGACTCTACACAACAAATAATCAATTGGAAGGTGACTCCACTACTTGAAGATCAGTAGCTTGACGAAGTCTTAGGATGAATTCCATTGCAAGAAAAAATGTCAGGTATGCCCCTATGAATCGGTCTCATATCCCTGGCTTTCTAAATCCTATGCCAAAGGTTGAATGGTTAGATTATCTTCCAATATTTAAAGATGAAAAGAAAGACAATGTTGCTCTTCATTTGGTTAGATTCCATATGCATGTACACATTCTTAAGGCTCAGTTCCCTAAGGATTGTCTCATGAAGATTTTTATTGCCACATTGGAAGGAAAAGCATGGCTTTGGTATGAAAGCTTACCAAATGGTTCATCATATTCTCTTGCCGATTTCCATGTTGCATGTTTTGAGATGTATAAACATTGTCATCCCTCTTTGTTGCTGGTCAAAGACTGTTGTATACACTCTGTGAGTTTTATTGAATATTTGGAGGATCATTATGAAGATGATGAGTTCATGGATGAAGAAATTTTAGAGGCCCTTCATGAAAATACCTTTCATCACCAAGAATAACACCAAGAAGAAAGGATAGCATCTCTTTTAAATAAAAATGAAACCCAACAGGAGTTTATTTATGAAAACCATGTTACAACCTCTGAGTTTGACAAAAATTAGCAGTAAAATTGTCAGTCCTTTGATCATCAGGAGTATGTGAATCATTGCAAACAACAAGAGGAAATACTGGAAGATAGTTTCTATAACCATTAGGGTAAGGAAAGGGTTGATTTTTCATGTTTTTCCTTATATCAGCCTACATCAAATAATGATCGCACTAAGGAAAATGTGGGTGAAATTTTTTCTTTATCCTTCTCTTCTAAATGTAAATCATTTGAGTGCAAGTCAAAAGATAAGATTTAGTTTGTGGATGAAGTTGCAAAGAAGATTGAAAAGGACATTCAAGTTTCAAAAGATAAAATTCAATCTCATAGTATTCATGATCAAGATCAGTCTTTTTAAATGATCTTAATGCCAGAACACAAAGAAGGGGTGTTGCTACCTTCATTTTTAGAGATTGAGGAAGCGTACACTGTTTTTGTAAATCAGTTTGAAAAGCAGTTTGAAAGCACACAACTGAAGTCTTATGTGGTTGATCCGAGCATGGATGAGATGTCTAAAGTTGTAGAATGTTATGAAAATCATCAAACAGATCATGCCTTCCTTGATCTTATAGCTGAATACATGGAGGAGTTTTTTAGTCCAGAATTCCAGTTTCATTTTCATTATAACGATCAGATACTTTTTATGTTGCCTTGGTCATTTCAGTATCATGATTACTTTAGGGTCAAATGTAGTCAGCAGTTTCAAGTGTCAGATAAGATAAATGATTGGCTTCATTGGAAGTTTCATGTTTCTTGGGTTAAAATTGAGAATTGCAGATGATAGGGTAGGTAGGAGTGTGTGAATAAGCTCAAAGGTGAATGAGCATATTTTCAGTAGGTACAAAGTAGGTTCTTCTGCAATTATCATCAATCTTGAGCCCGAGTTAAAGGCCATTAGAGCTTGAGGAGAAGCTTGGAAATTTCAAATTTCTTTCCGTTTTGGTCAAGAAAATGGATATCAGCACTAGAGCTACTGGTTCTTAGTGTACCACATGGGAACACTATCCCAAGTGGAGCCACTATTATCACTCAAAAATTTTCAGAATCATAACTTGAAATGTGTCAAGTTGGTCACTAGACTAGTTAGGTTGCATAGTATCATGAAATGATAAATTTTATGATTAATATAGGTTTCAAGGATTGTTTTAAGTTGTTAGGGATGATATCAAGCCATATCAGAGGGGAAAATCATGAATAGATACTTTGAATCAAACTAAAGTCTCAAATCTGGCCACTTGTCAAAAATCTTCTAAGTCCGCAATGATTTTAGTTCTAAATTAAAAAATTTTGCTGTGGAAACACCTAGTAGTTCCATAGCAAAACTCACACTTGTAAAACTAAATACGCTACAAAAGTTATCATGTTTTAACGATTTTCTCCATACTGATGAGTGGTTAAACTTTGAGGGTTTTTGAGGTCATGCTATCAGAGCAGAGTCATCATATGAAATTTATGCACATTTTTGCATCAGCCATCATTTTCTAAATAAATCCCATCCCATTTTTCTTTCCAAATTCATCCCTCATTCCTCTCACTTTCCTTCCCGCTTTGTAAGCTGCTACCAAAGCAGCTTGCTATCAGCAACATCTCCCGTAGAAATCCTTTGTCACGCCATCCCTCCTATACCATACCAGCTTTTTGTCATCAAATTTTTTTCTGGAACATGTGTAAATACATAAAGAAGGCCACCACTAAAGAACAAGAATAAATGGCTACACCAAATAAATTTACTAAAGGAAATCTTCCATTTAGCTGTCACAATTTTAAGATGGGAAGTTTGGGTGATAAAGCACAAAAAGGAGTCTATGTGTTTGGATAGGAGCCTATGGAGTTTTAACTAATCATGGAGGAACTTAGCTTCACACAAGCTTTCATCTAGACATGTTACATGTTTTTCTACCAGGAGCTACAAAGGGAATTTTGTGTTTCTTGGACTGTTTTAGTTTTTGGTTTGAAGAGGAATTTTCCGGAAAATGAAGATTTTTTTCAGAAATATGAAGGATGGTTTTTCTAATAACATAAAAAGGAACAAAAACCTCTTTCAATTTTTTCCCAGGTGCTTCCAATTTTGACACACAAAGTTTCCTTTGGGACCTATTTTTAGAATTATGAAATTTTCCTGTTTTATACATGATTTTATAATGCAGATTCTGGAAAACTGAAGCTAGTTTTAAAACAACCAAGGGAATTTTTCCTTATAAACATTATTATCTACAAAAAACTCCATTTTTTTAACAACTATCAGGGATCGAGAGATAGGAGCTCAAGAGTGCAGCCCCTTTTTACTGTGGAATTTCTAGAGAATTCTTTTGGCTCTAAATCACTTAAAATGACATGGTTAAAGAGCTTTGAGGGTTGTGTTTAAATGCTTTTAATCACTTAACACCCTCCAATGGTCAAGAATAGCAGAGGATTATCACAGATGACCTTTTTTATTTTTGCTACGAAAGTAGCTCAAAACTCTGTTGTTACAGCAATGTCAAATTTTGGAAGATGGTGAAGGGTAAACAAATATTTAAAGCTGTTCTCCATGAGAATGAAAAAGAGTATCATGGAAATGACAAAGAGTATCATGGAAATGACAAAGAGTATCATATTAGTGGTTTTATTAGTGGGAATATTCTGTTAAGGATACAGTTTGAATACATGAGTTCAGTGTATTGCCATATCATCAAACTGACAACTCCTTAATAGTAGGCAAAGAAGCTTCATGAATATAGTTAGAATATTAATGCTTTTTTTATGGCCATCATGGTTGAAAGACACGATTCCTTTCGAGGAGTATTTGGATCATCTTTAGATTAAATATAATAAGTAGGTGTTTGAGTCATAGTAGGACTCTAAATCCTAATTCGAAAGGTGTCAGTTCTAGTTTTAAAAATATAGTTATTGGTTAGATTTGGTGTCAGTAATAGATTTTAATGGTCTAGCCACTTGGCAGACTGGATGTAAAGGCTAGATGCCTATAAGTAGTGAGTAATTCGATGTATGAAGGGTTGGAAAAAGCTATTGGAGAAGACCACTTTTTTAAAGCTTTGGATTTACTGATATATTTATACAGTAACAATACCACTTTCCCTCACCTGAGATTCTTATTGTATTTCAATGAGTTTTATATCCTATCTTTGAAATGTTTTTCTTCCATAGTCTTAATGCTTATTACTCAGAATTCATGGATGTGCATGCTCTAACTTCCTTTAAGTATTATCCTATCGTCAAATGAGTTTTGGGTCCTATCTTTGAAAGGTTTTCTT
This sequence comes from Pinus albicaulis, assembly GCA_034641835.2. Lineage (NCBI taxonomy): Eukaryota > Viridiplantae > Streptophyta > Pinopsida > Pinales > Pinaceae > Pinus > Pinus albicaulis. The sequence goes on along the minus strand of CM076577.1, from coordinate 331,246,782 downwards.
CAATGTCTAAATTCTTATTACATAGAATTCATGGTTCTTCATGATTTGACTTCCTTTAAGTGTTGAGCTTTGATCAATCTCTTTTAATATTTTCCTTTCAATACCTTGATGTATCATTACTAAAAATTCATGTATCACGTGCTCTGACTTCCTTTGAACCACAATTTATTAGGATTTTCCTGAATGTGTCACTCTTTCATTTAAATATATATAAGCCTCAGCTTCCACAAGGAGAGTCATTGTTATCTTTATCCCTGTCACTGACTCCATAGCCCAATGATAGAAAGCCTTGACCTTTTCAACCTATAAACATACAAAACCAAGACATAATACATAGATTTAGCCATCTATATTTATCATTAATCAATATCATTAACCCTTGAGAGAGCTATCTCAGGCTGAGGAGGCTAAGCCTGTAATATTCCAAAATTGGAACAGCTCAGCAAGCCTGTTGAAATAATGCACTTTTGTGAATATTGTGCATAGAAATTATTTCTCAGCTCCTGGATCCCTTATATCAGCTCATATAATATCTAAATCCAAAAGGAGAGCAAAAAAAGATCAGACTAGGTGGGTTAAACAGATCTCCCAGAAATTAGTCTAGCTGAAAATCACCCAAAGAGAGGGGCTACAGCTGTATGCAAAGGATTGCTTCAGAAATAATGCAGATCCACTGAAGCATAATAGGAGGCTGATATGGAGGTTTATAAATCATAAATATAACATCAAATAAGAAGTATATTACATCCCATACATTCTACAAGACAAAGAATAAGACAATACAGGAGAAATCCTCGGAAATGAGGTGCTACAACCATGAGAAAAGACTACATAACCATGACAGCGTTATTTTTTTGGGTTGAAGCAGTAGTTTATTAAATATTAAAATATAAAGCTGATCTATACATAAAAATTTAGATCCAGTACAGATCTGTGTACAATAAATGTTGATCTATACATTCCCCTTCGGGTTTTGTGAAAAACATGAAGCGCAGAGAGTAGATCTGAGATCTAAGGTTGCGGATCTACATAATGATTTAGAAATTTATGAATAATACAATGGTACAACAGATTAGATCTGAAAAAACATGGATTGGATGGCCAATCCATGGATCATCACAGTGATAGGAAGATTCCTAGCACCGGAGATCTCTCCTCCAAAATGTAGAGAAAACACCTTGCAACTTCTCCTTTGAAGATAACGTAGTTCAGGGAGAGGAACTACGATGTAGCCTTTGAGAATGAATTGGCCTAATGCCAAGGTGTAGATCTGAACCAAAATCAGCAAATGAAATCTTCTAGGAGGTTAAAAGACATAGTCACTGAGAATAGCCACTGTTATCATCTAGATCTGAGCAGATCTAGTCCTCCACTTGTTGCATCTCACAAGGACAGCTCAACCCACAACAGGAGCAGTGTTGTAGATGTAAGGTGCAGCTTGGAAAAATTCTAATAGTGGATGATTTAGAAAAATTCTCCTCCAAGAGCTGCTCAAGGAAGGACGTGGGATTCCTGAACACGAAGACACAACAAGGGATGTCTGAGCAAACAATACCTTTATAAATAGTAATCTTCAACAACCCTTTCTTGCTACCCTCCTCTTCATTTTATAATATAGGAGTCTTTCGAAACCCTAAACCACTTTGAATCACTTAACCGATTTCACATGAGGTCCTCCTTATAGAACTGCGTTGTCCCTCAAAGAGATTCAATGCATCTAGATTGCATTGTTGACTTGGTCAAAGAAGACCCATTCTTGTGATTTAGATCCATTCAGACCTGTAGGAGTTTATTTACATAGCCTAGATATGTCTATGTTCACATAGGAATTTATTTATTCTTGGTTTTCAGGAGTTTTACATGTCCTCCTTTACAATTTATTCATCAAACATGAAATGAAAAATAAACAAGGAAAAATTAATATTCCTATTAGCTGCAACTAATTTAGGAATATTACAGTCTCCCCTTCTTCTCTTGTGGCCTCTTCATCTAATAGTCTCCACCATTGTTCTGAATTTTCTGCAATAGTTCTGTCTTCCAATGGTCCTCCCTCAATATGCAGGTTGGCCTTTTGTGAATAAACCCAAGGGCTCCCATCATGAAGAAATGGAAGGTTGTTTTGGAAACCTTCTTTCTGATCCATGGCCTCCTCAAGATAGAAGTGATGGCAATCATGGGTATTCTCATGATTCATGAAATATTCCCATCTCCATGCTATCATCCAAACGAAGTGGATTACCTCCCAGCTTGGCAGTCCATAGAAAAACTCCTCCCCAATACAAATTAGAGGCATGTCCCCAACAAAAATATGGCTCACTCTATAAAGAGACAAGTGATTTATCATAATGGCCATACAAAATCCCATGCTCCCATGGAAGCATGTAATGAAAAAAGAATGGGGAACTCTGTTCCCCAAGGACACATCCAAAAAGTGTGCCTCTCCTCCAATCATGCCCCAAAAAAATATAAGAAAATCTTCAGCATGTGGGATCATGATTAGAATCATGCTAGCTGCCATGTATGATAAATGAGAAGGAAGATGTTCCCTCATGTGGAACCAGCATAGTTTCACCCTCAACTACCATAGAATAGGATATGACAAGTGCCTCCCCCAACACTTGTTTGCTGCCCCATTCCTTTGGAATGCTTGGAGAATATGCATCATAGTTGGTGTGAAGGAATAACACCATGATGGACAAAACAAAATTCCAATATCCTCCAAAGAATGACCTGCATCAACATAGTTCATGACCTTGAGTAGCCCATGAAACCCCTCATAAATAGTGCCCCCTTTTGGAGCAATGTTCTGGAAATGAGTGTTAGAAAAATATAAGCATATAGGAGATACATGATAGCATTCAGAAAGACAAGTCCCTCTATATACTTGTTTTACATCAGTGGGGTAACTCATGGATGAGTTCCCTCTTACACTCAATGAGTAAGGAGATGTGAATGATGGCTCTTCCCAAGTGCTATCTTCCTCCTCCTCTACCAAGTAATCCATGCAAATATTGATATGAGAGTGCACCTCCTCCTTGAAACCTTCCCATATGAAACCACCCAAGAGTGTCTGATATGCTCTAATTAAACCAGTGGGTTTGGAAAGCAGGATCTCAAAGGTGGCATCTAGTAGTCTCTCCTTGAGCCTAGAGTCACTAACCAAAAGAATAAGATTATAGAAATAGATAACTCCATCAACCAGCTTGAACCTTTCATCCACTACTTCCCCATCATTAACCCCACATGTGAAAGGTTCCTTGGAGTATTCCAACATGAGTTGGGAACCCCAATAAGGATCCAATCTCTCCAAGAAGGACAACGCTATAGCGGTTTGAAATGCAGCCCCTGTGAATGAAGAGGTCATGGGCTGCCCCAAAGATATGGAGTTCCCATGTGTCCTCATGTTCATCCCATCATAGATATCTGATTTCTCCTCTCTTAGCGCAAATATCTGAGTGGGAGTTAGCAATGCCCCTTTCAGGAAGTTGCTCATCTCTCTTCTGAAGTCATGAGAGATTCTCTGCGATGTGCTAGCTTCTCTCAAGGCTCCTTCCCTAGAAAAGTATGCATATGTTGCCCATAATTGAGATAACACTTTATATTTCCTCCCATCAAGAAGTGCTCCTGGTAAAGTACCTCCTTGAAAAGAGGTGTCAAGGCATAGACTAGAATGTGGATGTAGGTAGACAAATTTTCCCCTACCTTTACTGCATAGGTCCTCTTGCCTTCTTCGTGCTTCCAAGCTTTGAAAAAGAGAAGGATCCTTGCTATTCTTCTTGAGATGCCCTTCCTCCTCTTTTCCTCCTTCTATCTTCAATATCTCATCATTTGGAAATGATGGTACATGTTTCTCATGTGTTATGCCAAGAGCTCTATGTGTGAGACCTTGTGGAACTCCTTGCAAGAGTGCAAGAGTTTCTTTTCTTGGAGAAAGTGCTTCTTCCTTCTCTTCATGAGGTGCTTGAGGTGCCATTTTCATGACTGCGTTATCTCCTACCTTCCCTTTCTCTTCTCCAATAACTGAAATTGCCTCATCTTCAAGAGGAGGCCTCATATCTTGGTCATCTAGTGAAGGAGGAATCTTCATGCTTCCCTCTTGAGAAGAGAGTCCTTCATTTAAAGGAGATCCTGCCCTTGGAAAGGCATCAAACAAACTCACACCTTCTTCCATGGCCTTTAGAAATGGAGTTGGATTCATACACCCTTCCAACTCATGCAAAATATTTGTCTGATATTGTTTGATAGTGTCAACAGAAGATGTTACACATGGAGCTTCATCAAACCTCTCTATCAATATTGCAATAAACCTTGCATAAGTAGATGTATTTAAATTATTGAAGGAAAGGACTCAAACAACCACCAAGCATATTATTTACCTTCAAAATGCAGCGTTGCTACTTTGATGGCTTCAATTTCTGAGACTTGATGTTGTTGCACAAAGTTGTCTAGCTCCTCCACCTAAACCGTGACTGGACATCTAAGTGATCCCATAAAATATAGATAGAACAATATACCCATGCCATGCCAATCCTTATTTTTTCCTTTGCTCTCCTTGGTCTTGTAGAACCATTTTAATTTCTACTCATCTTTGAACTCCTTGGATTGAGCTTCATACTCCTCCAAATACTCTCTAAGAGTCTCCCTTTTTGGTACACCTCCTTTCTTCCTCTTCATGAAGAAATCACTGACAAAAATTTGAAGCTTTTGTGATATGGCTGAGTGCACATATCAATTATATGAGGATTTATATTTTTCCTCATGTATATATCTTGTATATCTGATTAGAAGATCTTTCTGCTCTCGAAACCTTCTAGGAATTTCAATTCTCTTTCTCTCTTCTTCTTGTTCAACCTCCTTGGAGAGGTTCTTGCTGGATCTGAAAAGGGATGAGAGTAAAATCATATTATTCATAATTATGACCTGGATCATTTCTATATAGAACTTTTTCTTGAAGCCCATAGGCTGAGCCAAATATCTTTCTTTGATAGCACTATAATATTCCAAAATTGGAACAGCTCAGAAAGCCTGCTAAAATAACACACTTCTGAGAATATTGTGCATAGAAATGATTTTTCAGCTCTTGGATCCCGTATATCAGCTCATATTAGATCTAAATTTAAAAGGAGAGAAAAAAAATAAGAATAGGTGGGTTAAACTGATCTCCCACAAAATAGTCTAGCTGAAAATCACCCAAAGAGAGGGGCTGCAGCTGTATGCAAAGGATTGCTTCAGAAATAGTGTAGATCCACTGAAGAAAAATAGGAGGATGATATGGAGGTTCATAAATCAGAAATATAACAGAAAATATGAATTATATTACATCCCATACATTGTACAAGAGAAAGAATAAGACAATACAAGAGAAATCCTTAGAAATGAGGTGTTACAACCATGAGAAAACATTGCATAACCATGAAAGCATTATTTTTTTGGGATGAAGTAATAGTTTATTAAATATTCAGATCTAGAGTAGATATGTGCATAAAAATTTAGATCCAATATAGATCTGTGTACAAGAAATGCTGATTTATACATTCCCCTTGGGGTTTTGTGCAAAACATGAAGCACAGAGAGTGGATCTGAGATCTAAGGTTGCAGATCTGCAGAATGATTTAGAAATTTCTGAATAATACAATGGTATATAATATCAGATCTGAAACAAACATGGATTGTATGGAAAATCCATGGATCGCCACAGTGACAGGAAGATTCCTAGCAACGAAGATATCACCTCCAAAATGCAGACAAAACACCCTGCAACTTCTCCTTTGCAGATAACGCAATCCAAGGAGAGGAAATGCACTGTAGCCTATGAGAATTAATTGGCCTAATTCCAAGGTGTATATATGAAGAAAAATCAGCAAATGAACTCTTACAAGAGGTTAAAAGACACACTCACTGAGAAGAGCCATTGTTATCATCTAGATTTGAGTAGATCTAGTCCTCCACTTGCTAAAACTCACAAGGACAGCTCAAACCTCAAAATGAGTAGTGCTATAGATGTAAGGTGAAGCTTAGCCCAAGCTTGATAGTGGACAAGTTAGAACAACTCTCCTCCAAGAGTTGCTCAATGATGGAGGTGGGATTCCTAAACAGGAAGACCCAACAAGGGATGTCTGAGCAGACAATACCTTGAGAAATAATAATCTTCAACAACCCTTTCTTGTTACCCTCCTCTTCCTTTCATAAGATAGTAGTCTTGGCAAACCCTAAACCACTTTGAATCACTTAACCCCTTTCACATGAGGTCCTCCTTCTAGAATTGCGCTGTCTCTCAAAGAGATTCAGTTCATCTAGACTGCGTTGTTGACTTGGTCAAAGATGAACCATTCTTATTATTTAGACCCATTCACACCTGCAGGATTTTATTTAAATAGCCCAAATATGTCTCTGTTCACATAGGAATTTATTTATTCTTGGTTTTCAAGAGTTTACATGTCCTCCTTTACAATTTATTCATCAAACATGAAATTCAAAATAAACAAGGAAAAATTAATATTCCTATTAGCTACAGCTAATTTAGGAATATTACAAAGCCTCAGTCACAAGTTTGGTTTGAAATAGTTATATTGAAGTTGTCTGATCAACAGCCAATCAGGTACGATTTTGGTGATAACAGAAAGAAAGGACACGTGGCCTATTAATCCTTGAATCAAACTATGGATTGCGGTAAATTCTCTAGCTTGGTATCCCATGAATGAGACTTTGGGTTGCATTAAAGCCAGATATTATGTGCATTGGTGGGCCTATATGGTAAATCCTAGAGGTGTGTGCCCTTGGTCATGCCTTGTGATCCGATGGGGATTATGGTAAATCCTCAAGGATTGAGTCTCGATCAAGCCTACGAATCCAAGACCAGTGAATGGCAGGTTATACAATAAATCCTGGAGACTAGAGTCTTGATTAGGCCTAGGTATACTCGACTGTTATATGGAAATATGTACAATAAATCCTAGAGAATAGGAGAGATGAAAATTCATCACAGTGTAGGTGGAGAAATATGGTGGCATAAATTCTAGTTTAGGGTCTAGTGATTATGTGGGGATTGCGGAAAATCTTAGTTATATTGATGAGGGTGAGGTGGTTTAGCCTCAGTATGCCTTGGTTTATTTTATTTATGAGTCCCACATTCATGGTTGGAATATGGAACGAGGGTTATTAGCTCAAAGAAATATTTGATTCATCCAATCTATGGTCAGGGGTACATGGAAGTCCCAATCCTTGTTCGCTTATGCATTCATTAATAAGATTTCCTTATCCTTGATATTTAATGTGTAACTTTATTGGTTGATATGTGGAATTTATGGTTGTTTTATCCTTCTTATTTCAATTTTTTATATGTTTGCAATGAGTATATTTTATGATAGTGATGATGTGTGGATATCATCATGTTCTGATTTGTAAATGAATGAAAAATAAATATATGAACTAATAGATGATAATTCATATAATTCGATAAGGCACCAATGTTTCTTACCTATTCTTAGATAATTATGATGCCCATATGCTCAAATATGTTATTATGACCTATAGAATGCATACTTGTGACACGTTTGATGAAATGCATGTCATGGCTAGTAGGTCTCTAGTCATTTCATCGATAAAATGTTTTCATTAGTACATTAGTCTCAGTTTTATTTTTCATTCTTCAAGCTTTCATGGATTTCTAGGCAGTGTCTTGAGTTCTGGCCCTGAAAAAATGACACAAATTTCGGGGTCATTGGCACAAAAATAGTTGAAAATTCCCATAGTCACAAAATTTCCCTTGTTGTGGGAGTGATTGGATTCCTAAAGTCACATGCATAGCTTGTCAAGGGAGAAACTAGGGTTTTAGATTAGTGAAAAGTTATTTTTCCTCAGGGGTTGGTCACCTAGAAAGGTTGATTGGCTCCTAGAGGTTTTGTAGCATGTGTGGAAGGTTAGTTGGGTTTCTTTTTCTCAGTTTCACTTCCTTAACTATACATGGGGAGTTGAATCAAATCATCATAGCCTCTAGTCAAATGTCTCCTTGGGTGGACTGCTTATATTGGGTAATACTGGGAGGAAGGTGTTACATGAATCATATTTGAAGATGAATGTTGGGAAAAACATCCTAGTGGGTGTCACTACAATTTATTAATGGTAAGGAAAGTTAAAAAGACAAAGAGGCATTAATTAATAGGAATTTATTTATGAAAATAAAGGGAAATAGGAGAAAAGGGAGATGAAATGTCATAGGTTTGGATGAGAGGAAAATTCAAGGAAAATACAAGAAAATGGAGAAAATAGAGGCCCCAATGATAAAGAAGCATCCAACTCAATCAATTCACAACTTTTTGTCTCTTATTTTTTGGAGCTGTCTCTATTCTCTCGTACTATTTCACACTTAGAGAAGTCTTGGAGCATTGTAGAATTAGGGGAAGGAAGGAAAATGAAGAGCAAGGAAAGAAAAGGAAAATAAAGGAAGCTTGAATCAAGCAAATTCAACATGAATATTTGGATGTAATAGGTTGCATGTATGATTTCCTAGCTAGTTTTTGAATGTTTCTACACACAATTATTCATGTGGTTCTGTTGTTTTCATTGGCATGTTTTTTTCTGGTCTAAAAATGGTTTCTATTGAAATATACAACTATGCTTGGTCTTTATAATGACATATGTAATCATGATTTTATGTTTTTTTTTGTAAAGAGAAAAATAAATTTATTATTGTTCTTCTTGAGGCATGGATTTCAGCTCAAGGGAAATTTATTTATAGGTGAATGACCCATTGAGTGCTTCTATTGATTTTTATTTAGTTTACAAGTCAATTCAGTCATTGTCATGCTGGAAGACCCTTTTGGGCATGTTAAATATCGTAAAGAAAATATTTTTTGAGTAAAACTAGAGTAAAAGTCCCTCGAAGACCTTATCATAGTGCTACAATCAAGTCAACCTTCAAAATGGGCAACTCATCCTATCTAGAAGGAAAATTCGTCTTAGTAGATAACTCAATGAAGCATAAATATAAGAGAATTTGACGTCATTCAAAGGAACATAGATAAACATCCATGAACAAGCAATAAGTGCGAAAAAAGGAAAAACAAGAAGCCCCTTAGATTCTGAAGAGAAGAAAAAAAAAACTAGAAGTTTGGGACTATTTGTGGGCCACCTTAACGTGACACATGAAAAGAGATTAGGGCTTCTATATTTTGGAGGGATGTCAAGTTGCACTACAATCAAGAAGTTATTCATTGGTGCCAATAAGACTTGTTTTTAGGAACGGGTTCACAAGGAAAATGAATGATACCAAGCAAAGGTCAAAAAAGGGATAATTCTCCATTTCATCTCACATGTACTATCCTAGGGTTTCTTCTAAAGAGACCAAAATTTGGAGGTCAAGAGAGGCCACAAATTGTAGTCAAGGTTGAAGTCTCAACTCATGATGTAAATACATATTTGAAAAAAAGAGACTTGTGTTCACTTTGTCAGAAGTGAGGTCTCTAAGAATAATTATGACTTTGTCTTAAATGAGTCATTTTTCAAGGGTCCTAGGTCTTATAATTTTTCATTTGAATTTTATATAAAAAGAGAATTTTTCTTGTGGCATTTCCTCTCAAAAGAGAGGTTTTTGACCCGGTTGATAATGTAGATACTGTGTCCACTTGCATCTTTGTTATCTATTTTTTTGGTAGTTGTTTGATGCTAGGAACACGAATTATAATCAAGTGAAACAAGAAACTAATAAATTTAAGTAAAATACATCACAATCAATTATCATAGTATGATAAATCACCTAATATACCTTTACTATATTTCTCAACATGGTATCAGAGCTAAGGTTACAAGACAAGGAAATGAATCTTGTAGAAGGACCATCAAAAGGAATAACAATAAATTTCAAGGCATCAAATATGGCATTAAACCATGAAGAATGGATACATAAGGTACAAAAATCTAAGGAGTATCAAGGAAGGATAGCAATTTCCTCTCAAGGATCACATCATCTAGAAACAATAACAAGAAGAAGATATCAAAGACATTACTTTCAAGAAGAACCCTACCTCCATTCAAAGAAAATGTAACTACACAATAGAAACATATCGAAGTCTCCAAATTCTAAGGAAGCAATAAGAAGCATTTTCATCATCACAAAGGTGATCTTGCTTTCATGAAGCAAGCATCACATACCAAGCATATTTTAATAAATACATCTCTAAAGGAAGAAGTACTATCATATTCAAAGAAGCTATCATGATAAAATATCATCAACACCAAGAAAGGAATCAAGTGGAATATATCATTATTATAAAAGAATCTTCACTTGAAAATTAAGTAACTTTATATGGATGTGTAAATATACTCTCAAAAGGGCTTCATTCTGGAAGGAAAGAAATACATTCGTTGGGTCATCAAATTTCCTTGCATGGAAGTAGAGGACAAATTTGATCCCCAGAGAAACTGAAGTCATTGGACATGCTAAGGGTTCAATCATTAATGCACTGGAATAATAAGCTCGAGATCTAGAGAAATATATGAAAGTGGAAATAAGGCCTCAAAGAATCCATATAGAATCAATAAAGGATTCCATCATCCCTTATGTAGAAATGTTGGAAGGTTGAAAAGAAATATATGAAAGCTGGTATAATTTTTCTCTATAAGCACTACAGGAGAGGTTATATTCTTGCCAGCCAAGTTATACAAGATGAAGGTATAAAAGGAAGAAGGGATTTAATCATATCTTATGAGGGTGTCATAAATCTAAGTCCAATTGCAAGAGTTGGGGAAAGTAATGCCCGAAAAAGAGATTACCACTATGGTTCTCAATGCACAACCTTATGAATGGGGAAACTTTGTATGAAGAATCTATCGAAACAAGGAATCTACCCCATTCCGTGAGCTCCCATCATTATGTAAGATTCAAGAAACAATTTTGAAAGAAAAAAGTGATGTTGGATCAAATAATATGTTCAACAATTTTCTTCCATGGCTAAAACAAAAGGAAAATTTGGAAAATTTGATCCTCAGAAAAAGAAAAATATAGATATGTAAAATATCGAATGCTATGGATGTTATGAATTTGTGAATTTCAAGAGATATTTTTTTAATCTCAGGAAGGAAAATAAAAAAAGGAAATAAAGGAATGAATACCATGTCACTTAATAAGTGGAAGAAGCTGAGAAGAAAAAAATATATCTATCATGATAAGAAACATTGTAAGTATGATAGGATGCATCATATTAGGAGGATACAACTGAATAAAGACATCATTATAGAAACTTGAAAGAATAGTTGAAGTAGAAGCCTACATCGTTGTAGAACTCATCATGAAAGAAATGAAGTAGCTAAAGATAATCTAATTGAAAGCATGTAAAGGTCATCCACAATAGTAGTATATATGGTTGGAATAAAGTCATCTAGAATGATAAAATATAGAAAGGAATCATCATATATCACCGTCATTAGGAAGGAAAATTTGTATAATGAGGATAAACAAGATCCTTCATGATAATCTTCATTAGAAGGTTCACCTCTACATGGAATAAGCAAGTGTCCCACTAATAATTCCACCTTGTGTAGGATATACTATTTAGAAGCATAATCGTATGGTGAAAAATGAGTGCAGTAAAAATGTACTTGCAAGAAAGGAAATGAATTTGTCAGAGGAAGCCTATATAAACAAAAGGATAAAAGAGGCATGTACATATTATATATATTACGTCATGTCATCACGTAGTTGCTGATAGCATGGGTAAATTCTTTGTCTTATGGGAATGATCAAAGAAGAAATATCTCTTCCTATGGAAATATGCATGAAGGAATATGTGTTGAAATAATTCACATATTGATAAGATGGAATTAACATAATATGGCCTCATATGGAATATGAGGTTTTGACAAGATGAAGGAACTATGTACAAAATTCCCTCAGGAGAACTATGTGAAGAGAGGAAGAAGATGTTGAGAGAGATGCAACTATATTCACATAACATATGATAAGTTATCATCATCGAATGACTAAAATAATTGGATAGGATATCTACATGGAGAAGGTATGAAGACTCTGATATAGTGTATAAAGGAAGGATATCATTGACATTGAATGTATTGGAGATGTGTTTATGTTTCAAGAAAGCATATGTCATGATGAAATTCCATCATAAAATATAACTTAGATTTGATGTTCATTTTTATTTTTGAACATTTGGATGGGTTGATACATGGATACCAAATGAGAGTTGTAGATGTTAGATACATAAAAATACTCATAATAATGGATGGATTATCCTAAAATTAACATGTCTTGAGTAGATAACTGAATGAAGAAAATCCATATGTGGAATAGAAGATCACCTTCCGATGAATGACAAGATGACATGATTGGTGGTTGAACACTATGGTTTGTCTAAGGAAAGTGATCAATCGTCGATGTTGTAAAAATAAAATATTGAATACGAAGGCTCCATAATGAATAAGATGAAGTTCCTAAAAATGAAAGGAGGAACCCTACAAGAAAATGAAAGTACCATGATATCCACCAAAAACAACATATATATATTTTTTATGAAAAGTCCCTAGTTAAGAGGGAGCTTGGACAAGTCCCTAGATAAGAGGGAGATTGAGTATATTCCTTTTATAAGAATTAGTTTATATTCCCTATTTTAGAGGGAGAGATAGGCACATCATTCTTGTCTTCATCTTGTGAAGAAATAATGGAAGCTTCAGTAACTTTCTAAGATTGATTTCGATACTCTTTCTAGATGTGGTAGGGAATCCAATAGGAAGGAGTAGTTAAAGAGAAAATTCCCCGAGGATGTGTTATTCCGAGATAGGAATTTTCCTAAGAGGACATACCATGTGAACACCCAGGTGGGGTATGTTCCTTAAGAGATAATGATGGTGGTGTCTATAAATCATTGGTATCGACAACATTATTCTTTGACCTTGTGGACATATAGAGTTGTGAGTCAAGGAGTTTCTATGTGACAATTCTATTTGGTATGATGAGATGATTTATCATAATATAGGAAATAAATTTATGCGATGACTTACCAATCTGACCCTTATTATCAGACTTCTTCAATTTGAGAATGTCTAAGTACCTCGATGTATTATGAATAGTTCCCTTGTTAAGAGGGAGTGTTGAAATATGTAACTAGGTTTCGCCTTCATAATGACATATGTAATCATGATTTTATGTTTTTGTTATAAATAAAAAAATAAATATATTATTTTTATTCCTTAGGCATGGGCTTCATGCTCGAGGGAAATTTATTTATAGGTAAATAACGCATTGTGTGCTTATAAGGCTTGTCATTGAGTTTATAAGTCAATTGAGTCATTTTAATGTATGGAAGACCCTTTGGGGCATGTTATATATTGTAAAGAAAATTTTATTTGAGTAAAAGTACAGGCAAAGACCCTCCAAGATGTTGCAATAGTGCTACAATCAAGTCATCCTTCAAAATGAGCAAGTCGACCTATTGAGAGGGAAAAGTCAGTATATTAGGGAACTCAAGGAAGCCTATATATAAGAGCATTCAAACTCATTCACATGAGCATAAATCAATGTCCAAGAACAATCAAGACCTACGAAAAAGGAAAAAACAAGGAGTATCTTAGATAGCAAGAGCCAAAGAAGGAAGACCAAAATTTTGACACTATTTTTGGGCCACCTACACCTCACACATGAAAATATATTAGAGCTTATATATTTCTTAGGGAATTTTATTTTCCATACAATCAAGAACTTCATTCATTTGCTCCAATAAGACATGGTTTGAGGACTGAGTTCAAAATGAAAAAGAATAAAACCAAGCGAAGGTCAAAGAAGGAATACTTCTCAATTCCATCTCACACGTACTATTATAGGGCTTTCACAAAAGATATAGATAGATGTAGGTCAATATAGGCTAAAAATTACATTGAAGGTGCATGTTTAAGCTTATGATGTTAAATCATGTTTGATGCAAAGAGACATGGGTTGAATTTGAGGGAAATAAGGTCACCAAGAGGAATTTTGGCTTGGTCTTGGAGGAGTCATTTGTCAATTTTTAGAGGTCTAGGAATCTTTCATTTGAATTCCTATATGAAGAGAGGATTTATTGTGGGTTTTCCTGTCAAAAGTAGAGGTTTTTACCCTATATATAGCCTACACCTTGTGTCCTCTTGTCTCATTTTTCCTTATTGTTTTGGGATTTTTTTTATGATAAGAACACGTTGACATGATGGAATTTACCACCAACAGGTAGGGGATCTCCCTGGTTTAAAATACCAATTATACTCTACACCATTTTATTAGACATCTCCTCTGGTATATAGGTCTGGATTCCGTATAGTTGATTGAAGCTAGCTTCAGACAAGGAAGGAAATATTGGCTAAATAGGATGTATAGATTTCAGCAAACACAAGTGAATAGCTTATCAATCGCTCCTTAAAAATATAACATAAATAATAGTAGAAAAACTTAAAAATATGAATCTTAATAAAATTATCGTTAGAAAGTATTTAAATAATACCACGTATAGATAAAGAATAAACTTAACACCCAAGAAAGAGTTAAAGATTGTTAAGAATTGAAAACACAATTATGTTCACAATCCACAATGATACTATGGCAATATTAATAAAGGAGTTTATCAACATAAGCATAAGTTCAATCATATACCATCCATGTGTTGCGAAGGAAACTCATAGCACCAAAAGATACATGCAAAGAAAATACAAAAAATAACATAGGAACCTCCAATTCTTTAGGATGATAATATTCATAGCACCAAAGTACCAAGGCCTTCATCCAATCCAATAATGGAAATCTATTATTAATGCTTACATTTATTAAAAGAGCATAAGTTCTCAAAATAATATGCACCAAAATTAGTCCAATGCTAAAATTACTTTACAATATGCCATGAGGGTGAATTTATAGAAAATAGGGTGACTCTTGGTATACCCATGACTCTTATACTTCCTCGTGACATTTAGACTTCCTCCTAGCTCTTCAAATTCCTACTTTTCTCTAATCTACTCTATATTTCTATGCACAAAAAAACAAGATAATTATACCCTAATAATTTAGTAATAGATAATTATGGGGCATCCATGTGTAGCTACTCCACGAGGTAGGTCTACTAGAACTTTTACTCACTAGCTATTGGAACTATATTTGGATATTCTTTTTCACTCCTATGGAGGAATTCAAGGGCGTCCGGAATGAGGGTACCTCTCTTGACCTTGAAATGATTGGATAGAGTTACCATATTCGTATAAATCCTCAATGACTCTACCACATAATATGAAATTTTGTCCATCTTGAATTTCAAATAAATTGTGTTTGAAGCCTACCCTAAGGTGCCAAGAAATATTTGAATGTTTTTTACAATTTCCTCCTGCTTCCTCACTTCTCCAACTACTCCAATCGAAGGAGCCCCATAGACCTCAATCATTAACTCAAACCCACTTAGAAGATGTTTGTACGAGGAATTGACCTTCTCAACATCTCTAGCTATCTTATCCCATGATTGGATCTCTATGAACAGATGGAATTTATCATTCTTGCTAGTAATCCAATATCTATTTGGGAGAGTTTTCGGTGCCTCTTAGTAAGTATTTATCCACTCATGAATATTTTCTAGAGTTGTAATGACTTCTTTCAACATGGATGATTCTTCTTTCCTGTTAGCTTATATGGCTAGGACAGGGAACACTTTATGATTTAACTTCCTCATCTCTTCATAAATTACCACCATGGATCCTATCATTGTTTTCTTCTTCCTTGATTAAGGCCTGCAATTCCTTCGTGCTTGAGTGAGCTAGGAAAATTGTTATATTGTCTTCTTCTAGTTTCCTGTTATATTATTGTGCACTCACAGTTCTTTTTTCATATGCATAGACATTTCCTTGGAGTTCTGCAATTTTATTTCTCATTCTCACAAAATTTAGGTTGGATTTAGTTGCAAAGGTGGTCCCTACTGAGGCGGTCATTTCAGGGTTTACTATGGTATCGAGGACAATTTCCTTTTCCGTTTTCATAGAAAAAAGATGTAGAAGGTTCCTACCATAGTATTTCATTCTTTCTTGCATGATATTGTGATTTAATTGACCAAAGGTAAGCCTGGTAAGGTCTAGCACCTCCTCTTATGCCTCGTCCCAAATTCCCAACTCCCTCAGAGGAAAATTCCCTTTGGTAATGGGAGTGGATTGGGGAACATCTACTAGGGGAATCTCATCTTGATTTCTAAGTTGTTTTTGTTGTTTGAATGATTCCTGAATTTCCTTGTCAGCCTCTTCCTATTTTTTCTTTTGTTCCTCTTCTTTCTACCTTTTATTTTCTTATTCAGCCTTTCTGCACTGTTCCTCCTCCAAACTCTTCTTTTCTTGCTCTTGTTTTTCTTGTTTCTTATTGAGATCTTATTCTCATTTTAGTTTCTCATCCTCTCTTTTTGTTCCTGCCTTTTTCTCTCTTACTGCCCCTGAGCCCTCTGATCCTCTTCTTGTATTTACAGTCCTTCCTTATCCTATTGTTTCTTCCTTCTTTCATCATCCTGTCATTTCTTCTCATGCTGGTCTTCGAACTACTAGTCTCTGAATTTACGCAACCATTTTAGTTATTCTTCTCTTTTCCTCATGAGATTTTTATTTTGTATGGTTAATTTAGCATTTCTTTTATCTAATGTTTCATCATATTCACCATCATATTGGCTGCTCAGGAAATCTTCTAGTTCTTTTCATTATTCTTCTTTGTTTTTCCTACAACCTTTTATTTCTTTTTATTTATCCTAAATTAGGTTTACCTTTATCATAGGCTTACATTCTCTTGTAAATTCCCAAATTGATAGTCCTCCTTTTCTTTTTGTTCACTTGGGTTGAGTTCTTGGGATGCATTATACCAGTTTCTAACTTTTTTCTCATGGGGGTGTTTGGTGTGTGGGTATGACCAATTAAATTAGCCTTCTGACAATGAGCTACTACCACCCTTTTAGGGTCATAGGTCTATGGATTTAAAGTCACAAAATGGAACCCCTTAATTTCCTCAGCTTTTTCCTGAGCTTCCTTGAAGTTTTAAATAGTGTATGATCCAATGGTGAGAGGGAAGGTGGGTCAGGGTTTCTTATCCCTTTACCCAACGTCTTTGAAAAAAATGTGGTCATTTGATAACATAACTCCTACAATAGAAATTTATCTGCGACAAACTTATGAAGTGTGTGAGGGTTTTTTTATGAGCCAAAGACCCTGATGAATGTTCCCTTTGGATGGGGAACCAATGTGCCACTTTAAAGAGATTTTCCATGGCCATTTTTGACATGAACGAAGCATCTTCTCCAACAAGTAACTAGTATAATGGGGTGATGAACATCTCAGAGGAGGACTCATGTACACTTTTATAGCCCATGTTGAAAAATATATTATAGTTCGGGCACATAGGTTCCACTGCAGCCATAGTCCATTTTAGGCTCAATGGTCAAAATGACATCTCGAACAAATCATATCTATTAGGTATATGACTCTGTGGAATTTTAACGGTTGGTGCGCCTCATGAATTTTTTTTGCAATTATATTAGTCCTTAATGCAGAAACTTGGATACTAGCCTAGTTGAAAATTGAACCTCTAGTTCCAATGAAATACATTATACAAACCCATGTCTCGTGGAAGGTATCGATGTCATCCATCCCATATAATCAATTCATTATTGCGGCGATGAGTTGGTAGAAATTATTTAGATGTTCTATTTTTTATACTTGGTAATTATTTACTCGAAACTTGGAATGGTCTTGCCACCAATTCCTTATAATTTCCTTAGTTGGAATTGTGAAATATGACAACCATCAAGTATTGAATGATTCCTATTTTTTTCAGAAACCTATAATAAGCAGCAATATATGTCGAATATATGGCTGCGAAATATTCATCTATATGATTCCTCACTACCCACTGATTTGTAACTATGTTATGTATAATTCATTTGATGGTTTCTACACATGGAAAAATAGTAGGATGTGAGGTGACTTTCTGGATCTTAGACCTCTTGAGAATGATGTACACCTCGAATTTTTCTTGGTTCTTCGGGATGTTTTGTTTTGAAAATTTTGCATAAATATCAAACCATGATATCCTAGTAATCTTGTTGATGTTCCATACAGTTTCGCCATAAATAGATGGCATGATGTAGTTATCGTCCTATATACTACTTTCATAGCTATTTCGGGAAGTATTGACCTCCCGAGGTGCCATTTTTCTAGAGAAAGAGGATATTGAAATGAAATCAAGCTCAATATCGCCTGGCATGTTCAATAAAAAACCCCATGATTAGAGAGATGACAAGAATAATATAAAACTGAAAGTGAAACAATGAATCAAGGTTGTAGAACTCTTATAAAAGTTTGCGAGAAATTCTGCCTAGGGCATGTTGCAAGGTTGCAAAGGTGAGGGGGTCGCACAAATTGAGAGTAAGGTATGCGTGACTATGCGAATGGGATACTAGGTCACAATCATGAGTGGGTCACACAAGTAACGAGTCGTATATGTTGTATATAGTAGTAGGGATAGATAGGTTGCATGAGTCGCATGAGTCACGAGGTTGTGTAGGTCGATGGTTCACAGGTCACAACAATTTTCCTATCGCAATATTCTTTGATGTAACCTGTCTCAAAGGGCAGCTTAGTGAATGAGTCGAAGCTCAAAACTTAGGTTTAGGACCCCTATAGAAAAATAATACTTAAGCTAGGAAAAATAAGGTAAGAATAGGTGAGAAATGGGCCTGGTTTCCTGAGTAGAGAGGGAACGGTGGTAAAATTCTCTACTGGTGGGTTTGGAAGGATAGAATGGGTTCAAAAATATTATGGGACGAAAATAAAACCCTCCCATTAGGGAAGAAAAAATTCTAGGTGATAGAGGGATACATTTGGTGGAGCAAAATTATTGTAGGATGGGGAAAGGTTACCTACTTGAATGAGGTCACGTGCTCTTTCACTCCCAAGAGTCTCTGTCCAGTGAGTGCTCCAATAAACTGAATCAATAAATTGTGGTCTAATTGAATGTATATAACAATTGGTCACACATGCGAGGGTTTCCATGAGGTCGGCGAGTCACGAATGTCAAATGGGTCATAGGTTTCCCTCACGTGACTTAGTTACCTATGCGGCCTTGCAACCTCATGATGGTTTCACAGAGTTGGAAAGGTTTCACGAGTTGCAAAATTTCCATATTTCAACCTGGCTACCTATGCTACCTCGCAATCTTATAATGGAGTCACCGAAGTTCAAAGCTCGCAAGGCCCACATATTTTCCCACTTGTGATTGAGTGACCTCTATGAGCTCGCGACCTTGTGATTGAGTCGAAAAATCGCAACGTCATGAGATGCATGGAGGTCACAACCTGTGTTTGTGACTTAGCGACTTCAATTAACCAAAATAAAAGGATGTTGGGTCATAATATTTAATTTCATGAACACTTACTTGATGCAATCTGTGACTTAAGCACAAAAATGAAATCTAAGTCTCTGAAAGTTAGACTTGTGAACGTGCCAAAGGGGGGTTGGATAACTAGTGGAATGTTAAAATGGAGCTTTAGAAGTGAGTGATTTATATTGGACGTAGTATCAGGGCTCCAAAATTTTGAAAGGTAAGTAATTTTGGAGGGTTGTTCTAGCAGCTACAAAAATTGGCGATTTGCTGGTATAACCTTAGTATATCTGCTTACACTTTACCTCAAGTTGAAGTGGAACTTTATGAATTTTTTGATTCACAATTATGGGTCCTAATGACACCTCCAGGTTACCCTTTAGTATTTATCACAAGTCAGTATCTACTTTTATTTGGCTTGTTAACACACAAAGTAATGACATTCCCAATGGCTCGATATAGGGGTTCAGATAATGATATGAGATGTAAAGGCTTTCGATATAGTTGTTATAGATCTCTCATGTTTTCACTTCCATGAGCCTAAACAATACACAAGTGGATTCACTCCCTATAAATCTCAAATGTTGATGTGATGCCAATGACCCTCAACAGTACCCCAAGGAAGTCGTTGCATCACCTCTCTGTGAAAGAATCCTTTCTCAATCCTTTTTCCCTTATTTGATTTTATTAATGTTCTAATTGGAGCTTATTCACATGTGCTCATTGGAACTTAGTTATATGGAATGTATTTTATGTGAGGGATTCTGACTTATTCTACTTGCAAGAGAGGTTGTTTATGGTTTTTTAGAGATTTTATTTTTTTCCTGAATATGTGTTGATCATTAAAGTTTTCCTTTCCCCATCTTGAGCCAACCACCTAAACCAATTTGCTTGATATGAGTATCCAAGTTAATAGTAGGGCTAAACTATTAAAGGAAAAGGTGCCATGGATGACTATAGTTCCTCACTAAAATAGATTCTCAACACTCTCCCTTGGTTGTGAATTCAAGGATGATCAAGTGTAAGCATGGAAAAAAGTACATCTGAGCCATTGGTGTAGAGGCTACCTCCATCATCGGGTGTCTAATTGGGGTGATGCTTTAAATTTTTTTATTTAGGGTATAATAATTATTAAAGGATGAAAATATAATGCGTAAATAAGGTGAAAGTGTAAAGGAAAAATGTGGGGGATAAGCTATAAAAAAAAAACAAATAAAGAAACTATGATACAGGGGTCGAAAAATTAGCTGTGGGAGCTGCTAGGTGAAATAAAATTTGAGGTCATGGAAATTCATGGGAAAGGGTTTGACCATCACTTCTAAAGTCTGTAGTTTCTAGGTATGATGACCAATATTTTCCTTAGCCTAAAAGGGACCAATCCACAAGGTCCGAAATTTGGTATTTTTACCTATTTCCTCATGAGACTTATACCATTTAAGGACTAGGTCACCCACATTGAACTCAGTAGTCCGAGCAGATTTTTTTATCAAACCACCTCTAGATTCAGATTTGGTGAACATAAAACTTCTCCCTTTCCTTTTTTATTTCCTCTTCTTGTTTTAGGAGGGTATCGATTCTGGTTTTCATAGAAGGGAAACGTGTGCCCCACAACTCTTGTAGAAAATTGATAATGCATAGGTAGAATTTGGTTGGAAATATGGCCTCTTTACCGTAGACTAAAAAATAAGGGGATGTTCCAAGAGATGGTTTCAAGGTGACATGGTCAGCCCACATGGCATTCTTTAGGGAAATGTGCTAGTTTCTTTGGTGTCACAACAAGGTTTTGTTGATAATGCAGATTAGGCTCTTTTTAGCGGAATTTTCTAGGTCATTTCTTTGGGGGTAATAGTTAGCTAAATGTTTCAAAACAATGCCATTTTCCAAAGAAAAATAATATATCTTTAAAGACAAGAAATAATTATCATTGTAAAAAACGAGGGAATATGGAACACCGAAGCTACTCATGATGTAGTGATTGATAAAGGATACTACCTCATCTTCGTTGATATTCCGTAAGGTAATGACTTCCACCCTCCTCGTGAAATAATCCGTAGCCATGACGATATACCTCTATTGTTTCGATGAGTGTGGCACAATATCACCAATGACATTGATCCACATTTTTGAAATGGTTCTTCTACTACTGTAAGCTTGAAAGAAGAAACCAACTGATATTTTCATTGAGCATGGTTCTGACAAACTGAGAATTTTTTAGCATACACATGTGCCTTGTGAAGAAGGGTAGGCCAATAAAATCCTACCATCATGATCTTATGCATCGTAGTATTTCAAGTGTAATGGACTCCTGTCAGCCCATCATGTACCTCCTTTAACACTTGTTTGGATTCATCAAATTCTAGACATTTGAGTAACATGCCATGGTGGTATTTTCAAAACATATTCCCTTGTCTCAATTGATAGGATGCGGATTTGAGTCTTGCATCCCTTTTTTGTCTCTGAACAAGATAGGAGGAAAGGTTCCTTACCCTAATTATTATCCTAGATCAATGTACCAATATGAATATTTGGGCACAATGGTGAGGTCATTTTGGTACATCTCGATCTACTGGTCCTAGCCTTCTGACTCTTCATTGTGTAGGTATGTGGGCTCTGCAGTTAGTTTACATAACCCATGCCCTTTGACTATGTGAGTGTTCTTCAACTCCATCTCATATTATTGGAGGAAAATAATCCAATTGGTCCTTCACTCACCCAGATATTGTTGGACGAATAATGACCTAACAATAGGATGAGGGACAGACACTATCACATGGTTCTTAAGAATGTAGGACCTGAAATGTTTCATTTCTTTGTACACCACATACACCTATTTATCCATGTATGAGTAATTGATATTTTCACCATGCAGCCCCACTCTCATCAAGGCTATGGGTTTTTAATCATTGTTACCATCCTTCTGTGTAAGCTCAACAACTCAGGATCAATATAAGGTGAAAGTATACAAAATGAAGTTGCTTGTAAAGTTTGGGTTGTACAAAGAAGGGGCTTCTGCAATGGCTTTATTGATACCATAAAAATCTTACTTCTCTTCAGTCCATTTAAAACCCATATCTTTCTTTATCACCCATATGAATGAGTGAGCCATCCTTCCTCGATCTTCTTTTCAAAAGATATCTCTTTGAGGGGGGATTTACGATCAGGGAAAAATCATAAATAAATTTGCAGAGAAAGTTGATTTTACCCAGGAAAGACTACATAAATTTCTTTCCATTGGGGATAGGTATTTGCATAATATCTTTTACGCGATCAAGATCGAAAATAATTTTGTATTTTGTTATTATAAGTGGAATTATGTTACCTTCTGATACTGTGAATATTAATTTCTTGGTGTTTAGTGAAATCCGATATTTTCAGGACTGATCAAATATTTTCTTAAGATAGTGAAGGTGGTATGGTCTCTTCCTCGAAATTGCTGTGACATCATATAAACCACCACACTTTGACCCATTAATAATTTTAAATCAATTCCCATCGCCCTTTGGAATGTCTCTATGGCATTTGTCAAGCCAAAGGGTATGTGTCGAAATGAAAAATTTCCTCACGTCATTCTAAAAGTCGTCTCTAAACAATCTGAGTTGGAAACCAATGCCTTGTTGTAACTAGAGAAACCATTGAGCAAGGAGAACATTTCCGAACTATATATTTCCTAAAGGATCTACTCCATAGAGGGGACCAAATAATTTTCTTTATCTAACTACTGGTAGAGATTCCAGAAGTCCACACATAACCAAATTTCACCAAACTTCTTTCATACAAGGACAAAATTTGAGACCTAGTTGTAGTTCCTAATCTTTAAAATGATAGTGCCTCTAAAAGTTTCTTCAACTCCTATTAGATGAGGGGCTCCAGCATAGGATGTATGTTTTTCAATTTGCGCTGGAATGGTTTGACCCCTTCTTTTATAGTTATAACATCTTGAATGATCCATGTATCATACATCTTCAGGCCATTATATGTTTATGAAAATACATCCTGATACCTCTTGAATAAACTTATGAATGAGTGCCTTTCATTAGGTGAACATCGGGGTACCAATATTGACATATTTAGGGTCGGTCTTAGTCCCGAAATTCATTTTCTCTTGCTACAGCATGGAACTTTGGGTCTTTGTATTCGGTGGGCCCCGTAAACAGTTCTACAGATCAAATCATTTTTTCTAACATAACCAAACCATTGAGCATGGGGTTTCCATTGCATTTATTTTATTCCTCTTTCAAGCCTCTTTCATGCTCTTCCTCCTCTATCATTTCACCCTTAAATACCTTAGAATTCAACAAAAAATTGAGTTTCTTTCGATCATCATTGAAAAGGCATAGACTAGTCATGTTATCGAGGATAACAGGTTTATAAAGAATCTCAATAGAAAAACCATCCCTTAAAGGAGTAAGCATAGCTGCGACATTAGCTAAAGTGTCAGCGGAAACATTATTAATCCTAGGAACATAATTAATACTAAAATATTTAAAGGAAGAAATTAATTTCCATACCTATTTCTAATAATTTTTAAGGTATTTTGATAGACAATGAATTGTATTTTGTACCTACCCCGTGATTATTTTAGAATCACCAATCACCTTCAAACATTCAAATTTTTGGTTGATAGACTTCTTGAGCCGAATGATCAATTCCTCATACTCTACAGTGTTGTTAGTGCATTAAAATTCTAATCTACAAGAAATAAAAAAAATGTTCTTTTGGGGGTCTATGAGGATACAGTTGACACCTACTCCTTCTTAAGTCTTGGAATCATCAAAATATAAAGTCAAAATTTCATTCCTATTTACATCTATGCTTAATGTATTCAATATATGGTACAAGATTTGTTATCATCAGTTGGAGGGAATTGATAGCACCCAAGATTGGCTTCCAAGAAACACATTCCCAACTCTTCCTAAGCAAAACTAATGGGTTGATTAAGGGCCTCCACATCTATGACTGTATGCTTCATGTAGGGTTCATTCTTAACTCTGATCTAATTATTCTAACCCTTATAAGGAAACCATAAGTGGGACCAGTCAGTGGAAAAATACCCGTAGAGTTTTCTCGACTAGTCTTTGTTGAGCAACAAGACATATGCTTCTAGAATGTCAAAAAAAACTATGCCAATACGTTGAGGTACCTTGGAATATGAATACATCCTAATTATCACACTTTTTAGTTCACCTATAGAGGGGACTTGAGATATATCCAATTGAATGATTTTGGCATTCATATTCTAAGGTTGGATGTTCAACTTCTTACACAAAGATAAAGGCAAGACATTGTTTGATGCACCAAAATCAACAACGAAAGTTTGTATATTGTAGTTGTGTTGAGGCCTCAGAAATCTGTGGCAACAACAAGGGGGATAACTACCCGGTCTAGACCTTAAAGTAGTTGCTTTTCCATTTGGGATAGTGGCTCCGACTGGGTGTAATGGGACTAGTTTCCCAGATTTGGGTTTTTGTATGATTGTTTGATTTCTCTTAAAATATTTTCATAAAGAATTACTAAAAACTAAAACGAATTTATTCTAGAATGCAAAACTTTGAATTAATTCTCAGCTAATCTAACCCAGGATAATAGCAATTTTATGCGACCTAGAATGATATCTATTCAGTTTGTGATGATTTAGATAAATCACAGAATTAATAGGATTAATACTCTGTAAGATGATTCTTTTCAGAAATAATTAATCAAAAGAAAATGTAAAACATATCGCATATATTCTGATGATCATATATAAAAAAAGTCAATTTCTATCTTTATATTGTAAAATAGTGCAACTAATATTTCAAATAGAAACAATTGATTTCATACATAATTCATGAAAGCTAAACTTATCACTAATGTTTAAAATAATATTTAACATACATGATAATAGTACCAGATGTATACTGCCCTCTTCATTCGATCCGCAATAATAGGCCACAATCAATCCTTCTATCAATGAGTCTTTCACAGAATACAAAAGTGCATCAACAATGATTAACAAAATGATGTATAACTGAAAAGGCCATGTTCCATTATTTCATCGAGGCATCTACAAAATTACAATAAATCATTCTTTGTAAATGTTCTCAATAAAATTCTAGACCCTTCTCTAAATGCATGAGAAGGGTTTAAATACTACTTTAACTACTTACAAAAAAATAGATTATACAAAATATCTTATGAGGTGGTTTTAAACAACCTTCCTCATTCCTAGTGCCTATTTGCTAAAATTGAAATTATTAAAAATAAAATAACTTATAATCATGCCTGATGATAGATTTTTTCCACCTCTATTTTTTTGCTCACAAATATCTGACATCAGCTGAACTTGTGGTGGCTTCCCGAACTGATTCTTCATCTGCCCAGCAAACATAGCATCCTCTAAAACTGGTTGCATTTTCTCTATGACATCCAAAGAGCAACTCAATGTCATTACTTGACTATGCGGTTTAACCAGTAATTGCAGTATGATTCCCAATCAGTCTTCTTCAGCTGTGCAAGTGTTTCTTCTCAGAGTTGACCTATGATTTTCCAACTTTTTTCTAAATTTCTGATATCAGAAATTAACTTGTGATTTCCCTCTTTAATCAAACCAGAGGTATGTAACATATGGTTAATCATTTTGACCATATTCTTTGATATACCTGTTGCTATGGCTATGGCTAACTCTATCTATTTTACCTGTGCATCCCAGTAAAAAAAAAGGATATATTTGAAATTTTCTTTGATCTTTTTGAGACTTGACTTTCTCCCTTCCTTTAAATATTGCCATTCAATATAATAAAAAATTTTAGTATTGATTTCATTAAACTCAATTCTCTGGTCAATGACTATATTGGTCAATGGTTCACTGCTTTCCAAGTGTGGGATTATATCTGACATCTGTAAAATAAATTTTTGTTGTTGTTTTAAGAGTAAGGAATTCAATGCCAATGCTTCTTTCATGAATTCCTCTCTAGTAGGAATACCTTCATAGTTTGTAATCTCTTCTCTCAATTATTTAATTATTCTGTTTTTGCTAGATAATTCATTTTTATGACTTATCTTAAGAATTTCCATATCTTGCTTAAATTTGAGGAGTTGTAGCTCTACCTTCGGATTCAAACTGCTCTTTTCTTCATCCAATTGTTGTTGTTGCTCCATGATCTTATCATATTTTTCTTGAACGAAGATGGACACTTCTTCTGCCTTATCCATCGTTGTAGTGGTGTTTGCATCAGAAAATTGTGATAGCGGAGTTAGATTTTCAATTGGATTTGAAGGAGTGTCTTTCCATACAACTTCCATCACTTCATTTCCTGGAGGCATTTCAATCCCTCTCCTTTTTCTTTATTTAATTACTACAGCTCTATGGAGAGGGCTGTAGAATACATCTAGTGGAGGGATATCAGTTACCTTCAAAACAATTTCATCAGTTGGAAACACAGGAATGACTTCTGTGTCTTGGGAGGTTATCCCAGGACTTCCAATGATTTTTTCCGAAAATGGTTGTCCCTTTGGAGTGTGAAATTTTGTATATTTTTGTGAAGATGATACCTTTGGGGTATTTATCAATGTGTTGCTAACTGTAATCCAGATTTTCTCTAGTTCATTCTGACTTTGTGAATCATTTTGTTCTGTCCTGACTTCTTTGCTTGCTTCAGTCATATAACTGGTAACTAAGACATTTTGAGGGATATGTCTAAGTCTTTGTTCTCTGTATTATTTTAATATCTGTATTTATTCTGGATTTAGGTTTGATTTAACGAATTTTGGAATTCTTCAAAAGTCCCAACTAATTGCAAAATGTCTTCAAATCTATCATCAGTATGTATGATTGGTTTGACTTTAACTCACTGAGTAAACTTGTTAGCAATCTTCTCTAGGCCGAATTGCTTTGAGGGTAAAACAGGGAGCTTCAGGAGCTCAATCTTCTAACATTATTTTAATGCATGATTGAAATTACTAAGGGTGAATGTACCACATTGAAGGGGAAAACTTGGCCATAATTATTTTTTACTATCCTTCAAAGATTTGGTGAGTTTGTTACTAATAGTTTGGTAAGTGATTTCTCTCGCCATTAATTTATCAGAAAAATACAAAGGAATAATATGTGGGGGAGTGGAGCTTCCAAATACTCTAATATATGAAAATGATTCTTTAAAAAAACATATACCTATCATTTGAAGGTCTACAGGGACTTCCTTGCTGAACCTAGGGCTGACTTTGTCAAACATAAATTGATGTAATGGTAATACAACTCCATAACACAGCCTATGAAAATGTGGTGCATAATTATGCTCCCATATGTCTTTATGAGTCAAATCTATAGGTGTGGGATCCTCGGGAGTCCATTTCCAACCCATAACCGGAAAAATATTAGAAAAGCAGATGACGTCAAAAAATATATGCACTCATGAAAAATTTGGGAACAGATTTAGAGGGGGAAGTTCTTGTTTGGCGATATTCATTAATTGCCTTAGGTAGATTCTCAGAAAGGATAGTCGCCCAGTTCATTATGAGGGAATCACATAGGATTCAATCAAGGGAAGCCAATTTATGCAGAACTTGGTATTATCAAGTAGACCGTATAATCTCCATAGCATTGCTGCTACAAAATTGTAGGGATTTGAAAGTGACACAATAGGATACATACCTTTTTTCTCATATTTGAACTTGTTATCTAGTTTCCTCAACCTTGAATTGCCTTGAATGGGTCTTTGTTCTTCTTATCAAATTTTGCAACAAACTAACTATTGTATATGTCTTGTGGGTTGGGAAGCTTATACATGACTTTCAGATCTTCAGCTCTAAAAGAACCTAGAATCTCATTCTTGAAGGTTCTTAATTGTCTGTCTTTGATTGTTGAATTGTCGAGCACCCATCTAATCATGTCAGTATATGGAAGAAGAGTAGCCCTTGCTACTATCCTATGGAGGAAAGAGCATGCAATATATTTGAACTGTAAATTTGAGGGTGTTGCATCATCGGCAGTCTCCGTGACTTCCACTGCTTCAGGTTCTTCATCTTCGAGAATGGTATAGATAGCTTGCCACTTTGTGGCACCTCCATCAATAGTGCAGACTGTATCTGAGTCTATTGGCGGCATTTCTATGTATTCTTCCTCCAAAACAGTCTGTTTGCTGTGCTTTTGCATTACCTTACAGATGGACATATCCTGAAGGAAAATATTATAAAAATAGAATAATGATCAAATGATGGAATATATATTTGAAATTACCATTTGGAAAAGAAAACATTCAGGAAGTATATGTTCCATTCATTATCCGTAACCAAACAATAATTATTTGCATTGGGATGATCAAACATACTTAATCATTTCTGACATGATTTATTTCACGTAAAACCTTTATTTAAAACTTGTCAAATCCATCAAATCACACCCTTTGAATCTTTCTTTAATGAAGTATATTACATTTTGTTTATGCGATATGCGATTTCGCGATATCGCGAAATCGCAAAATTCCAGAAGTTGCAGTGTCGTAAAATCGCAATATCCGAACTTTGGTAAGAATTGCTTAAAGTTTTACAACGTAAAACCGTGATATGCAATTTGTAATGTTCGTTGTGAAACTCTGATCGGTAATCCAAAAATCAGGATTTCGTTGTTTTGTTACTTATCTTTTAATGAAAAAAGATCATGCGGGATGCGATTTACGATAGGGTATTTTCAAGGATGTTTTTAATAATTTATTTTTGTTTTCATGTTTTTATTAAACAAAAGAAATAATGTTTTTGGGAGTTTTAATTATTTATATAAAATGAAAAATGTATTTTTAATAAGGGTCCCTATTTCTATTTATCAAAGGTCTAGATTTATTTTGAAAAATAAAAATGGGAGGGAGTTGTTTCTTAGCACAACAATTTGCGATTAACTTTGGAGAACCAGATATCTTTGATTGGTTTATTTTGATATTTCTAAACTTTCAAAAAAAGAAAGAGATATAAGAAAAAAAATACTATGATTCATGAATTAAACTGTGTTTTTTCGGAATATAATCTATTTACCTATCTCACTTTAGTGATAATACATAGGTATCTGTATCAGTCAGTACTCAGATTTAAAAAGATAAATTAGGTATTCTCTAAAATTTGTTTCAAATATTTTTAACCATTTATCACAGGTAGAGCCACTATTTCCAGCAAGCGCTTATAACCTTGACAGGGTTGTATTTTAACCAATAATGATTCATGGTCCCACCTGAGTTTGATTTCTTATTTCAAAATATAATTTAACATATAATTTAATTTCTTTTTCTTGAAACATTTTCAAAATCATTGTCCAGGTTTGGTAGCCTGATAATGACAATGTCATTCACTAATAGTAATTTTAGACTAAACAAGCTGGCTCATGATGAGACCCCTTGTCTATTGATTTTTTTATAGTCATTGAGATATTACCCTGTTGTGGTATGAAGTATTGGTAATATCACTCTAAATTATTTCTCTATGATCATGATAAACAAGCTCATAATGAGACTTATTTTCTTTTGAATTTGTACATCATATATATTTCTTTTTCTTTTTTGAATTATACTCTGAAGAAGAAATTTTATCAGATGGGATGAATCATTAGCTCGTTTAAGAGTTATGGATGATTATTATAGAGTTGGTAGGTACCTTTTCATACAGAATCCTTGCTAAGTTAAAAATTTCCTTTTTGGACTGATACATAACAACTATATTTTTTAATATCAAGAGTCTTTTCAGACAATAAATTCCTTTAGTAAATTTAAAATTATTTAAAAAAAATAAAGTTTATTCAATTCTCATATTTATAATCATATTTTTTACGTCACTTATTTATAGAAGCAAAAAATCAAAATAATTTATCAGAAATTTTGAAAATTTGAATCAACCAAAAATGATGTTATTTTCCTAAAGAAAAAATTAGAATTTTTAAAGCTTGACCTAAGAGAAATATTTTTTAAGAATTTGACCATTCACCGACAAGGAATCTTTCTTACCTGATAAGTCTTTTAGAAAAAAGGTGGATATGCCTATTTTCTCAATGGTTTGAAATGGACCAAGCCATAATATTTGGAATTTGGTCTGCTTACCCTTTTCCTCATGTGCCTTATCCCATTTTAAAACTGTAGAAATTAGATAACTAATGTGTTATATGTCTGATATTCTCCTGATCATACACTATTTGACTTCATGCACAATACATAATCTATTCCACCATTGATCATCACATGCGGAAATTAAATCAATTGCAAAGCACACATGAAACCATAAAAATTCACACACATTAACTGAGTGTTTTAACGGGAAAGCCTGAAGCTAGAAACCCCAAATATTTGTATATAATATACGTTATATAGATAATGTAACAATCCTCATACAAAGCTGATCATATCAAGCTCTCAGTACAATACAATCACTACACACTAATCAGGTCCGATCTAGCAAATCCATGCACCGATCTTTGCCAGCTACTAGCTTGCCTCTACTGCGCAATCCCTATGGAAGAATGGCTCCGAATGAACACGAATCCACCTAGCTTGCACTTCAAAATCCTCATTGGCATCTCTACTAAGTGTTGGATGAAATCAATGCATCATTATAGTCACAACTGATAGTCATCTTGCCCTTTCACCTATATCTCCACTGGTCTCCACTGAAACTGTCCATGCACTGTAGTTAACTGATGTATTCTTCTGTTGATTAATGAGTTAATATTTAGTGAATTAATTATTAATTAATTCACACCACTCTCAGTAGTGTATCAATCCGTTAGACTAGATACAACTACCTCAACTGTGTCTAACTGAGTTAAACTGAACACAACTCCACCAACTACTTCTACAACTCCACCAAACTCTATCACATGAGTTCTAACTGAATTCCTTCATGAAATAGCTCCACTAAACCCTCAAGAATAGTGTAATTCCTTCTGTCAGCTCCTCTTCCACATCTGTGCACTTAACTGAAGTGCTCCAAGAGAATAAGATAATGTTTAGAGTCCAAATATTATTAAGAGCTAATAATATTCGACATATCTATTTTTAGACTGGAAATATAAAAATAGATTTCACCCAATATGTCTAAAAATAGAAGTCCATTTATTTTTTCAACTTGACCAACCATCCACAAATAGCATCGTGCAAGTCAAAGAATATGGTCGACATGTCTAAAAATAGACAGTCTAAAAATAGACTTTCCGCCAAAAATAGCCTGCGGGCCCACTTAGTGAAGGCGACTCTTTTCACTAAGCTCATCATCTTGGTGAATTTCAACACTCCCTCTCAAGAAGATAGGGATTATCTGCCACCCCGGTCTTGTCTCTGTGGTATTCGAATTTGCTCCTGGTGAGTGCCTTCGTCAGAATATCTGCATCCTGATCCTCCGTAGGAATGTAAGAAAGTAACATGATCTTCCGCTGCACATAATCTCTGATATGATGGTACCAGATGTCAATGTGTTTTGATCTATCATGAAATACAGGATTAACAGAGAGTTTAATGCAACTCTAATTATCACAATATATCACAGTAGGATCTATGTGTGAACCGAAAAACCCGACTAGGATATTCCTCATCCATATAGTCTCGCATGCAGCCAAACTTGCTGCCATGTACTCGGCCTCCACTGAACTGAGTGCCACGGATCCCTGTTTCCTTCTATACCAAGAAAATTATGTAGACCCGATACTAAAAATCCCTCTAGATGTGCTCTTTCTGTCCTTTTGGCTCCCTTCCCACTCTGCATCAGTGAAGCCATGTAGCTTCACCTCATCCGACTGTCTGTACCACAATCCATATCCCGATGTGCCTCTGAGATATCTCAATACATGATTTCCTGCCTTCCAAAAGATCTTGGTAGGCTTAACCATAGCTTGTGAAAGCTGGTTAACAGCATAGCATATGTTCGGTCATGCATTGACTAGATACATGGGCAAACCAACCAACTGTCGATAAACAGTGGCATCCACTACCTCTGGCGACGTAGCATCCTCTTTCCTTCAACCACCAGGAAGAGGAGTGTTGATAGGCTTGCAGCCTTTCATGTTGAACTTCTCCAGTATATCCTGGGCATACTTTCCTTGAGACACAATCAATCCATCCTTCTGCTGCCAAATTTCCAATCCTGGGAAATAATGAAGGAGGCCCAAGTCCTTCATCTCAAACTCCTTTGCAAGATCAACCTTGCATGAGAGTATCAAATGTTCATCACCTGTCAATATCAAATCATCTACATAAAGTACAATGATAAAAAACTTAACCTCAACCACAATTTGGTATAGGTTCGAATCCGCCTCACTCTTGGTGAATCCAAGTCCGGTGAAATAACTGTCTATCCATGTGTACCAAGCACGAGGTGCTTGTTTCAACCCATACAGCGCGATTTTGAGCCTACACACATGTGACTCATTGCTGAAGATTTCGAAACCTTCAGGCTGCTCTATGTAAACCTCCTCCTAAATGACTCTGTTGAGGAACACAATCTTCACATCCATCTGATGAATGTGCCAACCCATCTGCACTAAGAGAGCTAGGATGCTCCGTGTGGAAGAATACCTTGCGATAGGTACAAAGTTTTTTTCATAGTCGATCCCCTCGATCTGTGAGAAGCCCTAGGCAGCAAATATTTCCTTTTACTTCTCGACGCTCCCATCAGTAGCTTGCTTCACTTTGTAGATTCATCTCAAACCTACCACTGATTTCCCTTCCAGCCTTGGGACAATATCCCATGAACTATTTCTGACAATCGAATCATACTCTTCGACCATGGAATCTACCCATGCAGGGTCCTCCACAGCTTCCTCGAAAGAAGATGGTTCTGTCACGATACACTTGCTCATCAAAGCCATGTATCCAGTATATCGGTCAGGTGACTGTCTCTGTCTCTGCTATGATGTAGGGGCTCCTACATTCTGCGCTACATCAAGATTCAGTTGCTCAGCTTCTGTAGTGCGCTTCTACCCTCTGATGTTTGGCACTGCATTAGTGGTTTCTTCCACTCCATGAACCTCCTCTTGTGGCTGATCCACATCCTGAGGCTCATCCTTAGGAACTAATAGCTCCTCATCTGCAATGCAACTGTAGCTCCCTCTCAAGTGACAACTTCATGGCTTTCTCCTCATGAAATTTGATATCCCGTCGCACAACAGTCTTTCGACTGTCTGGAAAATACACAAAATAGTTATGGGGTGTTTCTGGGTAGCCCAAAAATATCCCAACCTCTGCAGTCAGCTCCAGCTTCTTCCTAGCATTCTACGTCACATGAATGTAAACAGGTGAGCCAAAAATCTACAAATGAGAAATATCAGGCTTCTTACCAAAAAACGCCTCTTTGGGTGTATTCATGCCAAGTACTCTATGAGGACAACGGTTTTGCACATAAACCATAGCGTTGCAAGCTTCTGCCCACAAGTGTATGGGAAGGCCCTGATCATGCAACATCACCAGTGCAGCACCCACGATCGTTCTGTTCTTTTTCTCTGCGACCCCATTCTGCTGTGGGTTATGAGGCACTATGAGCTCTCTTCGAATTCCTTCTGCACTGCAAAAGTATTTGAATTCACCAGAGATGAATTCACCACCATTATCTCTCCTAAGAGCCTTCACCTGCTTCCCCGACTCTTTCTCCACCAGTGCCTTGAACTCATAGAACATTGAGAATGTCTTGCTCTTCTTCTGCATGAAGAAGATCCAACACTTACGAGAAAAGTCATCAAAAAATATAACATAATACCTGTGCTTTGCTGTCGAAGCTACTGAGAAAGGCCCACACATGTTTATGTGAATTCTCTCAAGGATCATCGTGGTGCGACTATCCTTCTCATGAAAGGTGGCTTTCAAAATTTTTCCAAAAGTACATCCCTTGCACTGATCTGACTGCACAAGTGTACCCTTGGGAAGCCCGGTAGAAATCTACTACAAAATTTTCAAAGCGCCATGATGAAGATGGCCCAATCTCCTGTGCCACAATTCGCCCTCATCCCGGCACACCACTCCTTCTGATTTGCCTGCCATTTCTACTTAGCTATCTACCTGCAATTGATAAAGGTTCTTAACTCGAACCCCTATCCTCCAGGTTTCACCAGTTTCCTTACTGCGCAGGAAAGCCTTTCCCTCGCTAAAGGCAACATCATATCCCTTGTCTTCCAACATCGCCACAGAGATTGGATTCTTCTTCAATCCTGGAACATACATGACATCCTTCGAGATGAAATGTTTTCCAGACTCCCTCTTAGAGGAAATGGTCCCGATACCAGTCGCACTATATCTACCATCATCGCCCATCTCGATGTGGACTCCAAGATCCTTCTCATCCAGATCAGTAAACAAATATTTGTCTCCGGTCATATGGAAAGACGCACCACTGTCAAGAAACCACACTGATCCCATCACACTTGAAACCAAGCATGCGATCATCTAAAAATCTAGCTCAAACTACGAGGTGAAGGCCTCTCCAGCTGCAGATCCAGCAACCTGCTTATTTTTTTTCTTCTGTGGACAATTAGTGGCGTAATGTCCTTGTTGGTGACAGTGAAAGCACTTCACCTTGGACATGTCATGCTTCTTGCCTTTCGCAACGGATTGAGAAGGATTTTTCTTTCCCTTCCCTTTCCTTGCTTTGGTAGCCAAAGCGCAATTTTCTTCATCTTCATTCTTAGATGAAGATCCATCCCTGGTACTTCGCCTTATCTCCTCCTGCACAAGATCTGACCAAATTCGCTCTCGTCCTCGCAGTTTCTCCTGACCATTGACAGAGTACTCGTAGGAATGAAAAATTTTCAGAAGCCCAAGGAGAGACAAGCTCACCATGTCCTCTTCATCTACATTAACCCCCACACTTCCCATCTCATCCCTACACTGGAAAAAATTCGTGAGGTACTTGGGTATACTTTTTCCCTTTTCCATTTTTATTTTTCTGAGCTTGTCTTTAAGCGCCAACTTCCTCTGGTTTCTTTTGCTTTGGAACAAGTCTGAAAAATATTTCCACATTAAGAATGGAGAATATTTACCATGAAGGATGGACACTATGTGATCCTTCACACCTTCCAACAGAATTCTTCGACATTTTGCTGTCTTCTTTTGCCATGCGTCAAGTGCGGCAGCATCACTAGAAGCAGGTTTTGAAATTTATGCATCTATGAACTTCTTCAACCCATT
The DNA here is from genome assembly GCA_034641835.2 of Pinus albicaulis. Taxonomy (NCBI): domain Eukaryota; kingdom Viridiplantae; phylum Streptophyta; class Pinopsida; order Pinales; family Pinaceae; genus Pinus; species Pinus albicaulis. Next base: position 331,211,304 of record CM076577.1, on the reverse strand, counting down.
ATCCTCCAGCGCTGCCTCCATCCTATCCTTCCATGCAACATAATTTGAGCTACCCTCAAGGGAATACTCCAATCGCAATCCGTTGAAATACATCTCAACTTCAACACCAGGAAAACACTGTAGCAAATGCAAATTCCACCAGCACAAAACTCAACTGCTTCAATAATTTGCAATTGCTCCAATGATCAATGCTCCGATACCATGTTGAAATTATATAAATAATACATTATATGTATAATATTCTCTTGATCATACACTATTTTACTTCATGCACAATACAGAATCTATTCCACCATTGATCATCACAAGCGGAAATTAAATCAATTGCAAAGCACACATGAAGCCATAAAAATTCACACACATTCACAGAGTGTTTGAACGGGAAAGCCTGAAGCTTAAAACCCCAACTATCTGTATATAATATATGTCATATAGATCATGTAACAATCCGTATACAAAGATGATCATATCAAGCTCTTTGTACAATACAATCGCTACACACTAATCAAGTCTGATCTAGCAAATCCATGCACCTATATTTGCCACCTGCTAGCCTGCATCTACTGCGAAATACCTACTGAAGAATGGATTTGAATGAACTCGAATACACCTATATTGCACTATGAAATCCTCATTGGCATCTCTACTGAGTTTTGGATGCAATCAATGCATCACTATAGTCACAACTGATAGTCATCTTGCCCTTTCACCTATCTCTCCACTGGTCTCCACTGAAACTATCCATGTACTGTAGTTAAATGATGTATTCTTCAGTTGATTAATGAGTTAATATTTAGTGAGTTAATTATTAATTAATTCACACCACTCTCACTAGTGTATCAGTCAGTTATACTAGATACAACTAGCTCAACTATGTCTAACTGAGTTAAACTGAACATAACTCCACCAAACTCTGTCACATGAGTTCTAACTGAAGTCCTCCATGCAATAGCTCAACTAAACCCCCAGGAAGAGTGTAATTCCTTCTGTTAGCTCATGTGCCACATCTGTGCACTTAACTGAAGTGCTCCAAGATAATAAGATAATGTTTATAGTCCAAATATTATTAAGAGCTAATAATATTTGACATATCTATTTTTAGACTAGCAATCTAAAAATAGATTCTGCCCAATATGTCTAAAAATATAAGTCCATCTATTTTTTCAACTGGACCAAATATCCACAAATTGCATCCTACAACTCATAGAATATGATCGAGATGTCTAAAAATAGAAATAGTCTAAAAATATACTTTGCGCCAAAAATAGCCTGCGGGCCCACTTAGTGAAGGCGAATATTTTCACTAAGCTCATCATCTTGTTGAATCTCAACAAAAAAAAGGTCTCAAATTTTAAAAGCTTTTGAACTAGTGAATGCTATGTCAAACAAGACTTAATTATTTTTTTATGATTAGCATGTATAGCTTTGGCTTTTTCTCTCTGTTCTTCCATTTTAAAAATTTGATCTTGTCTAAGCTGAAAGGAAGATGAAGGATTTTCATCAATAAATTACACTAAAGAAAATGATGGTATCATTATATTTGTGGGTAGAACTGCTTCTTTCCCATAAACTAAAAAAAATGGAGAAGTACCTATTGAGGCTTTCTCGGTGATTTTATCTTCCCAAAGAGAAAATAATAGTGCTTTGTACCAATTTTTATGATTTTATTCTATAGTTCGTTTAATGATTCTGATGAGGTTTTTATTTGTAGATTAATATAATCCATTACCTTGTGGATAAAAGTTAGTTGAGTACTTTAATTAGTTGAGTACTTTAATTTAAAACCTCTTTTCAAAGCAAATTCTATCATGGCATTTCCAGAAAAGTAAGATGCATTATCAAATATCAAAGCTGATGGGAGGCCAAACTTGGTGATTATGAACTGATCAATAAAATATGTAATACTTTGCGTATTAACCACCTTTAATGGGATAGATTCTACCCATATTTTGAAATAATTTGTTGCAGTTAGAATATACTTATGTTGTTTAGAAGAGTTCAGAGTTATTTCATCTATGATATCTAACCCCCATTGTTCAAATGGTTGTTGGATATTTATTGGTTGTATAGGAAATGATGCTTTCCTTTCTCTTCCTGCTGTAGTTTGACACACTTTAAATTTTCTTGCGTATTCATGTGCATATTTAAATAGAGTTGGAAAATAGTAGCCAACATGCAGTATTTTATGGGCTATGGTGTTTCCTCCGAAATGACCTCCAGCTGGTCCATCATGTAATTCTTGCATTACTTTTTCATCTTTAGTTTTCTCTAAACATCTCAATAGTACAGAATCATAATTATTGCTAAATAGCACATCATCTATGAGTTGATATTTATTTGCTTTAAGTCTCAGAGCACGCTTTGTTGTATAATTGAGATATAATGGAGCATATCCATTTTTTAAGAAAAATTTCAGATCAACATATTGTGACTGAGAATCGTTTAGGTTTACCTCAGAATGTTGTATTTCATTTGGTTGGTCTTCTTCTATTGGTAAATGAGAAGATCCAATTAACATGCTGCAAAGACCTTGACCTTTAACATTTCTAGTAGGATGTATCTCTACATCATATTCTTGAAGTGCAGTGACCCAATTTTCTCTCTTTTCTCCTACTTCTCGTTGGATTAATAATTTCCCTACTGTTGAGTAAGGTACTATTATTTTAGTATGTGTTTTTAGGAGAAAAGGTATAAAATGTTTCAAATATTTAAATACAACATAAGCTTTTTTTTCCATGGCTGAATAATTTAACTCAACACCTTGAAGATTAGAACTAAAAAATGAAATTGGTGATTCAATGTTTTGATCATTTAGCTGTGTTAAAACTGCTGCGTATGATGTATTAGAAGAAAATGTATATATTTTGGATGGTTTAAGAAAATTAGGAGTTGTTAAAGAAGGAGCTTCAATGATAGCCTTTTTAATCAGCTCGAAATAATTTCTCTCATCTTTTCCCCATTCAAAAATTGAATTTTTCTCGATCATTGATTGCAGGGGTAAGATGATTTGGGAGAAATCAAGAAAAAATATTTTTACAAAATTAATTTTTCCTAAAAATGATTGCATCATTTTTTTATTGTGTCTTAAAGGGATTTTTTCAATTTCTTGAATCCTATCAGGGCCAATATAGATTCCTTTTTTATAGACAATGAATCCTAATAATTTACCTTTTGATAACGCGAAATAACATTTTTTTGGATTCAAGGAAATATCAAAATTTCTACATCTTTCAAAAATGTGTTTTAGGTGATTAACATTATTGTTTCTATGCTTAGAGTAAATAGTAATGTCATCTAAGTATATAACAATTGAATTATTGATTAATCCTCTGAAATCTATATCCATAGCACGTTGAAATGTAGCACCGGCATTAATCGGCCCAAATGGCATTTTTTGGTATGCATATGTTCCCCACTTTGTTCTGAATGTTTTCTTCAATATATCATCCAGATGAACCATAATATGATTATATCCTGAGAATATTTCGAGAAAAGACATCAATTCAGATCCTGCAACTGACTGTAATATCTATTCCATGGTAGGCAAAGGAAAATTATCTTTTTGGCAAGCTTTATTCGAATTTCTAAAGTCTATGCAAATCCTAATGTCTCCATTCTTTTTTCTAACTAGGACCATGTTTGACACCCATTTTGAATGTCTAACAGGAAAAATAACTTTGGCTTTGAGCATTTTATTTAATTCATATTTAATTTGACTTTCTAAATTTGGGTGTATTTTTCTAAGTTTTTGTTGAATAGGCTTATCATCCGAGGTCATAGGTATGGTATGCTGAATTATGGAAGTATCACATATCTTAAGATTTGAATAATCCCATGCAAAGATATATTTATATGTTTTCAACAAATTAATGAATGACATCCTTTCTTCAGGTTTCAAACCAGGACCTAAGTTGATGTTTTGACGTTTTTCTGGTGTATCAAGATTAATAAATTCAAACTTTAGAGTAGAACCTTGGGTTTTTGAATTGATGATTTTTTTAAATCTATCTTTGAAATCATAGAGATCTTCCATTTTGACTACAGATTTGGGAATTGGATTAGTATTTTTTTATCTTCAATCTGCAAGTCATGTTCATGTTCATCTACGATTTGACCTTCATAAGCTCTATCGGATGTAAGAAAGTCTATTATATCTGAATCATTGTTAAATACTCTCTAATTTGTTACTTTGTTAGGAATGTAAGGCTTAAAAATTAATTCAATTGAAAATCTGTCTGGGCTAAATTCCTCAGATTGTATAAGTTTAGATGCTACATTACCAAGTAAATCAGTGCTTGAATTTTGTAATCTAGGAATTGTGGAGATATTAAATGCAGAAAAATGGGATATAAGGTTTTGAGCTAATGTCTGATAGTGTTTCAAATGTCTAGAAATACAATGAATTGTATTTCTGACTTGCCTAAAAATTATTTCAGAATCTCCATATACCTATAGATATTTAACATTTAAACTAATAGCTTTGTAAAGACCTTGTATCAATGCTTCATTTTCAGCGGTATTATTCATGCATTGAAATTTGAGTTTGCGAGCTAGCATTATTTTCTCTCCTTGTGGATTGATTAAAATGCAACCTGCTCCTGCACCATCTTTAGATTTTGAAGCATCAAAGTATAAATTCCAAAATAAATAATTTTTCGAAATTTTATTGCTAATATTAACACGTCTAGAAGTGTCTATTTGAGAAAAAATTTCAATTTGAGAAATATTAATGTTTGTTGAAAAAGGTGAAATCTGAGCATTGAATGATCCAAGAAACGATTCAGCTAAATAATTTCCAATAATATTATTGGTGAAAGCTACAGGTTCATTTGCTTCTTCTAGTTCAGTGACTGTATGTTTCATAAATTTTTCACGATCAACTTCGATTTGATTTGGTTTACCATTGCATGGTAACCACATGTGTAACCAATAAGTAGTAGAATACCCATGTAACTTTTCATACCAATCCCTGCTTAAAATAAGACCACAAAATTTGGGGATTTCTGTGACAAAAATATCAATTACTTGCAGTACCTTTGGATTGGATGATAATCTAATGGATACTGACAACATTTCTCCAATGACTTATAATTTTGTTCTATCTAATTGAACTATATGTACAACATATTTTTGAGGAGTGATATTCAATTTTTTACACACTGTTCTTGGCATGATGTTTCAAGAAGCTCCTAAATTGATAAGACAATTATGAACATTTTTGTTGAAAATCTCATAAGTCAAAAGTAAAGGAGTGTGAGAAATAGATCTATCACCAATTAAGACCACATCATTGGGATTTACTTTGTATGGAGATGATGGGGGTTTTCCCATATCTTTAGAAGCTTGGGCTATAATTGGTGGTTGTATAGGATGTACAGGGATTGCCTTGAGTTCTCTAAGTAAACTTTTTTGTTGTTTTTTGAGTTTGGTCATTTCATGTAGTGACATATTTGCTTTGGTATTTTTCATATCTTCAACTATATTGTATTCCACTGTATCTGAAAATATCAAATTTTTGGAAGTTGTAATAGGATCAGATGAAATAGGATCTATTTGGATAGTCTTGATTTCTTTTTTCTCCTTTGTGGGGAGATATTTCTATTTCTGATTTGATATAGTTGAATCAGGAGAAGATTTAATTCTAGTAGACACGGGCATAGCTTCTCTTTCTTCTTTTGAGGGGAGAATGAAATCCCATAACACATTCAATTCAACTTCTTCCTCAGAATCTAGTTCTTGTTCAGATGGTGAGGGATCTTTACTATCCTGAACAAATTCGTCATTTGAAACAACATTTGGAGGCTGAGAAGTTGAAGAAGGGTTTTTCTTAAATGGGTGATATGATTTCTTAGGTACTGAGGATTCAAAAAATTGTTTCTTTATGTTAATCATGTCATTTGACATAGTCTTTAACACTTTTTTAAGACCTTCAAGATCAAATGGATCTTTCGAGACTTTATTTTTGGATTCTTGACTAAATGTCACTTTCTTTTATTTCTTGTATTCTATCTCTGATATTTTTTCTAATACTAGGATTATTTTCTCTACAGCAAGAGATTCTTTCATGTTTTCTAAAAGGGTAGCTTTACCATCTCTATCTACAAAAATAGCTATATTAGAAGGTAAGGAAGAAATATACCATTCTATTTCTACATCAACAACAGGCTTGGAAACGGTTGGGATTTTGTTTAATAACTTGTTAAATCTAGAGTTGAAATATTTGATCCTTTCACCTGAATTTTTTTTTAGATTGGAAAGGGCATTGATTAAATATGCAATAGTTAGATCATCTCCGAATTTTACAAGAAAAACTTGTTCAAAAGTTTCCCAATCGGAAATTGATCTTGCTAGAAGTGAAAAGTACCAGGATCCTACAGATCCTTGTAAAGTATAAGGAGACAATCAAACTACAATATCTTCATGAGAAACTCCGTTCAAATTCATAGCTAGCATAAAATTATTAAGATGTTCTTCAGCAGGAAGACCAACATATGGACTATATTTAGCTAACCATTTTTCTGGATGATCTAGAAGAGGATTTGGATTTTCTATCAATACAACACCAGGATTCATCCAAGGCTGAGTAGCCATAATTGGATTTGAAGTTTGTGAAGATATAGAAGTAGATCCAGAAGTAGGGGGAATGGATGAAGAACTTACAACTCGAACAATACTACTTGTGATAGTATTGATTGTTTGAGTAGAGGAAATAGAGGAATAAGAAGATGTAGATTGAGTAAAAAGAGGCGAGGAAGTAATTGAAGGTAATTTTGATGTGACGTCACTCGTATCTGACTTAGATATAGATATAGAAACTTTTTTTTGATGTGATTCTATTGGAAATTCAAAAGGAGGAATTCCAAGTCTTTCACTTTTGGATCGGGTTAATATACCAGTTTCTCTAAATAGAGAAGTGACACTTTCTTCAGAAGCTTCTGGATTAATAGGATGCTCTGCAGAAATTGATATTCCTTCTAATTTCTAAATTAAAGACTAAAATTCGAGAGACTCAGGAGTGAATTTTGAAGAAGACGACAGTCGAAATATTTCAGGAGATGAGGGGAGAGTTTCTACAATTTCCGATTTCTGAGTTGGTGATTTAGAATTTGATCGGGAAGTTGTAGGATGCTTTTTGGGGAGATAAAATATTATGAGGGCTTCCAGTTTGAGGTTTATATTTATATGCCATTCATAGTAAGGCCCTCCTTCTAGCACCAAAAATGTTGAGGCCTTAGAAATCTGTGGCTACAACAAGGGGGATAACCACCCGGTCTGGACCTTAAAGCAGTTCCTTTTCTCTTTGGGATAGTGGCTCTGACTGAGTTTAATGGGACCAGTTTCCCAGATTTGGGTTTTTGTATGATTGTTAGATTTCTCTTAAAATATTTCCATAAAGAATTACAAAAAACTAAAAAAAGTTTATTCTAGAATGAAAAACTTTGAATTAAGTCTAATCTAATCTAACCCGGCATAATACCAATTTTATGCGATCGAGAATGATATCTATTCAGTCTGTGATGATTTAGATCAATCAAAAATTTAATAGGATTAATACTTTGTAAGATGATTCGTTTGAGAAATAATTAATCAAAAGAAAACGTAAAACATATCGCATATATTATGATGATCATATATAAAACAAATCAATTTCTATCTTTATATCGTACAATAGTGCAACTGATATTTCAAACAAAAACAATTGATTTCATACATAATTCATGAAAGCTAAACTTATCACTAATTTTTAAAACAAGTTTTCACATACATGATAATAGTACCAGATGTATACTGTCCTCTTCATTCGATTAGCAATAATAGGCCACAATCAATCCTTCTATCAATGGGTCTTTCAGAGAATACAAAAGTCCATCAACAATGATTAACAAAATGATGTATAACTGAAAAGGCCATGTTCCATTATTTCATCGAGGCATCTACAAACTTACAATAAACAATTCTTTGTAAATGTTCTCAATAAAATTGTGGACCCTTCTCTAAATGCATGAGAAGGGTTTAAATAATACTTTAACTATTTACAAAAAAATAGATTATACAAAATATCTTATGAGGTGGTTTCAAACAACCTTATTCATTCCTAGTGCCTATTTTATAAAATTGAAATCATTAAAAACAAACTAACTTATAATCATGCCCGATGATAGATTGCTTCCAACTCTATTTTTCTGCTCACAAATATCTGACATCGGCTGAACTTGTGGCAGCTTTCCAAATTGAGTCTTCATCTTCCTAGCAAATATAACATCCTGTAAAAGTGGCTGCATTTTCTGTATGTAATCCAGTGAGCAACTCAATGTCATTACTTGACTATGTGGTTTAACTAGTAATTGCCAGTATGATTCCGAATCAGTCTTCTTCAGCTGTGCAAGTGTTTCTTCCCAGAGTTGACTTGTGCTTTTCCAACTTTGTTCTAAATTTTTGATATCAGAAATTGACTTGTGATTTCCCTCTTTAATCAAACCAGAGGTATGTAACATATGGTTAATCATTTTGACCATATTCTTTGATATACCTGTTGCTTTGGCTATGGCCAACTCTACCTATTTTACCTGTGCATCCGAGTCAGTAAAAAGGATATCTTTGAAAGTTTCTTTGATCTTTCAGAGACTTGATTTTATCCCTTCCTCTGAACCTTGCCATTCGATATAGTCAGAAATTTTAGTATTGAGTTCATTAAACTCAATTTTTGGTCAATGATTATATTGGTCAATTGTTCACTGATTTCCAAGTGTGGGATTATATCTGACATCTCTAAAATAAACAAGTTTCGTTGTTTTGAGAGTAAGGCATTCAATGCCAATGCTTCTTTTATGAATTCCCCTCTAGTAGGAATACCTTCAGAGTTTGTAAGCTCTTCTCTCAATTCTTTAATTAATTTTTTTTTTGCTAGATAAGTCATTTTCATGACTTATCTTAAGCATTTCCATATCTTGCTTAAATTTGAGGATTTGTTGCTCTACCTTCTAATTCAAAATTCTCTTTTCTTCATCCAATTACTGTTGTAGTTGCATGATATTATCATTTTTTTCTTGAACCAAGATGGAAAATTCCACTACCTTATCCATCGTTGAAGTGGTGTATGCACCAAAAAATTGTGATAGCCGAGCATATTTTCAATTGGATTTGAAGGATTGTCTTTCCATACAACTTCCATTAATTCATTTCCTAGGGGCATTTTAATCCTTCTCCTTTTTCTTTGTTTCATTACTACAGCTTTATGGAGAGGGTTGTAGAATACATATAGTGGAGGTATATCAGTTACCTTCAGAACAATTTCATCAGTTGGAAATAGAGGAATGACTTCTATGTCTTGGGAGGTTATCCCAGGACTTTCACTGATTTCCTTTGCCGAAACTGTTTGTCACTTTGGAGTGTGAAATTTTGTATCTTTTTGTGAAGATGATAACTCTGGGGTATTTATAAATGTGTTGCTAACTGGAGTCCATATTTTATCTAGCTTATTCTGACTTTGTGAATTAGTTTGTTCTGTCCTGACTTCTTTGCTTGCTTCAGTTGTATAACTAGTAATTAAGACATTTTGAGGGATATGTCTGAGTGTTTGTTCTCTGTATTTATTTTGGATTTAGGTTCGATTTAACAAAATTTTCGACTTCTTCAAAGTCCCAACTGATTGAAAAATGTCTTCAAATCTATCATCAATATGTATGATAGGTTTGACTTTAACTGACTGAGTAAACTTGTTAGCAATCTTCTCTTGGTCGAACTTCCTTGAGGGTAAAACGGGGAACTTCAGGAGCTCAATATTCTGACATTATTTTAATGCATGATTGAAATTACTGAGGGTGAATGTACCACAATGAAGCGAAATACTCTGCCATAAGGATTTTTTACTATCCTTGAAAGATTTGGTGAGTCTGTTACCAACAGTTTGGTAAGTGATTTATCTCGCCATTAATTTATCGAAAACATATAAAGGAAGAATATGTGGGGGAGAGACGCTTCCAAATACTCTAATATATCAAAATTATTCTTCAACAAAATATATGCCTATCATTTGAAGGTCTGGAAGGGCTTCCTTAGTGAACCTAGGGTTCACTCTGTCAAACATAAATTGATGTAACGATAATACAACTCCATAACACAGCCTATGAAAATGTGGTGAATAAGTATTCTCCCATATATTTTTATGACTCAAATGTATCGTGGTGGGATCCTCGGGAGTCCATTTCCAACCCATGACTAGAAAAATGGAAGAAAAGAATATGGCATCAAAAATATATGCACTCATGAAAAATTGGGGAACTGATTTGAAGGAGGAAGTTCTTGTTTGGCGATATTAATTAGTTGTCTTAACTAGATTCTCAGAAAGGATAGTTTCCCAATTCATTATGAGGTAATTAACACAAGAGTCAATCAAGGGAAGCCAATTTCTGGAGAACTTGGTATTATCAAGTAGACCATATAATCTGCATAGCATGGTTGCTGCAAAATTGTAGGGATTTGCAAGTGACGCAATAGGATACATACCTATTTTCTCATATTTTAACTTGTTATCTAATTTCATCCAACCTTGAATTGCCTTGAATGGGTCTTCGTTCTTCTTATAAAATTTTGCAACAAACTGACTGTTGTAGATATCTTGCGGGTCGGGCAGCTTATACATGACTTTCAGATCTTTAGCTCTGAAAGAACCTAGAATATCATTCTTGAAGGTTCTTAATTTTCTATGTTTGATTGTTGAATTATCGAGCACCCATCTAATCATGTCAGTATATGGAAGAAGAGTAGCCCTTGCTGCTATCCTATGGAGGAAATAGCATGCAATATCTTTGAACTATAAATTTGAGGGTATTGCATCATCGACATTCATTGTGAATTCCACTACTTAAGGTTCTTCGTCTTCGAGAATGGTATAGATAGCTTGACACTTTTTGGCACCTTCATCAGTAGTGAAGACTGTATCTGAGACTATTGCTGACATTTCTGTGTATTATTCTTCCACAACAGTCTCTTTGCCATGCTTTTTCTTTACCTTCCGGATGGACATATCTTGAAGGAAAATCCATATAAAAATAGAATAATGATCAAATGATGGAATATATATTTGAAATGACCCATTTGAAAAGAAAATATCCAGGAAGCTGATGTTCCATTAATTATCCGTAACCAAACAATAATTATTTGCATTGGGATGATCAAACATAATTAATCATTTCTAGCATGATTTATTTCACGTAAAACCTTTCTTTAAAACCTGTCAAATCCATCACATCACACCATTGGAATCTATATTTTATGAAGCATATTAAATTTTGTTTATGCGATATGCGATTTCGCGATATTGCGAAATTGCAAAATCGCAGAAGTTGCAGTATCGCAAAATCGCAATATCGGAACTTTGGTAAGAATTGCTTAAAGTTTTACAACATAAATCTGCGATATGTGATTTGTAATCTCGCTTGCGAAACTCCAATCGCTAATCGCAAAATTGGGATTTTGCTATTTTGTTACTTATCTTTTAATGGAAAAAGATCATGCAGGATGCAATTTGCGATAAGGTATTTTCAAGGATGTTTTTAATAATTTCTTTTTGTTTGCATGTTTTTATTAAACAAAAGAAATAATGTTTTTGGGAGTTTTAATTTTTTTATCTAAAATGAAAAATATATTTTTAATAAGGGTCCCTATTTCTATTTATCAAAGGTCTATATTTATTTTAAAAAATAAAAATCGGGGGTAGTTGTTGCATAGCACAAGAAGTTGATAATTTCGAAATTCAAAAGGAACAGGGGAGTCAAACCTCTCAAATTTTCATTTGAAACATTAAAAAATGATTTCAGGTTGACTGAGGCCCAATATTGACTAGAAGAGATTGTATTCAAAGAGAAGGTAGCCATGTTGGTAGAAAAAGTGGTAGTGAAGGCTTGATAATCAACTCGCGTTTGCTGGTTATCTTCGATGATGTTATACCCTAAATTTGAGAACATAGTTCCTTCCAAGGATGATTGTGTAAGGGAAGGGGATTGGGAAGAATTAGCCAAGGTCCCGAAAGTAGAGGACTTTCCTTTTCAACTTATCGAAGCATATTTTGGTTTTTGACTAGATGAACGCTTGGGAGTAAGATCCGAAGGATGACTTGAGTTTTTAGGAGGAAGGATACTCCTCGGTAATGCCTTATTGTAGTTTTATAGTGTGGAATCGTGTAACAGAAATTTAATGCTAATATTATGAGCATTCATAGTTTTGAGGGGAGGGGGGAATCGTCTATGTTGGCCTCTTGGATGGATTAGATGCCTTCCTCGCAGATGAATTTAAAATATAGGATAAGGAAATCAAAATTTTCATCTAGAGGTGTGGTTTCTTCCTTAGGATCATTCGACACTTCCCCGTAATATCCAATATCCTAGTCCTCCAAGAGCGAGGTAACTACCACCATCATGGTGTTTATGAAATGCGAAGAGGTCTTTTCGAAATGAGAGTCTTGTTGAAAGGTGTAGAAATTTTCGTTACCTAACTATTCCACATTGAAATTCATATTAGAGCTCTAAGAGGGGATTATTGTTTCTTTGGAAAAATGGGTTCACCAATCTAGTGCCCGATGATGTCTCACTCGTCTTCCTTTTCAATTAAAAAAATTGATTCGTCAATTTCATAAAGTATTTTTCTAAACCATTGAAATCGAAGGAATCCTTATCTTTATCACCAAATTTACTAGTTAAGGCTTAGAATTTATTATTTTTTGGCTTAGACTCTTCCCAGCTGTTCTGATAAAGTACTCCTATAAATAGTGTATCCTTCTCCACAACAAGATCTTCCACAAAGTTATCTACTAACGTGTCTTTGGCTTCACGTTTTACGAAAAGAAAAATATCGTGAGGGAGTGCCCTAGTATAATAATTCACATTAATAGAATCATCAAGAGCCAAATCTGTCAGAAAATTACTTAAAATGAAGCAAAATCATTGGTAAAATTATTTTACCTTCTCATTATTATGGCACTTTAATGTGGTCAATTCAGTGAGGATCATGGATGATGTATTATCTTCTAAGATCTTCTCAAGAATTGTTTCATGGAATTCCTCCCAATTTTTTATGGAGACTACTTGCAAGGAGCGATCCCTCTTTGTGGGATCATTATATAAGGTCTGAGGAACAACCTACAAGCCATGTCATTATAATTCACTCTCATAATTTGTAGGGATGATTAAAAATAACATATATGATATTCGGTCGTGGTTACTTTTTCGAGGTCAAACTTTGGGAGGTGTTTCTGAAGGTGGCAGGGCATATCATGAAGGGGGACTCAGATACATAAAGGGGATTTGGCCATCCAAGATAAGGTTGTAAAATATTAGCCCTTGGTAGCAGAGGGAATATGAAATGGTTGGCGTTGCTCTCAAAATCATTTTCAATACTTGACCTAGACCCCTCATTGGTGTGAGGTGGTTTTCTGCCATTACCTGAAGGGACCCTCAAATGTCCTAAACCTATGAAGTTTCTCATGTTCCTGAAGTTTCCAAAGTTCCTAGGGAAGTTGAAAGGTCAGAATCTATAGGAGGGATCTGCATTGCAATGATTAATGTTGTTTGAAATGTTCTCATTATTTCGCTCCCCATGAATCACCCAGTGCTTTCCCCTGAGAAATTGATCGTTAACCTGAGTGTCTTATGCCGGCAGCTGATTATTTCCTCATGTATTCTAATGCCTCAGTTGGTGATTAATTCCCATTATTGTGCTCGTTGGGCCTTCCCTCTCGAATTCATGGGGTCTTTCCAATCCTTTATTCGAACCCTTTCAACAGTGTCCACATAGTCCTACAACATCATCCCAATGCAATACGGTATTGAATTCACCAAAACTCCTTGAAAGGTATGGTGAGGATTGGAAGTGCATGGGTTAGGGAGAGAGCTTATGATAGGGATTCCATTCATACCACTAGGAAACTACCAAGTGATAGGGTGAATATCCCTCAACTAGTGATACATGACTTGATAGATAGGAGCTTCCTCTTCCACAAGGGCATCCTTGAGTGGGGGAGGTTGGGAGTCCCCGAGATGGAGATCTGCGAAAGTCAGAAAAAGGAGGGATTGAGTGAATTTTCGAGGGAGGAAGGATGAGTTTTTTTACTAGCTTTATGGTAATTTTCTAGTTGAGGGCATGTGTTGGTGTTCGCCATCAGGCACTCCTTCTAGCACTGAATCTGTTGACGGATTGAAGTTTAATGCCAACAACTATGGGATCTCCCTGGTGTGTAATCCCAATTAGACTCTACACCATTTGGTTTAGAGATACGACCTAGTATGTAGGACTGACTGATGTATTATTGATTGAATATACCTTTGCATAAGGAAGGGAATATCGTCTAAACATAATTTATAGATTTCAACAAACGCAAGTGAGTAATTGATCTGAAATAGATCTTATCTAATACTGAAGTAGAATTGAATATTTTTCAACAGTGAGATTATTGTTAACTCAATCACTTAACATGGAAGAATGAAGGAAATAAAATGATTTAACGACTGAAACCAGAACTTAAGAAGAATATTAAACATGAAATTGCAACAAAGAACATAGATAAGAGACAACAAACATTGATTACGGATTTTGTCCTTAGTGGACCACATCTCCGAGTTCACTTTCAAGATGGGCGTCTATTTTTTCAAGCATTGATCTGAGGAAGTATTTACACAGAAAAAACACTATACTAATCATGCTCGTAGGCACTTCTACTCACTATCAACATAAATCTCTCTCTCTCTCCTAGCTTTCCAACACCTGTCTCGGTTCCCAATTCCACCTCCGAATGACCAAGCAATGTTGAAAACAAAACAACCTCTCTCTCTCATAATCAGAATAAAAAGTCACTCTCCTTCGTTATGTGAAATGCTACAGTTAAATAGATTCATCTTCGAACTTCTTTGGCCAAATTAGGCATGGTTTGTTTTACATTTATGGTGATTAGGTCTTCGATATAATACACATGAAACATGTAGTGGATTAGGTGCAAGGTGGTTTTAATTAAAAACTTAGCACAATTAACAAATAACCCACTTTAGAGCCTTAGGATAAAATTAGACCTTGTAGGCATGAAACGAAGCGGATGAGATGGCAGGTGGACATGTGGCCACTCAGGTCTAACCGGTTGCTTCCACCTCATGGTTTTGTCTCAGTGGCTTCAAAACAGTGTGGGCTAACACCACATGTGATATCTTTCTCATCTGGTGGTTCCATATTGCTGGCAAGTCCCGAATATTCAACTCTACTGTCAGCTCCAAGGTTAACTCCAAACACCTCCACCTATTGACATACATTGTGGTTCTGATGTGGTTATCTGATCTGGTGGTCAGCTGTGTATTACATTTGGGTTTAATATAAAGTTTAATACAAAGGTATGAAACCATTTATACAAGGTTTAATACATTGTTTTATGTTTTAACACCATACGTCTATGACATTTGCAAGTTTTTCACTAGGTGTTTAGGTCTTAGACTTAGGAATTAGGATTTATGTCTAATCCTTAGGACCACCACCATTTGCACTTTTATCTTAGGATTTTTTCATAGGTTTGAGACCTTTAGAAAGTAGGTACATGTCACCACATAAAATTTACAATTTTTCCACCATAGGATTACCACACACTCCATGACATCCCCATGCCACCATGAAATGAAACTAAACCATGAAGAAGTAACCCTCATCAGGCAAACTGGAAACAATAAAGATGAACTGGACATCAAATAAACTGGAGATTACTGGACCTCACTTTTGATCTATATTGAAGCAAGATCCTCCTCGATCAATCCTCTCCACTTGAAAGCTTTTGGACCACAAAATTTTTATTTAAGATGACATCATGTGAGGGTACAAATTCCTCACTTTTCTGATCTCCATCCACCTCTGCTTGCTCAAATTCATGCCCTTGAGTCCCACTCGAAGATATTCCACATCTCCTGACCTGGAAGTGCAAACTTTGCTATCAAAGATGGTATCTTTTTACAAGTCATTCATATACTCATATGCCAAATCATAAACTGTAGGAATCTATGTATCTTCTTCCAGATGAATGATCATCCAAGGTTCATAAAACTTCATATTTTCAACATTCACATCTGAATAAATTCTTGGGTATGTGTTATATTCTTTCCATGATTAGCCCCACGCGCTGTATGTTGCGTCGGGGGGCGTAGGCCGGGGTCACGAGGCGAAGCCGACCCCCTTTGTTGGGGTCGGGGGGGCGCCCGTCGAAGCCTGTTTTAAGCGGACCCACTCATAGGCGAATCTGCCCATGGTTTTGTGCATGGTTTTGCACATGGTTTTGGGGTTCGATGGTTTTCGGCCCTGGTATTTTTGTAGATCCGGTCAAGGGAACTATGGTTATGTTCTAATCCAGGGTTAATGGATTGAGGTTTATGTATGCTCCGGCATGTATATATATGTGTTGTAACACTAAAAGGAATATAATGAAAAATCAAGCTGGTCGTCCCGATTTGGGATCCAGGGGAAAATCTCTGTGTTTATCTGTTTTATGTTTTATGCTCTTACTATTGTTTATTTTCTGTTATAAGAATCGTGTGTAGATATTTCTGTTCAGGGTTAAAACCTACATTTGGTATCAGAGCTGTTTCGGCTTCAAGGGGACGCCTTTGTTGTTGAGGGTTTTTTGCTCGGGCCTGTGGTAGACCCTGTGCAATGGGAGATCTGCGGGATCGATTCTTGCGGTGAAAGAATATGGCGAGCAGCGGAAAGATAGAGATCGAGAAATTTAATGGTCAGAGTTTTGAGTTGTGGAAGCTCAAGATGGAGGATCTGTTGGTGGATAAAGATCATTGGATCGCGGTAGATCCAGGTACTAAACCAACGGCAATGTCAGATGAAGACTGGAAATGTCAGATGAAGACTGGAAGAAACTGGATCAAAAGGCTAAGAGCACAATACGGTTGTGTGTCTCAGATTCAGTATTGTTGAATGTATCTGGGGAAGCTACGACGAAGAATTTGTTGGAAAAACTTGGGACTTTGTACCAATCTAAGTCTCTGGTGAATAAGTTGTTCCTGCGGAAAAAGCTGTATAACCTGAGGATGAAGGATGGAGACTCGGTGACAGAGCATCTGAACGCCTTCAATACTGTGGTAAGTCAACTATCGTCTGTTGATATTAAAATCTCAGATGAAGATAAGTGCATCAGTTTGTTGTGCTCTCTACCAGACTCGTGGGACAGTCTGGTTATTGCAATAGGTAGCAATACAAATACCTTGAATTTTGATGACATTGTCTCAGCCTTGCTGTCGGAGGAAATGAGACGGAGAAATATGGAGGGTCAGAATGGAGATGCCTTATCTGTACGAGGAAGGTCCCAGAACAGAAACAAGAATAAGATTTCGAGTGGGAGATCTAAATATAGAGGGAGATCTAAATCTCCTGGAAAGTTTGTAAAGGTGTGCTGGAAATGCGGAAAGGAAGGGCACTACAAAAAGGAATGCAGATCTAAAGCTCCTGAGAAAGGAAAGGGATCTGATGAAGGTCCTTTTGCAGAGGCAAAAACCACCTCGAATGAAGGTGGGGATGTGTATTTGGCTTCTTCTTCAAATACACATGTAGATCATGAGTCATGGTTGATTGACTCAGGTGCATCCTTTCACTTCACTCCCCATAGGAAGTGGTTCTGCGAGTATGAGAAATATGATGGTGGTGATGTCTTCCTAGGGGATGATAGGAGGGCCAGAATCATCGGACGTGGAAAGGTCAAGCTGAAGCTGCAAGGTGGAAGGATTAGAACACTTCCTGGTGTTCTTCATATTCCTGCATTGGCTAGAAATTTGATTTCTGTAAGCAAGATGGATGATGCAGGTGTAAAAACAGTGTTTGAGAAAGATTCCTGCAAGATGGTTCGGGGAGCACTGGTACTAATGCGGGGAGTTCGGACTGGAACTCTATACAAGCTAGAAGGTAGCACTGTTATTGATGGGTGTAATAGTTCTATGGTTCCTGAAAGTGGAGCGGAAAGCCTAGCTGTCTCTGGAGAAAAGACCATGCTATGGCATCAAAGGCTTGGACATATTGGAGAGAAGGGCCTTCGGATACTGCATAGAGATGGTATGGTAGAAGGTATGTCTAATTTTTCTCTAGATTTCGATTTCTGTGAAAATTGTGTATATGGGAAGCAGAATCGAGTGAGTTTTCCTTCTGGTGCTAAGAGGGCAAACAAGATATTAGAACTTGTGCACAGTGATGTGTTTGGGCCTGTGTCAGTTCCATCACTGGGAAAGTCTGTGTACTATGTTTCATTCATAGATGACTTCTCAAGGAATACATGGATATATTTCTTGAAGAAGAAATCTGAAGTCTTTGACAAATTTAAAGAATTTAAGGCTCTGGTGGAAAACCAGACAGAGAAGAAGATAAAGGCGCTGAGGACAGATAATGGTGGGGAGTTATGCAAGAATGAATTTGAAGAGTTCTGTAAGAAGTGTGGTATAGCACGACAGAAGACTACTCCATACACACCTCAGCAAAATGGAGTTGCAGAAAGAATGAATAGAACGTTGATGGAAAAGGCAAGAAGCATGCTCAGTGGTACCGGGATAGGACAAGAATTTTGGGCAGAGGCAGTGGAGACTGCATGTTACTTAGTTAACAGATCACCTTCATCAGCGTTGGAGGATAAGACCCTACATGAGGTATGGACTCGAAAGAAACCTTCTCTTTCACATCTATGGGTATTTGGATGTGATGCATATGTACATGTTCCAAAGGAGAAAAGGACCAAGTTGGATAATAAATCTGAAAGGTGCATCTTTATTGGGTATAAGGATGGTTTAAAGGGTTACAAGCTTTGGAACCCAGAAATAAGGAAGGTTGTGTACAGTCGAGATGTGGTGTTTAGAGAAGTGAAATATGTTGTTAAACATGAAGTCCTACCAAAGGAACCTGAGAAGATAGAGTTTGAGCTAAAGGAGGATGAATCAGACTCTACAACAGAAGAAGACTCAGAAGATGATGAGCCACAAACTCCAGCTTTAAGAAGATCAGTTCGGGAAAGAAGGCAACCGGAAAGGTATAGTCCATCTGCTTTCTGTTCAGGTTTTGCCTTAACTATAACTGATGATGAACCCAGAACTGTCAGGGAGGCAGTAGATTCAGAGGATGGAAAACTCTGGAAGGAGGCCATGGTTGATGAAATGGCATCCTTGCACAAAAACGATGCATGGGATCTGGTGGAGTTGCCGGCTGGAAGGAAGACCATTGGGAGAAAATGGGTGTTTAAGAAGAAGATGAATGTAGAAGGCAAGGTGGAGAAATACAAAGCTCGGTTGGTAGCGAAAGGTTATTCCCAGGTGCCGGGAATTGATTTTGGTGATATTTTTTCTCATGTTGCCAAAGTTACTTCTATTAGATTACTTTTATCTGTTGCTGCTGCATTTGATTTTGAGATAGAACAGATGGATGTGAAGACAACATTTCTTCACGAGGATCTAGAAGAAGAGATCTACATGAAGCAACCTGAAGGCTTTATGGTGAAGGGTAAGAAAGAACTGGTATGCAGGTTGAAGAAGTCTCTGTATGGGTTAAAACGGTCACCAAGGATGTGGTATCAAAAATTTGATACCTATATACGGGGACTTGGCTTCACCAGAAGCAAGGAGGATCACTGTGTTTATTTTAAATTAATTGGTGACCGTGTTATTTATTTGGTCTTGTATGTGGATGATGTGTTGTTGATTGGAAATGACAAAGAAATTATCCAAGATTTGAAGACCCAACTGTTCTCCAAATTCGACATGAAGGATCTGGGTGCTGCAAACTATATTTTGGGCATGGAAATTAAGAGAGATCGGGCAAAGAGGAAGCTATGGTTAAACCAGAGGAAGTATGTCGAGACTATATTGCAGAGGTTCAATATGCAGGATAGTAAACCGGTGAATGTTCCTATTCCTGTAGGTGTAAAGCTGTCTGCTGAACAGTGTCCCAAGACAGAAGAAGAAGAGGAGTATATGTCTCGTGTTCCATATGCAAGTGTAGTGGGTAGCCTGATGTATGCAATGGTCTGTACTAGACCAGACATTGCACATGCAGTGGGAGTATTGAGCAGGTTTATGTCAAACCCAGGGAAGGAGCATTGGACAACGGTGAAGCGGGTTTTCAGATATTTACGTGGCACTAGTGATTATGGCTTGTGCTACCAGGGAAGACCAGGATTGGAAAGAATGTTGGACATTCGTGGTTTTGTTGATGCAGACTGGGCTGGAGATCTGGACCAAAGAAGATCTACAAGTGGGTATGTGTTTAGCCTATTTGGAGGTGCGGTCAGTTGGATGAGTAAAAGACAGTCTGTAGTGGCGCTTTCAACTACAGAGGCAGAATACATAGCAGCCACTCATGCAAGCAAGGAAGCAGTTTGGTTGCAGAGATTGTGTTCAAGTATGGGGTTGTTACAACAAGCTATAAGGATAGACTGTGATAGCCAAAGTGCAATTTTCTTGGCTAAGAACCCTGCTTATCATTCAAAGACAAAGCACATTGATGTTTAATATCACTTTGTTAGAGATATGGTTGAGGCTAAAAGGGTGTTGCTGGTAAAGGTGGACACTTTGAAGAATGTTGCAGATGCATTGACGAAGTATGTGAGCACTCAGAAGTTCTCTTGGTGTAGAGAAACAATGGGTGTTGAAGAATTGGCCAAATGACTAAGCTCTCCTGTGGCCCCCCGTGGAAAGAAAACAACAAGTGGGAGAATGTTGGGTATGTGTTATATTCTTTCCATGATTAGCCCCACGCGCTGTATGTTGCGTCGGGCGTAGCTGGGGGGCGCAGTGCGAAATGATCCCAGATTGGGTCAGGGATCATGTAGTTTTGTGGTAGATTTGCACATGGTTTTGAGGTTCGACAGTTTTTAAATACAAGAACATTTTGTAGATCCGATACGAGGGAACTGGGTTATGTTCTAATACAAGGTTAATGGATTGGGGTTTATGTATGCTCCAGCATGTATATATATGTGTTGTAACACTAAAAGGAATATAATTAAAAATCAAGCTGGTCGTCCCGATTTGGGATCCAGGGGAAAATCTCTGTGTATATATGTTTTATGTTTTATGCTCTTGCTATTGTTTATTTTCTGTTATAAGAATCGTGTGTAGATATTTTTGTTCAGGGTTAAAACCTACATAAATACGCATGTAAGGCGGTAAATCTAACCGGAATGCATTATTTCCAATATTTTCCACAATTTGGAAAGGACCATACCTGAAGGGTTTCAGTTTCTTACGTTCACCTTTAAACTTGTCTTTATAGATATACAACTATACCTCATCACTGACTTGAAAATGATGATTGACTTAATGCTTATCTTGGTGAATTTTGTACTTGATCTGAATCTTCTCTAACTAATCCTCCACTACATGTATATGTTGTATCCGTTTGATGAACTTAGCTTTTTTTTTGAATCGTCGAGTCCATCCACTTTATCTTCTTAACCGAACATGAATTCCATCGGTGACTTTAATAAATACCCCAAACATGTTTCAAATGGTGATTGATTAGTCAAATAATGTAAGGCTCGATTGTAAGTGTGCTACACATAAGGTAAAGATTCATCCCACAACTTAGGATGCTTGTTGCAGTAACCTCAGAGAATATGTATCACTGTCTTGTTCACCACTTCTCTCTACCCGTCACTCTGTGGATGATTTTTTTTTCTCTTCTTCAGCTTTCTATCCATAAGTTTCCACCAAGTGGACCAAAATACTCCTACAAAACGAGTGTCTCGATCATAGATAATGGAAGTAGGTAACCCAAAATTAACCCATACATGTTTAAGTAACATTTGTGCCATTGTTTTGCATTCACTTGCTTTTTGTACGGAAAAATAATGCACATATTGCTAAAATGATAAACCATGACATACATGTAATCGTGCCCTCTCCTGGTCATAGGAAGTCCTCGAACAAAATCCATGGAAATTTTGTCCCATGGTTGCAAAGGAACTAGAAGTGGCATATACAAACCAATCTTTCAATTTCTTGGCTTGCTTATTGAGCACATCACACATCCTTTAATTTACTTCATAATGGTTTCATACATTCGAGGCCAATAAAAATACCTTTGAATTTGTTACATAGTCTTGCTTATGCCAAAATCTCCTGAAATGTGAGAATAATGTGGTTCCCGAATAACATGCGCCATTTCTGTCTGTGGTATGCACAACTTACCGAGATGATATAACAACCTGTAATGAACATGAAAATTGACTTCTTCCACATGATTACCATGAGTTATTGATTCATAAATATCTTTGAAATCTGAATTAGTACTATATTTTTCCAAATAAAATTCAAGTTTTAAAGAACTATTCTGAGCACTACAGAAGCATTCAAATATGGTCTATGCAGCATATCAGCTACTTTTTTGCTACACCTTTTTTGTACTTCATTACTAAGTAAAATTGTTGAAGAAATCCCATCCACCTGTAATGGTGAGACTGTGCGAAACTTTGTCTGTGAATGAAGGTACTGAAGTGGCTAATGATCTGTGTGAATCACTATTTCCTTACCCATTAAGTAGTGTTTCCATTTATTTACACTTTCAACCAAAGGAAACAATTATTTGTCATATGTCGGATAATTTATCACTGCCCTAGAAAAATTTTCTGAATGAAAACAAATCGTTTTACCATTTTGAAGTAAAACTACACACATTGCATAACCACTAACATCTGTTTCAATTTAAAATGGCTGTTGAAGATCTGGTAAAGCTAAGATTGGTATTGTCAAAATTTTCTCCTTAAGTGAAGCAAAATCTTTAAAGTCCACACACATTCCCCATGTCTTCTATTTATTACGAACAAAAATTATGGGTGAACCACATGGAGATGAACTGGGTCGAATGAAGATTTTTCCAACCATCCCTTGGATTTGTTTCTTTATTTCTTCATGGTTTATGACTGACATGTGATACATTTCGACATTAGGAAGAGTGGAATTAGACATCAACTGTGTCTCATGTTGTATTTCTTGTTTAGGAGGCATATGTTTGGTTCTATAAATAGACTTTGAAAATAATCTACCACTTGAACCAAACTCTCTTTAAACTGAGATTCACAACCTAAAAAGGCATCATGTTGATACTTATGTTGTTCTTTTACAACCATGAATACATATATCTTACTTGAACTTATTAGTCTCTTCATCTGATTAGCAGTAACTAAATCCAAGTGAGTTTTTATTTTATGTACCTGGAAAATGTATTCAATTCCATCTTTCTTAAGATGATATTTATTCTCTTTCCTATGAAACACTGCATCACTATCATAGAGATAAGAACTTCCTAGCACTGCTCCACATATGTCTAATGGTATCACATCTAAATCCACTTCATCAATATAATTAGTTGTGATGGAAAATTTTAAATGACACTGCTTTGTGACATTAATCTGAGTCTTTTCTTTTAGCCAACCTAATGGATATGGTCTTGGATTATTCTATGTCTCTAAACCCAATTTCTTAACTAATTCTCCAGATATTAAATTTGCATGTGATCCATTGTCAAACATAGTGTCTACTATTGTGTGCTTATAAGTTACCCTTATGTGAAATAATTCAAATCTTTTATCTTCATCCAGATGATTTATGTTTGAAGAAGATGTAGAAGTACTAGAACTGGAACTAGTGTCAAAAATTTTACCTGTCAAAACCATTGTGGTTATTTTCATTTCATCACCTGAATCAAAGCCCAAGTCTTGTTGGATTGATAGATTAGCCTTCTTTTCACCTTTATTCTTATAGAAATTCTTTGGTTTGAGTTCCGGGTGAAGTTTCCAACATCTGGCTTCATATTGTGTGATCCTCTAGCAATGAGTACAGGTAGGTATTTCACTCTCCTTCTGAGTTGTCACTATTTTCTTTCCCTTAGAATTTCTCTTCCTCTTATTGTCTTTGGAATCCTTGATTTCCAACAGTTTGGATGCTTTATATGAAAACTTCAATGGTCTTCCACCTAATTCAATATGTATGGCTTGAATGCACACTTCATCAAAGCCATTAGGATTAAACATCAATAATGTATGTTGTAAATATGAATGTAAACTGCAAATGTACTTTAATAAAGTTTCAAGTGTATCCAATGGAATACCAAGCACCAAAGCTTTATTCTTGAACTCCTGAGTAAACTCCTGAACATTCTGCCACTTACCTTTCCTCAAATGCTACCAATCAATTAGAGATTGCTGCATGTCTCCCAAAGGATAATTTTTTTTTCTGGGAGCTTTTAAAAATTTAGACCATGAGGAAATGAATTTACCTTTCTGCTTTAAATCTACTTTTGTTTTACTTTCCCACCAGATTAAAGTTGTTCCCCCCATTATAAGTGTAGCTAACTGAATTTTTTTTCTTTCATCGGAAATGTTCTAAATTCTACAATACACTTCTAATTGTTTAATCTAGTTATCTAGTTTCTCTAGGTTCATTTTTCCATCATAGACATGTATTTCAAATTTTACATCAAGTTTCAAAAGAGATTTGTGAGCTTTATTTCTTGTTTCAGAATTAGAACTAGAAGAAGAAGAAGATGATGATGATGAAGATGATGGAGTGGAAGGAGGTATATCAGTTTTCCTTTTCCCCTGTCGTTCTTTGATCCCTTTCAATAATAATATGCATATGTCACCTTCTTATCTTCGTAGATTTATCCAAACATCCACAACATGTACAAGAATATTTCATGAATCTATTCTTTTCCCATGACCCTCACTTCAAGATTTTCACCTGCATCGGTTCCTCCCATTTTCGATTGATGAGCGTCTTTTCGCTTTCCAACTTCTGAGTCAATATCCTCAAGAATTCCTTCTCCACGTCGCAATCTGGACATGGTTAACATTCACTGGAAAAAATCCTACAACACAACCTGCTCTGATACCAAAATATATGATCTGAAATATATTTGATGTAATACTGAAGTAGAATTGAATATTTTCCAACAATGAAATGATTGTTAACTCGATCGCTTAATGTGGAGGATTGAAGAAAATAAAATGATTTAACGAATGAAACTAGACCTTAAGAAACATATTAAACCTGAAATTGCAGCAAAGAACAAATATAATAGACAACAAACATTAATTACAGATTTCGTCCCTCGTGGACTACATCTCTGGGTCCACTTTCAAGAGGGGCCTCTATTTTATTAAGGATTGATCAGAGGAAGCCTTAACACTACAAAAACACTCATATGATCATGCTCACAGGAACCTCTAGTCACTGTCAACAGAAATCTCTCTCTCGTAGCTTTCCAACGCCTATCTCGATTCACAATTAGGCCTCTGGATGGCCAAGAAATGTTGTAAACAAAAAACCCTCTCTCTCCCTCAGAACTTAAATACAAAATAACTATCCTTCATCATGTGAAATGCTAAGTTTAAATAGGTTCATCTTCAAACTTCTCTGGCCAAATTAGTCATCGTTTTTTTACATTTATCATGATTAGGTCCTTGGTATAATACACTAAAACACCTAGTGGATTAGGTGCATGTAATCAGTTATTGCCACCTTGCGGTTCTGTCCCAGTGGCTTCGCAACGGTATGGGCTGACACCACATGTGACATCTTTCTCGTCCAGCGGTTCTATCTTGCTGGCAAGTCCTGACTATTAAACTCTACGGTCATCTTCACGGCTAACTCCCGGCACCTCTGCCTATTCATATACATTATGGTTCTGACACAGTTATCTGATTCGATGATCAATTTTGTACTACATTTGGCTTTAATATAAAGTTTTATAAAAGGTTTAATACATTGTTTTATGTTTTACCACTAGAGTTCTATGACATTTGCAAAGTTTGCACTAGGTGTTTAAGTCTTAGCCTTTGGAGTTAGGCTTTATGTATAGGCCTTAGAACCACCACCATTTACACTTTTAGCTTAGAATTTTTACATATGTTTGTGACCTTTAGAACTTCGGTAAATGTCACCACATCAAAATTTACAATTTTACTACCATAGGACTATCATACACACTGTTAGAGTCGGTATTTACATCCCTCCATCAGAGATCATTTCTCTTATTGCACTTCATTGTTTAGGTGTCTCATTCCGCTCATTCATCTGCATTCCGTTAGGGGCATGCCATTGTATGACAGAAGGGTTTTGTTCTCTCATTTTCCCTCATGCTTGTACCTGCTGGGTTGGTCAAAATTTCTCAAAATTCATCAAAGTTCAGTTCATGTCATTTATAGTCATAGAGGGTTATTTTGGCTAAAAAGATTCTTTTAGTTTCTAGGTCTAAGGTGTGATCTTCCGAAATGTTGAATAATGCCCGCAGGCCAAGAGGATATTTTCAACAAGTTTTCAGTTCAAAATTTTCATCATCGAATATGCTCGAGGACGTTTCTTCTTCAAAACTCTATTTTGAAGAAGAAATTGTCAAAATTGTTTTGTAATAAATATGTATTTTTCCACCATGAAGTTCTTCACATGCAGACTCTGGTCATCCTTTGCCAAGGTTCGACGCCAACATCCCTACAAAAAATCAACCAATTTCATCATTCAAAGCTCAGAAATTCAGTGAGGAAACAAAAGACAGAGTTTTATTAAATGAACAAGTGCCAAAGTCAAAAACATTACAAAATGGGTTTTGAAGAAGAAAAAGTTAAAACCATGTCTATATGAGATATTTATCAAATCCATTCATTCATTTGCATCAAGAGTATTGAGAAAATCCAAGAGAAAGTCGAGTTTTAGGTTTGGAGGGACGAAACTGTGTTTTAGAAGGGCACATTGTGTGTTTGAAGACAACGCGACGCATTGGGACTGGGTGCGGCACACCCATAGAGCGCAGCGCATAGAGCCGGAATACACAGTGTAATTTCTAAAGGGTGCGGCGCACCCATAGTGCGCGGCGCATTGGGCTTGCACAAGGCGCACAGAGCCCCAAAGGCCGAAACTCATCATCGATTCATCAAAACTCAATTTGGTTCAGTTTTTTAGTCTCCAAGTAAGTGTGCGCCCTTACCATTTGATGTTAAATCTTGTTGGGTGCTATTTGAAAGGTGAAATTCAAGATTTTAATTGGTGCAAGAATAAACCCTATACCCATATTGCAATCTGCTCCCAAGGGTTTGAAAAGAGGTGATTAAAACTTGAACTTTGGTGTTTAAAATCTCATTACATTTTCATTTGTGCTCTTGTCATTGTTATCATTGTTATCACTGCTATTACTATCACACTATTATATCACGATCCCTTCTCCTATACCCGTTGTCCCATATCCCTTATATCCTTTTGGAGGAGCCTACATCTTTGGCTCAATTGCAGGCTTGCCAGCTTGCAATGACATGCTTTCAGCAACATTCATGTTTTCAGTATTGCGAGATGATATCTCAGATTCAACACCATCCAGAGTTAGTTCTCTTATTTGTCCTACATTTGCATGATGGTCATGTAAACCTTGCTGGAGTGAACTTCACCTTGACACCAGAGACTATTTTTGAGGCGACCGGGATACTGAACATCGGTGAGGAGTGGAATAAGAGACAGCAGCTGGATAGAGCATATTATGAACCTTACATTAGGCCTGAATATTTGAGGCAGCTGAGCAGAGTTTTTCCATTCCGTTTTCTGAAGGAGTCCTATGCGCCATTAATGAAACTCATCATTAGATACTTCAGCTGTGAGGGTAGATTCTCGCGCCTTTATGCATATCATATCAGACTTTTGATGCATTTCACGAGAGTACGACTAATGAATATTCCATACTTCATGTGCCAAAACGTAGAGCGGATGACTATCCTAGTGTAGAAGAAGACTCCAGAGCAGCAACATAACAACATTTATCATTATGCGCTCATCAAAATAATTGTGGTACATCAGCTTGGTTTGCAGGGCATCACATGGGATGAGTTCATTTCCCGTGACCGCTTTTCAGCCCCCCAGCCCCTCCCGAGATTGTTCATGATGAGGCAGAGCCTTCGCATCAGTTTGAGGTTACTGAGACTGAGCCTATCAGTGCTCCTGTGTGTGTGACATATCAGAGAGGCCAGAGAGCCTTATTCGCAGTAGCACGACGAGTACTATCTCCGTCCAGGGTGGAAGGGGTCTCACCTTGTACATCAACACAGGTACAGGACAGAGGCAAGAAGCCTATGCACGATGAGGGCCCCTCGGGAGGCCAAGATACTGATTTTATATTAATCGATGTTGATTCGAGCTCTCCTAGCTCAAAGCTGAAAGAAATCATCCAGGAAAAAAAGGCTGAGATTGACACTTTTACTTTGAAGTTTCAGAGAGCTCAGTGGGTTATACATTACTTGGAGCAGCGGAATAAACAACTGGAGCATCAGCAGACACTCATAGAGTTGCGGCAAATCCGTGAAGACCGTGAATTGGCCCGAAAGAGACCAGGTGACATGATACCATTTGAGTGAGAGACTTGCCTTACGCACGTCAACATTTATTTGTAGAAGCTCTTGGCGAAGGCCAATAGGGACAAAGACATGCTCATACATATGAAAAACCACTATTGGGCCCGCACACACGTTTGCAGAGCGAAAATTAAGATCTTGAAGGCGAGGTTGAGAAAAGCACTAAAACGTCAGAAAAGGTCGGATCCACTCCTAATCTTGGCCGAAGCTTCCTTGGCTGAGAATGAGACATGATGGGAGAGCTTCACTCCAAATTTCAGCAAATTTGGAGAAGATTTTTTCACTTTTGAAAATTTTGGTTGCAAAACAGGTTTTTCTGCCCGACGCGCGCTTACAATTGGGACATATTCTGGAGGAAAAATTTGGATTTTTGGGTTTTTCATGATATATTATGTATGTTCAGGAATGTCCGAAGAATTTCATCAAATTCTAGGCTGCCTAAAGGGCCAAAAACACCTTGAAAATGGCCTTTCTGCCACTTTTTACACCAGCAGGAACCAGTCCTGGGAGATTGTAGTTTTGGAGCGGCACATGGCATCCAAATTAAAAAATTCCCCTTGGGTTCGATAGCAGACCTCCAGGGCTTTCCAACGAGCTATCATGAGCTCAATTTGGACTTTGGGAAGTTCCTAAAAATCACCTCCAAAGTGGCGCGATGCATTGAGTTTTTTAGCGCGGCGCATAGAGAAATTTTGCCTCATTTTCACTCTTCAGCACAGAAATTCGCCCAGTTTTGACTAGTTTTACTTTTTCATGTGATGATTGACCTACCATGATGTAATTTGATGACTATGATGTAAATTTGGCATGTTTTTACTTTTTCTAGAGGATTCATTCACTAAAAAGTGAAAATTAAGTGAATGGATCAGTTTCCTAGCATATAGAGGCAAGTTGTTTGGCTGCCTAGATTTTAGCTCCATGTTTAGAATTGGTTGAAATAGCTCCTAGAAGGATGAGCTCGACCCTTAGAGGCATGGGAAGGGGTTAGGATAATCTATATATTGTATTTTCTGAGACATTTTTAGGGTTGGACTCTTGGGAAAAGTTTGGCACCTCATTGTATATTCATTTCAGATTTTTGGCAAAGGAAAGACCAGAGCTTTGCAGCACTTGTTGGGAACCTTGTGGCTTCTGAGTTTTGATGATGTTTCTCTCTGTGTTATTGTAAGTTTCATTAATTTTATATGTATGCAATTTCCCTTCTCTATGCTTCTGAATTAAACAAATGAGTATTTGAGGTAGAATTCATTGATTTGCTGGTGCTCTGCCTTGAACTTTTGTTTAGTTTTACGTGTTTTTCGTCAGTTTGAAGAGGATCCTTGCACTCTCTTTCCCTCTTCATCTCCTCAGCAGTATTTTCAATCCATTCATTCGATCTAAGACATCAAATCCACTGCCTACCTTGCCCCAACTTGAACTCTGCAAGAATTTGGTCTCATCCCCAAGCCCAAAATTATTTCCCCCTTTTTCCAACAAAAACCCCTAAAAATCAAGATCAAACCTTCCTATTTATTTATCTAGCCTAAGATTAGTTGTTTTTTTAGTCAACTCAAGCCCCTTTGAATATTTTAATTGAGATTGACCTGGAGAGAGCCCTCTCCTGTCCTCGTAGGGCTAGCTACGAGGCTGAGCGTGGTTTGGTGTTGTCCTTTTTCTGCCTTATTTTAGCCTGAGGTGGATTTGGGAACTAACATAGTGGCGACCATACTGGGGAACAAAATGGTTTTCTTGTTGATGTTATTTGTTTCATAAGTTACAGACGGAGCCTGATGTCACGCCAGGTAACTTTCGAAATGCTTTTTCTTTGCATTAGCGGAAGTAGATAAATGTTGCTTAAGTCAATCTCCGGTTTAGCTTGTGAACGTGACATTTGACTTGTGAATTACCCCCAGTATATTACATCATTCTGGACTTTTGGGTGATTGATTCTAGAATCTGATAGGCTGAATAGATCTTTTTGTCGTTTGATTTTTGAATAGATCAACACACTGGCTTCCAGAAGACATACTAGATCAAATCCCGATCCTGATCCGCCTCCAGTGTATGAGAATCCTAATCTAATTTCAAGAATAATCCATCGATAAAGTCCCGTGATCCCTTTGTTTAAATCTCATTCATGCCCGACTGTATTTGAGTTCCTTGAAGATATTGAGTTTGATGATCAGTTCGAGTTGTCCTTGTTTGAAACTAAATCTGAAAGTGCTACTGGTTCTACCGTCATAAATCCCGAATTTATCAAGTATCTTGAGGTTGAACAAGCTAATAGATCTATTGATAGTTACATCCTGAACATTCAGAACTCTATTGTGGCAAAGAATGTTCCTAAGCTCTTGGTCCATCAGCAGTTACTTCTGATTCACAAGTTCATGCTGAGCCTTCTTTCATTCCTACCATTCCCGTACAACCATCGATATCTGATCAGAAATCAACAGTAGTTCCTCCTCCATCTCCACCACATACACCTTGAACACCTACTACTCCTACTCCACCTGTTTCTCCAAGATAGATCATAAATCCACCAAGAGCAATGGCTGCTGGATTCGCACCTCTTGTTTTGCCAGCAAACTTGGATCCCATGCCCGCTGATTATCAGAGTAAAATTCCTTTGTTTGATGGTACTCCTCAAAGTGTGCCCGCTCAGCAGCATATTGATAGAATGACAGACTTTTTTGACCTCCATGAAATTGATGAAGAGAATGTCTCCATGAGATTGTTTGTGCAAACTTTTGTAGGTGAGGTACGCAAGTGGTTCAGAGCTTTACAGCCCAGAAGTATTAATACATTAGAAGACCTTTAGAGACAGTTTCTAGATCGGTGGGAAATGAAGAAATATCCGCTTCAAATCACTTCTGAGTATACCAAGATCAAGCGCAATCCGGGTGAGTCCGTCCAAGACTATATTATCAGATTTATTGCGGTTTATAATGCAATTCCTGATGACTTGAGGCCTTCTAAGAAATCAAATTTGTTAAAATTCCCGGATGGTTTTGATCCAGAGATGGATTATTCATTACGAGATAGAGATCCGCCCACTTTAGAGGACATGCAGAAGATTGCCGTGAGTGTTGAGACAAATTTGAATGACAAGACAGCTAGATTGAAAGTAGAGAAGAAAGTTGTGATAAAGGAAGAAGCTTCTACATCTACAGATAAAATACTTCGCAAGGTGGAAAAATGTTCGAAAGGTTCACTCTTGATAAGCCCAAACCTCAAGTTCGAAATCCCAACTTCCGTGGTCAGAAGCAACCACAATTCAGTATTAAGCAACGAGAACAGCGAGCACAAGAACCAATAGTCCGGAAACAAGTAAAGACACCTCTTTAGCAGAATTTTGTTGGTCAGGATTCAGATGATGAAGATGATGTAGTGGGGGAGGAAAATCATTTCTTTACTCCTGATGATTTTCCCATTTATATTACTGAAGACGAGGAGTATGCAGAAAGTTCAGCGGTACAAAGAGATGAGGATTTTATCCTGGCTAATGATGCAGCTCTTGAGGAAGAGTCGGATGAGTATCAGAGACGATATATGAATGCATTGTCAGCCTAGCAGAAGAAATATTCTCTTAGAAACAGATATGTACCAGTAAATCCAATTCAGAAGAGAAAGGAAGTTTCAGCACCTAAAAACGATTCACCTGTTGCACAAAAGAAAGCAAAAGAGATAGTTGATCCCACTATCACCAAGTCATCATCAGCAGAAAAATCAAATAAGCCAATTAAATCGAGGGAGAAGGTTGAAAAGAAATATGTTCCAGCCAAAGAGATCGAAAAGGCTCCAGCCTTTAGTTTGGAGAATGAGATTTCAAAATTAAAGGTATCCATCCCCTTGACTGAACTAATGAGGAACAACAGTTATAAATGTCAAGTTTCTAGAATTTTGAATTTTGATCCCATGCCTGACATGGTGAATATTGAAGATGATCAACCGGAGCTGATATTTGGACCAGCTTTAGATGGTGAGTCTCCGGACAGCGAAGTGCCTCCTTTTTATATCAGTCTTCGATTACATGAGTTTGTATTGCATAATGCCATGTTCGATTCCGGTGCTTCCCATAACATTATGCCGAAAGAAATCATGGAGAAGTTGGGTTTAGACATTACCAAGAAGTACCATGATCTTTATTCATTTTATTCTAGCAGAGTGAGATGTATTGGGCTCATTAAAGACTTGGTTGTAAGTTTGGATCAGATTCCCATAAAGAATGTTTTGATGGACGTTGTTGTAGTAGACATTCCTCCGAGATTTGGTATGTTGCTTTCCAGATATTGGGGAGAAAAATTGAAAGGGACATTACAGTTAGATTTATCCTATGTGATGATTCTCGTGTTTGGCCAAATGAGAAAGTTGTACCAGGAACAAAAAATGAAGTATATGATTACAACTAAGGAGAAACTAGTCAATCATTCGATTAATTATGTACATACAGATTTAGAGTCTTTTGTTCTATTTTTCGATAGTTTCAATGATGTAGATAGTCAGTTAGTTCAAGCAGAAGATATTCCAGAGATTACCGAGAATTTCAGATAAGTTTTGCAGAAAGAAAGGCAACAACCGGAAAGCACAGTGGAGCAATCAGCTAAAGATAGTGGATAGCAAGCAGAAAAAACAGAGCTAGCACAATTTCAGCACTTAGAGGATGATGAAGAGGGTCAATGGACCATGGATTTTGATGGTGCAGTGGGAAATTATGGTGCTGGGATTGGTCTTTGTGTACGCAGTCCTTTTTCCGCTCCTAACAAGGTACCGAGCAATGTACGGGTATGTTCTTACAAATTAGCATTTGATTGTTCAAACAATGAGGCTGAGTATGAAGCTCTGATTGCTGGCCTAAATATTCTTAGAAAGCTAAATGCTAAGAGAATTGCAGTCTATGGCGACTCCGAATTGGTGATTAAGCAGGTAAAGGGTGAATATCAAACGAAACATCCCCGGATGCGGGCTTACCAGAACGTTGTCCTTGATATTTTGAAGCAGTTTTCAGATTATACCTTGACTTGTATTCCTCGCATTCAAAATGGAATTGCAGATGCACTTGCTAAGGTAGAAAGTAACTTGAAGATCCCAATGAATTCAAGTAATAAGTTCGAAATCCATGTGAATCACCATCCTACCATCCCAGATAATCAGAGATGTTGGCAATTTTTCCAAGATGATGATGAGATTAATGATTTTCTACAAAGTAAAGGTAACTTCAATGATACCTCAATCGATGTGGAATATGATAATGGCGATGATGTTCAAGTAAATCAAATGGAAGTGTTACAGCTAAAATATAACATTATTCCTAAAGGTTTGATACCTTTAGAAGAGCTCTTCGATCAGGATGATGTGGCCAAGAAACCAAATTTACGACCGACTGAAAAAGGAGTTGAGGATGTAAATATTGGGACAGCTGAAGACCCCAAAATGGTGAAGTTATCCAAATCATTGCCACCGGAGGTAAAAGCTAAATATGTGAGCTTGTTGTCCTCATTTGCTGATGCTTTCGCTTGGGATTACTATGATTTAAAGACGTATGACACCAATATAATCCAGCATACTATCCCAATTAAGCCTAATCAGAAGCCTTTCAGACAAAAGCTAAGAAGAATCAATCCAAAATTGCTGCCATCGATTGAGAAGGAGGTAAACAGGTTGTACAAAGCAGGAATCATTGTTCCCATCATATTCTTTGATTGGATTTCCAATTTAGTGCCAGTGTGGAAAAAGACAGGTGAGATTCGGTCGTGTATTGATTTTCGAAATCTGAACAAGGTGTCATTGAAGGAAAATTATCCATTACCTAAGATGGATCACATATTGCAGCAAGTAGTGGGTGCATCTCGGATGTCACTACTCGACGGTTATTCTGGTTATAACCAAATTTTGGTTCATGAGGATGACCATGACAAAACAACTTTCACCACTCTATGGGGGACATTCCACTATGCCAAGATGCCATTTGGTTTGAATAATGCTGGTGAAACTTTCCAGCGGGAAATGGACATGGCTTTTGCGAATGAAAAAGATGTTTTCCTTGTTATATACCTTGATGATTTGATGGTTTTTTCCAATTCAGATGAAGAGCATATGTATCACTTGAAAGTTGTTTTTCAAAAGTGCAGAAAATATGGTGTCTCACTTAATCCTAAAAAGAGCTTGTTCGCCATGGATGAAGGTAAATTACTTGGTCACATAATTTCCAAAGATGGCATTCGTATTGATCCAGCACGTGTTGAAGCAATTCAGCAAATTGACCCTCCCAGGAACAAGAAGGAGATTCAGTATTTTAATGGTAAGATGAAATTTTTACGCCGTTTTGTCCCTAACCTTGCTGAACATTTAAGAGAAATAAAAAATATGCTGAAAAAGGACAGCCAAGTGAAGTGGACTGAAGAGGCGGTAAAGTCCTTTAATTTGGTGAAGTTGGCACTATCTTCAGCTCCGGTGTTAATCAGCCCGGATTACACCCAAGACTTTATTTTGTTTTCCTTTGCTTTGGAACATACCATGGCAGCTGTGTTAATGCAGAAAAGAGATGGACATGAGAAGCCCATAGCATTTTTCAGTCGAACTATTAGAGACGCAGCCTTGAAATACAACATCATTGAGAAACAAGCTCTGGCACCGGTAAAAGCATTGAAATATTTCCGGGTATACATTTTACATTCCCATATTTTAGCTTATGTTCCTAACACTGCCGTGAAACATGTTTTAGTACAGACTGATCTGAAAGGAAGACGTGGCAAGTGGATTGCAGCTTTGCTGGAATATGATGTGGAAATAAGGCCCATGAAGCTTATCAAGGGACAGGGGCTGGCAAATCTTATGGCTGAATCGAATTTGCATGTGCTAGACATAAATCTAATTGCTGCTATGTCTGATGAGGATGAGGAGAATTCGTCACTTCAGGTATCGGAAATGTTTGTTGATTCCCCATGGTATTCAGATATCGTGTATGTTCTTCAAAATTTGTCATCACCGCCCGGCATGACTAGAAACAAAGGTAGAACTTTAAAACTGAAGGCTACAAAATTTGTATTTTGAATTCTGCACTTTATTGGAAAGATCCGGGTGGTGTGTTATTGAATTGTTTGGTGGAGGAAGAAGCGAAGAAGGTAATGGAATATTTTCACAAAGGCGACTGCGGGGGTCATCATTTTTGGAAGACAACTAGCAATAAGATTTTGAGAGCAGGGTACTATTGGCCGACATTGTTTGCTGATGTATATAAGACAGTCAAAGGCTGCCATGAGTGCCAGATTTTCGAAGGAAGACAGAAATTAGAACCATTTCCACTCAAGCCTATTGAGGTAAGCGCCCCCTTCCAGCAGTGGGGTTTGGATTTCATTGGGGAAATCCATCCTCCTTCCTCAGGACAACATAGATGGATTCTAACAGCCACCGATTACTTTACGAAATGGATCGAAGCAATTCCCACAAGACAAGCCACCAATTTGGTAATTATTTATTTCCTTGAGAACAACATTTTGTCTCGTTTTGGTTGCCCGAGTAAATTGATCACAGATAATGCAACGACTTTTAAATCAAGAAAGATGATTGAGTTTTGTACTAAGTATAAAATTAGTTTGGGACATTCAACCTCCTATCATCTGCAAGGCAATGGTTTGGCGGAATCTTCCAATAAGTCTCTAGTCAATATCATTAAAAATTTGCTGGACATAAATAAGAAGAGTTGGCATAAGAAGCTGGAAAATGCGCTATGGGCTGATCGGGTAAGTCAAAAGAAGTCCATTGGTATGTCCCCCTTCGAGTTAGTTTATGGAGTAGATATAGTCTTTCCTACTTCACTTGTTGTTCCGGTGGTTAAGCTTCTTCAGGAAGCTGGTAGTGAAGAAAGCCATATGCAGAGAAGGATAAATCAGATGATTCATTTGCAGCAAACGAGAGAAGAGGTCTTCCAGAACACATTTAAGTTGCAGGAGAGAATAAATAATATCTATGACAGGAAAGCGAATGCAGATAAATTCCAGTTGGAGGAAGTGGTACTGAAGTGGGATGCTAGGAATGAGGACAAAGGAAAACACGGTAAGTTTGAAAACCTCTGAAAAGGTCCATTCAAGATTGCAGCATATTGGGGTCAGAACACCTTTCTTTTGAAGGAGGTGAACGGTGAAGACTGTCTAGGAGGGCCGATCAATGGTCGGCTGCTCAAGCGGTACCATTTCTAAGATGTTTTCTGCTGATCACATTGTCATTGTACATATCATGTATTTCAATTTAATTTTAAGTGTGCATTGTAGTCTTTTCTTCAGTCTGGGGCCCAAAGTGAAGGCTATAATTCTGAAGAAGGATTTCAGTTTTCGTTGAGTCTGTTTAGTCGGTCTGGTTCAGTCATTTCTATTTTAAAAGTTGAGTTAGTTTGAGTCAAGGTTTCAGTCAAATAAATTTAGTCAACAGTCTTGAGCTGTTTTGTCAAAATATGGACTCCATAGCCCAATGGACGAAGGCACTGGTCTGCTTTCCCAAAGATCTGTCGTTCTTGGCACCTCCAAGGAGCTACCATCCCCATTGGAGCCAATGTTAGAGTCGGTCTTTACATCCCTCCATCAGAGATCATTTCTCTTATTGCACTTCATTGTTTAGGTGTCTCATTCCGCTCATTCATCTGCATTCCATTAGGGGCATGCCATTTTCTAAAGGAAGGGTTTTGTTCTCTCATTTTCCCTCATGCTTGTACCTACTGCGTTGGTCAAAATTTCTTAAAATTCATCAAAGTTCAGTTCATGTCATTTATAGTCATAGAGGGTTATTTTGGCTAAAAAGAGTCTTTTAGTTTCTAGGTCTAGGGTGTGGTCTTACGAAATGTTGAATAATACCCGCAGGCCATGAGGATTTTTGCAACAAGTTTTCAGTTCAAAATTTTCATCATCGAATATGCTCGAGGACGTTTCTTCTTCAAAACTTTGTTTTGAAGAAGAAATTGTCAAAATTGTTTTGTAATAAATATGTATTTTTCCACCATGAAGTTCTTCACATGCAGACTCCGGTCATCCTTTGCCAAGGTTCGACGCCAACATCCCTGCAAAAAATCAACCAATTTCATCATTCAAAGCTCAGAAAGTCAGTGAGGAAACAAAAGACAGAGTTGTATTAAATGAACAAGTGCCAAAGTCAAAAACATTACAAAATGGGTTTTAAAGAAGAAAAAATTAAAACCATGTCTATATGAGATATTTCTCAAAGCCATTCATTCATTTGCATCAAGAGTATTGAGAAAATCCAAGAGAAAGTCGACTTTGAGGTTTGGATGGACGAAACTGCGTTTTAGAAGGGCACACTGTGTGTTTGAAGACAGCGCGACACATTGGGACTGGGCGCGGCGCACCCGTAGAGCGCGGCGCATAGAGCCAGAATACACAGTGTAATTTCTAAAGGGAATGACGCACCCACAGTGCGTGGCACATTGGGCTTGTGCACCGCACATAGAGCCCCAAAGGCCGAAACTCATCATCGATTCATCAAAACTCAATTTGGTTCAGTTTTTTAGTCTCCAAGTAAGTGTGCGCCCTTACCATTTGATGTTAACTATTGTTGGGTGCTATTTGAAAGGTGAAATTCAAGAGTTTAATTGGTGCAAGAATAAACCCTATACCCATATTTCAATCTGCTCCCAAGGGTTTGAAAAGAGGTGATTAAAACTTGAACTTTGGTGTTTAAACTCTCATACCATTTTCATTTGTGCTCTTGTCATTGTTATCATTGTTATCACTGCTAGTACTATCACACTATTATATCAAGATCCCTTCTCCTATACCCACTGTCCCATATCCCTTATATCCTTTTATGCTCATGTGTTAATCCTCAAACCCTATCATCTGTCATGATTTCCCTCCCTTCCTATCATTGGTGAAATCCTAATTTCTCAAACATTCAAGGATTGCCTCCATATCCTTGATTTCACTTATATGTTGCCATTTCATTGACTCTTGCTCCTAACAACTACCCCCATCACTATCACCTATTCCCATATCACTTGTAAAGGTTCTTAATCTCGAATTTCCCCAAACAGTGAGTGAATGTCCTTCCACTCTAAATCCACTTGACAGTCTATTGCATTCATGGTGACACTTTCTCATAGCACCTCATTTCATATGTGGCACATGTGGCATTAAAGCATACACCAAAATATTGTTTTCACCTTACATATATCAGCACATACTTGTTGAACACCTTGTTTTCAGCATCATGTCAGAAACAAATTCATCATATGAGCAGGGATATGAGCAGGACAGTGATTCAACCACCGAGTTAAATGTACCAAGAAGGTCTCATAAAAGTGGCAGGCACGTCAGGGAGAAGCCTACTTCTTTGGCTCAATTGCAGGCCTGCCCGCTTACAATGACATGCTTTCAGCAACATTCATGTTTTCAGTATTGCGAGATGATATCTCAGATTCAGCACCATCCAGAGTTAGTTCGCTTATTTGTCCTACATTTGCGTGATGGTCATGTAAACCTTGCTGGAGTGAACTTCACCTTGACACCAGAGACTATTTCTGAGGCGACTGAGATACCGAACATTGGTGAGGAGTGAAATAAAAGACAACAGCTGGATAGAGCATATTATGAACCTTACATCAGGCCTGGATATTTGAGGCAGCTAAGCAGAGTTTTCCCATTCCGTTTTCTAAAGGAGTCTTATGCGCCATTAATGAAACTCATCATTAGATATCTCACGCCTTTAGGCATATCATATCAGACTTTTGATGCATTTCATGAGAGTAAGACTGATGAATATTCCATACTTCATGTGCCAAAACATAGAGCGGATGACTATCCTAGTGAAGAAGAAGACTCCAGAGCAGCAACATAACAGCATTTATCATTATGCGCTCATCAAAATCATTGTGGTACATCAGCTTGGTTTGCAGGGCATCACATGGGATGAGTTCATTTCCCGTGACTTCTTTGCAGCCCCCCAGCCTCCTCCCGAGATTGTTCATGATGAGGCAGAGCCTTCGCATCAGTTTGAGGCTCCTGAGATTGAGCCAATAAGCGTTCCAGTGTGTGTGACATATCAGAGATGCCACTGAGCCTTATTCGTAGCAGCACGATGAGTACTATCTCCGCCCAGGGTGGAAGGGGTCTCGTTACCTTAATCAGCAGCGCGAGTACTATCTCCACATGGCGTGGAAGGGCTCTCGCCTTCTACATCAGCACAGGTACAGGACAGAGGCAAGAAGCCTATGCACGATAAGGGCCTCTCGGGAGGCCAAGATACTAATTTTATATTGATCGATGTTGATTCAAGCTCTCCTAGCTCAAAGCTGAAAGAAATCATCCAGGAAGAAAAGGCTGAGATTGACACTTTGACCGTGAAGTTGCAGAGAGCTCAGTGGGTTATATATTACTTGGAGCAGTGGAATAAACAACTGGAGGATCAGCAGACACTCATAGAGTTGCGGCAAATCCGTGAAGACCGTGAATTGGCCCGAAAGAGACCAGGTGACATGACACCATTTGAGCGAGAGACTTGCCTTACGCATGTCAAAATTCATCTGGAGAAGCTCTTGGCGAAGGCCAATAGGGACAAAGACATTCTTAGACATATGGAAAACCACTATTGGGCCCACACACACATTTGCAGAGCGAAAATGAAGATCTTGAAGGCGAGGTTGAGAAAAGCACTAAAACGTCGGAAAAGGTTGGATCCACTCCGAATCTTGGCCGAAGCTTCCTTGGCTGAGCATGAGACATGATGGGAGACCTTCACTCCAAATTTCAGCAAATTTGGAGAAGATTTTGTCATTTTTGAAAATTTTGGTTGCAAAACAGGTTTTTCCGCCCGACGCGTCGCGCCACCCGACGCGCGCTTATAATTGGGACATCTTTTGGAGGAAAAATTTTCATTTTTGGGTTTTTCATGATATATTATGTATGTTTAGGAATGGACGAAGCATTTCATGAAATTCTGGGCTGCCTAAAGGGCCAAAAACACCTTGAAAATGGCCTTTCTGCCACTTTTTGCACCAGCAGGAACCAGTCTTGGGAGATTGCAGTTTTGGGAAAATGGCATCCAAATTGAAAACTTCCACTTGGGTTGGATAGAAAACATCCAGGGCTTTCCAAAAAGCTACCATGAGCTCAATTTTGACTTCAGGAAGTGCCTAAAATCACCTCTAAAGTGACACGATGCATTGAGTTTTTGAGCGCGGCGCATAGAGAAATTTTTCCTCATTTTCACTCTTCGGCTCAGAAATTCACCCAGTTTTGACTAATTTTACTTTTAATGTAATGATTGACCTACCATGATGTAATTTGATGACTATGATTTAAATTTGGCATTTTTTTACTTGTTCTAGCGGATTCATTCACTAAAAAGTGAAAATTAAGTGAATGGATCAATTTCCTAGCATATAGAGGCAAGTTGTTTGGCTTCCTAGATTTTAGCTCCATGTTTAGAATTGGTTGAAACAACTCCTAGAAGGATGAGCTCGACCCCTAGAGGCATGGGAAGGGGTTAGGATAATCTATATATTTTATTTTCTGAGACATTGTCAGGGTTGGACTCTTGGGAAAAGTTTGGCACCTCATTGTATATTCATTTCAGATTTTTGGCAAAGGAAAGACCAGAGTTTTGCAGCACTTGTTGGGATCCTTGTGGCTTCTGAGTTTTGATGATGTTTCTCTCTGTGTTATTGTAAGTTTTATTAATGTTATATGTATGCCATTTCCCTTCTCTATGCTTCTTTATTAAACAAATGAGTATTTGAGGTAGAATTCATTGATTTGCTAGTGCTCTGCCTCGAACTTTTGTTTAGTTTTACGTGTTTTTCGACAGTTTGAAGAGGATCCTTGCACTCTCTTGCCCTCTTAAGCTCCTCATCAGTATTTTCAATCCATTAATTCGATCTAAGACATCAAAACCGCTGCCTACCTCACCCCAACTTGAACTCTGCAAGAATTTGGCCTCATCCCCAAGCCCAAAATTGTTTTTCCCTTTTTCCAACAAAAACCCCTAAAAATCAAGATAAAACCCTCCTATTTGTTTATCTATCCTAGGATCAGTTTTTTTTTTATTCATCTCAAGCCCCTTTGAATATTTTAATTGAGATTGACCCAGAGAGAGCCCTCTCCTGTCCTCGTAGGGCTAGCTACGAGGCTGAGCGTGGTTTGGTGTTGTCCTTTTTCTGCCTTATTTCAGCCTGAGGTGGATTTTGGAACTAACACACACCATGACATCACCATGCCACCATGAAATCAAGGCCCCCGGCCACCGCTGACAAGTAACTTTGTTATCACTCGGGTTTTCCTAGAAGTTGTGTAAGAGGAAAGTATACCCGAGGTAACCACAAACCAACCTTTTAGATGCAGAATCTAGCCAATCTGCATCCAGAGAGGGCTCTCTCTTTATGATTTATCTTTGTTCTTGGAAGGTTTTAGGCTAGTTATAGATTCAAGAGTTTGTTTTTGGAAAATGGTGAAATCCACAAACTAAGGGCAAGGTTGAGAGCTTTCGGTCCATTGGGCTATGGAGTCAAAGGATGGCTTTACTGGATTTCTATTCTAAGCACAAGATGGTATTACAGGGCAAGATAGCTAGACAGAGAACAATCCTTGAAATTTAAAGTGGGTGGGATGATCTTGAAGGGATGAAAGGCAATTAAGAATCTTTCACCATGTTCAAAGGAAAGAAGTGAATTGACTACAAACAAAGAGCAATAAAGGATTCTTTATTATAGCAATCAACAGTCCTTAAATTAGCGAAGCAGGAGCATTTAAGAATTCATGCTTATAGCTAATTTAGAAGAAAACATTTAGGAACAATCACATTTGAAAACAGAGTACAATTAAGCAAATTCTATTTCAATCCTTTATGTAAATTATTCAGAAATTGATATGATGGTATTATAAACTAATATAAAATTTCAGACAAAGGGTAGAAACACTTATTGAGCTGTAGTCCAACACATGAATCCTGCAACAAGTCCAGTGCTTCAAATCGTCATCCAGTAAGCCACAAGTAAATTTCTCCAAAAGATTTTATTCCGAAAATCTCAGTGTTACAGCAGAGTAATAGAATCCACCCCAAATGCTTCCAAGAGTGGAATATTTATACAAATTCTAAACTAAAATATCTTTAAACAAATATCAAAATTGGTTCACAAATCTCTCCAACTATTTACATAAATAGAACTAAAGTAAAGGACACTCAAACTATTTGGCACTATTTTTGATGGATAGGTGATGACAAAGAGGATAATTCGAATTTGATCCAAATCTTAGTTGATGATGAGGCATCCAAGTCACTAACTGCTTCCTTTCTTTGTGCAATCTGCTCCAACAATTCTGCAAACTTAGGGTCCAATGATATCTTCTTATTTCTCAATCCGTAATAGATATATAAAAAGTGAAAGAGGTTATTGTGGATTAATATGTTGGTGAGATAAACCTCTTTCCGTTTCCCAAAATTCCTCTCCATCTGTGCATAATATTCTCTGTAAAAAATATGCGTAAAACAGAGTTTTACAGAGTCTGAAAAATGGCCTGTAAAGATGCGCATGTATCTCTCATTATAAAACCACTGTGCAAAAACTGAGATAGGTTTTTGTATATGGGTCTCTTAGGAACAAAAAACTCCTTCAGTTTTGTGAAATGTATTTCTAATTGGCCACAATAGTCTCTGCAAAATGATGACTTGACTGTAATTTTCTGCAAAAAGTGCTTTTCAACATTGTTTAATA
Organism: Pinus albicaulis; assembly: GCA_034641835.2. NCBI lineage: Eukaryota > Viridiplantae > Streptophyta > Pinopsida > Pinales > Pinaceae > Pinus > Pinus albicaulis. The sequence goes on along the minus strand of CM076577.1, from coordinate 331,168,225 downwards.
TTTCCAAAACCATAATAGCTGTTAGGAAAGTGAGAGAGGTTTTTGTATATGGTACTCTTAAGAACATAAACCTCCTTCAGTTTTGCAAAATTCATCTTTTATTGGTCACAATATTTTCTGCAAAATAATGACTAAAACATGTAATTTCTGCAAAAATGTTCCTTCTTGTTATGTTTTTTCATCTTTTTACTTTCTTGCTCTTTTGACTGTTTTACTTTCACTTTAGATAAACTTCAATGTTGGTGAAAGTATTTTCATCTCTTTTTACCATTTTACTGTCTCTGTAATTACTTTTACTGTTTTACCTTTGACCGCTCTGTAACTTCATTTTTACTTTCACTCTGACTTTTACCTGATACACTTTAACTACTGATACTCTTTAATCCTGATACTCTTTGATTGTTCTTTACTGTGTTAGACTGAGCAGTAATTGGGAAAATGACATTCTGGTTAGGGGACATTACTGCTCTTTGAGTTGGATCATAGTTAGAATGGCAATAGTGGACAATTTCTGGGAAAATAATGACTAAGGGGATGAGATACCTTGGGAGATTGGATTCCCACAACCCTATAAGATCTTGCCCCTTTGAGTATTCGTCTCTGCAGCGACAATAGCTCAATAGGGGACTTTCATCAAAACGCAGGTCTTTAATTTGGAAATCTTCATCTATCAAAGGTAAATAGTCCAATTCACGGTGAGGAGCATTCAATGGAGTGATATTTAGAGCTGTCGGGACCTCCATTTTGGTTCTTGTGGATTCAAAATGGAGGTTTTCGTTTTTTCTTACAGACCGGACGGGATATCTGAAAAAGGAGGAAATTGGAACAATTTGCAGGTTTTGGGGGCAATTTCACAGGTTTAAAATCTTCAGGGAGGACTCAGCAATGATTTTTAACCACTTTCTAAGCGAAAAAACAAAGGAAACTGAGTTTTTCGTGCAGTCGGAGCGTAAAATGATAAATACCTGTTTTTAGACGGAAACTGGTTCTTTGATAGGTAATGAGCAATGGCAGGGACGCTCTTCAACACGGGCGCAGCAGAATTTTGGGGCGAAATGGTCAATCACAGCAGAAATTTCAAAAATCGCAGCGGGAGCACCGTTCTTCTCAGAATAATGAAAATAACTAAAAAACACGAAAAAATGGCTTATTCACAAGTTAAAAGGGTTTTTTGTTTTTTCGAGGTGTGACGTCATGGTAGTACGGGATGACGTAAGCCGGCAGTAAGCGGTAAGCGGTAAATGGTACTCCCGCACCGCTTTTGGTCGAGGACGGTTTTCAACAGAGGGGCAGCGATTCCACAGGTTTCTTGCCACGTGGATGAGTTGACTGTTCAAAACCACCCATCCCCCGCGGGTTAAAAAACTTACACGGGATGGGCAGCGGGATCAACGCTGGCCGTTGATCTGCAGGAGGCTGATCCAACGGCTGGGGCGATGGAAAGATGGGCGGAGGTTTCATGTGGGCCCCGTCGTACTTTTAAACATTTTTTAAAGGTTTTAATCACTCCGGGGGCTTTTTAACTGGTGGAAATAGTTATTAATTAGTCCAGATGACTTAATTAATCCTATATACAAAAGAAAGGGGTTGCGTCGGGGTCGGCTTAAGTGGAATGCCACGTGGATGGACGGACCATGGTGGCACAAAACTTTCGCAACGTTTTATTGATGTTTTTTGGTATTAAACATACACATTGTATGTCTAAAATGTTTATATATATTTTTTATTATATGATGAATGAATTAATACAATTAATTCACCATAGGGGCGGGATTTATATTATAAAGGTATATTTAACCAAAGGGTATATAATGGGTTTTATTTTAAATGCGCGGGGATATAAAACACTTTGGTTAAACTTTATACTAAGGGGGTTTTTTGGGTTATTTATAAAAAAGGGAGTTATATACTTAGGAAAGGGTATTTCACTAGGGATTTAATATAATAGAGTTAAATGTTAATATGGCAAAGGACAAGGAAAATCAAAACATCTTTGTACATCTAAGAAAGTGATAACTTATGAAGTAAATTGCAACATTTTATCTTCAACACTTAAACTTAGAATAACAAGTTATTTTGAGGAATTTTTATGGAATTTTGCATCAGTTTCCTAAGTAAAATAGGATTTTACTTAGGAAAAAGTTAAAGATGGAAGATAACAATGATGAATTATCTCAAGTGCTTAGGTCTTTTTTATCATTAGGCCGAGGGTCCGGTCCCTCCAGAAGTCAAGGAAATGCCTTGAGCCCTTTTGATCTCCAAATACCTTAGTACTTTTGGGGGAAATTAGTAAAACTCTTGAGGGAAAAATGATGAGGGAGGTTAATGAATTTGACTTTGCTTGCTGTGATTTTTCAGTGTATTTCCTGCTTTAGTACTTGTGATGAAAGTAAATGATTAACCAACATGCAACATCACCATTCATCAGATAACACTTTGCAGCACCATCTACCTACCCTATCTACTTAACACTACCATTTTATTTTCTTTATTAGGGTGCATTTAGACTTGCAAACCCTTTTCAATCTTTTCCTTTTTACATGATAGATCTATCTATTTCTACCCTTATTACATCCAAGGGCTCAGATTAAACTGTTGAGCACCTTTTATTCACTCTACCTAGCTACTTATCTGCCAAGATTAAACTGTTTAGCTAGATATTTATTCTCTAATCTATAACATGAAATTGAAATATGAGTAAGCCAAGTTTAAACAGTTTGACTTATTCATGAATTGTGGCAAAGGTTTGACAAGCTGCACACAATTGATTTATTACAAAAATGAAATAGCAGTGGCATTTGGATTTGCACACTTTCCTTGGTCTATTTTTGCTTGGGGTTCATTTATTTTACTTTTTTGACCATTTTATTCTTTTTTACCCTTTGATCTTTCTTTTAGGGTATACCCTCTTTACATTTTTTAACTTTTTTGATTTTTTGGTTTTTTCTAAGAATATGGAACACCTTTGCTCAAGTAAGAAGGTTTGAACATATTCCATAATTCCATCAAGACAATCATGAAAGATGAAACCTCTTGGTATAGGAGTCTAACATAACCTTCATAGGGAAAACTAGAAAAACTGAAGATGAACTGGAAATTAGACAAAACGGAGATAACTAGACCTCACTGTCGATCTTTATTGAAGCAAGATCCTCCTCGATCAATAATTGATGAACATGAAACAAATGCCATAAAAATAAGTGGAAAAACTTCAAATCAGAAATATTAACAAAAGTATCATTAGAAAGAATTAAAATAACACCATACATAGATAAGGAATAGAATCAACAACCAAGAAGGAGTTCAAGATAGTTAAGCATTTGAAACACAAGTGAGTGCACAATCCACAATGATACTATGAAATATTAATAAAGAAATTTATCAACATAAGCATCAGGTCCACATATCATATACCATCTATGTGGTTCGAAGGAAACTCACAGAACCAGAAGATAGATGAGGGGACAACACACCAAATCTCATAGGAAACTCCAATTCATTAAACTGATAATACTCATAGAACCAAAGTACAAATGCTTGCATCAAATCCAAAAGTTGAAATATACTATTACTCATTGCATTTATTAAAAGAGGGTAAGTTCCCAAAAAAATATGCACCAGAATCATTCGAGTGCTAAAATTCCTTTACAATACATCATGGGGACGTATTTATCAAATAGAGGGAGACTCTTTCTCTACCCACGAGTCTTAAAATTCCTCCCGACCTTTAGACTTACTCATGTATCTACAAATTCCTACTTGGTTCTACTCTACTCCAACTCAATATGCACAACAAAACAGGATGTTTCTACCCTAATAATTTAGTAATAAATAATTCCAGGGCATCCATGTGCAAATGATCCATGAGGTAGTTCTTCCAGAGCTTTATTCAACAACTATTGGAGCTATGTTTGGTCGTTGTTAGTCATACATATGGATGCATTCAAGGGCGTACAGAATGAGGATAATTCTCTTTACCTTGATCTGATTGGATAGTTTTATGATCTTCATGTACATACTCACTTTCTCTACCACGTAACATGAAATTTTCTTCTTCATCACCTACAAATCACTTCTTTTGGAATCCTTCCTAAACATGTTGATAATTTTTTAAATTTTTTGTAAGATTTCCTCTTTATTCCTCACTTATCCAAAGGCTCTAATAGAAGGAACCCCATGGACCTCAATCAATGACTCCAACCCACTCAAAAGATGTTTGTAAGAGGAAAGCACATTGTCAATCTCTCTACCTAGCTTATTTCGTGGTTGGATATTGATTCTAGGTGGTAATAAAATCTTTATTAGGGAGAGTTGTCGGTGCCTCAAGGTACTTATTTTTCCACTCATGAATATTATCTAGAGTTGTAACGATTTATTTCAGCATACAGGATTTTTATTTTGTCTTAGCTTGTATGCCTAGGATAGGGGACATCGTGCGATGAAGCTTCATCATATCTTCATAAACTATTGCCATTTCTCCTCTTAGGGTTTCAATTTCTTCCTTGTTGATGCCTTCAATCCTTCGTGCTTTAGTGAGCTAAGTGAAATGCTATATTTTCTTCTTCTAGTTTCCTCCTATATTCTTCTACATTTGAAGCTCTTTGTTCATATACATAGAGATTTCCTTGGAGTTCAACAATCTTCTTTCTCTTTCTGGCAACATTCATCTCGGTTGCACTAACAAAGGAAGTCCTTGCCGAGGCAATCATTTCAGGGTTTACTGTGGTATCTAAGAAAATTTCATTTTCTTTGGTCACAAACAAAGGCTCTATAGAGTTCCTAGCATAAAATTTCATTCATTATTTCATCATCTTGAGATTAGCATGATCAAAGGTAAGCCTGGTCAAGTCTACCAACTCACCTTCTTCCTCATCCAGAATGCCGAGATCCCTAAGAGGAATATTCCCTTAGGTGATGGGATTGGAGGGGGAAACATATAGTTGGGGAAGCTCAACTTTCTCATTGAGTTGTTGATGTTGTTTGAATTCTTGTTGAGTTTCCCTGCTAGTATCTTCATCTTGTTTCTTTTATTCCTATTCTTCCATCATTTTCTTTTTTTCTTCAGTCTTTCTCCTCTATTCCTCCTCCAGTCTCTAATTTTATTGTTCTTGTTGTTATTGTTTATTCTTGAGATCTTCTTCTCATTTGTGTTTATTCTCCTTCTCTTTATGTGCCTTCCTTTTCCTATGTTATTCCTCTCAAGCCCTCTAAACCTCCTTTTGTCTTTTTAGTTGTTTCTTCTCCTGAAGTTTCTTCCTTCTTTCATCCTCCTACTATTTCTTCTCAAGCTGGTCTTTGGGTTGTTTCTCTCCCGATATCTGTGACTATTTTAGTTCATATTCTCTTTTCTTCTTGAGCTCTTATTCCATCTTGTTATGGTCAGATTTCTTTGCTCTAGCGTTTCATCATATTCACCTTCATCTTTACTGCTCGAGTACTCTTTTGGTTCCTTCTCTTTCTTCTTCTTTACTTTCCTTGCAACCTTTTCTTGATATTGATTTATTTTAAGTGAGGATGACCTTTTTCGTAGGCTTACATTCTCTTTGTAGTGACCATCTTCCTCGTTATTCTTTTCTTGTTGTTCTCTTGGATTGGGTTCCAAGGCTGCGTTATGCCAATTTCTAAATTTTTCCTCATGGGGGTGCCTGGTGTGTGGGTATGGCCAGTTGACGTTGGCCTTCTTGCCATGAGTTGATACCACCCTTTTGGGTTCATAGGTCTGGTGATGTAAATAAACAACATGGAACCTCTTAATTTCCTCAGCTTTCACCTAAAATTCTTTGAAATTTTCAACCATGTATGCCCCAATGGTTAGAGGGAAGGTGGGCCAGGGTTTCTTCTCCCCTTTACTAAACGTCTTTGAAGAACATGTGGTAATTCTATAACATACCTCCTACAACAAGCACATATGCATGAAAAATATAGGAAGTACGTGAGGGGTTCTATATGAGTGAAATACCATGACGAATTTCCCCTTTTGGATGGGGAACCAATGTTCCACTTTAATGAGAGATTCCATGTCCCTCTTTGAAATTGAAGGAGGGTATTCTCTGACAAGAAAATGGTATAATGGGGTGAAGAATGTATCAGAGGCAGGCCCATGTAAAAATTTATAGCTGAGTTTCCAAAAGAACTTATAGTGTCAGTGTATAGGTTGTATTGCATCCGTGGTCTAATTGTAGCTTCGATGTTCAAAATGACATCTCGCACAAATAAAATCCATTAGGTGTGAGGCCATGCCTAATTATAAAGGTTGGTATGCCTAAGGAATTTTTGATGCAATTATGTTAGTCCTTAATGTGGAAACTAGGATACTGGCCGAGTTGAAAGTTATACCTTTAGTGGCAGCGACATACATGATAAGAGACCATGTCCCATGGAAGGTATCAATGTCAGCACTTCCCTATAATCGATTCATCACTACGACAATGAGTTTGTAGACATTGTTTAGACCTTCCATTTTGTATACTTGGTCATTATTTACGAAGAACCTAGAATGGTCTTGCAACCAAATTCTTAGAATTTCCTTAGTTGGAATTGTGAAATATAATAGCCATCGGGTATTGAATGATTCCTCCTTTTATCATAACGTGTGATAAGCAACAATGTATTTCAATTAGTTGGCTGCAAAATATTCAACTATATTATTTAACACTACCCACTTCTTTGTATCTTTGTTCTGTATAATCCATTCGATGGTTTCCACATATTAAAAAATAGGAGGATGTGAGGCTACTTTGTGGAGATTAGACCTCCTGATGTTGATGTACACCTATAATTCTTCTTTGTTCTCTAGTATGGATTTCTTGTAAAATTATGCATAAATATAAAACTAGGATAGCTTCATGCTTCTATTGAGGTTGCATGCAGTGTCCCCATAAATAGGAGGTGGTGGGATCTGGTAATCCTCCTATTTAATGCTTTTAGAGCTCCTTCAGGAAGTATTAACTACCAGAGGTGCCATTTCTCGAGACCAGGAGGATATCAAAATGCAATCGAGCTTGATATTTCCATGAATGTCAAACAAACAATCCCACGATGAGACCGATGACAAGAATAATAAAAGATGGACTGAAACAATGAATCAAGGTTCCAAAATTGTTAGAAATGTTTCAAGATGAATTCTTCCTAGAATAGGTTGGACGGTCAAATGTGTCAGGGGGTCACACAAAATAAGAGTAATGGATGCACGACTAAGTTACTGGGCGACTAGGTCGCCATATTGAGTGAACACACAAGTCTTAGATCATGTAGGAAACAAGTGACGAGGATAGATAGGTCACATTGGTCACATGAGTTTCAAGGTTGCGCAAGTATCTAGGTCATGTAGGTCGCAAGTCGAAATTTTTTTCCTATCGTTGCTTTTTCTCATGCGAATTGTCTACCAGGGCAGCTTGATGAATGAGATGAAGCTCAAAACTTACATTTAGGCACCCTTTAGACCCAAAATAGTTACACTAGGAGACAAAAAGGTAAGAATGGGTGAGAAATGGGCCTGGATGCCTAGGAAGAGAGGGATGGATGGTAAAATTCTCAACTCAAGGTTATATAAGGACATAATGGACTCATATTTTTTATGGGAGGCGAATAAATCCCTCTCATTAGGGAAGGTAAGACTTCAGGTGATATAGGGAGACATAAGGCAGAATAAAATGATTTCAAGAAGGGGAAAGGTCATGTATGTGGAGGAGGTTGCGTGCCCTTTTATTCACCAATCATCTATGTTTTTTGAGTGCTCTAATGACCCTAATAACTAAATGGAAGACTTAGTGACTATATATAAAAACTGGTTGCATGTGCAAGGGTTTTACTGAGGTCGTCAAATCAGGAAGGATGCGTGTTTTTCCTCTCGTGACATAACAACCTCTACGACCTTGTGACCTGGTCATGGAGTCGCAGAGTCACAAAGGTCATATGGGCACAGGTTTTCCATCTTATGACATGGAAATCTATGTGACTACAAGACTTTATTATGAGGTCGGTGAGTAACAAAGGTCACAAGGGTCACAGATTTTCCCACTCACGACCTCATGACCTCGGCAACCTCACGACCTTATGATGGAGTCGCAAATTCGCAAGGTCATGATATCAGTGAAGGTCACAACTTGTGTTTGTGACTTGGAGACTTCACTTGACCAAAATAGAAGGTCACGAGGTCACAAGATTTAAGGTCATCAATTCTTCCTTGATGCGACCTACGACTTAAGAACATAACTAAACTTTAAGAATATGAAATTTAGAATTGTGAAGGGGCCAAAGGGGGATTGGCTAACTGGTGGAATGTCAAGATGGACCTTTGGAAGCAAGTGATACATATTGGACGTAGTATAGGGGCTCCAAAATTTTTAAATGTCGGGAATTTTGGAGGGTTGATGCAGTGGCTACAATAGAACAATAATTATAATCAAGTGAAAGAAAAATATAATATATTTAAGGAAAATACAATACAAATATTTATCAAAGTAGGAGGAAGCACATAATATAGTTTGCCTATATTTCAGAATTGGTTTAGCCTTTCCTTAACATTTAAGGACAACCATACTGTGATGGGAGTATTTTCTTGATTGAGATTTTGATTTATGAAAGGTTTTAGAGTTGGGTTAGGTGGTATGAAGAAAATTACCAAGGGTTAGGGGTGGATGTGATTTAATCTCCGGGAAACCGATGATCGGTGGGTGGAAACAATAAAATTCCTGAAGGTAATGGTGAAAAATTTCTGAGTCATCTAAGCTTGTTTTGGGCTTAGTAATCTCCTAGGTAGTTTCAGTGGGATCTCGGTAGCGTGAGGATGGATATTTTTTAATATTTGAGAAGCCCTTGTGTTTTAAGTATTGATATCCCACATTCATGCTTGGAATATGGTATGGGTTGATTTACTAAGAGAAATATTTGGTTAAGCCCAATCTATGGTGGTGTTGTACATGGAAGTCCCTCGGTTGGATTTTTCATTAATTAATAAGAGATATTTTACTATTTGTGTTTTATGAGAATTTGTTATTGTTATTATTGTGACTTTATGGTTATTATTTCATGGTTAATAATCTTGTTATATGTTGGTTATAAACATGGATTTTCAATGTAATATTGCTATGTCTTGTTGATTATTTGATAAGTATTTCAGAGTTAATGAATGCATGGTATAACAATTGTTATTGAAGATATTGTAAGAGGGAGTTAGACCTTCTTGGTGATTCTTGGATAACTTTCAAAATCCTATTTTTTTATAGGAATTCATGACCTGTAGATTACATGTTTACTACATGTTTGACAAAATTACTATCAAGGTTAGGCCTGGTTAGGTCAAATCCTTGATTAATTTTTTTATGAATAGCCTTTTCTACTGAGGGATTCATTGCGGGAGCAATACTATAGCACGTGGGCTCATATTGGGGGATATATAATGAGGAAAAAATGAAATAATATATTTGGGGATATATAGGGGATAAAGGGCTTTTATATTGGTAGGTATAAAAAATGGAGCCCAAATTTAATAAAAAATATAAAGGGGTATAAAAAATGTTAATAAAAAAATGGATACCTATAATATATAGTGAAATTAGGGTCTTTTTAAATTTGGAAGGTGTTTTGTGTTTATATTTGTAGGGGGTTAAATAATGTGATTTTTAGGGGTATTTTCCAATATGTACTCAAATTAAGGGTTTTGTTTAATATTCTATGATCAAACATGATATGCTATAGGTTTATTGAGTGAAGCCTTGATGTGTTTTCTTGAATTAATTTATCATTATGAAAAGTCTCAAGAATTTTTGGGAAGTGGTCTAGAGGTTGGCCTAGAATTGTGGCTTAGATCTCGGGGTTGCACGAACTAAAATGAGGATTTCAGGTCAGAAATTCACTCAGGAAGGCTTTTGTATGTGGTTGGAGGGTCACAAAAGCACTCATGTAGGATTGTGCATGCGATTCAGGTTTTAGGTTTGAAAAAGTAGTTTAGCGCAGGTTTTAGTTACCTACGGTGGTTCTTTTGCCCCTCAGTATCCTATAATCCCTATAGGATGTTTTTTTGTGGTCAGTAAGTTTGATCTGCCAGCCCCACTTCCATAAGTGAAGCTTGGAGCTCAGGTCATGCCAGAGTAACTCTTTGTCTCATGTTTACCTTCAAAAACCAGTGAAATGGGATAAATGTGGGAGGGGAGGATACAAATCCAACATGATAAGTCAAATTTATCGATGGAATTAATCTAGTAATTCATCGATGAGAGTAATAGAACATTTAACTTTTATTTTCATTTTTTTGAGTTGTCTATAGTTTGGACACACACACCATGAGCCATCCTTTTTTTACAACCATCATCACTATGAAAGAGAAACATCTCTAACTAGGTTGAATGATTCTAAAACCTCTAACATCTCTTGAATCATATGCACAATCTCACTCTTCCATCCACATGATTACTTTTAAGGCCTGATGTTACATGGTACAACTCCTGGTTGCAAATGAAAAGAATGGTTGTGATCTCAAATAGGTGGGTGACCCTTAGGCATCTCTCCAAACACCTTCAAATGAATTTTCATAAATTTACGAACATCTAATGGAAGAGTGGATATATTTGTTTAAATATATAATGAACATAACTATGAAATTATACCATGGTGTCCCTTTTTGAGTAAATTTTTCATGTTATTAGAGCTTATCACTTTAAAAAGTTATTGTTGGATACCTCTAAGATTAAATCATTTTTATTATTATGAAAATGTCATGAAGAGATCTTGAAAATTAAGGGTCATTTTTCCCAATGATTGTTTCCATTGGACCACTAATACAACAACAACATCACTCCTTTAATCATGGGACTATAAAATAAAAAATCCCCCATATGAAACTAAATATCATTAGACTACCATAAACAACTTATGGTGTCTCCATCTGCAATCACTACCTGAAATTTTAGTTTTGGATATACAAAGAAATTGGGATTTTTTTTTGAATTTGTAATTGATGAAGTTGTGAGTGGTATATGAATCAATCAAAAATATTGTATATTTATTTTTTATAAATATTTATATCTTGAGGTTTTTTTGAGCATTTATTCCAACCAAATCATGACAATATATTGTTTTAGTGATATCTTCTAGTTGTAGATATTTTGATGACTTGAATTCCCGATCTTCATACTCTTTATAGCCTATTTAGAATAATTTATTCCCATTGAATTTATCCCACTTATTATAATTTTTATCATAGTTTAAACATTTTCCTTTTTCTCCTCTTTCATCCATTTTATGAGGTATCGAACTTGTCTATTGAGTGATGTTAAGAGAGGGAGGATGATCTTCTTTATAGCTATGAGTGACCACTCTACTAGTAGCCATATCTTTACTCAAATTTTTTTCCTAGAATAAAAGCATGCTATAGGGATTTAGGTTCACACTAACGCACCTCATTATTGATGATATCCTTTAAAGTTCACATAAATAGGTCTAACAAATTATCCTATGCAATGTTCTTTATTTGAAGACTCAATTTTTGTAACTGTTAAATCTTCTTTGTAAATTTTCCATTTACCATTTGAATAAATAGTGAATTTCTCTTAATATAACCAAAATTCGATATAAATTTCTCCATCAAAAATGTTTCAAAAAATAATAGAATTAATTTTCCTTTCATAAATCAATCACTACCATACAATTTTTTATTTTTTTCTAAAAACACGGATACAATATTTATCTTTGGTAAGGATTTCACTTGATGTAGATCAAAGTGTTGTTACATTTGGAGTATCCATGTTATAAAGGATTCTCACCACAAAAATTCCTTACACTAATCTACATAATGAAGTAGTTCCATGATGGTGCACTGAATCCCTAATGACGTGGTCCTTGACGTGATGAAAAATCATTATTTTGGGACTTAATATTTATTTATTTGGCATTTTCATGATTTCTCTATTTATTTATATCTCATTTATTAATTTTATCCTCTTGAATAGGAATGAGGAACATATACATATAAATTTTCAAAGCTTTTTTTATTCCTATATGTCTTCTTTTCTAGTTCATCCATTTTGTTTTCCAATTTATTTTTCAGCTTTTAAATGTAGTGAAACATTTCTTCTCTTTTTTTCTGATTCATAGGAAGTCTTTGTAGGGTTTTAGATAGTGAATTATATTTTAAATAACATGTTTTAGTCATGTTAAAAAATAAAAACGATCCTATTTTTATGTTGTATCAAAAATTTTCTATGGTAAAAACGGATCTTCCAAGTAAACGTTTAATCACATGTATGTGATGTAAATTTAAAGCCTTAATTTAGAGGCTATTGGGATGAATAAAATGTATGTCAAAACATATCTACTACTTTTTCTATTTTAAGCCTAAAATTTTATCCTTTAGTACACTACTATGACTTCTCTATAGTTCCACCACTATGACCAAAATTATGATTCTCCAAGTGAAAGTTATGGTAACATTCCCAAAACTTTATATATCTTCCACGTTCCTAAGAGTGGACTTGTAAAATGTGTCATGTCTCCATTTTTTCAAATATGATTCTAAAGTTTTTATGTGAGGTACTTTATTATTCTTTTTTAGATATTAAAAAACTCCGTAGTTTGAAGTATTATGTAATAAAAATTATAACGAAAATTCCAAGATCACTTGTTTGAAATTGATTTTAGAACCATTTAGAAACCCTAACTTCCACAAGGTATATATATAAAATTATTTGAAACCCTAATATGAAATTTTGGCTACAACAAATATTTTTTTAGAGAAGAATCTAAGTTAATATTTTTGAAGTAGAAAAACCATAGGTTCATAGGCTTTGGTGCAAAATGCTATGAGCCCTAGCCCTTAAAAATGATAAGAAACCTATAATATAGTACAATTATAGAAGGGATATATTTTTACAATGTATCCAATGTATAAGGCAAGATATGGTGCCACTATGTCTATGTCTACTTGATAGGCGTGTGTGTGTCTAACAAAGGGTGCAATAATGATGAAAGGATACAATTAAAGGTTATGATTAACCTAATAATATAACTATAAAATTGAAATAATTAAAAATGGAAAGCTTAAAAATAAGTTTTATGGTTAACATGGCTATTTCGTAAGTGATTAACACGTGGAAATATAGAATAATTCCAGAAGGAATGTTTTTTATGGTAGGAAGAAAACATTTACAAATGTCACTAGAACTAATTCATGTGAGAAGAGGTGGGTAAGGGTTATCACAAGCCAATGAAGTGTATAATTTTATATTTATTTGAAACCAACTTGGATTCCATATGGTGCAAATATTCTTAGGGGAACCTAGGTAGTCGAATGCAATTTCTTTGCATGATCACTAAAATTTAGAGATTCCTTGAAAGATCTGAGTTCTTCACATTTTTTTCTCTTATAGTAGAAGAAATTGAGGTTTCTTAAACATGATAAGTTCTTTACTATTCCTAGTTTATTTTTACTCCAAAAACCTTTGTAGTTTGAAGAGACAACCTTCATCCTTTATTTATGATTTCAAGTGTTCTCCCCATTAGGAGGATTAGATCCAACCTGGTTCTTTAACTTTCCACTCTTTTGTTAAAACCGATTCTAGTGTAATATGACTGCTAGAAACATTTATTTATTTACAACCACTTTTGATACTTGTTTGCTTGTTTTCTGACCTAATTTTCTTAATCGCCTGTCTTGACCCTTCTCCTCAAATGGTGGGGGGAACTAGGTCTAGGGAAATGTTTTTTAGGTAGAAAGCAACTGTATTGATATAAATTTTCCCTTACAATATGCAAAAGTAATAATCTACCACACTAGGATCTGTGGCAGAAGAACAATAGAAATTTCTTATGTCAAGCATCATTCATTTCTTTTATAACACTATCCAAGTTGGAATTTTAAATTCAAGTTCAGCTGGTGAAATAAAAATTGGATGATGGTTATCTATTTTTGACGGATGTTTAAGTTTTATACATATGTATAGGTGTCAAATAAATTTATTTTATTATATGGTAATTATAGATCACAACATCTATACTTTTTTTTGTTATATGCATGTTTCAGATAATAGAATTCATACATAACCTAACATAATTGTGATCAAGTAAAATAAGCCTATTTCTTTTTTAATTCACCACAAATTTGATTTAAACATTTTCTAACTTAACTTAGCTATAGTTGTATAAAAAAGACATGTTTTGCTTAGAATTTACCACTACTTTTTTGTTAAAAATTTTCTAAAATCCAACCTTACACTAACATTAAAATAGTACACTAAAAACAAACGATATGAAAAGAATTAAATATAATTCTAACATTGCAAATATAATCTAACATCTATTAATGAGAAATTTATATACACAAATGAAACAAAAGAAAAACCATTATTTTTTTTTTCAAAAAAAGCTTAACATTTTTCTCGATAATAATATAAAATTAATATATATATATATATATAAACCACTATCTGTTTTCCTAAAAATAAACTTAACATTTTTCTCTATAATAATATGAAATTATAAAAAATAAAAATAAAAAGGTATTAGAAGTTTTTCATTTTTGAGTTTTGAATTGATTTTACTTTATCAAATTCCCTTTGAACAATGATAAAGATATATCTTACTCTATCCAAGCTACATTATGAATATAGGTCAACAAACGGTGAAGCCACTGGTGTGAATATATGAATTGACCACACCAGGATCATTGGCACAAGAACAACAATAGGAATTATGCATGCCAAACATCATTAACTTATTTTATAAAGGATAGTTGTAACACCCAGATCTAATTTCCTTAAAATAGATTTCAATTTAGATAGTGGATTTTTTTTTCAAGTTAAATAGGATTAAGAAGCATGTTAATCAAGTTATGAACTAAAGATATTTTCTTTAAATAAAATATTTAATTATTGTACGTTTCCATAAACAGATGGTAAAAGTTTTCCAAGATTCCAAAGTAGTTGGATTCATAAGTTATTGTAAGTTACCTTTCCTCTGAGGATAAAAGGAAAATCCTAGAGAAGGAAAGGGGTTTTGTTCAAGGGAAAAGAAACAACTAGAGAGCTTAAGGGTGAGAGTGTCCACAACTGGTAGGAGCCAGTGGAACTTTGCAACCTAACATTGGAGGAGAAACTAGACACGGGTCTTGAGGTCTACCTCCTGGATAACTGCTACACAAACCTACTCTGGTGAGGAGCACAGGGGGAAATGAGGACGTCATTTGCTCTCTCACGGTTGGGAGGAGGCCATCATATTTTCATATCTAAGATAAATATTACATGACTAAAATGAAAAGGAACAATGAGTTCTCATAAAAATATGTAAATGTATGTTATACTATGTGATTAATTTCTTTTGTTAAATTAAGAAAGCTTAGTTGTAGAAAAAAATATAGTTATAAATACTTAGCATTCTGAATGTTGTATGAACAAATTTTATTTCCTAGAATAGTCTGTTGTTTAATAAAACTTGTAGCATAATAGTAGGAATCTTATAAAAAAAATATAAATGACATGATGGACAGTTAGCCCATTCAGAGAGGAACCTCCCTAAACAAGACAATCTATCCTATGAAGAAGAAAAACAAGAGTAAATACTCTGACTTAGGGTTTAGCATTAACCCTTCAGAGCTGGTCCGGTCACCTAATTAAACCCTCCTACAAAGAAAACTTATAATTGAAGTAATAAACCAGGAACAAAAAGATATAAATGGAAGATAGAAAAGTGTAGAACTATTTTCCAGATTTATTTAAATGAAAATAAAGTAGTCTCTATACATTAAATAAGAGAAACAAAGAAAATATGATATTAAACAGAAGAGATGGATAAACATTTATTATTACAACAGTAAACCTTGTGGGAAGAATAAATTCTCTGTGGTAACATATATACACAAAAACAATGTGCATTATCCTCCAAACAGAGGTAAACCGAGAAAGGAGTGCTCTCATATATAAAAATAAAGGAATTTATGAAAAATAGTTAAGTAGATAGGGGTCTATCGTGTACACTAATGGTGTTACAAAATTCAAGATTCGAATAAGCTAGACCCGCAAGCCAAATATAACCAATAGTCTGAAGAAAACGTAAAAATAATAAAATCACGGGGTTCCCATTTAGAACTGTATCCATACATTCATATTTAACAAAATTTTCAATTCTGACAACGATTATATAGTACTGTAGAAAAATAAAGAAAAGTAACAGGTCATTCCCAGAAACCCTAAAGTCAAAAATACCATTCAAGAGTGCAATGTTATCAAGGTTACTAATAAGTAACCTGTATACATTTCAAATGAAAAATGAGAAAGGATATTTTCTTTTCAATTAATACATTATGCCCCCTGAAGGGTTTTCTTATTCAAACTAAAATTCGAACATAGAGATTCAAGCTTGTTCAAGGCAAATTCATAAAAAATATGATAGAAAACCTTGACAGCTATCCTGTAAATAGAAGAGGAGTCTTTCTTCCTGAAATATATGGAGAAGAGAGAAGGGGGGATTTTGACCAGAGATGTAATCAAAGGGTTGGAACCCCATGAGATTTGTGAGGGGTTCCAGAGAAATACCTACAAAATGAGATCAAAAAATTAGTTCCGTAGAAAACTAATGATAAACCTATTACAGAGAGAAAAAATTTTAAGGATGTAGGGAAGGTTGTAAGCTTATCTTCTGAAGACGTTCTCTATGAATTCGATAACAACAAATTAAGCCAAGGAGAAACAATGAAATATAAGTCTTAATTCAATAGAGAAAAGATAGTAAAGTGCATAGTACCAAAAAATAAATTATTACCTATTATGGCCCCATGTATCGTAACTCCAGTGAGGAAGACTTGAATCTAAGACAAGCTCCCTGGAGGTGTAGATGTAGTCCAATGGAAGCCAAGCCTTGCAACAGAGGATACTCATAAGATTTATGGGGGTGGAGATGATAGACATACACATATTCTTAAAAGCTCCAGTGAAGCATTATACACAAACCCTAGAACGAAATACAGTGTTGGAGAAGAGTCATGGTGAATTCCGAGGCATCACCACTTACCAGGTGAGACAGAAAGACATCGAGAAAATCTGCACAGCGCCAAAGTTGTAGAGAGGGAGGTTTCCTAGCTGCGGTGCCAAATGAAAGTCAGTTAGGGTTCGAGGGGGCTAAGGTAATTCCCTAACCACCCTAGATATTTTTTCAACCATTGATCTAGGTGTATTCCATCGATAGTGTTCGAGAATTTGAGGTGTCCCTCTAATAAATACAAATAATAATGTAGCCTACTGAGGATTCTCAATATATACAATTTAATCAAAACTACAGTTGAAGTGTACCAAGCACATGTGCCTATAGAGTAACAAATTATTATGTATGTTTTGAATGATATACAATAATTCTTCTTTTATAAAAACCAATATGCAATGTCAAAATGTTAACTCACTCCTAATTCTAAGAGCATGCTTAATCTACATGGCTAGAGCCTAGGTAAGAAGAAATTATAAATGCACAATGTATTCATGTTAAATTAGGATTAAGCTATAAATCATATGATGAAAGTCATGTGAGAAATGATTAGTGAGAATGATGTTTTGGATATCATTAGATATCATTACCTCAATAAAAAAATACTATGTGATAATGTTTTGAATATATGTATGGGTAAATGTGTTGTGAGGTAAGTAAATATTCTTCCTATAAGAATATTAATTTATCATTATTGTTAGAAGCATTTTTTTTTATGAAAGGTAAATAGTGTATGGATAGATGTCACAAGTGGTATCAAAGCAATGTTCAAACCTTGGGACCTAGAAGGGCCACCTAAATAACATTTGGTGTGTGTAAAAATGTGCACAGAATTGGGAAGAAGGGACTGACAAGGTGCAATGAGGAGGGATTTTGTACATCAAGCTCCAAGGACTGTAGGGTAAATTCACCCCCATCCTAACCCAAAAATGAATCCAAAAATGTGGGTGGAGCTTAGTGTAGATCAACATCAACAAACCAGTAGATTGCTTGAAGAGCAATAGTGACAAACCAAAAGACTTCTCAATACCGTGAAAAAACTACAAGAAGAAATGGTTCAGGTAAGAAGTGATAATGAAAGGTTGATGTGGGAATAAGAAATAATCCTTAAAATCCTCTCAGATAATAAGAATCAAGGGACAGCTCAATCGAGCCTAGAAAGAGACACCCGAGAAGAATGTGAACATTGACAACAAGAAAATCATAACTTGGAAGGTAGTGAAACCGAGCAAAGTAATAAAAATAGGTCTTATAATGAAGCAGGGTCAGGAAATGTCTTAGACCAGCAAGAAATTAAAAAGCATAAAGTGGAGTTGCAAGGTGAATTCTGAAAAATTAAAACTCCCACATTCGATGGAGAAGCTGAAGAAGTAACAGAAGCATGGATAATTAACATCAATAAATTTTTATGAAACCAACTCCAAAAATAGAATAAAAGAGAGATCAACACCTTAGAAATAGGCCACTTCAAGGGGGAAACCTCCTTTACATTACATAAATGAAAAGTTCTTGGATGATACAAATGACAAAACCTCCTTCTATATATAGGAGTCCATGCAAACCTCCTTCTGACTGACTAGTAGTTTTTTTATGGAATTAGTATGTGGTATGTGGTTATCGTTTTCTAATCTCTATGCAGGTGTCCAAGTGTGATAGGCGAAGGGGTTGTGAATTTCCTTCGATCAGGAGCGAGAGGTTCTCATCATCACTACAAGTGTCAACGACAACTTTGGACCATAGGTAGGCCATATTATCGCATCCTCTTTCATTCAAATATCTAGGAACCTACACTCTAGCATGATTCCTTGTTACTAGACCCACCCTAGGGCTAGAGGAATCATCTCTATTTGCAGAGAGGATTTACCTACATAACAAGTTGGAGACCATATTGGGGATACTTCGTGCTGGTTATTTTTGGCCTTCCATTTTTGAAGACTGTATTGTTGGAGTTCGTAAATGTCACAATTACCAAATTTATCAACACAAGATGTCTGCGCCACCCATTCCTCTTCACCGTGTTATTACTGTTGGTCCTTTTTCGAAATGGGGCATCAATTTTATGACGTGTAACCCTCACTCAACTGAGGGGCATGCTTACATCATCATAGCCATGCACTAGTTCACCAAATGGGCCTACGAAATGCATACACTTGCTGCTGATGGTAAGACAACTGCTCAGTTCATATTCAATCATATTATTGCAAGGTTTGGTGTCCCTCAAGGCATCGTTACCGATCATGGTTCACATTTTTGGCATTACATGGTGGCGGAGCTGACTTCTAAGTTGGGTCTGTGTCACGAAAACTCAACGTCTTACTACACTCAAGCCAATGGCCAGGTTGAAGCTGTGAACAAAGTTCTTGTCACAATGCTTCAGTGTATGATTAGGTTCCTCAAATCAAACTGGAATCTCATGTTATTTTCGGCTCTTTGGGAATACCGAACCTCAGAGAAGAGTGTGACCGGACTCACCCTGTTTCAGTTGGTTTACGTTCTAGAAGCTACTCTCCTGATTGAGTGTGAAGTACCTTTTCTCAAGTTAGCTATTTAATTACTACCAAACACTTCACCCGAAGAAGAGCATCTCCTTTACTTAGAGAGTTTGGATGAAACTCGTCGCTTAGCCGCTTTCGTCATCGAAGCGCAAAAGAAGTGAGTCAAAGCTCATTTTGACCAATCAGTTTCTCCTCGTTCCTTTGTTGAAGGAGATCTTGTCCTCCTGTATGACCAAGCTCATGATAAGCTAGGGGCAGGAAAATTTCAACCTATGTGGCATGGGCCATACATCGTTAAATGTGTATTGCAAAATGGGGCCTATGAGTTAATTGACTACGAAGGTCATCCTCTTGAACAACCCATAAATGGGTTGTATCTCAAAAAATATTATGCTTGAGTCATTCATGCATAAACATGTGTACATAGGTGTTATTTTCATTTTTGTACATGTTTTGGGTTTGGTGTGCTTTGTGAGCATTTTCCTACTTATTGGGTCTTGATTATTGTGCAGATGTCTACTAGTCCTTATGTTGGTTTCGTGGATGGTGCTTCCCAAAGTACTAGGAATTTGTTTTCGGCATCGTAGGTATTTTATGATCCTCCTGGTGAGTTGATAGATATGGAAGATATTTGTCTAGGACGGACTACAAACAATGTCCCTGAATATAGCACTATCATTGAGCTATTAACTGAGGCAATCAACTTCAACATACACACATTTCTTGTAAATCTAGATTCACAGCTTGCTGTTAGACAACTCAATAATCATTATTCGGTTAGAAATCTGCGCATTCTAAGATTGTATCGACGTATTTTTTTTTTGGAAAGACTTTTTTATTTCATTACTTATCAACATATTCCTAGAAGAATGAACACATTAACTGATACAGTGGCTAACATTGTATTAGATAGACATTTGCTTACTTTGTAAAAGCATCATCATAAGTAAAAAATCCATGTAGGAATATATATATATATATACATATCACATTTTTTCAACAGTGTGCATCATAACGTCAAAAAATATATGTATGTTTCTGTTACATCCCAAGAAAACATGTCCCGCAAAATATGCAGATAAAATAAACCTAGGTGTCTAATCCACATGGTGCTCATGATAACATGTCACAGCCCGTACTAGCCGGCTCAGCAAGTGGTGAATTCAGCTGGGCACACCTACAATATGCCTCTGGTAGGCATGAGGAACATCATCAAAACATGCATAATTTGGAACTCCTCGGGTGATCCCCTCCAGGTTGCGCACTATGTCGTCTTCCTCAACGCCCTCTCCCTAAGGGTAGAAATTGCGAGGGATTCGCCTCGCTATTAGTGACATATCGGCAGGTCTCTCTGGGAAAACATCTACATCACATCGATTTAATGTCAGACCATACGTAAATAAACAAAAAAATCATAATACTCATAAAACTAAAAAAAAATTGAGTCTTACCCAAATCTTCATCCCAATCTTCTCCCTCCAGGAGTGGGAGGTCTAGATCATCAGTGAAATTTGTGCCAGCGTTGGGCCAATCCTCCATGAAAATGAGTTGTTGATGAAGCCAATCAAAAAATTCCAGCCTCCAAGACATCTGTTGGCCGCCCCCTGCCCTTTGCATCAGTGCTGCCCATCGGGCCATCTGTGGTTGTCTCGCTGGTGGTGTCAGAACTATAACCTCCTGTCACTGAAAAATTGGTAATCATTCTAATAAGAACGATACCAGAATGGATCCATAACCAAATTGTTTCAATTTACCCTTCTTGCATTTGGTTATTTGGCGCTTCATGTTGATGGTTACAGTCTCTGCCCAGTTGTATTTAGTCGGAGCCATGCAGTCCACACCAAGAAGCAATTGTGTCTTTGTTGCTTCATGTGCTGATTGTGATCCAGCAGCCCGTGTGATGGTATGAAATACCACGTGTAGTGTCAAATCAGGTATAGTTTTAATATCAACTTTCCCGCTACCTGAATATTTCCGCACTCCTCGACATACCCTATCGATTACCATGGTCATGTTTTCCATGCAGGGCCGAGTGCCGGTTAGGAGTGGTGTTGCACCCCTCCACGATAATCTTGTGCTAAAATATACATCAGAGACATCAATCTCAAGCTCTTGATCCCGTAGGGTGAACTTTTTTTGATTGTTGTCCCATATACTGATTAGATATTGTAGCAATTCTGGTTGGCCTCGGAGGCAAGGTGTTAGAAATAATTTTAGCAAGCCACAGTTTCTGAGGGCTTCCATAACTCCCTCATTTTCCATGGCCAACTCATATTATTGACTATGTTCTTGTTCTTTCCATTCTATAACCATTTTACTCTTTTCTACCTGCAAACACACACATTAAAGTCGTATTAGTCAATATTTATCGTTGAAATTGTAAACAATTGGGGAATTTGGTGCTTAATTTTGTTAGAAATTAGCTTGCACTATTGGAGCGACTATTTCTAAAATAGTCACACCAATGGGTGTGCCCTAGTGTAAAAAATAGGCAATTGGCACGACTCCGTGCCCAAAACCCACGCCAACCACGCAACCCTAATTTTTGCAATTTCTCCTCCAAAAATCAAAATTGAAAAATACAGGAAGCAAGAGGTAGCTTAAAAAGACAAGAGGATCTCAGCTCTTACCTGCAGTTGACGGATTTGCGATAGGTATACTGGATTGACAGCTATCGTCACCACGAGATTTCACAGTAAAATGGGTAAAAATTGCTCCACAAGAGGTAAAATGGAAAAGTAATTATTTTTTACCATTTTTGGCATTTTATAACTTTTTCAGAACTCTAATTAGGTTTTAAGGCATATTTTACGATTATTTTATCATTATTTTTCGAAAAATACGTTTTACACATGTCTCTTGTGCAGCACCAGGTTTTTCATGCAAAAATGATGAAGTAACGAGTTATATTTTATACATGAAAAAACATGAAAAAGTCACTACTCGAGTCATCTTTTAGCTCTTTTCTGACTCTCTAAAACTGAAAAGATTTCCGAGATGCTTGTCATTTTTAACTCGTTAAATGGCTACAAAACGATATCTACCTAGTATACTTTTAACCCTTTTTCGGGCTGGGATGGATTATTTACCAAAAAGGAATACCTTAGCCTATCACGACTAAGAGGTTCTTTCAGAATTTGTTTTCTACCTTTTCAGATCTGTGAGATTACCTACGAAAAGGGACTGTTGGAGTTTTATTTTCTGCCTTCTTTTCAAACTCTCTAAACATGAAAAGATGCCGAGTTCTTCCAGTGTCAGACTCGTTAAACTCTGATGTCATCGAAATTTGTCACCATGATGTTATTCTAGTTCCTCCTTCCTAAGGCTCATAAAATGTACTAGGATGGATTTTTCCAAAGGGAAAACTTATAGTGCAAGCATATGTTATCCCCTTCAAGCTTGTTTTCAAAAGTAATTGGGGTACTTGCCAGAAATGGTGGAGGAAAATGGAACCAGATTTTAGTTTTGTTGGCAGTATGTCGCTCTTGAACACGACACTTGTCTGCATTCATGTCAAGTTAGGGACATCTCATTTCATCATTTTTGCCTCCACGGGTTTGGGCAATATCTTTTGACCTCTCATTTTCTCTTTGCCACATCATCATGACCTCAGATCCTTTGATGTCAAATACTGCCAAATTCAGTGTCGTGTTGCTACTATGTTCAAGAGAAGTTGGCCTCTAAATTTTTCAACCTCCCTTTGATTCTTTGTTGATCCTTATTCACAAACATCATATTCCTCTGTCTTGTGTCGATGATGTGGGAAACATTATGGCCCACCTTCGATCAGGTCACTTCCTATCGACTTCAGCTCATTATCCAGGAATCTGATCTAGAGACTTCCTTTTGGTACCTTGGAGCTTCCATGCCTCAATGGTAGGTTCTTTGCATTCGACGTAAGGTCCACATCATTGGCCTTCGATCGAATGACTCTGTGGGTGTTCGATGTCAGATCATTGTTCACATTCCATGGATTCTACCTTTCATACCTTCAGAGCCATTGTCATTATTGGTGGTTCCTCTCGCATCTGTTAACAAATTTAATCATTGGCTGGTAATCAGATGATTTCTTGCCTGTTCGACTTTAGCTCATATATTCGCATGCTTGAATTTGTACTTGTTCGGATCGAGATGGAGCACAAGACCCTGGGTTTTGTTTGATAGAATCCAGGCTATGGGTTCTTTGTGGATTATCATGACTTATTACATGACTCTTTGATTGGATGGTTGCGACCATACCTGAGTCTATTTAGTGATATTTACTGCTAGATTGTTGCGTCCATACCTAGGCCTCACTTTTTATATACTCTTTTATGAATGGCTACACCCATGCCACATGGTCATGTATCAGAGATATCAGTAGTATTTGTAATTGCAAGTTTTCTGAAAGCGGTGTTTGGTTCCAAAGCATTCTCATAAAGCATTTCACCCCTCCCTCTCCCTCGGACTTAATGCTTTAGGGGGCATCTGTTACACAAAATTTTGTCACTGTCCCTGCAATCCCCATCCCGCACATTGGAGGGTCATTAATGTGACTTTTGAAAAGTGTCATGCCTTGCAAAAAACATCATTGCATCCCTTTTGATGAAGGAAACATTCTTCTTGTTGACATTTCCCTAAGCATAGCTGTAAAAATCCCTGTTTTTTCCTTAGTGCGAGTAGATAGTTCTGCCCTCTTGCTGATGTGGAAGATTAACACTAGGGCCCACGCCACCTGGTGCTCTATCCTAGTGTAATTCCCACACCAAGCTATTTATGCAATTTTTTTTAAATATAGAGGCAGAGGTTCCATTCCAACCACCTCCGGGATGAGTCATTGTGAGTGGTTGAACTGAAACAACAGATGGCCTCCTCCTTTAGTTAGTAGTTTCCACCTCCCTTGGAACACTCCTAAAGGATAGGCCTCCCTTCCACTTTTGTAGGAATCCCAACCTCCTCTTTTCCCTCTATATAAACAATCCTTCTCTCTTTATGAAAACTAGATGTAGTTGAAGCTGAACAAAGAGAATTATACAACTAAACTGTTGAATTTGGAGACTAAGCTATAGTTGAATAATTGAGTTATTGAGAATGTAGAACAAGGATAAATCCATTGAGAGGTCCCTTATCCCATTCAAATTCCCTGACGAGCTTTGAGACATGCTTCACCCGAGCCCCGCTGGAGGAGACCGCAACGTCAGAGCATGGTTGTATCTCTTCTTTCTACCTATTAATATAAGTGACTATTGTCTGGTTCCTGTCTTGTGTTTTTTCCTTATCAAATGAAAGATGGTAGTCTTCTCTGACTGAATAGTAGTTTTTTTATGGAATTAGTATGTGGTATGTGGTTATCGTTTTCTGATCTCTGTGCAGGTGTCCCAATGGGATAGGGGGAGGGGTTGTGACTTGCCTTTGATCAGGAGCGAGAGGTTCTCGTCATCACTACAAGCATCGACGACATATTTGGACCACAGGTAGGCCATATTATCGCATCCTCTTTCATTCAAATATCTAGGAACCTACACTCTAGCATGATTCCTTATTACTAGACCCACCCTAGGGCTAGAGAGATCATCTTTGTCCATAGAGAAGATTTACCTACATAATATATATATAAGATTCCATGGGGTCACAATATAATCCTAGCCAACCTAATAATAATATTGTAAGCACACAATAATAACAATATTTGGGTTACAGGGGTACAAAAATAACAATAAGGGGGTTACAATAACAAAAATAAGGGACTATACTAATAATATAGGGACCTAAAATAAATATTTTCAAGTCTACAAGTATAGCAACAAGCTGAAGCCTCTCTTAACCATTTACCAACTGCATGAAAAAGCCACATTATGGTGGGAAAAAGTTAAAAATTTGCTAGGAATTGAGGACCAAAATGTGACTTGGGACAATTTACAACAGTAATTCAAGGAAAAATATCTAAAAAACCGTATTTATGACGAAAAATCTTGAGAATTTCATGACTTGAGACTGGGACAACTATCTATGGACGAGTTCGTAAGTAAATTTACTTCAATTTTGTGATATGTGCCATATCTGAGGGATGAAAAGGTGAAATTACAATGGTTCTTGAATAGCCTACCTACTCATATGAAGGAGAAAATTGAATTTGTAAACCCAAAGACCATGGATGAAGTGATTTGAAAAGCACGTATGTGCTACTAGTAGTCCAAGGTAAAAGGATAAGCTGGACAAAGTTGGTCACCCAAGGAAGGGGAGAAAAGTAACTCAAACTTTAAAAGTAGAATATGTCACAATTTTAAGAATTCTGCCAAAAATATAGAAAATAGAAAACAGGGAGGAAACCAACAGAGAACCAAGTGGTGAGAAGAGGAAAGACCCACTGAAGCATCTAGTAGACCATATGATGGGAAGATCCAAAAAATTCCATTACAGTGTTGGGGATGTGGTGAGGCACATTATTACAAGAACTTTCCTCACCTTGAAAGGAACAAAATTGTAGCTAATGTGCAAGAGGCACCCACAATGGAGGACGTGACATCAAACATACCCAGAATCAACGTTGCACTTGAGGATCGACAAGCATAATTCCAGCCAACCATGAAAGAACTCGAAGGTAAGATGTATTCCCACCCTATTTCTATTTTGGTTGACCCTAGAGCCAGTTTAAGTTATGTAAATCCCATGATAGTGGAAAAGTGTGAATTATAGAGCTAGAAGTTTAAAAATCCATGGCTGGTACATTCAGCCATTGGGGCAAAGAGTAGAGTGAATGCTCAAGTTTCCAATTGTCCCCAAGAATTTGGAAAATAGCATATTGAGGTTGAACTGAACATTCTACCTTTAGGCTCCTATGATATATTACAGTGAATGGATTGGTTAGAAGTGCATTGGTCACTACTATACTACAAGGATAAAATCATTTACTATAAGGTTGAAGACATAACTAACGAAGAGTTGCAAGGAATTAAAAATCCACTTCAGTTGCGTCCGATTACTACATATCAGTTAGGAAAATGCATTAGCAAAGGGTGTCAAATTTATGCAATTCAAGTAGTGTTCGTTGAGTCCAAAGATAACATCGCTATGATGGAAAATATACCAGTGGTGCAAGAATTTCTGGACATATTTTCGGAAAACATACCAAGACTAATGCCAAAGTGGGGCATTGATTTTACCATCAAATTAAAGACAGGGGCAACAATGATATCACTGACACCATACTGAATGAGTGTGCCTTAACTAACAGAGTTGAAAATAAAATTACAATAATTTCTGGACAAAGGATATATTCGTCCTAGTGTGTCACCCTAGGATTTTACAATGCAAATGTGTATGGATTACAGACAGCTTAATAAATTCATTGTTAAGAACAAATACTCCCTACCACAGATAGACGATATTTTCGGTGAAGTAAAAGGGGTGACTATCTTTTCAAAAATATATATAATGTCTTGGTATAATAAATTATGAATAAAAGATGAAAACGTCTATAAAAGAACTTTCTATACCCAATATGGGCATTATGAATTCGTGGTATTACAATTTGGATTAACCCACGCACCAACAGAATTCATGAGTTTGATGCATGGCATATTTCATCCGTTTTAGAATAAATGTGTTCTGATTTTTATTGCTGATATACTAATCTACTCAAGGACTATAGAGGAACATAAGTAACATTTGAATATTTTGCTAAAAATGTTGAGAGACTATCAAATTTATGCCAAATTTAGGAAGTGTGATTTCTACAAAGAGAAAATTCAATATTTAGGCCATGTTATTTATGTTGAAGGTATAGCATTAGACCCAGAAAAGATAAAGACTATTATGGAATGGAGGGTACCCCAAAACGTAGTAGACATACAATATTTTATGGGACTAAAAGGCTATTTTCTGCGTTTTATAGAAGGATTCTATGAAATTACATTTCCCGTAACCTCCTTAGAGAGAAAAGGGTGAGTGTTTAAGAGGAGTAGTGAATGTCAGACTAGTTTTGAAAATTTTAAAATTTCTCACCACAAATCCTATTTTGAAGGTGGCAGATACAAATTTAGAGTTTGAAGTTTGCACCGATGGTAGCAGGGAAGGATTTGGAGTGGTGTTTTCACAAGAAGGAAAGGTTGTGCCATATGAGTCTAGGAAATTGAAACATCATGAACAACGATATTCCGTGTATGAGCTAGAGTTAACCGAAGTGGTGCACACACTCAAAATATGGAGGCACTACTTATTGGGAAAAAGGTTTGTACTAAAAATAGATCATAGTAGCTTGACTAGGTATTTTAAACGAGCTAACTTGAATGCTCACCAGGCCAGGTGGAATGCATTCCAGAGTGAATTTAACTTTGAAATGAAGCACTTTAAAGGAAAATAAAATAGGGTTACTGATGTGTTAAGTAGAAAATTGCATTATTTTTATGATTTATACTTCAACCATGTGGAATTAAAGTTCCAGAAATAGATGAAAGAAGATGCGGTAAAAGATCCAAAATATCACTTTCTATGGAAAAATATACAAGACACAGAAAATCAGTAATGAACAACTACTAATTTTCAAAGGAAAGATATACATTCCTAATCAAATAAGTTTGAAATAGTTGATCTTAGATTAGTATTACCGACGCTTTTTTTCTTGGACACCCTGGTTACCAGAAAATGTTAACAACCATCAAAAAAGACTAATTCTGGCCTGGTATGCACAAATACATCGTTGAATACTTTACTAAAATGTTTGGAATGTCAGCAAGTTACGGTTCAGCATCAACGACCACCAGGTTTGTTGCAACCCATACCTATACCGAAATGGAAGTGGGAAGTGTATCGCTGGATTTTATTACAGGCTTACCAAGATCAAAGAGCCACAATGGTTCTGTAATGGCACTGGTTGATTGGTTGATCAATGTAGCTCACTTTATTCCTGTACAATCAAATTTTGAAACTGTGCAAATTGCTAACATCTTGATGAGGGAGATATTTATATTACAAGCCATTCCAAAAAAAATCATCTCAGATAGAGATGTAAATTTCACTTCAGCCTTTTGGAAGGCACTTATTACCGGATTAGGCATACAAATCCAATTGAGCACATTGTATCATCCTCAGAATTATGGGAAGATGGAGCGAGTGAATTAGGTATTAGATGACAGATTACGAATGTATGTAACGTAGAAACCCACGAATTGGGAAGTTTATCTACAATTGGTAGAATTTTCCTACAACAATGGATACCAAGAATCTCTTAATATGAGTCTGTTTGGAGCCTTTTATGGTAGACAGTGTCGAAATCCAAAAAATTGGAGCAGCCCAGAAATAAGAATAATGCTTGGGCTAGAAATGTTGGTTGAAATGGAGTGAGAAGTAAAGAAGATCTGAAAAAATTTAAAGCTTTCCCATGATAGACAAAAAGTATATACAGATCTAAATAGGACATATCGAGTATTCAAAGTGGGTGATCACATTTACGTGAGAATTAGAACCAAGAATAGTACTTTAAGGTGGACTACCTATGTCAAGTTGGCTCTATGATTCTGTGGAACTTTCCAAATCCTGGAAACAGTGGGGCAAGTAGCCTACTTCTTAGCCTTACCAGGACACATATGAGTACACAATATGTTCGATGTATCCGTGTTAAAAATATTTGTACATGATCCAAAGCATGTAATACACTGGAATAATATTCAGGTAGGAAGAAAATGGAAATTAGTATCTCTATGAGAGATAAATAACTGTTTATTAATTAAAATTATTGATAGTTGTAGTTCGAACCGGATGGCGAGTTTCTGGTAGAACCTCGACGTATCCTTTATCACAGATAAATAACAATCCAGGGGCGATTCATCACCCAAGTTAAAGTGCAATGGAAGAGCTTTAGCACGGAAGATGCGACTTGTGAAGATGAAATATTTATGCGAGAAGCATGTCCAGAAATGTTCACTCGAATGGAATAAGCACCGAAGATGGTGTTAACCTTAAGTGGGGGAAGATGTAACACCTGGATTTAATTTCCTTAAAATACATTTCCATTTAGACAATGGAGTTTATTTTTAAATTAAACAGGATTAACAAGTATGCCAATCAAGTTATGAACTAAAGTTATTTTCTTCGAATAAAATATTTAATACTTGTATGTTTCAATAAACTGATGGTAAATTTTATCTAAGATTCCAGAGTAGTTTGATTAAGCAATTATTGTTAGTTACCTTTCCTCTGAGGATAAAAGGAAAATCCTACAAAAGGAAAGGGGTTTTGTTCAAGGCAAAACAAATAGCTAGAGAGATGAAGGGCGTCAATGTCCAGAGATGATAGGATCTAGTGGAACTCTGCAACCTAGCATTAGAGAAGAGATTGGATAGGGGTCTTGAGGTCTACCTCTTGGAGAATTGCTATGCAATCCTACTCTTGTGAGGATCACGGGGGGAGCTGGGGATGTAATTGCCTCTCTCATGTTTGGGAGGATGCCATCAGTGTTGCTTATCTGAGATAAGTATTACATGACTGAAATGAAAAGGAATAATGGGTTCTCATAAAAATATCTAAAAGTATGTTATAAAGGGTCATTAATTTCTACTATGTAGTTGAGAAATATTAGCTACAGAAAAAAGATAGGTATAAATTCTTTGCATTATGAATGTTGTATGAGCAAGTTTTCTTTCCTAGAATAGTAATTTGTTTAATAAAACTAGCAACATAGTAGTAGGAATATTATAAATAAAATATAAATGACAAGATGCACAGTTAGCCCATTGAGGGAGGAACCTCCCCAAACAAAATACTTTTTCCTATGAAGAAGAAAAACTAGAGTAAATACTTAGACTTAGGGTTTTTCATTAACCCTCTAGAGGTGTTCCGGTCACCTAATTAAACCCTTCTACTAAGAAAAGTTATAACTGAAGTAATAACCAAGGAACATAAAAATATGAATGGGAAATAGAAAACTATAGAACTATTTTCTAGATTTATTTAAATGCAAATACATTAGTCTCTACACATTAAATACGAGAAACATAGAAAATATGATATTGAAACACAAGATATGGAAAAACATTTATTATCACAATTGTAACCCTTGCGGGAAGAAGAAATTCTCTTTGATAAAATATATACAAATAAATAATGTGCACTAACCTCCAAACAGAGATAAGTTGAGAAAGGAGTGCTCGCATATAGAGCAATAAAGGAACTTATGAAAATTACATAAGAAAATAGGGGTCTATCATGTACAGTAATGGTGTTACGAAATTCAGTATTCGAATAAGCTAGACCCTGAAGCCAAATACAACCAATACTCCAAAGAAAAATGCCAGAGTAATAAAAGCACAGGGTTCCCACTAAGAACTGTATCCATAAGTTTATAGTTAAAAAATATTTTAATTGTAACAACGATTATACAGTACTATAGAAAAATAAAGAAAAGGAACAGGTCATTCAAAGAAACCCTCAAGTCGCACATACCATACAAAAGTGCAATGTTATCATGGTTATTCATAAGTAATTTTTATACATTTGAAATGAAAAAAGAGAAAGGATAATTACTCTTCAATTAATACATTAAGCCCCCTGAAGATTTTTCTCACTAAAACTAAAATCCAAAACTAGAGCTTTATGATCATTCAAGACAACTTCATATAAGATCTGATAGAAACCCTCGAGAGTTATCCTATAAAGAAAAGAGGAGTTTTTCTTCCCAGAATACCCGGATAAGAGAGAGAGGTAATGCTTTTGACCTGAGATGTAATCAAAGGGTTGGAATGCCGCAGGATTTGGAAGGGGTTCTAGAATAATACCTACAAAATGAGTTCAACAAATTAGTTCCATAGAAAGCTAATGATAAACCTATTAGATAGAGTGAAAATATTAAGGAAGCGAGGGAGGCTATAAGCTTTCCTTCCGAAGGTGCGCTCTGGGAATTGATAATAGCAACTTAAGTCGAAGAGAACAATGAAATATAAGTCTCAATTTGACAAAGAAAAGCTAGCAAAATGCAAAGTACCGAAAAAGAAATTATTGCCTGTTATGGCTGCATGCACTTTAACTCCATTGAGGTAGACTTGAATCTGAGACGAGCTCCCTCAAGGCGTAGATGTAATCCATGGAAATCCAAGCCCTCGCAACAGAAGATACTCATTAGAGTTATGCGAGCGGAGATAACAGATAGACACATATTGTTAAAAAACCCAGCGAAGCATTATACACAAATTGTATAATGCCATGGTGAGTTCGGAGGCATTTACCAGGTGAGGCAGAAAGACATGCAAACAATCTACATAGAGCCTCGAAGTTGGAGAGAGGGGAGTTACTCATCTACGATGCCAAATGAAAGTGAGTTAGGGTTCAAGGGGGGTAGGGTAATACCCTAACCACCCTAGATCTCTTATCAACCGTTGGTATAGATGTATGCCATCGAAAGTGTTCAAGCATTGGAGGTGTCCCTCTTATAAATAGCAACAATAATCAATGCTACAGAGGATTCCCAATATATATAATTTAATCAAAACTTCATTTAAAGTGTGCCAAGTACATGTGCCTATAGAGTAACACATTATTATGTGTGTGTTGAGTGATATAAAATAATTTCGTTGTTATAAAAACCAACATGAGCTGTAATAATGTTAAATCATTTCTAGGGCTAAGAGCATGCTTAATCCACATGGCAAGAGCTTAGGTAAAATGTATTCTAGTTGAATGAGGATTAAGTTAGGAATTGTATGACGAAAGTCATGTGAGAAATGATTAGTCAAAATCATGTTTTAGATATCATTACATATTATTACCTGAATAAAAAAATACCATGTCATATTGTCTTGAATATATGTATGGGTAAATGTGTTGTGAGGTAAGTAAATTTTCTTTCTATAAGAGTATTAATTTAAGATTATTGTTAGAAGGATTTTTTTTTATGAAAGGTAAATAATGTATGGATAGATGTGACAATATTTTTGCTATCCATAGTTGGAATTTTAAATTTGTTTTTGTGTGTGAAGTCAAATTTGATGATGATTATGTGTTTTCTTTTTAAACCTTATACATATGTTCGGTTGGGAGAATATTGAGGGGAAGGGGGTGAGGGTTGTGAATCGGTATTCGACTTATAGAAACTTTTACTTTTTTCCTTACTAAATTCCATGCGGATTTAATGAACCCAACTCGCGTGTACACGCGGATGTCATAAAAACTTGCTATGCCAAAGATTTTACTATGCATATAATTCTTTACTTGGGTAAAAATGTGAAGTTGGGTTACACTTTTTGCCCTTTTTGAGAAAAAATTTCATTTTTTTCTGTTTTTCAACTTTCTGCAAGCCAAAACAATTTTTTTGTTTAGAATTTCATTTTGAGATAAAAATAAAAGTTCTCAGAAATTTTGTTAGCTTTCTATTACTTATTTTTTGAAATTTTTTTATACAGATTTGATATGTCAACTTAGCGTTTCTTTGAGGGTGTGTTTCTTAACAATCAAATGATTCATAAGAAGTTATGTTAATACCGAATGTTGTATTCTTTGAAAATTTGTGCTTCTGAGAAAACAAAAGGTGTTACAACAATCTAGACAGAGACTACCTCGGTTTCATCATATTTACAAAGCTAATGGATGCATATCATAATTACTAGAATTTTTTGAATTGGTCCAATCGAAAAAAACTGCATATTTTGGATATGTTTCGCGACACAACAAATTTATTAACATATAAGTTATAAACTAAAAATCTAAAAGCTACCCATTAGAGATGACAGACCAATGTAATGCCCCATAATTTTCTCAATTTTTTTTACAATGTATTTTTGGAGATACATAATTTTGATTCCACTGAATCACAATGACCCTCCGAAATTGTTTGCACCCATTTTATTAGAAAATTAATTAAAATTGGTAAATTTTTATGAAATTCCATAAAAGTTATATTTCCTGAAAGTAGATTCAATTCTAAAAATGCTTGTCTTGGTTCTGATAGTTAATTCAGAATGTTTCATGGAGTTTAATCAGTCCAAATTTGCAGAAACGTTAAGCTACATAACTGGTGACGCGTTAGTTCGGCCGAACTTTGACTAAAAGTTTGGCCGAACTATTTTTTGCGTCAACGGCCCGTTAAGTCTAATGAATTAATATTTTGGCCGAAGTCTTAATCAAAGTTCGACCGAACTTTTAATCAAAGTCCAGCCGAAATTTAATCTCATTTTATGTCGGCCGAAAAATTTCGCAGAGCCCCTCCTAAAACACATTTCGCGGAAATGTAAATTGCCGCGAAATCATTCATAATTTTCGCACATTTCACACATTTGGTCTGATTTATAAAGGTCTTGGTTTGGGTTTAAAGACTTTTCTTGGAGGTTTGGGTTTAAGGGCATTTATTGGAGGCGACTAATTTTGCAAATAATTTTTTTTGGTTTAAGGACTTTTCTTGGAGGACATTTCTTGGAGATGGTTTGATTTTAAAAAAAATTATTTTGGGTTTAAGGAATTTTCTTGGACGTACATTCAAAGGACATTTCTTGGAGGTATGTGATACATTTTTTTGGATGTTTTTTTTTCATTTTTTTTTGAAAGTATGGATTTGTGCTTAATATCGAATTCTTGGAGACGGTCTGATTTTGCAAAGAATTGTTTTGGATTTAAAGACTTTTCTTGGATGACATTTCTTGGAGGCGGCCTGATTTTGCAAAGAATTGTTTTGGGTTTGAGGAATTTTCTTGGACGTACATTCAAAGGACATTTCTTAGAGTTATGTAATACATTTTTTTGGATGTTTTTTGTGCTTCATTTTTTTTGAAACCATGGAGTTGGGATTAATTTCGAAAAGACATTTTCTGGAAGTATTTTTTGAAGTATTTTTTAAAGTGACATTTTTTTTTTTTTAAAGTTGGAGGCATTTTTTGAGGTAACATTTTTTTAGAGTATGTGTTTTGAGCTGAAGTAAATATTTTGAGCTTTGTTTCATTTTTATAAGACATTTTTTTCTCGAATTTTTTAAAGTAAGTGTTTGGATTGGAGTATGTATTTTTTGCAAAAAATTTAAAATGATTTTTTTTTAAAATTAAATCTTTCGTGATGCTTTTTCTAATTGAGTTATTGTCTATTTTTTTGAAGAAAATTTTTGGAACTTCATACTCTATTATCATGGGAAATCGAAGAAATTGTGCGAGAAAATATGATCGAAAAAGAGAGCCTGAGGAACGTAGAGAAGAGACGAGAAAATCTCGCAAAAGAAATATAGAAGCCCTCTCAAATATTGAAGGGAAAAATCAACCTCAAGCAGAAATTGAAGCAAGTATGTAAATGTAAATATTATGATATATTGATATATTTAAAATTTTCCTAGTGTAAAATGTGAAGCTTAATTTTTATTTGATGAAATAATTTGAAAAATATTTTGTTTAATGTAAATAGATAGAGATATTCCTCAAAACATTAATGATTAGATAAAAAAAATTTGAAAGAGAAAGTGAAAGAGATATTGAACCAATGATTGAAGATGGTGAAAATATTGAAAGAAATTCAAATGAAGAAATTGAATCACAAGGAATATACATACATACATATATATATTGAACACATGAACGTATTATTGAAATTATACATATATTTATTAATTTAGTTATTTATTGTTCATATGTAAACTTATTATGTACTATTTTTTTGAATATGTACAGATGAAATCAGTGTCGATGATGAGATGTTAGAAAATGTTGACACTCACACATATGGAGATAAAAAACCTGACCATGTTATACGATATCGTGTTAACTGCATTTTTGAAAAGTATTTCTTAAATGAGCAGGTGACAGTTCAAGCTCAAATGTTGAAAGCTCTCCAATCATTAAGGAAGTTAAAAGAAGCTACAACACTACTGGGTATTCGAAAATCAACCAAAGATAAAAAATGAAGGAAGATGTGATACAAAATTTAAGTAGTGCTATAAATTCAATTAAGAGATGTAGAGAGAAATATGTTTCAATTGTATGTAGAGGAATACATATGGCAATGGTTTCATCAAGTACTAAAGAGAATCATTTGGTAACATCTATGGCACGAGCATTAGGAACCTCGCGAAAAAATTTGCACAAACATCGAAAATTTCGGCTGCAAGTAGATGTAAATGATGAACTCGCTTGTTGGAGAGCTATTTGTAGGCAACCATACAAATATAGACTTGGAGAAAATGTTAAAAAAATAATATATGAATATTGGAAGAACAATTCACGTGTTTCACCAACTGCAAGACATGTGATGCGAAGAAGAATAGCACGAAATCAATACGAAGAACATGAAAAACATCTCTTGGAAACCACTCAAATAGAGTTATTCAACAAGTTCAAAGAAGAGAATCGTCAAATTCAAGTTTCACTCAGTGCTTTTGTTCAACAAAAACCGTGGTATGTAAAACCTATCACCGTACGCGACACTTGTTGTTGCCGTTATCATGTGGAATTTGAGTTATATTATGACACATTCCTTGATTTCGGTAGAACATTATCGAAGGATTCACCTCCTCCTTCCACTATCCGTGAATTCATATCTCAAATTCTATGTGAAAGAGAAAGCGATGAACTATTTTACAAAAAGAAATGTGTTGGTGGTAAAAAATGCAATGATTGTGGAAATTTGACTAAATTTCAAAACAAATATCGTACTGATATAAATGATCAATAATTTTCCAACATTAAAGTGAAATGGAAGAGATATGAATATATCGATACATCGATTCAAGGTGAAAATAGTGTTAAAATAATTGAATTACTAGAAGAAAAAATTTTTGTGATAGACTTTTTGAGAAAGTTTGAGGTAGAAATTTACAAATACACCAAGCATTCCCAGAGAGCTCAATGGGAAGACTTGCAATTCAAAAAATCTCATGAATTTTTTCAACCAGGGACCATTTTGTTAGTGATTGATTTTTGCAGAAAACTACACATTTGTTCCACAAAAAGAAATTCATAGTGAATACTATCATTCTGACCAAGTCTCCATGCTAGTCCATATTCTATATATAAATTCTGAAAAAAATGTCGATCATATAGAAATCATGAGTGAAAATTGACATATGATTAAAGAATATAACTTTTATATCAGTGACAATTGTACACATGACACATATTTTGTACAACATTGTTCTGGAAAAATTTATGATTCCTTGAAAAATCGTGGTATAACATTCAATGAACGTTGGATATGGTCAGACGGATGCACAGGTCAATTCAAATATGCACAATCATTCTTTTGGTTGTGTTTTCTTCATAAGAAAACCTACATTAAACATTGTTGGAATTTCTTTGAGACTGGCAATGGAAAAGGAGAACATGACGGTGCAGTAGCATGCATAAAACGAGCACTTTGAAGTTATCAAATGAACCCCTCTGCAATCCAACTTGCGAACGCTAAAGAAGTTGTTCAATGGTGCATCGCTGCACTAAGCCACGAGACTAACCCATCAAGGGAAGTGCGAAGGTACATTCAATTTAACTTTTATTGGAAATCTAATTTTAAACATTGTACATTTATCGTGTAATGATTATCTTTGATTGTATTTTAATATCATATTTACAAATTCTTCTTTTAATTTTCCATATAAATGTTTTTCTGGCATATTGGGATCGAAGACGTAGATAGATCAATTGGAAATGGTATTGAAACAATAAAAGGGACTCGAAAATTGCATTCAATTAAAACAAAGTCATCCAGAAATGTGTTTGCATTGGATAAAATAAAATATTCTTGTTTTTTTTATGTTTGCATAGATAACACAAAATCCAATGACGTTTGTGAAAACAAAATGTGTGTAAAAGATTGGAAACATACAAAGCTAGATACAAAGGGAAAAATATCTGTTGCAATGTTTGAAGAAATGCAATCAGAGGAAACTACAATATCATCCAATAGTGATCGAGTTTTTGATATTGTTAGAGAAGGTAACATTTGAATTTATTTCTAATGATTTAAAGATCTAGAAATAAATTTAATTATGTATAATTTCGTTAATTTTGTTTATTGTGTAGGAGATGTTTTTCCTGTAATTGCACCTATTGACAATGATGAAAATGTTAAGTATTATTTGATGCATCGCACTGAACGAAAAATGAAATTATTACAAAACTATAATGATCATGGATTTCAATATGACAGAGGATCTATTATACTGAAAGGTTATTTTTTCAGACAAACTAATCAAAGTGGGGACTTTGTTTACTTTGAAGACTATGAAACTGATTCCATAAGTTGTCAATATAGTCACTTGGTGTGTGCAGCACGCATAAATTTGATAGAGGTTAAATCAAAGAAAAAAACGAAAATTAAGAAACGGAAAATGTCAAAATCAGATCATGAACGGATTATTGAAGATGGCATTCCATTGGAATTTTTTTGATTGAATTGCTCAAAAATTTATTCTCTTTGGATTAAATATGTTTTATAAATTCCAGTACTCAACTAAAAATTGAGTTTCTTATGTTATTTTTGCAAGTGTTTGCACATGTAAAAATTGTTTTGGTACATGCACGTGCTCTAGTATCAACTGAAAGTAGCTTTTATATACATGTGCATTGATGAAAAATGTTACATGTATTGGATATATATATATATATATATATATATATATATATATATATGTTCTAGAATGCAATTAATTGTTCAAGTAGTTTTACTATGTGCATTGATGAAAAACTAGTTGGATTTTCTAATCCACAATGTAAATAAATCATATGCAGTATAGTTTTGTACGAATATTCCTTTCAGACAAGAGACTCGGAGCACTTCTCCAACTTTTGGTAGGATTTGACCCACCTCTATTCCTGATTGAAAATCTAGTACAAAATTTGTTTGTCCAATGGTTGGATATGTTCAATGTGCATTGATGAAAAATGTTACTTACATATTGGATATATATGTTCTAGAATGAAATTAATTGTTCAAGTAGTTTTACTATGTGCATTGATGAAAAATGATTTAAAATTACTCAATATATATGTTCTAGAATGCAATTTTAACTGAAAGTAGTTTTTCTATGTGCATTGATGAAAAATCGTATTGGATATATACACGAACTGAATGTGCCCAATTTTTCTTGTGAGATTTTCTGGTAAAAAGTATCCGTGCAATGTAAATAAATCATCCACAGTGTAGTTTTGTACGAAGATTCCTTTCAGACAAGAGACTCAGAGCACTTCTCCAACTTTTGGTGGGATTTTACCCACATCTCTATTCCTGATTGAAAATCTAGTACAAAATTTGTTTGTCCAATGGTCGGATATGTTCTATGTTCTAGAATGCAATTAACTGAATGTCATCAATTTACCAAATTATAAATCAACAAGGCTACCTATTTGAGTGCATTAATGACATTGACCCAAATTCAACAAACATATATGTACTTCTTATATTTCCAATCAAAATTAAAGGGATAATTTACATATATCTACTTCTTTAAACTCTTTTTTCAATTAGAGCTCAATTGATACATGGTTAGTTGCATTGAAAAGCTATGTTCTTCCTATTGGAAAATTTTTCACTCAAACAAGACTATGTAGAGATCAAAAGCAATCTTAAGATGCCAAATGTACTTCAACCATCCAAAACTTGAGTTTTAAAAACTTTTTGATTAAATCAAAATAATACAAGTCACATAGGAGTCTTCTATCTAAGCCAAATGTAGATTGAAACCATCCAAAACTTAGATCAAAACATTTAACATTATATCAAAACATTTAACATTTAACATTAAATCAAAATTAAAGGGATTTACATATAACTACTTCTTTACTATTTTTGATTAAATCAAAACAATACTTCACATGGGAGTCTTCCATCTAGGCCAAATGTAGATTGAAACCATCCAAAACATAAATAAAAAAATTTAACATTATATCTTGAAACATTTAAAATTTAACATTAAATTAAGATTAAAGGGATTTACATATAACTACTTTAATCTTTTTGAATATATCAAAACAATACTTCAAACAGGAGTATCCTCCATCTAGGCCAAATGTAGATTGAAACCATCCAAAACTTAGATCAAAACATTTAACATTATATCAAAACATTTAATATTTAACATTAAATCAAAATTAAAGGATTTAAATATAGATAACTTTAATGAACATAATGTACATAGCGAGACTTGTCTCCTGGGTTGTCTAACTAGCCAACACCAGAGGGGGTCTGAATCAAAAAAACAGAAAAGGGGTTGTCCATAACCGGGAAAAAGCTAAAGAGGACCTGGCATCAGGCTGGCTATCGATGTGTGTAGGAGGATTCTCCTCCATAATTGGACAACCTTAGTCCTCCAGATCATCATCTACTACCTTGAAGTGTTGGGAGTAGTTGTCACTGCTTGCGCCATTGTTGCTGGAGCTCATGGAGCCGGATTTGACTGGAAGAGTTGCCGACTTCCTGGTTTCCTAGGGATGATGGGTTGGGATGGTGGAATTTCTCCACCACTTCCTGGAACTAGAAGCACCTTCATCTTGTGGCTCCTCCTGAAAAGATATGGAAATGGTCAGTGTAATTCGCGGTCTGACCATAGCGCTGGTGAAGTGAAATTGTGCTTCATTGCTTGATGGAGGAGGGTGGCTACCTGTGTCATGGATGGAAAGAGGAGAGTGAGAGCCAACACTCCTACCTCCTCCATCCCTACCCCCACCTCCCCTTCTGCAACGCATCCATTGTCTATGCATGGGGTGTTCCATAGGCCAAATGTAGATTGAAACCATCAAAAACATAGATCAAAACATTTAACATTATATCAAAACATTTAAAACATTTAACATTGAGTCAAAATTAAATGGATTTACATTTAAAAAATTTAACATTAAATCAAAATTAAAGGGATTTACATTAAATGTAAATTAGAATGGTATCCAAAACTTAGTTTTAAAAACTTTTTAATTATATCAAAACATTACTTCACAAGATTAATGTACTTCGACCATCTAAAACTTGGGTTTTAAAAACTTTTTTATTATATCACAACATTACTTGACATGGCATCCAATTGTAGTTCAACTATCCAATAAAAACATTTAATATTATATCACATGTGCCAAATGTAGATTGAAACCATCCAAAACTTAATTTTTAAAAACTTTTTCATTATATATCGTGCAACATTACTTCACATGCCATGCCAATTATAGTTCAACTATCCAATAGAAACATTTAAAACATTATACCACATGTGCCAAATGTAGATTGAAACCATCCAAAAATGAAGTTTTAAAAACTTTTTGATTATATATCATGCAACATTAAAACATTAAACATTTGAAACATTAAATATCACATGCAAAATGTAGATTGAAACCCTCCAAAACTTGAGTTTTAAAAACTTTTTGATTATATCATACATAACATTACTTCACATGCCATGCCAATTATAGTTCAACTATCCAATAAAAAAATTTAACATTATATCACATGCCAAATGTAGATTAAAACCATCCAAAACTTATCTTTTAATTTAACAAAAAAATTTAGATCACAACATTACTTCACATGCCAAATGTACTTGAAACATCCATAACGTAAATTTTAGAAACAAAACAAATTATAACACATCATTTCATAACATGCCAAATGTAGTTCAGAAGAAAAAAAAAACTTAAATTAAAAAAAAAAAACAAATTATAACACATCATTACATAACATGCCAAATGTAGTTCAGATGACAACATTACTAGTAGTTCAATTATCAAAAACTTAAAATTTTTAAAAACCAAACAAATTATATAACAACATTACTTCACATTCACATGCCAAAAGTACTAAAACCATCCAAAAAGTAACTTTTTGGAACAAAACAAATT
Source organism: Pinus albicaulis (assembly GCA_034641835.2). Classification (NCBI taxonomy): domain Eukaryota; kingdom Viridiplantae; phylum Streptophyta; class Pinopsida; order Pinales; family Pinaceae; genus Pinus; species Pinus albicaulis. Next base: position 331,127,007 of record CM076577.1, on the reverse strand, counting down.
ATATTAACACTGTAATAAAATATGTCCAAAAATTGTAGATCTCACAAGTATCAAACTGTATCAAGTTATATATATATATATGACAATGCATCTAGATAATATATAAAAAAAGAAAATTTAAGACTATCTAAATCTTGAAATCAAATCTACAAATCATGTCCATTAAATAGAGATGGATCTAGCGTCTTTCCTATCAGGGTCTCAATCCACACACTATCATGTGAAGCAGGAGAAACCTACATACACAATGCACATGTACTTGAACATTAAAATTTGATTTTTTAAAAATGAGTGAGAATATATATAGAACTTCATCTAAAAAATATATATAAAAAAAAAAAATCATGCAATATCTCATGAGGTTCCCTCTCCATTTGATAACCTGCAACAAGTTCCGCCCCCATGGGAACATCTGCAACGGTAAAATGTGCAATATACAAGTACAGTTAAAAATTTCAAATGAAAATTCATGTGTGCATATATAAACTTATTTTCAATAATATTAAAAAAAAAGTTAGACAACTTGTTCAAATGGCTGAAATGGTGTGGATGTTCCTATCTCCGTCGCTAGAGTCCATGGATTAAATAAATCTTCTATAGGAACCTAAATTCAAAAAATTTAAAATAACTAAAGATATATATATATATATATATATATATATATATATATCAATTTTTAATGGAACTTTTTGAGGTGGAATATATATATATATATATATATATATATAACTTAAACATAAATTTTAAAAGTGAAAATTTGTCCATACTTGTGGCTCATCTCCTAAGGAAGTAGAAGGTACATATCCCAAGGAAGAAGAAGGTACCGCCATCCCAAAAACATCGGATGGAATCAGAATCTGTTAAAACATTTTATCATTATATATACATACATGTACATGTGTGCACAATTATTTATTTTAAAATATCACTTAAAAAAAATTAACATTTGCCAACATATCTTGATGGTGAGACCCATCTGCATTATTTGAAGCAGAGGTCCTGAACATGATATTAACATTTTCGTCATTCATCATGCGTGACAAATGAAAATGGTGTTTTAACATATAATGATACATTTTTGTTAGATAAATGTACATACAAATAAATGTATACATATACATACACATGTATTTATTACAAATTGTACACATGTATACATGTTAAAATAATTGAACCCTAAGGTCATTAACACATATCGTTCCCGTGCTCTCTTCCTCATGAATAATTAGGTCTTGAAAACCATTGCAACAATTTTTTGCATATATTCGGAGATATTCAACATTCATGTTGTCAATCTCTTCATCTGTACAATACACAAAATCGGCACGTGCATTTTCACGTGCTCTTTGTCGATTTAGACAAACATTGACTTCACCCAATCCAATGTAAACATTTTCGATCATGACATCCCTTGATTCTCGACTTATTTGAGAAGTTGCATCCATCTCTGACCGTAGAGTTTCAACCCGAAAAGGTCGACTCACTAATGGCGGCTCAGGGTGAGGAAACTCCACATCTCTCTTAGTGCCCTTACTTTCATACAATTGACCTTTCCCCGGACCAAAAAATTATGGTAGTTGGGTTTCATATCCAGAAAAAATTATGCATAAAAAAATTGTACAAAATAAACAGGAACATCATCGTTCCATGGGAGCCTTCCATAGGCTGCAAGGTGCCTATCATACAAATAGTGAGCTATATTTGGGCGCTTGAAGTATTGCACCTTCAAAAAATTTCTTTTTGGCCCTTCCTTAAAATTAAACATTGACTTCGCCATATCTTTTGTAATCTTTGTTTTAGATCCTCCCATTTATTTGGACCAATTACTGTTTCCTTTCTATTTCTCATCACTTCTACAAATGTATCAGTCGTTGGCCCAAGATTTATGTACACATTTACAATTTTTCCCAATGAATGTGTAACTATTTCGAGGCTTTGTCGACTCTCAGCAGGTAGAGTCAAAGTCACGAGATCTCTCCACAATTTTTCATGAAGTTTTTCACACCATTGTAAGGTGTATTGCACCATGTTTGTTTCCCATGGTATATCAGAAATTTTGGCCGGATAAGTTGTGGTGGGTAGACAACCTTCTTCTTTAATGTAGTGTTTTGCCTTGTGTCTATTTTGACCAATATTTGGAACATTTTCAGCCTCTGCATCAATATATATATATATAATTTTGTATATTAGAAAAAACACATGTAAAAAAATTTGTACAAATTCAATGAAAAAAATATTGAAATTGATGGCAATCTTGACGTGGTTGTTTAGCATCTTCTCCACCCTGAAACTGTTGAGACCGAGAGTGACCCTGCTGAGAACCAACACCACCAGACCTTGATTGGCCTCTGGGGGAATAAATATCACCACCTTCATGCAACCAGATACCACTCATTGATGGCCCTCTAAAGGGATTTGAACCACCACCAACCTCTTGAGACGAGAGAGAAGCTTGATAAAAAAATATGAATTTATAATCAATTGAAAAATGCATTCATGTGTACATATAAATACATGTATATATTCATTGATTAAATTGCGTTAACCATACCAAGACTGGGTGAACCATGGGCACGCTCCATGGATGGAGTAGAGACCCTTCTCTTCTTAGCTCCTAAAAAATAAAAAATGAAATTTGTTAACAACTAATTTAACTCACAAAGTTAATAAAAATCAATTCCATATATACACACATTTATGGAGATTTAAGATAATATTTAAATACCGTGAACATCCCCCTGTTGAGAATTGAAAAAGGTATGAATTCACCATGCATTTTATCATCTTTTTCCTTTAAACATAACTCTTTCTATTCTAGAAAGGTGATTTATTGTAGAATTATGATAGAATTTCAAAGACTTGTGTTTATTGTGAAAAGTAATTACAAATTTCCTTTTATTGTAAAAACAAGAAACAAACGGAGTAAACAACTATTCGAGAGGCAAGGCTAAAGTAGGAGTAACTGTTGTTCCTCCAGTAATAGACCATATCCATTCAAAGAGAAGGAAATCAGAATGCATAGCTAAGAGAAGATAGGGAACAACACGACTACAGTTGAAGAAGATCAAGCGCTAGCTAAAGAAAGAAAAGGAGTGAACCCCTTAGGATCTTTCAATCCTAAGGGATCACTGTTCAGTATTATCTTGTTCCTTGTCTTATCCGTCGAAATTGTTATAAAAGGAAATGCCTTTAGAGATCGAAAGGATTCAAATTATTGATTAAACATTTCTCTTGTAACCCTGCATTTTCTTATTGACTCTCGTGCTCAGATAATGACCGTTGTAAACACTATTTATGTTTGATTAACATAAGAATGTGTTTCCGCCCCATTTCTTAGCTCTGTAGTAGCCCAGCAGTGTTTCACTGGTGGTTAAGGGCCCGGACCTAGTGGATCGATTTGCTGTTTGTATCTCTATCTTTCAATTATCATTGTGTGATAGTTTGTGGTTGTTTTCATTACATTTGCAAGTTAATTGGTTTGTTGTTGAATTACTGATTGATTTCGTTATGTTAATGAATTGCATTGCTGTTCTTTTTTGACAAGGAACTTAATTCCTGTATTATTTATCTTGTTATACATTAGAGAGCATTGTTATTCAGTAGTAGATTTTCTGTTCCAATTGATTGTTGTTCCGTTGGATTGTTATTCATTTCAGATTGCTACTTAACAATGTTTGTTGTCGACAGGGTTTGGTGTTTAATAGAATTTGCTATTTGATTCCATTAAGCTAAGATTTGATGTTGAGATTCATTATTTAGTGTTTGTTGTTCGATTCTTCTAAGTTACAGTTTTCTACTCATTTACATTGTTGTTCAATTCCAGTGCGCTGTTCATTTACAATTCATTATTTTATAGAATTCAAAGAGTTTTCTTTTAAAGAGTTTTCCTAGTTTACTTTCAATAGCATCTTTAGTTCAATTTCTATTTCACTTTAACTACTTTAAAGCAGGACTGTCAACTATAGAGAATACTGGTTATTGCTTCCACGTTCCCAGATTGATTGTCTTGTTCCAATTTGATTTCAATTGCATCAATTTCTAGAGGAATGAGTTATTGCTACTGTATCCTTGATTGATGTTTGCTGAGTGAATAGTTGGATTTCAAAGCATTTGAGTTCATGTTATTGTAATTAGATTTCTTTTCCAAGCATCCATTTACACTTGTATTTAGAACACAATACTAAATCTTACAAAGCATTACTCTTAGCTTGAATTGCAGCCTCAGACAGAGTACACTCTTGAAACAAAAATTCATTCCTGGATTGATGATTAATGTAGGATAAATAGGTGTTAAAAAGATAGCTTTTATACCTCAACATTTTGGCGCCGTTGCCGAGGAGAGTGTATGTCATTTAGGAGTGATGCACATATGAATTTTCTTTCTGCTTGGGAAGAATTGGGTATTAAAGACGGAAGGTAAGAACCTGTGGACCGAGCAAGAAACATACTTGCTCACTGCCCGCTTCAAATTAGAATTGGGTAAATTATTTTTTTAGGTACGAATGAAGACATTTTTTTTTAATCAATAGAAAAGCTAAAAAAAACAAAATTCCTCCTAAACCCGGAAAACCTAAGGGACCGATGACCCTCGGGGGAACAACTTTCATTGACGAAATCCTTAAGAAAACTAAATCTCAGCCATCAGTAGGACCTTGGAAATTTATTTCTAGACAACCTACTAGTTCCCTTCAGGCCACAGAATCACCATCTGTAGCCTTTGCTAAGGTACATAGTCAAACGGAAGGAATTGAGTGACATTCCCAAGAAATTGAGAATTGTCGCATAATTTCTCCACAAGAAGGGAACTCTAGTAATCTCTGCGAAGGAGAGGGGGAAAAAAAGGAAACATAAGAACCAAAATATCCTCTTGAAGTAGTCCAAACATTGAGCAACCCAGATAAGGGAAGTGTTGTCAACATCATTCAAAACAAAGGACCTGAATCTCCTCAGATAGTAGGCCAGTAGGGAACACTTATTATTCCGGATCAAGGGAGTGTTGTCAAGGTCATTCCTATTCCTTCTATTTAACGTAGGAATTCCCTCAAAATCCTAGAAGGATATTGGCACATATTTGATCAAATGGCCCAGAACCAAAACAAGCAAACACCTCAACAAACTTCCACACTGCAATATCCCATTGTGGACACTGCAGTTAATGCACCTATGAAGGCAATTCCTCTTGAACATATTCCTACATTCCATGGCATAACATCGGAATATCCAGATGAATTTATGTTTGAAATTGATGTATTATGTAGGGGGTATGACTATACCACTGATCCCCAAAAATTAAAATTATTTCCTTCCACATTAAAAGGAGTAGCCTTACAATGGTTTATGGGGTTAGGTGGAGGTGTTATAAATGATTGGGACCAGATGAAAGTTGCGTTTCTAAAGAAATATCAGGATTATTGTAGGTCCAGAGAATTAAAAGACGAAATATTTCAGATGACAACAAAACCTAATGAAACACTGGAGGAATATGTAGAACGCTTTCAATACAACCTCCAGAGATCACCTTATGCATCTTTACCCTTACCTAATAATGTGTTGAAAACTACATTACTTAAAGGGATGAAGGAACAATGGGTTGAAACATTAAATATTATGGGAAAAGGTGATATATATCTGGAAACTTTTGATAACATTATTGATTTGTGTATCAGGAGCTCCAGAGGCAGCACAAGGCTAAAATCAGCAGAACGTGACATGATCACAAGGGATAATAAGACCACCAGTGAAGGTGTAACCCGCACAGAGATTGGAAGTCTACTGGAAGATTTTAAAACTGCTATTCTAGGGACTATAACAATGCAGTTCGACATTATGCAAGCCAAACAAAAACAGGTACAATCAGACCAAAACTTGGAAATATTCTGTCCTAAGTGCAGGAAGAAACATAGCCATAAAGAGTGCCCGCTAGATATAATCAAAGTCTGTGCCATCTGCACAAAAGATCACTCCACAGAAGGTTTCCCCTCGCTCCCTAGATTGAAAGAAGTCTACAAAGAGGTGGAAGAGGAATCATAAATGGTATGCCTACTTAATCAGTGCCGACAATGGTAGCCACGGCAAACAGGTATGCCAATCAATCCATCCTCTTCTTTTCAGCCTCCTAAATATAATGCTCAGCAATATAACAGAATGTGGCAAAATCAGCCACCTTTCCCCAATTGGTCACAACATCCATTTCCTACATCACCATGGCCAAATCAAACAAACCAAACTAATTGGCCAAATTTTCGTTTCTACCCACCGTTTTGGCAAAACAATGCTTATCCAACACAATGGTCCCACTCCACTTCGCTGAGTTAAACCTGGCAGTCAAACTGGCAAAGACCTACAAATCAGACAGCTGGAACAATCCCTCTCTCTCAACCTACACTACCAGCCACCTATACATTGCCACAAAACCCCGAGACCAATTTAAGACCACAACTCCCAGCCCAACCCAACCTAAACCCAAACAATAGGCCAGTTTAGTCTCTCCAAATAATGGAACCACCAGAACTAGAAACTAAACTGAGGGAGAGTAATGACCTCAAATTGAGATCTGGGCACATAGTAGAAATAGAGGGAGAGAAAAATGTTCAAATTGAAGATCTGTTACCTCTAGAACAAAAATTGAAAAAATAGAATGTGGCTCAACAACAAACTCAACAACAAGCAACCACCTCTTCTCCACCATTCCCAAAATGATTAATCATACCTCGCCCAATAAAATATCCTGATTTTGATCTTCTGGGAGAATTAAAAATTTGCGTATAAAAATCCCTCTCCTCCAAGCTATACAAGACATTCCTTTTTATGCAAAGACCATCAAGCAATTTTGTATAAAGAAGCCAAAGAGGAGAACAACAACCAACCCAAATTTCCAAGTAGTCGGTACTCTATCTGACTTATTATCAAGAATGGAAACACCTATAAAATATGAAGACCCAGGAAACCCTATAGTTACGGTGCAAATCAATGGGAAATCATTTCCAATTGCCTTAGTTGATTGGAAGCTGTAATTAATATCCTAACAACCACCACTTGTCAAAAACATGGAATTACATCATTAGATCCAACAACAACCTTATTGGAATAGGCTAACCGATCGGTAGTCAAACTAGAAGGTACACTACAAGATGTAATGGTATATGTAGATTCCTGGGAGTACCCTGCTGACTTGCTGATTATCAACCCAAAGAACTGGCTAGATGGACACCCGCTGATCCTAGGTAGACATTGGTTGGCAATTTTCGATGCTTACATTGGTTTCCAACAAGGAAACATGACTATAACAAGGGGAAACTATGTCAAGAACTTAGCTTTATATCCCCCAACCCAACCAAGTCTATCAATAATCAAAAGAAGGAAACAACCTATACCATATCTCATGGAAAATATGAGATCACCATTAACCATAGAAGATGCCCTCGATTTTAAAGACCAAATGGAGGATGACATTATGAACAGTTTAATCAATAAGCCAAAAACCAGATCCCATTTGCAATGTCACATGATCAAGGCAGAATTTGATAATAAAGAAGAATAAAATGTTATGAAAGACATACATGATCAATCAATACCCACCACCTCTGTTTACAATAGAAAAATTGTGGAAATTGAACTGGGAAAAACTCTAAACATTAACAAAAACCTGACTGCTGAACAAGAAGAGAAGTTGATCCAATTACTACGAAAATATAAGGGAGCCTTTGCATGGTATTATCCAGACATGAAGGGAATTGACCCCCAGTTATGTACACACCACATCTACACAGAAAAATATGCTAGACCCATTTTCCAACCCCAACGAATATTAAACCCTCACCTTGAAGATATTCTGAAAGATGAATTACAAAAGTTGTTGGATGTTAATTTCATTTACCCAATATCTGATAGCAAGTGGGTCTCTCCATTAGTAGTGGTGCCAAAGAAGAATGGAAAGTGGAGAATATGCGTAGATTACCGAGAATTGAACAAAGCAACCCAGAAAGACCACTTTCCCATGCCCTCCATTGACCAGGTATTAGATACATTAGCAGGAAAGAAATTCTTTTCTTTCCTAGATGGATTCATTGGATACGATCAAATTCAGATTGCCCTTAAAGACCAAGACAAAACCACTTTTACCTGCCCTTGGGGGACATTTTCCTATAGATTTTTACCCTTTGGCCTATGCAATGCCCCTGCTACATTTCAGAGGGCCATTCTTAGCATATTTTCAGATTTAATAAACAAAGGGCTTGAAGTATACATGGATGACTTCACACCTTACGGAGATGATTTTGAGCTAGCATTAGAAAACTTAGAAAAGGTGTTGCAAAGATGTATTAACACCAGGCTTTGTTTAAGCCATGAAAAGTGTCACATGATGATGACCGAAGGACTCATCTTAGGTCATTATATTTCAGCAGCTGGAATTGAGGTAGATCCAGCTAAAATTTAGATAATTTTGTTAATACCTACTCGTACCACACAAATAGAGATACGTAGCTTTCTCATACTTTCTGGTTATTATAGAAGATTGATAGAACATCATTCTCGAATAGGTACACCATTATATGAACTAACAGGAAATGTTGATTTCATTTGGACAAATAAATGTGACCATGCTTTCGAAGATCTGAAAAAGCTTGTATCAACAGCCCGAGTGCTGAGGGGCCCAAATTGGGATTTTCCATTCCAAATTTCATCTGATGCCTCATACACAACCATTGGAGTAGTTCTTGGGTAGGAAGAGGATAAGAAACCATACGCAATCTGTTATATTAGCAAAAATCTATCTCCTGCTGAATTAAACTATATTATGACTGAGAAATAATTTCTAGCTATAATACATGTTGTAAATAAGTTTAGACATTATATAACAGGGTATCCTGTATTTTTATAAACATATCACTCTGCCATAATTTTTTTAGCAAATAAACCTATTAGAAATAGTAGAGCAACAAGATGGTTGATTTTTTTGTAGGAATTCGATATCACAATAAAGGATTCACCTGGAAAAGAGAACCCTATAGCTGATTTCCTGTCATGAATGCCAAAGCCAACAGATGCAGCAGCAGTCGAAGATCCCTCCCCAATGAGCATTTTTTTTCTGTTACAGCTAGAACCCCATGGTATGCTGATACAAAAACTTAATTAGAAATAGGTAAATTACCTAAACATCTAACGCCTGATGAATGAAAACAGATAATACAATGTAGTACTCGATTCTCTTGGATCAGGGGCTACCTGTTTCATACAGGGTCAGATATGAAAATTAGGAGATGTGTCCGAGAGGACAAAGTATTTGATATTCTGAAAGCATACCATGACAGGCCATGTGGCGGACATTTTGCAGATCGTAGAACGTCCCACAACATTTTAGAGACATGCTACTATTTGCCAACCATTTTTAAATACGCTAAAATTTTTGTACAAGCTTGTGATAGCTGCCAAAGGGAGGGTCACCCTGGACAGTTCGAAGAAATGCCTTTGAACCCACAATTAGTAATCGAACCATTTGAATGCTAGGCACTCGAATTTCTTGGTCCCATTAACCCACCATCGAATCAAAGAACATACATCCTAGTCGCAACAGAGTATGTTACTAAATGGGTTGAAGTAGAGGCACTTTCGAAAGCTACAGAAGACTCTGTATTACAATTCCTTTTATAGATATTTGTGTGATACGGCCTCCCAAGGGACATAATTACAGATGGAGGACTGTAGTTTGTAGGTAACAAACTCACTGAAACATTAGAAACTTACCACATTCAGCACAAAATCACAACTCCATACCACCCACAGCCAGACGGCCAGGTACAGAGCACGAATAAAGTGATTGAATCTATACTGACAAAAACAGTTGCCTCACACAGACGTGACTGGGCTTACAGATTTCCAGAAGCCTTGTGGGCATATCGAAGAACATGGAGAGGTACCACGGGGTATTCACCGTATCAATTGGTATTTGGTAAAGAGCCCATATTTCTGATAGAGTTTGAAATTCAAACATTAAGAACAACCCAGGAGATGGGCTTAGACTTAAATGAAGCCCAGGTCAGAAGATTACAGCAAATCAATGAGTTGGATGAAATTAGGATCTTTTCTCTTCAGCACACTGCATTAATTCAGCAACAGAGCGCAAAATGGCACGACACCCTCATCAAAGAGAAAATCTTACATGAAGGAGATTGGGCACTACTATATGACTCTAGGTTTCAGGATTTCCCAGGAAAACTCTAGACATGATGGCTTGGACCTTACGAGATAAAAAACGAGCATGATAATGACACCATCACATTAACCACCATTGATGGATCTAGACATTCCTTCAAAGTAAACGGTCATCGAATAAAACTTTACCATAAACCGCTTAATCAGGAATCCTTTTACAAACAATTATGGGAAGATTCTACCATGCAGATTCTTGTCGAGGAAGACAACTCCTCCTCAATACCCATTTACTGAATCATTTATTTATTTTGAAACCTGTACATAAAGATTTTCCTTTTATTTTGCTTGTTTTTTCTATATATTTTATTTCTTAAGTTGTTCATTTTTAAGGAACAGCAAAATTTTCTCTCAAGAAACGCATGTTAGGTGTCTTTGTTTGTTGTTCCTTTCCAAAAGGAACAATAGTTTTTGTTGTTCCTTTCAAAAGGAACAACAGTTTTGATTGCAATTTTTTGTTGTTCACAGTGTTTTTGTTGTTCCTTTCCAAAGGAACAATAGTTTCTGTCATATGTTTCTGTTGTTCCTTCCCAAAGGAACATCATTTCCGCTGATTGTTTTTGCTGTTTCGTTCGAAAGGAACAAAATTTTCACAAATTGTTTTTGTTGTTCCTTCTTAAAGGAACAACACTTCTTGAGTGCATTTTTATTGTTCTAGAACAACATTTTGAAGATTTTTCTGAATTCTTCATGACTCTTCTAAAGAAAAACATACAATTTATGCAAGGTTACACAAATTAAAGTTTACTGGAATCAACAAATCAAGAGGAACTGTCATTTTTTAAAAGAAATTGTTTTGTAGTGATAAGAAAAAGGAAAGGAAACAGCCATTTATATTACTTTGTTGTCTTTATTTTCACTAAAATTAATATGACTGGTTATCTTTATCATTTTGGTTCTTCCATAAATTTTCATAAATTTCTTTGATTTTTATTTATTGAGTAACAATAAGGGCATATTTTCTCTATTGAGATGTTCAGAATTCTTCCACCATTCCTACTCTTAAGGAGTGCTGAGCCATCCTCTATATATAAGTAGGAAAGTGCTATAGGAAAAAAAAGAAAAAAAAAGAAAAAAAAAGAAAAAAAAATATCTATATAATTACTAACAATTCTATGATATGGCAGATGGAGGATAGGGGGTCTCATCAAGAGCTAGCCTACCATGATCATAAGGAATCAGTGAAGTGGCATTCCCATTATGGATACCACACCAGGGACATGATCCAATGGATAAATAAAAATAAATAAATAAATAAATAATAAATAGTCCTTGGAATAGGAGGTCTCATCACAAGCCGACCTGTCCACTTTTCACTCTTTCTTGGTGAATGGCATTGTGAAACATCTGGTTCCCAAGCTAGCACAGTGACCTCCATCATGACATCACAATGGAACTTTCCTAGCCATAAATAAAGAATAATGGTTCAAAGGGTGAAAAAAAAACTTTGTCAAGGTTATAGACACCTGTGGGAAACAGAGCTCTGCTGATGGTATTGGAGTCACACTTTTCAAATAAATAGTAATAATAAACCCTTTTCCTATATCTCTATCTAATATGAAATGAAAGTATGTTCCTAAACCCTTGGTTTTGAACCTATTATGCATGAACTTTATCATAAATCGATCATATTAGTTTGAGTGGGTAATAACCACATAAGTACTTGTTTTCACATCAGCTGTCCCTTTCCCTTATCTTTGAATCATTACATAAATGTTTCTATATCTATTTACAATTTAATCATACGCATCGATTTCATTAATGCAATCATTTGATTTATCGTATCATAAGTATGTATGCTTTTTCCTGTTGTGCAGCTTCTGTGCAGTACTTTGCTCTCTTATTTGATGGTCGAGGATGACCTATCATCCTTCAGGGGGGGCGCAGATGCTTGCATGCAGGTCAAATCCATATATTTTATGCCTGCATGCAAATCAAATCCCTATATTCTCGGTAATAACAAAAACTTAACAGTATTATTTTGATATACTTTGCTGTGGTATTCCATTACATTACTGTGCATTTGTGAAGAATTAACAGTGTGGAGAGAACATGGGAGGATGACCAATTCGTAGTGAGCCATAGGTGCTAGCTATTTCTAATGTTGCATGAGAAATTCTGGAGAGAGTAGGGTAAATTACCTACCTCACAAGACTGCAACAACCTCATGAAACGATAGCCATTAAATTTTTACAAAATCTGCAGGAAGGTTACTACATGGCTAGAGGTAGGCGGATAGCAGTAACAGACTCAATGATTGTCGAGGTGTCAAGCCTGCCAGCGGAAGGAACCATATGGACCCATAAGAAATTGAGGCTTCAAGAAGCCACGAACATCTTTCAAAATGAAGGTCAGACCCTGGTCGTTAAAGGGAAAGGAGTTCAGCCGGTGTCATTGGGAGAACGATGGACAGAATTGGCAAAATTAGTACAGGGCTACATAACATGTGATGGGAGAAAAGATCTGGTAAGACCTCGCCACCTTAAGTTATTGTCAGTATTAAAGAAAAAATGTATTGTAAAGCTGCCTGCATTTTTAAATTTCTTATTGCATGATGTCGCCTGAAGTATAAGAAAGTATCGTCATATAGACATGGTGGTAAGCCACCATTTCTTAATTAGATTGATAGTGAGTTACAGTATTGCCCAGTGACGGACTAGTTGGGAAGAAATGATATTCTCAATTGACAGAGGAATAGCCCTGTCTACCCCAAAACCTAAAAGAATTAGTAGCACAGCAGCAGAACCATCAAAACGTAGACAATCCTCCAGGTTAAGGAGAACTAGGGGAATGATAGAAGGTTTTCAGGGTAGCATTAGACAACCCCTAGAATTTCCCACATCAGAAGATGAAAAACCCCCACAACTCGAAGAAGGAAGTCATCATACCGAGGAGGAAGAAGGAAATGACAAAGGAGAATGAAATGAGGATGAAGAAGAGAGTCACCACACTGGTGAAGAAGAAGAAAGTCACCACACCAATGGAGAAGAAGAAATTCGCGATACCGATGAAGAGGAAGGAAGTTATCACACCTTTGAAGATTAAGGAAGAAATGAAGATGAAGGAAAGGGAGAAAAACCTCCCAAAGCCACCATTACAAGTCCACCTCAAACCCCATTGGAGGAGGACCAATTGGCCCAAATTTTGGCCAACATGAGTGAATACATACAACCCCACAGCCAACTGAACTTCAGTATTGAGATAAACCAATTGCAAGAACAAGCTGCTACCGGTAAAGACATAGCTGAGGGAATACTCGATGAAATAGAAGAAGAAAATCCTCAGGGAACAACAAGACCAGATAGGGTTACTTCCCCTAATAAATATGGCCAAGAAGAGGTGAACACTAGAGAAGTGTTCCAAACTGAAAATTTTGAGGGAACAACAGAACCAATTAAGGTTAATACCCCTGAAGAACATCGCCAGGAGCATATGAACACTGAAAAAGTGTTATGAGCAGGACGAAAAAGAAAGTAACCAAACTTGAGAAGCTGCGGAGGGAACGATAGAAGCTTCAAAAGCTAGTGGAACAACTCAGACAGAGTATTAGGGTTCTCAGAATGAAGACAACCCCCAAATGAACCCCAAAAAAGAGAAACATAGTCACCAAAGGAACCCCGAAAAGGAGGAAGCTAGCCACCAAAGCAAAGCCCCAGGTTGCAGAGACTATGGACACCCAAGCTGAGCCCAATCAAGAAGACATGGAACAACAAGAAACTGTTGCAGACGCAGTTGTTCTAGATACAGTAGCCTGAACTGAAAATTCACAGGCTTGTAGTCAAACCATTTTTATTGACCCTACTATAGCATAACTCCAAAAGGAGCTTGCACGGGCTCGACAGGTAAGAGAAAAGCTGGAGGAAGAAACTATCCCCAAAAAGAAATATCAACAGCTACAGCAGCAACTAAAGGACATCAGTGCATTAGAGGTTGAAGCCTATGGTAAGTATTAGAAGGAAGAAGAGAAAGATGAATAGGTGAGGAATGAATTAAAAATGTCCCGGAATCAAATGGATACTCTCTGCCCCTTATACACAGATGTTCTAGCGTGTATATGCTTTGCCAAGAATTATGCTTTGTTTTTATTAGAGAGATATTTACAGTAAAAAATTAAAGAAGTTAGGGCAGGAAATTCTATAGAACTAAAAACTGTAGATGATTTTGTGAAATGTTGAAAACTCTAAGGAGTTAAGGTACAATGTCCCCTTTGTGAGTTCTATTTGCACAATCTTATATTGGAGGATGAAATTGAGATAAATCCCAGCCCTTTTGTGGGTGACATCTAATATCAAGAATTTATTTCATTTGCTGTCAACCAGTTGAAATGGCTCAAGGCCTATAATACTTTTCAAAGGCAAGAAAATGGGTTAGACCCGTGGGTTAGGAGTGAGCCAAAACACCCAATACAATTATGCACTACCCAGAAGAGTCTAATGACAAAGGAGGGTGTGATCCAAGCATCGGGGCCTGTCCATAAAGCAATTGTCTTGGATGGGGTAGAATATTTTCTCTCCATTAGGAACCAGGCCTATACAATAGCTAAAGTCCGATGGAAGATTTCCAATAGGAATATTGAAAACCGAGAGCCATTTAATTATAGAAATTTTGGATTAGCTACTGACCGCTTGGTTCTCTATAGCAACCCCATCCTAAGGGAAGGCCCATTCTGGCTAGGGTGTAGGTTTCGAAGTCCCATTGTATGGAATCCTGCAACACACTATAAAGCCATTTATGAGCTACATAAAGGATAGATAGGGCATATCTTCAAGCTTTAGCTGCAAATCATGGTTTTACACCTCTTAATGAAAAACATTCTCCAGCCTATCCTTTAACTGCTTTACATGTAAAATATTGTTTTCATGAGGACATGAAAAAGGGTAAGCAGGGGGGTATGTTGAACATTGAAAAAGGTATGAATTCACCATGCATTTTCTCATATTTTTCCTTTAAACATAACTCTTTTCATTATAGAAAGGTGATTTATTGTAGAATTATGATAGAATTGTAAAGACTTGTGTTTATTGTGAAAAGTAACTAAAAATTTCCTTTTATTGTAAAAACAAGAAACAAACGGAGTAAACAAATATGCGAGAGGCAAGGCTAAAGCAGGAGTAACTACTGTTCCTCCAGTAATAGACCATATCGAGTCAAAGAGAAGGAAATCAGAATGCATAGCTAAGAGAAGACATGGAACAACACGACTACAGCCGAAGAAGATCAAGCCCTAGCTAAAGAAAGAAAAGGAGAAAGGATAATTACTCTTCAATTAATACATTAAGTCCCCTGAAGAGTTTTCTCACTAAAATTAAAGTCCAAAACTAGAGCTTTATGATCATTCAAGACAACTTCATATAAGATCTGATAGAAACCCTCGAGAGTTATCCTCTAAACAAAAGAGGAGTTTTTCTTCCCAGAATACCTGGATAAGAGAGAGAGACAATGCTTCTGACCTGATATGTAATCAAAGGGTTGGAATGCCGCAGGATTTGGGAGGGGTTCTAGAATAATACCTACAAAATGAGTTCAACAAATTAGTTCCATAGAAAGCTAATGATAAACCTATTAGATAGAGTGAAAATCTTAAGGAAGCGAGAGAGGATATAAGCTTTCCTTACGAAGGTGCGCTCTGGGAATTGATAACAACAACTTAAGTCGAAGAGAACAATGAAATATAAGTCTCAATTTGACAAAGAAAATCTAGCAAAATGCAAAGTACCGAAAAAGAAATTATCGCCTGTTATGGCTGCATGCACTTTAACTCCATTGAGGTAGACTTGAATCTGAGACGAGCTCCCTCAAGGTGTAGATTTAATCCATGGAAATCCAAGCCCTCGCAACAGAAGATACTCATTAGAGTTATGCGAGCGGAGATAACAGATAGACACATATTGTTAAAAAACCCAGCGAAGCATTATACACAAATTGTATAATGCCATGGTGAGTTCGGAGGCGTTTACCAGGTGAGGCAGAACGACATGCAAACAATGTACATAGAACCTCGAAGTTGGAGAGAGGGAAGTTACCCATCTACGATGCCAAATGAAAGTGAGTTAGGGTTCGAGGGGGGTAGGGTAATACCCTAACCACCCTAGATCTCTTATCAACCGTTGGTATAGATGTATGCCATCGAAAGTGTTCAAGCATTGGAGGTGTCCCTCTTATAAATAGCAACAATAATCGATGCTACAGAGGATTCCCAATATATATAATTTAATCAAAACTTCATTTAAAGTGTGCCAAGTACATGTGCCTATAGAGTAACACATTATTATGTGTGTGTTGAGTGATATAAAATAATTTCGTTGTTATAAAAACCAATATGAACTGTAATAATGTTAAATCATTTCTAGGGCTAAGAGCATGCTTAATCCACATGGCTAGAGCTTGGGTAAAATGTATTCTAGTTGAATGAGGATTAAGTTAGGAATTGTATGACGAAAGTCATGTGAGAAATGATTAGTCAAAATCATGTTTTAGATATCATTACATATTATTACCTGAATAAAAAAATACCATGTCATATTGTCTTGAATATATGTATGGGTAAATGTGTTGTGAGGTAAGTAAATTTTCTTTTTATAAGAGTATTAATTTAAGATTATTGTTAGAAGGATTTTTTTTTATGAAAGGTAAATAATGTATGGATAGATGTGACAATATTTTTGCTATCCATAGTTGGAATTTTAAATTTGTTTTTGTGTGTGAAGTCCAAATTTGATGATGATTATGTGTTTTTTTTCTTTTTAAACCTTATACATATATGTTCGGTTGGGAAAAATATTGGGGGGGAGGGGGGGGGTGGGGGTTGTGAATCAGTATTCAGAGCTTACTCAAAACTTTTACTTTTTCCTTACTAAATTCCATACGCGGATTTAATGAACCCAACTCGCGTATACACGCGGATATCCTTAAGAAAACTTTCCTATTACCAAAGATTTTACTATGCATATAATTCTTTACTTAGGTGAAAATGTGAAGTTGGGTTACACTTTTTGGCCTTTTTTGAGAAAAAAATTTCATTTTCTTCGGTTCTTCAACTTTCTGCAAACTATAACAATTTTTTTGTTTAGAATTTCATTTTGAGATAAAAATAAAAGTTCTCAGAAATTTTGTTAGCTTTCTATTACTTATTTTTTGAATTTTTTTAATGCAGATTTGATATGTCAACTTAGCATTTCTTTAAGGGTGTGTTTCTTAACAATCAAAGGATTCATAAGAAGTTATGTTAATACCGAATGTTGTATTCTTTGAAAATTTGTGCTTTTGAGAAAACAAAATGTGTTACAACAATCTAGACAGAGACTACCTCGGTTTCATCATATTTACAAAGCTAATGGATGCATATCATAATTACTAGAATTTTTTGAATTGGTCCAATCTAAAAAAACTACATATTTTGGATATGTTTCGCGACACAACAAATTTATTAACATATAAGTTATAAACTAAAAATCTAAAAGCTACCCATTAGAGACGACGGACCAATGTAATACCCCATAATTTTCTCAATTTTTTTTTACAATGTATTTTTGGAGATACATAATTTTGATTCCACTGAATCACAATGACCCTCCGAAATTGTTTGCACCCATTTTATTAGAAAATTAATTAAAATTGGTAAATTTTTATGAAATTCCATAAAAGTTATATTTCCTGAAAGTAGATTCAATTCTAAAAATGCTTGTCTTAGTTCTGACAGTTAATTCAGAATGTTTCATTGAGTTTAATCAGTCCAAAGTTGCAGAAACGTTAAGCTACATAACTGGTGACGCGTTAGTTCGGCCGAACTTTGACTAAAAGTTTGGTCGAACTATTTTTTGCGTCAATGGCCCGTTAAGTCTAATGAATTAATAGTTTGGTCGAAGTCTTAATCAAAGTTCGACTGAAATTTTAATCAAAGTCCGGCCGAAATTTAATCTAATTTTCTGTCGGCCGGAAAATTTCGCAGAGCCCCTCCTAAAACACATTTCGCGGAAACGTAAATTGCCGCGAAATCATTCATAATTTTCGCACATTTCACACATTTGGTCTGATTTATAAAGGTCTTGGTTTGGGTTTAAAGACTTATCTTGGAGGTTTGGGTTTAAGGGCATTTCTTGGAGGCGACTAATTTTGCAAAGAATTTTTTTGGGTTTAAGGACTTTTCTTGGAGGACATTTCTTGGAGATGGTTTGATTTTTCTAAAAATTATTTTGGGTTTAAGGAATTTTGTTGGACGTACATTCAAAGGACATTTCTTAGAGGTATGTGATACATTTTTTTGGATGTTTTTTGTTCATTTTTTTTGAAATTATGGATTTGTGCTTAATATCGAATTCTTGGAGACAGTCTGATTTTGCAAAGAATTGTTTTGGATTTAAAGACTTTTCTTGGAGGACATTTCTTGGAGGCAGCCTGATTTTGCAAAGAATTGTTTTGGGTTTAAGGAATTTTCTTGGACGTACATTCAAAGGACATTTCTTAGAGGCATGTAATACATTTTTTTGGATGTTTTTTGTGCTTCATTTTTTTTGAAAGCATAGATTTGGGCTTAATTTCGAAAAGACATTTTCTGGAAGTATTTTTTGAAGTATTTTTTAAAGTGACATTTTTTTTTTTTTTTAAGTTGGAGGCATTTTTTGAAGTAACATTTTTTTAGAGTATGTGTTTTGAGTTGAAGTAAATATTTTGAGCTTTGTTTCATTTTTATAAGACATTTTTTTCTCGAATTTTTTAAAGTAAGTGTTTGGATTGGAGTATGTATTTTTTGCAAAAAATTTAAAATGATTTTTTTTAAAATTAAATCTTTCGTGATGGTTTTTCTAATTGAGTTATTGTCTAATTTTTTGAAGAAAATTTTTGGAACTTCATACTCTATTATCATGGGAATTCGAAGAACTTGTGCGAGAAAATATGATCGAAAAAGAGACCCTGAGGAACGTAGAGAAGAGACGAGACAATCTCGCAAAAGAAAGATAGAAGCCCTCTCAAATATTGAAGGGAAAAATCAACCTCAAGCAGAAATTGAAACAGATATGTAAATGTAAATATTATGATCTATTGATATATTTAAAAATTTCCTAGTGTAAAATGTGAAGCTTAATTTTTATTTGATGAAATAATTTGAAAAATATTTTGTTTAATGTAAATAGATAGAGATATTTCTCAAAAAATTAATGATGAGATTAAAAAAATTGAAAGAGAAAGTGAAAGAGATATTGAACCAATGATTGAAGATGGTGAAAATATTGAAAGAAATTCAAATGAAGAAATTGAATCACAAGGCATATACATACATACATATACATATACATGTACATATACATATACATATATATATATATATATTGAACACATGCACGTATTATTGAAATTATACATATATCTATTAATTTAGTTATTTATTGTTCATATGTAAACTTATTCTGTACTATTTTCTCGAATATGTATAGATGAAATCAGTGTCGATGATGAGATGTTAGAAAATGTTGACACTCACACATATGGAGATAAAAAACCTGACCATGTTATACGATTTCGTGTTAACTTCATTTTTGAAAAGTATTTCTTAAATGAGCGGGTGACAGTTCAAACTCAAATGTTGAAAGGTCTCCTATCATTAAGGAAATTAAAAGAAACTACGACACTACTGGGTATTCGAAAATCAACCAAAGATAAAAAAAAATGAAGGAAGGTGTGATACAAAATATAAGTAGTACTATAAATTCAATTAGGAGATCTAGAGAGAAAAAAATTTCAATTGTACGTAGAGGAATACATATGGCAATGGTTTCATCAAGTAATAAAGAGAATCATTTGGTAACATCTATGGCACAAGCATTAGGAACCTCACGAAAAAATTTGCACAAACATCGGAAATTTCGGCTGCAAGTATATGTAAATGATGAACTCGCTTGTTGGAGAGCTATTTGTATGAAACCATACAAATATAGATTTGGAGAAAATGTTAAAAAATAATATATAAATATTGGAAGAACAATTCATGTGCTTCGCCAACTGCAAGGCATGTGATGCGAATAATAATAGCACGAAATCAGTACGAAGAACATGAAAAATATTTCTTAGAAACCACTCATATAGAGTTATTCAACAAGTTCAAAGAAGAGAATCGTCAAATTCATGTTTCCATCGGTGCTTTTGTTCAACAAAAACCATGGTATGTAAAACCTATCACCGTATGACACACTTGTTGTTGTCGTTATCGTGTGGAATATGAGTTATATTATGACACATTCCTTGATTTTGGTAGAACATTATTGAAGGATTCAACTCCTCCTTCCACTATCCATGATTTCATATCTCAAATTTTATGTGAAAGAGAAAGCGATGAACTATTTTACAAAAAGAAATGTGTTGGTGGTAAAAGATGCAATGATTGTGGAAATTTGACTAAATTTCAAAACAAATATCGTACTGATATAAATGATCAATAATTTTCCAACATTAAAGTGAAATGGAAGAGATATGAATATATCGATACATCGATTCAAGGTGAAAATAGTGTTAAAATAATTGAATTACTAGAAGACAAAATTTCTGTGATAGACTTTTTGAGAAAGTTTGAGGTAGAAATTTACAAATACACCAAGCATTCCCAGAGAGCTCGATGGGAAGACTTGCAATTCAAAAAATCTCGTGAATTTTTTCAACCAGGGACCATTTTGTCAGTGATTGATTTTTGCAGAAAACTACACATTTGTTCCACAAAAAGAAATTCATAGTGAATACTATCATTCTGACCAAGTCTCCATGCTAGTCCATATTCTATATAGAAATTCTGAAAAAAATGTCGATCATATAGAAATCACGAGTGAAAATTGACATATGATTAAAGAATATCACTTTTATATCAGTGACAATTGTACACATGACACATATTTTGTACAACATTGTTCTGGAAAAATTTTTGATTCCTTGAAAAATCGTGGTATAACATTCAATGAACATTGGATATGGTCAGACGGATGCACAGGTCAATTCAAATCTGCACAATCATTCTTTTGGTTGTGTTTTCTTCATAAGAAAACCTGCATTAAACATTGTTGGAATTTCTTTGAGACTGGCCATGGAAAAGGAGAACATGACGGTGCAGTAGCATGCATAAAACGAGCACTTTGAATATATCAAATGAACCCCTCTGCAATCCAACTTGTGAACGCTAAAGAAGTTGTTCAATGGTGCATCGCTGCACTAAGCCACGAGACTAACCCATCAAGGGAAGTGCGAAGGTACATTCAATTTAACTTTTATTGGAAATATAATTTTAAACATTGTACATTTATCGTGTAATGATTATCTTTGATTGTATTTTAATATCATATTTACAAATTCTTCTTTTAATTTTCCATATAAATGTTTTTCTGGCATATTGGGATCGAAGACGTAGATAGATCAATTGGAAATGGCATTGAAACAATAAAAGGGACTCAAAAATTTCATTCAATTAAAACAAAGTCATCCAGAAATGTGTTTGCATTGGATAAAAGAAAATATTCTTGTTTTTTTGATGTTTGCATAGATAACACAAAATCCAATGACGTTTGTGAAAACAAAATGTGTGTAAAAGATTGGAAACATACAAAGCTAGATACAAAGGGGAAAATATCTGTTGCAATGTTTGAAGAAATGCAATCAGAGGAAACTACAATATCATCCGATAGTGATCGAGTTTTTGATCTTGTTAGAGAAGGTAACATTTGAATTTCTTTCTAATGATTTAAAGATCTAGAAATAAATTTAATTATGTATAATTTCGTTAATTTTTTTTTATTGTGTAGGAGTTGTTTTTCCTGTAATTGCACCTATTGACAATGATGAAAATGTTAAGTATTATTTGACGCGTCACACTGAACGAAAAATGAAATTATTACAAAACTATAATGATCATGGATTTCAATATGACAGAGGATCTATTATACTGAAAGGTTATTTTTTCAGACAAACTAATCAAAGTGGGGACTTTTTTTACTTTGAAGACTATGAAACTGATTCCATAAGTTGTCAATATAGTCACTTGTTGTGTGCAAAACACATAAATTTGATAGAGGTTCAATCAAAGAAAAAAACGAAAATTAAGAAACGGAAAATGTCAAAATCCGATCATGAACGGATTATTGAAGATGGCATTCCATTGGAATTTTTTTGATTGAATTGCCCAACAATTTTTTCTCTTTGGATTAAATATGTTTTATAAATTCCAGTACTCAACTAAAAATTGAGTTGCTTATGTTATTTGTGCAAGTGTTTGCACATGTACAAATTGTTTTGGTACATGCACGTGCTCTAGTATCAACTGAAAGTAGCTTTTCTATACATGTGCATTGATGAAAAATGTTACATGTATTGGATATATATATATATATATGTTCTAGAATGAAATTAATTGTTCAAGTAGTTTTACTACATGTGCATTGATGAAAAACTAGTTGGATTTTCTGGTAAAAAGTATCCACAATGTAAATAAATCATCCGCAGTATAGTTTTGTACAAAGATTCCTTTCAGACAAGAGACTCGGAGCACTTCTCCGACTTTTGGTGGGATTTGACCCACATCTCTATTCCTGATTGAAAATCTAGTACAAAATTTGTTTGTCCAATGGTCGGATATGTTCAATGTGCATTGATGAAAAATGTTACTTACATATTGGATATATATGTTCTAGAATGAAATTAATTGTTCAAGTAGTTTTACTATGTGAATTGATGAAAAATGATTTAAATTTACTCAATATATATGTTCTACAATGCAATTTTAACTGAAAGTAGTTTTTCTATGTGCATTGATGAAAAATGTTGCACGTATTGGATATATACACGAACTGAATGTGCCCAATTTTTCTTGTCAGATTTTTTGGTAAAAAATATCCATGCAATGTAAATAAATCATCCATAATATAGTTTTGTACGAATATTTCTTTCAGACAAGAGACTCAGAGCACTTCTCCAACTGTTGGTGGGATTTGACCCACATCTCTATTCTTGATTGAAAATCTAGTACAAAATTTGTCTGTCCAATGGTCGGATATGTTCTATGTTCTAGAATGAAATTAACTGAATGTCGTCAATTTACCAAATTATAAATCAACAGGGCTACCTATTTGAGTGCATTAATGACATAGACCCAAATTCAACAGACATATATATGTACTTCTTATATTTCCAATCAAAATTAAAGGGATAATTTACATATATCTACTTCTTTAAACTCTTTTTCCAATTACAACTCAATTGATACGTGGTTAGTTTCATTGAAAAGCTATGTTATTCCTATTGGAAATTTTTTCACTCAAACAAGAGTATGTAGAGATCAAAAGCAATCTTAAGATGCCAAATGTACTTCAACCATCCAAAACATGAGTTTTAAAAACCTTTTGATTAAATCAAAATAATACAAGTCACATAGGATTCTTCTATCTAAGCCAAATGTAGATTGAAACCATCGAAAAAATAGATCAAAATATTTAAAATTATATCAAAACATTTAACATTTAACATTAAATCAAAATTAAAAGGATTTAGATATAACTACTTCTTTACTATTTTTGATTAAATCAAAACAATACTTCACATGGGAGTCTTCCATCTAGGCCAAATGTAGATTGAAACCATCCAAAGCTTAAATCAAAACATTTAACATTATATCTTGAAACATTTAAAATTTAACATTAAATTAAAATTAAAGGGATTTACATATAACTACTTTAATCTTTTTGAATATATCAAAACAATACTTCAAATAGGAGTATCTTCCATCTAGGCCAAATGTAGATTGAAACCATCCAAAACTTAGATCAAAACATTTAACATTATATCAAAACATTTCATATTTAACATTAAATCAAAATTAAATGATTTAAATATATATAACTTTAATGAACATAATGTACATAGCAGGACTTGTCTCCTGGGTTGCCTAACTAGCCAACACCAGAGGGGGTCTGAATCAAAAAAACAGAAAAGGGGTTGTCCATAACCGGGAAAAAGCTAAAGAGGACCTGACATCAGGCTGGCTATCGATGTGTGTAGGAGGATTCTCCTCCATAATTGGACAACCTTAGTCCTCCGGATCATCATCTACTCCCTTGGAGTGCTGGGAGTAGTTGTCACTGCTTGCGCCATTGCTGTTGGAGCTCATGGAGCCGGATTTGACTGGAAGAGTTGCCGACTTCCTGGTTTCCTAGGGCTGATGGGTTGGGATGGTGGAATTTCTCCACCACTTCCTGGAACTAGAAGCACCTTCGTCTTGCGGCTCCTCCTGAAAAGATATGGAAATGGTCACTGTAATTCGCGGTCTGACCATAGCGCTGGTGAAGGGAAACTGTGCTTCATTGCTTGATGGAGGAGGGTGGCTACCTGTGTCATGGATGGAAAGAGGAGAGTGAGAGCCAGCACTCCTACCCCCTCCATCCCTACCCCCACCTCCCCTTCTGCAACGCATCCATTGTCTATGCATGGGGTCTTCCATAGGCCAAATGTAGATTGAAACCATCAAAAACATAGATCAAAACATTTAACATTATATCAAAACATTTAAAACATTTAACATTGAATCAAAATTAAATGGATTTACATTTAACACATTTAACATTAAATCAAAATTAAAGGGATTTACATTAAATGTAGATTAAAATGGTATCCAAAACTTAGTTTTAAAATTTTTTTAATTATATCAAAACATTACTTCACAAGATTAATGTACTTCGACCATCTAAAACTTGGGTTTTAAAAACTTTTTGATTATATCACAACATTACTTGACATGGCATCCAATTGTAGTTCAACTATCCAATAAAAACATTTAATATTATATCACATGTGCCAAATGTAGATTGAAACCATCCAAAACTTAAGTTTTAAAAACTTTTTCATTATATATCGTGCAACATTACTTCACATGCCATGCCAATTATAGTTCAACTATCCAAAAGAAACATTTAAAACATTATACCACATGTGCCAAATGTAGATTGAAACCATACAAAACTGAAGTTTTAAAAACTTTTTGATTATATATCATGCAACATTAAAACATTAAACATTTGAAACATTAAATATCACATGCAAAATGTAGATTGAAACCCTCCAAAACTTGAGTTTTAAAAACTTTTTGATTATATCATACATAACATTACTTCACATGCCATGCCAATTATAGTTCAACTATCCAATAAAAACATTTAACATTATATCACATGCCAAATGTAGATTAAAACCATCCAAACATTAACTTTTAATTTAACAAAAAATTATAAATCACAACATTACTTCACATGCCAAATGTACTTCAAGCATCCAAAACTTGAATTTTAAAAACAAAACAAATTATAACACATCATTACATAACATGCCAAATGTAGTTCAGAAGCAAAACAAAACTTAAATTTTAAAAACAAAACAAATTATAACTCGTCATTACATAACATGCCAAATGTAGTTCAGAAGAAAAACATTAATTTATAGATGACAACATTACTAGTAGTTCAATTATCCAAAACTTAAAAGTTTTAAAAACCAAACAAATTATATAACAACATTACTTCACATTCACATGCCAAAAGTACTAAAACCATCCAAAAGTTAAATTTTTGGAACAAAACAAATTATATTAACATTGTAATAAAATATGTCCAAAAATTGTAGATCTCACAAGTATTAAACTGTATCAAGTTATATATATATGACAATGCATCTAGATAATATATAAAAAAGAAAATTTAAGACTATCTAAATCTTGAAATCAAATCTACAAATCATGTCCATCAAATAGAGATGGATCTAGCATATTTCTTATCAGGGTCTCAATCCGCGCACTATCATGTGAAGCATGGGAAACCTACATACACAATGCACATGTACTTGAATATTAAAATTTGATGTTTTAAAAATGAGTGAGAATATATATAGAACTTCATGTAAAAAAAAAAAAATCATGCAATACCTCATGAGGTTCCCTCTCCATTTGATAACCTGCAACAAGTTCCACCCCCATGGGAACATCTGCAACGGTAAACTGTACAATATACATGTACAGTTAAATATATATATTAAAAAATTTCAAATGAAAATGCACGTGTACATATATAAAATTATTTTCAATAATATTAAAAAAAAAGTTAGACAACTTGTTCAAATGGTTGAAATGGTGTGGATGTTCCTATCTCCGTCGCTAGAGTCCGTGGATTAAAGAAATCTTCTATAGGAGCCTAAATTCAAAAAATTTAAAATAACTCAAGATATATATATATCTCAATTTTTAATGGAACTTTTTGAGGTGGAATATATATATATATATATATATATATATATATATATAACTTAAACATAAATTTTAAAAGTGAAAAATTGTCCATACTTGTGGCTCATCTCCTAAGGAAGTAGAAGGTACATCTCCCAAGGAAGAAGAAGGTACCGCCATCCCAAAAACATCGGACAGAATCAGAATCTGTTAAAAAAGACATGTACATGTGTGAAAAATTATTTATTTTAAAATATCACTTAAAAAACACTAACATTTGCCAACATATCTTGATGATGAGACCCATCTGCATTCTTTGAACCAGAGGTCCCGAACGTGATATTAACATTTTCATCATTCATCATGTGTGACAACTGCAAATGGTGTTTTAACATATAATGATACATTTTTGTTAGATTAATGTACATACAAATAAATGTATACATGTACATACACATGTATTTATTACAAATTGTACACATGTATACATGTTAAAATAATTTCAAACCCTAAGGTCATTAACACATACCGTTCCCGTGCCCTCTTCCTCATGAAGAATTAGGTCTTGAAAACCATTGTGACAATTTTTTGCATATATTCGGAGATCTTCAACATTCATGTTGTCAATCTCTTCATCTGTACAATACACAAAATTGGCACGTGCATTTTCACGTGCTCTTTGTCGATTTAGACAAACATCGACTCCACCCAATTTGCTGTAAACATTGTCGATCATGACATCCCTTGCTTTTCGACTTATTTGAGAAGTCGCATCCATCTATGACTGCAGATTTTCAACCCGAAAAGGTCGACTCACCAATGGCGGCTCAGGGCGAGGCAACTCCACATCTCGCTTAGCACCCTTACAGTCATACAATCGACCTTTCCCTGGACCAAAAAATTATGACGGAAGGTCATTGTAGTTGGGTTTCATATCCAAAAAAAATTCTCCGTAAAACAATTGTGCAAAATAAACAGGAACCTCGTCGTTCCATGGGAGCCTTCCATGGGCCGCAAGGTGTCTATCATACAAATAGTGAGCTATATTTGGGTGCTTGAAATATTTCACCTTTAGCATTTTTCTTTTTGGCCCTTCCTTGAAATTAAACATTGGCTTCGCCATATATTTTGTAACTCTTCATTTTACATCCTCCCATTTATCTGGACCCATTACTGTTTCCTTTCTCTTTCTCATCACTTCTACAAATGTATCAGTTGTTGGCCCAAGAGTTTTGTACACATTTACAAGTTCGCCAAATGACTGTGTAACTATTTCGAGGCTTTGTCGACTCTCAGCAGGTAGAGTCAAAGCCACGAGATCTCTCTGCAATTTTGCATGAAGTTTTTCACACCTTTGTAAGGTGCATTGCGCTATGTTTGTTTCCCATGGTATATCAGAAATGTCGGCTGGATAAGTTGTGCTGGATAGATAACGTTCTTCTTGAATGTATCGTTCTGCCCTGCGTCTATTTTGACCAATATTTGGAACATTTTCAGCCTCTGCATCAATATATATATAATTTTGTATATTAGAAAAAACACATGTAAAAAAATTTGTACAAATTCAATGAAAAAAATATTGAAATTGATGGCAATCTTGACATGGTTGGTTAGCATCTTCTCCACCCTGAAACCGTTGAGACCGAGAATGACCCTGCTGAGAACCAACACCACCAGACCTTGATTGGCCTCTGGGGGAATAAATATCACCACCTTCACACAGCCAGATACCACTCATTGATGGCCCTCTAAAGGGATTTGAACCACCGCCAACCTCTTGAGACGAGAGAGAAGCTTGATAAACAAATATGAATTTATAATCAATTGAAAAATGCATTCATGTGTACATATAAATACATGTATATATTCATTGATTAAATTGTGTTAACCATACCACGACTGGGTGAACCATGGGCACGCTCCATGGATGGAGTAGAGACCCTTCTCTTCTTAGCTCCTAAAAAATAAAAAATGAAATTTGTTAACAACTAATTTAACTCACAAAGTTAATAAAAATCAATTCCATATATACACACATTTATGGAGATTTAAGATAATATTTAAATACCGTGAACATCCCCCTGTTGAGAATTGAAAAAGGTATGAATTCACCATGCATTTTATCATCTTTTTCCTTTAAACATAACTCTTTCTATTCTAGAAAGGTGATTTATTGTAGAATTATGATAGAATTGCGAAGACTTGTGTTTATTGTGAAAAGTAATTACAAATTTCCTTTTATTGTAAAAACAAGAAACAAACGGAGTAAACAACTATTCGAGAGGCAAGGCTAAAGCAGGAGTAACTGTTGTTCCTCCAGTAATAGACCATATACAGTCAAAGAGAAGGAAATTAGAATGCATAGCTAAGAGAAGACAGGGAACAACATGACTACAGTTGAAGAAGATCAAGCGCTAGCTAAAGAAAGAAAAGGAGTGAATCCCTTGGGATCTTTCAATCCTAAGGGATCACTGTTCAGTATTATCTTGTTCCTTGTCTTATCCGTCGAAATTGTTATAAAAGGAAATGCCTTTAGAGATCAAAAGGAGTCGAATTATTGATTAAACATTTCTCTTGTAACCCTGCATTTTCTTATTGACTCTCGTGCTCAGAGAATGACCGTTGTAAACACTATTTATGTTCGATTAACATAAGAATGTGTTTCCGCCCCATTTCTTAGCTCTGCAGTAGCCCAGCAGTGTTTCATTGGTGGCTAAGGGCCAGGACCTAGTGGATCGATTTGTTGTTTGTATCTCTATCTTTCAATTATCGTTGTGTGATAGTTTGTGGTTGTTTTCATTACATTTGCAAGTTAATTGGTTTGTTGTTGAATTACTGATTGATTTCGTTATGTTAATGAATTGCATTGCTGTTCTGTTTTGACAAGGAACTTAATTCCTGTATTATTTATCTTGTTATACATTAGAGAGCTTTGTTATTCAGTAGTAGATTTTCTGTTCCAATTGATTGTTGTTTTGTTGGATTGTTATTCATTTCGGATTGCTACCTAACAATGTTTGTTGTCGACAGGGTTTGGTGTTTAATAGAATTTTCTATTTGATTCCATTAAGTTAAGATTTGATGTTGAAATTCATTAGTTAGTATTTGCTGTTTGATTCTTCTAAGTTACAGTTTTCTACTCATTTACATTGCTGTTCAATTCCAGTGCGTTGTTCATTTCCAATTCATTATTTTATAGAATTCAAAGAGTTTGATTTTAAAGAGCTTTCCTAGTTTATTTTCAATAGCATCTTTAGTTCAATTTCTATTTCACTTTAACTACTTTAAAGCAGGACTGTCAACTATAGAGAATATTGGTTATTGCTTCCACGTTCCCAGATTGATTGTCTTGTTCCAATTTGATTTCAATTGCATCAATTTCTAGAGGAATGATTTATTGCTACTGTATCCTTGATTGATGTTTGCTGAGTGAATAGTTGGATTTCAAAGCATTTGAGTTCATGTTATTGTAATTATATTTCTTTTCCAAGCATCCATTTACACTTGTATTTAGAACACAATACTAAATCTTACAAAGCATTACTCTTAGCTTGAATTGCAGCCTCAGACAGAGTACACTCTTGAAACAAAAATTCGTTCCTGGATTGATGATTAATGTAGGATAAATAGGTGTTAAAAATATAGCTTTTATACCTCAACATTTTGGCGCCGTTGCAGAGGAGAGTGTATGCCATTTAGGAGTGATGCACATTCGACTTTTTTTTCTGCTTGGGAAGAATTGGGTATTAAAGACGGAAGGTAAGAACCTGTGGACCGAGTAAGAAACATACTTGCTCACTACCTGATTCACATTAGAATTGGGTAAATTATTTTTTTAGGTAGGAATGAAGAATTTTTTTTTGAATCAATAGAAAAGCTAAAAAAAACAAAATTCCTCCTAAACCCGGAAAACCTAAGGGACCGATGACCCTCGGGGGAACAACTTTCATTGACGAAATCCTTAAGAAAACTGAATCTCAGCCATCAGTAGGACCTAGGAAAGTTATTTCTAGACAACCTACTAGTTCCCTTCAGGACACAGAATCACCATCTGTAGCCTTTACTAAGGTACATAGTCAAACGGAAGAAATTGAGTGAGATTCCCAAGAAATTGAGAATTCTCACATAATTTCTCCACAAGAAGGGAACTCTAGTAATCTCTGTGAAGGAGAAGGGGAAACAGAGGAAACAGAAAAACCAAAATATCGTCTTGAAGTAGTCCAAACAGTGAGCAACCCAGATAAGGGAAGTGTTGTCAACATCATTCAAAACAAAGGACCTGAATCTCCTCAGATAGTAGGCCAGTAGGGAACACTTATTATTCTGGATCAAGGGAGTGCTGTCAAGGTCATTCCTATTCCTTCTATTCAACGTAGGAATTCCCTTGAAATCATAGAAGGATATTGGCACATATTTGACCAAATGGCCCAGAACCAAAACCAACAAACACCTCAACAAACTTCCACACAACAATATCCCATTGTGGACACTGCAGTTAATGCACCTATGAAGGCCATTCCTCTTGAACATATTCCTACATTCCATGGCTTAACATCGGAATATCCAGATGAATTTATGTTTGAACTCGATGTATTATGTAGGGGGTATGACTATACCACTGATCCCCAAAAATTAAAATTATTTCCTTCCACATTAAAAGGAGTAGCCTTACGATGGTTTATGGGGTTAGGTGGAGGTGTTATAAATGATTAGGACCAGATGAAAGCTGCTTTTCTAAAGAAATATCAAGATTATTGTTGGTCCAGGGAATTAAAAGACGAAATATTTCAGATGACAGCAAAACCTAATGAAACATTGGAGGAATATGTAGAATGCTTTCAATACAACCTCCAGAGATCACCTTATGCATCTTTACCCTTACCTGATAATGTGTTGAAAACTACATTACTTAAAGGGATGAAGGAACAATGGGTTGAAACATTAAATATTATGGGAAAAGGTGATATATATCTGGAAACTTTAACATTATTGATTTGTGTATCAGAGGCAGCACAAGGCTAAAATCAGCAGAACGTGACATGATCACAAGGGATAATAAGACCTCCAGTGAAGGTGTAACCCGCACAGAGATTGGCAGTCTACTGGAAGATTTTAAAACTGATATTCTAGGGACTATAACAATGCAGTTTGACATTATGCAAGCCAAACGAAAACAAGTAGAAGAAAAACAAAACTTGGAAATATTCTGTCCTAAGTGCAGGAAGAAACACAGCCATAAAGAGTGTCCGCTGGATATAATCAAAGTCTGTGCCATCTGCACAAAATATCACTCCATAGAAGGTTTCCTCTCGGTCCCTAGATTTAAAGAAGTCTACAAAGAGGTGGAAGAAGAATCATAAATGGTATGCCTACTTAATCAGCGCTGACAATGGTATCCACGGCAAACAGGTATGCCAATCGATCCATCCTCTCCTTTTCAGCCTACTAAATATAATGCTCAGCAATATAACGGAATGTGGCAAAATCAGCCACCTTTCCCCAATTGGTCACAACAGCCATTTCCTACATCACCATGGCCAAATCAAACAAACCAAACTAATTGGCCAAATTTTCGTTTCTGCCCACCGTTTTGGCAAAACAATGCTTATCCAACACAATGGTCCCACTCAACTTCACATAATTAAACCTGGCAGTCAAACTGGCAAAGACCTACAAATCAGCCAGCTGGAACAATCCCTCTCTCTCAACCTACACTACCAGCCACCTATACATTGTCACAAAACCCCGAGACCAATTTAAGACCACAACTCCCAGCCCAACCCAACCCAAACAAAAACAATAGGCCAGTTCAGTCTCTCCAAATAATGGAACCACCAGAACTAGAAACTAAACTGAGGGAGAGTAATGACCTCAAATTGAGATCTGGGCACATAGTAGAAATAGAGGGAGACAAAAATGTTCAAATTGAAGATCTGTTACCTTCAGAACACAAATTGAAAAAACAGAATGTGGCTCAACAAAAAACTCAAAAACAAGCAACCACCTCTTCTCCACCATTCCCAAAATGATTAATCATACCTCGCCCAATAGAATATCCTGATTTTGATCTTCTGGGAGAATTAAAAATTTGCGTATAAAAATTCCTCTCCTCAAAGCTATCCAAGACATTCCTTTTTATGCAAAGACCATCAAGCAATTTTGTATAAAGAAGCCAAAGAGGACAACAACAACCAACCCAAATTTCCAAGTAGTCGGTACTCTATCTGACTTATTATCAAGAATGGAAACACCTATAAAATATGAAGACCCAGGAAACCCTATAGTGACGGTGCAAATCAATGGGCAATCATTTCCAATTGCCTTAGTTGATTTGGAAGCTGTAATTAATATCCTAACAACCACCACTTGTCAAAAACATGGAATTACATCATTAGATCCAACAACAACCTTATTGGAATAGGCTAACCGATCGGTAGTCAAACTAGAAGGTACACTACAAGATGTAATGGTATATGTAGATTCCTGGGAGTACCCTGCTGACTTGCTGATTATCAACCCAAAGAACTGGCTAGATGGACACCCGCTGATCCTAGGTAGACATTGGTGGGCAATTTTTGATGCTTACATTGGTTGCCAACAAGGAAACATGACTATTACAAGGGGAAACTATGTCAAGAACTTAGCTTTATATCCCCCAACCCAACCAAGTCTATCAATAATCAAAAGAAGGAAACAACCTATATCATATCTTCAACGAATATTAAACCCCAACGAATATTAAACCCTCACCTTGAAGATATCCCCAACGAATATTAAACCCTCACCTTGAAGATATTCTGAAAGATGAATTACAAAAGTTGTTGGATGTTAATTTCATTTACCCAATATCTGATAGCAAGTGGGTCTCTCCATTAGTAGTGGTGCCAAAGAAGAATGGAAAGTGGAGAATATGTGTAGATTACCGAGAATTGAACAAAGCAACCCAGAAAGACCACTTTCCCATGCCCTCCATTGACCAGGTATTAGATACATTAGCAGGAAATAAATTCTTTTCTTTCCTAGATGGATTCAGTAGATACAATCAAATTCAGATTGCCCCTAAAGACCAAGACAAAACCACTTTTACCTGCCCTTGGGGGACATTTTCCTATAGAGTTTTACCCTTTGGCCTATGCAATGCCCCTGCTACATTTCAGAGGGCCATTCTCAGCATCTTTTCAGATTTAATAAATGAAGTGCTTGAAGTATACATGGATGACTTCACACCTTACGGAGATGATTTTGAGCTAGCATTAGAAAACTTAGAAAAGGTGTTGCGAAGATGTATTAACACTAGGCTTTGTTTAAGCCATGAAAAGTTTCACATGATGATGACCGAAGGACTCATCTTAGGTCATTATATTTCAGCAGCTGGAATTCAGGTAGATCCAGCTAAAATTTAGATAATTTTGTTAATACCTACTCCTACAACACAAATATAGATACGTAGCTTTATCGAACTTTCTAGTTATTATAGAAGATTGATATAACATCATTCTCGAATAGCTACACCATTATATGAACCAACAAGAAATGTTGATCTCATTTGGACAAATAAATGTGACCATGCTTTCGAGGATCTGAAAAAGCTTGTATCAACAGCCCCAGTGCTGAGGGGCCCAAATTGGGATTTGCCATTCCAAATTTCATCTGATGCCTCAGACACAACCATTGGAGTAGTGCTTGGGTAGGAAGAGGATAAGAAACCATACGCAATCTGTTATATTAGCAAAAATCTATCTCCTGCTGAATTAAACTATATTATGACTGAGAAAGAATTTCTAGCTATAATACATGTTGTAAATAAGTTTAGACATTATATAACTGGGTATCCTTTAGTTTTATAAACAGATCACTCTGCCATAATTTTTTTAGCAAATAAACCTTTTACAAACAGTAGAGAAACAAGATGGTTGATTTTTTTGTAGGAATTCGATATCAAAATAAAGGATTGACCTGGAAAAGAGAACCCTATAGCTGATTTCCTGTCATGAATTCCAAAGCCAACAGATGCAGCAGCAGTCGAAGATCCCTCCCCAATGAGCATTTTTTTTTTGTTACAGCTAGAACCCCATGGTATGTTGATACAACAAATTAATTAGAAATAGGTAAATTACCTAAAAATATAACGCCTAATGAACGAAAATAGATAATACAGTGTAGTACTCGATTCTCTTGGATCGGGGGCTACCTGTTTCATACAGGGTCAGATATGAAAATTAGGAGATGTGTCCGAGAGGACAAAGTATTTGATATTCTGAAAGCATACCATGACAGGCCATGTGGCAGAAATTTTGCAGATCGTAGAACTTCCCACAACGTTTTAGAGACAGGCTACTATTTGCCAACCATTTTTAAATATGCTAAAAAAAATTTACAAGCTTGTGATAGCTGCCAAAGGGAGGGTCACCCTGGACAGTTCGACGAAATGCCTTTGAACCCACAATTAGTAATCGAACCATTTGAATGCTAGGCACTCGAATTTCTTGGTCCCATTAACCCACCATCGAATCAAAGAACATACATCCTAGTCGCAACAGAGTATGTTACTAAATGCGTCGAAGCATACGCACTTTCGAAAGCTACAGAAGACTCTGTAATACAATTCCTTTTATATATATTTGTGTGATACGACCTCCCAAGGGACATAATTACAGATGGAGGACTGTAGTTTGTAGGTAACAAACTCACTGAAACATTAGTAACTTACCACATTCAGCACAAAATCACAACTCCATACCACCCACAGCCAGACGGCCAGGTATAGAGCACGAATAAAGTGATCGAATCTATACTAACAAAAAAATTTGCCTCACATAGACGTGACTGGGCTTAAATATTTCCAGAAGCCTTGTGGGCATATCGAACAACATGGAGAGGTACCACGGGGTATTCACCGTATCAATTGGTATTTCGTAAAGAGCCCATATTTCTGATAGAGTTTGAAATGCAAACATTAAGAACAACCCAAGAGATGGGCTTAGACTTAAATGAAGCCCAAGTCAGAAGATTACAGCAAATCAGTGAGTTGGATGAAATTACGATCTTTTCTCTTCAGCACACTGCATTAATTCAGCAACAGAGCGCAAAATGGCACGACACCCTCATCAAAGAGAAAATCTTCCATGAAGGAGATTGGGCACTACTATATGACTCCAGGTTTCAGGATTTCCCAGGAAAAATCTAGACATGATGGCTTGGACCTTACAAGATACAAAAGGAGCATGATAATGGCACCATCACATTAACCACCATTGATGGATCTAGACATTCCTTCAAAGTAAATGGTCATCGAATAAAACTTTACCATAAACCGCTTAATCAGGAATCCTTTTACCAACAATTATGGGAAGATTCTACTATGCAGATTCTTGTTGAGGAAGACAACTCCTCCTCAGCACCCATTTACTGAATCATTTCTTTATTTTGAAACTTGTACATAAAGCTTTTCCTTTTATTTTTCTTGTTTTTTCTATATATTTTATTTCTTAAGCTGTTCATTTTTAAGGAACAGCAACAGTTTCTCTCAAGAAACACACGTTGAGTGTCTTTGTTTGCTGTTCCTTTCCAAAAGGAACAGCAGTTTTTGTTGTTCCTTTCAAAAGGAACAACAGTTTTGATTGCAAATTTTTGTTGTTCGCAGTGTTTTTGTTGTTCCTTTCCAAAGGAACAGTAGTTTCTGTCATATGTTTCTG
Source organism: Pinus albicaulis (assembly GCA_034641835.2). NCBI lineage: Eukaryota > Viridiplantae > Streptophyta > Pinopsida > Pinales > Pinaceae > Pinus > Pinus albicaulis. The sequence goes on along the minus strand of CM076577.1, from coordinate 331,090,869 downwards.
TTGTTCCTTCCCAAAGGAACATCATTTCCGCTGATTTTTTTTGCTGTTTCGTTCGAAAGGAACAAAATTTTCACAAATTGTTTTTGTTGTTCCTTCTTAAAGGAACAACACTTCTTGAGTGCATTTTTCTTATTCTAGAACAAAATTTTGAATATTTTTCTGAATTCTTCATGACTCTTCTAAAGAAAAACATACAATTTATGCAAGGTTACACAAATTAAAGTTTATTGGAATCAAAAAATCAAGAGGAACTGTCATTTTTTAAAAGAATTTGTTTTGTAGTGATAAGAAAAAGGAAAGGAAACAACCATTTATATTACTTTGCTGTCTTTATTTTCACTAAAATTAATATTATTGGTTATCTTTATCATTTTGGTTCTTCCCTAAATTTTCATAACTTTCTTTGATTTGTATTTATTGAGTAACAATAAGGGCATATTTTCTCTATTAAGATGTTCAGAATTCTTCCACCATTCCTACTCTTAAGGAGTGCTGAGCCATCCTATATATATAAGTAGGAAAGTGCTATAGGAAAAAAAAGAAAAAGAAAAGAAAAAGAAAAATATCTATATAATTACTAACAATTCTATGATATGGAAGATGGAGGATAGGGGGTCTCATCAAGAGCTAGCCTACCATGATCATAAGGAATTAGTGAAGTGCCATTCCCATTATGGCTACCACACCAGGGACATGATCCAATGGATAAATAAAAATAAATAAATAAATAAATAATAAATAGTCCTTGGAATAGGAGGTCTCATCACAAGCCAGCCTATCCACTTTTCACTCCTTCCTGGTGAATGGCATTGTGAAACATCTGGTTCCCAAGCTAGCACAGTGACCTCCATCATGACATCACAATGGCACTTTCCTAGCCATAAATAAAGAATAATGGTTCAAAGGGTGAAAAAGCAACTTTGTCAAGGTTATAGACACCTGTGGGAAACAGAGCTCTGTTGATGGTATTGGAGTCACACTTTTCAAATCAATAGTAATAATAAACCCTTTTCCTATATCTCTATCTAATATCAAATGAAAGTATGTTCCTAAACCCTTGGTTTTGAACCTATTATGCATGAACTTGATCATAAATCGATCATATTAGTTTGAGTGGGTAATAACCGCATAAGTACTTGTTTTCACATCAGCTGTCCCTTTCCCTTATCTTTGAATCATTACATAAATGTTTCTATATCTATTTACAATTTAATCATACGCATCGATTTCATTAATGCAATAATTTGATTTATCGTATCATAAGTATGTATGCTTTTTCCTGTTGTACAACTTCTGTGCAGTACTTTTCTCTCTTATTTGATGGTCGAGGACGACCTATCATCCTTCAGGGGGGGCGCAGATGCTTGCATGCAGGTCAAATCCATATATTTTATGCCTGCATGCAAATCAAATCCCTATATTCTCGGTAATAACAAAAACTTAACAGTATTATTTTGATATACTTTGTTGTGGTATTCCATTACATTACTGTGCATTTGTGAAGAATTAATAGTGTGGAGAGAACATGGGAGGATGACCAATTCGTAGTGAGCCACAGGTGCTAGCTATTTCTAATGTTGCACGGGAAATTCTGGAGAGAGTAGGGTGGATTACCTACCTCAAAAGACTGCAACAACCTCATGAAATGGTAGCCATTAAATTTTTACAAAATCTGCAGGAAGGTTACTACATGGCTAGAGGTAGGCGAATAGCAGTAACAGACTCAATGATTGTCGAGGTGTCGAGCCTGCCAGCGGAAGGAACCATATGGACCCATAAGAAAGTGAGGCTTCAAGAAGCCACGAACATCTTACAAAATGAAGGTCAGACCCTGGTCGTTAAAGGGAAAGGAGTTCAGCCGGCGTCATTGGGAGAACGATGGACAGAATTGGCAAAAGTAGTACAGGGCTACATAACATGTGATGGGAGAAAATATGTGGTAAGACCTCGCCACCTTAAGTTATTGTCAGTATTAAAGAAAAAATGTATTGTAAAGCTGCCTGCATTTTTTAATTTCTTATTACATGATGTCACCCGAAGTATAAGAAAGTATCGTCATATAGACATGGTGGTAAGCCACCATTTCTTAATTAGATTGATAGTGAGTTACAGTCTTGCCCAACGACAGACTAGTTGGGAAGAAATGATATTCTCAATTGACGAAGGAATATCCCTGTCTGCCCCAAAACCTAAAAGAATTACTAGCACAGCAGCAGAACCATCAAAACTTAGAAAATCCTCCAGGATAAAGAGAATTAGGGGAATGATAGAAGGTTTTCAGGGTAGCATTAGACAACCCCTAGAATTTCCCAGCTCAAAAGATGAACAACCCCCACAACTCGAAGAAGGAAGTCATCATACCGAGGAGGAAGAAGGAAATGAAAAAGGAGAATGAAATGAGGATGAAGAAGAGAGTCACCACACTGGTGAAGAAGAAGAAATTCGCGATACCGATGAAGAGGAAGGAGGTTATCACACCTGTGAAGAGGAAGGAAGAAATGAAGATGAAGGAAAGGGAGGAAAACCTCCCAAATCCACCATTACAAGTCCACCTCAAAGCCCATTGAAGGAGGACCAATTGGCCCAAATTTTGGCCAACATGAGTGAATACATACAACCCCACAGCCAACTGAACTTCAGTATTGAGATAAACCAATTGCAGGAACAAGCTGCTACCGGTAAAGACACAGCTGAGGGAATACCCGATGAAATAGAAGAAGAAAATCCTCAGGGAACAACAAGACCAGATAGGGTTACTTCCCCTAATAAATGTGGCCAAGAAGAGGTGAACACGGGAGAAGTGTTCCAAATTGAAAATTTTGAGGGAACAGCAGAACCAATTAAGGTTACTACCCCTGAAGAACATAGCCAGGAGCATATGAACACTGAAAAAGTGTTATGAGAAGAAAATAGAGAAATAAGCATGAGTGAAGGACCAGCTATTGAAAATCAAACCCTACCTGAGAAATTCTATACAGAGAAAGGGACACTTGTTCCTTCCAGGAGGAAAAGGAAAGTAACCAAACTTGAGAAGTTGTGGAGGGAACGGTAGAAGCTTCAAAAGCTAGTGGAAGAACTCAGACAGAGTATTAGGGTTCTCAGAATGAAGACAACCCCCAAATGAACCCCAAAAAATAGAAACATAGTCACCAAAGGAACCTCGAAAAGGAGGAAGCTAGCCACCAAAGCAAAGCCCCAGGTTGCAGAGACTATGGACACCCAAGATGAGCCCAATCAAGAAGACATGGAACAATAGGAAACTGTTCCAGACGCAGTTGTTCTAGATACATCAGCCTCAACTGAAAATTCACAGGCTTATAGTCAAACCATTTTTATTGACCCTACTATATCAGAACTCCAAAAGGAGCTGGCACGAGCTCGACAGGCAAGAGAAAAGCTGGAGGAAGAAACTATCCCCAAAAAGAAATATCAACAGCTACAGCAGCAACTAAAGGACATCAGTGCATTAGAGGCTGAAGCCTATGGTAAGTATTAGAAGGAAGAAGAGAAAGATGAATAGGTAAGGAATGAATTAAAAATGGCCCGGAATCAAATGGATACTCTCTGCCCCTTATACACAGATGTTCTAGCGTGTATATGCCTTGCCAAGAATTATGCTTTGTTTTTATTAAAGAGATATTTACAGTAAAAAATTAAAGCAGTTAGGGCAGGAAATTCTATAGAATTAAAAACTGTAGATGATTTTGTGAAATGTTGAAAACTCTATGGAGTTAAGGTACAGTGTCTCCTTTGTGAGTTCTGTTTGCACAATCTTATATTGGAGGATGAAATTGAGATAAATCCCAGCCCTTTTGTGGGTGACATCTAATATCAAGAATTTATTTCATTTGCTGTCAACCAGTTGAAATGGCTCAAGGCCTATAATACTTTTCAAAGTCAAGAAAATGGGTTAGACCTGTGGGTTAGGAGTGAGCCAAAACACCCAATACAATTATGCACTACCCAGAAGAGTCTAATGACAAAGGAGGGTGTGATCCAAGCATCGGGGCCTGTCCATAAAGCAATTGTCTTGGATGGGGTAGAATATTTTCTCTCCATTAGGAACCAGGCCTATACAATAGCTAAAGTATGATGGAAGATTTCCAATAGGAATATTCAAAACCGAGAGCCATTTAATTATAGAAATTTTGGATTAGCTGCTGACCGCTTGGTTCTCTATAGCAACCCCATCCTAAGGGAAGGCCCATTCTGGCTAGGGTGTAGGTTTCGAAGTCCCATTGTATGGAATCCTGCAACACACTATAAAGCCATTTATGAGCTACCTAAAGGATAGATAGGGCATATCTTTCAAGCTTTAGCTACAAATCATGGTTTTAGGCCTCTTAATGAAAAACATTCTCCAGCCTATCCTTTAACTGCTTTACATGTAAAATATTGTTTTCATGAGGACATGAAAAAGGGTAAGTAGGGGGGTATGTTGAACATTGAAAAAGGTATGAATTCACCATGCATTTTCTCATCTTTTTCCTTTAAACATAACTCTTTTCATTATAGAAACGTGGTTTATTGTAGAATTATGATAGAATTGTAAAGGCTTGTGTTTATTGTGAAAAGTAACTAAAAATTTCCTTTTATTGTAAAAACAAGAAACAAACGGAGTAAACAACTATGCGAGAGGCAAGGCTAAAGCAGGAGTAACTACTGTTCCTCTAGTAATAGACCATATCGAGTCAAAGAGAAGGAAATCAGAACGCATAGCTAAGAGAAGACAGGGAACAACACGACTACAGCCGAAGAAGATCAAGCCCTAGCTAAAGAAAGAAAAGGAGCGAATTATCTTGTTCCTTGTCTTATCCGTCGAAATTTTTATAAAAGGAAATGCCTTTAGAGATCGAAAGGAATCAAATTATTGATTAAACATTTCTCTTGTAACCTTGCATTTTCTTATTGACTCTCATGATCAGAGAGCGACCGCTGTAAACACTATTTATGTTTGATTAATATAAGAACATGTTTCTGCCCCATTTCTTAGCTCTACAGTAGCCCAGCGGTGTTTCACTAGTGGCTAAGGGCCTGGCCCTAGTGGTTCGATCTATTGTTTGTATGTCTATCTTTCAATTATCTTCGTGTGATAGTTTGTGGTTGTTTTCATTACATTCTCAAGTTAATTGGTTTGCTGTTGAATTACTGATTGATTTTGTTATGTTAATGAATTGCATTGTTGTTCCGTTTTGACAAGGACCTTAATTCCTGTATTATTTATCTCCTTATACATTACAGAGATTTTCTATTTAGCATTAGATGTTTTGTTCCAATTGATTGTTGTTTTGTTGGATTGCTGTTCATTTCGGATTGTTGCTTAACAACGTTTGCTGTCGACAGGGTTTGGTGTTTAATAGAATTTTCTATTTGATTCCATTAAGTTAAGATTTGTTGTTCATATTCATTAGTTAGTATTTTCTATTCGATTCTTCTAAGTTACAGTTTGCTACTCATTTGCATTGTTGTTCAATTCCAGTGCATTTTTCATTTCAAATTCATTAGTTTATAGAATGCAAAGAGTTTGCTTTTAAAGAGTTTTTCTAGTTTACTTTCAATAGCAGCTTTAGTTCAATTTCTATTTCCCTTTAATTTCTTTAAAGCAGGACTGTGAACTGTAGATAATATTGGTTATTGCTTCCACTTTCCCAGATTGATTGTCTTGTTCCAGTTTGATTTCAATTTCTTCAATTTCTAGAGGAATGAGTTATTGCTATTGTATCCTTGATTGATGTTTGCTGAGTGAATAGTTGGATTTGAGAGAATTTGAGTTCACGTTATTGTAATTAGATTAATTTTCCAAGCATCCGTTTACTCTTGTATTTTGAACACTGTGCTACATCTTACAAAGCATTACTCTTAGCTTAAATTGCAGCCTCAGACAGAGTACACTCTTGAAACAAAAAGTCATTCCTGGATTGATGATTAATATAGGATGAATAGGTGTTAAAAAGATACCTTTTATACCTCAACACCCCCGATCCCCGATCCCCCATATGGGATTGTGTTGATCTTCCTCATTCATCCTCCATGATATATATATCTATTGGTGGACATTTACACAAAATAAATTTCAGAAAATCAATTTGTAATTTAGTGTACACAAATTATGTAGAACGAAACTTTCAAAGAAATAATTAATGTGTGAAACTCAATTTAAGCAAAAAGAAAATTATAAAAATGATAAGTTCACCAAATTGTGCTTTACATGGTGGGAGCACAGTTGTTATAAAATTGAAAAAAACACATGGTCATTAAAAAAGAAGTGAAACTGCATTTTAAAAACAAACTCTATTTAAACAAAAAAAAATTGAAGTCCCCGCATTTTAATTTTATAAAAATGTGAAGTTCACCACTTGTTGCAAATGTGAAGTTCACCAAGTTGCGCTTTACATGGTGTGGTGGGAGCACACTTGGTATATAATTGAAAAAAACACATGGTCATTAAAAAAGACGCATTTATAAGTACACAACACACACATATCCAAGATATGTTACAATGTCCATCAATAAATTTTGAAGGAGAGCGTCTCAACACTAATTCATCTTTGAGAGATGAATCTTGAATTTTTGAAGAAGAGCATCTCAAAACCAATTCATCTTTGACAGATGAATCTTGCATTGGCATTGCTCTATATAATTCTAATTCATCTTTGACAGATGAATCATAAATTGGCATTTCTCCATGCAATAGATCAGCAGACATCTTATTCAGATTTTTACAGTGCCTTATACTAAAAATTTGAAATTGGCTAACAATATTGTTTGCTATTCCATGCAGTTCTTTTAGCCTCTCCTTCTTAACTTGGCACACGCCATTCATCTGGTTTCACACAAGTTCAGAATTGGTGAAAACTACAATTTCATTTGATCCATACTCCATCGTTGTTCCCAAGCCTTCTATCAATCCAATATAATATGCCTCGTTGTTTTTTGTTCTTCTCGGTATATTCATTTTCCTTTGGACGACTTTGCTAATCACAATATTAGAAAGCGCATATGTAATCACTGCTTTCCCTGGATTGGGATAGCAAGAAACTTCTATGCATAATTTCCATTTTTCAACCATATTTAATGGTTTTCTTATCCCTGAAAAAAAAATCAATAAAAAATATATATGTGACATGGGAGAAATGACACAAGATCATAAGGTAAATGACATGTGCATGGTTTATCTTAAAGTTTGACTTAAAAATTTTATGGTTTAGAATTGACATCTAAAATTAATGGGAGGAAGCCTTTAGTTTGTGGGAGAAATGACACATGTACATAGTTTACCTTAAAGTGGTTTTGTTTTATGGATACTAAAATGAAGAACTTCTATTTAGATCTATTCCAGAGATTGACTGTAGGGGAATTTAGTAGATATGTCACCTTTCATAAAAGATGAGATCCATAGGCTACCTAGCCCTTTACAGACTCTGCCTATAAAACTTGTAGAAGTTAATAAATTTACATTGACAAATTTAATTGTGAGAAATTTACATTGACAACATATAGAGATTCAACTAGGCTTGTGAAAAGTACAAGTGGACAATGTATAATTCTACTTAGAAGAGTCTTTGGTTTAATGGTTAAGCAAGAAAGAGTCGTTACTTTCTCTATCTAGAGTAGAAGTGGAATACATAGTGGTTACTTATTTTTGAGTGTTTTGGATGAAATGGGCTCTACAAGATATTAAGGTAAATTTCTTTCTGACTGAGTAGAAGTGGAATGTACATAGTACAGTTACTTATTTTTTAGTGTTTCGGATGAAATGGGCTCTACAAGATATTAAGGTAATTTCTTTTTGAGTGTTTTGGATGAAATGGGCTCTACAAGATATTAAGGTAAATCTATATATCTATTAAGTGTTTCAATAGAAGTGTAATAATAACTTCAAAATCAAAATATTCTACTTCCTTAAATTACTATTTACATATCATCAGTGATTTACATATCATCATAAAGTACCACTTCCTCACACACCAAGTCTTTGAGAAAATAGTGAAGATGGAATACATACCCACAAAGCCTCTTGTTAGAGAAGCATCTGAATATCTGAGAAACAAATTAGGAATATTTCATGTAAATTATCTTGTTAGAGAACCATTTGAACATGTGAAAAACAAATTAGGGATAGTTCTTGTAAATTATTGTCACTTATTTGACTTCAAAAAAAGAGCCTATGAAATTGAGTGCAATATCTATGTGGTAGAGTACACAATATCTAAGGGGGAGAATAAAATATATTTGACTTCAAAAGAAGAGCCTATGAAATTGAGTGCAATATATATGTGGGAGAGTACACAATATATAAGGGGGAGAATAGATATAAGAAAGGAATAGAAAGAGTAACAAAAAGCATATGATTGTGTCAATAATTTGAAGTAGTCAAGAAAGATAATAAAGGACCATCAAAATTGAGTGCAATGTCTATATGATCAAGTGTCAATAATTTTATGTAGTCAAGAAAGGTAACAAAGGACTATAGAAATTGAGTGCAATATCTATATGATATCTATATTATCAAGTGTCAATAATTCGAAGTAAAGAAAGATAACAAAGGACCATCAAAATTGTGTGCAATATCTATATGTTTGTGTCAATATTTTGATAATTTGAAGTAGTCAAGAAAGATAACAAAGGACCATCAAAATTGAGTGCAATATCTATGTGGGAGAGTACACAATATATAAGGGGGAGAATACAATATATTTGACCTCAAAAGAAGAGACTATGAAATTGAGTGCAATATCTATGTGGGAAAGTACACAATATCTAAGGGGGAGAAAAGATATAAGGAAGGAATAGAAAGAGTAACAAAAGCATATTATTGTGTCAGTCAGTTGAATTAGTCAAGAAATATAATAGAGGACCATCAAAATTGAGTGAAATATCTATATGATCAAGTGTCAATAATTTGAAGTAGTCAAGAAAGATAACAAAGGACCATCAAAATTGAGTACGATATCTATATGATATCTATATGATCAAGTGTCAATACTTTGAAGTAAAGAAAGATAACAGAGGATCATCAAAATTGAGTGCAATATCTATATGATTGTGTCAATAATTTGATAATTTGAAGTATTCAAGAAAGATAACAAAGGACCATCAAAATTGAGTGCAATATCTATGTGGGAGAGTACACAATATCTAAGGGGGAGAATACAATATAAGGAATAAATACAAATAGTAACAAGAAGCATATGGTTGTGTCAATAATTTGAAGTAGTCAAGAAAGATAACAAAGGACCATCATCAAATTGAAATTGAAAGATCAAGTAATCTTCTTCATGAAGAATAAGCATTAACTAGGTTCATTATTTAAAGGGTTCATTTTTTAATGAAAAAAATTATGAATAATATGGAATGAATCATTGTACATTATGATAAATCTTGTATTTAAATGACATTTGATCTATGAATAAAAAATAAAATGGGATCATATCTTCATATATATATGCGTGTGTAAGAGAGAAATAAAAACCAAAGGTAATTCCACCAAGCCTAAAGGAGCATGTTCTAATACATTAAATTATGTTTGGTTTCTAGAAGCAGTAATCATGAAAGCAAAGGTAATTGCACCCAACCTAAAGGAGCATGTCCTAATACATTAAATTATGTTTGTTTTCTAGAAGCATCAATCATGAAGAGTCATGAGATCCACATTTCGACCATACTATTTTCAAGTTAAAGGAGCATGTCCTAATACATTATTATGTTTGGTTTCTGGAAGCATTAATCATGAATTTTATTTGAGATCCACATTTCCATCATACTATTTGCAAGTTCACATTTCCATCATGCTATTTGCAAGTTCTATATGAAGATATGTAGTCTAATAACTAATCCGTAAGTTGTGATGTTCTAATACATTATTATGTCTGGTTTTCATCATACTATTTTCAAGTTCTATATGAAGATATGTAGTCTAATAACTATACAATATAGCCCATATAACATATAACGACCTTTGACAGTATGAGAAAAGAGTCCAAAAAAAGAGAGGCGTCCCAGTAGAGTTCCACCTGTTCATCAAGGTAAGCAACATAATATCGGAAGTGAAACAATGACAACACTAAACATATGTGAATTTAGATATTAAATTGACATTTATTGCAAATGAAATGTGCATGGTTTATCTTAAAGTTTGACTTAAAAATTTTATGGTATAATTCACATCTAAAATTAATGGGAGGAAGCCTTTAGTTTGTGGGAGAAATGACGTGCATGTAAATAGTTTAACTTAAAGTGGTTGTGTTTTATGGATATTAAAATGAAGAAATTCTATTTATATCTATTCCATATATTGACTGTAGGGGAATTTACTAGATATGTCACCTTCCATAAAAGATGAGATCCAGAGGCTACCTGGCCCTTTATAGACTCTGCCTATAAAACTTGTATAAGTTAAGAAATTTACATTGACAACAATAGAGATTCAACTAGGCTTGTGAAAAGTACAAGTGGACAATGTATAATTCTACTTAGAAGAGTCTTTGGTTTAATGGTTAAGCAAGAAAGAGTCGTTACTTTCTGTATCTAGAGTAGAAGTGGAATACATAGTAGTTACTTCTTTTTTAGTGTTTTGGATGAAATGGGTTCTACAAGATATTAAGGTAAAAGCATATGATTGTGTCAATAATTTGAAGTAGTCAAGAAAGATAACAAAGGACCATCAAAATTGAGTGCAATATCTATGTGAGAGAGTACACAATATCTAAGGGTGAGAATACAATATAAGGAAGGAATAAAAAGAGTAACAAGAAGCATATGATTGTGTCAATAATTTGAAGTAGTCAAGAAAGATAAAAAAGGACCATCATCAAATTCAAATTGAAAGATCAATTAGTCTTCTTCATGAAGAAGAAGCATTAACTAGGTTCATCATTTAAAGGGTTCATTTTTTAATGAAAAATTTATAAATAATATGGAATGAATCATTGTACATTATGATAAATCTTGTATTTAAATGGCATTTGATCTATGAATAAAAAAAAAAATGGGATCATATCTTCATATATATATATATATATGTGTGTGTAAGAGAGAAATAAAAAGCAAAGGTAATTCCACCAAGCCTAAAGGAGCATGTCCTAATACATTAAATGATGTCTTAATACATTAAATTATGTTTGGTTTCTAGAAGCATTAAACATGAAGAGTCATGAGATCCACATTTCGACCATACTATTTTCAAGTTAAAGGAGCATGTCCTAATACATTATTATGTTTGGTTTCTAGAAGCATTAATCATGACTTTTCTTTGAGATCCATATTTACATCATACTATTTGCAAGTTCACATTTCCATCATGCTATTTGCAAGTTTTATATGAAGATATGTATTCTACTAACTAATTAGCAAGTTGTGATGTCCTAATACATTATTATTTTTGGTTTCCATCATACTATTTGCAGAATAGTATGAAGATATGTAGTCTAATAAGTATACAGTCTAGCCCATATAACATATAACGGCCTTTGACAGTATGCGGATAGAGTCAAAAAACAGAGAGGCCTCCCAACAGAGTTCCACTTTTTCATCAAGGTAAGCAACATAATATCGGAAGTGAAACAGTGACATCACTGAACATATGTGAATTTACAATGATTTCAACTCATTTTTCAAAGGAGAAAAATCTCTGTTTCATATATTGATAACAGTTCATATACAAAATCCTCTTGATATACCCATAACAGGTTATCAAGTATAAAAGATCAAATTATGTCTCATACAGAAATACAATATAGCAATATAAAAGACAATATGTAGTCACATATAAAATAAAATATGCAGCCACATTACATAAATACATTACAGAAAGACATTACATGTGAATTTAGAATGATTTCAACTCTTTTTTCAAATGAGAAAAAACCTTGTTTCATATATTGATAATAGTTCATATACAAAATCCTCTTGATATACCCATAAAAGGTTATCAAGTATAAAAGATCAGATTATGTCTCATACAGAAATACATTACAGCAGTATAAAAGACAATATGTAGTCACATTACAGAAATACATTATAGTAGTATAAAAGACAATATGTAGTCACATTACAGAAATACATTACAGTAGTATAAAAGACAATATGTAGTCACATTACAGTAGTAGATAATTCTAGTTCAATCATTCCAGTGTTGAGGAATCGAGAGAAGGCTCAGTAATGGCATAAGCTTAACAGTGGTAGTAAACTTCCATGCACAAGGTGAGAATCAGCTAGAGCGGATGAAATTGATGGATCCACAGGAACAGTAACAACTGCAGCAACTGAATGCATATCATACTACTAGAAATTCAACATACACCTTACAGCAAAAGGTAATGAAATTTAAAGCATAATTAACAGCATAGATGCTTTGTTTGGGATTTTGGGGTTTCTCGTTCCCACTTGGTTGTAAAGACAAAATTTTGATACCAATGAGTGCCTTGACTTCTACATGACACCAATAAACTCAAATTAAAACCAAGAATTCCAAAAGGCGCATTTGCAGTAACAATCCAAAGTTAACATAGAAAAGGAATCTATGAATGTCGTTAAATGGCTCAATGGAGAGAGCAGTTGTTAGAATTATATTTTTCTCCTTTACTGGAAGAGACAAAACATTTAAAACATGCTTTTAATGTTCTTTATTTAAACCATATATACAAGGACTACCCCAAATTACCGACTCCAAGCCCTTAAGGAGCTCTCTTCAACCTGCTCATGGCTAGATCGATTTCCAATTTTTGGGCTACTCCTAGCAAAGAGTATAGCCCGCACGTGGACATAGGCCTAGATGGCATAGGTATAGAAAACAATAGAGTCAATAGGGACAAGGATAGTTTCACCCGCGGGAGTAAATACATCTAAGAAAGAAACAGGGGTCTTTCCCTTAGGGGGGCTATTTTATTCCCTAAAGGCGTGCACCAATGACGCAGAAGACTAGCTTTCTAAAGTGGGTTTGCAACAAGATATGAGTTTTTGGAAGATAGAGGACAAGGACCATGGCATGATCCGTGTGTCGGATCAGCCACCATATGTATAAATTTATTTTATTGTCTCCCTATTTTTATATCAGAAAGTGTTTTGTTTTTTGGTTTGATATACATGTCCTAGACAGTTACTCTTACTTGCATTTATTTTTAGACTTCTATTTTGTCGTTTATCCTGTCTGGGCTATTTTCCTCTCTGAGGAGGCCCAAGTTAACACAAAAAACTGTTTCTGTTTTATGAACATATGGACATACTTGTTTTTCTGGATATGAACTGATCTATGGGCTGTTTTCCTCTTATAGAGGAGGCTTGTACACCAGATCAGTGGTTTACCTTCAGGCATTTTAATTTATATCAATCTGAGTCCTAGATAAAAATGTATTCCCACTGGAAGTTTTAGCATGTTAAAAGAGGCCATGTAATCACATTACCCAGGCGGCTTCCACTAATATCGTGTGATACTAACTTGTCATCAATGCAAGGCCTTTGGTCACTTTCCACGTCACACTATAAAAGCCTCTCTATCATGCTCTCGTCCACTAAAAAATAGAGAAATACAAAACCTGGCAGTGGCATGGTAGTGGTTGATCTCCTGGAGGGAAGGGTTCCCACACCGAAACAACAATGGATTCAACCTAACCTTCATTATCATCACAAATTATAAGCTGCAGGATCCATAGATCATATCGAGAGTGGTGGCCCAAGTTCATGGTTCCACTAACCGAAACCTTGGCTAAATTGGCTAACTACTTATCGGCATGCTCTTTTCGAGGTTTAAAAATATTCAAAGGAGCTTGGTGGTGGGAAGTCTCTCGACATCTGTTAATAAAAAGTTTGATTTTTTTCTTGGAAAAAAAAAAGGCAATGAAATTTAAAGCATAAGTAACAGCATAATTTCTGTCACTCACATTTACAGGAATCGAAACAAAGTGGCAGACAAACTTTCCAAGGAAGTTGCGGAGTTAAACTGGGGTGATTGGCACATTACAAAACATATTGCATTACGAATTTTTCCCTTGTGAAAAATAGAGGAGGAGCAGGAGGAGAAATACCTGGTAGTTCGCTCGCTTGAAGTCGCCACAGATAATCACCAACAGTGCGGACGGAAGCAGCCCCATACCAGCAGCAGCACAGACACAGAAAAGCATGTGAACAAACAGATCAAAGAAAACACAGACGCGGTAAAAAAATAAACTTCATGGGCGATATATTTATAAGATCTAGTTCGGCCTAACTATTTTAAGAGTAAAATTTCGGCCGAACACAAAGTTCGGCTGAACACAAAGTTCGGCCGAACTTTTGTTGCCGGTTTTCCCATCTCTGGTGAAAATTCTTTTTGCCCACGCCGTCAGTGTGCCGTCAATCTAAACGGAAGCACGAGTTCGGTTGAACTTTCTCATAAAGTTCGACCGAACTATCAAATAGTCCAGTCGAAATTTATAAAAGGTTCGGTCGAACTATTGCCTCAAAAAAATTTCAGCCCTCGATTCTCACAAAAATGTAACCCAGCTTCACATTTCCGCCCTTAGATCAGTGCATCATTCATTCATCGGATGTTTAGTAAGCAGTAAGCATGTGCAGTAAGAACAGAATAAATCATCATACATAAGCAACACACATGAACACCAAGATTTAAGGTGGAAACCCAATTCGGGAGAAAACCACCGATGTTGTCGTCTCTGTCTTCAATATTTATTATAAAGAAAACTTCTTAGAATCATGTACTAGCGTAAAATCATACCAGCACACAGGCATCCACCTGCAGAAGGATGCAGCCTTCTCTCATTCTGTAGCTACTACTGGAAGGGGGCTTCAACCCCCTGATCTTATTTACCAGCCACTCCTGGAACGGAGCTACTACCCCCTGATCTCGTTTACAAGCTATCACTGGAAGGGAGCTACAGCCCCCTCACTGAAGGCTTCGACGCTCAGCACCACCATGGACCACGTTTCATCAATTTTCATATTCGATCCAACAATTTCCACACAACACACCTTGTAGGCCTCTTTTCATCAGATTTTTAGACTGAACCCACTCCACACATTTAAGCTCAAAGAAAATCAAACTGAAACTTATAACTCCATCAATTCATTCATTGAATCATCAACCAATCAACCAAAAACTAATCTTTAATCATAATCAAATAGCAACATAATCAGTATTCAAACAACCCAGATCTATATGAAGACATCATTGACAGACATAAGTAGAACAACAAAATAGATCACACATTTCTTTTCGCATACTTCAGCAAAACCCTAGATGCCATACGTGCTTTTCCTTTACTGAACCCGCGTATATACGCGCTTTTACAGAGACAAAACTGCGTATATATCTATAACTACTTCAAGACTGACCTTATATTCCATACACGCTTTTGCTGAAACCAACCTGCGTATATACGCGCTTTCGCTGAGACAAACCTGCGTATAGATCTACAAACATTGCAGGGCTACACAACTCTTCAGAATAGATAAACAACTCAGATCTTACCCTTCACTTCAACAAATATTTGCGAGATCACAGATCTAAACTTTCCATAAACAGATCTAGAAAATACATAGTCATTTCAGGTCTAGAGAGTCTGATCCATCATTTTATTCGTAGGTGCATTATTAATTCAGATCTATCAATAAACTGCAACCCATTCCATGTAGATATACTTCAGAGTGAAGTATTCATTCAATACCCAGACACATGCACACCCTTTTACACTATGATCTTCTTCTCCTTATATAGATTTATCCTTTATCAATACCATGAGTCAAAACCACACAACTTATGATGGTATTCTTAGACAATGCAACACTCAATACTGTGGGCTAATACCATGGTAAAGCCCCCTGGTATTATAATTTTGGAGCACAAATAGGCATACGGGACTCGGGATGTACTTCTTCGCGTGCATACGTGACTTGGCCTTTACAAACCCACGTATACATTGTGACATATTATATTTATCATTGCTCTGGCACTTATTGGAATTCCTTTATCTGTCACATTTGAACTGATCTACAGATACATCATTTTTACTTCTTTAACAAATAAGTTTCTATCAAAAGGCAACTCATCAAGTAGGTTTCCATCAAGGACAACTTTATCATGTAGGTTGCCATCAAAGACAACACATTACATCATATTGCCAACATGTTCCAAATTATATATCAGTGTCAGTGTCAAATACATAGATAACTTATATAATTGTGATTAAATAAAAGATTTTCAAGGTCCACAGCGTTGAGCTTAAAAAATTCAAAAACTTGAACCCTAAAAACATTAAGGAACTACCCTGCAAATAACACCTGAGATACTAATTAAATATAAAGGAACTTCACACAACCAAAAAAAAAATCCAAAGCTTGAGCCCCACAATAACATTAACAAATTCCCCCGAAAATGAAACATGAGAAAGTAATTAAATATAAAGGAACTCCACTGAAAATGAAACATGAGAAACTCATTAAATATAGTTCAATATCTGCCAACGAGAAATTAAACAATAAACAAAAGCAAAAACCACTGTTGTTTCGGCACAACCTTTGATGTAACATTTTTCTTGATCACCAAGAAGCCATTTCCTTAAAAAAAAAGTTTCGAGTTTCAACAGAACTTTGATGTAACGATTTTTCTTGATAACCATTTAAAATTATCGGAACGAAAAGCTTGCCGTCCGAATTGAGTTTTAGATTGATTTTAGTTTACCAACTGCCCGATATTTTCCACCATCCACACTACAATATGCATATAGGTCAACCAGCGGGGAAGCTGGTGCGAGAGGAGTTACCATGCCTACACCCATTGACTCCTTGAATGAACATTTAAACGCGTATGAATTCTTTCGACTAAATGTCATTAATCTCGTTGACCCTGTTATCTTGCGAACCATTAAACCATCCCGTTTCCTTACGAAATGTAATGGACAGTGATATGGGCATGTACGTGAGAATTGCACAACCTTAAAATATAAAAAATAAAAGTCAAATGCTCTAAAGTTGACACTGTACCTGACTCTTCCATGTGAAAAAGTTGAGGTTTAGTCCCATGGTAAAGGTTGGAGTTATTTAGAACGGTGTCAAGATTTGACAATATCAATTTTGTTGTTTGGTGGTAAAACATTTTCAGGTGAAGAAAGTAAATGATGGAAATTTTCCTTGATTAGGTGCTAAAACTTTTTCAAATGAATAAAGTAAATAGTAAATGGTGGAAAAAGCATGGTGAGACCATTTTAATTTATTTAATTGTGTTTTCAAATAAAGCATTGAACGCACTATTTTGAAAAGTTCTAATATTTTAATAAAAAAAATTATAATAAAAATTCAAATAATAGAAACTATTTTATTGTAATTTTTTTTCAAATGGGCAAATTAAATGATAAGAATGTTTTATAATGAGAAGAATAGAGTTTTTTTATTTGAATTTTTTATTAAAAAACTGTTACAATGACATTGAATTTTTTTAAGGTTATATTTTCACTTTACTAATGGCAATATAAAATGTGGAATCTTTTATGTGCTTGGTTGTAACTTTTCGAAATGTAGATAGTAAATCGTGGCAAATTTTTAGACAAATTTAATTTAATTTTCTTTAAAAAATTCATTTAATTAATTAGGTATATATAAGAAGAATTGTGATTATTTTTTATTGATTTATTTAATTTATGGTTGAAATGTATTATGTATATGACATGTAAAAAGTTGATATGTATTTTGTATATAATATAGATAGAGTAATTTGGAGCAGTTGGTTAATATAGAAATATACTAAGGCTTGCACATAAGATAACTTTGATTTCATGCATAGAATTGTAAATGCAGAACTATGTAATACTATCCTTATTTCAATTAATCACTATTGGATAGCTAAAGATCATAGTGTATATATTGATCTTGGGTTGATTAATTCATTTCATCACATGCCAATGATGAATGGTTGTGACCATAAAAAAAGGGTTAATAATGGCAATGCATCATAGTCCCAACCTATATCATTAATGAATTGATTCTTTGTGAGCAAAGCTTTCCGTACATATCTCTGCATAGTCAATTGTTCTCCGCACATGCTTCCTCCGCACAACCACCCTGACACAACTTCATGTGCACATGTTTCCTCCGCATAGCTATGTCTGCACTCAATAACGTGTTTGAGTCAGTGATTAACATTAAATGTTATTAATTGATGTGGGTCTCAAATATTCTATACCTTCATTATATGTGCGGAGGCTTAGCGAGGGAGTGAGGGAGTGATGTTGAATACATAATGTTCATGTAAAAGATTGTGAAAAACACAACTTCCTTGTATTTATCCTCATGTTTTTTACCAAGCTTTCATATACTTATTAAAGTAAATATTGTGTTTTGTTTCGTTACTCCATAGTCGAGTAGCTAATGCGCAAAAAAAAATGTTATTCATATGATACATGAACAATATTATTAGTTTCTTTCATTTGGGTCATATGAATATGTAATTTAAATAAAGTAATGGTCTCTTGTAAAAAATTCCATTTCGAGTTTCGTGCAAGCACATAGTGGGGAAGGTTATCACGTGAAAGAAATTTCAATATGCACATCTTTCCACAACTTCCTCTACACAACTACCATGACACAACTTTGTCCACACATGCTTCCTTTGTAGAAATACATTTTCACTAAATAATGATTTTCAGTCAATCATTAACGTTCAAAGGTATTATTAATTGATGTGCGTCCTAGATGTTGTATACCTTGACAATAACTCTTGAGGCTTAGATAGGGCTGTAAGTATGAGAATGAGCGATGTCAAATGCATAATGCTACCATAAAATATTATTTAAAATAAAAATTCTTCGTATTTAACCTCATGTTTCTCACCAAGCATTCATATTCCTATTAAATATTCATTTTGTTATTTGCGAGTGGAGCAGGTAATGTGGAAAAAATAAATTATTTTTTTTGTTACGATAAAAAAAGTGTCATTATATTATCATAGTGAAAGATACATCATGATACATCAAGTATTCAATACAAATAAGCATCACAGGCTTTACAGAACACAAGAGAAGAGCTTTACATAAAAAAAAGCGTGGAAGAGAGGCAAGAAAACTATTACATGTGGTTATTACCACCACAAAAATGCAAAAAAGACAAGTTGCGGAAAAATACATCGTGGAGGACGATTAGGAGGAAATACATAAGGTGAAAGAAAGAGGATTCTCAATCGTCAATGTGATAATCAATGTGCTCCACCTGAATTTCTAGATCTTGAAGGTGGTAATTGGAGTGTCAAAGACTCTCGAGAGCACCCAGAGTCTTTTTATGCATGTGCTCGAGATCATTGACGTACATGACAAGTTCATTCCTTTCTTCATACCACTATTCCAGAATGGTGTCCCAATTGAACTATATGTGTTGTATTTGGGATGTTATCGACTCCAAGGTGAATGAGGCTTCCACTTGGCCTACGAAGAGGGTTGGTGATAAAACCATGGTTGGCACTTATTTTTGGCTCTCTTCTAACACAAAGACAGCGATGGTGTCCCCAAATGACTCTCTCTCATCCATGCAATAACCTGAACCTCCCCTTCGAGCTCGACATCATTTTCATGGCATGCAACGAGACCCACCACCATAAGCTATGCTGTAGCTAAGCGGAGCCTCTCTATGAACAGAAGAGCCGACTATCGAATTATAGGTCTAGTAAGATGTGTTATTAATAGAATAATAACTTCTACTTGTTATATATTTTATTAATACTACATGTAAAACAAATTTTACAAATAAATGTGTTGATATTAGTGCTATAGTGGTTTAGAGTAATTATTGTAAAGTAATTGTTATTGTATTGTAAAAATTATTTAGATAAATCTACATAAAAGGTATATAGGTTTATGAGATACTTCATATTTAGTTAATTTTAATGTTTTGTTTCATTTTGTTCATATTGATATTGCAGCAAAATAAAGTAATGTATCCCGTGAAAATTTCCATTTCAAGTTGCGTGCAAGCACGTAGTGGGGAAGGAAGATTATTGTGTGCAAGGAATTTAAATGTGAAAAAGTTCAACTCATTATGGAGAGAAATATTATTGAGTGTAAGGAATTTCAATGTGCAAACGTTCAAATCATTATATAGTACTCCATGGTAATACCCCCCGGTTTCTATTTTAATGTTTTACTATGTTTGGACTAGATTACTTTAGACTCTATGGCAAGGTAGCCATGACATGGATGAAATGAATGTGAAAAATATAAATTTTGTGATGTAATAAATAAATGTTATTAAATAATGGAAAATAAAAAAACTAGGAACTGCTTGGGAAAGAAACAGTAGAGTAAGGAGATTCTTTCCAATTCTCAACCATCACTTGATGGAAAAAATGTCTCTAGAGATATGGGATAATATTTAATGAGATGGGAGAGAAATATCCATTAAACCACTTAGCTGGAGAAAAAAATCTAAACAAAGGGGAATAAAGCACTGTGGGAGAGAAAAGTGGGGTTTAAAGAAAAAAAACTAGTCAGTGGGTTCGTAGACCATAAAAGACATGATGCTACTTAGAAAAAATATGCTAGGAAGAATATTATAAAAATATTTATCATACTGGAATGAGGGGTTCTTGAGGCAAGCAGCCTCATCTCAAGGGGAACAGGTTGACTGGGTTATGGTTGGGAGGATAGTGGCCTTCCCAAGTGGGTTTTCCTAGTAACACATTAAGGTTAGAGTTTGGATACATTTCAATTCCGATCTTACTGTTTATGTAAGTTATGATGTTACTCATTAAATTATTATTGTGCATAATGAATCTAATTATGTGCATGTTAGTAATAATAAATTGCATGTGTAATGATCTGCAATAGCTATAGGAATGGGCTAAATATTTTAATTGGAAAATTGGGGTTTGTACTTTATAATTTTGGTGGAATGTGCATATATATATATATATATATATATATATATATATATGCGTTCTCAAAAAGGTCAAAAAGGTATCAATTGAATATGTTTCATTAGAGGATAAGTAAACTAATGCCCTTTATTATATAAGTCGGCATGTAAATATTAATATGTACTTACAAGTATATTTTTTCCAAGGGTGGAACTCAAATATAGAGTTTCATGCATTTGAATAACGAGATCTCATATAATTAGAGAGAACGAGAAACACACACCCCTTCTACTATTGTGGAGTTGGGAAAATTGTATTGGACGAGCTCGTTATTAAATTAGTGAGTTGTGAAATAGATAGGAGAATTAGAACAATCAAGTAGTTTAAAATGTATATATATTTACTAGAGTAAACCCACAAGTAGTATAGTTGGTGGAAATAAGTTAGAATGGTGGCTAAATAAACCATGAGAACAAAATAGAACAATGACGAATATCAAAATTCCAAAAGAGAAATCTCGGAGAAGAACCATGTTAGAACAAAATAAAAGGTCAATTCGTTCAAAATAAAATACATTAGTGAGAGGGTTTTACTTATTAGAAGTATTTTGCAGTGAGGGGTATCATTTAATTATTACAAGTAAGTATCTACATAAGGGAAAAAAAACCTCTTGCAACAGAAGAGAGACCATGAATTTATGCGCACCATCTTAACATAGGCATTAAATTTAATTCTAGAACTAATACATAGAGGTATTCATTTACTGCATAACTCTGAAGTTAGATAATGAAAATTGTAATAGGAATGATATGTAGGAATTATTAAAATTATTGTAGACAGAAGGAAAAAAAATGGATGTGAACCATACATATGTCGAAATCTAACGATGAAATTAACATCGAAATTTTAATACCCAATTATTGAACAAAATTAATAGTCATAAACACATCCAAACCATTGAAAGTCTATACTCCAGATTATAGGAAATCCAATAGAGAAGAAAAATACAAGAGCGTCATTGAAAGGTGATCATTCTATTGTAGGAAACAATATTGTAAATACACCTATTTTTTTTTGGAACCTATAGCGCTACATATAATTCTCATAAGTCCATAAATAATATTGAAAAATATACAACTGAGAATTCCAATAATAATATCGATAAATATACAACTGAGAAGTCCAAAAATATTGAATAATATGCAACTCAGAAGTCCAACCGCAATATTTAAAAACATACAATGTAGAGGCCCAACAAGGGAGAAACACAACACATGTCCTCTAATGGATTCAATGCAATTACATTGTTCTATTTCCTCTTGAAGGCTATAATACTAGTGAATATTTGCAAACCCATTTCATCCCATCATGGCAGAGGCTACATCCTAGTAGATATTTTGTATTTATCCTTTGACATATAAATGAAAATCAAGGACAAATTGTATTCACAGGATATCTAGTGACATTGGCTTTAACTTTGCTGTGAACGACTATAGTATTCTTGTGTCGTAAGGAAAAAAAAAACATCTAAAAGAATGCATGAAGCACTAACTTAGGAGGAAAAGGATTAGAGTTAGACACGGAGAGCGCATTTTTGTTCCTAGTAACTCAACATGGGAAGCCATTGTACCTATAACCATACAAAATAAACAGAAAATACATAGTATGAATCCCAAACTGTCGAAAACTATTTGTAGAATACCACATCCAGAGTGAAAATAATGAATTCTTAGAAAATGGGTCATACACACATAAGGATGAGTGATGGGTTGTTCTTCTCCTAAAAACAGGTTATGGGAAGTTAGAACCATATATAGATATACAAAAGAGAAGAGAAGGAAATGGAAACAAAAGAAAAAATAAAATCAATGGTGACCCAAAGGCTTTTCATACAAATAAATAAATAAATCCCAATGAAGAATGAACCTTGAATCAATAAATATAAATTAAACTTTGAATTTAGGGAAATACTTCCTTCCCATAACCTAATTCACTCAACATTGTATTTTCTAGAAAAAGGGTTCTCATGGTCATTTGGATACCCTACCTTGATATGGTGACCTAGAACCGAGCAGAAAAAATGAAGTGGATTAGTGAGATCACATGGAGAAAGGAAGAAAATAGGTATTAGAAGCATATAGACCCTTCCTCTATCGAACAATGGTAAAGGGGTTACTCAAATATCACATGGGAAAAAACTTACATCAACTAGATTCTACATTTCAGACTCAATTAGAAGTGAACCCCTTCTTTCTTACGAGAGACAAATTAGGTATTAGGGTTGCACCAATCCACCTCTATGGTCAGATCATGGAGAGAGTATCGTAGATGTCGACCTCTCCCTCATACAAATCAACCTTGTGACTATCACGTGATTCTAGTGAAGTATTGAATTGTAGTAGGGTCACAACATTCAAGGAGAGATACCTTGAGTTTTGAAAAAGAAACCTTTGAGGGTCTAAGAGTATGCTAAGAAAGAAAAATTAACCCTGATAGAGCATTATTTTTCTTCTAGATGGATCGAAAATAAGATAGAATTATAAGGACCCCCACCGTATATCGTAGCATATATATAGTCATCGGGTGTATCGTATATCCATGGAGTGTAGACTGATTATCAACAAAGGGTGGACACCAACCATTAACCCCGAGGTCACATTATATCTTCCTAGCTTCAAAGGTTTAGAGGCCATGTATTGAATAAATTCCTTGGATGCGAGATAGTTAAGATTAGGTTGGGTTGGATGGGTTAAATATTAAATGGGTCTAGAAATAAGCATAGAAGGAAATAATTGATAAATCAATTCACCTAGTCCATTTTTATGTTGAGGTCAAGACCATGAGTTAAATTATAAAGAAAAGTGATATATGCACTTTATATACTCTTACCTATTCCATGCATGCAAACCTTTATAACAATATTAATTTGAAAACTTGAGGAATGAAATAGAAAATAGTATGTATATATATATATATATATATATATATATATATATATATATATATATATATATATATATATATATATATATATATATATATATATAATGAAATCATGAACCTAGGTCTATGACAAATGTTATCAGAGAAAGTTCAAAGTCGATCCCGAAGGAACCATCATAGTGATACATAGAAATGTAAGAAATTGAAATATAAATCGGGTGATGCATTACTAATATCTGGTTGTTTTGTATGGAAGGGTATTCTAGGTGAAGACATACTAGGACATAATGGTATATGATCCCCCTCCAGTAATAATAGGAGGAGAAGAAATATATGTTGAGTTGGGAAATTGGAGCACCCATCCATGTCCCAGTTTATCAGTATTATTAAAAATATGAAACAACAGTTGGTTGACCGAAGGGGTAGAAATGAATGCCTCCTAAATGCCATGAGGAGTAGGAAAGTATGATAAGAGGGTTGACTAAAAGTTCTAGTCGTAGAATCATATATACAGAAAAAAGAAAGGAATAATGTCGATACATAATTAGTTTTATATAAAAGTGTAGGTGATTCAGATAGAACCTACCCAAAAACACAAAAAAGATATTAAAAAATTTAACTGCATGGGGAATTTAGAAAGATAAAGCCCCCTACATTGGATGGTGAAAGGGAGGAGGATGAAGAATCACGGCTTCTAAACATGACAAAATATTTTCAGGTTTATGAGTATCAAAGAAATTTAAAGGATAGTCTAGACATTTAAGAGCTGCAAGTTCGAACCACTCTCTCGTGGGAAGAGGAAAAAATTGTCCATACTTTGGAGGAAAAAACAATTTCTTGGGAGGAATTCCAGAAATATTTCAAATCTTGATAAATCAATGAATGATATTATGATGATCGTGCCAAAGAATTTCATGTGCTAAATCTAGGACACTTAACCATGGATGATTTTGTGGCTAAATTCACCAATTTGTTGCGATATCTACCCTTTATTAAAGAAGATAAATCTAATGGACAACGACTTGTAAACTGGTTACCTACCCCTTGTAAGGAAATGATTGAGATTGACAATCCCAAGACAATGGATAAGGTTGTAAGAGAAACATGATTATGTTACCAACAATTTAAGAATAGGGGTGAAGGCTGAAAACCTTGCCACCGACACAATCCCACACCAGGTCCAAGCGCATGGACATGAAAAAAAATTTCAATGGGGGAAAAGGGAGAGAATCGTTGAAATGTTGGGGGTGTGGTTAACCCCACCTATTGAGATTATTCTCGCATAAAACTCGATATATCCAAAATATTCAATTTTTCCATGAAGCAACAACTGTGAATGATGTTGCGAGAAATATTCTCAGGATATTTCTATTTTTATCTACCTGAGAGCTACTTTAAGTTACATTATTCCCCATCTCTCCGAAAAAAATTAATTTAAAAAAGTTTAAAAATTCAAAAATATATAGCTGGTACAATTGGAAACGGGTAAAAAAAGGAGGGTAACTAGCTAAGTAAGAAAATGTCATATTAATTTAAATGGATGACCCATAGAAGTAAATCTAAAAATAATTCCCTTAGGATGTTATGATGTATTAATAGGCATGGATTGGATGGAAAAACATTGAGTTGTTATAAATTGTCTAGATAAGACAGTTGGTTGTGCGAGCAAAGGTGGATAAACTCAATTAATGTAGGGAATTCAAAAACTCATATTAGTTATACGAATTTCATCCTTACAAATGAAATATAATGCAATACAAGGGTGGAAATTATTTATGGTGTAGGTGGAAATAAATAAGCAGCAAACCAAAGAAAAAACAATTAATATGGATAATTTTCCCTTCATTAAGGAGTTTCAGGATGTTTTTCTGGAGGAAATTATGGGCTTATCTCCCCACAGAGATATATATTTCTCCTTTTATCTGGTATTGGGTGAAGTTGCTATAAATAGGCCCCCTATATGATGACTACACCTGTGTTATTAGAATTAAAAATGTGGTTACAAAAATTATTATACAAAAGGTATATGAGGCCCAATTTATCACCATGGGGAGGTCCTATGTTTTTTCATGAGAAGAAGGATAATACATTTAGAAAGTGCATCGATTATCAATAACTAAATAAGTTAAATATGAAGAAAAAATAGCTATTTCCCTCATTGATGATTTCTTCGATCAAGTAAGGGGGGAAACCATATTTTCTAAAATTTATTTTACAATCGGATATCACCAGCTAAGAGTAAAAGATGAAGATATTCATATGACAAATTTTTGGACTAGATACAGTCAATATGAATTTTTAGTGTTACATTATGTCTTACTAATGCACCAACAAACTTTATTTCCTTAACGAATAGTGTATTTAGTGAGTAACTTGAGAAATTTGTGTTGGTATTTATATATGACATACTTGTGTACCATAATAATGAAGGAGAACACAAGGAACATTTGAAATTAGTGTCACAAACTATAAGGGAACATCTGATATATGCTAAATTTAGGAAATGTGAGTTCTATAAGGATAGAATACAGTACTTGGGCCACACCATTTTAATGGAGGAACTTGCGGTTGATCCTTAAAAGGTTATGGTTATCTTAAATTGACCCGTACCTGAGGATATGTCATTTTTCCACTCAGTCATGGGAATCAAAAGATATTAAAGAACATTCATAGAAATATTCTCTAAAATTTCCTACTCGATTACATCCTTCTAGAAAAAAGGAACAAAGTTTAAGTGTAAAATCCAATTTCATGATAATTGATAAACTGAAACAATTACTTACAGTTGTCCCAACCGTAAAAATTATAGAGCCAAATGAAGAATTTTTTATTTGCACAAATGTTTGTTTAGAAGGGTTAGCGGGGATCTTGATGTAGGAAGATTCAGTAGTGGCTTATGAGTCTAGGAAGCTGAAAATACATGAAAATAATTATGCAGTGTATGATTTAGAGCTACAAGTTGTAATACATGCTCTAAATATGTGGAGACACTACATACAAGGAAAATAATTTACTTTGGTAACCAATCATATGATCTTCAAATACCTTTTCAACAATGTAGATCTTAATTATCGACAAGCTAGATGGTTGGCCTTCCTTAGTGACTTCATGCTTGAAATTAGCACATAAAAGTAAAATAAAAAAAATAGTAGATGCCTTCAGTAGGCTTGCACATGGTTTAATGTAGAAATATGCCAACGATATTAGTACATATTTTTAGAGAGGATTAAAAATTCAATTGAAATATATCATAAATACTTGGAAATTAAACAAAAATTATAGAAAACGAAAATTTCAAGATATGGTAAAATTATGAAAAGTTGTTAATCTATAGAGATAGATTGTATGTTCCTGATGTGAGTACCATGAAGCATATGATATTAGATGAATACCATAAGAAATCATATGCCGGCCATCCCAGATATCAAAACATGATAACATCATTAAGAAAATATTTTTTTTTATTGGTCATGAAAAAGGAGGTGGTAGAATACTTAGCCAAATGTGTATAATGCCAACATGTTAATTTGGAACACCAACATGCCGCTAGATTTTTGAACCCACTGCCCATTCTTGAATGGAAATTGGAACTGGTTTCTTTGGATTTTATTACAGGATTCCCAAACAAAAAATGACAACATGACTCCATTACGGTGGCGATAGAATCCTTAAGCAACAAAACAAATTTTATACCTGTGCATTAAACTTACGGAGAAACTCATATTACCATCATTTTTAAGAAGGATAGTTTCTATATACATGAACTTCCATAGACGAAAGTGTCAAATAGAGATGCTAAATTGACATATAAATTTTGGAAATCTTTATTTGGAGGCATGGGGACAAAACTAAAATTTAACATAGAATACCACCCCCAAACCGATGGACAGACAAAGAAAAGCGATTAAATTTTGGAGAATATGCTAAGAATGACCATCATGGGTAGACCTACCAAAATGGAAGGATTCCAGCACTTAGAAAAATTCACATACAATAAGAATGAGTCTTTTCGAAGCCTGGTATGGTAGAAAATTCCATACATGTCTGAGATGGATTCATCCCGAGGATATTGGAGCTAGATGCATGACCAGAAATGGAATAGGTGGTGGAAAAAATAAGGCAGAATATAAAAACTATTCAGGATATGAAGAAAAGTTATATTGATAAGAAGAGAAATCACAAGGAATTCAAGATTTGAGACAATGTCTACTTAAAAGTGAAACCGAGGAAAAATACCTTAAGAATGAGAACCTCTACCAAACTAACACCACGATTTTGTGCGCCCTTTGAAATTTTGGATAGAGTTGGGTGAGTAGCATATCAGCAGGCACTTCTTAGCCATGTTAAATACACAATGTTTTTCATGTTTCTTTGTTAAAAAATATTTCTATGATAATTATCATGTAATTCATTGGAATTTTATACAAGTGGAACAAAAAGGAGATTTCCTACCAGAGGCACCACGAATTGTAGATTGGAAAGAGATCTTTCTCCACAATGAAGTCGTCACTTAGGTTAAAGTGCAATGGAAGCACTTTACACCTAAGGAGTCTACTTGGGAATTGGAGGAAAAAATGAAGGAAGCCTATCTAGCATTGTTTCAGTAGTGAAAACAGTGAACAATGCACATCGAGGATGGTGTGAATAAAAAGGGAGGAAATATGTAATACCCATGAGTTTCTATTTTAAGGTTTTTCTATATTTAGAATGAATTATTTTAGAGTGGATGAAGGGGAAGGCATGAACTATTTAAAATGAATGTGAACCATAGAAATTGTGTGATGTAATAAATAAATGTTATTAAATAATGGAAAAGAAAAAGACCAGAAACCAGTTGGGAAAGAAACACTATATTACAGAGATTCTTGCCAACTAGAAACCATCACTGATGGAAAAATTGTTTCTAGAGATAAGGGCTATTATTTAATGAGATGTGAGAGAAATATCAATTAAATCATTGAGATGGATAAAAATTCTATGTAAAGGGAGAAAGACGAGCTTTAAAGGAAAAACAATACCTAAACAGTGGGTTGGCACACCCAAAAATGTAGGACGTTGCTTAGAAAAAAAATATACTAAGAAGAGGATTATGAAAATATATATCATACTGGAATGAAAGGCTCGAGAGGGAGAAAACTTCAACTCGAAGGGAACTGGTGGATTAGCTCATCGTTGGTAGGATAAAGGTCTTCCCAAGTGCAGTTTTCCAGTAACATATTATGGTTAGAGTTTGGATACATTTGAGTTCTGATTTTACTGTTTATTTAAGTTAAGATGTCACTGGTTAAATTAATATTTCGCATAAGGAATCTAATTATATGCATGTTACTAACTGGAAATTTCACGTGTAAGGCTCTGCAATAGCTATAGAAATAGGCTAAATATTTTAATTAAAAAATTGTTGTATAGACTTTACGATTTTGGTGGACTATGTGTCTATATATATATGACTTGAAGATGTTTCCTTGGAGAATAAGCAACCTAATTACCATTATTATATAAGTCTGCATGTAAATCTTAGTATGTACTTACATCTATATTTTTTTTAATATTGGAAATAGGAGAGAGAGTTTCATGCTTTTTATTTAGAGGTTCTGACATAACGAGAGAGGATCAACCCCACACACTCCTTCGGATATAATGGAGTTGGTGAAATAATATTGGACAAATTGGTTACCAATATAATTAGATTTGATGCAATTAATATAGTTGACCTTGTAATATGAAACTATCCCACTTCCTTGCGAAATGTAACGGACAGTGGTATGTGCATGTACGTTAGAATTGCATAACCTTCAAATATAAAAAATAAAAACTCAAATGCTGCAACATTGACACTGTACATACATGACACTCCCAAGTGAAAAAGGTGACGTTTACTCCCATGGTCAAGGTTGGAGTTATTTAGAACGTTATAAAGATTTGAGAATATCAATTTTGTTCTTTGGCGGTAAAACATTTTCAAATGAATAAAGTAAATGGAAAATGGTGGAAAAAGTACGGTGGGATTATTATTATTATTTTCATGTATTTTTCAATGTTTAATAAGAAGTTATTTAGGAGGTATATAATTTTATTAGAAAAAATGTATTACAGTATTTTGGTTTGGAATTTTCATAAAAAGTTAGAATTTTTTTAATAATAATTAATATATATATGAAATTATTTTATAGGCATTTTCTTTTTTAAATAAAAAATAAAGTGTTTTTATTTCAATTTTTTATTAATTGTATTTTACAATTATCGTGAATTTTATTAAGGTTACACTTTCATTTTACCTATGCAAATTGAAAAGGTGGAATATTTTATGGAATAGCTTGTAAATTTGTTAAATATACATAGTAAATTGTGGAAAATGTTCTAAATTAATTCAATTCTATTTTATTTAAAATTTATATTGAATTAAAAATAAAAAATTTAAAGTAATTTAATAAGATTTTATTTAAAATTTATATTGAAATAATTTTTGTGAACATTTTTTGATTAATAAGAATTAAAAAATATTAATTTTGACTCTTTTTGAATTGAATCAATAAATTAATAAAAATTTAAAGTTGAATTTATTTATTATTAAATTTATCTCTTTCTTAAATTGTTGATATGTATTTTATATATGATATATAAAAAATTCATATGTATTTGTATATATTATATAAAGAATAATTGGGAGGAGATGGTTAATATAGCAAGATAGTAAGCATTGCACATAAGGTAGCTTTGATTTCATCCATAAAATTGTAAATGAAAAACTATGTAATTTATTGTCCTCCTTTCATTTAGTCACTATTGGAGAGCTAAATATCATAGTGTATATATTGATCTTGGGTTGATTAATTCATTTAATAAGATACCAATGATGAATGGTTGTGACCATCAAATCAACTTTAATAAATACATTGCATTACACTCCCTACTTGTATCGTTAATTAATTGATTATTCTCCTTGCACAGAGCTTTCCCTACATCTCTCCGCTCAGTCATTTGTTCTCCGCAAATGATTCCTCCACACAACCACCATGAGACAACTTCTTCCACACACATTTCCTCTTTACAACTACCCTTGCATTAAATAACATTTTTCAACCTCTCATTAACATTCAAAGTATTATTAATTTATGTGGGTCCTAGATGTTGTATACATTGATCATATCTACATAGGCTTACATGGGTTATAAGTATGAGAATGAGTGATTTCAAATGCATAACACTACCATAAAATATTGTGAAAAATACAATTTCCTAGTATTTATACTTGTATTTATGACCAATCATTCATATAATTGTTAAAACAGATATTGTGTTTAGTTTGGTTACTTGGGAGTTGAGGAGGTAATATGGAAGAAAGATTATTATTGATATGATATATGTTAAACATTATTGTTTTATCTAGTTTGGTTCATATGAATATGGAATTTAAATATAGTAATGTTCTCTGGAGAAATATTCCATGAGGGTAGTGTGGAAGGAATGTTATTTTGTGGAAGGAAGTTCAACGTGCATAAGTTTGGCTCATTGTATGGACTTGTGGACATTGAGTGAAAAATTCCATTTCTAGTTTTGTGCAAGAGGGTAGTATGGAAGGAAGATTATTTTTTGGAAGTAAATTCAATGTGCATAAGTTTGGCTCATTGTGTGGACTTGTGGACAATGAATTTTCTTCTGTACATTAATATTTTATGAGTTAATTCTTGCTAAAAAAGATAAGAACACAACTTTTGTCATAGAAAAATAACTTTTTCTTGTTGCAGCTTTTATTATTCCTACATGTAAAAAAAAGTGCACAAATAAACTTATGTATATCATTGATATCATAATTTAGAGTAAGTATTGTTAAAGTAATTATCATTTTATTGTAAAATATTGTTTAGATAAACATGTATAAATTTATAAAGGTTCATTAGATACTTTTACTTTAATTAATTTTAACGTTTTGTTTCATATAAATATGACATTTAATAAAGTAATGCTCTATCATACAAAATTCCATTTCTAGTTTTGTGCAAAAAAATATTGGGGAAGCTAGGTCAATATGCCGAGGTTCAGCTTATTGTATAGACCTTGGCACATTGAACTTTCATTGAAAGTTGCAAAAAAAGATAATTCCACAAATTTTAGAATTGGACAATAACTTTTACTTGTTGCATACTTTATTAATCCTATATGTAAAACAAAGGTTATAAATAAAAGTGTCGATATTAGTGCTATAATTATTATTGTAATGTAAAATATTGTTTAGGTAAATGTGCATAAATTTATAAAGGTTTATCAGATATTTTTACTTTAGTAATTTTTTTATGCAGGAGCATCAGACCACCCTTAATTATCAACACTGCGGAAGGTGAAAATGTGGACAACCGTTTGTAAACGGGGGTTAATTTCCATGAAATAGAGCTAAAATGATGGAACTCATATGTCTCTAGAAGATATGATTTATTTTAATTATCTGGCTTCGTTTTTTACTATTTTCACTTTTTCCCCAATGTCCAAAAATTTCATCTCATTTTCTAAATTATCCAGGTTATTACTAAAACTCAAACTTCATTTACTATATATCTTAAACTATATTTAAAAAACCATATATTAGCGCTTTGAATTCCATTTAAAATCCCATTCAAACCCCCAAAACCCACTTATATAACCTTTCACGGCATATTACTTTATAAACCCATTTATTATATAGTTTTGGACTTTATGTTATAAGCTCCGACACCCATCGAACAATCGTGTTATATATGTTTAACATTATATAGATTACATATCATATATATATATATATATATATAGAAAGAATCCACTTAAACCATTGGTAGGACTCCTTGTGCCTCATCGCATATCACCATTGCAAAGTTTTGTTATGCAACAATCAAATGCTAAACTTATAAATCACCGATGCGATATGAAGTGGGACCCATTCTCTGCCACGCTTCCCTTCTATTTCATTTTCCATCAAAATATACATTAACTTACACTTTTTCTACCTTTCCACTTTATACTTCAACCTTTACCGTTTCATCACTTTTGATTCCCCAATCACGATCAAAGTGGGGCCCTCATTGCATTTTGCAGACTTAAAATATTTGGTGTTGGAACTAAATTGTAAATAATGTCATCGGAGATTTGCGATATCGCATCACATTTATTTTACCTTTGTGAGTGCCTGCAACATATTTATTTTAATTTACAATGTGGTAGGTTGGCCCCACCTCAACATCTTTGCCCCCTTTGCACAGTCGTCGCAATACATTGATATGCCATATAAAATTTGTAACACTCACCGCTTAAACCTTCACCGATTCATAAAAATCCACCACATGGCCAGTGGGTCCCTCTTCCCCACACTTTGCAAATTTTAAGGGTTAACCCCGCAGCTTATAACTAAAACTTACGAATTGCCATGTGCTTTGTGGTCCAGTACCAGTTACCCTCCACATCATTTACCCTCCACTTCACCTTCCCATTGCATCTCATTGTCAATTGTATTCTTTATAAACTAAACTATAAAGGTTGTGAAGTGCGCAGATGCGATGCGCTTCAGAATTAAAATTTGAAAATTTTCGGGTTCGCTATATCAGTTTTTCACGCTATTTTGTTTATAAAAAGGTTTTAACACAAAAAGAGGATTTCGGGTAGTAAAACAATAGAAAGGTCGACGTCTGGCAACAAAATGCGTTCATCACTCTGTTCAAGAAAAAAATCTGCTAGAACAACTCTCAGCTCATCTTCTAGCATATCAGCAAATTATGGTCCATGTCCTAAACTGTCCCACTACATCAGCACATTAGCAAAAACGCAACACAAGAAAAAACGGTCGATTAAGCTCAATAGTCAGCATAATAAAAATGATTTTCCCTACACTCAAGGTGTAGATCAGTAAGGGAGGTCTCTCCAAATTCCTCCAAATCATGAATTCTAAGACTTAGGCAATAAGTTCTTTTATTTTTAAATAGTTTTATGTTACTAGAGGTTAGGAAAAAGGCTTTGTTGTTTGAAATAATTCTGGATCAGGTATTTTCCTCATATTTTGTAAATTGGTCTATAAATAGCAGAAATTCAATGCAATAGAGGTTGGAAGTTGGAATGAGTTTCATTTTGCTTAGTTGATCAAGGATAATTTGTAGTCGGTTTTCGCAACTAATAAAAGAGGAGTTGCAACTATATCTATGGGATACCTATGGTATTAAATATCTTTCATTGTTTCTTCTTTAGTGACATATATGAGAATGTATTGTTCATTTCTTTTTATGTCTATTATTATGATATTTTATAAGTGTGAATTCAGAATACATGCTAGCCATGCTTTGTTTTGGGTAACTGATCATATTTTGTTTCATGTCTTATGTCTGAGAGAAATGCATCTCTTATGCTTCTCTCAGCCTCCTTACATTTTCTAAACCATTCGATAACCATTTCCCTCAAGTGATTGGCATTATGCCTACCTTTACCCACTCATCCCTACAACCCTAACTCTATATCCCTGACCTAGTTCTTCTTGAACTAATTACATTATTCACTGATTTACCCAACCAAAACAGAATCAAAGCAACCCCTTGCACTCATTATCTAGCTTAAAACCTTAATTTCTCCAGCCCTCCTGACTGTGACCCTTTTAGAGAGAGCCCTCTCCTACTTGATAGGGCTAGATATCATGTCAAAATCTAGGTTTGTGGTTACCTCTGTTGGAATTCCTTCCTCAGCCTTGGGAATCTAGTGGAGTGATAAAATACTGGCGTCATTTCCGGGGAATGAAGAGAAAAAATATTACCTAGGTGTACAACAAAGATTTAGATCTAATTGTTGATGGTGAACATCAGTTGGATACATATGAAGGCTGAACCATTTACATGCCGACTCCATTGGCTGAAAGATCCATTAAACCAACACTTCATGGCGACTCCACTTCATAAAGGTCAATAGCTTCAAGAATTTTCAAGATGGAAACTATTGCATGAAGTTATGCTCCCATGAGCCGAGATCACATTCCAGGTTTCCCAAATAAAATTCCTAAGCTAGATTGGCAAAGGAATTTTCCTATCTTTAAAGATGATGATAGGAATAATGTTGCTTCACATCTAGTTAAATTTCACATGCATACATGCATGTTGAAGGTTGAATTTCCTGAATATTTCCTTTTAAATATGTTCATGGCTTCTCTTGAAGGAAAAGCATGATCTTGGTTTGAAGGTTTTCCACCTTCCAGTATTTGTTCTCTTAGAGTTTTCCATTCAACATTCTATAAACAATACAAGGGGTCCTACAATTCTTTGTCCTTGGTTATTAATTCTTGGGATCATTTTGAGTTTTTCATTCAAAACCTAGAGGATTATTATGATGATAATGAGTTCGTGGATGAAGAGATCCTGGAGGCTTTGCATGACAATCCATTTGATGACCAAAAAGAGAAAGTGTTTTCCCTAATGGAAGAAAAATATGATGTATATTGTCTTGATGTTCATAAAGACTTCCCACAGGATACAATTCTTGCAGCAGTACAACAAGTTTATGAGCCAAAGGTTAAAGAAGATATTCAACATCCTTGTGAATCTTTAGGAGAGAAAGAAGATAATTATTGTGTTATCCAAAGAAAACAACGAGTACTTCCTCCTTTTTCTGAAGATGAGATAGATCAACTCCTGAACAGTCATGTTAAAGCCCAAGCTAATTCAAGTTTGTAGTGTTCACATAGTCAAGAAGGTGTTAGTAAAACTTATTCCACTTTTGAAAATGAAAATATAAGTTTAAATGAGGAAAATCCTGAAACTATATTTATAGACATGATGAATAAAGACAATCTCCTTTTTCAATGTTCATATTTGATGAATTTTCTCCTGAACTTGATTTGCCTAAGTACGATGGATATGAAGATAATTTCTATGAGGATCTTGATGAATTTACATGGGAAATTTTAGTGAGTAAACCAATTTATGATGATTATTCCCTGCAAGGAGATCAACTAACAGATATTGTTTTCTTTCATGAAGATGATAGGGTTGTCATGTTTGATAATCGTGAAGAGTGTTTCTTATTTAAGGATGACTTAGAATATGAAGATGATAGGGCTATCATGTTTTATAATCATGAATAATATTTCTTATTTAAGGGTGAATTAGAATATGAATTTGAGGAGTATGAGCCTAAGAGAGACAATATACCAGAGAAAGAATCAGAGTTGCTCATGCTTCAGGAATTTGTATCAACACATACATAGGAGAAATTCATACTTCCAAATGCTCTCCTATCGATCAACAACCAAGTGTTCTTTCAGATCAAAATGAATGGAGTACTTGTATTTTCGCTATTGGATCTCAAGACAAGGTTGTTGGGTGCTAAAAGGTGTCTTTTAAAACTCCTAATCTCCTCACATTAATTATCAACTTGGGTAAGTCTTTTTGTTTCAAGAGTGTACACAATATGTGCAAGCTATAACCCTACAAAGTAATGATAAAACCAATCGTTGAATATAAATGCAATCATAAATCTGAAACTTTAAGGGAAATAATTCATCTATGCATTAGAATTGTGATTCGTTCCAATAAATCAATCAACCGAGAGCGCTGAAGCAATAACCGAGCTCTTTCATCTGGATCTAATCAATCAAAAAAAATGAAAGTAAATGGAAATACAAGTTTGTGCTTTAAATAATCAAACCAATTATTTCAACAAACAACGCAGTAAACTGGAAATGCGCATGCACTAGGATAAATGCATAAATCTAGATTATCAAAGTCAATTCACAGTAAAGCAGCAAAGCATAATATAATTGTAGTAAATGGAAATATATGGCACAAATGATAGCAGCGAGATTGACCAGAGGCTAGACTCTTAGCCACAATCGAATGCTGTCGAGCTACTTCAGAACAGTTGAATAAACAACAACACAACTATGTATTAATCATCGCAGTCTTTAAAATACAAATTGGTCTGACAGAACTATGATTTGTTCATAATTATTCTCATAAATACATCTATATTCCCTTTCATAATCCTCTTCATAATTCTCCCCTCTTTGATCTCCTTTTTTCATTTAAATACACATAGATAAGAGAGAAGTTACAATATAGATGATTACAAAATGATTCCCATAACAAAATTGGATTTTTCACAACCAATTGATCAGCAAGATCATATCTGAAATATCTTTCCATCAATCATTCAACAAGAACAAGTCGAATTTGGTATTGCAACTGAGATAATTTGGAAAACGGTCACAACAACGAATCTGGGAAAATTGTCTTCAAACAACCTTCTGTTTCTCTTAATACGAACTGAATTTGGGCAAATTTCTCTTTCAAAAATTTAATTCAGTCCATTCTGGACAAAACCCATGTTTTTTATTTTCCAGATTCTTCTCCATTTTCCCACAACGTCCAATACAAAACAGTCACTTCTTATTC
The DNA here is from genome assembly GCA_034641835.2 of Pinus albicaulis. Taxonomy (NCBI): domain Eukaryota; kingdom Viridiplantae; phylum Streptophyta; class Pinopsida; order Pinales; family Pinaceae; genus Pinus; species Pinus albicaulis. Next base: position 331,053,705 of record CM076577.1, on the reverse strand, counting down.
CAGCGAATTTCTGAGTTGGAATATTTAATGATGAGCTAGAGATTAAATCTAGAATCTGGAAAATATCTTGGAAGATAAAATGGTGAGTGATGTTACAAAAAAATTACTAATAAACCATCATTGGTAAAATCATACATAATAATCATCAATTTATTAAAAATAAAGGAGAAGAAATAATATTTATCCATAAGAGCATAAATAATTATAAAATGGAATTATATGATAAACCATGATAAATGACGTGATAAAGAATGGTAGAAATGAATGAAATAGGTTTTAAAAAATGATAATAATAATGACAAACTGGCGGCCCAACATGCCCCCAAACTGAATATATTGCATGTCCTCATGCAACCCAAAGCCTCTTTATTAACCAAGCAATAATACAAAAAATGTTTATCCCAACTCATGAAATGGATGGAACAAATGAATTCTTCCTCAAATAATGAATATTCAATTTTAGAAATCTTGATGAAGGCATAACAATTTTTACATTTGACGTTCAACTATATGTATATGAATTTGCAGCAAAATATGATATAAGTAACAACAAAATTCATTAACCATTTTCTCAAAAACTACATTTCTACTATATTAATGGCTCTACGATCCAAAAATCAAATCGTTTTGATGCATGGACCATGAGATATAAACAAAATGTCTATAGGTGATAGTGCATGATTTCAAAATTTTATGAACTAATTTAGCATGAAATTATCTGGGTTTGTGTATTTTAATGATACCTCTTTGTTATCCAGAAAACACAAGAATTTAATTCATAGTTTTAAAGATATATGCAAATCAATTTCTGCACTGTATGAAAATGAAATTGTGTTCCTTAAATGAGAAAGAAAGTAAAGAACATCCATCATGTGTAGCAATGCCTTTTGTAGCAATTCCTCCCCAAAACTTAATAATTAGCATGCCCTCATGCAATGCTAGAAAACGAATAGAGGTGGTGGCTACAATCTGTTGAAATCTATGCTTGGTGTAAAACAACATGGAAGAAGGGAGGTGTTGAGAATGAATAAGATGGTCATAATAAATAAATAAATGAAAGGAACACTCCCCCAAACTAAAATATTTTTTCTTTGAATAATAAGAAGTGGTAAATATGTGGAATGAATGATGATAAATAATGCTCAATGGATTTTGTATGAAATTCTCCTAAATTCATAATAAATCAGAAAAGTATGCTATTTTACCTCAGGTTTTACCTCCGAAAAAAAAAATTGTGGAATGACATGTATGGACTGCCATTTGTTGGAGTTGATGTATGCTAAGCGGATACTGAAAGTGATGCAAAATGTGGAAGACATGCAAGCACATCATGTATGAACAATTCTGCATGTTCGCGAGTTGTGTGAGCCTCTGTCATTAGGGGAAATAGTGTGTCCTGGCTGCAAATAGAATTCCCCCCATACTTGTTGTTCTCCAGTAACAAGTCACTATTTTGCATGAAAATTTCTTGAATCCACAGTTTTAGTTTTGAATAGCAACAGATAAGATGCATGCAAAAATTTTAATCAGAATTTTTTTTGTATAAATGCAGTACTAATATTTTGTCAAATCATCAAGTTATGGTAGAGTTCAGTAATTATATCGCATGTTATCCCATAATGCATACATTCCCCCCCTCCAGTTGGAAAATGGATTCCATGACCATAAAGCATATAAAAGGTGTTGTGCTGAAGGCAAGGCAAGGGAATGATCAATACGACAGTAAATGAAGCAGAGTACACATATCAATGATAGGACAACAAGAGGTATGACTATAATGAGGGAAGAGTGTGTAAAGATAATTATGAATAAGAGATAGGATGCTTTGGATTGATGATAATTTATGAAAAATAAAAGGACAACAATATGCCGAAAAGATGCTTTTATAACAGTATTCTAGCCGAAAATGATGCGATTGATTGAAAAACAATTTCACATGCGTACAGGTTCAAAACAGGGAAAAATTAAGGAAATAACTTCTCCGATAAAAAAAAAAGAATAAGAAAAGGGTATTATAGTAATAATTGATGATAAGATATAACCTCAATACCATAAGCAGAGCCTCTGCTGCCAGCAGGCGTCCATAGCCTCGGTAGGGTTTGTTTTTAACCTATATGAGCCAGGATCCTCAATTTATAAATGGAGATTTCCAGTGCTGTTCTACAGAAGAGATCAATGTGTTGGCGTGGTAACCAGATAACCACACCGCCATTCACTGGGATGTAGCAAAAGTGATCAGGCCAGCTCATGATGAGACCTGTTCCAAGGATATTTTAGCTATCCAATGGATCATAACCCTGGTGTGGTGGCCATAATGGGAATGTCACTCCGTTAGAACCTTATGAACATGGTAGTCTGGCTCGTAATGAGACCCCCTATCCTCCATCTGCAAACAAAATTTTGCTATGATTACAAAGTTTAATAATAAAAAGAGGGGGGCTCAATACTCCTTAAGAGTAGGGATGGTGGAAGAAGTTGAACATGTCAATAGAAAAAAAAATATACCCATAATCTCATTTATTATAGACAGAGAAAATTATAACCAGGAAGGGTGGAACCATCATGGTATTAAGATGATCAATCAATATCATGTACAACAGAAAACGATGCAGTAAAGTGGTATATAAATAATTGTGTCCCTTTCCTTAAAAAGAATCTCTCATCCAGAAGTTGTCTTGTTAAAGATCATAATGTTAATGATATTCTCCTGCATCAATAGAATCCATAATTATTTTCCTCATAGAAGTATTGTACTTCATGTCATGAAAGAAAATCAGAAAAATGGGGTTGAAAATGAGCTAGTGTTTGGGAAAATATATAACAAGGGTAATATTCAAAACACACAAAAAATGTGCAAGAAAAAATAAAAGAGAGTGTTTTTCTTTGAAAGGAATAGAAAAAGAGAAAAAAAACCACACAAAAAGTGATTTTCCTTAAAGGGAACAATAGATGTTCCCTATAGGGAACAAAAAAAAAATACGCAAAAAAAATGTTGTTCCTTATAGGGTATAGCAAGAGAAAAGGAACACAAAAATTGTTGTTCCTTATAGGGAACAACAGTTGTTCCCTGTAAGGAATAGCAAAGAAAGCTACACGCAAAGCAAGAAAAAGCACACGCCAAAATTGTTGTTCCTTAGAGGGAATAGCAGTTGTTCCCTGTAGGGAACAGCGAAAACAAATTTACACGAAAATTGTTGTTCCCTGTAGGGAACAGCAAAGCGAAATACACACAAAAATTGTTGTTCTCTGTAAGGAAAATCACTTGTTCCCTGTAGGGAATAGCAAAACAAAATTTACATGAAAATTGTTGTTCCCTATAGGGAACAACAAAGAAAAATACACACAAAAATTGATGTTCCTTGTAAGGAATAGCAGTTGTTCCTTATAGGGAACAACAAAGAAAAATGCAGGCATAAATTGTTGTTCACTGTAGGGATCAGTAACTGTTCCCTGTGAAGAACAACAAAGAAAAATGCATGCAGAAATCGTTGTTCCCTGTAGGGAACAACAACTATTCCATGTAAGGAATAGCATAGCAAAATGCACACAGAAATTGTTGTTCCACGTAGGGAACAATAGTTGTTCCATGTAAGGAACATCAAAGAAAAATGGATGCAGAAACAGTTGTTCCCTGTAGGGAACAACAACTATTCCCTGTAAGGAACAACAAAGCAAAATGCACGCACAAACCATTGTTCCCTATAAGGAATAGCAAAGAAAAATGCACACAGAAATTTCTATTCCCTATAGGGAACAACAACTCTTCCCTGTAAGGAATAACAAAGCAAATGCATACAGAAATTGTTTTTCCCTGTAGGGAACAACAATTGTTCCCTGTAAGGAACAACAAGAGAAAATACAGAGAGAAAAAAAAAATCATCCCTCCTACTATGAACAATAGAGGAGCGATGATATAGAAAGAAGAACAACAGAAAAAATGATTGTATGTATAGATCTAAAGAAAAAGTAACTTTTTACAGAATTGGTGTTGCTGACGAATTGCCTTGTGCAACTGAAACTTGCATGGTGGGGTCCTCATTGTTCAATCGCCAATGGAGCGAAAAATACAGTTTGAAGGAAGTAACACTTGAAACAAAAAAACATAAGCGAAAACAGAAAAGAAACAACACTTAATTTAAAAACAGGATATAAATAAATAATTTAAGTTATGTTAAACACCATGTTAAGCACACACATGGTGTAAGAGAAGAATAAACACACACACACAAGAGAACTCAACACAATCAAGGATAAGCATGAGGCTTTGTTATTTTTCCATTATACAAAGATGTACATTTATAGTACAATGGTGTGACTCTTGGTTTCACATTCCAAGGTCACTTGGACTCCATTGTGACTTTTGGAATTCCACACCTACCCATGTAGGATTAGGTGTTCCAACATCCCCTCTTAATCCGAAGGGGTATGTGTGATTCCAAGAAGAGAGTTGTAATACAAATCTGTAAAGTATACATGGCAGCACTTGGGCTGAATCAACTCTCTGAAATGTTGGAAAAAAGAGGTGGTTTAAGGATGACCACCAACACTGGAACGCAATACTTGTTGCAGTTCCTAGAACTCTTCCAAAACTGGCAAGAAGATGAAGGCTTCTGCTAGAGGAATTGTCCCTCATAAAAAAGGGAGACCTTCAATCCTAAAAGAAGGGAGGTCTACTGCCTATGATGGTTTTAGGATTACCAACAACTCTAGAATTCTTGAAGCATTTCTTGGAACTCAACCAAAGCTGGCAAGAAGCTGAAGGCTTCTGCTAGAGGAAGTGTTCCTCATTTATGAAAGGGAGACCTTCGACCTAAAAGAAAGAAGGTCTACTACCTGTGATGGTTTTAGTTTATCCACCAACCAAAGATGATGGTTTAAGGTTGTCCACCAACCGAAGGCATGCTCATGGGCATCCGTGTCTCTGGCTACATCTCTGAATCTGGAATGACGAATTGTGGCTCTGGCTCGCTTGAACTGTTGTGTCTCTGGCTACAAATCTGAACATGGAATGAGAGATTGTGGCTTAGGCTCGCTTGATCTATCGTTGAAGCTTGTACATCACCACCATTTTCCCCCCTGTCAGGGTCAAGGTGAGATGACAGTGAAAACTCAACTGCAAGTTTGTTCAATATCCGTGAACAAGTTCTGACATGTGTCTTAAACATCTTCTTGGCTGCTGATGCCCATTTCCAAGAAGCGATCCATTCAAGATGAATCTTGGTTCTTGTAGGAGGCTGAGGCTTGTTTCTGAAGCATCTGTGTGAAGAATGAGTGTGCCAACCACAGTTCTTGCATGGATGAAGATAAAAACAGTGATCTTTCATATGGCCAACTCGATCACAGTGTTAGCATTTTACAGTCTGTTGTTGTTGTTGTGGAGCAGGATCTAGAACAACTGCAGGTGAACTGTTATACATGAATTTGACACTCTGAAATATGATGGGCTTGGTGTAGTCTGGAGTATGAAAGGTCACATCCTTGTCATATCCAAGACCAGTTCGGTGCTTGTTGTGGACAAGCTCTTCCCAAGGTCTGACGATGGGCTTGACAAGTGCAGGTCGAACTGCTGCATGTGCATGTAAATTTTCTCTAGTACAAGGAACTCAATGGGAATCAACTTCAACTTTATTGACTTGCTACTGATGGGAGTCTTTCTCAATCTTCTGAACTGAAACATGTTCAGAATGGTGACTCTTTTGCTGAAGTTCGTCTTTTTGGAGCTGATATTCCAACTACAAAAACTCAATCTTTTCTTGTGCATCTTGCAAACATCTCTGAATGTTACAAACAACATTCTTGCTCATTTTTATCATGTCATCAACATTTGAATGAATGAGGTTATTCAAGAACTCTAATGCCTCATTGATTTTAGCCATTTTCAACAATTTAGGCTCAAAAATAAAAGGGTGTCGGCTTCAACCGAAAATGCACCCGTTTACAATGTGATGCAACAAGAAATACAAATGACTCCAAAGAATTTCCAACTATGGAAATCTCAAAGTACAAAATCTTCTCCTCAAATGATGGAGGGAAATCAACAATCCAACAACTCAAATATTGATTGCAACTATGAATGAAGATGCAAATTCCACTCACAATACAATGTCAATATCTCTGCAAAAATATTTTGTAGATGTGCAACTGAAAACACTATGCAAGAAGCCTTTAAGGTAGCTGAATTTTCCTTCAAAAGAGTTGTTTTCAATGATGGAAAACTTGTCTTCAAATGTCAATTTCTTCAAAAAATTACTCTCTTGTATATGCCACAAATCACACAATGTCAAATCTTCTTGTTTCTCTATGTATTCAATCCATTTTCTCTTCATTTACTGTTGTTCATTTCTCTCTTCTTCATCTCTCTCTCTACTGTTTTTTTTTTTTAAATTAAAAATTGATTAAAAATAGAAATTAATTAAAAATGGAGAAAATATAAAAGTGGAGGGAGGGGTATTAATTAAAAATAAGGGTGGATTAAAAAATCGAATTTTAAGAATTAAATGAATTAAATCGAACTTTAAAAATTAAATGGGTGGGCGATATTAAAAAATATTTTTTAAAAAATTTAGGGAGATGTGAGGGCTGTCGGCGGGAAAGGCCAAGCGGAGAGGGGAGGCGTTGCAGGTGGGGGAAGGAGGGTTGACAGACCGGTTGAAGTGAGATGCAGGGTTGAGCGGATAGCAAGATTGGGACTGGGTAACGCAGGTGGGAGGGCGTTGACAGGGTGCGTGGAGAGGCCGAGTGTGAGCAGGGAGGGTGGGGATTTGGGAGCTGCGAGGTGAGTGTAGGTGAGGAGAGGGCGTAAGATTAATGCATATGGCAAGGGCGTAAGGAAAGGTGTGAGAGCGTGCAGGTGAGGGGTGGGTTGAGTGGTGGTGAGGTGGGGGTGTGTGGAGCGTATGGTAAGGAGGCACAGTGTGTGTGAAGGGGGGAGCGGCCAAAGGAAGGATTGGAATTTTGAATAGGAGCGGAGGGCAGGCTGTGTAAGGGCCGGCTATGTAAGGGCCGGAGGATAGGGTATCTTATGGTGTAAGGGATGTGGAGTAGAGGGAGGGCCGGTGTAGTAGGTTGTTGTGAGTTTGCAAGGGGAGAGCCGAGGGTTAGTTGGTAGGGAGTGTTGTAAGGGAGGGGCGTAGTGGAGTTTAGGGGACGGTTAGTTGTATGGTGTGGGAGATATATGTTAGATGCAGGTTGAGATATAATGTTGGAGTGGGGTCGAAAGGCCGTGAGGTATGTGAGGGGAGGGGACAACCTTTGCAGGGTTGTGCGTTGTGAGAGTGAGGGAGGCCGATGTTGCAGAGATTTTTTTTATTTTCTTTTTTTCTTTTTTTTTAATATTAAAATAGCAGAGAGCATAAAATGTAGATTTTCTTGCAGCAGTAGAAAAGTAAGACTGAGACCCAAAACTTTAAAACAATAGCAGCTTTTTTTTCAAATATACAACAATCTACTCCATTGCAAAATTTAACAGTATTCAAAAATATTTTCCATTAAAATCCCAGAAACTTGTAGAGATTTTTCAATGAAAAACTCAGAAATTTTTCTCTCAGAAACCCTCTTTAAACAATATTACGACAGCTCTTGAAAATGCAGATTTTAATAAGCAGAAATTGCAGAGAAAAATTAGAATGAAAACCTTTAGATGGGCAGTGTTTCTTTTCTTCAAAACGACTGCTGCTTTTCTTCAAATCAAATTCTGAATGATGCCAATTTCTAAATGCTTCTCTTTCTTCAAAACAAATTTCTGAATGTGGCAAAAAGACTGCTGTAGAAATCTCTCAGTGTTGCAAAAGTTATCAAAAGTTTTGCAGATATGCACAGGCCATAAACAATAATGGCTCACTCAATTTGGAGCAGGGCCAGCAATCACCAGCTCTGATACCATGTTAAACACCATGTTAAGCACACACATGGTGTAGGGGAAGAATAAACACACACACACAAGAGAACTCAACACAATGAACGATAAGCGTGAGGCTTTCTTATTTTTCCACTATACAAAGATGTACATTTATAGTACAATGGTGTGACTCTTGGTTTCATATTCCAAGGTCACTTGGACTCCATTGTGACTTTTCACATTCCACACCTACCCATGTAGGATTATGTGTTCCAACAAGTTACAATAGCTATGATGTTATTTCCTAAGGGAATATTAATCTGTCAATAGAAAAAAATGATCTTTTGGAAAAATGTATTGACAGCAGTGACATGAATCTTCAAATGGGAATAAATTTTTTATTTTTCCTGTTATGAATCCATTAGGTAATTAATTGGATGAAATTCCATTGTTTCATTAAAATTTCTTTCAAGAATCGCTCATCCATAAATTGACCTTCTTTATTCTCCTAGGACCTGCAAAAAACGAGTGTCTACTTTCAATAAAACATTAAATCATGGAGAAAGAGAGGTGATTGGGCTCCGCTAATCCTAAAACTATGAAAAAAAACAAGTATCTACTCTGTGAAACAAATCCATAGGAAAATAAAACAAATTGTATTTGTCACCTGCGAGAGAGCAGTGGTCGACCATACTAACCAGCAGTGTTTTAATCATAACTTGTTTGTTTTTCGTCCGATTTGAGTGATTCCAAAGGAAAATGAAAGCGAATTTAGGGATATTTATCTAATAGAAGCAAGTTTAAAAATTCCATGTAACAGTCTGCTAAATTTTCTTAGAACAACCTGCATAATAGAGTCATTTTCGATTTTCTAACTCAGAACAACAGTTGATACTTTAAGCATAAATTTTTCGTTTGATGATGGATTAAGCTGATTCAAATTGAAAATGAAATTAGATTAATTTATTTATCTCCAATAGAAACAGGTTTTGAAGACAAGAAGAATTGATGGGTCAAATACTTTAATGAACAGCTGGAAAAACAGAGTTTTAAGAGTGCTGATTTAGGATAGACGGTCAGTATTTGGGTCATATTTTCCTCATACAATATCAATATAAAGTGATTGAAATTTTATTATAAACTATATTCATGGGAGAATATACCATGGAAGTAGTTTTTAAAAATATGGTCATTTAGGCCTCCAAAAACGGATTGTCCCAACTCTGTTCTTGAGCTGCCTACTAGACGTCCTGTCAATGTTTTGGTTCTAACTTTTTCGTTTGAAATCAAAATGGAGTGATTAAAATTGGGTTGTAAATTATACATCAAGGGATACTTAGGATAGAAATATGTTTTAAAAATATAGTCATTTAGGCCTCCAAAAACTTGCTCTCCCAACTCTGCTTTCAGAAATTTCATCAAGTCCGCAAGCAAAAAAAAAATATGATATTCAAGCAATTTTTCTATATTAGTGATAAAAATGAATATGAGTGTTTTTAGAACTATTATTTTCAATATAATACATCTAAATACACAAATAAATTAAAATATTTATCACCGCTGTTGATATTCACAGCGTGTTGCAACAAAAACAATTTTTTTTTTTTTTTTAAATCCATAATAATAAAAATGTATTTATTTATGTCCTTATTTATTTATTTTCAACACTAACCTGATACTGTTTGAAAATTAAATATGCTTATGTATAAGAGTACTTCCAGTGGAGCCATTTTCGAAATAAGGCCTCTATTATGTACATACCCAAATTTAAAAAATGCATGTTAATAAATAGTAGGGTATGAGAAGCCAACTTCCCTTGAAAAGATGGTGCCAAAAATTTTTGAAGTATGGAGTGATGCTGCAAACAAATGGAGTGAAACCAATCTTCAATTTATCCCTTACTTTCTTGATTTCTCATAGCCTTCATATCATGAACTTCTCAAGTGTTTAAAACAACTTGTTGATGCAGAGTAAAAGAAACCTCATTTTCTTTCATAACTTCTACATTTTTTGGATTTGATACATTCTGAATCTCAGTATAAATTTTCTCCAATGGTGCATGTGAGATAGAATGGGTGGGAAGGGTGGATAAATTTTTCACTTCAACACTATAAGCATGTTGCACTAGTTTATTATGGTGAGGGTGTGGAATGAGTTGAGTAGGAAATTGTGTAGGGAATGGAGCATTTTGATGATGTAGTTGATTGGGTTGAATGGATGATTTTGATAGGGAAGCAAGATGTTGTAGAAGAGCTGAAAGATGTCTTTGTGCTACAAGATAAGGGAGAGTAGCCTTGCAATCATAAGATGAACCGTGCCAAACTTGTAGACAAGATTGGTGGTGGTTATATTGAGATTGGCATGGCTGCCCTAACATACGAGTATTCCATAAAGGATTATGCAAGTAAGAGAATGGAGAGGAATTGTTTTGAACCATACCTGTAGGCCACAATTTCCATGGTTTCGACCCTGTTGTAGCTTCCCCATCTCTCTGATATGCTACTTCCATCCTAGATAAGGAAGAACAACTATCTATGGGATGCTCCTTTCAGTAATGAGGGAAAAACACTTCATCAAATTCTTGATTTTTATAAACCTGCAAAACATTCAATTGTGAATTTAGAGAGCTAATAAAATCATATTTAAAATTTTCAAATAAAACATTGATTTCAGCTCTTATGTCTCTTGTTCTTGTAGTAAATTTGGAAAATAAAGATGAAAATTCTCTAGAATTATTACCAGCCTTGGAAATTCCTCTTGAATACCTTATGCACAATTCACAAACATCATCATATGATAACTGAAAAGAATCACCTTTTCCTATTAGATTTCATAGTTCTAAAAATTCATATTTGATTCCTTTAAGAAGGAGAGTTTTCAAGATCTCTTTTTCCAAATGCTTATGCTTTTATTTTCAAATGTTATATTGAAATCGCTCTACATAGTCCTCCAAGCTTTCATCTTATCCTTGTATCATACCAGAAATATCTTCATTTGATTTGCAATAGTCTTGGTACTTCTTTGAGAATATGTTCTTCATGTCCTCCCATGTTTGGATGCAGTTCCCACCAAGGTTCATGAACCATCAGAGAGCTACTCCTTTTACAGTAATAGGAAACACTTTCAACCTTTGATCATTATTATAATAATAATATCCTATAAAAGGTATTTTAAACTCAAATAAGAATGTATTTGGATCTTCATTTGTCAAACCATGAAAATTTGGTAGAGAGGATGGGGGAATTATGTGCATTTATGTCACTTCTCCTAGATATTTGATAGGGAATTCAAAAGTTGCAACGTGAGGCATTTCTTACCATAATAGAAGATGTTCTTCATGTGTTTCTTTGAGGATTATTATTCAAATGTTCCCGTCAATTGGTTAGTGAAATGGGTGGTGCTTACATCACCACTTGAGTGGAACTAAAAGATTTTTTTTTCAAAAATTTTACCTCTAAAATTCCTAGTTCAATTCCTACGCAATTCTGCTGAAAAGTGGGCGGAGGAGCAAGCACTTTACTTTCTCATTACACAGGTTCTTACCTTCTGTTTTTGATACCCAATTATTTTGCGGTAGATAGACATCAAACGTACATTACTCTCTATGAAATGGCAACACTCTCCCAGGAAATGGTGCCAAAATTTTCGGTGCTAAAAGGTGTATTTTAAAACTCCTAATCGCCTCACATTAATTATCAACCTAGGTAAGTCTTTTTGTTTCAATAATTTACACAATATGTGAAAGCTATGACCCTATAGAGTAATGATAAAACAAATCGTTGAATATAAATGCAATCATAAATCTGGTACTTTAAGGAAAAGAATTCATCTACGCGTTAGAACTGTGATTCATTCCAATAACTAAATTAACTGAGAGCACTGAAGCAATAACTGAGCCCTGTCAGCTGGATATAATCAATCAAAAAAAAGGAAATTAAATGGAAATAACAGTTTGTGCTTTAAATAATCAAACCCATTCTTTTAACAAACAATGCAGTAAACTGGAAATGTGCACGCAGAAGGATAAATGCAGAAATATAGATTATCAAAGGCAATTCACGGTAAAGCAACAAAGCATAATATAATTGCACTAAATGGAAAGATATGGGACAAAGGATAGCAGCGAGATTCACCAGAGGCCGAACCCTTAGCCACTAGCGAATGCTGCCAAGCTACTTTAGAATAGTTGAATAAACAACAACGCAACTATGTATTAATCATCGCAGTATTTATAATACAAATTGGTCTTGCAGAACTACATTTTGTTCATAATTATTCTCATAAATAAATCTATATTCCCTTTCATAATCCTCATAATTCTCCCCTCCTTGATCTCTATTTTTCATTTAAATACACATAGATCAGAGAGAAATTACAATAGAGATGATTACAAAATGATTCCCATAAAAAAATTAGATTTCTCACAACCAATTAATCAACAAGAAACATCAATCATTCCCATATCTAAAATATCTTTCCATCAATCATTCAATAGGAACAAGTCGAAATTGGTATTGCAAGTGAGATAATTTGGAAAACGGCCGCAACAGCGAATCTGGGAAAATCGTCTTCAGATAACCTTCTGTTTCTCTTAATATGAACTGAATTTGGGTAAAATTCTTTCTAAGAAAGTTAATTCGGTCCGTTCTGGACAAAACCCATGTTTCATATTTTCCAAATTCTTCTGCATTTACCCACAACATCTAATACAAAACTGTCACTTCTTATTCCAGTGAATTTCTGAGTTGGAATATTTAATGATGAGCTGGAGATTAAATCTGCAATCTGGAAAATATCTTGGAGGATAAAATGGTCAGTGATGTTAGAAAATTTTTATTAATAAACCATCATTGGTAAAATCATGCATAATAATCATCAATTTATTAAAAATAAAGGAGAAGAAATAATATTTATCCATAAGAGCATAAATAATTATAAAATGGAATTATGTGATAAACCATGATAAATGATGTGATAAATAATGGTAGAAATGAATGAAATAGGTGGTAAAAGTTGATAATAATAATGAAAAAATAGCAGCCCAACAAAGGTAATACTTCAGGATTTTCAAGATCCCTTCAGTAGTGTTTTGCAAGCACTAGAGAAAATGAATGTTGTTTTTTTTGTTAGCATAAGTCTTGGATTCAGTTTCTATTGTGAGGTGCCTACATGTACATCATTCTTCCTACTCGAGGAAAGTGAGAGTATAACTTCAGTAAGTAGCCATCTCCTGGATTGGTTACACTGGAAGGATCATTTCACCTAATCAAGAATTGTATAGCAGATTATAGTAGGTTGGTACCATTTCAGTTTGATTTTATTTTATTTTTAGGAAGTGTTGACAGAATTCATCAAGGTTTGAAGACCAAGGTGAATGTCCTAAAGCTTTAATGATTTGTTAGTGTGGGTTTAATTTTGCAGTATGTTTTCAGTTTCAGTTTTAGATTCAGTTTACAGATGGGACTCTTTTGCCCAATGGATAAGGCACTAATCAACTCTTTTGCCCAATTGATAAGGCACTAATCAACAAGTTCGCAGAGATATGCAGTTCTAGACACCTCTTTCAAAGTAATATTCCCAGTCGGAGCCAATGTTAGCACTAGTATTTACATCCCATCCACCCCACCTTATTTTTCTATGTTTTCACCTCATCTCTGTCATTATCATTGACATCGCTTCGTTTTTTACTATTTTCACCTTTTTCCCAAATATCCAAACATTTCATCTCATTTGCTAAATTATCCAAGTTATTACTAAAACCCAAACTTCATTTAATATATAGCCTAAACTATATTTAAAAACCATTGTTTAGCGTTTTGAATTCCATTTAAAACCCCACTAAAACCCCCAAAACCCACGTATATAACCTTTTAGGGCTTATTACTTTATAAACACATTTATTATAAAGTTTCATACTTTATGTTATAATCTGCAACACCTATCGAATAACTATGTTATATAAACTTACCATTATATATATTACATATCATATATATAATATGATATCGCATATCGCCATCGCAGATTTGTGTTACAACAATCAAATGGTAAACCTATAAACCGTCGATGCAATAAGAAGTGGGACCCATTCTCCACCACACTTTCCTTCCATTTCATTTTCCATCGAAATATATGTTAACTTACCCTTTTTCTACCTTTCCTCTTTACCCTTCCACCTTTTTCGTTTCATCACTTTTCATTCCTCGATCGCGATCAAAGTGGGGCCCTCATCGTATTTTGCAGAATTTACATATTTGGCATTAGAACTAAACTTTAAATAGTGCGATCACCAATTTTCTACTTCACATCGCATTTGTTTTACCTTTGTGAGTGCCTAAAACATATTTATTTTAATTTGCGATGCGGTAGGTTGGCCCCACCTCCGCAGCTCTACCCCCATTGCACACTCGCCACAATACATTGAGATACCATATAAAATTTGTAACACTTACCACTTAAACCTTCATCGATTCATAAAACTTCACCACATAGCCAATGGGTCCCTCTTCCCTGCACTTCACAAATTTTAAGAGTTAACCATGAAGCTTATAACTAAAACTTACGAATTATGATGTGCGTTGCGGTCCGGTCCCACTTACCCTCCACATCATTTACCCTCCACGTCACCTCCCCATCGCATCGCATTTCTGATTGTATTCTTTATAAGCTAAACTATAAAGGTTCCGAAGTGCGTGGATGCGATGCACTTCAGAATTGAAATTTGAAAAATTTCAGGCCCGGTATATCATTTTTTCACGTTATTTTGTTTATAAAAAGGTTTAACGCAACAAGAGGATTACGGGTAATAAAACAATATAAAGTTCGATTTCGGCCAGCAAAAAGTGTTCAACACTCCATTCAAGCAACAGATCTGCCAAGACAACGCTCAGCTCATAGGAAAAAAGGGTCGATTCAGATCAACAATTACGATAATAAAATAGATTTTGCTTGATCTCAAGGTGCAAATCCCCAAGGGAGGTCTCTCCAAATTTTTCCAAATCATGAATTCGAAGGCTTAGGCAAGAACTTCATTCATTTTTAAACATTTTTATATTCCTAGATGTTAGGAAAAAAGCTTTGTTCTTTGAAATAATTCTAGATTTGAGATTTTCCATAGGTTTTGTAAATTGGTCTATAGATTGCAGAAATTCAATGTAATAGTGGTTGGAATTTGGAATTAGTTTCATTTTTCTTAGTTTATCAAGGATAATTTGTACGCAGTTTTGGCCATGGATATAAGAGGAGTTGCATCTATATCTATGGGATACCTATGGTATTAAATATCTTTCAGTGTTTCTTCTTCATTGACATATGTGTGAATGTATTGCTCATTTCCTTTTCATGTCTATGATTATAATCTTTTGTAAGTGTGAAATTCAGAATACATGCTAGCCATACTCTATTTTGGATAACTGATCATATTTTGTTTCATATCTTTTGTTTGATAGAAATACATCTCTTATGCTTCTCTCAGCCTCCTTACATTCTCTAAACCATTCCATAGCTATTTCCATCAATTGTTTGGCGTTATACCTAACTTGCCCCATTCATACCTGCAACCCTAACTCTATAGCCCTGACCTAGTTCTCCTTGACCTAATTCAATTATTCACTAATTTACCCAACCTAAACCAAATCAAAGCAACCCCTTTCACTTATTATGTTGACTAAAACCCTAATTTCTCTAGCCCTCCTGACTGTGACCCTTTTCGAGAGAGCCCTCTCTGGCTTGAAAGGGCTAGCTAATAGGTCAAAAGCTTGGTTTATGGTTACCTTTTTTGGTATTTATTCCTCAGCCTTGGGAATTCAGTGGAGGGATAACAATACCCCTTAAGTCTATTTTAAAATTTTACTATATTTAGATTGAATTGATTTAGACTAGATTGGGGGTAAGCCATGAAATTTTTTAAATGAATGTGAGAAATAGAAATTTCATGATGTAATAAATAAATTTTATCAAAAGATGGAAAATAAAAAAAATAGAAACCACTTGGGAAAGAACGTAAGAAGATTCTTGCAAATTGGAAACCATCACAAATAGAAACATTGTCCCTATAGATAAGGGATAAGGTTTAATGAGATGGGAGAGAAATGTCCGTTAAATCATTTAGCTAGAGAAAAATTCTAGGTAAAGGGGAATAAAGAACCGCGGGAGGGAAAGGTGGGCTTTAAATGAAAAAAACAAATCCTAGGACGTGGGTTGAGAAACCCTCAAAGGCAGGATGCTACTTAGAAAAACAATTTCTATGAAGAATATTATGCAAAGATATATCATACTGGAATGAGAGGTTCCAAAGGAAGGAAACCTCATATCGAGGGAAATTGGTGGATTAGTTCATGGTTGGGACGATAGTGATCTTCCCAGGTGGATTTTTTGAGTAACAGATTATGAGTTCAGTCTTGATACATTTCCGTTACGATTTTACTATATATCTAATGTTATGATGTTGTTGTTTAAATTATTATTGCATGTGTAAGTATCTGCAATAGCTATAGGTATGGGATAAATATTTTAATTGAAGAATTTTTGTCTGTACTTTAGGATTTTAGTGGATTGTCTAGATATATATACATATATATATGTGCATTTTCAAATGATAGGACTTAAATTTGTTTCCTTAGAGGATAAGTAACCCAAAAACCATTACCATATCAGTATGAATATAAATATTAATATGTAATTATAGGTATATTTTTTCTAAGTGTGGAACTTAGAGAGAGTTTCGGGAATTTGATTGAGAGGATCTCATCAACACACACCCCTTAAGCTATGGTGGAGTTGGGGAAACAATATTGGACAAACTGGTTACGAATTTAGTTAGTTGTGATGAAAACACAAGCATTATAAAAATTAAGTAGGTTAAGATGTATATATATTTACTAGAGTAAACCCGTAAGTATTATGGATGGTGGAAATAATCTAGTGAGGTGGCTAAACAAACCATGAGAACATAATACAAAAATCACTAATGTCAAAACAATAGAGGACTGGATCTCATAAGAGAATTGAGTTAAAACAAAATCAAAGGGAAACCCGTTCAAGATAAATAAATTAGAGAGAGGGTTTTACTCATTATAGGTATCTTGAAGCGATAGGTATTGTTCTTTATTACATCTCAAATATGTACACAAGGAAAGAAACAACAACAAAAAAAACCTCTTGGAATAGAAGAGAAACTACCAATTTATGCACTCTGACATAACATAGCAATTAAATTTAATGATGTAACTAACACATAGAGTCACTCATTTACTACTTAATTCAGAAGTGAGATAATGAAAACAATAAGAGGAATGATGCCTAGGAATTATTAAAATTGTTGTGGAGCAAAGGGAAAAAAAATTATATGAACCATACATATGCCAAAATATAATAGTCAAATTATCATTAGCCGTTTAATACCCAATTGATGATCAAAATTAATAGTACTAAACACAACAAAACCACAAAATTCTATACTCTAGATTATTAGAAATATAATACATATGAAAAATATGAGAGCCTCATTGAAAGGTCACCATTTTTTCACTAACAAAAATATTGAAAATACACATATTTATTTATGGAATATAGAGTGTTACATATACAACTGAGAAGTCCAACAATAATATTGAAAAATATACAACTCTTAATTCCAGAAATAATATTGATAATATACAAATCAAAAGTCCAGCAATAATATTAAATAATATTCAACTCAGAAGTCCAGCAACAATACAGAAAAATATACAGTGTAGAGGTCCAAGAAGCAAGGTCCTCGAAGGGATTGGATGTAATTACATTGTTATATTCCATATTGAAGCCTATAATACTAACTCAAATTTTCAAACCTAGTGCATCCCATCACGTCAAAGACTACATGCCTAGTGGTGGTTCATAATTTATCCTTTGACATATAAATGAAAAGTAAGGAAAAATTATATTCATAGGGTAACTAGCGACATGGATTTTAACCAGGTTGCAAACCACGATAGTATTCTTGTGTTGTAAGGAAAGAAAAAAACTCCTAAAAGAAGGCATGGAGCACCAACCTAGGAGGAAAAGGATCAAGGTTAGGCAACGAGAGTGCCTCACACTTGCTAGTAACTCGACATGTTATTCCATCATACATGTAACCATAAAAAATGATGGGAAAAGACATGGTATGAGTCTTGAACTGTCAAAAACTATTTGTATAATACCACACACTGAGTGAAATGGACAAATTATTAGAAAGTGGGTCATACCTACGTGACGATGAGTGATGATTTTTTCTACTCCTTCAAACAAGGTATGAATTATTAGATGCATATATATGTATATAAGAGAAGAGAAGGAAGGAAAGAAAAAAAAACCAAAAAAAATTTAGAGGTGACCCAGAGGTTTGTCAGAAAAAAAAAAAAAACAAAAAAACCCCAACGGGGAACAAACCATGAAACAGTCAATAGAAATTAAACTTTGAATTAAGGTAAATCCTTCCTTCCCATATCCTAATTAGCTCACCATTTTATTTTCCAGACAAAGGGTTCTCGTGGTGATTTGGATACCCTACTTGTAGCTTGTGACCTGAAACTGAGGAGAAAAAGGGATGTGGAAAAAGGAAGAAAACAAGTATTAGAAGCATATTGACCCTTCCCAAGTCGAATAGTGGTAAAGGGGTTTATTAAATTTGACATGGGAAAGACCTTACAGTGACTAGATTTCACATTTCCAACTCAATTGGTAGTGCACTCCTCGACACCTAAGGAAAAAGGAAGAAATTAAGCACATATTTCAAAATGCATGGAGAAATAAAAAACCCAAATGTTTAAGAATTAAATACAACAACAGTGAAAAAAAAATCCTTACTATGACCCTACATGAATTCCACATCAAGGTCTTGTCTCAAGAAGGGAAGGAGGTGGTTTCGATCGGTAGCTTGCAACATGACACCTTTAGTATGTCGAGTAGACCAAATGAGAGTCGAGACAGACGTGAGAACCAAAGCTATGAAGAATAGTGGAATAATTATGTAAATGAATAATTGTTAAGAAATAAATGAATGGGATCCATGTACTTGGTAATGAGACACATATAAATGAGAATCTTTCTAAAAAAAAATCTCATTGGTCAATGAGATTCAATAACACTTTCACAATAAGAATTCTAGATGAGATTATAGATAAGCTTAATTGATGGGAGAGAAAAATATGATAAGCTTGTATATGCATAAAAGTATCATGGGAGAGAAAGGTGGGATTTTATGGCAAATCCTAGGCAAGTCGATTAAAAATTCCACAAAAGTGGGACTCTGCTAAAGGAAATTTAATCATGAAAGAAAATTATTAAATTCCTATGGAAGGGATCAACATGGTGGTTGATTCTTGGAAAGTTCTCTCAGCTCCGGGGGAATTGGCAGTACAGTTCATGTTTGGGTGGTCCGTCTCCTCATTAAGTTTAGAAAATCAATAGATAACTCTTCTTGTGATTAATTCTAGTGCATAACTCTTCTTGTTATTATTTTTGAATTTTTTCTCATGCAATTGAGTCATGTCATTAGTTCTGCTACATATTATTATTGCGGTCATTTTAACGTATATAAATTATGTCAGAAATTTTGACGTCTATGAATTATGGAATAATTATCATTTATTATATGCATTATAGGTTTTCTCTAATTATATTTTATTAAAGGAATGTTTTTAACAGTGTAATTTATATATATTTATATATGTTAGTTTAAAGAATTGCATTTTGGAAATGGTCCAAGTTGATAGAGAACGTCCTCCTTATACAACTATGAAATTTCCTATGTAAATACATACATATGGTATGAGTGGTAAACCACGGTAAGCGATGAAGCTATTAGTGGTATATTTAATTAAAGTAGAGAATTGGGAATAAAGAGGAGTTGTTAATATAATATGTTATGAAACCAGCTCCAAAAATAGAAGAAAAGAGAGATCAACGCCTTAGAAATCGACCACTTCAAGGGGGAAACCTCCAATACATTACATAAATGAACAATTCTTGGATGATACAAATGACCAAAACCTCATTATATATATAAGAGTCCATGGGCCCACAATATAATCCTAGCCGACCTAACAATAATAATGTAAGGGCACAATAATAACAATATTGGGGTTACAGGGGTACAACAATAATAATAAGGGGGCTACACTAATAGCAATAAGGGACGAAACTACTAATATAGGGATCTAACATGCCCCTCTACTTCAAAAAAGTGTTGTCCTCAAATATTGAGTAGCTCTGGGTGCTTCTGTATAAAATTATCATCCTCCCATGTAGAATCTTCAGTGGGTAAGTTCTTCCACATGATGAGATACTCTGAAATTGATCGATTTCGTAGCTGTCGAGTTCTTGTTTCTGTCATTGCTTCAGGTTCCAATATGATTTTTCCTTCCTCATCAAGTTCTGCAAATATTTTTTGAACTGGAATATTTTCACCTATAACCTTATTTAAGTGTGAAACATGGAAAACTGGATGCACTCATGAAGAAGCAGGAAGCTCCAATTTGTATGCCATAGTACCAATCTTTTGCAACACCTTGTAAGGACCATAGTACTTTGGAAATAATTTATTATCCTTATTAGCTTGCTTGAGGGAGATTTGTTTGTATGGTTGTAGCCGTAAAAATACCCAATCTCCTACATCAAAACTTCTCTCACTGCGATGTTGATATCTCTGTTGTTTCATTCAATTTTGTGCTAAATTTAGGTTATCCTTTAAGAGTTGGAGAACTTCTTTTTCATGCTCGATGTGATCTTCCAGTGCTTGAATCTTAGAATTTTCTCTTAAATATGATGTGATGGATGGTGGATGATATCCATAAAGTGCCATAAATGGGGTCATTTTTGGTCTAGTATGGAAGGAAGTGTTATGCCACCATCTAGCCAGAGTTAAGCACTTGACCCATTGTGTTTGTTTATCAGATAAAAAACAACGAAGATATCCTTCCAAACATTTATTCACTATCTCAGTTTGACCATCGGATTGAGCATGATAAGATGAGCTATGAGCTAATTGAGTACCCAAACAAGAAAATGACTTTGTCAAGAATTTCGAGTAAAAATGGGATGAGCTATGAGCTAATTGAGTACCCAAACAATAACCTTTGGGTTTCCATGTAGATTTTAAATTGTGTCCCTAAATGTAGTAGCAACTGTACTTGCTTTAAATGGGTGAGATAATGCAGAAAAGTGTGCATACTTGGTAAGTCTATCAACTACCACCATGATGACATTATTTCCTTTGGACTTACGTAAACTTGTGATAAAATCCATCGAAATCTCTTCCCAATGTTGACTTGGAATGGATAAAGGTTGTAGAAGACCTAGGGTATTAATTGTCTCAAATTTATTTTGCTGGAAAACCAAACATTCCACCAAAAAATTTTGAATATCAGATTTAAGGCCATCCTAAAAAAATTCTTTCTTCACCCTATGTTAAGTTTTTAAAAATCCTGAGTGTCCTCCTAAAGGAGAAGTGTGCAATTCCAAAAGACTAATTTGTTTTAGTTGGTAATTATTAAAAAAATATAAGTGATCTTTGTACCATAAGGAATCATTTTTCCAAATAACTGTATCAGATGTACTAGGATCTTCCTGAAACTTTTTAATGAGTGTCCACACTTCTTTATCCCTCTTCCATTCATCCCTTGCTTCGGTTATCCAATCTGGTTGGATAATAGAAATGGCACAAAGAAATGCTTCCACCTCTTCATTCTTTCTTGAGAGTGCATCTACAACAACATTTAGCTTCCCCTTTTTGTAGATTATTTCAAAGTCAAAACCCAACATCTTTGTGACCCATTTTTGTTGTTGTTCTGAAGATATTCTTTGTTACAAAAAGAGTTTAAGACTATCATGATCAGTTTTTACGTTGAAGTGTCTTCCCATTAGGTAAGGTTGCCATTTTTTTAGTGCATGTAGTAATGCTAACATTTGCTTCTCATAAATAGCTTTCTGTAAATACTTTCCTTTGATTGGATGACTTTAAAAAGCAATGGGTCTTCCTTCTTTCATTAAAACAACACCAATTCCATTTCCCGAGGCATCACATTCCACAATAAAGGTTTTTGTGAAGTATGGAATTGCTAAGACTGGTGCTAGGCACATTGCCTCTTTAAGATATTCAAAGGCCTTAGTTCCTTCAAGAGTCCATGAAAATGCATATTTCTTAAATAATTTTGTTAGAGGTGTTTCCATTCTCCCATAATTCTTAACAAACTTGCAATAATACCCTGTTAAATTGAGGAATCCTCGCAACTTCTTTATGGTTGTGGGGACTTTCCATTCCTTAATGGCTTTAATTTTGTTAGGGTCTATCTTAACACCCTCATGAGATACAATATGACCCAAATATTCCACCTCTTGTACTCCAAACAAACATTTGGATGATTTTACATATAATTGTTTCTCCTCCAATAGTTTGAGCACCCTGTCAACATGTTGAATGTGCTCCTTCCAAGACGTGCTGTATATTAATATATCATCAAAAAATACTAGCACAAATTTTCTAAGGAAGGGTTTGAAAATGGAATTCATCAACCCTTGAAATGTAGAAGGTGCGTTGGTAAGGCCAAAAGGCATGACAAAAAATTCATAATGACCCTCATGAGTTTGAAATGTTGTTTTCAGAATGTCTTCAGTCTTCATTCTAATTTTATGATATCCTAAACAAAGATACAACTTGGTGAAATAAATTGCTCCATGTAATTCATCCAATAATTCATCAATCATAGGAATAGAAAATTTATCTTTAATGGTGAGCTTATTGAGCTCCCTATAATCCGGACACATGCACCATGATCCATCCTTCTCGTGCACCAATACTACTGGAGCAGAGAAAGAACTTTGACTAGGTTTAATTATACCAACCTCTAACATTTTTGCAATCATACGTTCAATTTCGCTCTTTCGGACATAAGGATATCTATAAGGCCTGATCTTTGGAGGAACACTTCCTGGAATCAAATGAATTGCATGATCATGATCATGAATAGGTGGGAGTCCTTTGGGATTTTAAAACACCTAGGAATGATTGTCCAATACTTTTTGGAGATCTGCATAAATAGATGATTTTGAAGTTGGAACTTCTAGTGAACATAATTGTGAAATTACGCCTCGTTGTTCTTCATTCAGAAGCTTTTTCATGAAATTAGATATTATTATCTTTCCCGACTTCCCTATGATACCCCGTAATTCGAATTCCTTTCCTTCTGAAAAAAAATGCAAGAAAAGTTCTTGAAAATTAAAAGCTACCGTCCCCAAAGATTGTAACTATTGTACTCCAAGTACAACATCAACACCTCCCATAGGATGGAAAGAATTGGACTATTCAATACATATTCCCTCATGGTTAGGTTGATAATATGGCATTTTATAGAGAAATTTATAGTTCCTTCATTTGCATCCATCACTTGACATTATGGTTCTTGGTATAGAAAAAAATTCAATTCCTTGGCTACCTTACAATGAATAAAATTATGAGTACTACCCAAATAGATCAACACTATTACCTTTTTCTTCTTGATATGTCCTTCTATCTTGAGAGTTTGAGGCATTGTAATTCCTGTCAAAGCATTACACGATATGGTTAGACTCATTTCTTCCTCTTAGAGGGTTGGTTCCTGTGTATATCCTCTTCTTTTGAATATTCTTGTTCATTTTCTTCTTCCTCCTCATAATCTATGTAAAATAATTTCTTCTCAGCACACTTATGACCTTTAGTGTATTTGATATCACAACTTTAGCAAAGCCCTTTTGCTCTTTTTTCTTCCAATTGTTGTGGTGTCAACCTTGTAGGTTGTGGAAGTCTAAGAGTAGAAACACTTCCATATTTATATATGTGAGTGGTAGGCTTCCTTGTTGCCATAATTTTACATTCAAATTTTATTGCCAACATGAATGCCTTTTCCAATGAATCAGGTTCCCAAACGCTAACTTCATGTTGGATGTTATCCTTTAAAGTCCCTATGAAGACACCAATCCTATGTTCCTCTGCAATATCATTTACCCTTATATTCAATTTTTGGAAGTCCTCAATGTGCTCCGCCACTAAACCCTTTTGTTTGAGATTTATCAATTGGCTAAACAAGGGGTTGCTTTTTGTATCCTCATAATGTGCTATCATTTCCTCCGTTAAAATTGACCAAGTGAAAATTTTTTTAGAGGAGAAAAATCATCGATACCATACTAACATATTTTGTTCTAAACGTAAAGTTGCAATGTGTACCTTTTGTGTGCTTTGCACATTATTGAGATCAAAATATTGCTCCATCTGTAGTATCCATGTTAAGGGAGCCTTGCCATCAAACTTCCTTATATCCATCTATGGAATATGGTGGTTCTTCCATCCAACATTATATTTTATGAAACCATGATTAACATTTATTTTGTTCTTATCATGAGTTTCCTCTACTATCTTTTCGCCATTAGGAAAGATTTCTTGTATAAAATTTTCCAAACCTTTTATGTCTACTTTGATATCATTCTTCATGTTTTCCATTTTTTCATCAATCTTAACTTCCATGTCATCCATCTTAGCATCCATACCCACTTCCATGCTTTCCATCTTAGCTTCCAAACGATTCATCTTAGCTTCCACACCTTTCTTCAAACCATCGATCTTAGTTTCCACGCCTTTCTTCAAAACTTCCATTTCATTTTTTGTTGCTCTTTGCGATAGTGAAATTTGGTGCACTTGCTCTTGTAATTTTGATATCTCATGGTGTGTTTCTTCATCTTCATGAGTCATAATAGAGCCTTTTGAAGGCTTACTGGGTGTCAAATTCCTTTTAGGGGGAATTTTAGAACCCAATACTGATATCTTTTCTTCAATATGCCCTTGGAATAAATTCAAACTAATTTTTTATTTCAAATGAGACTTATGTAATTAAAAAAAATACACACCTTTTTCTTGCTTTTGAGGATCTCGATATTCAAACTGAATTATTTATGTGATTTCGGATCTTCAATATTTGACTTTCGGACCTAAATTAGCCCTCTAAATCATCTTTCGAATGCAACAGGTCTGACCTAATTTTTATTCTTCAAGATAAAGTTATGCCCAATCTCCCACGATCAACCTAATTATGGGTTGGTTCAGTAGAGAAAAATTCTGTGACTTTCCATGTGTCATTGTTTCCTCCTTCGGCTCTAAAATTGATATATTGAAAACTTCAATCCATGTAATTGTAGCCACTTTTTACAAAATCTCAATCTGATGCTGAGAGAGAGAGTTATGACATTTTTCCCACGGTCACCTCTTTGAGATGAAATTCGGGAGCTTGAAAAAATCCTAACTTCCACAGAACATATCTCCAAAAATGTTACAAACCAAGATCTGGAATTTTTACAGAAGGTTCTTCAGGATTTATGCTTCACTCTGTGACAATTACAGCTTCTGAAACCTTGTAGAAAAATATTTATAGTGAAAATTCCGTGATGACCTGTTTAGGTTAAATTCAGGAGCATGCAAAAATCCCTATCATCCAAAGATCATATATCTGAAAATATTGCGAACCAAGCTCTGGAAGTTTTCAACGGTGTTCCTTAGGATTTTAGCTTCGCACTCTAAAAATTTCATCTTCTGAGCCTTCATAGAGAAAGAATTTATAGCGAAAATTACACGATGACCTGTTTGGAGCAGCAAAACCCTAGAATCCGAAGTTTTGATACCAAATGTTATGAAACTAGTGCCAAAAATAGAAGAAAAGGGAGATCAACACCTTAGAAATTAGCCACTTCGAGGGGGAAACCTCCAATACATTACATAAATGAACAATTCTTGAATGATAGAAATGATTAATACCTCCTTCTATATATAGGAGTCCATGGGCCCACAATATAATCATAGCCGACCTAACAATAACAATGTAGAGGCATAATAATAACAATATTGGGGTTATGGGGGTACAACAATAACAATAAGGGGGCTACACTAATAATAATAAGGGACTAAAAGAGTAATATAGGGACCTAACATAATATATATTTTTTGTGTTTATCATTTATTACATGTATGAATTAAAAAAAAAGGTTATGGTTATCACATATTGAATCTGGAAAGGGTAAATGTCAGTTAAATTTGGAACTAGAGATCGTCAAGTTCTGAGGAAAGCATTCGAGGTTGCCATGAAATATTGAGATATAAAATAAATGCATAAAAATTTCAAGGAGAAAGTGTAAAAGCATGAGATGTTCTTGTCACTTACATAGAATTATTTGAATAACTATGCTACTAGTAATGTTCTAATGCTACTATTAGTAGATTCATTTAAATTATACATATATAGTGACTACCATAGGGAACTAATAAGTTAATAACTTATTGAGTTGTTATGCGGACAAATGATTTTTAGTTAAACTAACATAAGTTGAAATATATCAAGGAGGAAATTCCTCTAGTGTTCCTTATTAACCAAAGAAGAAATTACGAAGTCAAAACATACATATAAAATTATAAGAAGAAGAATAGTGATTCAATACTCACAACCTTATGTTGCATTGAATGAAAGAATAACATAAAATAATTATTAGATACAAGGAGGTTTGGAAAATATCTTGGGGATAATTATAACCGCATAAAATAACCATTATCATCTTTAGTACATAGTGCATGCAATCTACACTGTGTAGATTCATACGCCATAGGTGAAAACAATGAAATCGAAGCATAGATGTTGACTATTGAGAATTACTTAGTAGCTATATAATAAACAAAAAACACATTTAATTACGTCTTCTAATAATAATGATTTGAAATTAAATTAAGCACTTGGTCTAATAGACTTTATCATAGTCAAGCTACCCAACAATATATGTAATTAATTTCTTATAGAAAATGAAAAATCATGAATATATACTAACAACATTTAAGCACCTCAGACGTTGAATGTTATACGATAGAATGTGGAGGTATATGGAAGTGGAGGTGATTCAAATAAAACCTACCCAAAAACAAAAACAAAAAACAAAAAATTAAACTACAAGGGGAATTTAGAAAAATAAAGCTCCCTACATTTGATGGCGAAAATGAGGAGGATGAAAAAGCATGGCTTCTCAACATGGCAAAATATTTTGAGGTTTGTGAGTATGAAATAAATTTAAAGTCTAGACTGGAAATTTATCAGCTGCAAGGTACAACCACTCTCTAGGGGGAAGTGGACAAAACTATGAACACTTTGGAGGAAAACATAGTTTTCTAGGAGGAATTCCAGGAACACTTTAAATATTGATATATGTCTTATCACATTTGTATGAAATTTTTTAAAATCACTGAAAACATGAGTGTCGATGTAAATTTGTAATAAACAGGTTTAAAAACACTGATAATGGGAGTGTCAACATTATTATGTGTGTGAAAATCAAAAAGAGAAATTGTGCTGACAACCAGAGTATCAACGCATTTTTGTAAAAAGTCTTGTTTCTGTTTTTACACAGGTGTAATGGTTTCAAAGATTCAAAGGAATTCTTTGCACCTAGTTTTCAGGATTTTGCAATTTAGTCTTTTCCTGTTTTAGAGATGGTTTTAAAAATAATTTTTTGAGTAACTGACGATGAAATTTTGAAAACCAAAAGAGGTTTTTATCGAAAATAATCTCATTAAAAGAAAAATCACTCGGTTTTCTAAAAAATATCACGGTTTTGGATATTCAAAGGGATCACTCGAACCTAATTTTGAGGAATTCATGAGGGAAAAACTCCTCGATAATTTAAAAAGTCTTGTTTCTATTTTTACACAGGTGTAATGGTTTCAAAGATTCAAAGGAATTCTTTGCACCTAGTTTTCAGGATTTTGCAATTTAGTCTTTTCCTGTTTTAGAGATGGTTTTAAAAATAATTTTCTGTGTAACTGAGGATGAAATTTTGAAAACCAAAAGAGGTTTTTATCAAAAATAATCTCATTAAAAAAGAAAAATCTCTCGGTTTTCTAAAAACTATTACTGTTTTGGATTTTCAAAGGGATCACTCGAACCTGTTTTGAGGAATTCATGAGGGAAAAACTCCTCGATAATTGTTGACATGGATGTCACCTTATCAAATTTTGACTTGATGATTCTTGTATCTAGCCATGCCTCTAGAAGCAACGTGATTGTTAGATGCATATAGGATTGGAAAGTCTTATATGCATGTGTTTGAGATGTACAATATGTTTTTTAGAGTATGTATTTAAAACTTTGCTAGAAACTTCTTTTTAGTTAGTTTTCATTTTCTTAAATATGGGTTCTCTAAAATGTAACAGGGTTGGTGTTTAATTGAAAAAATTACATTGTAATGTATTATTTGGCCAGATCTTAAATATATACAAGGTTTTATGATAATTTGCACAAAATTCTTGTGTTGTAGGTCCATGCATGTTGTTTCTCTACTTATAAAAAACCTTCTTCATGTCTGGAATGTTTAGTATCTGATATTGGGATGAATTTATGATCCCGTTTCATTATTTCTCATGAATTTTTTCTTTTTGTTCAGTTAACTTTAATACTAATTTCTTTCAGTTTCCTTCTAAATTTCTCAAATTGTAAAAGGAGATATTGCTACCCTACTTTTTGTGTCTCGGTCATTAAATCTATAGCATAATACAATAAGACAAGACTCCATGCCAAATGGTGTATTTTCTATACAACCTGACCAAATTTCATCATTTCTCAGACAAATATTGCCTTAGAGCTTAAAGTGTAAAACCTATTACTACAGTGACCTAGAGTAGTTGTTTCTTTTAGCGAGAGATCCATCTCCATGTTGAAGGGAAAAATTTCAATCTAAAAAAGGTTTGAGGTTACCTTATAATTTTTTTTTAAGCCTTGGATTTCTCTAAGAGATAAAAATATTAATGAATGATATTATGATGAGTCAAAGCTAGGACAATTAACCATGGATGAGTTTGTGGCTAAATTTTCCAATTTGCCGCAATATGTCCCCTATATTAAAGAATTGAAATACAAAGTAGAATTATTTGTGAATTTCTTACCTTCCCCTTATCAAGACAAGATTGAGTTTGACAATCCTAAGAAAATGGATAAGGCCATGATAAAAACATTATTATGTTACCAATTATTTAAGAACATGGGTTAAGGCTCAAAACCTTCGCAAGGTAAGGATAGGTACAAAACTGTAATGGGGATAAGGAGGCAGAAGCCCCCTTATCTTAAAACTTCTTGGAAGCACCATCAAAAGAATAAATTCAGTAAGGGGAATCGAAATGAGCCACCAAAATTCCAGGCTAGGTCTAAATTCATGGAATTAAACAACAAAAATACCAAAGGGGGAAAGGAGAGATAACTACTAAAATATTGGGGGTGTGGCAAAGCTTACCTATTAGGATACTTCTCACATATTCACAGCTCTATCCATAATATTCAAGTTTTCCATAAAGCGACAAATGTGAATGATATTGCTAGCAACATTCCTAGGATAAGTGTCGCACTAGAGGATATAAAAGAAAAGCACCAATCTACAATGATCGAGATAGAAGGTACCATTTCAAACCAATATATTCTTGTTTTAATTAGTCTAGGAGCTATTTTAAGTTACATTAATCCCCATGTTGTGGAAAAATGTAAATTAGAAAAAAAATAAAATTCAGGAATACATGGCTGGTAGAATTGGCAATGGGTACAAAAAGGAGGGTAACTAGCCAAGCGAGATAGTGCCATATAAATTTAAATGATTTTCTCACAAAATTAAATTGAAACATACGTTCCTTAGGATCTTATCATGCATTAAGTCATGGAATGGTTTGAAAAACATGGGTCTGTTATAAATTGTCTAGAGAAAATGATGATTTGTGTGAGCCAAAATGGTAAAATCAGTTAATCAAGGGAATAACTAAACCCATATTATTTAGATAAATTTCATCCTTAAAAATGATACATAATACAACAAAACTGTGTCAATTATTTATGGTGTAGGTGGAAATAAATGAGAGATAAACGAAACACATAATTTGGAGGCTTTTCCCATCATTAAGGAGTTTTAGGTTCTGTTTCCGGAAGAAATTTTAGGCTTACCTCCCCGTAAAGTTATATTTTTATCCATTGATCTAGTACTGGGTTGAGTCCATTTAGCTAGGGCCCCCTATAGGGTGAGTGTACCTGAGTTATTAGATTTGATAATGAATTACATGAATTATTAGACAAATACTATATCAGGCCTAGTGTATCACCATGGGGAGTTCCTGTGTTATTTTTTAAGAAGAAGGGTGGCACATCTATAATGTGCATCCATTATCAATGATGAAATAAGCTAACAATTAAGAACAAATACTCATTTCCCTGCATTTATGATAGTTTGGATCAAGTAGGGGGGGAACCTTATTTAACCAAATTGATTTAAGAATAGGATATCACCAGCTAAGAATAAAAGATGAAGATATT
The DNA here is from genome assembly GCA_034641835.2 of Pinus albicaulis. Classification (NCBI taxonomy): domain Eukaryota; kingdom Viridiplantae; phylum Streptophyta; class Pinopsida; order Pinales; family Pinaceae; genus Pinus; species Pinus albicaulis. Next base: position 331,023,504 of record CM076577.1, on the reverse strand, counting down.
CATAAGACAGCTTTTCGGATGAGTTACGATCACTATGAATTTGTATTGTTACCATTTTGTCTTACTAATGCACCAAAAAAAATTATGTGCTTAAAAAATAGTGTATTTAGTGAGTACGTTGATAAATTTTTGTTGGTATTTATAAATGACATACTTGTGTACTTTAATAATGGAGCACAAGACTAGGAACATCTAAAATTAGTTATGCAGATTTCAAGAGAACATCAACTATATGCTAAATTTAGAAAATGTGTCAAGTCCTATAATGATAAAATACAATATTTGGGCTATGTCATTTTAAAGGAGGGACTCACGATTGATCGTGAAAAGCTTAGGGATATCTTAAATTTCCCCATTCTTAAGGATGTGTCATTTTTCCACTCATTCATGGGAATCATATGATATTACCAAAGATTTATATAAGGATTTTCTAAACTAGCCTACCACATTACATCCTTACAAAAGAAAAGGAAAAATTTTGAGTGCATAATAAATGTCAAGAAAATTTTGATAAAATGAAGCAATTACTTACAGTGGTCCCAATCCTAAAAATTACAGACCCAAATAAATAATTTTTTGTTTCCATGGATGGCTATTTAGAAATGTTAGGGGGCATTTTGATGCAAGAAAATTTAGTAGTGGTTTATGATTCTAGGACGATGAAAACACATGAAAATAATTATGAAGTGTGTGATTCAAAATTAGATGTTTTAATACATGCTCTTAAGATGTTCAGATACTACTTACTAGGAAAAAAAAAATAATGTAGTAACTGATCATATTACCATGGAATACTTTTTTAGCCAACCAAATCTTAAAGCTCGATAAGTGAGATGATTGGCTTTCCCTAGTGAGTTCAAATTTTTCATTAAAAACATCAAAGGAAAAGAAAAGAAAAGTAGCACATGCCTTAAGTAGGGATGCACTTGCTTTAATGGGGATATATTTTAATAGTATTAGTACAAATTTTGTAGAGCGAATTAAAAATTCAATGAAAAAAGATAATAAATTACTCAAAATTAAACAGAAACTGCAGCAAACAAAAATTCTAGGAGATGCTAAAAATTATAAAACTTTCTCCTCTACAGAGATAGATTGTATATTCCCAATGTGACTACTCTGAAGCAAATGATGTTAGATGAATTTCACAAGAATCTATATTCAGTCGATATCGGATATGAAAATATGATAATATCATTAACAAAAGAATTTTTTTCCTCGGGCATGAAAAACGAGGTGGAAAAATACTTAGCTAAATGTCTAGAATGCCAACAAGTGAATGTGCAACACCAACACCCTCTTATATTGTTGAACCCACTACCCATTCTTGAATGGAAATGGGGAGTGATTTTTTTGGATTTGGCTATATTATTTATCAATACAAAATGACAACATAACTCCATTATGGTGGTGGTAGAAACCTTAATCAAAGAAACACATTTTATACATGTGTAGTGTACTTACAGACCAGCAAAAATTGCCAAAATTTTTATGAAGGATATTTTCTGGCTACATGGAGTACCAAATACTATAGTGTCACACAAAGAGGCTAAAGCAACCTCTAAATATTGGAAATATTTATTTTGCGGTAGGGGGACATAAATAAATTTTAGCACAACATACCACCCCCAAACCGATGGAAATACAAAGAGAACCATTCAAATTTTGGAGGATACTCTAAGAATGTACCTCATGGATTGACCTACTAAATGGGAAGAATTTCTGCACTTATAAAACTTTGTATAAAATAAAAGCTGCCAAACTTCAATAAGTGTGAGTCATTTTTAAGCCTTGTATGGAATAAAATGGCATACACCTCAGATGGTGTCAACCTAAGGATAGACGGATATTTAGGCTAGATGGATTTCTAGAAATGGAACAGGTGGTGCAAAAAATTGGACAAAATATAAAAACTACACAAGACATGCAAAAAATTTATACTAATGAGAAGAGAATTCACAAGGAATTTAAGATTGGGGACCATTTCTACTTAAAATTGAAACCGAGAAAAAATACCTTAAGAACCAGAACTTGTGAAAATATATCACCTTGATTTTGTGGGCCCTTTGATATTTTAGACAGATTTGGGCCAGTAGGATATCAGCTAGCACTACCCAACCATATTAAAGTACATAATGTTTTTCCTGTGTATTTGTTAAAAAAAATATGTTCGTGATAATTCTCATGTAATTGATTGGAATTTGATATAGGTGAAACCATAATGATATTTCCTGCCAAAGCCACTTCGTATCTTAGGTCGGAAAGATATCGTTCTCCGGAATCTGAAACATTAAGTACAAAAATGAACCTTAAGTATCTGAAATTTATACTTCTGAAACAGCCAAAGAGAGATTGGATAACTGGTGGAATATGGAGATGGATATTTGGAAGTGAGTGATACATATTGGACGTAGTATAGGGTCTCCAAAATTTTGAAAGGTCAATAATTTTGGAGGGTTGTTGCAGCGGCTACAAAATAACACTAATTATAATCAAGTAAAAGAAAAATATAATCTAGTTAAGAAAAATACATCACAAATAATTATCAAAGGAAGAGAAATCGCGTAATATAGTTGCCCTATATTTCTCAATTGTTTTAGCCTTTCCTTGCCATTTATGGACATTCATTGTGTGATGAGAGTCTTTTCTCGATTGGGATTTTGACTGCTGAAAGGTTTTGGAGCTGGATTAGATGGTATGGATAAAATTCCCAAGGGTTTTAGGTGGACTTCATTTAATCTCTCGGAAGCCCATGATAAGTGGGTGGAGACAATAAATTTCCTAAAGGTAATGATGAAGAATTTCTAAGTCATCCAAGCTTTTTTTTGGCTTATTGATCTATTGACCAGTTTTAGTTGGATCTCGGTAGCATGAGGGTGGATATGGTCTATTCTTTGGGAAGCCTTATTTTTTTAAGTATTGAAATCCCACATTCATGCTTGGAATATGGCATCAGGGTGATTGACTGAAAGAAAGATTTCTTTCGATCCAATCTATGGTGGGGTGGTACATGGAAGTCCCTCACTTGGTTGGAATTTACATTAATTTCAATATCAATGTTATTAAGGATTATAACCAAAAATCTTCCTTATATTAATCTACTTAATGAATTAGTTCGTTGATGGCACATTGAATCCCAAACGATGTGGTCCTTGAGGTGAAGAAAGAAGATGATTTGGGACTCAATATTTATTTCTTCGACATTTTTGTGATTTCTCTATTTCTTGATATCTCATTGAGGAATTTCTCCTCTTACATATGAAAGAGGAGGACAAACATATAAATTTTCAAATCTTTTTTTATTTCTATATGTCTCCTTTTATAGTTCATTCATTTTTTTTTCCAATTTCCTTTTCAGTTTTTAAATGTAGTGATACATTTCTTCTCTTTTTTCTCACTCATAGTAAGGCTCTATAGGTTTTATATGGTGAAGTATATTTTAAAGAACATGTAGTAATCATGTGAAAAAATAACAATTCTCCTATTTTTGTGCTTTATCACAAATTTTGAGTCATAAAAAATGGATCTTCCAAGTAAAAGTTAAATCACCTGTATGTCATGTAAATTTAAAGCCTTAATTTGGAGGCTATTGGGATGAATAAAATGAATGTTAATACATCTCTAATACTTGTTCTATTTCAAGTCTAAAATTTTATCATATAGTACTCTACTATGTCTTCCCTATAGTTCCACCAATATGACCTAAAATATGATGCTCCAAGTGAAATTTATGGTAACATTCCCAAAACTTATATGTATCTTACATGTTCCCAAGAGTGAACTTGTAAAGTGTGCCATGCCTCTAATTTTCCAAATATTATCCAAAAATTTCTATGTGAGGTAATTTATTATTCTTTTTTAGATATTCAAAAATTTCATAGTTTCAAGTATTATGTGAAAAAAAATTATAACAAAAATTCCAATATCACTTGTTTGAAATTGATTTTAGAACCATTTAGAAACCCTAATTTCCATAGGGTATCTCTATGGCTATATAAATAACTAGAATATGGAATTTTGAATAGATGCACCACATTATTGTTATTAAATATGATTAATGTTTCATGGTATGAAACTTCTCATAAAAAAAGTTATAGTGAAAATGTCTAGGTGAATTGTTTGAAACTATTTTAAAACCAGAGAGAAATGTGAAATTCCACTATTTATATCTCTAAAATTATGTCCAACCATAATATGCAAATTTTCCTACGAGAAATATTTTTTTAGAGAAAATTCTAATTTAATATTTTTGAAGTAGAAAAACCATAGGTTCGTATGCTCTGATGCCAAATGTTATGAGCCCTAATCCTTAAAAGTGATAAGAAAGATATAATTATAGTACAATTAAAGAAGGGATATATTTTTAAATGCATCCAATGTATAAGACAAGATATGGTGCCCTTAAGTCTATGTATTCTTGATATGGTTTGTGTTTGTGTGATAAAGCCTGGTGCGACAATAATGAAAGGATACAATTAAAGGCTAGGAATAACCTAATAATATAATAATAAAATTGAATTAATTCAAAATGTAAAGCCTAAAAATAGGTTTTAGGGTTAACACGGTACTTTCTCAAGTGATTAGCACCTGGAGGTCTAGAAAAGACTGCCAAAAATCATGCTTTTTAAGGTAGGAAATAAGCATTTAAATTTTTTTCACTAGAACTAATTTAGATTAGAGGTGCGTAAGACTTATCAAAAGCCAATGAAGTGTAGATTTTTATAGTTTATTTGAAACCAACTTGGATTCGAAATGGTGCAAAGTCTCTTAGAGACACCTAGGTAGTTGAATGCAACGTATTTGAATCATTACTATACTTTAGAGATTCCTTGAAAGATCTATGAGTCCTTCACATTTTTTCTCTTAGAGTTGAAGAAATTGAGGTTTCTTTTGATAAGTACTTTACTATTCCCATCTTGTTTTTACTCCACAAACCCTTATAGTTTGAAGATACAATCTTCATCATCTATTTAAGATTTTAATTCTTCTCCCCATTGGGAAGATTATATCGAACGTGGGTCTTTAGCTTTCCATTCTTTCATTACGACCAATTCTAATGTAATATGACTGCTAGAAAAATTTCTTTATCTACAATCACTTCCCACACTTGTTTGTTTTTTCTCAAACCTAATTTTCTTGTTGGCCTGTCTTGAATGATTTCTTTGTCAACATCATCTTCTTCAAAGTTCTTCTTCAAAGTTCTAAATAATTGATCGTTCTCCTCAAATGGTGTCAGGAGCTAGGTCTAGGGAGATGGATTTTAGGGAGCAGGAAATTGAATTGATATAAATCTGCCCCTATAGTATGCAAAGGTAAAAATGTGCCACACTAGGATCTATGGTGGAAGGACAATAGAAATTTCTTATGTCAAGCATCATTGATTTCTTTTATAACGCTATCTAATCTAGAATTTTAAATTCAAGTTCAGCTACTCGAATCAAAATTGGATGATGGTATTTGTTTTTCATAGTTGTTTAAGTTCTACACATCTATAATGGTGTGAAATAAATTTATTTATTATATGGTAATTCTATATCACAACATCCTATACTTATTTTTGTTATATGCATTTTTCAGATAATAGCATTCATACATAACCTAACATAATTGTGATCAAGTAAAAGAAACCTAATTTGTTTGAAATTTACCACCACTTTCATATTAAACATTTTCTAACTTAAATGTGATTGAGTAAAAGAAACATATTTTACTTGGTATTTACCACTACTTTGATATTAAAAAATTTCTAAACTCCAGCCTTACTCTAAGAATAGCCCACTAAAAGTAAGCCATATGAAAACAATTAAATATAATTCTAACACTGTAAATATAATCTAACATCTGTTAATGAAATTTTTAAATACACAAAAGAAACAAAAGAAAAACCACGGTGGATTTTAAAAAAAAAACTTAACATTATTCTAGATAATAATATAAAATTTTTAGAAAATATAAAATTAAAAAAAATTAGAATTTTTTTCTTTTTGACTTCTAAATTGATTTTACTTTATCAATAGTCCTTAGAAAAACTATAAAGCGATATCTTACTTATACAAGCTACAGTGTGAATATAGGTCAACAAGAAGCGAAGCAGCTGGTGGGAAATCATGAATCGATCATTGTCGAATAAGGGACATTCCAGAGAAGAGAAAGCTTCTTTGAGAATCCCTTGCATAAAGAGCAAGCTTCTTTGAGAAGCCCCTGTGTAAAATTGGTATCAAAGCTAAGTTGGTTCAAGGTTAGTACTCAAGAAAACTCTTTGAAATGGAATCTACAAAGGGATCAGTTTCTTTCTGTCAATTAGATGAAAAAGATACTGCAGAAGAAAATGCCCTTAGGAATATGTTTGCTTCTTCTTCTAGTCGTTTGATTAACTCAGTCGAATTAGAGTTCATAGAGAGTCAACCATCTCCTAGATGGAAATTTCCAAATATTGACTCGTCTAAATTATATTCATATCTTTATTTTTTCCATCTAAAAGTTTCTACCAGTATTTCTATCAAGGAATCTATTAGTCAGATTCAAGAAAATTCAAAGTGTGTACAGTCTATTCCCTTGTTAAATCCAAAACAACTTCAAGCTAAAGCTAAGAGACTGAACACCAAGTATTTGCATCTTGGTTGTACTAGAATCAGAATAAATGGTCTGACTCATAGAGGGCTAAACACCTTTGTCCTAGCCATTGTCAGAGACTTAACCCATAGTAAGTATATTGATTCTCTAATAGGAGGTATTGTTGCTCCTTTGTCGAATGGTCCAGTATATTTTGATTGTTATCCAAATTTCTCAATATATGTCTTTGATGAAACTATAAACGATATTCTTCAGTCGCAAATCCAAACAACTCGATTTGACATGTTAAAAAAAAGACATAATATATCCATTCAGATTAGAGGATGTTTTTGTCACACCAATACCCTCTATCCAGCGGTCCTCCATACACCCAGAAAAGATTCAAAATCAAGAATGGTTGTTCATACTGATTCAAAAAATAATAAAATAGAACATCAAGTCATCAAATGGGAAGATATAAGTTTCCCTGAACACAGGGTTGTAAGTAATCCTAAGCGTCCTGGTATGCAAAGTATAACCTTTGCAAATATCCAAGAACATAGATCCTCTATTGTATTAAGCTTTCCCTGTAGATCTACAATAGACGGTAGACGCATTGAGTTAGCCTGCATAAGTTCTCCTTTGTATAAAGAACCAAATGAAGTTGATACAATCTCCTCCAGTTTTTTTTCCTCTTGTAAACATATTGAGTTATTTGAATTTTCACAAATTGTGAATTTTAATTCTTTAGAAGTTGTCTGTCCCAGCTGTAAAGATAAGTTCAATCTAAGTTGTATTGCTGAAATGGTTATCCATGCCAATCATCATCCCCGAACTGGTGAAACTCCTCAATCTACTTCTATAAACCCATGTCCAAATCCTAAATGCTCAAACATTCCTTTCCCACATGATTTTGACCATATTTTGATGATGCATGAGCTACCTTCATGATAAGATGAAGATCCTAGGCTCAAAGAAATTTTCAACAGCATGAGACCTCCAAACATGCCCAAATATGGTATTAGCTATTTGGAACAGATAAACAGTTTGATTCCTAGTTGAATATTTTCTTCAGTTCCTGATTTTTGTAAGCACCCCTTAGTGCCAGAGATGTATAAGTTTTTCACTTTAATGAATGGATGTGATCAGCACTGGGTTCAAACACATTAGATGAAAGAAAGGTTAAATTGGGATATCTATACTCATCCTAAGACAGAACACTTTGGCCTCAGCACTCCTAACAATGAAAAACTTAAGCTATCACAGGAGTGGAAGAAATTTATGGAAGATACACACAATTTGGTGTCCTTCTATGAATGGAAGAAAATGGATAAATCAGAAAAAATTTTGATTACTGATTCAGCATCATCTTCCACCTCCGAGAACTCATGGTCTTCCTTGGATGGCAGCAAAATTGAGACCACTACCACATTCCCTCCTTACAAAGGAATCATCTTAGGAGAAGCTAAGAAGTCTGAAAAATCTATTCCCTTAGTTCTAAAAGATGATAATGATTTAGGAATTGATGGTAGGATCTAGGAAGCCAATGAATAGTTGAACTGGACAAATACGACCAATAAAGGGCTAGAAATGAACACGGCCAAATCATTTGTTGTCAAGGAGAAAATTGATCATATTCAGGTCTCAATAAATGATGTAAATAATTCTTTAAATGATGTATAATTTTCATATTTTATTTTGAAAGGTTATGTCAGAGAATCCTTGTGAAAGCTGGAAAGCATAGAAAGTAAAGTTGATAGTGAATTACATTCTACACAACGATTAATAATTGAACTTTCAGGAAAATTTGATAAACTCCATATAGTTAAATCGGACAAACCTATTCCTACTTCTTTCTTACATAAAAGAAGTATCTAAATTCAGAATCCTGTCAAGCCAATTGACAGATTTCCTCAGCTTCTTCCCAAAGAAGTACCTTAGTCTAGATCAGAAAAATATTCAGAGAAAGATGTCTCTGAACTCATTACTATTTCTTCTTTATTTAAACATCTTGAGAGTTCAGAATCTCAGATGTTTCACATATATGAACCACTTGAGAGTTAGTTTACAAGATATGCTGCTGCAGATCTCAGTGGTAAGGGAAAAATTCCAGAGGCCCATACATTCCATTCAGATGCACATAGAGAATGGAATGTGGATAATTTAAGTGTGGTTCAAATAAGACAGAATGTGCCTAAAAGGAAAAAATGAAGTTGAAGCTTGTAAAACCATCATACAATGTTTCGCTGGAACCCTACTCAGGTGGTGGGAAACTGAATCTTCTCCAAGACTCATTGCAAAAATGGAAAATGAGTTATTAAAGGATGAAGTTAGAGATATTATTCATAACACTGATGGCACACCTCGGAACAACATGATTGGAGCTTTTACTTCAATGATTTTAGAACGCTGGTGTGGGTCTGAGACAGAATTATTAGATAAGAATGGAATGATTCTTATGAATTTGAAATGCAATAAGTTGTCTTAGTATGAAGACTTTCACAGAGACTGGGTACAAAGAATTTATGACGTAAAATATTCCAAGAACCTACTTTGGAAACACGATTATCTGGCAGCTTTGCTATCTAAATTTGTGATTTCCTTCATCTGCAAGAGGATTTTTAGTTGCTTTTGAATCTTTTACTTATGGAGAAATATATTGTATTGTTACTAAAGCTTTGGTTGGCCTATGTACAAATTGAAAAATCCTAAAATCTTTACAAAAGCTCTCTCGATTGCCTGACAGCAAATCTATATGTAGCAAATATGGCCTCTCCATCGATGATCCAGTTGTCACAAGGATCAAGGCCAAAAAGCGGGAAAAGAAATCAAAGAAAAAATATAGAGATTACCCATCTAAATATATAAAGCTAACCACAAGGGTCAAGCAAAGATCAGAAAAGGGATATTACAAATATATCTCAAAAACTCATTACTATCAGCCAAAGGATATCCACTTACATTCCCATAAACAAGAAAAATGGAATAACCTCACCTGTGGGATTTGTGGCTAGCCTGGTCACACTTCAAATAAATGTCCCATCGAGGAAGAATCTAAGCAAAACAGAGGCAAGAAATCTCAGCCTTAAAACAGACAAAAGAAATTTGTTAAGATAGAAACACCTATCATGTGCCTAAAATGTGGATCTAGAAATCACATATCAGAACATTGCCCAAATCTTGTGATTCAGCAACAACAGCTTGATGACTCTTTCAGTGATTCTTCAAGTTCTCATTCGTCTTCTTCATCTACTAAAGAAGTAAATGCACATTGTCTTTGTTCATATTCAGACGATTGTTTTTGCAATTATTCTTCTGACTCTGACTCTTCTAGTGATATTTCTTCTGAAGATGTCACTAGCAAGCATCCCAAAGAAAAGGTACTGATGGCCTAGATAGTAGATGAAGATGAGTTGAAAATTGTTTCACAAATTCATGCACTTGATGAAGGTAGCATGCTGAAGGCAGCATGAAAGAAAAGCTTCTTGAAGCTTTCTTAAGCCAAGTGCATTCTTCTAGTTCTGGCAAAGGCTCTAACAATAAGCCCTTATTTGTTGATGCCTTCTATGAACGAAACACAAAAGCTTTTCAAAGAGACTAGTGGCAAGAGAAAGTTCATTCACTCACTTTGGGGGAGGTAAGTAGTGAAATCCACCATTTAAAATCAGAAATTTCTACTTTGAAATTCCAAGTTTAACAGCTAGAAAAGGGAAACCAGCCTGTCCCCAATATTGCTGCAAATATCATAAATACTGCCAAGAAAGAATTTTCTTTTTATTCATACACTGAGCCTGTTTCAAATGTTGAAATATTTGAGGGTAGAAGAAATCCTACTGAAGGATTCAAGCACATGAGGCTTTTAGCCATCCAATATCAACAACACCATGTCCACATGGATATCTGTATTGAAGGATAGATGTTCACTGTTAAGACCCTGATAGACTCAGGAGTAGATGTAAATGTTTTTTAATTCCAAAGTTATCCCATCCAAATATTGGGTTCAGTATTTTAGACAAGTGGTCGGGTTGGGTAACAAAAATCTTCATTATGAAGTTCCGGAGGCTTCCATTTGTTTTGACCAGCAATGCATAAAGCTGAAATTTGCAGTTGCAAACATTCCTACAGAATGTATTCTAGGAAATGTCTTTTTAGTAGTCGTGGAACCCTATGGTCCAACCAGACTCAAAAATAACAAAGATGGTTATTTCACCACCTTGCCTACTGCAGATGGGAGTTTTAAACAGATAAAATTTCCATATATTTCTACTCCCAGAGTATCAAAAATGGTACAGGCAATGGAAGATTTCACCAAAGCTGAAAATAAGCTGGTTGAATTCAAAGATTTGAAGTCACAAATAAAAATAGGGGAACAGCTTCAGACCCCTATAATTCAAAAGAAAATCTCTAAACTCAGAAAATTGATAGAGGCAGAATGTTGTTCAGAAGAACCAAATGCTTTCTGGCACAGGAAGCAACACTCTGTTGAACTGCCCTATAAAACATAATATGAAGGAAGGCCCTGCAAGAGTAGATATATTCCAATGAATAGAGAGTATAGAGACCTTTGTGAAAAATAAATAAACGAGTTATTGGATAGAAAGTTGATCAGAGATTCAGACAGTCCTTGGAACTGTTATGGATTTTATGTAAACAAAAGATCAAAACAAATTAGAGGAATCACCAGATGGGTAATAAATTACAAACCTCTAAATTTAGTTCTAGAAGATAACACCTATCCAATTCCTGATAAAGGAGACCTACTAGCCTGGATTGCAGGAGCCAAAATCTTTTCAAAATTTGATATGAAATCTGGATTTTGGCAAGTAGCCATAAAAGAACAAGACAAGTTTAAAACTGCATTCAGAATTCAAGCAGGTCACTACAAGTGGAACATTATGCCTTTTCATCTTAAGCGTGCACCATCAAAATTCCAAAAGGTCATGGATTTCATCTTTAAGCCCTATTTTGAATGGCTTTTAGTGTATAGATGATATTTTGATCTCTTCCAAGAATTTGTAGGACCACTTCAAGCATGTCAAGATCTTCTTACAAGTGGTAAAAAGGAATGGTTTGGTTTTAAGAAAAAAGAAGATAGAATTATTTCAGACCTCCATCAAGTTCCTTAGCCATATAATAAATGATGGCCAAATATCCCTGCAAAACCATTCATTAGAGTTTGCCGAAAAATTTCCTGATGTCATTATAGATACAACTCAATTACAGAGATTTTTGGGTTGCTTGAACTACGTCAACAATTTCTACCAGGACTCTGCTAAGGACAGGCATATTCTAAACCAAAGGCCAAAAAAGAACCCTCTGCCTTGGTCCGAAGCCCATACTGCTACTGTAAGAAAAAAAAATGTAAAATAAAGTTTCTTCCTATTTTAAATGTTGTTGATGAAGAATCATTTAAAATTGTTGAATCAGATGCCAACGATCTAGGATGGGGAGGTATTCTGAAGAAGAAGAAAAATGAAAATGGGCAAGTTGTGCAGTTCACCTCAGGTACGTGGAATCCAGCAAAAATAAATTATTCCACTATTGAAAAAGAGGTAAAAGCAGCCTGGAACTCTATTGATAAGTTTGATATTCATTTAGTCAATAAAAAGTTCTTGTTGAGGACTGATGCTTCGACTTGAAAGAAGGTATTGAAGAAAGATATAAAGAAGGTTGGTGAAGCAAAGTTTGCTAGATGACAAACTCTATTTGAAAATTTTGATTTTGATGTGGAACATATCAAAGGATTAGAAAATTGCTTGCCCGATTTTCTCAACAAAGAATACATTTAGCCTGAAAGCAACATCCAAAAGCACATAACAATGATAGTTACTAAATGGGACCCAGTATAGCATAAAGAAATCCTAAGATAAATTCTTGATAAAAAGAGTTGGAAAGAGTACTACGACCAATGGAAACCAACCTGGCAACTCAGGAATACAAAAGTTTTGGATGCCAATTTACAGCCGCATACTGATATTCTACACCTAGTTCCTAAAAGAGAGGTGTATCCAAAAGGAAGTAAATGGATCTATGATATGATATATTCCAGAAGTATGATGTCTGCAAATTTAGCAGAAGAAGCCCTAAGCAAAGATTTCCACAACATCACCATGATCTAAACTAAAGGAGGAGATAGGCACTGAGTTTATCATAAATATTTTTCTATAAATAGAACCAGAGATCCTACATGGACTAATAATTTTTCATTATGGCTAGGAAATGATCCTTCCATTATTTTTCCTGACACTATCTATAATTTTGCAGGATACAGAAAACTCTGGTGGGATATTCTAAATGTAGATGGAAAAGATGAGACCCATTATACAAAAATAAAATTTGGACCAACATGGGCCATGCAGAGAAATAGACAGAGCGAATGGCTGAAAGAATGGCGGAATGACTTTGGAGTAAATAAAACCGCCATTGATCCTGCTTATTATGAATCCTATTTTTAGTTGCATTGTAATTGTTGTTTTGAAAACAATATTCCCGAATGTTTTCACACTCCCTGCAAAGCTAACGACCTCCAAAAACTTCATGATCATGAAATCTTAAACCAATACATGATCAAGCATTATGAATGTTTAGTCATGACAAAGATAAAGCATCAAATTGTTTTAAATTAACCAATGATTGTCAAACGTATCTATACCAAACCCTGGGATGAAGCTCTATATAAAATATTATGTTTTCCTCGAATCACGACTCTTGACGATCCCATTTAAAATGGCTCTCATGGGCTCCATTCAAAAGTATCCACCATATTTTTTCATGTCTAGTCACAGATTTACAGTGACCGATTTTTCTGTGGGCTTTCCAGTAAAAATCTTCCACTATGTAAATATTCTTTTACAGTTTTTCTCGTGGAATTTTTGTTGAATAAAAGTATCCCTAGTGTTCTGTCATGATTGTTCTTTTAGTACAAAGATTCGATCTTATTAGGAGACTCGGAGCACTTCTTCGACAACTGGTGGGGTTTAACCCCACATCTACCTGACTGATTGATGAATGTACTAAGATTCCTTGGGTACACATAGGCCCGACTCTCAAGTGTTTGTCCCCTCTCCCTTCCTATAAAAGAAGGAGAAAAAGGCTCATTTGGGACATTCAGAGTTAGAAAGTCTTAGAGTCTGAGTTTTAATTTTTTTGTGTATTTTTGTCTCTCAGAGATTTGAAAGTTCTTATCTTCCTGCTCTGCAACTGCGGATGAAAATCTGAATTTCTTGCATTCTTAAGGTGATTTCATCTCTTTGATTTAAGTGATCTGAGAAGTCTGCGTATCAGTGTGCTCGGCACTGATAAGAACCTAAAGTGGCCAGATCAGATAGGTTGTCCATATTTATGGTATGTGTGTAATTTTTGAAGATTGAGTCTGTGAGATTTCCAGGAAGTCTTCAGCAAGCTTTCTTATCTTTAAGAAGCTAAGACTGATAAATGCATTCACAGTCAATCTCAAGAAGGAACTGATTGTAATCCATCTTTGTAAAATGATTCTGAGCTTTCAATAAAGATATGAGTGTTATATTTTCTGCACTGAGTACTCTGCATTTTAAAATTGTCTGTTGAGATAGTATTTGGGTCAGTTGTTTGAACTTGAAGTTCACCAGAGGTTCACGAAAAGTTTCGAAGGGACGCCAGTCCGCTAAAAGGCAAGGAAGCCGTGAAAAATGATGCCAGAGCATGAAAAATCTTAGTAGGTTCGTGTATGGGTTCATGTAAAGGCGAATAACTGACATTCCAGAGAAGAGCAAGATTCTTTGAGAAGCCCTTGCGTAAAGAAAAAGCTTCTTTGAGAAGCCCCTGCGTAAAATTGAACAACAGTAGGAATACTACATGCCAAACATCATTGAATTCTTTTATAAAGGATATTTTCTCTATCATGGGTTGGAGTTTTAAATTTGTTGTTGTGTGTAAAGTCAAAATTGGATGAGATTAAGTGTTTTTTTGTTTTAGGTTCATGAATATGTATGTGTGCCAAATTATTTTCTATTAATGTAGATATATGTGTGTCACTTTCCTTGCCATATAATAAGTAATATAATTTTGATTAAGTAAAAGAATTTCAAAGTCCACTACTTTGAACTGAAAAAATTCCAAAACTTGAGCCCCAATAACATTAACTCCACTCTAAATGAAACATCAGAAACTAATTAAATATGAAGGAACTCCACAAAAAAATTCCAAAACTTGAGCTCCACGATAACATTAAGGAAGTGCCCCACAAAATGAAACATGAGAAACTAATTAAATATAAAGGAACTCCACTGAAAATGAAACATGAGAAGCTAATTAAATATAGTTCAATATCTGCTAAGGATAATTTAAACAATAAACAAAACCACAAACTACTGTACCACAAACCACTGTAGTTTAGGCACAACCTTTGATGTAACATTTTTTTTTATCACCAAGAAACCATTTCCTTAGAAAAAAAACTTTCAAGTTTCAACAGAACTTTGATGTAAGGTTTTTCATGAGAACCATTTAAAATTATCGAAAGGAAAAACATGCCTTTCTAATTGAGTTGTAGATTGATTTTAGTTTATCAGCTGCCCTTTGAACAATTATAAAGTAATACTTTCCACCATCCACGCTACAATTTGCATATAGGTCAACCAGCAGGGAAGCTGGTGCGAGAGGAATTACCATGCCTACAGCCATTGACTTGTTCAATGAACTTTTAAACGCTTATGAATTCTTTCGACTAAATGTCACTAATCTCGTTGACCTTGTAATCTGGGGAACCATTAAATTATCCCACTTCCTTACGAAATGTAATGGAAAGTAACAGGTTGATATACCTGAGAATTGCAGAACTTCAAAATATAAAACATAATAAGTCAAATGCTCCGAGGTAGACACTGTACATGATACTTCAAGTTAAAAAGAGGACGTTTACTCTCCTGGTCAATGTTGGAGGTTTTTAGAAGTGTTTTAAAATCTGAAACTATCCCGCTTCCTTACGAAATGTAATGGACAGTGATATGTGCATGTACGTGAGAATTGCATAACCTTGAAAATAAAAAATAAAAAGTCAAATGCTCCAAAGTTGACATTGTACCTCACTCTTCCATGTGAAAAAGATGAGGTTTACTTGTATGGTCAAGGTTGGAGCTATTTGTAAAGATTTTAGTTTGTTGTTTCTCAATTGATTATCTGATTTTGCTAAAAAAATTATTATTTGTTGTTTAGTGTTAAAACATTTTTAAGTAAAGAAAATAAATCATAAAAAATTCTTTACCAAACTAATACCCCAATTTTGTGGGTCTTTTGAAATTTTGGACAGAGTTGAGCCAGTGGCATATAGCTGGCACTTCTTAGCCATATTAAAACACAATGTCTTTCATGTTTCTTTGTCAAAAAAATATGTCCATGATAATTTTCATGTAATTGATTGAAATTTTATACAGCTAGAACCAGAAGGAAATTTCTTGGCAGAGGCACCTCGAATCGTAGATTGGAAAGAGATCTTTCTCAAGAATGAAGTAGTGACTTAGGTTAAAGTGCAATTGAAGCACTTTACACTTGAAGATTTTACTTGGGAGTTGGAGGAAAAAATGAAAGAAGCATATCTAACATTGTTTCAGTTGTGAAGAAAGTGAACAATGCACATGTATGAATAAAAAGAGAGGAAATATGTAATACCCATGAGTTCCTATTTTAGCGTTTTATTATTTTTAGAATGAATTATTTTAGAGTAGATGACGAGGAAGCCATGAATTGTTTAAAATGAATGCTAACTGTAGAAATTGTGTGATGTAATAAATAAATGCTATTAAATAATGGAAAAGACAAAAACCTGGGAAAGAAACACTAGATTACTGATATTCTTGCTAAAATTGTCTCTAGAGATAAGGGATATTATTTAATGAGGCGTGAGAGAAAGATCCATTAAATCACTGAGATAGATAAAAATTCTAAGTAAAGGGAAATAAAACACACAGATTACTGAGATTCTTGCCAAGTGGAAACCATCACTGATGGAAAAATTGTCTCTAGAGACGAGGGATATTATTTAATGAGGTGTGAGAGAACGACTCATTAAAGCACTGTGATAGATAAAAATTCTAAGTAAAACACTGCGAGAAAAAAAGACAGACTTTAAAGGTAAAAAAACATAGATAATGGGTTGGCACACCCAAAAATTTAAGACATTGTTTAGAAAAAAATATGCTAAGAAGAAGATTATGAAAATATATATCATAGTGGAATGAAGGGTTCCAGAGGGAAGAAACCTCAACTCGAAGGGAACTCTGGATTAGTTCATAGTTGGTAGGATAAAGGTCTTCCCAAGTAGAGTTTTCCAGTAACATATTATGGTTAGAGTTTGGATACATTTTAGTTCTGATTTTACTGTTTATTCAAGTTAAAATGTCACTTTTTAAATTATTACTGCGCATAAGGAATCTAATTCATGTGTAAGGCTCTACAATAGCTATAAAAATAGGCTAAATATTTTAATTAAAAAATTGTTATATACACTTTACGGTTTTGGTGGACTATGTGTATATATATGACTTGAATATCCTTAGAGAGTAAGTAACCTAATTCCCATTATTATATAAGTCTCCAATGCAAATCTTAAATCTTAATATGTACTTACATGCATATTTTGTTTGAGAGTGGAACTAGGAGAGAGAGTTTCATGCGTTTTATTTAGAGGCTCTCATATAACGAGAGAGAATCAACCCCCAAACACTCCTTCGGCTATTGGTTACCAAATTAATTAGATGTGATGCCATCAATGTAGTTGACCTTGTAATCTGAAACTATCCCACTACCTTGCCAAATGTAATGGAGAGTGATATGTGCATGTACGTGAGAATTACATAACCTTCAAATATAAAAAATAAAAACTCAAATGCTCCAACATTGACACTGTACATACTTGACGCTTCCAAGTGAAAACGATGACGTTTACTCCCGTGGTCAAGATTGGAGTTATTTAGAACGTTATAAAGATTTGACAAGATCAATTTTGTTCTTTGACGGTAAAACATTTTCAAATGAATAAAGTAAATGGAAAATGGTGGAAAAAGTATGGTGGGACAATTATTATTATTTTTTTAATGCATTTTTCAATGTTTAATAAGAAGTTATGTAGGAGGTATATTTTTTTATTAGAAAAAATGTATCAGAATATTTTGATTTGGAATTTAAATTAACGGTTAGAATTTTTTAATAATAATTTAAAAGATATATATAGATAGATATATATGATAAAAATTATTTTATAGTAATTCTTTTCAAATGAAAAATAGAGTGTTCTTATTTGAGTCTTTTATTAATTGTTTTTTACAATTATCTTGAGTTCTTTTTAAGGTTACACTTTCATTTTACCAATGCAAATTGAAAAGGTGGAATCTTTTATGGAATAGGTTGTAAATGTCTTAGATATGCATAGTAAATTGTGGAAAATGTTCTAGATTAATTCAACTTCGTTTTATTTAAAATTTATATTCAATTAATAATAAAATTTATAAAGTAATTCAATAAGTTTTTATTTAAAATTTATATTAAATTGATTTTTTGGAAATTTTTTTATTAAGAAGAATTAAAAAATATTAACTTTGACTATTTTAAATTGAATAAATAAATTGATAAAAATTTTAAAAATATAAGAAATAAAGTTGCATTTATTTATTATTAAATTTCTGTTTTTCTTAAATGATTGATATGTATTTTGTATATGACATATAAAAAATGATATGTATTTGTATATAACATATAAAGAGCAATTGGGAGGAGTTGGTTAATATAGCAAGATAGTAGGCTTTGCAAATAACATAACTTTGATTTCATCCATAAAACTGTAAATGAAAAACTATGTAATATTGTTCACTTTTTATTTAGTCACTATTGGAGAGATAAAGGTCATAGTGTATATATTAATCTTGGGTTGATTAATTCATTTAATAAGATACCAATGATGAATGGTTGTGACCATCAAAGCAAGCTTAATAACTACATTGCATTATACTTTCTAATGAGTTGATTCTTCTCCCTGCACAGAACTTTTCGTACATCTCTCTGCTAAGTCATTTGTTCTTTGCAAATACTTCCTCCACACAACCACCATGAGACAACTTCTTCCACACACATTTCCTCTTTACAACTACCTTTGCACTAAACAATGTTTTTCAACCACTCATTAAAATTTAGAGCTATTATTAATTTATCTGGGTCCGAGATATTGTATACCTTGATTATATCTACAGAGGCTTGCATGGGCTATAAGTATGAGAGTGAGTGATTTCAAATGCATAACACTACCATAAAATATTGTGCAAAATAAAAATTACTGGTATTTATACTTGTATTTATGACCAAGCATTCATATAATTGTTAAAGCCAATATTTTGTTTCGTTTGGTTACATGGGAGCCGAGGAGGTAATGTGGAAGAAAGATTATTATTCATATGATATAAGTTAAAGATTATTTTTTTATCTAGTTTTGGTTCATATCAATACTTCATTTAAATGAAATGATGTTTTCTCGAGAAATATTCAATTTGTAGTATCGTGCAAGAAGGTAGTGTGGAAGGAATATTTTTTTTGTGGAAGGAAGTTCAATGTGCATAATTTTGGCTCATTGTCTGGACTTGTGGACATTGACTGCAAAATTCCATTTCTAGTTTTGTGCAAGAGGGCAGTGTGGAAGGAAGATTATTATTTGGAAGGAAATTCAATGGGCATAAGTTTGGCTCATTTTGTGGACTTGTGGACAATGAATTCCCTTCTGCACATTAATATTTTGGGAGTTAATTCTTGCTAAAATAAGATAAGAACACAATTTTTGTAATAGAAAAATAGCTTTTACTTGTTGCAACTTTTATTAATCCTACATGTAAAACAAAGTTCACAAATAAATTTATCTATATTATTTCTGTCATAATTTAGAGTAACTATTGTTAAACTAATTATCATTGTATTGTAAAATATTGTTTAGATAAACATGTATAAATTTATAAAGGTTCATCAGATACTTTTACTTTAATTAATTTTAATGTTTTGTTTCATATAAATACAAAATTTAAATAATGTAATGCTTTATCGTGCAAAATTATGTTTCAAGTTTTGTGCAAGAAAATATTGGGGAAGGAAGGTCAATATGCCGAGGTTCAGCTCATTGTATAGACCTTGGCATATTGAACTTTCATTGAAAGTTTCAAAAAAAGATAAGTCCACAATTTTTATAATTGGATAATAACTTTTACTTGTTGCGTCTTTTAATAATCCTGCATGTGAAACAAAGGTTATAAATAAAAGTGTTGATATTAGTGCTATCATCATTATTGTAAACTAAAATATTGTTTAGATAAATGTGCACAAATTTATAAAGGTTTATGACATAATTTTACTTTAGTAATTTTTTTATGCAGGAGCATCAGACCACCTTAATTATCAACACTACGGAAGGTGAAAACATGGACAACCATTTGTAAATGGAGGCTAATTTCCATGAAATAGAGCTAAAATGATGGAACCAATATGTCTCTAGAAGATTTAATTTATTTTAATTGTCTACCATGTAATTAAACATAGAGATTTCATGGGTTAGTTGAGCGATTGTGGGAGAAACTTGTGGATCTTAGATGATCCATTCTCTTTGTAATTTTTATATAATGTAAGTTTGTCTTGTATGATAAATATGGAGAGAGAAATGTAGCATGAGGGTGAAATTTTTTATCCAAACCAGAGTGGCCTTAGCCTGTAAAGTGAAATAATGAAATTTGTGTATTTTTATATATCCAGGATTAGTCTAGATTTTGGAGTGTCTCTATGTTGTTTAATCTCGATTCTTATGCGTATATATATATATATATATATATATATATATATGTATGTATGTATGTATGTATGTATGTATGTATGTATGTATGTATATCCTTCTTATTTCAACCCTGTTAATTGATAAGGTGGGTGAGTAAGAGTGCAGAGAACAAAGTTCCTATGAACTTCATTGTAGATTAAAGCTATGGCAGAACACAGATTTATTGAAATCCAAATTCCAACAATTGGTATCAGAGTGAAGTATGAATAGAAGATGAAGAGCACAACATAGAAGAACAACGAGAGATGGATGAATGAAATCACATCGCATTTCCCTTAAGCAGGTGACCGCACATCGCCATCGGTAATTATTATATTTATGCGTTAGGGTGTCACAAGTTAAACAATATATCTTGCGATGTGATGAAGAGGACCACGTGTCGGCATAAGTATTAAGAAAAAATAACATGTCGTATAAAATATGATTTAATAGTCATCGGTGTAGACTTGAAATTCCGGGAGGCCGATTTGTGATAAGCTATGGAAGTTGTGCGGTTGCGATGTGATTTTAGTTGTGGAGAAGTTGCGATAAGATTTTATTGAAAGGAGTTGATATTAGATATTGCTCAATGACACCATATGTGACTCTCGGGTACCACAAGGCGTGTGTAATGGTGATTTATTGCAGATAAGTTAAATACTTCCGCTTAAGAAAATTCTGGGAACGGGCAGACAGTTTAAGTTTCTGTGTATGTGGGTATTGAGCGGCCTTTTGGCTACATAAGTTTTAATTTCTTGTTTCATTTTGTTCATATGTATATGGTATTAACATAAAGTAATGTATCTCATGCAAAATTCTGTTTCAAGTTCGTGTAATAAAGTAGTGGGGGACGACGATTATTGTGTATAAAAAAGTTCAATATGCAAATGTTTAGCTCATTATGAAATACTCCACAGTAATACCTGTTAGCACTGGTATTTTCATTCCACCCACCCCACCTTATTTGATCTGGATTTTATGCAGGAACTCAACAGAATAAACACATAACCATAAATACAGAGATGCAGAGGAAATAATGCGTCATTTCATTAATAACAGAAATATGCTTACAGACATAATGGAAATAAAATAGCTAGGGTGCTGGTAGCAAATCTCTGAGAAGAGATGTGATGGCTACAGACCTCTGAACTGTGTTACAATGAGGCTCGAGGGCCTATTTATTATTGAGAAACAATGTAGAATACGAAATGTCCAAAAACCTAACCGTAGGAGATGAGGCGCCAAAATTGTGGGTGCTCGTTTGGGTAAATTGGTGGTTCAACTTCCCGGGGGCGTAACCTTGGCACCCGATCTCCGTTTGATGCGCTCAATAGCTCGTTAGAAAGATCTATCCGAGGACTACAACTTTCGGGACGAATTTGATGATCAAATTCGCTGGTAGAACGATGCCCAAAAAACGTCATTTATGGCCTCAAAACGGCTCCGAGAGTGGGGGACCCGAAAACCTGCTAAAAATAGTAAGTTGTGTTGAATGTGAAAAGCTGCAAGAATTGATGGTGCTGGTCCAAATGGAATAGGTGGGTGGCCACCGATATCCACCTAGATCATTATTTTTCCATGGTTTCACCTCATCTTCATCATTACCATTGACATCGCTTCATTTTTTACTATTTTCACTTTTTTCCCCAATATCCAAACATTTCATCTCATTTGCTAAATTATCCAAGTTATTAATAAAACCCAAAATTCATTTACTATATAGCCTAAACTATATTTGAAAACCCATAGCTTAGTGCTTTGAATTCGATTTAAAATCCCATTGAAAACCCCAAAACCCACGTATATAACATTTCGAGGATTATTACTCTATAAACCCATTTATTATAAACTTTCAGACTTTATGTTATAAGCTCTGCTAGCCATCAAACAACCGTGTTATATAAATTTACCATTATATATATTACATATCATATATATATAACAAAAAGGTACTTAAAGCATTGGTAGGAGCCCTTGTGCGTCATCACATATAGTCATGGAAATTTTTTTGTTATGTAACAATCAAATGCTAAACTTATAAATCGTCAATGCGATATGAAGTGGAACCCATTCTCCACCATGCTTACCTTCTATTTCATTTTCCATCGAAATATATGTTAACTTACCCTTTTTTCACCTTTCCTCTTTTCCCTTCCACCTTTACTGTTTCATCACTTTTCATTCCCCGACCGCGATCAAAGTGGGGCCCTCATCGCATTTAGCACAATTTACGTATTTGGCATTCGAACTAAACTGTAAATAATGCGATCTCCGATTTGCGATATCGCATCACATTTGTTTTACCTTTGTGAGTGCCCGCAACATATTTATTTTAATTTGTGATGCGGTAGGCTGGCCCCACCTCAGTAGCTGCACCCTTATTGCACAACCATTGCAATACATTAATACACCATATAAAATTTGTAACACTTACCGCTTAAACCTTCGCCGATTCATAAGACTCTGTTGCATAGCTAGTGGGTCCCTCTTCCTCGCACTTCACAAATTTTAAGGGTTAACCATGCAACTTATAACTAAAACTTACAAATTTCGATGTGTGTTGCGGTCCGGTCCCACTTACCCTCCACAACACCTTCCCATTGCATTGCATCACTGATCATATTCTTTATAAACTAACTTGTAAAGGTTTTGAAGTGCGCAGATGAGATGCGCTTTAGAATTGAAATTTGAAAAAATTCAGGTCTGGTAATTTGGTTTTTCACGCTATTTTGTTTATAAAAAGGTTTTAACTCAACAAGAGGATTTCAGGTAATAAAAAAATAGAAAGGTCATTGTCAGGCAGTAAAAAGCATTCAGCACTCTGTTCAAGAAACATATCTTCTTGCACAGCTCTCAGCTCATCTGATAACATATAAGCAAATTGTGATCCACGTCCTAAATTGCCCCACTACATTAGCACATTAGCAAAAACACAACACAGGAAAAAAGGGTCGATTTAGCTCAATAATCAGCATAATAAAACATATTCTCCATGTTCTCAAGGTTCATATCCGCAAGGGAGGTCTTTCCAAATTCCTTGAAATCATGAATTCGAAGACTTTTTCAAGAAGTTCATTTATTTTTAAACAATTTAATGTTCATAGAGGTTAGGAAAAAAGCTTTTTTGTTTGAAATAATTATGGATCTCAGATTTACCTCAGATTTTGTAAATTGGTCTATAAATAGAAAAAATTGAATGTAATAGTGGTTGGAAGTTGGAAAGAGTTTCATTTTTCTTAGTTGATCAAGGATACTTTGTGCTTATTTTTGGAAATTAATACAAAAGGAGTTGCAGCTATATCTATGGGATACCTGTGGTATTCAATATCTTTCATAGTTTCTTCTTCAGTGACATATGTGTGAATGTATTGTTCATTTCCTTTTCATGTCTTTGATTATGATATTTTGTAAGTGTGAAATTTCGAATACATGCTATTCATGCCGTGTTTTGGAAAACTGATCATATTTTGTTTCATATCTTCTTTCTGTGAGAAATACATCTCTTATGCTTCTCTTATCCTCCTTACATTTTATAAAGCATTCCACAACCATTTCCCTCAAGTGATTGGCATTATACCTACCTTTCCCCATTCATGCCTACAACCCTAACTCTATATCCCTCACCTAGTTCTCCTTGACCTAATTCCATTATTCACTGATTTACCCAACCAAAACCAAATCAAAACAACCCCTTGCACTCATTATCTAGCCTAAAACCCTAATTTCTCTAGCCCTCATAGATATGACCCTTTTGGAGAGAGCCCTCTCCAACTTGATAGGGCTATCTATCCGGTCAAAATTTTGGTTTGTGGTTACCTCTGTTGGGATTCCTTCCTCGCCGTTGGGAATCTGGTGGAGTGAGAACATACTGGCATGGTTGTGGGTGAATGAAGAGACAAACTCTTCTCTAGGTGTACGAAAAATATTTAGATCTAATTGTTGATGGTGAACAGTAGTTAGACACATATGAAGGCTGAACCATTCACCTGGTGACTCCATTGGCTGAAATATCTAGAAATTCAATACTTCATGGTGACTCCACTACATAAACATTAGTAGTTTCAAGAATTTTCAAGATGGGAACTATTGCAAGAAGGTATGCTCCCATGAGACAGGATCACATTCTAGGTTTCCCAAAGTAAATGCCTAAGGTAGATTGGAAAAGGAATTTTCCTATGTTTAAAGATGACAATAGGAATGATGTTGCTTTACATCTGGTGAAATTTCACGTGCATACACACAAGTTGAAGGTTGAATTTCCTGAAGATTATCTTTTAAATATATTCATGGCTTCTCTTGAAGGAAAAGAAAGATCTTGGTATGAAGGTTTGCAACCTGCCAGTATTTGTTCTCTTAAAGTTTTCCATTCAAAATTTTATGAAGAATACAAGGGGTCTTACCTTTCTTTGTATTTGGTTAATAATTGTTGTGATCATTTTGAGGTTTTCATTCAAAACCTAGAGGATTATTATGATGATAATGAGTTCATGGATGAAGATATCTTGGAGGTTTTCCATGACAATCCATTTCATCACCAAAAAGATAGATTTTTTTCCCTCATGGAAGAAAAATATGATGTATATTGTCTTGATGTTCATAAAGACTTCCCACAGAAGACAATTCTTTCTGCAGAACAACAAGTTGATGAGCCAAAGGTTAAAGAATATATTCAGGATCCTTGTGAATATTTAGGAGAGAAAGAAGACAATTAGTGTGCTATCCAAAGAAAACAAAGAGTACTTCCTCCTTTGTCTGAAGATGAGGTAGATCAACTCCTGAACAGTCATGTTACAGCCCAAGCTAATGCAATTTTGTAGTGTTCACATAGTCAAGAAGGTGTTAGTAAAACATATTCCACTTTTGAAAATGAAAATCTAAGTTTAAATGAGGACAATCCTGAAAGTAGATTTATATATCATCGTGAAGAAAGAAAATATCCTTTTTCAATATTCATATTTGATGAAGTTTCTCCTAAAGCTGATTTTCCTAAGTACGATGAATATGCAGATAATTTCGATGAGGAGCTTGATGAAACTATACAAAAAAAATGAAATGAGTAAACCAATTTATTATGATGATTCCCTCCAAGGAGATCAGCTAACAAATATTGTTTTCTTTCATGAAGATGATAGGGCTGTCATGTTTGATAATAATGAAGAATGTTTCTTATTTAAGGATGACCTAGAATATGAAGATGATAGGGATGTCATGTTTGATAATCACGAAGAATGTTTCTTATTTAAGGATGACATAGAATATGAATTTGAGGAATATAAGCCTAAGAGAGACAATATTCCAGAGAAAGAATCAGATTTGCTTGTGCTTCAGGAATTTGTAGCCATAACTCAGATAGGAGACAATCATACTTCCCTATGCTCTCCTATCAATCAACAAACAAGTGTTCTTTCAGATGAAAATGAAGGGAGTACTTCTATTTTTGTTGCTGGATATCAAGAAAAGGTAATACTTAAATATTTTCAAGATCCCTTCAGTAATCGTCTACAAGCATTGGAGAAAATAAATGTTGTTTTGTTTGTCAACATAATTGTTGTTTTCAGATTCTATTGTGAGTTGCCTACATGTACATCATTCTACCTACTCGAGGAAAGTGAGAGAAGAACTTTAGTAAGTAGCCATATCTTGGATTGGTTACAATAGAAGGATCATTTCACCTAATCAGCACTTGTATAGCAGATTAGAGTAGGTTGGTATCATTTTAGTTTGATTTTATTTTATTTTCAACAAGTTCTGAAAGAATTCATCATGGTTTGAAGCTCGAGGTGAAGGCCCTAAGGCTTTAATGATCTGTTAGTGTGGGTTGAAGTTTGTATTATGTTTTAAGTTTTAGTTTCAGTTTTAATTTACAGATTGGACTCCATTTCCCAATGGATAAGGCACTGATCAACAAGTTCCCAGAGATCTGCAGTTGTAGACAACTCCTTTGGAGCTATCTTCCCCAGTTGGAGCCAATGTTAGCGCTGGTATTTTCATCCCACCCACCCCACCTTATTTTGCTATTTTTTAACCTCATATTTGTCATTATCATTGACATCGCTTCATTTTTTACTCTTTTCACTTTTTCCCCCCATATATAAACATTTCATCTCATTTTATAAATTATCCAAATTATTACTAAAACCCAAACTTAATTTACTATATAGCCTGAACTATATTTAAAAAACCATAGTTTAGCGCTTTGAATTCCTTTTAAAATCCCATTAAAACCCTGAAAACACACGTATGTAACCTTTTGAGGCTTATTACTTTATAAAACCATTTATTATAAAGTTTCAGACTATATGATATAAGCTCTGCAACCCATCAAACAATCGTGTTATACAAATTTACCATTATATATATTACATATCATATATATAACAAAAAGTCGCTTAAACCATTCGTAGGACTCCTTGTGCCTCATCGCATATCGCCATCGCAAAGTTTTGTTACAACCATCAAATGATAAACTTATAAACCCTTGATCCGATATGAAATGGGACCCATTCTCTGCCACGCTTCCCTTCCATTTCATTTTCCATCGAAATATACTTTAAATTACACTTTTTCTTCCTTTCTTCTTTACCCTTCCACCTTTACCGTTTCATCTCTTTTCATTCCCCCATCGCGATTAAAGTGGGGCCCTCATCACATTTCGTAGACTTTACGTATATGGCATTGGAACTAAACTGTAAATAATGTGATCATCGATTTGCGATATCGCATCGCATTTGTTTTACCTTTGTGAGTGCCGACAACGTATTTATTTTAATTTTTGATGCGATAGGTTGGCCCCACATTAGTAGCTCCACTCCCATTACATAGTCGTCGCAATACATTGATATACCATATAAAATTTGTAACACTTACTGCTTAAACCTTCGCCAATTCATAAAACTCTGCCACATAGCTAGTGGGTCCGTCTTCCCCGTAGTTTAAAATTTTAAGAGTTAACCCTACATCTTATAACTAAAATTGACAAATTATGATGTGCACTGCGGTACGGTCCCACTTACCCTCCACGTCACCTACCCATTGCATCTCATCATCGATTGTATTCTTTATAAACTAAACTATAGACGTTGTGAAGTGTGTGGATGCGATGCAATTCGGAATTTAATTTTGAAAAATTTCACATCTGATATATCAGTTTTTCACACTATTTTGTTTATAAAAAGTTTTTAACACAACAAGATTATTTTGGGCAATAAAACAACATAAAGGTCGTTGTCAGGAAGCAAAAAACATTCAAAACTCCATTCAAGAAACAGATCTTCTAGCACAACTCTTAGCTCATCTGCTAGCATATCAGCAAATTGTGCTCCACGTCCTAAACTGGCCCACTACATCAGCACATTGGAAACATTACAACATAAGAAAAAAGGGTTGATTCAGCTCAACAGTCACCGTAATAAATCATATTTTACCTATTCTCCAGGTGCAGATACGTAAGGGAGTCTCTCTAAATTCCTCCAAATCTTGAATTTGAAGACTTAGGCAAGCAATTCATTTATTTTTAAATAGTTTTATGTTCCTATAGGTTAGGAAAAAACCTTTGTTGTTTGAAATAATTCTGGATTTGATATTTGCCTTAGATTTTGTAAATTGGTCTATAAATTGCAAAAATTCAATGCAATAGTGGTTGGAAGTTGGAATGAGTTTCATTTTTCTTAGTTGATCAAGGATACTTTGTACTCAGTTGTGGCCATTAATACAAGAGGAGTTGCAACTATATATATGAGATACCTGTGGTATTAAATATATTTCATTATTTTTTCTTCAGTGACATATGTGTGAATGTATTGTTCATTTCCTTTTCATGTCTATTATTATGATCTGTTATAAGTATGAAATTTAGAATGCATGCTAGCCATGCACTGTTTTGGATAACTAATTATATTTTGTTTCATATCTTCTATCTGAAAGAAATACATCTCTTATGCTTCTCTCAGCCTCCTTATATTTTCTAAACCATTCCATAACCATTTCCCTCAAGTGATTGGAGTTATATCTACCTTAACTAATTCATCCATGCAACCCTAAATCTATAGCCTTGACCTAGTTCTCCTTACCTAATTCCATTACTCATTGATTTACCCAACCAAAACAAAATGAAAATAATTCCTTACACTCCTTATCTAGCCTAAACCCCTTATGTATCTAGCCCTCCTGGTTGAGACCCTTTTGGAGAGAGCCCTCTCTAGCTTGATAGGGCTAACTGTCAATTCAAAAGCTTCGTTTGTGGTTACCTCTGTCGGGATTCGTTCCTCAGCCTTGGGAATCTGGTGGATGGATTACAGTACCCCTCAAGTCTATTTTAAAGTTTTACTATATTTAGACTAAATTAATTTAGACTAGATTGGGCATAAGCCATGATATTTTTTAAATGAATGTGAGAAATAGAAATTTTGTGATGTAATAAATAACTGTTATTAAAAAATGGAAAATAAAAAAAAACTAAAAACCACTTGGGAAAGAATGTAAGGAGATTCTTGCCAATTGGAAAACATCACTAATGGATAAATCGTCCCTAGAGATAAGGGATAAGGTTTAATGAGATGGGAGAGAAAGATCCCTTAAATTATTTAGCAAGAGAAAAATTCTAAGTAAAGGGGAATAAAGCACCGCAGGAGGGAAAGGAGAGCTTTAAAGAAAAAAAACAAATCCTAGGAAGTGGTTTGACAAACCCACAAAGGGAGGACGCTACTTGTAATTTTTTTTTCTATAAATAATATTATGCAAATATATATCATACTGGAATGAGAGGTTTTGAAGGAAAGAAACCTCATCTCAAGGGAAATTGATGGATCAGTTCATGGTTGGGAGGATAGTGGTGTTTCCATGTGTAGTTTTTTAGTAACAGATTATGGTTTAAGTCTTGATACATTTCCGTTATCATTTTAATTTTTATCTAAAGTTGTGATTCTGTTGGTTAAATTATTATTACATGCATAAGAACCTTGAATAACTATAGGTATGAGATAAATATATTAATTGAAGAATTTTTGTCTGTACTTTAGGATTTTAGTGGATTGTTCATATATATATATATATATATATGCATTTTGAAATGATAGGAATTAAATTTGTTTCCTTATAGGATAAGTAACCCAACAACCATTATCATATAGCTATGCATACAAATATTAATATGTACTTATAGGTTTTTTTTTTTTTTAGTGTGGAACCTAGAGAGAGTTTCAGGAATTTGATTGAGAGGATATCATCAACACACACCGCTTCAGCTATAGTGGGGTTGGGGAAACAATATTGGATGAAATGATTATCAATTTAGTTAGTTGTGACGCAAACACAATAATTATAACAATTAACTAGTTTAAGATGTATATATATTTACTAGTGTAAACCCGGAAGTAGTATGGATGGTGTAAATAATCTAGAGAGGTGGCTACAAAAATCAAGAGAACATAATAGAAAAATCACTAATCTCAAAATGATAGAGGACTAGATCTAACAGGAGAACTGAGTTAAAACAACATCGAAGGGAAATTCATTCAAGATAAATAAATTAGAGAGAGGTTTTTACTTATTGGAGGTATCTTGAAGAGATAGGTATTATTATTTATTACATGTCAAGTATGTACACATGGAAAGCAACAACAACAAAAAAACCCTCTTGGAATAGAGGAGAAACTAGGAATTTATGCATACTGACATAACATAGCAATTCAATTTAATGATGTAACTAACACATAGAGTCACTCATTTAATGCTTAATTTGGAAGAGAGATAATGAAAATAGTAAGAGGAATGATACCTAGGAATTCTTAAAAATTTTGTGGTCAAACGAGGAAAAATGATATGAACCATACTTATGCCAGAATATAATAGTGAAATTATCATTGGCCTTTTAATACCCAATCCATGATCAAAATTAATAGTAGTAAACACAACAAAACCATGGAATTCTATACTCTATATTATTATAAATATAATAGAGATGAAAAATACGAGAGCCTCATTGAAAGGTCACCATTCATTCACCGAAAAAATTATTGAAAATACACATATTTATTTATGGAATATAGAGTGTTACATATACAACTCATAATTCCAACCATAATATTGAAAAATATTCAACTCAGAATTTGAGAAATAATATTGATAATATAGAAATAAAAAGTCCAACAATAATATTAAATAATATTCAACTCATAAATCCAACAACAATACCGAAAAATATACAGTGCAGAGGTCCAAAAAGCAAGGGAGAAACTCAACACATGTCCTCAAAGGGATTCAACATAATTACATTGTTATATTCCATATTGAATCCTACAATACCAACTCAAATTTTCAAACCTAGTGCATCCCATCACGTCGAAGATGACATGTCTACTGGTGGTTCATCATTTATCCTTTGACATATAAATGAAAATTAAGGAAAACTTGTATTCACGAGATAACTAGCGACATGGATTTTAACCAGGTTGCAAACTACGATAGTATTCTTGTGTTGTCAGGAAAGAAAAAAACTCCTCAAATAAGGCATGGAACACCAACCTACGAGGAAAAGGATCGAAGTTAGAAATTCAGAGTGCCTTGCACTTGCTAGTAACTCAACAAGGTCTTCCATCCTACATGTAACCATAAAAAATGAAGGGGAAAGACATGGTATGAGTCTCGGTGTATTGAAAAATATTTGTATAATACCATAGACTGAGTGAAAAGAACAAATTCTTAGAAAATGGGTCATACCTACGTGACGACGAGTGATGGGATTTTCCAATGGGGTAAGAGAGAAAGAGAGAGAGAGAGAGAGGAATAAACATGGTATGAGTCTCAGTGTATCGAAAACTATTTGTATAATACCATAGACTGAGTGAAAAGAACAAATTCTTAGAAAATGGGTCATACCTACGTGACCATGAGTGATGGGATTTTATAATGGGGTATGAATTATTAGAGAGAGAGAGAGAGAGAGAGAGAGAGAGAGAGAGAACCAAAAAAAATGTAGAGGTGACCAAAAGGTTTGTCAAAAAACTAAAACAAAAGAAACCCAATGGGGAAGGAACCTTGAAATGGTAAATAGAATTTAAACTTTGAATTAAGGTAAATCCTTCCTTCCCATATCCTAATTAACTCACCATTTTATTTTATTGAGAAAGGGTTATCATGGTGATCTGGATACCTTACTTGTAGTTGGTGACCTGAAACTGAGGAGAAAAAGGGATGTGGAAAAAGGAAGAAAACAAGTAGTAGAAGCATATTGACCCTTCCTATGTCCAATAGTGGTAAAGGGGTTTATTGAATCTCACATGGAAATGACCTTATAGTGACAAGATTCTACATTTCCAACTCAATTGGCAGTGCACCCCTCAACACCTAAGATAGAAGGAAGAAAGTAAGCACATATTACAAAATGCATGGAGAAATAAAAAGCCCAAATTTTGAAGAATTAAATACAACAACAGTGAAAAAAAATACTTACAATGACCCTACATGAATTCCACATTAAGTTCATGTTGCAAGAAGGGAAGGAGGTGGTTTCGATTCGTAGCTCACAACATGACACCTTTAGTATGTCGAGCAGACCAAATGAGACAGACAGGAGAACCAAAGCTATGAATAATAATGGAACAATTATGTAAATGAATAATTATTAATAAATAAATAAATTGGTTGCATCTACTTGGTAATGAGACACCTATAAATGAGAATATTTCTAAAAACAAAATCTCATTAATCAATGACAGTCAATAACACTTTCATGATAATAATTCTAGATGAGGTTATAGATAAGCTTAATGGATGGGAGAGAAAAATATGCTAATCTTGGATATGCATAAAAGTGTCACGGTAGAGAAAGGTGGGATTTTATGGTAAATCCTAGGCAGGTGGATTAAAAATTCCACATAAGTGGGACGCCCCTAAAGGAAATTTTATCATGAAAGTAAATTATTAAATGGCTATGGAAGGGATCAACATGGTGGTTGATTCTTGGAAAGTTCTCTCAGCTCCGGGGGAACTGGCGGTACAGTTCATGTTTGGGTGGTACGTCTGCTCATTAAGTTTGGAAAATCGATAGATAACTCTTCTTGTGATTAATTCTGGTGCAGAAATTTTCTTGTGATTAATTTTGAATTTATTGTCATGCATTTGATTCATGTCATTAATTCTGATGCATATTATTATTGCAGTCATTTTAACATATATAAGTTACGATGGAAATTTTGATGTCTATGAATTGTGGAATTATTATCATTTATTATATGCATTATAGGTTTTCTCTAATTGTATTTGATTATAGGAATATTGTTTTTCAAAGAGAAAAAATTCGTAACTTTCATTAAAGATAGGTTACATGTTACATAATGCTGAAAGTGTGCTACTAATCAGTCCAAAAACTAATACAGTCTAACACTTGCCTTCATACAGGCAATAAAAACAGTAAAAAAAAAACATATTTTCAGGAAAATTCCAAAGTTCACATAGTAAGCTCGGTGCTTAACTTACTATCAAAAAGAAAAAAACCATATTAAAGTAATATACATGCCGGTAAATAAATATCCAGGGAGATAGTCACAAAATTATCCCCATAAAACTGTACAGCAAGTAAGCCATCTATGGATGTGCCTCCTCTATAAAAGGCCGATGAAAATATCTGTATACCTGTCCACCAGAGTGTTCAATGAAATGCCAGGTGCCGCAATATAGCTCCGATGCTTCTTTGAATAATTTGTCAGCCACTTTGTTCCGAGACCTGTAAATATGTGTCACTGAGATAGAGTCAAATAGGAATTTGAGATGATGAACCTCACGCAGCAGTGCAGACAGTGTGTGCGAGTGAAATAGTGCAATATTATTGAACCAATTGATAACAACCTGTGAGTCACCAAAAATCTGGATGGAGTTGCAGTGGATGTCCTGAGCAAATGTCGGAAGAAGTCTAAGGCATTGGAGTTCTGCATAGTTATTTGTTCCAGGTCCCAATCCCATTCTGATATGGTAGTAGTGATGATCATTTAAGAAGAGTATTGTGCCCCCACCACATCCAGCTGCATTGGACGCACCATCGAAGTATGCCCAAGCACGACTGTGATCAATTGTTTCAAGTGTTCCGAGTGGAGGCTTGCTGAGATAACTGTCTACAAGAAAGAGATTGAAAGTAGCAATAGAGGCAGCGCAAATGCGGTCACAGTCGAGAGGGATATCTTTGAAGATCTGTTTGTTCCGTCCGATCCAAATCTCCCATGTCACAATCAATGGGAGATTCCTCATTCTTGGGTTGTTATCAAAGTGCCTCCACCAATTTGTCCAGGCTTCAAGAAGATTGTCCCCCTGCCAGATATAATTCTAGCCTAGGCCAGTACAGATCCGAGCCCAGATTACATTGATGCAATTGCACAGAATAAATAAGTGGGTCACATCCTCACAGCTAACAAGGCAGTAACAGCATTGAGAAGCCCCATGGTATGCCCATTTGTGGAGAAAGTCCATGGTGGGTATACATTGGTTAAGAATGCACCAGAAAAGCGTTCTGTGTTTATGTGGGGCCTTTAATTTCCAAATGATACGCCACCACCATGCTTTGATAGGGGGTTCCTTGGACCGAATTAAGGCGAGGTATACAAGTTTAGGAACATAGTGACCATGAGGAGATACAGCCCAAATTAATCTGTCATCCTGCTCAGTAATTCGAATTTTTGTAGCTTTAAGGGCCCAAATATACTTCTGCCAAATCTGGGAACCAACCTGAGGGATCTCGAGATCAGTAGCACTAAGCCAGGCTTGGCCCCGCCACGAGGAATGTGCCAAGTCTGCAAGCTGTGCAAGATAGAAAATATTCCTGTGTGCAAGGTGTTCGGTGATAAATACAGGTAATTTGTAATGATCTCCGCTGCCAGACCACGAATCAGTGCCAATTCGGACCATAGCACCCATGCCAATCTGCCATGATAATCCAAGCTGTATGATGTGTGCCGCCTTGTTGATCGCCTTCCATATAATAGATGCACCAGGTGCCTGACCAATCCTGTCTCGGATCCAATCGAGGGGGTTCCAAGGCGAAATATATTTAGCCACAATAACTTCTTTCCAGAGGCTCTGACCCATGATTAAGTGCCATCACATCTCTGCAGCCAGGGCCCTCGAGAAAAGATGCAAATATTTTAACCCGCAGCCTCCCCATTGTTTAGGGATGTTGATGCGGTCCCAGGCAATCCAAGAAAATGTGGAGGCCTTCCCCTGGTTGCGCCAGAGAAATTGTCTGCAAATCCTTTTTATTCTATTGGTAATGCCAATAGGAATCCAAGCCAGAGTCATCCAATAGACCGGAATAGCTTCCAGCACGGATTTGATGAGGATCAGTCAGCCAACCCTAGATAACCATCTGTTATACCAGACATTAATTCTGCGTTCAATTTTGGCAATGATCCAGTTCCAGTCTTTAATCTTGTAGTCGTTTGGTTTAATATGATACCCCATATATTTGAGTCCATCATTGATATCAATGCAAACATAGTCAAATAGGTTCAGTGAAATGCCTTGTTCCATTCCCGAGAAGCCAGTCATGATAATGGTGGATTTGGTGCCATTAGGTGCCATACCTGTGGCCCTACAAAAGCAATTCAGTAGTAGATCAAAGTGAACAGAGTCTTGTCTAGTACAATTGAGGAAAATGAGTACATCGTCCACAAATAAAATATGAGTGAGATGAAGAATGTCATTGATCCGGAGCCCTTGTAGTTCTCCCCTGTCTTTTGCATTTTTAATGAGAACCAAGAGTCCCTCCATCACCAAGACAAATAATAATGGAGAGAGAGGACATCCCTGACGAAGTCCTCTCCCCGCATGAAAGAAATCATATGCAGTGCCATTGATCAGAATGTTGAAAGTGGCATGACTAATACAGCCCATAATCCAGTTTATAAACAGATGAGGGAAGCCAGAGTGGATTAATATGAGATGAAGATAACTCCAGTTGACCCGATCAAAAGCCTTTGTGAGATCGATTTTGAGAATGGTGGATTTCTGGTGCAGGGTCTTAATGGAGTGGAGGGCTTCCTGGGCAGTGCCAATAGCTTCATGAATTTTCCTATGATTCAGAAATGAAAATTGTTCTTTTTCAATATGTGTAGACAAGAAAGGCTTGATGCGGTTTGCAATAATTTTGGATATGATCTTGTATATGCAGTTACACAGAGATATTGGCCTATATTCATTGAAACTAGTCAGATTGTCTGATTTCGGTATGAGAGAAATGAAAGTGGTATTGAACCCATCATAAATCCTGCCACGCACTCTGCTGTCTTCAATCATAGTCAATAGGTCAGAAGATATCAGATCATAAAAATGGATAAAAAACTCAATGGGCCAGCCATCAGGCCCAGGGCTTTTATCCCGCTTGAACCATTTCAATACACCTTCAAGTTCGCCCAAAGTAACCGGTGCATTGAGGTCATCCATATGTTCCTGTTCCACAAATCTTTTGAAATGCTGAGTAATGCGCATGATGTCCAGAAGATCAATGCAGTTTGACGCCCTATAAAGGTTTGTGAAATTTCTGGTGCCCAGGTCAAATAATTGAGATTTCGTTCTTGCAGTAAATCCATTGTTGTCTGACAGTTCCCATATGGAATTTGCAGCCCTCGGGCCATTTGCATGCTGCTGAAAGAATTTAGTATTTTCATCACCCGCTTGTAACCATATAGCCCGGCTTTTAAGTCTCCAGTCTTCCTCCTTTTGTCTCAAAAATTTAGCTTTTTCCGATTCAAGTGCAATTAATTGTTCCCTGGTATCATCAGAACAATATCCCAGAATATCGGCATTGTTGAGACTGGCAATCTTATTTTCAATATTAAGTAGAGCCTCCCTCTCCGATCTCTTTTTGTTCCAAACCCATCGAATGGTAAGTTTTTTAATTCGGTTGAGATTGTCATTTATGATCCGACCCAGATCAAGATCATTCAAAGGGCCACAGTGCTGCCAGGCCCGAGTGACCATCAGGGTGTATTCAGGATCTCTCAAACAACGAGAATTGAATTTGAATGGGGAATGAGCCCTGTTAGGGCCACACTCGAATTCCAGATAAATTGGAGAGTGGTCAGATTTACCACCCATCCCCACCCACTGATGAGCACGAGTCATAATAGGTAGGAGAGACTTCTTAATGAGAAATCTGTCTAATCTGCGAGCCAAAGAAGCATTGGCAGTCCTTCTGTTCCTTTAGGTGGGTTGAATCTTGGTAGTTTGAATGTCAATAAGATTTGAGGCACCCAACAATGAGTTGAAAAACTCAGCCAAAGGATCCGGGGAGGCATGAGGGCTCCAAGATTCAGAGATCCCTAAAGAGAAATTTAGATCGCCACCCAAAATAAGATGAGGTGCAGTTACTAAAGAATAAGACATTAAGGAAGTCCAGAATTGCTCTCTGTTTGTGTAGGGCCCATAAATGTTGATCAAGGTAAAATTCACCTCCGAGTTACCAAAAAGGACATTCATAGCCAGAACTCTAGTTCGACCACAACAGTTAGTCATCCGGGTGGTCCTGTCATTTATACCCAATGCATAGCCCCCAGATCTCCCAGATGCGTCAAGGGTGATGAAAGTCCAACGAGGTAGGAGAGAAGTCAAGGTAGCCTGCACATCAGTGCTAGCACCACGAATTTCCTGAATAAATAGAATGTCAATGGGTTTTTGAGCGATCAATTCCTTGAGGGCCAATCGCTTATCGGGGTTGGTCAGACCCCTGCAATTGAAAGAGAGGAAAATCATGATGTAACCGTCAACAAGGGTCTTCTAGCTCTAAGGACCCGCATAAGAGAGGATTGAGTTCCAGCTTCTACTTCGAGATTGGATCTTTTGATCGCCTTCGCCAATGCAAAAGGTCGACCACGAGTTTTGTTGGGAATATAGTCCAGACTCGACCCAATACCAAATGTCTCACCTGATTGTGAAAGTGAGAGTGATCTAAGATAATAGTTATGACGTGATGAGGGAGTCTCAGAAGAGGAGGATGAGTGGCAGTGGGGTTCAGCAGTGGAGTGGTGAATAATAGGAATGGATGACGGATGAGCCATAGCAATGGTGCAGCATACCGAGGGGAGTTTCAGTGAATGGCTAGACAGAGTCGATGGTATGCAAGAAGTTGTAAAAGAAGAGGACTCATTGATAACTACATTACCAGAAGTGGTTTCGAGAGTAGTGCTAGCTGGTAAGACTAGATTACAATCAGTAAACAAGGAGGCAATGGAAGGAGAAGTACCCGAGATAGAAGAGGTCCGCTGAGTTGTCTCCATCGAAACCAACGAGAGAGATCTGGGATGCGAGGTAGTCCACGATGGGAATACTGACTGCACTAGCCCAACATCTCTCGGGGAGTCCGGGGTCGACAAACGCGCATCTGTAAAGCCCAGCACAGTACTGTTCACCGGCATAGTCTGTGTACCAATCGAAAAATATTTCTTTGAAGCCTGCTTGCCAATACCCTTCTTTGGACATTCTTTGTACAAGTTTCCAACGTCATGACACTTCCTACATCGAAATGGCACTCCCTCGTAGTCTAGTGGTTGCTGCCATATCATCCCATCAAAAACCACGTTGAATTTTTCATAGAGTCCATCCCGTGTGTCTAAGAAAATCAAGATTCGAGCCACAGCTCGACTGCCCGATGTCAGATAAGATCGGTCATGGTCCAGATAGAGGCCAAAGTGTCCTCCGATGTTCCTGAGTGTTGAATCGCTCCAAAATTCCAGTGGCAGACCCGGCAGCCTCATCCAGATGGGGCCTTCTCCCGCATTCTCCTTTTTTGGGTCGAACAGGGGAACCCATCTCTTACGGTAGATAGGGTGCATCTCTAGATGCCAGTAATGCTTGAGTGCCCAGTCTGATTGATCAGGGCGATCAAATGAGAGTGAAAACCAGCCTTTGGTGAGAACCTGGACCTCCGGGAGAACATCGAGAGTCCCACTCCAGATCTCACGAATCCACCTCCGAAGCCGAGTCACGGATTATTTTCGGCCACGGACCTTCCCCACAAGAGTCTTGGTCGCAATAAGGCCCCAGTCCACCATACCGCTCTCGCTGCCAAAGTTTGTGGTATAGTTGAGTTTATTATTTGTGGCTCTGTGCAGTTTCTTTGCTTTTGAGCAGCCTAGCTCCGGCTCAACAGAGGTATATGATTCAGAGGATGTACTTATCTTCTCCGATAATGGGATGTCCTCCGGAATGTTAGCAAATGCCCCCGAGGCCACCAATGGTCCAATGGAAGCCAAGTCGATAAGTGTCACACCTCCCAGGTCGGAAGGTCCATGAGTGGTAGGCCATTTAGGTAGAGGTCCCCCAATGCTCAGATGAGCCAGTGAACTGGTAGCATCCCCGATATCTTGATAAACTGCTTCCGAGAACTGCGCTGAGCATCCAATAGCAGCACTCGTCAATATATATTGTCCAGCCTGGGAGAAATCCAAGGGCCCAAAGTCTGCACCCGAGGGCAAGTCGAAAGTGAATAACGCAAGGTCTGCCAAAGGCGTGTTACAACCCTCCACGCTAGCCAACTCTGACGGAGCAGGAGCCTCCACCTCAGGAGACGGGTCCAGGTCAGACATATTGGCCACCGCATCATGTGCTTCAAGTCCCCAAATATCGGCCCCCTCCAGAGGATCCTCCGAATAGTCCACCTCATCATCATAGTGATTCATAGTAGGTAGTGAAATGCTAGGCAATACCGTGAAGCACCTGCTGAAGGAGGCCAAAAACCCTAAGAAAAATGGTGAAAGATATCTGGTCCAACCGACAGGAACGAAGACAGACAGTGTCAGATCTGGAGAAAACGCCAAAATGAAATTAGGGGCCCAATGAACGGCAAAAGCACAACCAGATAAGGGTCCACAGACCCGAACGGCCCCACCCAAAACAGCGGGTCGGCCAAATAGGGAAGATGATGTCAAGACAAATGTAAAGATACGCCTTCCGCAATCCCAGCAATAGATAAGAACAAAACCCCAGTCCAAGACTGTCTCACACCCCAATCGATAGCAACCGAGCATGAATCCAATGGAGCTCGGGATACAGCCACGAAGTCGGTCAGACAGATGCCCAGAACAAACCATAAACAAACAAAATCACAGAACCCAATAAATACTGGGTCGGGAACAAACCGGAAACCTGTGAGACAAACCCTGTCCCGCCATCACCATCCAAGGAACCCATCCTCACTAGTAGATACTTAGTGCCCCCGGATGAGAGAGCTAGCACCGCTCAGGGCGCCAACGCCACCATTGAAACCTGCAACTCCAGAGGTCGGTCGCTAGGGTTCGGAAGTCCGGCCTCATTATAGGAATATTGTTAATAGTGGAAATTATATATATTTATATATGTTAATTTAAAGACTTCCATGTTGGAAATGGTCCAAGTTGATAGAGAACGTCCTCGTTATACAATTATGAACTTTCCTATGTAAATACATACATATGGTATGAGTGGTAAACCACGGTAAGTGATGAATCTGTTAGCGTTAGATTTAATAAAAGTAGAGAATGGGGAAGAAAGGGTAGTTGTTAATATAATATATATTTTCTATGTTTATCATTTATTACATGTATGAATTAAAAACATAAGTTATGGTTATCAAATATTGAATCTGGAAAGGATAAATGTCACTTAAATTGTGAACTAGACATCGTCAAGTTCTGAGGAAAGCATTCCAGGTTGCCATAAAAGAAATGCATAAAAATTTCAAGGAGAAAGTGTAAACGCGTGATATGTTCTTGTCACTTACGGAGAATTATTTGAATAAGTATACTGC
Source organism: Pinus albicaulis (assembly GCA_034641835.2). Classification (NCBI taxonomy): domain Eukaryota; kingdom Viridiplantae; phylum Streptophyta; class Pinopsida; order Pinales; family Pinaceae; genus Pinus; species Pinus albicaulis. Next base: position 330,983,374 of record CM076577.1, on the reverse strand, counting down.
TGTAAATTTCTAATGCTACTATTAGCATATTCATTTAAATTATACATATATATCCTTTTTTTCTAAATAATACTATTTCTATTAACTCGTCAAGAAAATTTTACAAGGCACATCCTCAGAAATGGAGAAATCCATAACTGAGGGATTGTACATAAAACTATTGGTAAAAACTAGACCACCACTGGTGGGGAAACCAACCAAAAAAGTCCAAATTTACTGGGCTGCCCTTGGCGGAAAACCAGCCTTCAACATAGTGCAAAAATAAACTAAAAGAACAAACAAGAGAGGCATCCAAAACCTACAAACTAAGGAGCTCAATGAGGACATTATAAGGAGAGCTTTCATGCTCGACGCTAGTTAGAGGGTCCTCCTCTAGGATATGGCTGATGTAGCCGTAATCCAGTAATTCATTGTCTTCATGTTGCTTGTGAGGGGAGGGCGGAAGTCCGAGTCGCTCTGTTGGAGTGTTCTGAGGAGCATTATCCTGCAAAGAAGTTGAAATGTTCATGGCATCGGTCACATGGAGGAATTCCTTGCCCTTCATAGAACCCAAAATACTGAGATTTGGCAGGTGAAACTCCTCGGCTGGCTTGAAGTCACTATCATCCGAAGAGGGGCTGGAGGCGGGCTGCACCGGGAGTGCCTCGAGCTTACGGGGAAGGAAGGCAGGCTCCTCTGAGATTTTCAATTTGTGGGCATGCTTATTGCCGTGGGAGGAGGAGGGTCTAGCAGGAGGAGCCGAGGGCAGAGCAGGAGGGGCCATGGGGTCAAAGAGCATAGCAGGCACAAGGGTGGGATGATGCAATTCTGCAGGGTCCCATGAGACCGAGAAATTCAAGTCTGGAGGGGAGGCCATGGGCAGGGGAGGCCGCGAAGGGAGGCCCCTTCCCCCTGCTCTTTTGCTAGGTTTTCTATGGTGACGCGGCATTTTGACCGCCGTGTATAAGGCTCGATAAGAAGGAGGCATCATTGTAGAGGCGGGAGCCCAAAGACTTCGCACCAAAGCAGATGAGGGCCGAAGCAGAAGGAGCGATGGGATGACAGTTAGGGTGGGCTAGAAAGCCAGAGGCGGAGTGGAAATATAGAGCAACATGCTGAGAGAAGGAGTAATTAACCAGCTCGCAGAGTACGTAGAGTTTAAGGTGGTGCATGGGAATTTAAGGCCCAACCCACTTGATTTTTGATGACATTGTGCATCCCAAGGATGGGGCACATGGGCGTGCCATGTGGTGAGCCACATGGCCACCTCGTGGAAATCTATGTGACTAAATACCACCCGCATCCGGGGAAATTATACGTATATATCGACTACCATAGAGAAATAATAAATTGGTAACTTCTTGAGTTGTTATGCTGATTAATGATTTTTTGTTAAACTAACATAAGCTGAAATATATGAAGAGGAAATTCCTCTAGTGTTGCTTATTAACCAAAGAAGAAGTTACGAAGTCGAAACATAGATAAGAAGAAGAATAGTGATTCAATACTCAAAACCTTATGTTCAGTTGAATGAAATAATAAAATAAAATAATTATTAGATACAAGGAGGTCTGGAAAATATCTGGGGGATAATTCTAATCACATAAATCACCATTATCGTCTTTAGTACATAGTGCATGCAATCTACAACATGTAGATTCCCATACCCCACAATTATAAACAATGAAATCGAAACATAGATGTTTGGTATTAAGAATTACTTAGTAGCTAGATAATAAACCAAAAACATGTTTAATTCCGTCTTCTAATAAGAATGATTTGAATTTAAATTAAGCACTTTGTCTAACAGAGTTTGTCATATTCAAACTGCCCAACAATATATGTAATTCATTTCTTAGAGAAGATGCAAAAACATGAATATCTACTCAGAAAATTTAAGCACCTCAGATGCTAAATATTATATTGTATAATGTGGAGGTATAATTAGAGGTATATGGAAGTGAAAGTGATTCAAATAAATCCGATCCAAAAACACACAAAAAAAGGAAAAAATGAAACTACAACGGGAATTTAAAAAAATAAATCCCCCTACATTTGGTGGTGAAAGGAGGAGGATGAAAAATCATGGCTTCTCAACATGACAAAATATTTTGAGGTTCTTGAGTATGAAATAAATTTGAAGTCTAGACTGGAAATTCATCAGTTGAAAGGTACAACCACTCTCTAGTGGGAAAAAATATTTTTCTCCGAGGAATTCCAGGAACATTTTAAATATTGATAAATGTGGTATCACATTAGTATGATTTTTTTCAAATCGCTGACAACATGAGTGTCAGCGCCAATTTGTAATAAATAGGTTTAAAAATGTTTACAATGGGAGTGTCAACATTATTGTGTGTGTGAAAATCGAAAAGTGAAATTGTGCTGACAACTAGAGTATCAACACAATTTTGTAAAAATGGCAAGTTTAAATCAATTTTTCTGTGTAAAACACAATACTTTCGAGTGTAGATTCCAAATAGTTGGAAATTAAAATTAAAAAAAAAAAGCATTTGTTTGTTTGTAACATGCTCATTTAAAAAGTATTGTTTCTATTTTTACATAGGTGTAGTGGTTTCAAATATTCAAAGGAATTCTTTGCACCTAGTTTTCAAGATTTTGCAATTTAGTCTTTTCCTCTTTTAAAAATAATTTTCTGAGTAACTGAGGATGAAATTTTTAAAACCAAAAGATGTTTTATCGAAAATAAAATCGTTAAAGAAAAAACTCTCTCATTTTTCTAACAACTATCAAGGTTTGGATTTTCAAAGGGATCACTCGAACATAATTTTGAGGAATTCACGAGGGAAAAACCCTTCGATAATTGTTGACATGGATGTCTCTTTATCAAAATTTGACTTGATGATTCTTATATCCATCCATGTCTCTATAAAAAACATGATTGTTAGATGCATATAGGATTGGAAAGTCTTATATGCATGTATTTGAGATGTACACTATGATTTTTAGAGTATGTATTTAGAAAATTTCTAGAAACTTATTTTTAGTTAGTTTTTAGTTTCTTAAAGACAGGTTCTCTAAAATGAAACAGGGTTGGTGTTTACTTGAAAAAATTACATTCTAATGTATTATTTGACCAGATCTTAAATACATACAGGATTTGATGAAAATTTGCACAAAATTTTTATGTTATAGTTCCATGTTTGTTGTTTCTCTGTTTATAAAAAACCTTCTTCATGTCTGGAATGTTTAGTGTCTGAGATTGGGATTCATTTATGATCTCATTTCATTATTTATTTTTGTTGAGTTAACCATAATACTGAATCCTTTCAATTTTCTTGTAAATTTCTCAAATTGTAAAATGAGTTATTGCTACCCTACGTTTTTTGTCTCACTCATTAAATCTGTAGCATAATCTAATAAGAGTAGACTCCATACCCAATGGTGTATTTTCTATACAACCCGACCAAATTTCATCATTTCTCATACAAATATTGCATTAGAGCTTAAAGTGTAAAACCTATTACTCCAGTGACCTAGATTAGTTGTGTCATTTAGCGAGAGATCCCCTCCATGTTGAAGGGCCAACTTTCAATCTCAAAATTGTTCGACATTACCTTATATTTTTTTTCGAATTCTTGGATTTCTCTAAGAGATAACAATATGAATAAAGGATATTATGATAAGTCAAAGCTAGGACAATTAACCATGAATGTGTTTGTGGCTAAATTCGCCAATTTACTGTGATATGTCCCCTATATTAAAGAATTGAAATACAAAGTATAATTATCTGCGAATTTCTTACCTTCCCCTTATAAAGAAAGGTTTGAGCTTGAAAATCCTAAGACAATGGATGAGGTCATGATAAAAACATTATTATGTTACGAATTATTTAAGAACATGGGTGAAATCTCAAAACCTTGGCAAGGTAAGGATAGGTACAAAACTATAATGGGGATAAGGAGGCAGAAGCCCCCTTATCTTCAAATTTTTTGGAAGCACCATCAACAGAATAAATTCAGTAAGGGGAATCTAAATGAGCTGCCACAATTCCAGTCTATGTCCAAACTCATGGACTTAAACAACAAAAAGACTAATAGGGGAAAGGAGAGATAACTGCTAAAATGTTGGGGGTGTGGTGAAGCTTACCTATTAAGATACTGCTCACATAATCACATCTCTATTCAAGTTTTCCATGAAGCAACAAATTTGAATGATATTTCCAGAAACATTCCTAGGATAAGTGTCGCGCTCAAGGATATAAAAGAAAAGCACCAATCTACAATGATCGAGATATAAGGTACCGGTTCGAACCAATCTATTATTGTCTTAATTGATCTAGGAGCTAGTTTAAGTTACATTAATCCCCATGTTGTGGAAAAATGTAAATTAGAAAAAAAAAATTCAAGAATACAAGGCTGGTACAATTGAGAATGGGTACAAAAATGAGGGTAACTAGCCAAGTGAGACAGTGTCATATAAATTTAAATGGTTTTCTCACAAAATTAAATTGAAACATACTTTCCTTAGGATCTTATGATGAATTAAGGCATGGAATGGTTGAAAAAAAATGAATTTGTTATAAATTTTCTAGAGAAAATGATGATTTGTGTGAGCCAAGAAGGAAAAATCAGTTAACCAATGGAATACCAAAACCAATATTATTTAGATAAATTTCATCCTTAAAAATGAAAAATAATGCGACAAAATGTGTCAATTATTTACGATGTAAGTGGAAATAAATGAGAGAGAAACAAAAAAATATAATTTAGAGGCTTTTCCCATGATTAAGAAGTTTTAGGATGTGATTGCGGAGGAAATATTAGGTGTACCTCCCCGTAAAGATATATTTCGATCCATTGATCTAGTATCGGGTTCAGTCCCTTTATCCAGACCCCCATATAGGGTGGGTGTACCTGAGTTATTAGATTTGAAAATGCATTACATGAATTATTAGAAAAAGGCTATATCAGGCCTAGTGTATCAAGATGGGGAGATTCTGTGTTAGTTTTTAAGAAGAAGGATGACAGATCTAGAATGTGCACATATTATCAAAGATGAAATAATTTAACCATTAAGAAAAAATACTCATTTCCCTGCATTTATGATACCTTGTCTCAAGTGAGAGGGGAAACCTTATTTTACCAAATTGATTTAAGTATAGGATATCACCAGCTACGAATAAAAGATGAAGATATTCATAAGACAATTTTTTGGATGAGATACAATCACTACAAATTTGTAATGTTACCATTTTTTCTTACTAATGCACCAAAAACATTTATGTGCTTAATGAATAGTCTATTTAGTGAGTACATTGATAAATTTTTGACATACTTGTGTACTCTAATAATGAAGCACAACACTAGGAACATCTCAAATTAGTTGTGCATATTTAAAGAGAACATTAACTCTATTCTATTTTAGCAAATGCGAGTCCTATAAGGATAAAATAGAATATTTGGGCCACATCATTTTAATGGAGGGACTAACGACTGATCGTGAAAAGTTTAGGGATGCCTTAAATTGGCCCATACGTAATGATATGTCAGTTTTCCACTCAATCATAGTAATCATATGATATTACCAAAGATTTATATAAGGATTTTCTAAACTGGCCTACCCCATTACATCCTTACAGAAGAAAAAAAAAAGTTTGAGTGGATAATAAAATGTCAAGACAATTTTGATAAACTGAAGCACTTACTTACAGTGGTCCCGATCCTAAAAATTACAGACCCAAATAAATAACTTTTTGTTTTCATGGATGAATGTTTAGAAAGGTTACAGGGGGTTTTGATGCAAGAAAATTCAGTAGTGGGATATGAGTCTATGACGATGAAAACACATGAAAATAATTATGAATTGTGTGATTCAAAATTGGATGTTTTAATACGTGCTCTTAAGATGTCGAGACACTACCTACTAGCAAAAAAAAAATAGTTTAGTAACTAATCATATCAGCTTGAAATAATTTTCGAGCCAACCAAATCTTAAACCCTGACAAGCGAGATAATTGGCTTTCCCTAGTGAGTTCAAATTTTTCATTAAGAACATCAAAGGAAAAGAAAAGAAAAAATTAGCAGATGCATTAAGTAGGGATACACATGCTTTAATGGGGATATATTTTAACATTATTAGTACAAATTTTGTAGAGCAGATTAAAAATTCAATGCAAAAAAATAATAAATTATGAGAAATTAATGATAAACTACAACAAACAGAAATTCGAGGATATGCTAAAAATTATAAAAATTTCTCCTCTACAAAGATAGACTATATGTTGCCAATGTGACTATTCTGAAGGAAATGATGTTAGATGAATCTCACAAGAAACCGTATGCAATCGATCTTCGATATCAAAATATGATAATATCATTAAGAAAAGAATTGTTTTGGTCAGGCATGAAAAAAAAGGTGGAAAAATACCTAGCTAAATGTCTATAATGTGAACAAGTGAATGTGGAACACCAACACCCTCGTGGATTGTTGAACCCACTACCCATTCTTGAATGGAAATGGGGAGTAATTTCGTTGGATTTGGTTATATTATTTCTCAATACAAAACGACAAAATAACTCCATTATGGTGGCGGTAGAAACCTTAATCAAAGAAACACATTTTATGCATGTGTAGTGTACTTAAAGAGCAACAAAAATTGCCAAAATTTTTCAAAAGGAGATTTTCTGGATACATGGAGTACTAAAGACCATAGTGTCACACAAAGATGGTAAGCTAACCTTTAAAATTTGGAAAGATTTATTTGGAGGCATGGGGACATATCTAAATTTTAGCACAACACACCACCCCCAAACCAATGGAAAAACAAAGAGAACCAATCAAATTTTGGAGTTTACCCTAAGAATGTACCTCATGGACTGACCTACTATGTGGGAAGAATTCTTGCATGTAGAAAACTTTGTATACAACAACAACTACCAAACTTAAATAAGAGTGAGTCCTTTTGAAGCCTTGTATGGCATAAAATGGCATACACCTCTCATATGGAGTCAACCTAAGGATAGACTTATATTCAGGCTAGATGGATTACTAGAAATGGAATAGGTGGTGAAAAAAATTAGGCAAAAAATAAAAACTGCACAAGACATGCAAAAAATTTATACTGATAAGAAGAGAACTCACAAGGAATTTAATATTGGGGACCATTTCTACTTAAAATTGAAACTGAGGAAAAATACCTTATGAACCAGAACTTGTAAAAATCTATCACCATGATTTTGTGAGCCCCTTGATATTTTAGACAGAGTTGGGCTAGTAGCATATCAGCTGGCACTACCCAACCATATTAAAGCACACAATGTTCTTCATGGGTATTTGTTAAAAAAATATGTCCATGATAATTCTCATGTAATTGACTGGAATTTGATATAGGTGAAACCATAATAATATTTCCTGCCAAATCCACTTCGTATCTTAGATTGGAAAGAGATCTTGCTATGGAATCTGAAATATTAAGTACAAAAATGAACTTTAAGTATCTGAAAGTTAGACTTCTGAAAGGGCCAAAGCGATATTGGGTAACTGGTGGAATGTGAATAAGGAGCTTTGGAAGTGAGTGATACATATTGGACGTTTTATAGGGCTCCAAAATTTTGAAAGGTCAATAATTTTGGAGGGTTGTTCCAGCGGCTACAAAATAACACTAATTATAATCAAGTGAAAGAAAATATGATCTAGTTAATAAAAATGCATCACAAATAGTTATCAAAGGAAGAGAAATCACATAATATAGTTGCCCTATATTTCGCAATTATTTTAGCCTTTCCTTTCCATTTATGGACATCCATGGTGTGATGGGAGTCTTTTCTCGATTAGGATTTTGACTGCCGAAAGGTTTTGCAGCTGGATTAGATGGTATGAAGAAAATTCCAATGGGTTGTAGTTGGAGGTCGTTTAATCTCTGGGAAACCCATGATAAGTGGGTGGAGACAATAAATTTCCTAAAGGTAATGATGAAGAATTTCTGAGTCATGCAAGCTTTTTTTGGGCTTAGTGATCTATTTTCCAGTTTTAGTGGATCTCGGTAGCGTCAGGGTGGATATGATCTATTCTCTAGGAAGCCTTGATTTTTTATGTATGATATCCCACATTCATGCTTGGAATATGGCATGGGGGTGATTGAGTGAAAGTAATATTTGGTTCGACCCAATCTATGGTGGCGTGGTACATGGAAGTCCCTCACTTGGTTGGGTTTTGCATTAATTTCAATTTCAATGTTATTAAGGATTATAACCACAAATTTTCCTTATATTAATCTACTTAATGAATTAGTTCCTTGATGGCGCATTGAATACCAAACGACGTGGTCCTTGAGCTAATGAAAGAATATGATTTTGGGACTCAATATATATTTCTTCGACATTTTTGTGATTTATATATTTCTTCATATCTCCTTTGGGAATTTTCCCCTCTTACATATGAAAGAGGAGGAAAAACATATAAGATTCAAATATTTTTTAATTCCTATATGTCTCCTTTTCTAGTTCATTCGTTTTGTTTTCCAATTTCTTTTTCAATTTTTAAATGTACAGATACATTTCTTCTCTTTTTTTCTCATTCATAGAAAGGCTCTCTAGGGGTTTAGATTGTGAAGTATATTTTAAAGAATAGGTAGTAGTCATGTGAAAAAATAACAGTGCTCCTATTTGTGTGCTTTATCAAAAAAATTTAGTCATAAAAAACAGATCTTCCAAGTAAAAATTAAATCACCTGTTTATCATTTAAATTTAAAGCCTTAATTTGGAGGCTATTGAGATGAATAAAATGAATGTTAATACATCTCTAATACTTGTTCTATTTCAAGTATAAAACTTTATCCTATAGTACTCTACTATTTCTTCTCTATAGTTCCACCAATTTGACCAAAAGTATGATGCTCCAAGTGAAAGTTATGGTAACATTCCCAAAATTTGTATGTATCTTACATGTTCCCAAGGGTGAACTTGTAAAGTGTGTCACGCCTACAATTTTCCAAATATGATTCTAAATTTTTTATGTGAGGTAATTTATTATGCTTTTTTAGATATTCAAAAACTTCATAGTTTCAAGTATTATGTAAAAAAAGTTATAACACAAATTCCAATATCACTTGTTTGAAGTCGATTTTAGAACCTTTTAGAAACCCTAATTTCCATAGGGTATCTCTATGACTATATAAAAAAATAGAATATTCAATTTTCAACAGATGCACCACATTATTGTTATTAAATATGATCAATGTTTCATGGTATGAAACTTCTCATAAAAAATGTTATAGTGAAAATTTCCAGGTGACTTGTTTGAAACTATTTTAAAACCAGTGAGAAATATGAAATTCCACAATTTATATCTCTAAAATTATGTCAACCATAATATGAAATATTTCCTATGAGAATTATTTTTTCAGAGAAAAATCTAAGTTAATATTTTTGAAGTAGAAAAACCATAGGTTCGTATGCTTTGATGCCAAATGTTATGAGCTCTAATCCTTAAAAGTGATAAGAAACCTATAATTATAGTACCATTCATGAAGGGATATATTTTTAAATCCATCCAATGTATAAGACAAGATATGGTGCCCTTGTGTCTATGTATTCTTGATATGGTGTGTGTTTTTCTGGAAAAGGGTGCGATAATGATGAAAGGATACAATTAAAGGCTATGAATAACCTAATAATATAACAATAAAATTGAAATAACTCAAAATGTAAAGCTTAAAAATAGGTTTTCGGGTTAACATGGTACTTTCTTTACACCTCTAGGTCTAGAAAAGATTTCCCAAAAGCATGCTTTTCATGGTAGGAAACAAGCATTTAATTTTTTTTCACTAGAACTAATTCATATTAGAGATGGGTAAGACTTATCAGAAGCCAATGAAGTGTAGAATTTTTTAGTTTATTTTAAACCAACTTGGATTCCAAATGGTGCAAAGTCTCTTTTAGACACTTAAGTAGTTGAATGCAAGGTCTTTGCATGATCACTATACTTTAGAGATTCCTTGAAAGATCTATGAGTCCTTCACATTTTTTTCTCTTAGAGTAGAATAAATTGAGGTTTCTTAAACATGAAAAGTGCTTTACTATTCCTAACTTGTTTTTACTCGACAAACCCTTATAGTTTAAAGATACAATCTTTGTAATCTATTTAAGATTTTAAGTGTTCTCCCCATTGGGAGGATTAGATCCAACCTGGGTCTTTATATTTCTACTCTTTCATTACGAATGATTCTAATGTAATATGACTGCTAGAAGTATTCATTTATATACAATAACTTCCCACACTTGTTTGTTTGTTATCTGACCTAATTTTCTTACTGGCTTGTCTTGAATGATTTCTTTGTCAATGTCATCTTATTCGGAGTTCTAAATAATCAACCGTTCTCCTCAAATGTTGGGGCGAGCTAGGTCTAGGGAGATGGATTTTAGGGAGCAGGAAATTGAATTTATATATATATTCCCCTACAGTATGCAAAGCTAATAATGTGCCACTCTAGGATCTGTGGCAGAAGAACAATAGAAATTTCTTATGTCAAGTATCATTGATTTCTTTTATACCACTATCCAGTTTGGAATTTTAAATTCAAGTTCAGCTCCTCAAATCAAAATTGGATGATGGTATATGTTTTTCATAGTTGTTTAAGTTTTATACATCTATATTGGTGTCAAATAACATTATTTTATTATATAGTAATTCTAGATCACAACATCCTATACTTGTTTTTTTTATATGCATGTTTCAGATAATAGGATTCATACATAGCCTAACAACATTGTGATCAAGTAAAAGAAGCCTAATTTGTTTGGAATTTACCACCACTTTCATTTTAAACATTTTCTAACTTAACTTAACTATAATTTATTGATCTTAGTGCTGGCGGAGAGCTCCTAACTTGAGAATGGCGGAACCGTAAATTTTGAGCCATAACCCCCTATGTTCGGTGCTTCAAATGGTGCTATTTTCACAAGAATCATGTTGCTTGGCATGTGGGACACCTGTAGACGGTCCAACAGTCCAGATACTATCGGGGAACTCATATCTCCGAGGTTGTTTACACTTGGTGAGTCACCCGGCCACCATTTTCCTTTATAAACTCGCTTGTTCACGTGACGGGGGTTTACTCATTTTTCTGCGAAGTGTTTTTTACTACGGGGTTTAGTCTATGACCTGTTGAATGATGTTTCATATTGCATTTTTGTAACCATTGTTCTTCTGGTGGTTTATTTTATTCATATGATTCTCTGGTAATTTTTTGTCTCTGACGACCTCAGAAGCTGGGATGGTGACGTGCTCTGAGGAGCACTTTCTGTCTGTCTCTCTTTCAAGCTGAAGTTTCTTTTTTTATTGGGTTTAACCTGGTTTTAAATGATTTCTTCATGGTGTAGGTAAGCCCTATTACGACCTACATTTCTTATTGGTTTTTTTCAATCCACCTGGAATGAGGACTGCGTTAAGCATTCTGGGTTTTTCGTGCCTGACTATGTGGGGAATCTTGGGGGTTTTAGTATTCTCTGGCCCTTTCCTTGTCGGGGTTTTTTGGCCATTACCTATCTTTTGTCGTATTTTGTCTCGTCTCCCAGGTATTCAACGTTGGGTTGGGTTTGTCTGCGGGATTTTTGGGTGTTTGTTGTTGGGGGTTTTTAGGGCTTACTACTGGTTTTAGGAATATGGGTAATGACAAGGAATTCATAGGTGTGGAGCCCAAAGCTGAAGATATTTTGTTCGTATGGGGCCTATAACCCACGGGACCTAACCTAGCTAAAGTATCCCTTCTCTGTCAGTCATAGGAAGCTAAGGGTGGGGAGGAGAAAGCTAAGTGGAACTCGGTGGTAGGATTTTCATCCCTTAAGAAGTTTGATCTTTCCCTTCCTTTTCGTCAATTAGTGGAATAGACCGGGTTTGGTTCCTTTCGCAAACCCTTGGGTCAATTTTTCTCCTTTTCCTCTACTAGTAATCCTTTGCATGACTTTCCTGGGTGCTTGGGCTCAAATTTTCCCCATGAATAACATTTCTTCAGGGGTTTCGAGGACATTCTTATCGAGGCAGGTGTAAAAGGAACAAAATTTTGTGGCACCTCCTGCGGCTCTATCCCGCCGATTTTACCTTATGTGGAAGATTGTAATTTGGGGTCAGAACCCCTTTTGCGTATTGGGGATTTGGCACCTCTAGGGTCGACGAACGTCAACAGGTCAGAGTGGGGTTCAGGCGCCGATTTTGGGAGCTTCTCACTTGGAGGGCTGAGTGGGGGCTATCTAGACTTTAAAGGAGGCCACGGTGTTAGTGAAACTAGGCAAAAAAGACATGAGAACCCGCACATTTGGGAAGGCCTTAGCGCGGGTCATGTTTTGGAAGGCTCCAAAACTAGTCAAGACAGGGCTTTTCTGGGGGTCATGTTGGCCCACCAGGGAAATGATGAAGGCTGATAAAAAAGAATATCATCAGGGGGAGGCACGCGGTCCTTGAAGTTTTCCATGAAAATTGATGAAAAGAAGGGTAGCAAAAAGAAAAAAGGAGAGCTCTAAGTACCCGCACCTGATCTTCCAAGTGGACCCAGATTTCGACAGTGTTATGGTGGCTTTAGAACTTATTCTAGTGGGCAGGGCCAGAGGAAAATTATTCTCGAAAGATTACATATCGAATTGGATACATAAAAGCTGGGCAGAGGCACTGGACAGGGAGGCAGAGGTCATTACATTATCCAAAGGCTGGCTCATGGTGACATTCAAAAATATTGAAACGTTGGAATGCGTTCTGGCTTAACAATGCGGGTTTGGTATTTTTCCCATTCTCTTCAACTGGTGGACGCCTCTCTTTGATGGTAATAGGGAGAGGATGGATGCGATTCCGTTCTGGGTTCAATTTCTGGCTTTACCTCTACATTTACGGATCTTGGAGGTATTTCAAGCTATTGGGAATAACCTGGGGACATTTCTGGATGTGGATATGTCTTTTTTGGAATCTCGAGCAAGGAACATTACAAGGATCATAGATAAGCTAGCTCCGAGGGAGGGTCTGATCAGGAATATTATCCTGAATATGGGTGGGCACTCTTTTCAGTAGACTATATATTATGAGCACCTTCCTTTCCGCTGCCATAGGTGTTACACTTTGGGCCATCTCGCTAGAGATTTCCCTTTGGGATTCAAAAAATTCCGCAAGAAAAAGAAGGGACCTTCCCTTCATGACAAATCCAAATAGGAGGCACCGTTTTTGGGAGGACCATCTGAGTTGGAGATTGGGGCACGGAGTGTGCCCGTGGCACAGCTGGGACATCTTACATTTGGGGAATAGGCTCTGGTTTCTATTGTGGTAGTACAGATCTTGTTGACCAAAACACATATGGGGGACATCAACGCAGAATCAGAGGTGTTGGATCAGATGAACTTGGAAGAGGAATTGGTGGCGAATCAGCCGTGACCAACCCTTGTTGATCTAGCATCGGATTTATCAGGTACAAAGCCTTGCCCCTCCTCTCCTATTTTAATTTTTTTTGATCTATTATACAATTGTTCAGATAAGCCTAGTCCCTCCAGGCTTTCATCTTCCCAATTTATTTGTGTTAGCAATTTGTCTATGTCCATGGGTAGTATCATTACCACCATACCCAACCTATATATTGACACTATTCCCTACAATATGAGACCAAGAGAAAAGAAACTATTAGAGAAGGAACTGTTAGGGGGGTTGGGGAAATCACCAAATGTTGATACAGTTAAAAAAATCAAGGGTAGAAAGTCTGACCTTTCCAAAGCCCAACTGAAGGCCATAATTGACATTGTGAAAAATACACAATTATCCCTAAAAGGGGTGCTTAGAGTAGCGAAATCCCTGGAACCTATTTCAAAATGATTGTGTTCTCTTTCAATTGCAGGGGGTTAGCTAGTGATCCAAAAAAATAGCGTTTAAAAGCCTTGTTAATATGCATCATCTGGATATCATTCTGCTCCAATAGAATTTGGGTACTAGGGTGAAAATTTCCCTGTTCCTATCCTCCTTCCTCTCCAATTGGACCTTTATTCCTTCGGACGTGAGGGGTATTTTGGGCTCATGATAGGTCTAAAGAAAAACTTTATTAATTTGGTCAAATACTAGACTTCAGAATCACTAATCAGTGTGGAGGCTTTCTCTATGGAACTGGGCTCAATTTTCTCAGTGATTAACATATATGGCCCTTGTGTGGAGAGGGTCTCCTTCCGGAATTCACTAAAAGGGAAATATTTTAGGAATTTCCCTCAGTTGATTGTGGGGGGCGATTTAAATTTTTCCATGTGTCGAGCCAAAGCCTAGGGCCCCTATGCTCACACTAACCCACTTACTGAATTTTTCCTAAATTGGATGAGGGATGGTTCCTTGTTTGATTCCACGCTAGCCAAAATGACACCCACTTGGAGGAACAATAGGGTGGGCAAGGCCCACATTTCTAAGAGGTTGGATCGTTCCTTTCTGAGTGATGATTTTCCCAATATTCCTATTGTTTTCTGGAAATGGGTTGGTTCAGGGGGGATTTCTGATCTTTCCCCTATTCTTTTAGAGCTATTAGGACCTTTCAAAAATCCTCATGCTCCCTTTAAGTTTAATTCTTGTTGGCTTAAGGAGGAGGATTACAATCAATTGGTGGCCGACCTTTGGAGACGCAATCCGACAGAGGAGGGACACTCTCATGCACAAGATTTTATTGATAACCTGAAAATCATCAAAAAACCCACCATTATGTGGGTTAAATAAAAGCCCAAAAATACTCTTCCTCAATTAAAATTATCAATGAATCCCTGAGTATTTTGTGCAATGATGGGGAGAGGGGTTTTGCGGAAGAAGAGGCTCAGAACAGGATGAAGGATCTGGAATCGAGAAGGACGAAAATTCTAAGGGATATAGAGGAACTGTGGCATTTAAGAAGCCGAGCCATTTTGTTGAAGGCAGGTGATGAAAATGCAAAATTATTCCATAATTACGCTAAGGGGCAGAAAAACTCCAATACCATCTGGGAAATGGAGAACTCTGAGGGGCTCAAGGAAAATAATTTCAAATATTTTTTCTATGGGAATAAATCATTTTAAAAACCTTTATGCTGCACAGAACGAGGTCAAAATCAGGGAAGTCATTCAGTTTGCATGGTGGAATTCTTTTAACATTTTTTTGAGCTGATGGGGGATGATATCACAGATGTAGTGGAGGAATCCAGATCTCAAGGTCACATCTATGATGCATCAAGTCTACATTCTTGGCTTTCATTCCTAAATGTGATGCTCCATCATCTTTCGATGACTTTCGTCCTATATCCCTTTGTAATTTTATCTATAAAATTATCTCCAAAAAAAATTCTAATCATCTTAAGCCTATCCTTTCAGGATTCATAGCAAGGGAACAATTTGGCTTCCTTGATGGTAGAGGAATTCATTAAGCCATTGGGGTGGCTCAGTAGACCCTCCACAATATTAAATTATATCACAAAAAATGCATGGTTAGCAATATTGAGCTCTCTAAATCATATGACAAGATAAATTGGCTCTATATTAGACTTTTATTGACCCACTTGTGGTTCCACATTGATTTTATTAATTGGATTATGAGTTGTATCACTAATATTTCTTTTGTTGTTCTTATTGATGGAGCAACCTCAAAATTCTTCTCTAATCAAAGAGGATTAAGACAGGGCTTCCGTTTGTCCCCACTTCTTTTTCTCTTGGCGGTGGAAGGTCTTCATCAACTCATCCACTAGGCTAAGAGAGAGGGTACTCTGGGGGGTATCGAAGTGGCTTCAAATATTCAGATTATGCACCTAATTTTCGTGGATGATATTTTTCTCTTCAGCAGAGGCAACAAATGCGAGATCAAAACCTTAAAAGATATCCTGGATCTATTTATGAAGGCTACTAGCCTCGCTATCAACAAACAAAAGTATTACGTTTCCCACGAGGGCGTTCTAGAGGCCGATCTATTGTGGACTCTAGATCTTCTTCCCTTCCTACACACATCATTGGATTCTATCATTAGATATTTGGGGTTTCTACTTAAACCAAATCGGTACTGAAAACAGGGCTGGTTTTGGCTTGTCTCTAAAATTGAGAAAAGAATCAATTCTTGGAGTCACAAATGGCTCTCTAGAGTGGGGAGATTGGTTCTAATAAAATCAATCTTACCTTCCATTCCGGTCTACTGGATAATTCTGGCTTGGGTTCCTATCGATATAATTAACAAAATCAGAAGTGTCTACAGTACATTCCTCTGGTCGGGCAAGGAGGATAAAAAATTTCTACCATGGGTGTCTTAGGACTCGATTACAAAACCAAAGGAATGGGGAGGGTGGGGCATCAAATAATTAAAATCCTTTGCGTCTGCGCTGGCTACGAAATCCTTTTGGAGGATTTTTTTCTGAAAATAATCTATGGACCTCTCTAGTTAAGAGAAAATATATTGATCAAGTCCCTTTGGACGATTGGATTTGGACACCCTCCAAAGAAATAAAGAGAGTCTCAAACATTTGGAAAGCATCCATTAATATTTTCGACCTGGTTGGCCACGGTCTCGGACGAAATATTGGCAATGGGGAGCGATTTAGAATTGGACTGGATCGTTGGGTTGGCTGCAATGGAAACTATTCCCGCTCTGATGGCCTCACGTATATACTTCTTGAGAAAGGCTTCAGAAACTATTCCCTGTGCCAGAAATTTCCGACATAGGACACCCTTCAAAAAAGATTTTTTATTGGTCCAAGGTGGTGTTGTCTATGCAATAAAGCAGAGGAATCTATGGATCACTTATTGATTAACTGCCCTTTCTCTAGGAAGGTGTGGTAATATACTATATCTTTGCATAATGTGACTTCTTTTTGGATGGGTATGATGACTGGAATTACTGGTGGGAACAATGCAAATACCATGAACATAGGTGCTTGCCACTTATTATCTCCTGGGGCATCTAGATTTCGCGGAATAAATGTATTTTTAAAGACTCCATCTCTTCCCCTGCTTTCGTGGGTAGTGAATGTGCTGCCATATTCTCGAATACTTCTTCCCCTTCGAAGGCAGGTTGTCCCAGACATGTGCTGTGTGAGGTCATTATTCTAGATATTCCTTGGGCCTATTTTGATAGAGTGGCTCCTCAGGGGCTTTGTGGGGCTGGTATGGTCATACATAAAAACACAAATATTTCCTTCGCGACTTCCGTGGGTCTGGCCTCGGGAACAAACAATTTTGTGGAGCTTTAAACTTTAAAAATTCTTTTGTGTTGGCTTCTACACAAGCACATCACTTCGATTCAGATCTCCGAGGATTCATTGAATGTCATAAAGTGGTTTAACAAGTCTTAGAGATGTCAAAATTATTTACTACTTCCCATTCTTGATGATATTCTTTCACTAAAATATCTTTTTACATGGATTTTTGTTTTCCATATTTATAGAGAACGGAACCAGCAGACTAACGACTTGTCTAAAAACTGTCTTAGATAGGCTAGGGGCTCTTGGTTGATTAAAGAGAAGGATGGTTTGGAGGTCCGCGTATTGGACACCAGACCATATTGATGGGGGTTCCCCCACCACATTCAGTTTTTTGCTTTATGTATATTTCTTTTTTCTCCAGCACTGCTATATCTTCTAGTGTGGCTGTATATATCTGTTTTCATGTTCTAGACTTATAAACATATATGACGGTGTTTATTTATATGCTTACTTATGAACTTAAGATTGTAAACATATTGTTTATTGTTTTTTGACTCCGATCTTTTATAGAAATTCCTGGTTTCGGATGGTTTTTTACCACCGGTTTTACTGTCTGGTGTTTCTCTCGATTGGGAGGCCAGTTTTGATGGTTTCTTGCTTATTTCCGATGGTCATTTACAACTTGAGAAGAATTTTTGTCTTTCTGGTCTCTGAGTGATTGTGTGCACTCTACGAGGCTTCCCACCTTTGGGTGTTGGATGGTCGTTTCTCTTGCTCCTATGGTGAGGTCAAAAACTTATGAAATGCTTTGACATACATGATGTAACTTTTTGTTTCTGCTAATAAAAGCTTCAATTTTTTTCTAGAGAAAAAATAATTGTAATTAAAAAAAACATATTTTACTTAGAATTTACCACTACTTTGATGTTAAAAATTTTCGAAACTCCAACCTTACAATAAAAAATAAATAGTACACTAAAAATAAACCATATGAAAAGAATTAAATATAATTCTAACATTATAAATATAATCTAACATCTGTTAATGAGATATTTAAATACACAAATGAAATTAAATCACGGTGGGTTTTCAAAAAATATATATATAAAATTAAAAAAATGAAATTGTTTCTTTTTTACTTCTAAATTAATTTTACTTTATCAACCGCCCTTTGAACAATTATAAAGCAATAACTTACTCTATCCAAGCTAAAGTGTGAATATATATCAACAAGCAGCGAGGCAGCTGGTGCGAAAGCAGTTGTGTGTGAAGTCAAAATTTGATGATGATTATGTGTTTTTTGTTTTAGCTTCATGAATATGTATGTGTGCCAAATTATTTTCTATTAATATAGAGATAGGCGTGTCAGTTTCCTTCCCATATAATAACTTATACAATTATGATTAAGTAAAAGACTTTCAAGGTCCACTATTTTGAACTTAAAAATTTTCAAAACTTGAGCCCCCAATAACATTAACTCCACTGTAAATGAAACATCGGAAACTAATTAAATATAAAGGAACTCCAAAAAAATCTAAAACTTGAGCTCCACGATAACATTAATGAACTGCCCCGAAAATGAAACATGAGAAACTAATTAAATATAAAGGAACTCCACTGAAAATGAAACATGAGAAATTAATTAAATATAGTTCAATATCTCTAGTTTCGGCACAATCTTTGATGTAACATTTTTCTTGATCACCAAGAAGCCATTTCCTTAAAAAAAAGCATTCAAGTTTCAACTGAACTTTGATGTAACGTTTTTCTTGATAACCATTTAAAATTATCTAAAGGAACAACTTGCCCTTCTAATTGAGTTGTAGATTTATTTTAGTTTATCAACTGCCCTTTGAACAATTATAAAGTAATATTCTCAACTGCCCTCTGAACAATTATAGAGTAATTCCACTTCCTTACGAAATGTAATGGACAGTGATATGTGCATGTACGTGAGAATTTAATAACCTTGAAAATAAAAAATCAAATGCTCGAAAGCTGGCATTGTACCTCACTCTTCCGTGTGGAAAAGATGAGGTTTACTTGTATGGTCAAGGTTGGAGCTATTTAAAACGTTTAAAGATTTTAGTTCGAAATTCGCTTTTTGTCAACTGATTATGTGATTTTGCTAAATATTTCTGATGAAATTAGATATATTGTTTAGTGGTAAAACATTTTCAAGTGAAGAAAATAAATTATAAAAAAATTACTTCATTAAGTGCTAAAACTTTTTCGGTGAGAAAATTTAGTAGAACAATTATTATTTTTTTCTTTTAAATTGTATTTTTAAATATTTAATAAAAAATTATTTAAGAGGTATATTTTTTATTAGAAAAACATTGATCACACTATTTTGAAACAGTTGAAATTTTTTAATAATTTTTTTTTTTAATAAAAAATTCAAATGATAGAAATTCTTTTATTGTAATTTCTTTTCAAAATGGAGAATTTAAACGATAACAAAGTTTATACTTAGAAGAATAGAGTTTTTTTTATTTAAATTTTTTATTAAAAAATGTTACAATGACCTTCATCTTTGTTAAGTTTAATCTTTATTTTACCATTGGAACTTTGAAAGGTGGAATCGCTTATGGACTAGGTTGTAATTTTTTCACATATAGAATGTAAATTGTCAAAATATTTTAGACAAATTCAATGTCTTTTTATTTAAAAAATCTATTGAACTTTCAAGTGTAATATTTTTTATTGATTTATATATAAAAATAAATGATGATGATTATGACGATGATGGTGGTGGTGGTGGTGGTGGTGATGTTGGTGGTTAACGTCTCTATCGAACCTAAAGAAAAGAGTTATTTATTTTGGTTTAAGATTTATTCCTATGCCCAAAAATCTTGGAGAGAAGCCTCCCGAGCTCATTATAATTTTGACATCTTAAAAGGCTAGGAAGATCAGTATTGCAACAAAGATTATGAAATTGAGCTCTAATGTGGTTTTACATGGGGCACTCTAAAAGGAAGTGATTTTCATCCTCGATGTTCATATTCTCACAGAGATGGCAGATCCTTTCCATCCATGGTGTTTTAGGAACTATCCAACGACATGTTTCACTATGGAGCTCATGAGAGTTCGTTCTAATCTTGCCTATATTAATTTTCCTTTCTGAGCTAGCTAAAACAGAGAAATAATTTTGATCTTCTAGGGTGGGGTTGATGACCTCCTTATAATATCTTAATTTTCTTTTAGCTGCTAGATCTTTCTCACACCACATTTTTTCTTTGAACTTAGAAGTAACAATTTTTTTAATGTTATTAACGTTTTGCAATGCAACATTCTCGTCGATCTCCCAATGGTTTAACCAGGCCCTGGTGTCTTTATACCAACCTTGTTTAAGCCTTAGGTGGTTTTGGCTGGAATTTAAAGCTAACATAGGAAGTCTATGGTCTCCTATGCTATTGAGTGTGTGCTTGTACAACAGAAGCCTAGTCATAGCTAGGCTCTCGATAGGGAAAAGACCCACTTCTATAAGGAGAATAGGATAGGGTGTATTTCTTTTAATTTTAGGGTTATACGTTATAAAATGCTTCTTGATTTTCTCAATATTTCTCTAGGATTCTCTAGAGATGTTGCAACCCCAAACCTCACATCCATATAAGATAACAGGAGTGAATAAATTTTCAAAGAGGAACTTCTTTCTATCCCACATTACGAGGTTTGTCGTTTTACAATTGTTTTCAAGACCAAAATAAGCTTTCCACCCCCCATTAATCCTTTTCTGAATGCTATAGTTCAATTTGAGCTTGTGATGAATATAAGTTCCTAGGTATGGCAGAGGGGGCAACCTTGTTTAACTCTAACATTACACTTAATATCTTTCGACCACCCCTCATTGCTCTTTAATTTGGCTATTACATTCTAATATAATCTTATAGTGGCCGCTCTTAGCTCGAAAGGAACATTTAGCTCTTCTAATCTATTCCATTGGTTGTTTCTAGGAATCATATCGAAAGTCTTTCTAAAGTCCACAAAGCAACAGAAGAGATTTGATTTATCATTGTGGTATTCCTCCATAATGATCCTAAGCATAATGAGGTGGTCCGTTGTTGACTATTGCCTTCTAAAACCCGCTTGGCCTTTAGCCCGCTTACCTTCACTTTCAAGCCAAATGCTCAACTTCTTTTGAAAAGTGTTGATATGATATTTTATTTGGAAACATTTTTTTTTGTTTAATAAGAAAAACATATTACTGTTGATTATTTTTTTAAATTGAATAAATAAATTAATAAAAAATTTAAAAACATAATAAAAAAATTTCAATTTATTTATTATTAAATTTATAGTTGAAATGTGTTTTGTATATGACATGTAAAAAGTTGATATGTATTTTGTATATAAACTATAAAGAGTAATTGGGAGGAGCTTGTTAATATAGCAAGATAGTAAGGCTTGCACATAAGATAACTTTGATTGCATGCATCAAATTGTAAATGTAAAAATATATAATTCTATCTTCATTTCAATTAATCACTATTCGAGAGTTAAATATCATAGTTTATATATTGATATTGGGTTGATTAATTAATTTTATCACATACCAATGATAAATGGTTGTAATAATCAAAACAAGGTTAATAAGTGAAATGCATCATAGTCCCTACCTCTATCATTAATTAATTGATTCTCCTTGCACAAAGATTTATGTACGTCTCTTTGCATAGTCATTTATTCTCCAAACACCACCATCATAGTCTTGAGAATGCAACAAGATGATGAGCTTAGTGAAAAGAAGTCGCCCTCACGAAGTGGGCCCGCAGGCTATTTTTGGCGCAAAGTCCATTTTTAGACTATGTCTATTTTAAGACATATGGATCATGTTCTATGAGTTTCAGGATGCTATTTGTGGATGGTTGGTCAAGTTGGAAAAATAGATGGACTTCTATTTTTAGACATATTTGGCGGAATCTATTTTTAGATTTCCAGTCTAAAAATAGATATGTCGAATATTATTAGCTCTTAATAATATTTGGACTATAAACATTATCTTATTCTCTTGGAGCACTTCAGTTAAGTGCACAGATGTGGCACAGGAGCTGACACAAGGAATTACGCTATTCCTGAGGGTTGTTATGGAGTTGTTTGCATGGAGATTCTGCTAGGAACTCGGTGTGAGCGTAGTTTCGGTGGAGCATTGAGGTTGTGGTTCGCTTAACCTGGCTTAAAAATAGTTGAGCTAGTTGTATCTAGTCTAACTGATTGATACACTAGTGAGAGTGGTGTGAATTAATTATTAATTAATTCACTAATTATAAACTCATAAATCAACTAAATAATACGTCAGTTAACTTCAGTGCATGGACAGTTTCAGTGGAGACCAGTGAAGAGGTAGGTGAATGAGCAAGTGTGACTATCAGTTGTGACTATACTAGTGCATGAGTTTGCACCACACATTGATGGAGATGCCAATGAGGATTGCGCAGTGCATACCAGAGGGATTCGAACTCAGAGTGGGCTATTATTCATCTTGGATTACGCAGTAGAGGCAGGCTAATAGGTGGAGCAGATTGGAGCATGTGTTTTGTTATATCTGAGCTTGTGTAGTGTGTAACAATTGGAGATTGTATTGAGAGCTTGGGAGGAGTTTGTACAATGATTGTTACATGATCTCTATCATTATAATATACAGATAGTTGGGGTTTTTCAGCTTTAAGCTTTCCCATAATTACTGTGTTTATATGTGTGATTGTTTATGGTTTTAATGTGTGCATGTGATTGTTTATATTTTCGCAATTAATGATCAATAGTAGAAGAGGTTATGTATTATGCATGAAGCTCAAATAGTGTGTGATTAGGATAATCTCGGTGAATAATTTAACAGTTATTCAAATTTATACATGGTATTAGAGTGATATTGATCATTGGAGCAATTTCAAAACATTGAAGCGATTGAGTTTTGTGCTGGTGGAATTCGAATTTGAAGTAGTGTTTTCTTGGTGTCGAAGTTGAGATGTCTTTCAACGGATTTCGATTGGAGTATGCCCTTGAGGGTAGTTCGAATTATATTTCATGGAAGTACATGATGGAGGTGGTGTTAGATGACAATGGGTTGAAGGATTTCATAGATGCTGAAGTCCCAAAGCCTACTTCTAGCAATGTTGCCGTACTTGAGGCATGGCAAAATAACACAGCAAACTGTCGAAGGATTCTGTTGGAGGGCGTGAAGGATCACACAGTGTCCAGCCTGCATGGTAAGGCTTCTCCATTCTTGATGTGGAAAGCCTTGAAAGATTTATTCCGAAGCAAGAGCGACCAGAGGAACTTGGCGCTCAAGGATAAACTCAGAAACATAAATATGGAGAAAGGCGACAGTAAGCCCAAGTACCTCACGAGGTTCATCCAATGCAGGGATGAGCTGGGAAGTGTTGGGGTGACTATTGATGATGAGGAATTGGTGAGCTTGGCTCTCCTTGGGCTTCCGAGGAGTTGGCATTCCTATCAGGACTCTGTCAATGGTCGAGAGAAATTGCCAGGATGGGAGCGAATTTGGTCAGATATTGTGCAAGAGGAGATAAGGCGGAGTACCCAAGACGAATCTTCATCAAAGAAATCTGATGAAGAGAACTGCTCTTTGGCTGTGAAATCAAAGAAGGGGAAGAGCAAGAAAGCTTCTCATTCCGGTGCGAAAGGCAAGAAGTAGGAAATGTCCAAGGTGAAGTGCTTTCACTGTCACCAACACGGACATTATCCCACAAATTGTCCACAGAAGAAGAAAAATAAGCAGGCTGCTAGATCTACAACTGGAGAGGCCTTAGCCTCGTAGTTTGAGCTAGATTTTTCGCTGATCACATGCTTGGTCTCAAGTGTGATGGGGTTAGTGTGGTTTCTGGACAGTGATGCGTCTTTTCACATGACAGGAGATCGAGATTTGTTTACTGATTTGGATGAGAAAGATCTTGGAGTGCACATCGAGATGGGCGATGATGGTAGATATAGTGCGACCAGTATCGGTACCATTTCCTTTGAGAGGGAGTCTGGTAAACCCTTCGTATTGAAGGAAGTGATGCATGTTCCAGGATTGAAGAAGAATCTTATCTCTGTGGCGATGTAAGGCAACTGGTGAGACTCGGAGGATAGGGGTTCGAGTTAAGAACCTTTATCAATTATAGGTAGATGGCTGCGTAGCAATGGCAGGAAAGGCAGGAGTGGTGAGCCAGGATGATGGCGAGTTGTGGCACCGGAGATTGGGCCACCTTCACCATGGAGCTTTGAAGATACTGTAGCATATTTCTACTAGGGTTCCTAAAGGCACTCTTGCGTAGTCAGATCAGTGCAAGGGGTGTACCTTGGGAAAATTTGTGAAAGCCACCTTTCATGAGAAGGATAGTCACGCCACGAAGATCCTTGAGAGAATTCACACAGACGTGTGTGGAACTTTCTCAGTAGCTTTGACTGCAAATCACATGTATTATGTGATATTTTTTGATGATTTTTCTCGTAAGTGCTGGATCTTCTTCATGCAGAAGAAGAGTGAGACATACTCAAAGTTCTATGAGTTCAAGGCACTGGTTGAGAAAGAATCAAAGGTGTGAAGGATCTAATATTTTATTAATGGTGGTGAATTCATCTCTGGCGAATTCAAGGACTTTTGCAGCGCAGAAGGAATTCGAAGAGAGCTCATAGCACCACATAACCCACAGTAGAATGGGGTTGCTAAGTGGAAGAACAGAACGATCGTGGGTGTTGCACGGGCAATGTTGCATGATTAGGGCCTACCCATTCACTTGTGGGTGGAGGCATGCAAGAATGCAGTATATGTGCAGAACCGTTGTCCTCACAGGATACTTGGCATGAGTACACCAGAGGAGGCATTTTCTGCTAAGAGGCTTGATATTTCCCATTTGAGGATTTTTGGTTCACCTATTTACATTCATGTGACGAAGGATGCCAGGAAGAAGCTGCAGCTGACTGTGGAGGTTGGGATATTTGTGGGGTACACTGATACACCCCACAACTATCATGTGTATTTTCCAGACAGTCGCAAGACTGTTGTGCGATGGGATATAAAATTTCAAGAGTTGAAAGCCATGAAGTGTTCGCTTGAGAGGGAGCCACACTTGCATGCAGAGGAGGAGCTATTAGTTCCTAAGGATGAGTGTCAGGATGTGGATCAACCACAAGATGAGGTTCATGGAGTGGAAGAGACCACTCATGCAGCGCCAACCATCAGAGGGTGGAAGCACACTACAAAAGTTGAGCGACTAGCTCAAGATGCAGAGAAGGTTGTAGGAGCACCTACATCACAGCGCAGACAGAGACAGTCACCTGACTAGTATACTGAATACGTGACTCTTATGAGCAAGTGTATCCTGACAGAGCCATCCTCTTTTGAGGAAGCTGTGGAGGACCCCGCATGTGTAGATGCCATTGTGGAAGAGTATGATTCGATTGTCAGAAACAGTGCATGGGAGATTGTCCCAAGGCCGGAAGGGAAATCAGTGGTGGGTACGAGATGGAACTACAAAGTGAAGCAGGCAGATGATGGGAGTGTGGAGAAGTACAAGGCAAGATTTTTTGCCTAAGGCTTTTCACATTTTGAGGGGATCGATTATGAGGAGACCTTTGCACCTGTAACAAGGTATTCTTCCATACAGATGATTCTTGCTCTCTCAGTGCAGATGGGGTGGCACATTCATCAGATGGATGTGAAGACTACGTCCCTCAATGGAGTCATTGAGGAGGAGTTGTACATAGAGTAGCCCGAAGGTTTCGAGATCTTCAGCAGCGAGTGGCATGTGTGAAGGCTCAAGAGAGCGTTGTATGGGTTGAAACAAGCACCTCGTGCTTGGTACACACGGATAGACAGTTATTTCACCGGACTTGGATTCTCCAAGAGTGAGGCAGATCCGAACCTATACCAAATTGTGGTGGAGGGTAAG
This sequence comes from Pinus albicaulis, assembly GCA_034641835.2. Taxonomy (NCBI): domain Eukaryota; kingdom Viridiplantae; phylum Streptophyta; class Pinopsida; order Pinales; family Pinaceae; genus Pinus; species Pinus albicaulis. The sequence goes on along the minus strand of CM076577.1, from coordinate 330,957,385 downwards.
TTGCTGATCATTGTACTTTATGTAGATGATTTGATTTTGACAGGTGATGAACTGTTGATACACTCATGCAAGGCTGATCTTGCAAAGAAGTTTGAGATGAAGGACTTCGTCCTCCTTCATTATTTCCTGGGATTTGAAATTTGGCAGCGCAGTGGTGGACTATTTGTTTCTCAGGGTAAGTATGCCTGGGAGATACAGGAGAAGTTCAACATGCATGGCTGCAAGCCTGTTGATACTCCACTTCCTGATGGTTGGAGGAAGGAGGATGCTACTTCGACGGAGGTAGTGGATGCCACTGTTTATTGACCGTTGGTGGGGTCGCTTATGTATCTGGTCAATACACGACCCGATATATGCTATGCAGTTAACCAGCTTTCACAAGCTATGGTTAATCCTAACAAGCTCTTTTGGAAGGCGGGGAAGCATGTATTGATATATCTCAGAGGCACATCAGGATATGGATTATGGTACAAATAGTCGGATGAGGTGAAGCTATGTGGCTTCACGGATGCAGATTGGGCAGGGAGCCCAACAGACAGAAAGAGCACATCTAGAGGGATTTTCAGTATCGGGTCGACAACAGTTTCTTGGTACAGTAGGAAGCAGTGATCCATGGCACTCATTTCAGCAAAGGCCGAGTATATGGCAGCAAGGTTGGCTGCATGCGAGGCTATATGAATGAGGAAGATCCTGGTTGGGTTGTTCGGTTCACACTTGGATCCTACTGTGATTTATTGTGATAATCAGAGTTGCATCAAAATCTCGTTTAATCCAATATTTCATGATAGATCTAAACACATTGACATCCGGTATCATCACATCAGAGATTGTGTGCAGCGAAAGATCATGTTACTTTCATACATTCCGACTGACGATCGGGATGCTGATATCTTGACGAAGGCGCTCACGAGGAGAAAATTCAAATACCACAGAGGCAGGATAGGGGTTGCAGATAATCCTTATCTTTCTGAGAGGGAGTGTTGAGAATGAAACAAGATGATGAGCTTAGTGAAAAGAAGTCGCCTTCACTAAGTGGGCCCGCAGGCTATTTTTGGCGCAAAGTCTATTTTTAGACTATGTCTATTTTTAGACATATGGATCATGTTCTATGAGTTGCAGGATGCTATTTTTGGATGGTTGGTCAAGTCGGAAAAAATAGATGGACTTCTATTTTAGACATATTGGGCGGAATCTATTTTTAGATTGCCAGTCTAAAAATAGATATGTCGAATATTATTAGCTCTTAATAATATTTGGACTCTAAACACTATCTTATTCTCTTGGAGCATCCCGCACTACGTGTACGTATGTGGTACATGCAACGACGTAAGGAATTACGTTTATTCCCCGAGGGTTAAGTGGAGCTATTGCATGGATACTTTAGTTAGAACTCAAAGGACAAGAGTTCGTGGAGTTGTGTTCAGCTTTAACTAAAGAACATAGTTGAGCTAGTTGTATATATAACAAGTTCAACTATTGTGTAACCAACTTCAAAATAGAAGAAAAGAGATAATAACACCTTAGAAATAAGCCACTTCGAGGGGGCAACCTCCAATACATTACATAAATGCACAATTTTCGGATGATACAATTTACAAACCTCCTTTCTATATATAGGAGTCCATGGGGCCATAATATAATCCTAGTGGGCCACAATGTAATCCTAGCCGACCTAACAATAATAATTTAAGGGCACAATAATAACAAAAATGGGGCTACACAGTACACACAATACTACAATATAATGAATAATAATAAGGGACTATACTAGTAATATAGGGACCTACATGCCCCTCTCCTTCAAAAAAGTGTTGTCCTCAATGCTTGAGTAGCTCTAGGTGCTTCTGTATAAAATTCTCATCCTCCCATGTAGGATCTTCAGTGGGTAAGTTCTTCCACTTGATGAGATACTTTGAAATTGATCGATTACGTAGATGTCGAGTTCTAATTTCCATGACCGCTTCAGGTTCCAATATGATTTTTCCTTCCTCGTCAAGTTCTGGAAATATTGTTTGAACTGAAAGATTTTCACCTATAACCTTCTTTAAGCATGAAACATGGAAAATTGGATGCACTCGGGAAGAAGCAAGAAGCTCCAATTTGTATGCCATAGTACCAATATTTTGCAACACCTTGTAAGGACCATAGTACTTTGGCGATAATTTATTATCCTTCTTAGCTTGCTTGAGGGAAATTTGTTTGTATGGTTGTAGCCGTAAAATACCCAATCTCCTACATCAAAACTTCTCACCTAATGTTGATATGCCTGGTTGCCATTCGATTTTGTGCCAAATTCGTGTTATCCTTTAAGAGTCTTCGAGAACTTCACGATGCTCGGCGTGATCTTCCAACGCTTGAACCTTATAATATCTTCTTAAAGATGATGTATGATAAAGGATGATATCCATAAAGTTCCATCAATGGGGTCATTTTTGCTGCACTGTGGAAGGAAGTGTTATACCACCATTCATCCAAAGGTAACCAATTGACCCATTGTGTTCGTTTATCAGATACAAAGCAACGAAGATATCCTTCCAAACATTTTTTCACTATCTTATTTTTCCCATCATATTGAGGATTATAAGATGAGCTATGAGCTAGTTGAGTACCCGAACAAGAAAATAATTTCATCCAAATATTTCTAGTGAAAATGGGATCTCTATCGCTTACAATAATATTTGGGTTTCCATGTAGCTTTTGAATTGTTTCCATAGATGCAGTAGCAACCGTACTCACTTTAAATGGATGAGATAATGCACAAAAGTGTTCATACTTGGTAAGCCTATCAACTACCACCATGATGACACTCTTTCCTTCGGACTTAGGTAAACTCCGTGATAAAATCCATTGAAATCTCCTCCCAACGTTGACTTGGAATGGATAAAGGCCAGAAGTCCCTGGTCTTAATTGTTCAACTTTATTTTGCTGGCAAACCAAACATTCCGCCACAAACTTTTGAATATCCGATTTAAGGCCATCCCAAAAAAATTCTTTCTTCACCCTGTGGTAAGTTTTTAAAAATCCTGAGTGTCCTCCTAGAGGAGAAGTGTGCAATTCCAAAAGAATCTTTTGTTTTAGTTGGGAATTCTTACAAAGATATAAGTGATCTTTGTACCATAAGGAATCATTTTTCCAACTAAATGTATCAATGTAATTAGGATCTTTCGTAACTTTTGAATTAGATTCCACACTTCTTCGTCCTTCTTCCATTCATCCCGTGCTTCGGTTATCCAATCTGGTTGGATAATTGAAATGGCACAAAGGAATGCTTCCACGTATTCATCCTTTCTTGAGAGAGCATCTGCAACAACATTTAGCTTCCCTTTTTTGCAGAAAATTTCAAAGTCATAACCCAACATATTTGTGACCCATTTTTGCTACTCTTCTGAAGATAATCTTTGTTCAAAAAAGTGTTTAAGACTATCATGATCAGTTTTTACCTTGAAGTGTCTTCCCATTAGGTAAAGTCTCCATTTCTTTAGTGCATGCAAGATTAAGCACATTTCCTTCTCATAATAGGTTTCTCAGAACATGTACTTTCCTTTGATCGACGACTCTCTCAAAAGCACAATTCTCCTTTTCATTAAAACCAGCACCAATTCCATTTCCTAAGGCATCACATTCCACAATAAAGTTTTTTGTGAAGTCTAGCATAGCTAAGAATTGTGCTAGGTACATTGCCTCTTTAAGATGTTCAAAGGCCTCAGGTGCTTCAGGAATCCATGAAAATGCATCTTTCTTTAATAATGTTGTTAGAGGTGCCGCTATTCTCCCATAATTCTCTACAAACATGCGATAATACCCTGTTAACCCAGTAAATCCTCAAAACTGCTTTATGGTTGTGGGGACTTTCCATTCCTTAGTGGATTTAATTTTTTTAGGGTCTACCTTAACACCCTTGTGAGATACAATATGACCCAGATATTCCACCTCTTGTACTCCAAAGAAACATTTGGATGTTTTTGCATACAATTGTTTCTCCTGCAATAGTTTGAGCACCTTCTCAACATGTTGAACATGCTCTTTCCAAGACCTATTGTAGATTAGTATATCATAAAAAAATACTAGCAAAAATCTTCTAAGGAAGGGTTTGAAAATGGAATTCATCAATCCTTGAAATGTAGAAGGTGCATTGGTAAGGCCAAAAGGCATGACCAAAAATTCATAATGACCCTCATGAGTTCAAAATGTTGTTTTTGGAATATCTTTAGTCTTCATTCTAATTCGATGATATCCCCGAACGAAGATCCAACTTGGTAAAATAAATTGCTCCATGTAGTTCATCCAATAATTCATCAATCACAGGAATGGGAAATTTATCTTTAATGGTGAGCTTATTAAGCTCCCTATAATCCGGACACATTCGCCATGATCCATCCTTCTTTTGTACCAATACTACAGGAGCAGGGAAAGAACTTTGACTAGGTTGAATTATACCCGCCTCTAACATTTCTGTAATCATACGTTCAATTTCGCTCTTTTGGACATAAGGATATCTATAAGGCCCGATGTTTGGAGGAACACTTCCTGGAATTAAATGAATAGCATGATCACGATCACGAATAGGTGGGAGTCCTTTGGGAGTTTCAAACACCTTGGAATGATTATCCAAGACTTGGTTAGACTAAATAGATGATTTTGATGTCGAAACTTCCGGAGAGCATAATTGTGAAATTACGCCACAATGTTCTCCTTTTTTCTTAGAAGATTTTTCATGACATTATAGCTTATTATCCTTCCCGGCTTCCCCTTCAATACCCCGTAATTCGACTTCCTTCCTTCAAAAAAATTTCAAGAAAAATTTTGAAAATTAAACGCTACCGTCCTCAAAGATGCTACCGTCCTCAAAGAATGTAACCATTGTACTCCTAGTACAACATCACATCTCCCATAGGAATGGAAAAAGCATCAGACTAGTCAATACATTTTCCCCATGGTTAGCTTGATATTATGGTAATTTCCAGAGCAATTTATGGTTCCTCCATTTGCAACCATCACTTGACATTCTGGTGCTGGGTATAGGAAACAATTCAATTCCTTGGCTACCTTACAATAAATAAAATTATGGGTACTACCCGAATTAATCAACACTATTACCTTTTCCTTCTTTATATGTCCTTCTAGCTTGAGAGTTTGAGGAGTGGTAATTCTTGCCAATGCATTACACGATATGGTTGGACTCATTTCTTCTTCTTCTATGGTTTCTTCTTGGTGTGTATCCTCTTCTTGTTCATTTTCGTCCTCCTCTTCACAATCTATGTAAAATAATTTCGTCTCAGCACACTTATGACCTTTAGTGTATTTGCTACCACAAATATAGAAAAGCCCTTTTTCTCTTTCTTATTCCAATTTTTGTGGTGTCAACCTTGTAGGTTGTGGAAATCTAGATGTAGCAACACTTCCTTCTTTATGCATCTGAGTGGTAGGCTTCCTTGTCGCCATAACTTTACATTCAACTTTCTTGCCAACCTAAATGCCTTCTCCTAATGAATCAGTTCCGTAACGCGAACTTCATGTTGGATGTTATCCTTTAAAGTGCCTATGAAGAGATCAACTGTTCCTCTCGAATATCGTTTACCCTTATATTCAATTTTGAAGTCTCAATGTGTTTCCCACTAAACCCTTTTTGTTTGAGATTTATCAATTGGTTAAATAAGGTGTTTCTCTTTGTATCCTCATAATGTGCTATCATTTCCTCCGTAAAAATTGACCAAGTGACAATTTCTTTACGAGATCAAAGCCATTGATAACATACAAATGTTTTTTGTTCTAAATGTAAAGTTGCAATGTTACCTTTGTGTATATTGCACATTATGGAGATCAAAATATTGCTCCATCTGTAGTATCCATGTTACAAGATCCTTTCCATCAAACTTCCTTATATCCATTTTTGGAATATGGTGGTTCTTCCCGCCAACATTAGAGTTTATGACATCACGATTAACATTTATTTTGTTCTCATCATGAGGTTCTTCTACTATATTTTCGCCATTAGGAATCATTTTTGGTTTTAAACTTGTCATAAAGCCTTCCATGTATGCTTTTAGATCATTCTTCACAATTCTTGGATGATACAATTTACAAAACCTCCTTTCTATATATAGGAGTCCATGGGGCCATAATGTAATCCTAGTGGGCCACAATATAATCCTAGCCGACCTAACAATAATAATTTAAGGGCACAATAATAACAAAATGGGGGTTACAAGGGTACAATAATAACAATAAGGGGTTACACTAATAACAATAAGGGACTATACTAGTAATATAGGGACTCAACACTAACCGATTGATACACTAGTGAGAGCTGGTGTGAATTAATTATTAATTAATTCACTAATTATAAACTCATAAATCAACTAAAGAATACATCGCTTAACTTCAAGCAAGTGACAGCTACAGACCGAAGAAGAGGTAGGTGAAAGAGAAAGTGTGACTATCAGTTGTGACTATACTGGTGCATGAGTTTGCACCACACATTGATGGAGATGCCAATGAGGATTTCGCAATGCATACCAGAGGGATTCGAACTCAGATTGGGCTATTATTCATCTTGGATTGCGCAGTAGAGGCAGGCTAACAGGTGGAGCAGATTGGAGCATGTGTTTTGTTAGATCTGAGCTTGTGTAGTGTGTAACAATTGGAGATTGTACTGAGAGCTTGTGAGGAGTTTCTACAATGATTGTTACATGATCTCTATCATTATAATATATAGATATTTGGGTGTTTTCAGCTTTAAGCTTTCCCATACATACTGTGTTTATATGTGTGATTGTTTATGGTTTTAATGTGCGCATGCGATTGTTTATATTTCCGCAATTAATGATAAATAGTAGAAGAGGTTATGTATTATGCATGAAGCTCAAATAGTGTGTGATCAGGATAATCTCGGTGAATAATTTAACAATTATTCAAATTTCTACACAAAGAACTTCCTTTGCACATGCTTCCTCCTCATAGCTACCTCTGCACTCAATAACTTCTTTCAGTTAGTCATTAACATTAAATGTTATTAATTGACATGGGTCCAAATATTTTATACCTTGATTATATCTATAGAGGCTAAGCTACAACAATAAATATGAGAACAAGAGATGTTGAATACATAATTTTGTTGTAAAATATTGTCCAAGATACAACTTCCTTGTATTTATCCTCGTGTTTCTGACCAACCTTTCATATACTTATTGAAGTGAATATTGTGCTTTGTTTAGTTTTTTTGGAGTTGAGTAAGTAATGCACACACAAAAAATTGATGCATATGATGGATGTTCAATATTATTATTTTGTTTCATCTGGGTCATATGAATATGTAATTTAAATAAAGTAATGGTCTCTTGTGCAAAATTTGATTTCTAGTTTCATGTAGACACATACTGGGGAAGGAAGATTACGTTCAACTTTGAAACAAGAAACAATCAAAATGGCATCTGGAATCAACATCCTTGATCCTACACTAGGTGGGGCCCACAGAGGCTATTTTAGGTGGATGTCTATTTATAGATGCATGACCAAATTCTATTCATAGACGAGGTCTATTTATAGATGTATGTGCAAGTTCTATTTATAGATTGCATGTCTATTATTAGATTCATGTTCACTATTATTATCCCTTAATAATAGTTGGATATCAAATAATAATCTATTCTTAATGTGGACTTGGAAATAGTTAAGTGAAGTGGAAAATCAGTTAGCTTAGTGAATTTAAAGTTAAGAGGTTGGTTGGTGGCACATGCAGGTTGACTTAGTTGTAACTGAGTGATTTGAAGTTGTAACAGAGTTGGAAGTGCAGTTATGAAAGTTGTAAAGTAATTTAACTCAGTTGTGCTAGTTGTAACTGAAGATACAGTAGTGAGAGATATAGTGAATTAATTATTGATTAATTCACAATCAGTGGCCTCACATTCAACTGAAGATTTACTACTATTAATTGCATTCATGTCAGATCCAGTGGAGACCCAGTTGAGATGTAGGTGAAAGGGACAATTGACTATCAGTTGTGACATTATCAGTTGCACACATGCAACCACACACACATTGGATGTGCCTATGAGGATTGCTCAATCAAGGCAGGAAAGCATCAATTATTCAAGGTTTCTTTACCATCAAGGATTGAGTAGTGGAAGCAGGCTGTCTAGAGACAATAAATTAGCTAAGGAACTTGCCAATTTTTGTATGACAGTGTGAGACAGTTAGCTGATGTACTGAGGGCTCTTATGAGAAGATATTTTTATGTAATTGTTTCATGATCCATGATATAATACATAATAGAAGATAGTGGGGTTTTTTTCTTTATGCTTCCCTAGTAAATTATCTGAGTTATTTGTGATTGATCTTTCTTCATGATACTGTGATTGGCGATTGTGTTTCAAATTCTGTAAATATTTTGTAGAAGTGATTATGTATTTAATAGTGGCATACAATTGTTAGATCATGAGAATCTAGGAAATACATATTTTGTATTAAATTTCTACATGATATCAGAGTTGTGTTATAATTTATACATGGTATCGGAGTATAGGAAATTGAAATTTTGAAGCAGGAGCTGACTTTGTTGGTGGAAAGAATTCTAATTTTCAGAAAGAATTTCTTGGCGCTACAGTTTATTCAAGATCGAAATGGATTTCAATGGCTTGAGGTTAGAGTATGTACTCGAGGGCATCTCGAACTACATTTCTTCGAAGGACAGGATGGAGGTAATACTCGAAGACAATGAATCGAAGGAATTCATTGAAAAAATGTTCTTAAGCCATATGTTGGAGATGCTGCAAATCTTGATGCATGGGGAAAGAAAGTGGCCAAGGCGAGGAGGATTCTGTTGGAGGGAGTACGAGACCACATTGTCTCAAGCCTCCATGGGAAATCCACACCATACGCTATGTGGAAGGCCTTGACAGATCTATTCCAAAGTAGCAATGACCATAGGAAATTGGCGCTCAAAGATAAACTCAAGAAGATCAAGATGGAAAAGAAAGACACTATTCTGGTATAATTAACAAAGTTTGTCCTAGGTCGGGATGAGCTTGGGAGTGTAGGAAGATTTGTTTCTGATGATTATTTGGCAAGGTTGGCTCTCTTGCAACTTCATAAGAGTTCGCACAGTTATGAAGGTGTTGCACGGTACAACAACCCTCCCCATTTCAAAATTTTAAAAAAAAATTCATTTAGAAATAGGTTCCCTTTATTTTTAAGATAGGAATAAAAGACTTTGAGGAAGTCCGATCATTTGAATAAAACAATAGAAGGTTCATTGTTTAGAAAAGAATATATCGCATATCGCATATCACAAGTGTATATAAACGAATGCAACATTGAAATTTTTTGATCTGATGAAATATAAAGTATTTTATCGCATCAACATAGAACATAAAAGTATTCATATTGAATAATTTTGATGTGATAAAGTAATCGAAATCGCAAATCGGAGGAATCTTAAAGTTTCACATTTGTTTTGAAAAACTCCAATGTGATGCGATTTATCGCAAATTGCATTTTGGAAGAGCAATGTTACATGTACTTGTTTTATAAACTCTGATGCAATGTAACCCACCACCAATTGCAAATCACAAAATGAAAAGAAAACCCCTCATTCAGTCAATTACAAAACTCTGATGCGATGCGATTTATTGCAATCGCATTTCGGAGGAACAACATCATATTCATTCATTCTATAAAATCCCGATGCGATGGACCCCACCATCATTGCAATCGCAAATTGGCAGATATCATTTACAACTTATTTCCTTTGGAAAGAGCTGATGCGATACACCATCATCATAATCGCAAATCGGTGGAGATCATGAGATGTTATTTGTTGTCCCTTTTGAAAACCCCCGATGTGATGGATACTTAGTCTTTATTTTATTGCTATTTTACACTGCGCATATATTATTTATTCATCGCGATCGGAAAATTCAAAAGGAAAGTTTTATATTCACATTTCAAAATTGTCGATCTCCAATTGTACGTTCATTATTAATTAGAAATTCAAACGAATTATGGTGATTGATTCTAATTTGAATGCGTGAGTGTGACTCTCATAGAGAGAATTTATGTTTAAACACGGAGTTAATAAATTGAAATCATTGAATAGATCTTTTCATATAGTTTTTCTCCTTACTTCATTTTTACCGCGTCTGAAAGTTTTTCCCATTTGCAGAACCATAGAATACCCAATCCTCTCTTTCGCCAAGCAAGTGAAACAATACCAGACGAGAAAATTTCTAAGAGATCTAAGAAAGAAAAGGCCACTGCCACCGCAAATACCACTGCTATTACCATAGAACCAAAAGAAAAACTAGCCAAAATTAAGCTGGTTATAGATACATCATGCCAGTGTCTTGGAAAAATTTCTTGGGAAGATGTATATAACTTGGTTGAAAGAGAAAACTCTAGGGTCACTAAGGTGAAGGCGAGAGTACCAGATGAAGAAGACTCAGACTTTGATTCTGAGACTCCTCTCAAAGCGCTTGAAAATTCATTGCTTCATATAATTGCAGCTCGAGCAAACATTTTCCCCTATTATGATGTAATTTGGTGGGTGATAGACAATGTCACCATAAAAAACAGGACATTTGTTTCAGCTGCGGGAACAATATTTGGGTCTTTCAGAGCAGAGGATATAAAGGAAATGTACCATCTTCCAAATCCTCATAAATTCTATAAAAAAGCCTTCATTAAGGATTTCGCTGCAAGCAATGAGACTCGGTCAGAACCAATTAGGGAATGGAGAAGAGCTCCAGAGAAACATAAAAATTAAGCATCATGTATGTACTCCGTGGAGTCTCTCGCAACCCCATATTATTATGTTGACGCAATGATGTGTAGGCTTTTCGGAAATGATAATTCTCCATGATTTTCAATACAAATGGTACCCTTGATTCATTCTGCTGTGAATTCTGAAATCATGGACTGGTCAGTTATCCTTTCGGACAAGATAGCTAATAGAATCCTAGAATATAGAAAGGATAAAGATACTCGAAATACGACCCCATTTCATTTCTGTGCCTACATTTTAGATGCCCTATGTTTCAGTTCAAAATTTCCCATTCTAGGTTGGAAGTGGACCTCCCAAGAGCATGTTCCTATAGATATTTACCATAAGTACTTGTGGAAGGTTCATTTTAAAAATCATGTATACAGAATTTGTCACGGTTTTCTGATTCCTTTCTATCAAACCATTTTCGACCAAATTCCTCCCCGGCTTTCTGAAAAAGATAAGAATGATATATCCCTGATCGGTGACTGGTTCGGAGAAGAGATATTTACCTATATCAAAGTTTTTGGAAGCATGGAGGAGCCCCATATCTTACCCCTGTATATTCCCGAAAAAATGTTAGCCCAAGAAATTTCTTATCAGTTAACAGTAGAAGGTATTTCAAGATGTCTAAAGAATAACAAGAAATTGATGTGGCCTACTTTTCCCTTTCATTGTGGAAATTACACTCTTAATGACTTCAAACATGCCAAGAAGGAAGTCATTAAAATAAGGGATCTTAAGCTCGCAACAGTCCCAGGTAGGCAATATGACACAAAGAAAGTAGCATTTGATTTCACAACTTCAGTTCAAATCACTAGATTTGAAGATGAGCCGAATGAATTTGATGATTTATTTGTTTCTATTGATAAATTTTCCTGAGTTTATGACTTTGCTAAATCCAAATTTCAGAAAGAGGATATGAATAAATTCATGCAGTTTAGAAGTCAGAGACTGCTAAAAACTCCTCTTGACCAGTTAAGAATTCCTTTGCAAGAATCTGAAAATATAGAAACAAAACAAAAGAAAAAGGAAGATGCAGCTAACAAAGCAGGAAAAGAAGTTTCTACCAACAGATTCAATGTACAGGCTGAGAAGGAAAGCACAGGAAGAAAACCTTATGTAAACACTGAGAAAGTAAATACAGCTAGCATACTCAATTTTGAGACAGAAAAAGAAAGTGTAGGTATCAAGACCAATATACAGACTGAAAAGGAAAGTACGGGCAACAAAGCTAATGTACAGAATGGAAAAGGAGATATAAGTAATAAACCAGATAATCAACTTGAAAGAGAAAATACCACGGAGAAAGTGGTGGATTCTGCTCAAGTTATTGTTACTTCCCATTTGCTAAGTCAATATGAATAATTCGCTCAGAAAATAGGGTCACAAAATAATCCTCAAGTTGACATTCTGAGAGATCAAGATATGGAGATTATTCCTGAGCATCCTACAAAAGAAATTTTATTGAAAGTAGAATAAATTCCTCTTCTAGAGATATTTTATAGTCCTAAGCATAGGGCTATTGTTAGGAAACAGAGGAAGAGAAGAAGAATAGATCAAGAGTCACTTTGAACATCAGAAGTTGAATTTATGAACATTGTCTGGAAGAATACTAAGGTGAATCCTTCAGAGGATCTCACCAAATTGTCACAATACGAAGGTGCCTATAGTGTAGCCACTATATAAAAATCTTCTGAAGTCACCCAAATGATGACACAAAAGGACTTACAGATAGCTATGTTGGAGGAACAAGCAAAAAAAAAATCAACAAAAAATAATGCAGTTGGAGCAGCAGTTGCAAGAAGAAGGGCTCAGAGCTAAATAGTTGGTAGAGAAAATTGGCATTGAAAAGAAAAAGCTTGATCAAAAAGCTTTGAATAAGAAACAACAGTTAACTCAAGAAGTGGAAAAACTAAAGACCCTACTACAAAATGAGAAAAATGCTAAAATTGAGCAAGAAAAAATATTCCAAGCAAGATTGGACAAATTTAAGGATTATCCTAAAATTGAACAATTTAAAACTGAAGCTCTTGAAACAAATAAACTACTATCTCAGTAGTTGAATGAACTCTGTCAAAAGATGGCACAAGCTGAGCCCTTATGTGAAATAACATCATCTTTTATAGATGAAGAAGCTGGCCGTAGATTTGAATTTGACGATGCAGATGAGAAAATTTCTGAATTTCTTTCATGGCAAGACTCAGAGCAAGGAAGGAATGCAAACCTTCCCAGGATTGAGAAAAGGGACAAAGAAAATTTGTTTGCTGAATGGGAAAAATAGTTTATCAAAGGAGAAAGAGCCACATCAAGAGCCAAAACTATGATGAATAATATAACAGAGTTGGTTGATGATAGCTTATATCGTACAAATTTAATTTCAGATTTTATTCCATGTAAATTACCAAAGGTAAAAGAGACTGATACTAGGTGGAAACAAGAGTTAGTCAACAAAAATCAACGAATCAACAAACTTCAAGGAATTTCATGGGATATCATGTGGACATATCTAATCAAGCCACACAGTCATAAAATGGCAATTAAATTCCTTTCCATTGCCATTAATTGCATCATTCCAGAGTTTTCTGATGCCACATATACTGGTCAGTTGCATTCAAGGCTAAGTCATCCAGTAGAGGTCAAAGATATGCTGAAAATATTCCATCTCGGCACATTGAATGCGGGAGAAAATCAATGAATCTATTTCATTTTAATATCGCAAGTCTATTTCCAGATTTCTGATGATAAATTGTAACAATAGTTTTAGTTATTTTTTTTTTATTAATTTCCTATTTAAACCCCTTCCGTGCATTTGAGAAGGGGTCCTGAGTTTGTAATATTTTGGCTTGGATGTTACATTTTTGTACTCCATCGACTATTTTATTTTTATAAAGGATAACATCCTGTGGTTTATGGAGAATTATCTCTAAGAATTGCATTCCTATACCTTGGAGTTTGTTTTACATTGAAGCACTGGATTTGGATATTGAATTGCATCAGGAAAAATATCAAGATGAATCTGGTATTTCTATCAATTTACTGCTATTTTTCTTATGTCACGAGATATTCTCTTTGAATTTTCTATCATTTATATGTACTTGATTTACAAATATTTCTTTATACATATCATTTTTGAATGTGTAGAAATATTCATGTATCATAGTATATGCAAATGATATATATAATTATGAATGCAATGTGTTATTATAACTCTGTTTAATTTCTTAAACAGAGTTAATCTTATTTAATACTGCATATTTCAATTAAATTATAATACATTTTCATGGTTATTAATTTGATTGAAACAATCTTTAAGTTGTATTCATATTGAATACCCGAGTTAGTTTTAGAGTTATTTGTAAGTTATAGATTAAATTAAATAGAATAGTTCAGTCATTTATTTCCATCATCCATTCACACAATAATTCCATTACCAATCCATTTGCTATTAGGAAACTGGTCCTGTAAATCCATTCGGAGCCACCACACCAAATAGAAAAGGAGTTGTCCTAAGGTCCCGACCGGGTGGTTTTCCCCAATATTTGAAGCAGCGATTTTCAAGGCATCAACATATTTTGCACTATAATGAGGGCCTAAGCTATGAATGGAAAGTAAATCTCAATCCATATGCCATTCTAAGAACAACTCACCCTCATCACCCTCTTCAATTTCTTCTACATCTCAAATCCCTAGGGAAGAAATTGATAAGAATATTCAAACACCCACTACCAAAGTCTCAAACCAATCAGAAAATCAACCTCCTGAGTCCCCTGAAGTACAAGCTTTAATTCACAAATTACAAGGGTTCTCATTGTCTTTGAAAGAGGTTGAATTATCTGAAGTAGTGTAACTTCACAATTTGTTTCTTCCAAACCTCTTACTATGTTACAGAGTGAAAAACTTGGTATTCCTCCAAGGAATTTCCTTTACCTAGTAGAGTTAAAACGAGGAAAACCCCATCAGAATCAGAGAGTGATATTAGTTCTTCATCGCAAATTCAATCATCTGTTTGCCAAACCCTAACTCAAAAAAGTGGTGTTGTCTCAACATCGGCTATTCAAACATTAGCTGCCCAAAAATCATCTGTTCAAATATCATCTGCTCAGAAAATACATGTCCAAACACCTATTGTTTCTTCTACTCCTTCAACATTTATCACAAAAATGGCACAGAGGCCATGGGCTAGTCCAGGAGCTGTTGCGATGGCTGCACCCTTACATGATTTACCAAATCATCCTAAAAAATGGCTGCCAAAATTTAGTCCTGACCTTAACATACAAGTTGAAGAACATATCAATAACTTTATGCTTGCTGTAAACTTGAATGGAGTTGAACATGAGGATGTTGTAGTCAGGTTATTCCCCTATACTTTGCAAGGGGCAGCAGGATCCTGGTATTTTTCGTTGCCTTCAGGATCTATTACAAGTTTGGATATTTTTCAAGAACATTTCTTAACTAAATTTGGAGATGATACATCAATAGCTACCCTAATCAATGATCTCTCCAATTTGAAGACAGAACCCAAAGAACCCATCAAAGATTTTAATTCCTAATTCAATAAACTCTTGAATAAAATCCCTACAACATCAAAGCCCAGTGAGTAGGTCTAAAGTGAATGGTATATAATAGCTTTGCCTTCAAATATAGCATTTTTTGTTGATAGAGCTGCTAAACCTACTTTGGTTAAAAATATGAAAGAAGTGATTGCAGTTGAAAGAACAATTGTTGCTTTGGATAAGAAAAATGCTATTGAGGAAAGAAAATCCAAAAAGTTTAGCTTTAAGGATTATTCAGAGAATAAAACACTAAGAGATCCATATTACATGGAAGGCTTATAGAAAGTTCTCAAAACTATGTCTAATGAGATGGTTAAGATTAAGAAGAAAGTGGCAGAAACTTCTACCAAAATGCCATTCGGAAACTTCAAAAGAACACAAGTTGAATGTAAACCTACCAATTCAATATCGAATGCAGAGTTAGAGGAAGAAGAAGAAGAAGATACTCCTCCAATATCAGATGAAGAAGAATAAAGAGAGGAAATAGTTGAATTACATGGGATGTGGGTCTTCATTCTCCCTAACTTGGACAATGAAATAGAATAAGAAGCCATGCTAGTAAGTACAAGGAGTAAATCTACAATGGAGCCTGTTCAATCTGTTCCTAAGAGGAAAAGTACAACTCCGACTACCAAAGACAAATCTCCTATAAAGAAAGCTTCTCCTTTACCCACTCAAAATCAGCCATCATATTCTAATCCTCCTACAACAACATCTAAGACTTTGGTGGTATCAGATCATATGGATTATAACATTGTTGAAGACATGAAGAAGACCAGAGCAAACATTTCCTTACATGAACTCAAAAAACTTAAACATCAACAGAAGCTGTTATTGAAAGAATTAAATGCAACACCCATCGCTCCTCTACCAAGTAGTGTAGTTTCCAAAGCAACTAAAGGAATAGGTAAGCCACCAGATAAAGTAGATGCCACTGATACTGTTCTTATTGGAGAAATCTCAAATTCTTAGACACCTCCTTTTATTTTGACTTCTGAAATCTACAACAAGAATTTTCATAATTACTTGATAGATTCAGGAGCATCGTCTAATATAATTCCTACTTCAGTCTGTGCAAAATTGAATATTGAACCACAAAAGTCTGCAGTTCACATTGTTCAATTGGATTGCTCTAAAGTCCAAGTTGTGGGAGAAATCGATTCAGTTACTATTCAATTAGCTCTCGATCCTTGGATAGTCCAAAGAATTGATATTCTAGGTGCAGATATTTCTGAATTATATGGATTAGTCTTAAGCATTAATTGGTCTGCAAAGCTTAATGGTTATATTGCCACTAATTATTCACATATGTGGCTTCCCTACAAAGGGAAACCAAATCAAATCAAAGTTGAGCGAGAAAAACACATTATGCATACTGTAACAGAATTTGAACAAGAAAATGAACCTATAGATTTTAATAACAATATCCTCAGAGGTTGTTTTGCTGAATCATTCCTTGGAAATTTTACAGCACCACAATTACCGTTTTCTGTAAATAATTTTATTTCACAAATTGAAAATTTTTCACAATCTGATTGTTCTAGAATTGTTAATGTTTCTGATCAACCTGTAGATAAAACTGTAGATAAGTCTTTATTTTGGTCATTATATTTTGATGGATCAAAATCTAGCGATGGTGCACGAGAAGAATGCATTTTAATTGATCCAGATGGAGAGAAAACTATGTTGTCATGTAGACTAGAATTTGAGTGCACAAACAATATTGCAGAATGTGAAGCATTGATCCAAGGGCTTTATAAAGCAATAGGGTTAAATTTCAAATACTTGAAAGTATATGGTGATTCTGAAATTGTCATAAGACAACTAAGGAATACCATCCATTGTCTTTCAGCTCATCTCAAACATTATCAAACCCTTGTGCAAGACCTTACCATTCAATTTTTAGTGTTTAATATCTCTTCTATTCCCAAAAATCAAAACACATTAGCTGATTTGTTAGATAATTTTGTATCCAAACTCCTCCCTTCTAAATATTACAGTCCTGATAGGTTTTCAATCGAATTAATCTTTTGGCCATCTATTCTCGATAATATCACAAACTGGAGAGTCTTCTATCATGATGAAGATATCTTGAATTTCTTGACTTCAGAGAAATCCTATGATGAACAAATAATTGATGAAAATGATCATGATATTCAAAATACCTCAAAAAGTAATGAAAATCCTATTCCCAAATCTGTTGTTAAACTTGAGGATCTATATGATATAAAAGACAGATTCAAGAAAGTTACTAATGCTAAACTTCAAAGTTCCACTTTCAAGTTTGAATTAGTAAATCTTGGCTCTGAGTCTAAACCTCAAAATGTTAATTTAGGACTCGAGTTAACTCAAGAGGAAAGAACTTCTTTCATCAAACTTCTGAGTAGGTATAAAAATGTTTTTGCTTGGAATTATGAGGACTTGAAAACTTATGATACTTCTGTTATCCAACATACAATTCCAATGCTTTCTGATGTCAAACCTGTTCAACAAAAGTTAAGAAAAATTCATCCAAATCTTGAAAGTCAAATCAAGGTAGAACTCAATAAACTTTTAAAGGCCAAAATCATTTTTCCTGTAAGGCATTCTAATTGGGTTTCCAACATGGTACCTTTCAGGAAGAAGAATGGAGATATTAGAATCTACATTGATTTTAGAAATTTAAACAACGCATGTCAAAAGGATAATTTCCCATTGCCAACGATGGAGCCAATACTTAAAAAAGTAGCTGGTTCTGAACTCATGTCCTTTCTTGATGGTTTTTTAGGCTATAACCAAATATTGGTACATCCAGATGATAGGTTGAAAACTACTTTTAGAACCAAATGGGGAACCTATGCTTACCAGAAAATGCCTTTTGGTTTAATAAATGTAGGAGCTACTTTCCAGAGAGCTATGGATATAGCATTTAAGGGTCTGATTAATAGATCAATTGTTATTTATCTTGATGACATAACAGTATTTTCAAAGAAAAATCCAATCATCTACATGATTTGAAACAGATATTTGAAAGATGTAGAAGGTTTGGTATTTCTTTAAATCCAAATAAATCCTTCTTTGCTCTCAATGAAGGAAAACTCTTAGGGTTTTTTGTGTCAAAATATGGTATATATATTGACCTTGACAGAGTGAAAGAAATTTATGATATTTCCTTACCTCATAAAAAAAAATCCATGCAATCATTTCTAGGGAAAATCAATTTTGTAAAAAGATTCATTCCTGATTTTTCTCAAATTGTTTTACCTATGAAGAATATGATTAAGAAAAATTCAGTATTCAAATGGGGGTATAAAGAGAAGGAAACCTTTGATTGCATGTCATTAATGCACCTTGAATACTCCTGATTTTTCTAAAAATTTTATTCTGTATACCTTGGCTACTGAGACATCATGTGTTGTTGTTTTAACACAGCTCAATGATCAACAAATAGAAGCATCAATTTCTTTCTTTAGCTCAAATCTGCAAGGAGCTGAGCTTAATTATTCCGATATAGAAAAACAAGCCTTTGCCGTGTTTAAATCAATCAAAAATTTTAGACCTTTTCTCCTAATGACACATACAAAAATTATTTTCCCATTCTCTGCAATGAGACAATTGTTAATTCAAAAAGAAGTAGGAGAAAAGAGAGCTAATTGGGTAACAACTTTGCAAGAGTATGATATTGATATTAAGCCAGCCAAGATTGTTAGAGGACAAGGTTTTTGCAGATTGTTAGTAGGAGCACACAACATACGAGAGCATCAAAATCAAGCTAAGATCGTTCAAGTAAATCAGATAAGTGTTATAAATTCTGAATCTCAATATGTTGATCTGATCTTCTACCTAAAAAATGGGTATGCTCCTCCTAATCTCAGGTATAAGAACAAACATGCTGTAAGATTAAAAGCTAAACATTATGAAATCATTGATGATGTGTTATTCAGAAGGAATTATGAGTCAATTCTATTAAGATGGCTTGAAAATACTGAAGAAAAAAGGTATTGCAAGAATTACATGATGGACCAGTAGGTGGAAATTTTGGAGGTGATACCACAGCTCACAAAATAATCCATGCTGGATATTATTGGCCTACCCTTTTCAAAGATACACATGATTATGTAAGGAAGTGCGAGATTTTTCAAACTGCTAGTGGAAGACAAAGGAAGCCAGCTTTTCCTTTGCAACCAGTAAACATTGAGCAACCATTTGAGCAATGGGGGCTTGACATCATTGGAGAAATAGTACTACACTCTTCCAAACAACATAGATACATCAAATTACCTCACAAAGTGGGTAGAAGCAATTCCTTTAAAGGTATTCAATTCTGATGCAACATTGAATTCATTGATCAATTCATCATTACCAGGTTTGGTGTACCTAACGCTCCTGTCTTTAACAATGCATCTTATTTCTTTGGAAATAGTATAATGGAATTTGCAATCAAAATAGGTTTCAAATTGAAATATTCAGCAAATTATTATCCACAAGGTAATGGTTTAGCTGAATATACTAATAAAAATCTCATCAAAATCATTAAAAAGACCATTGATCAGAATCAAAAGAATTGGCACAAGTATTTCATTTTTGCACTATGGGCTAATCGTATTACTCATAAAGCTTCAATAGGAACTTCACCTTTCAATCTAGTTTATGGAAAATAAGTTGTGATACCATCAAATCTAGTTCTCCCATCATTAGCCCTAGTTCAATTTATTGAAGAGAATCCTTCATCATCTATTCAGTTGAGATTTCATCAAATTCTCAAACTAGAAGAAGATAGAGAAAAAGAAAAAAGTATTCATGAAAAACATCAACAGTTTTTAAAATCTTCTTTTGATTCAAGTTCCACTGGATCCAAACTTTGCAAATTGGTGATCTTGTTCAGAAATGGGATAAAGCACATGAAGATAAAGGAAAGCATACCAAATTTCAAAAGATGTGGCTTGGACCATTTCAGATTGCTGAAAGTATAGGCCCATATACATTCTTTCTACAAGATTTAATAGGAAAGAGAGAATCTCTTCCTGTAAATGGGCTTACTTTAAAGAAATTATTTTCTTAAGGAGGTAACCCCTTCTTACTTGTACATATTCCTTTTTGCAATTTTTTTTTGCTTTGTAAATAAGGTTGTTAAATAGTCTTTAATTGAATTTTTACTATTCGAAAATATCTTCAAGAAAATATTATAAATACTTATTTTATGTAAATAAGAATTTTTTATAGAAATGATTACAATTTTGGATAGTTTAAAATAAACTGTTAAACTTTGAAAATTTGTTCAAAACATTTGCATGATCTTTTGAAACCTTGAGAAAAATGTAAATCATTATAAGTTTATTAAGCAGAGAAAGGTTATCCATAAAAGGTAAAGACTTTTCCAAGCTTTGGCATTCAAAAAACTCTGAAAATTGTCATCCATTGATTCTTAAGGATAAAATCATTTCACCCCATCCATTAAGGTTCCGATCTTTTAGAATGTAATTCTAAGAAATTGTATGTCAAAATTAAGAGATAAGAGGTCTCATCATGAGCCTGCTTACCATGATCATAAGAAGTAATAAAACTTACATTACAAACACTGCATACCAAAATAGGGTAATGGCTTATAATTATAAGACAAGGGGTCTCATCATGAGCCAGCTTGTTCAGTTTAATTACAACTAGTGAGTGGCATTGTTATCAACTGGCTACCAAACCAGAACAATGGCTTTTAAATTAAAATAGAAAGAATAAAAACATAAGTTACAATGTCTTATGAATTTATTTTTTAACGAATCATGATCTTAGATGGATGGGACAATGAATGGTTGATGGTTAAAAGGTAACCCTGTCAAGACTATGAATGTTTGCAGGAAGCAGAGGAAATACCTATGACAATAGAGTAAAACACAAAAGCTAAAATTGGAGGAGCCCTCTACTTTATTATTATCAACCAATCAAGGCTTGAGAAGACCCATAAATGTTTTTATTTTTGAGGAATTAGAAAGAAATTGTAAGTGATTTTTATGATTTTTCAGACTTAGATTTTATTTAAAATTTCTCTAAGATAGTTTTCATTATCTTTAAAACATTTTACATACTAGAAATATAGTATTCATTTTATTTTTTCAGAGATAACTACTCTTTTTGGTGAATCACCAATTGTTGTACGGTACAAGAACCCTCCCCATTTCAAAATTTTAAAATAAATTTCATTTAGAAATAGGTCCCCTTTCTTTTTAAGATAGGAATAAAATAATTTGAGCAAATCCAATAATTTTGAATAAAAAAATAAAAGGTTCATTGTTTAGAAAATCATATATCACATATCGCATATCACAAGTGTATATAAACAAATGCAACATTGAAATTTTCCGATCCGATGAGATATAAAGTCTTTTATCGCATCGACATAGAACATAAAAGTATTCATATTGAATAATTATGATGTGATAAAGTAATCGCAATTGCAAATTGGAGGAATCTTAAAGTTTCACATTTGTTTTGCAAAAATCTGATGCGATGCGATTTAGAATTTCTGGGTTCGGAATCTCCATAGTGAATCACAAATCGTAAATCGAAAAATGAAAAGAATACCCCTCATTCAGTCAATTACAAAACTCCGATGCGATGTGATTTATCACAATCGCATTTTGGAGGAACAACATCATATTCATTAATTCTATAAAATCCTGATGCGATGGACCAAACCATCATCGCAATTGCAAATCTATGGATATCATTTACAACTTATTTCCTTTGGAAAGAGTCGATGCGATACACCACCATCGCAATCGCAAATCGACGGAGATCATGAGATGTTATTTGTTGTCCCTTTTGAAAACCCCCGATGTGATGGATACTTAGTCTTTATTTTATCGGTATTTTACAATGCACATATATTATTTATTCATCGCAATTAGAAAATTCAAAAGGAAAGTTTTATATTCACATTTCAAAATTGCCGATCTCCGATTATACGCTCATTATTAATTAGAAAATCAAACGAATTATGGTGATTGATTCTAATTTCAATGCATGAGTGTGACTCTCATAGAGAGCATTTAAGTTTAAACACGGAGTTAATAAATTGAAATCATTGAATAAATATTTTCATATAGCTGTTCTCATTACTTCATTTTTACCGCGTCTGAAATTTTTTCCCATTTTCAGAACCATAGAATACCCAATCCTCTCGTTCGCCGAGCAAGTGAAACGATACCAGACGAGAAAATTTCTAAGAGATCTAAGAAAGAAAAGGCCATTGTCGCCGCAAACACCGTTTCTATTACCATAGTACCAAAAGAAAAAACAACCAAAATTAAGCTGGTTACAGATACATTATGCCAGGGTCTTGGAAAAATTTCTTGGGAAGATGTATATAACTTGATTGAAAGAGAAAACCCTAAGGTCACTGAGGTTAAGGAAACAATATGAAATGAAGAAGACTTAGTTTATGATTCTGAGACTCCTCTCAAAGTTCTTACAAATTCATTCCTTCACAGAATTGCAGCTCGGGCAAACATTTTCCCTTGTTATGATGTAATTTTGTGGGTGATAAACAATGTCACCATAAAAAACAGGTCATTTGTTTCATTTTCGGGAACAATATTTGGGTCTTTCAGAGTAGAGGATATAATGGCAATGTGCCATCTTCCAGACCCTTAGAAATTCTATAACAAAGCCTTCATTAAGTATTTCGCTGCAAGCAATGGGACTCAGTCATAACGACTTAGGGAATCGAGAAGAGCTCCAGAGAAACATAAAAATGAAGCATCAGATATGTACTCCATGGAGTCTCGTGCACCCCCATATTGTTATGCTGCCGCAATGATGTGTAGGCTTTTTGGAAATGATAATTCTACAATATTTTCAATACAAATGGTGCCCTTGATTCATTCTGCTATATATGCTGAAATCATGGACTGGTCAGTTATCCTTTCGGACAAGATAGCTAATAGAATCCTAGAATATAGAAAGGATAAACATACCAGAAATACAACCCCGTTTAATTTCTGTGCCTACATTTTAGATGCCCTATGTTTGAATTCAGAATTTCCCGTTCTAGGTTGGAAGTGGACCTCCCAAGATCCTGTTCGTATACATATTTACCATAATTACTTGTGGAAGGTTCATTTTAAAAATCATGTGTATAGAATTTGTCACGGTTTTCTGATTCCTGTCTATCAAGCCATTTTTGACCAATTTCCTCCCCGGCTTTTTGAAAAAGCTAAGAATGATATATCCCTGATTGGTGACTGGTTCAGAGAAGAGAGATTTACCTATATGAGATTTTTTTGAAGCATTGTAGAGCCCCATATCTTACCCCTATATATTCCCGACAAAGTGTTAGCCCAAGAAATTTCTTATTAGTTAATAGTGGAAGGTATGTCAAGATGTCTAAAGAATAACAAGAAATTGATGTGGCCTATTTTTCCCTTTCATTGTGGAAATTAAACTATTAATGTTTTCAAACTTGCCGAGAAGGAAGTCATTAAAATAAGGTATTGTAAGCTCGCAATAGTTCGAGGCAAGCAGTATGACCCGAATGAAGTAGCATTTGATTTCACAACTTCGGTTCAAATCGCTAGATTTGAGCATGAGCCCGATGAATTTGATGATTTATTTGTTTCTATTGATAAATTTTCCCAAGTTTATGACTTGGCTAAATCCAAATTTCAGAAATAGGATATGAATAAATTCATGCAATTTAGAAGTCAGAGACTGCTGAAAGCTCCTCTTGACCAGTTAAGAATTCCTTTGCAAGAATCTGAAAATATAGAAATACAACAGAATAAAAAGGAAGATGCAACTAACAAAGCAAGAAAAGAAGTTTCTACTAGCAGAGTCAAAGTATAGACTGATAAGGAAAGCACAGGAACCAAACCTTATGTAAACACTGAGAAAGGAAATGCAACTAGCATACTCAACGTTCAGACAGAAAAAGAAAGTACAGGTATCAAGATCAGTATACAGACTGAAAAGGAAAGTACAGGCAGCAAAGCTAACGTATAGAATGGAAAAGGAGATATAACTAATAAACCAGATAATCAACTTGAACGAGAGAATACCATGGAGAAAGTGGTGGATTCTGCTGAAGTTATTGTTACTTCCCATTTTCTAAGTCAATATGAACAATTCGATCAACAAATAGGGTCACAAAATAATCCTCAAGTTTACATTCTGAGAGATCAAGATATGGAGATTATTCCTGAGCATCCTAAAGAAGAAATTGAGTTTAAAGTAGAAGAAATTCCTCCTCTAGATATATTTTATAGTCCTAAGCATAGGGATGTTGTCAAGAAACAGAGGATGAGAAGAAGAACAGATCAAGAGTCACTTTGAACATCACAAGTTGAATTTATGAACATTGTCTGGAAGAATACTGAGGTGAATCCTTTAGAGGATCTCACCAAATTGTCACAATATGCAGGTGCTTATAGTGTAGCCACTATAGACAAAGCTTTTGAGGTCACCCAAATGATGAAACAAAAGGACTTATAGATAGTTATGGTGTAGGAACAAGCAATAGAAAAGCATCAAAAAATAATGCAGTTGGAGGAGCAATTGCAAGAAGAAGGGCTCAGAGCTAAACAGTTGGAAGAAAAACTTGGCATTGAAAAGAAAAAGCTTGATCAACAAGCTTTGAATAAGAAACAACAATTAACTAAAGAAGTGGCAAAATTACAGACCCTACTGCAAAATGAGAAAACTGCTAAAATTGAGCAAGAAAAAATATTCCAAGCAAGATTGGACAAATTTAAGGATTATCCTAAAATTTACCAATTTAAAACTAAAGCTCCTAAAACAAATAGGCTATTGTCTCGGCAGTTGAATTAACTCTATCAAAAGATGGCACAAGCTAAGCCCTTATGTGAAATAACATCATCTCTTATAGATGAAACAGTTAGCCTCATATTTGTATTTGATGATGTAGATGAGAAAAATTCTGAATTTCTTTCATGGCAAGACTCAGAGCAAGGAAGGAATGCAAACCTTCCCAATATTGAGGAAAGGCACAAAGAAATTTTGTTTGCTGAATGGGAAAAACAGTTGATCAAAGGAGAAAGAGCCACATCAAGATCCAAAACTATGATGAATAATATAACACAGTTGGTTAATGATAGCTTATATGCTACCAATTTAATTTCAGATTGTATTCCAGGTAAATTACCAAAGGTAAAAGAGACTGGTACCAGGTGGAAACAAGAATTAGTCAACAAGAATAAAAAAATCAGTAAACTTCAAGGAATTTCATGGGATATCATGTGGACATATCTAATCAAGCCACACATTCATCAAATGGCAATTAAATTCCTTTCCAATGCCATTAATTGCATCGTTCCAGAGATTTCTGATGCCACGTATACTGGTCAGTTGTATTCAATGCTAAGTCATCCAGCAGAAGTCAAAGATATGCTCAAAATCTGCCATCTCGGCACATTGAGTGCATGAGAAAATCAATGAATTTGTTTCATTTTAATATCTCAAGTCTATTTTCGAATTTCCGATGATAGATTGTAGAAATAGTTTTAGTTATTTTGTTTTATTAATTTCCTATTTAAACCCCTTCCGTGCATTTTAGAAGGGGTCCTGAGTTTGTAATATTTTGGCTTAGATGTTACATTTTTGTACTCCATCGACTATTTTATTTTTATAAAGGATCACATCCTATGGTTTATGGAGAATTATCTCTAAGAATTGAATTTATGTACCTTGGAGTTTGTTTTACATTGAAGCACTGGATCTGGATATTGAATTGCATTAGGAAAAATATCAATATGAATTTGGTATTTCTATCAATTTTCCGCTATTTTTCTTATGTCACGAGATATTCTCTTTGAATTTGCTATCATTTATATGTACTTGATTTACAAATATTTCTTTATACATATCAATTTTGAATGTGTATAAATATTCATCTATCATAGTATATGCAAATGATATATATAATTATGAATGCAACGTGTTATTATAACTCTGTTTAATTTCTTAAACAGAGTTATCATTATTTAATACTTCCTATTTCAATTAAATTATAATACATTTTCATGGTTATTAATTTGACTGAAACAATCTTTAAGTTGTATTCATATTGAATAACCGGGTTAGTTTTAGAATTATTTGTAAGTTATAGATTAAATTAAATAAATTAGTTCAGTCATTTATTTCCATCATCCATTCACACAATCATTCCATTACCAATCCATTTGTTACTAGGAAACTGGTCCTATAAATCCAGTCGGAGCTACCACACCAAATGGAAAAGGAGCTATCCTAAGGTCCCAACCGGGTGGTTTTCCCCCAATATTTGAAGCAGTGATTTTCGAGGCATCAACAGAAGGCTTTGTCAATGGACGGGGAAAATTTCTGGATTGGGAATGACTGTGGTTGGATCTGGTGTAGGGTGAGTTCAGGAAAAACACCAGAGATGTCTTTTCATCAAAGCACGATGATGAAGAGTATTTTTCTTTGGTTGCCAAGGAGAAGAAGGGGAAGGGGAAGAAATTCCATTCAAAATCTGAGGCCGGTGAAGATAGCGAGCAAAACATGTCCAAAATGAAGTGTTTTCACTGTCACGAGCATGGACATATTGCCAAAAATTTCCCACAAAATAAAAAGAACTAGATGGTTGTTGGAGCTACAGCTAGTGAGGCCCTTGCCTTGTAATTTGAGCTTGACTTCTCAATTATGGCATGGATGGTGTAAAGTGCAATGATTTCGATGTGGTACTTGGATAGTGGTGCATCTTTCCACATGATGGGAGTCAGAGAAATTCTCAGTAGCTTGGAGGAGAAGGACCTCCAAATGCATTTCTAAATGGGTGATGACAAAGGGTACAACATTACTAGGATTGGTACTATTTCTTTCTTAAGGAAGTCAGGTAAACCCTTCTTTTGAAATATGTAATGCATGTACTAGGATTAACGAAAAATTCAGTTTCGGCTGCAATGTTGGAAGATAAAGGCTATGATGTGGTCTTTAGTGAAGGTAAACCCTTCCTTCAGCATAATTCCACAAACAAAGTCAAGAATATTGGGATTCGTGTGAATAATCTCTATAGACTTGATGTAGATGTGATTTCTATAGAGATTCCAACCATGGGGATGTGTGAAAGACATGCAATCGACCCTTGAGAGGGAGCTAGATTTGCATGTAGGTAAAATGGAATCTCAATATGTGGAGCAACCACATGTAGAGGATCATGGAGTGGGAGAAACCACTCATGCAGAGAAATTTTGTGCCAGATGGGCAAAAAAAGTACATGCAAATATACCAGCTGGTGAGAGGTGGGGTGACATGCATGGATAATCCTAAGAAGAAATTTCTGGGTGGGATTCATTGAGATGGTGTGGATCTGAAGAATTGAACCTAGCTACAAGGATTCCACAGAGCATCAGTAGTAGGATCAGTTGGATTGATCCAGTCAGATGTTATGAGTACATGAAATCAAAGTGACAATGATGGATACTAAAGCACAAATCAAAGTTGGCAGCAAGTGTAGAATGCATGGATGCAGTTGTGAGAAACACAATGGTTCCTAAAGACATGTGTAGTAGCTAGAACAAGTTAGAAGAATTTGATGACAGATGCATTATATTGATTCAGTTATTTGGAGGCTATTCAAGTTCGGAAGTGTTGCATGCCAAGGTTGCATGGCGCATGCAAGGAGTTTCATGTGACATGCATGAAGTTGCATGTCGCATGCAAGGACATTCATTTCTCATTGAGAGGGAGTGTTGAAGTTTGCAACAAGAAATAGTGAAATTGGCATCTGGAAACAACATCCTTGATCCTAGTGAAAATTAAGCACCTACACTAGGTGGGGCCCACACAGGCTATTTTTGGGTGGATGTCTATTTATATATGCATGAGAAAATTATATTTATATATGAATTATATTTATATATGTATGTACAAGTTTTATTTATAGATTGCATGTCGTCTATTATTATCCCTTAATAATAGTTGAACAATAAACAATAATCTATTCTCAATGTGGACTTGCAAATAGTTAAATGAAGTGGAAAATCAGTTAGCTAAGTGAATTTTGAGTTAATAGGTTGGTTGGTTGGACATGCAGGTTGAATTATTTGTAGTTGTGTGATTCTAAGTTGTAACAGAGTTGGAAGTTCAGTTATGAAAGCTGTAAAGTAGTTTAACTCAGTTAAGTGGGTTAAACTTAGTTATGCTATTTCTAACAGAAGATACACTAGTGATAGATCAAGTGCATTAATTATTAATTAATTCACAATCCGTGGCCTCACATGCAACTTAATATTTACTACTATTAACTGCGTGCATGTCAGATCTAGTGGAGACCCAGTTAAGATGTAGGTGAAAGGGACAATTGACTATCATTTGTGACATTATCAATTTCACACATGCAACCACACACACATTGGATATGCATATGAGGATTGCACAATCAAGGCAGGAAAGCATCAATTATTCAAGGGTTCTTTACCATCAAGGATTGCACAGTGGAGGCAGGCTATCTGGAGAGAATAAATTGTGTAAGGAACTTAGCAATTTTTGTATGACAGTGTGAGACAATTAGCTTATGTATTGACGACTCATATGAGAAGAGATTTGCATGTAATTTTTTCATGATCCATGATATAATACGAATATATTTGCATGTAATTGTTTCATGATACATGATATAATACATAATAGAATATAGTGGGGTTTTTAGCTTTATTCATTCTCGATAAATTATCTATCGTATGTGTGATTGATCTTTCTTCATGATATTGTGATTGGTGTTTGTGTTTAAAATTCCTCAAAGATTTTGTAGAAGCGATTCTATATTTACCAGTGGCATATAATTGTTAGATTAGGAGAATCTATGAAAACATATTTTGTATTAAATTTCTACATATTATTGTGTGAAATAAATTTTAATGTGCACGTATTTCCACAAATTCCTTCGTGCAACCACCATGACACAAATTTGTCCACACACATTTCCTCTGTACAACTACCTTTTCACAAAATAAAATTTTTCAGTTAGTCATTAACATTCGAAGCTATCCCATGTCGTGTAGAGCAGTCGGTGATGGGGTGCACTCTTAAGGCACTCCATCGGCAAGGTCACCAGTTCGAAACCCATGGGTGGGATGGTAGGAGAAAAAATGGAAAGATTAGGATTAGTCTAAACTACCAAAAAATAAATAATTAATTGAAGCTATTAGTAGTTGATGTGGATCCCAAATGTTGTATACCGTGACTATATGTCTCGAGGCTTAGATAATGCTATAAGTAAACTGTGGAAATTTTTTAGACAAATTCAAACTCTTTTTATTTCAAAATTTTAATGAAATAATTATGTATATATAAAAAGAAGTATACTTATTTTTTATTGATTTATATATAAAAATAAAGAAGTATAATTTTTTTATTATAAAAGTGTTGATATGATATTTTATTTGGAAACATTTTTTTTTGTTTAATAAGAATTAAAACATATTAATGTTGATTATTTTATTAAATTGAATAAATAAATTAATAAAAAAATTAAAAACATAATAGATAAAGTTCAAGTTATTTATTATTAAATTTATAGTTGAAATGTATTTTGTATATGAAATGTAAAAATTTAATATGTATTTTGTATATATAACATATAAAGAGTAAATGGGAGGAGTTGGTTAATATAGCAAGATAGTAAGGCTTGCACATAATATAACTTTGATTGCATACATATAATTGTAAATGAAAACTATGTAATACGATCCTCATTTCAATTAAATTGTATTGGAGAGTTAAAGATCATAGTGTATATATTGATCTTCGGTTGATTAACTCATTCAGTCACATGCCAATAATGAATGCTTGTGACCATCAAAACAAGGTTAATAACTACAATGCATCATAGTCTCTATCTCTATCATTAAGTAATTGATTCTACCCATGCAAAGCTTTCCTTACATCTCTTTTCATAGTGATTTGTTCTCCACACAGGCTTCCTCTGCACAGCCACCATGACACAACTTCTTGTGCACATGCTTCCTCCGCATAGCTACCTATGAACTCAATAACGTCTTTCAGTCAGTTATGAACATTAAATGTTATTAATTGATGTAGGTCCAAAATATCGTATACCTTGATTATATCTGTAGAGGCTTAGCTAGGGCTATAAATATGAGAGCAAGAGATTTTGAATACATAATTTTGGCGTAAAATATCATGCAAAATACAACTTCCTTGTATTTATCCTCATGTTTATGACTAAGCTTTCATATATGTATTAAAGTGAATATTGTATTTTGTTTTGTTAGTCAGGAGTCGAGTAGGTAGTGCACAAAAAATATTATTGTGCATATGATACAGGCTCAAGATTATTATTTTGTTTTATTTGGGTCATATTCATATGTAAATAAAATAAAATAGTGGTCTCTTGTGCAAAATTCTATTTGTATTTTCGTGAAAGCACATCGTGGGGAGGGAAAAATATTGTGTGAAAGAAATTTCAATGTGCACATCCTTCCACAACTTCCTCTGCACAACCACCATTACAAAACTTCATCGAGACACATTTCCTCTATACAACTACCTTTGCACTAAATAATGTTATTTCAGTCATTCATTAACATTCAAAGCTATTATTAGTTGATGCGGATCCTAGATGTTGTATACCTTGACTATATCCCCCGAGTTTTAGATAGCTCTATAATTTTGAGAACGAGCGATGTCAAATGCATAACACTACCGTACGATATTGTGTAAAATAAATCGCTTGTGTATATATCCTTGTATTTCTCACCAAGAAGTCATATTCTTATTAACGCTTCATTTGGTTATTAGGGAGTGGACCACGTAATGTGCAAGAAAGATTATTTTTTTTATGGTAAAAAAAGTGTCATTATATTATCATTTTGATAGATACATCAAGATACATCAAGTGTTCAATACAACTAAGCATCACAGACTTTAGAGAACACAAGTGTAAAGCTCTACATAAAAAGAAGCTTGGAAAAGAGGTAAGACAACTGGTCTCTGTTGTTATTACCACCACAAAAATGGAGAAAAGGTGAGTTGCAGAAAAATAAATCATGGAGGAGGATTAGGAGGAGATACAGGAGGAGCATGAAAGAGGGTTTCTCGATTGTGAATGTGATAATAAATGTGTTCCACTTGAATTTCCATAGCTCGAAGGTGGTCACTGGAGCGCCAAAGACTGTCTAGAGAATTTAGAGTCTCGTTATGCATGTGTTGGAGGTTATTGATGTATGTGACAAGTTAATTCATTTCCTCATAAATTTACTCCATCATAGTGTACAAATTGAACCGTATGTCACTACAAGTAAAGGACCCTCTAGCGAAGGTTATAAAGGAGGGCTTTAGTGTTATAAAATTAGCCAAAATTGTCAAAAAAACATTTTCTACAACATTCGTTTATGGTTATAGAGGTTTTGGCAGACCTTTTAACAGAAATTAAACACAACTAAAAAAATGGGCGGTGGGAGGTTATTACGGATATTTTTTTCATCGGTGTGCTACTTAGGATTTAGCGCACCGGTGCGTACCTCTATCCGGTGCCTTGGAGGGGTTGAAGGAGAATGCACTAGGCCATTAAGGTATAAAACAACACTAGGTGTAGTGTTGGTGATACAATTCACGGGATCATTCTAATTGGTATTGGGATTTTATCAGTGCCCATAGGTAATATCAACGCACTGGTGCATAGACTTATAGAAATGTGCCAGTGTGCAGTATCACACAAATGCATCGATATTTATAATTGGTATCAGTATTCGTGCGGTGCACATATTTCGTACAAAGGCACTGGTGCGTATAGACACTTAAACGCCCCAGTGCACAGTATCACACAACTGCATCGATATTTATAATTGGTATCGGTATTCGTGCGGTGCCTATAGGTTGTACAAATGGACCGGTGTGTATAGATAAATAAATGCCCTGGTGCATAGTATCACACAAACGCATCGGTGCACAGTAACTGACACACACCAGTTTTCATTTTGTATTTTTTAGAAGCATTGATCTGTGACATTGCAATTATTGTGATTGTTTTAAATTCATTTTTCATCAAAAGTCGACACATCTTATAACAATATTCATATGAATTAAATTTTTATTAGTGCATTTGAGAATGACAATGGAGAACGCAGTAGAATAAATTAAATCATATATATATATATATATGAATAAGATCTTCTTTGTCATATAAAATGGGACAGTTATTGGTATCCCTTTGTCTTTCAATTGGGACACTATGTCCATTACATTAAATAAAATGTTTGATTTCTTAGACATATTTCAAAAAATACAATGCCTTGCTTTGATATCCGAACATAGTGATCATCATTCTTCGCTTGAAATATTGTCACTGCTAGAGCTACTTCCATGACTTGGGGTTAATTTCAGGAATGTTTTGTTCACGGTGTTGATTGTTTTCTTCTTCTTCACCTTCCATCTACAAACATAAAAATAAATTGTAATGAGTGTATATACATTGGTGAGAATAATGAAAATTGCAATATTAAATAATATACATCAATGTAAATCGAAATGAAATGACGTAGCATTGCAACAATTGACTCATAAACTATACACATTATTTCAAAACCATGTAAAATGCCATCTTTCAAGATTTCATCTGTTGGTGCAGTTCCATACTTTGTTTCCTGCAATTTTTATACCCCATAACAAATTATATATTTAATATAAAATATTTATTTTTTCTATTAATTATAGATGGAGATAAGTAAAACAAGATCGATAGATTCTTACAAATTCCACAATTAAGTTCTGATATGCCAACATATACTCACAACCCATATTTAACCCAATTTCAATCTATTCCTTTGATGGTTCTTCTTTCTATGTTAGCACATGTTTGAAGGCATTCAATGATGATTTTTGTAAAACAACTTAAAAAATGCAAAAATGAAATCTAGTTAAGATGCTATAAGGAAGTAAAAATTACTCACAAACTTAGATATGAATCAATTTCTTTCTTGTCGTCCAGTTTTATGTGCTAAATGGGTTCCATTTTCTTTTCTTTTCTACAATAAAATACTTGAAAATTAATATTTTATGCTAAATTTTTTATCTATTATACGTAATCATCGAAAAATTCAATGATTACATATTACATTTGAAGCACGTTGTTGTTGATATGGCTCCTCCCATGATGCAATTTTGTCCATTTATTTGACCATCTCCTTGTACACCTTTTTGGACATTCCTACTAGCGTATTTATGATATTAACTCGTTCATCTTTTGACATTTTCATGATCTTCCTGAAAATGTAACATGAGAATAAACTATTTAATTTTTATATTGATATATGAAAAGTAAATATAACAAAAGTGATATTTATAAATAATTCTAAACAAACATTTAAAGGAATATTACTTTTTCATTCCTTTATTTTTTTTGTTATACGTTTTTGCTATTAAAATTCTGACATGTCTCATTGACCAATTCTCTGGAAACTCTTCCTATAGTTTAGATAAAATTTGGTTCTTGGAATCATTGGATTGGTTTTTGTATTGTAAGTGGAAAGAATGTCTATACTTTCATTCTACTAGATCCCTCAAACTTTTGTAAAATATTTTCCCCCTTTCGTTAACCTCCAACACCACTCCAGATGAGCTAAGGAGCAATTCATTTTCATTTGCATGTTCTATTTTTTTTATTTTTTTAGAACAACATTCCTTTTCTGAGTTGTTGGTCCCTGTAGAACATTAAACAGATTGTGAATTAATAGACTGTTTGACACATGTTATCTAATAATTTTAATTATATTATTAATGAAAACTAAAAAAAGAAACTCATATTGGATCGATAGTATTTTTTTATTCACATGATTTATCTTTTTACAATTTTTCCATCAAGTTTTTACGCTCTTCTGGTCCTAGATCAGAAATAATCTTATCGAGCTTTGTCATTTTGTGGCTCTACATGATATATAGTAAAAAATACATATTATTTAAACTTACATATACTTCAAAAATAATATTTTTCTAAATAAATTACAAAGAACTTGCCTTTTTTGCTTTTTCTGATGTGTTATCAGTATTTTTTTTACCTGATCTCTTGTCAGTCATTTCTTTATCAATATCAAACCTATATCATATCATTCATTAATATATTTATAAATAAATTGTCAACTTTTCAAATAAAAAAAATGTCAAGTAACCGGTGCACCATTCATGGTTAACGCATCGACGGCAGTGCTGGGTGTCTTAGAAGCACATAAAAAAAAAGTATAATAGACCGTACGGTGCTCTATGTCAACATGGAGGACCGGTGCATTACATGACAATCACTGCATCGATTAACCATGATAAAATAATAAAAATCGTCCAGTGTTAGTTTTTGTAGCATAAACCAGTGCCATATTTTACATATGGCGCACCAATAAAAAAAATTTGATTTAATAATTTTTGTCACATTACTTACATGGTGTGCTTGTACAATATAGAGCACCAGTGCACTAGGTTACACTGGGTTCTTCGATGAAAAAAAATCTATTTTTTTTAAATTCATGCAAGGGACGACATGGATTGGGATCTGACTATGAAAATAATCCCATCGGTTGGATGTCTTAGGTCTATATTTAGCAATATATCTGATCATTTTTCCAGCAACTCTAGAACTCCGCCAATTTTTCCAACCACTCCTACAGTTCATGTGTAAGGGATACGAAAAATATTTCTTGTACTTGTGTAAATATGTACTTGTTCTTCCACTCTTCGGTAGAAAACTTCTTACTTTTGTTTTATTTTCGCGAAAACTCCTGAATCTATTTTTAAACCAGTCCTCAAGCTCTGGCTTCAATGGCTACCAATGACCCCGTGGCATTACCCGATCTCTCTCACAAAATTCTTCTGGTCCAAGCAACGGAACCATTTTTTGGTTTGAGGGGTCTTGACCCAGGTTCGGTATTAAGTTTTTCCAAAAAACCCCTGTACTACTGGCCCTTTCGGGAATGGCCTGCTTGTGCAGGTCAAGGTCTCACCCGAAGTAGTATGGGAGGGTGTAGGAACCATGTTTCCACATCGTGAGAGAGATAAATTTAATTGAAGTGGGTTCTTTGAGGTCTAACAGGTATGCACTAGAGAATCCCTAAAGCAGAAACCCTCAATAGTATATTGGCAAAATAGCTTCAGTGAATCTTAAAAATCAACGGATAACATGCTAATAGAAGCAGAGCAATTAAATCTAACCAGATCTATGCATTCATGCCTTTTTGCAATATTGCGTCCACATGTGCATCAATAAAACATGAGTATTCAGCAAACAGATATAACTTTAGAAGTAAAATAGAGCATAGCCAATAACCATAACATCGAAGGAATCAAATTATGACCAAATAGTCTTCTCATTCATTAATATCAAGATCCAACTTACAAACTCTATTTACTAACCCACGCACACAACCAGAGGGGTCCACACACAATAGGACTAAGGGTCTCCGTGCAAATAGCCAACAGGAGCCCTTACCCAAACAATCCACACAATCGATCCATGGGTTCATATCCAAGATTTTTTCCAAAAGCTTAGCCTAATCTAGACTTGATTTATCCATCTATTTATAACATATTAGCCTATGCTATCCTATGGTCCAAAAATTGTGGCTTGCGTACTCTTGGCATACATTTTGACCCATTACAATTCATTGGGGGCTTTGAACCACCCCAAAGCCCTTGCACTAGATTAATTTTTTACAAAATATTAAAAAATTGTTCCAAAATCACCGCTAGGGGACCCTGCGCCAACACTTTCTTCCATTTCTATCATCCAACCAGATTGGATAACTAAAGAAAGGGATGAATGGAAAAAGGACGAAGAAGTGTGGACACTCATTTAAAATTTTCAGCAAGATCTACCACATTTGATAAATTTAGTTGGAAAAAAAATTCCTTACGGTACAAAGATTGCTTATATCTTTCTAAGAATTCCTAGCGAAAAAAAAAGAGTCTTTTGGAATTGCACACTTCTCCATTAGGAGGACACGTAGGATTTTTAAAAACTTACCACAGGGTGAAGAAATAATTTTTTATAGTGGGCTTAAGTCTGATATTGAAAATTTTTTGGTGGAATGTTTGGTTTCCCAGCAAAATAATTTTGAGACAATTAAGACCTCGGGTCTTCTACAACCTTTATCCATCCCAGGTCAATGTTGGGAGGATATTTCAAAGTATTTTATCATAGGTTTACCTAATTCCAAATGAAAGAGTGTCATCATGGTGGTAGTTGATAAAGTTAACAAGTATGCACAATTTTGTGCCTTATCTCATCCATTTAAAGCAATTAATGTTGCTATTGTATTTATGGAAACAATTCAAAAGCTACATGGAAACCCGAAGATTATTGTAAGCGACAAAGATCCCATTTTTACTGGAAATTTTTGGACGAAATTATTTTCCATCTTGGGTACTCAACTAGCTCATAGCTCATCTTATCATCCTCAATCCAATGGGAAAACTGAGATAGTGAACAAATTTTTGGAAGGATATCTTTGTTGTTTTTTATATGATAAGCAAACAAAATGGGTCAAGCGGTTACCTCTGGCTGAATGGTGGTATAACACTTCCTTCCATACTGCAGAAAAAATGACCCCATTAATGGCACTTTATGGATATCATCCAACGTCCATCACATAATCTTTAAGAGAAAATTCTAAGGTTCAATCACTGGAATATCACATTGATCATCATCAACAAGTTCTCCAACTCTTAAAGGATAACCTAAATTTGACACAAAATCGAATGAAACAACAGGGAGATCAACATCGCAGTGAGAGAAGTTTTGATGTAAGAGAATCGGTATTCTTACGACTACAACCATACAAACAAATGCCCCTAAAAAAAGCTAAGAAGGATAATAAATTATCGCCAAATTATTATGGTCCTTACAAGGTGTTGGAAAATATTGGTACTATGGCATACAAATTGGAGCTTCCTACTTATTCTCGGGTGCAACTAGTTTTCCATGTTTCATGCTTAAAGAAGGTTATAGGTGACAAACTTCTAGTTCAGAAAATATTTCCAAAACTTGATGAGGAAGGAAAAATCATATTGGAACCTAAAGCAGACACATAAACAAGAAATCGTCATCTACGAAATCGATTAATTTGAGAGTATCTCATCAAGTGGAAGAACTTACCCATTGAATACTATACATGGGAGGATGAGAATTTTATATAGAAGCATCTAGAGCTACTCAAGCGTTGAATACAACACTTTTTTGAAGGATAGGGGCATGTTAGGTAACTATATTACTAGTGTAGTCCCTTATTTTTGTTAGTCTAGCCCCCTTATTGTTATTGTTGTACCCCTGTAACCCCAATATTGTTATTATTGTGCCCTTACATTATTATTGTTAGGTCCTCGAGGATTATATTGTGACCCCATAGACTCCTATATATATAAAGGATGTTTTTTCATTTATATCATCCAACAATTTTCCATTTATATAATGGAAATGTGGTTTCCCCCTCGAAATGAATTTTTTCTAAGGCGTTGATCTCTCTTTTTCTCTATTTTTGGAGCTAGTTTCATAACAGCTCGAGATTTCCAGAATGCTACTATTGTGTTGATGCAGATTTATGCACGAACTCAATAAAATACACATATAACCATAATACAAAGATGCAATGGAAATAACACTTCATTTCATTAATATCGAAGAATTGAAATTTGCTTGCAGACAAAATGGAAATAAACTAGCTAGGGCACTGGTAGCTTATCTCTGAGAAGAGATGTGGTGGCTATAGGACTATGAACTCTTTTCCAATGAGGCTTGAGGGCCTATTTATTATAGAGACAATGGAAAATCATAAACATCCAAAAAATTAACCCTAGGAGGTGAACTGCCAAAACTATGGGCCCCGTTTGGGAAAATTGGTATTTCAACTTCTTGGGGTCGTAACTTTGGCATACTATCTTTGTTTGATGCACATCATACATAGTTATAAATATATATCCAAGGAATATAGCTACTAACCACGAATACTGATTTCGGAATGGAATCGTATTGGTTGGAGGCGTGATGCCCAAAAAATGTCGTTTAGGACCTCAAAACGGCTCTAGAAGTGGACCCGAAAAACTGCTAAAAATGGTAAGTTGTGCGGAAACTAAAAAACTGAAAGATACAATGGTGGGGCCCAAATTGGAATAGACGAGTGGCCACCAATATCCACCTGGATCATGTGTCTTGTAATTATTTCCAGGAATTTTGCCATGAAATAGACGATTGTCCCATTTTATTAGCGAAAATGTAGGATAAGCGTAACAACTAGCCATCATAGAACATACAGATGATGAAGTCTGAACCACACCAAGGAAATCCACGTTTTAATATAGTAATGTGTAGTGGTATGAATATTAGAGGAATCCTCACAGATGGTTGGAGGTATATGTCAGAGACATGGGTAAGGAAGGTTGAACATAAAATTGTTGGGTTGGATGTACAACAGAAAATGGAGACATTCATGGTAGTAGAGAAATTGATTGTGCCTCCTAAGGCATCGAATACACAGAGAGAGTTGTTACTAGTAGAAAAGAAGCCTAAAGAGAATTCTAAAGTGATGGAAGCTTATCCATTGATCCTAATGTCGTTCCTACAGACACACGTGAAGTTGTTAAGGGACCAGAGGGCTATAGAAGAATTGCATGAGCTTCTTAATAATTGTGATAGTAAAGAAGAGTTCCTGCTAGAAAAACACACAGTTAGCAAATTGTATAAGAATAAGAAGAGAAGTATCCAGTAGATGTGATTAAATGTTCACATCAGAAGCTATGATATGGATCAATTCATTCTGGATCTCGGATCAGATGCTAATGTTCTGCCAAAACAGACATGGGAGCGGATGGGAAAAATGAAGTTGCAATGGTCACATATTCAGTTAAGGATAAAAAATGAGCTAAAAACCATTCCTATAGGACACTTTCAGGGAGTCAATATGGACAATGATGGTGCAAGTTTGTTGATCGAGTTTGAGGTCATCGAGATTACTCATGATATTAATCCTTACCCCGTGTTGTTAGGATTTTATTCTGCGTATGATATCGATTCTATAATAAATATAAAGAATTGGCAGATTGTGTTTCAAAAGGATGGTACACACGTTTTTGTGCGATTAGACCATTTTTAAGGTGTGTGCTATATGGAGCCTATCCAACTTGAGTATGGATATGTTGTGATTGATCAAATTTACCAGCTAACTGCACAAGATGAAGACTGGGTTAATACTATCATAGATGTGAGAAAATTTTAGGAGCGTGATAGTTCAGATGAAGAGCTAGAGCACTTGCAGAATATATTAGATCAAGTTACCATGAAGCATTGTAACAGGGCTACCATATATCTACATTATGTCAAGTTATAAGTGCTTCACATGCCCTTTTATGATGGAATGACAAATTTTATCTTATTCCTGGAGGAATTTGAGCGGAAATAACTATTGGAATAGTGGTACAATGCTCTGGACTTTGCATTAAGGTCCACTCCATCCTGATGGTGGGGTGCACGCAGGGAAATTCTAGGAGGATGGTCGAAGTTCTGCAAATTGATAAGTGTGATATTTTGTGAGGTTGACACGAAGTTTACACAGAAGTATGATGGCTAGAAGGATTCACGTGAGAATTTATCTCGCTAGATTTCAACTTGGGGAGCAACACTTCATCTAGAATGGGTGCACATGTTCTTTCATTCTTTGGAGATGATACCTCAACAAGGGTATCTGGAGATAGAGTTGTGCCGTGGAATGGCTGAATTGGACAAGATGATTGAAGGGTAAATGTTGAGATATACCTTTGCGGCTGGATGGGAATGCATTAATGTAGCTCTTCAAGAATTCATAACAGGTTTCTTTCGAAGTTATAAGGGTATAAGGACTCTAATGCAACCATATCAAGCTATATGATGGCCAAAAATTTGGTTGGAGAAACATTGTTTCTTGGACAATGTTGGGGGAGGATATATTTGGATCTCATGAGAACTAGATGAAGATCACTTGTGTTAGGGGAGAATACTTGTGAATCTCATGAGGACCTGGTGCAGACCGCTTGTGTTGGGGGATGGCTCCAGCACAGCAGACAAAATACAGGCGTAGTTAGATGTTACTAGACCAACAGAATCAAGACTTTATTGAGGGGTTGAATGTCACATATTTCGTGCAAAATGTGACATTTGGAACAGTTACAACTGATTGGAAAACAACCTAGTCACTAGAAGGAGCAGGAAAAATGCAATTAATGGAAACATCTAGCCAAATCCACTGCCAAATCAACATTTATGAGGAGAATCTAAGGCTGATGATGAGGTTTGAATATGAAAGTTACTATATATCAAGGAGCCTACTCCCCATTTGAATGCTTTTTGTGTTTTGTTAGAAAAGAAATTTTTTGTCTGCAAGAGTGTTGAGTAAGATATTGCATGTGAGAGTACAATTTCAAGGGAGTTAGAGAAACCTTGATCAAAGCGAAACTTGGCCACACATTCTTGCCATGATTCAATCACACAATGATGGCCACACATTTATTAACAGGTGTAGGGTTGAGGTATCCAAGAGGACAGAAGACTGTAGCTACATCCATGTCTACGAAGCCTGAGTAACCAATTCTACGATCCTTGCCCCATAAGAAAATTATGAAGGAACAACGGAGTAAGGGTTTTGAGGAACGGTATTAGGGAAAAGTTGTGGAGATTGAATCAGAGGAAGAACACGTAGAGAAGAAGAATAATAGAAAGAGGAAATTGAAGTTGGAGAGGTTGTGCCTCTCTCCAAGTGGCATGCTTATATTCTGCCATAGAATCCAGATGCTAAGAAACTGCCGAAGATCTCAATGCAATAAAGTACAAGGTATATACACGTTTGATTCCAGATGAGGTGTCGGCAGAAGGTGAATTTCTGGCCAAGATGCCTCGGCTCATAATGGAGGATTTGTATTTTAATGACCAGGCTAAGTGCCCGCAATTTCAACCCAATAGATACCTTCTCCTAGAGGTCTACCCAAATGGAGTCATGTGATTAGAGACGATGAAATGGGTGAAGGGCATCCAATAGTCAGGGATACTCAACATTCTCTATGTGCCACATTTTGGTCTAAGTACCATCAATACCATTTGCATGCTCTAACTATTGGCCTTGATGCACAATGGTTGTTTATGGCTAGGCAAGAAGATCCCCATTATGGAGATATTGATTAGAAGATTTACGATCATTCCTTTTCAAGGATTGAATGTAGTGGAGGAATTTATGGGGAAAATCCAAGACAAGCAGTCTGCAGATAAGATAAATAAGGAGTATGGTCTAACCAAGGGTAGTAGGTGTGTTACGGGATGAACTAACCTAGGGTGTGGGTTGAGAACCCCAACAAATCAAGAGGAATACAACAAAAATAAGAAAGCAAACCAATGTTCCTAATAATTAAACTAGTAAAACTAGCAGGAGTGACCTTACCTATAGGCCGTACATTTGAGTTTGTTCCCTCATGGTTCAAACCCTCTATGTCTCCACATGCTTCAAATCCTTCAACTCATTAAAGACAAGCACATAGACTAGTAGTAATAGCAAAAATGTTCTAGATGTCAGTGGTTAGACCATATAAGATTATATAAAATAACTTGAATGCAAATTTAACAAGATCATAAAATGTATAAAAGCATTAAATGTCAAAACATCATGAATGAGATAGAGTTTCTTTATTGATGTATGTAAAAAATGTGGAGGACCACCTGATTCAGCCACGGCTCCAAGAGAAACTTTCCTATGGATCCATCTAGCCCAAGCCTCAACAATCTTCTTCCATAAGGATACAAAATGATGTCACATCAAGGAGGTGAACATCTAAAAGAGGGAAACAAGGGTTTCCTCAACTCGGGAAGTGCAGAAGGGACATTGTTATGAAACCAACTCAAAAAATAGAAGAAAAGAGAGATCAATTCCTTAGAATTAAGGCACTTCGAGGGGGAAACCTCCTTTACATTACATAAATGAACAAATCTTGGATGATACAGATGAAAAAACCTCCTTCTATATATAGGAGTACATGGGGTCACAATTTAATCCTAGCCGACCTAACAATAATACTGCAAGGGTACAATAATAACAATATTGGGGTTACAAGGGTACAAAAACAACAAAAAAGCGGTTACACTAACAACAATAAGGGACTACACTAGTAATATAGGGACCTAACATGCCCCTATTCTTGAAAAAAGTGTTTTCCTTAATGCTAGAGTAGATATGGTTGCTTTTGTATAAAATTCTTATCCTCCCATGTAGAATCTTTAGTGAGTAAGTTCTTCCACTTGATGAGATACTCTGAA
This sequence comes from Pinus albicaulis, assembly GCA_034641835.2. Lineage (NCBI taxonomy): Eukaryota > Viridiplantae > Streptophyta > Pinopsida > Pinales > Pinaceae > Pinus > Pinus albicaulis. Next base: position 330,914,799 of record CM076577.1, on the reverse strand, counting down.
ATTGATCGATTTCATAGCTATCCAGTTCTTGTTTCCATGACTGCTACATGTTCCAATATGATTCTTTCTTCCTCATCTAGTTCAAGAAATATTGTTTGAAGTGGAATTTTGTCACCTATAACCTTCTTTAAGCATGAAACATGGACAACTGGATGCACTCGCGAAGAAGCGGGAAGCTCGAAGTTGTATTCCATAGTACCAATATTTTACAACACCGTGTAAGGACCATATTACATTGGAGATAATTTATTATCCTTCTTATTTTGCTGGAGGGACATTTGTATGAATGGTTGTAGCCATAAAAATACCCAGTCTCCTACATCGAAACTTCTCTCCTTGCAATGTTGATATGCCTATTGTTTCATTCGATTTTGTGCCGAATTTAGGTTATCCTTTAAGGGTTGGAGAGGTTCTTGTTGATGCTCAATGTGATCTTCCACTGCTTGAACTTTATAATTGTATCCTAAAGATGATGTCATGGACTATGGATGATATATAAAAAGTACTATAGATGGGGTCATTTTTGTTGCAGTATGGAAGGAAGTGTTATACCACCATTCAGCAAGAGGTAACCACTTGACCCATTGTGTTTGCTTATCATATACAAAACAACAAAGATATCCTTCAAAACATTTATTCACTATCTCAATTTGATGATGGGATTGAGGATGATAAGATGAGCTATGAGCTAGTTGAGTACACAAACAAGAAAATATTTTCGTCCAAAAATTTCCAGTAAAAATGGGATCTCTGTCACTTACAATAATCTTGGGTTTCTGTGTAGCTTTTGAATTTTTTCCATAAATGCAATATCATCTGTACTTTCTTTAAATTGATGAGATAATGCACAAAAGTGTGCATAATTGGTAATTCTATCAACTACCACCATGATGACACTCTCTCCTTCGTAATTAGATAAACCTGTGATAAAATCCATTGAAATCACCTCCAAACGTTGACTTGGAATGAATAAAGGGTGTAGAAGACTCGGGGTCTTAATTGTCTCAACTTTATTTTGCTAGCAAACCAAACATTCCTCCACAAACTTTTTAATATCAGATTTAAGGCCATCCCAAAAAAATTGTTTCTTCACACTATGGTAAGTTTTTAAAAATCCTCACTGTCCTCCTACAAGAGAAATGTGCAATTCCAAAAGAATATTTTGTTTTAGTTGGCAATTATTACAAATATATAAGTGATATTTGTATGATTAAGGAATAATTTTTCAAACTAAATGTATCAGATTTACTAGGATCTTGTTGCAACTTTTGAATGAGTGTCGACACTTCTTCTTCCTTCTTCTATTCACGCTTTGCTTTGGTTATGCAATCTTGTTGGATAATATAAATGGAAAAAAGAAATGCTTCCATCTCTTCATCCTTTCTTGAGAGTGCATCTGCAACAACAATTAGCTTCCCATTTTTGTAGATGATTTCAAAGTCATAACCCAATATCTTTGTAACCCAATTTTTTTGCTCTACTGAATATAGTCTTTGTTCCAAAAAGTGTTTAAGACTCTCACGAATAGTTTCTAACTTGAAGTTCCTTCCCATTAGGTAAGTTCGTCATTTCTTTAGTGCAAGTAGTATTTCCAACATTTCCATCTCATAAATAGATTTCTGTAAATACTTTCCTTTGATTGGACAACTTTTAAAAGAAACGTGTCTTCCTTCTTGCATTAAAATAGCACCAATTCCATTTCTCGAGGCATCACATTCCAAAATAAAGGTTTTTGTGAAGTCTGGTGTAGCTAAGACTGGTGCTAGGCACACATTGCCTCTTTAAGATGCTCAAAGGCCTTAGTTGCTTCAGGAGTCCATGAAAATTCATCTTTCTCTAATAATTTTGTTAGAGGTGTTTCAATTCTCCCATAATTCCTAACAAAATTGCAATAATACCTTGTTAACTTGAGAAATCCTCGCAAATTCTTTATGGTTGCTGGGACTTCCCATTCCTTAATGGCTTTAATTTAGTTAGGGTCTACCTTAACACCCTCATGAGATATAATATGACCCAGATATTCCACCTCTTGTACTCCAAAGAAACATTTGGATGTTTTTTCATATAATTGTTTCTCCTCTAATAGTATGAGAACCCTATCAACATGTTGAACATGATCCTTCCATGAAATGTTGTAGATTATTATACCATCAAAAAATAGTAACACAAATTTTGTAAGGAAGGGTTTGAAAATGGGATTCATCAACCCTTGAAATGTAGAAGGTACATTGGTAAGGCCAAAAGGCATGACCAAAAATTTGTAATGATCCTCATGAGGTTGAAATGTTGTTTTCAAAATATCTTCAGTCTTCATTATAATTTGATGATATCCTGAATGAAGATCCAACTTGGTAAAACAAATTGCTCCACGTAATTCATCCAATAATTCATCAATCACAGAAATGGAAAATTTATCTTTAATACTGAGCTTATTGATCTCCCCATAATCTGGACACATGCACCATGATCCATCCTTCTTGTGCACCAATATTGCTGGAGCACAGAAAGAACTCTCACTAGGTTTAATTATACGAACCTCTAGCATTTCTGAAATCATACATTCAATTTATCTCTTTTGGAGATACTAATATCTATAATTACTGATGTTCAAAGGAATACTTCCTAGAATGAAATTAATAGCATGATCATGATCACAAATAGGTGGGAGTCCTTTGGGAGTTTCAAGCACCTTGGAATGATTGTCCAAGAATTTTTGGAGATTTGTAGAAATAAATGATTTTGATGTTGGAACTTCTAGTGATCATAATTGTGCAACTACGCCTCATTTTTCTTTATTCAGAATATTTTTCATGACATTAGAGCTTATTAAATTTCCCAGCTTCCCTGTGATACCCCGTAATTCGACATCCTTTCCTTCCGAAAAAAATATGAAGAAAATTTCTTGAAAATTAAAAGCTACCATCGCCAAAGATTGTAACCATTATACACCTAGTACAACATCAACACCTCCCATTGGAATGGAAAGCATTGGAATATTCAATACATATTCCCCCATGTTTAGCTTGATATTATGGAATTTTCTAGAGAAATTTATAGTTCCTCCATTTGCAACCATCACTTGAAATTATAGTGTTGGGTATAGGAAACAATTCAATTCCTTGACTATCTTATAATGAAAAAAATTATGGGTACTACCTGAATGAATCAACATTATTACCTCTTTCTTCTTGATATATCCTTCTACCTTGAAAGTTCGAGGAGGGGTAAGTCCTACCAATGCATTACACGATATGGTCAGACTCATTTCATCCTCTTCTAGGTTTGGTTCCTGGTGTATATCCTCTTCTTTTGAAGTTTCTTTTTCATTCTCTTCCTCCTCTTCACAATCTATGTAAAATAATCTCTTATCAGCACATTTATGACCTTTAGTGTATTTTCCATCACAATTGTAGCAAAGCCCTTTTTCTCTTTTTTCTTCCAATTGTTGTGGTGTCAACCTTGTAGGATGTCGAAGTGTACGAGTAGCAACACTTCCATCTTTATAGATGTGAGTGGTAGGCTTCCTTGACACCATAATTTTACATTCAATTTTTCTTGCCAACTTGAATGCCTTCTCCAATGAATCAGGTTCCCAATGGTGAACCTCATGTTGGATGTTATCCTTTAAATTCCCTATGAAGACATCAATCATGTGTTCCTATGGAATATCAGTTACCCTTATATTCATTTTTTGGAAGTCCTTGATGTGCTCCACCACTGAACCCTTTTGTTTGAGATTTATCAATTGGCTAAAGTATGTGTTGCTCTTTGTATCATCGTAATGTGATATGATTTCCTCCGTAAAAATTGATGAAGTGACAATTCCTTTACCGGAGAAAATCCATCGATACCATAAAAATGTAAATTTTCTAAATGTAAAGTTGTAATCCGTACCTTTTGTGTGTTTTTCACATCGAGATAAAAATATTGCTCCATCTATAGTATCCATGTTACGATATCCTTGCCATCAAACTTCCTCATATCCATCTTTGGAATATGGTGGTTCTTCCATCCAACATTAGAGTTTATGAAATCACGATTGACATTTATTTTGTTCTCATCATCAGTTTTCTCGACTATATTTTCACCATTACGAAAAATTTTGTTGTATCAACTTTGTCAAACCTTCCATGTCTTATTTTAGATCATTCTTCATGTTTTCTATGTTGTATTTCATTTTTTCGTTGATCTTGGGTTCCATGCCAGCTTCCATGTCATCCATATTAACTTCCATGCCTTTCTTAAAACCATCCATCTTATCTTTCACACTTTTATTCAAAACTTCAATTTATTTTTTTGTTGCTCTTTGCGAGAGCGAAATTTTGTTCACTTGCTCTTGTAATTTTGATATGTCATGTTGCACTTCTTCATTTTCATGAGTCATAGTAGAGCCTTCTGAAGGATTAATGGGTGTTGAATTATTTTTAGGGGTAATTTTAGAACCCAGTACTAATATCTATTCTACAGTATTCCCTTGGAATCAATTCAAACTAATTTTTCAAACAAAACTTATGCAATTCGAAAAAAATACACACCTTTTTTCTTGCTTTTGAGGAGCTCGGTGTTGAAACTGAATTACCTCTATGATTTCGGATCTTCAATATTTGAAATTTGGTCTTGTAGTAGCCCTTAAAATATTCTTTTGAGTGCCATAGTTCTGACCTGATTTGGATTCTTCAAGGAAAAGTAATGCCCAATCTCCCACAATGACCTAATTATGGACTGGTTAAGTAGAGCAAACTTGTACGGTGTACCACGTGTCACTTTTTCCTCCTTTGACTCTGAAATTTATACATAGGAAAATACAGTCTGTATAATTACGGCTACCTTTTACAGAATTCCAATCTAATGCTCAGAGAGAGAGTTATGACGATTTTACCATGGTCACCTCTTTGAGATGAAATTTGGGAGTGTGAAAAAACCTAAATTCCACAATTCATATCTCTGAATATGTTTTGAACAAAGATCTGACATTTTTACCCAAAATTCCTCAGAATTTTAGCTTCACGTGATAAAAATTCCAGCCTCTAAACCTTTGTAGAAAAAACTTTATATTGAAAATTCGAGGATGAACCTGTTTATAGTAGCGAAACAGTAGAATCTGAAACTTTAATACCAAATGTTATGAACCCAATTCCAAAAAAAGAAGAAAAGAGAGATCAATGCTTTAGAAATAAACCACTTTGAGGGGGAAACCTCCTTTACATTACATAAATGAATAATTCTTGGATGATACAAATGAGAAAACCTCCTTCTATATATAGAAGTCGATGGGGTCACAATATATTCCTAGATGACCTAACAATAATAATGTAAGGGCACAATAATAACAATATTGGGGTTACAAGGGTACCACAATAACAATAAGGTGGTTACACTAACAACAATAAGAGACTAAACTAGTAATATAGGGACCTGACAGACATGGATAATTAGACTTCGTCAGGGACTAAAACACTATAGTATCAATACTTATATCTCTCTCCCCTTTAAGTCTTCCCATGAGCTATATTTATACTTCCTCAAAATAGTTTTTTCAGTTGAGAAACAGCTTTTCCATGGACTCGTATAGGTAGGATTCTAGTGTAATTCATAAACCCCACCCATAAAATAGGGAATTTTATATCTTTTTCACATTTTAATTTATATACGTAGGTAGGGTATAAATCGACCCGCGTCTGCACACACTTGTGACAGGGGAGAGTCGTGTATGGAATTAAAAATAATGTTTTCTAGATAAAGGAGAAAGTCTAAAAGGAAAGGGATGCCTAAGGCCAATACATAGATCATCAAGTGTATAGAGGTGATAAACGATGCTACAACAAATGTCCCTTAATATATGAGATCAGAAGGGGTACATGATGGTTGAAATCTATTATGTGTATAGGAAATAATATTGCGAGGACTTGAGAGGACTTTACCAGATTTTAGCTTGGCAAAAACCAATGGAAGAGACCAAAAACCAATCTCATGTCTAAGGCCGACATACCCATGCTCATTTAAATTAAAGAAAGAATGCAAATAAAGTATGGATCAGATCCAATATTTATACAAGTACAACAAAAACTGCAAAATACATAGTGGATCATCTGATCAATGCCTCAAAAAGTACATATCAAATTCATTTCATAGTATCACATATAGAATATCTGATCAATGATGCTAAGAAATATATATGATCACAGAAGTCATTAAACTTGATCTCAAAGTACTGAGTCATAAGTAGTGGAGTAATGGTACTACACGCAACTTGGGTGCCAACACATAAGTTGTTGCTCTAATGAGCTACAACATATAAGGTGGATGGTGTCACTGATAGAAAACTGAAGGCGCTATCGAAGTGAACCAAATCATGCTGATGCAAACCCGAGGTCTGCACCAATCACTATTGGAACAGGGTCTCCTGCAAGCTGTGAAACTAGTCCATTTTGTATATTTTTTATTATATCTAATCTAACACAAGTGTTTTGGGCTGGGTTAAAGCCCATAATGCATTGTAAATGGGTCAAGGGTAGACCAAGAGTCTGCAAACCACGGTTTGCTGACCATTGGATGCGTAGGCTAAAATAGTATAAGTAGTTGAACCTTTTTGAGTTGTAAGACAGACTTGGAATAGAGATTGATGCTAAGTGTGAACTCGTAGATTTGGTTAGGGTTGTTGGGGAAGGACTCATGTTGTTGTGTGCGCGGAGATTCTCTGTCATGCTATGTGTGGACCCTATTGCTGTGTGCGCAGGTTAGGTTTTTGGATATTGTAAGAAGGATCTGAGGATTAATGAATGAAAAACTATTGTTGAATATCTAAATCTGTTGGAATTATTGTTAATGCAAGTCTGTCATATCTGATTAGTTGATGCATACTTCTATCTTGATGATTTATGCTATGAAAGAAATTGCGTTGTCTGTTTATGCCATGATCTAAATCTGTTCTATTATACTTTATGCAAGAATCACTGAAATAACTGCGTTAGTGTTCTATGCGTACATGATTTGTTTATTGCCATGAATATCATTGTTGTTGCGCACATAGATGCAAAGGAAATCTGTAGATCTAGATATAAGATTTGGTTAGTATAATATTGAACATCGCTCTTCTTGACTTACCTACCCTCTCTTGGTGTGAGGAAACCTCGTTCAACCACCCACCCATACTACTTCGGGTGAGACTTTGGTCTGTGCAAGCAGGTCACTACCGAAAGGGCTAGTAGTATAGGGGTTTGTTGGAAAACCTTGAACCTCCGAACTTGGCTCAGGACCCCTCGAGCCAATAAATGGTTCCATTGCTGGGATTGGGAGGATTTTGAGAGAGGGATCACGTAATGCCAAGGCCATACTAGAAACCTAAAAGCAAATAAAATGATGAATGGTTCGAACAACAAGTTCAAGAATTGGCAGTGAAAGAAAACTGCAGTAAGAGGTTGACCACCGAGGAGTGGAAAAATAAGTATATTTTCACGGAGATCTACGAGATCTTCTTTGTAACAATTGTGATCGAGCTCCAGGAGTGGCTCATGAGGTTGGTCGAATTTCAGAAGTGTCGGAATGACAAACGGGTCACACGGTGGACCCCCGAATTGATCCAACAGTTAGAGAAGACTGATAACACCATCACTGACACGGTGGACCACTGGGTGGACAGTGTGCTAGGAGGGTTCATGAAAGAATTTTCCACTGATCATTCTATATCCTACGCTGAATCAGAGTGAAGATTCTTCAAGGGTTTCTGAGGTAAGTTTCTGAAGACCTTACCATTTCCGATTAAGATATTACTGTGTGAAAAGAGTATCTTGTGTAGTCACACTGAGTGAATGACCGTTAATCCAGACAGAAGTACGACGTGAAGCAGAAAATACTATCAGACCAAAATAGAAGGAGATACATATGTATACAGCCTGGTAAGAGAAGAAGTTGCGCATAATCCTCCTGGCACACCACTTTCGAACCAGCATAGGAGTAAGAATTCACCTACGCATCCACCACCACCAGAAGACGACATGGCTGCGCACATGAAGTTACCGACTTTTAAGGGTGTGGGGGATGAAGACATGGATCAGTTCTGGTTTGTCGCATGATTGGTATGGACTGTGCAGAACGTAGCTAGTGATGCGGTGAAGCAGGCACAGCGATCCCTTGCCTTTGAAGGGAGAGCTTTGGACTGGTACATGGGATACATTGGCTAGCATGCAAACACAACCATTGAGGAGATTAAGAACGCTTTGAAGCAACAATTCAAGAAGCCTAAGTCCTACTTGGAAATAGTGGTTTATCTAAAAATTTTCAGGAAAGGGCCTTCTGAGTCTGTGTGGGAGGCCGATCAACGACTGAAGAAGGTGATTAGAGAAGGAGGATTTCAATATGATGGTAGGAAACATACAGAATCGTTCATTGCTATGTTGCTGCCTCACCTATGCATATCTATGGGTCATCAAACGTTCAAATCATAGGATAAATCCTTGGAGGGTGTTATGAATTTAGAAGCCATGCCTCGAGACGAGACCTAGCAGGATGTCCAAAAGATCCAAGGACAGCTAGAAGCGATGCACATGGAGATCCAAAACCTGCGGAAAGAGCGAGGAGAAGAGGCTAGCCCTGAAAGGTGGTGCATATGGTGCAGGGTGAATGGGCACACCAAGGATAACTGCCCTCTATTAGCAGATTATATATAGGCTGGGGGACCTAACCCATTGCACCCAAGAGAAATTGCATGGTCAAGTGGGCCAGCATTGTGGTGCGATGATTGCCGCGTTGCAGGGCTGCATGACACAAACCACTTCCCCTGCTTTGTTGCATATGTCCCAGAGGTAAAACAACAATGGTTCATGTTCTGTATATCGGTAGGACATGATGAACATAACTTCCAGAAATATGATTTGATGATCGATCGTGGAAACTTATATAGGGTACAATTAGACCCTACATTACCAAGGTCCTCGACAGGCATACGTGGCTCCCCAGCCAGGGGAAGGCTGGAGTATGAGGCAGAAGCACAGATCGGGGACGAGGGCAACTAATCTGTTATAACTGTGGAGAGGTCGGACACTTTGCGAGAGACTGCGTGAATCCTATGAGGCAGCCCTGTGAGTACTACAGACAACTGGATCATGCGATCAAAGACTGTCCAAAATTGATAGAAAAAATGAAGGAGAAGCATACGACACCTACGCAGAATGTGCATAGGGTTAAGACTGAGGTGCGAGAAAAATATTTGAGCGTAAATGTCGTAATGCATAGTGGAATGGCCACCGAAGGACCTGGGGAGAAGGCTGCGACTGAATCTCTGATCCGGCAAGTTGTTATCAAACAAGAGGGTTTGGACCTAAGCAAGGAAAAAGAATCATTTATCGCAATTCGCAAAGGCTTTGGTAAGGCAGAGGCATCTAAGCTGGACGAGGAGGTCAAGCCCTTTTTACAGGCATGTATGAAGCTACTGTGCAACCCAATGGCTGTAGAGAATCATCAAGCATTGGTAGATAGTTGTACAACACAACCTAGCCTACCTCCAAAAATCAAGGATGTGCACAAACTATACAGATATAACAAATGCACTGGTAGGGAGATGTGGTTGACTGCAAGATCAGTGATTATGAGATGGATCAGGTTATTTTGGAACTGGGGTTAGATGCGAATGTATTACCTAAAAAGACTTGGCAATGAATGGGAGAACCTAATTTGGAATGGTCCACTATCCAGTTGTGCATGGCTAATCGAGAAAATATTATACCCTTGGGAATACTATCGAAAATCGTGGTGGATATCGTGGGAGTAAAGGCACAGGCTTGAGGTAATTAAGATCGTAGAAGATGTGGACCCCTATCCTGTGCTCATGGGCTTGGATTGGGCCATCGATATGGGAGGTATCATTAACTTGAAGAAGAGAAGCATGGTATTTGAGAAGAACGGTATAAGGGTGATAGTGCCATTAGATCCTGCAAAAGGCGAATGATACACTGAGCTGGTGCACGACTAAGAGGATGTGGATCATATCTGTAAGCTAACTATGCAAGACGAAGATTGAATCAACCCCATGACTGATGGTGGAATTTGATGGGAAAAGGATAGTGAATGTTTCTCCGACTCCGATGGGGAGATAGAGAACTATAAAAATTGGCTACATGATGTCTCTGCACTGCGATGCCTTTGGGCCACAAGGGACTTCCACTGCATTTCCTCAGAGGTGAGAGACTTACCCTATTTAGATGGTTCTGGTAATATCAGGGACTTTTTGCGAGCATTCGAAGCTGAGGTTCCAAGAGGACGAAGGCTAGGGGCCCTTAATCTCGCCATGCGTTAGACACTTGTGCAGTGGTGGGACACACATAAGCAAGCATTCTAGGACTGGGAAAAGTGTTAGGACATGATGCTCCTCTGATTCAAACAACCTGATCACATGCACATCCAAACATACATCGGCCCCGAAGACTTGTGAAAGTATTTTTTCACATGGATGGAGAAATGGTGTGACAAGACTATGCAAGAATGGGTTCATCTATTTATTCATGCCTTGGGACCACTTCCCACCACATGGTATTTAGATGCGGAGCTACACCAGCGTACCCACCACTGGGAGACATTGAAGGATTAATTTCTTGGGACATTTGGATTATTAGGTGTCACAGAGGCGCTCCACGTAGCTCTGCAGCACATTAACACTGTAGCATGGTGTGAATCGTGCATGTATGTCGTACGTGAAGGGCCCACATGGGAAAGGTAGGTAGCAAGAATGGTCAACTACCACTGTCTAGTCCCTAAATTAGGTAAGGATGATCCACAAGCTGCTTCTGACTCAGAGTTGGACGAGATGCACACAGCTACCAGACCACTAAAGTTGCGAGCACGTAGAATTATGACACACCCTACATTGACTAAGAGTGTGGATGCAGATACAGGAGATGAATTTATCATGACTCCTACAACGGGGGAACATTTGTGGTCAGTCCTCATTCATGCACGCTACTACAGGGGGTTTGTTCGAAGATATGCATTGATCACAGTGCCTAGGTGGAACTTGCTTATAAAAGATGTCTGGTTCTGTTGGGATGATGCATGTCAGGTGAGCATGTCTCAGGTTTTGAAGAACTTTGGGAACAAGAATGTGTTGGGGGAGGATGCGGCACAGGTAGCATAGGTATTTAACCTAAGTATAGCAGAGGTGCGAAAACTAGTCATTGGTACAATAACGTCTCATAAAAAGAAAAAGTTACCATTGAAAGGAGAGGGTCGCTGGCATTTAATGGGGTGAATCTTGGGGATTTTTTACTGTTTACCTGTTGGGAAGTTCCAGGTGAACTATACCCTACCTTGGATGGCCGCAGGCACTATAAAAAGGGCAGAATAGCTCAGGAAAGGGTTTCATCATACTTTCATAGCTTGCACTTATCCTCTTTGCCTCGAACAAACTTAAGCTGTAAGATTTTTCAGGTCTGCACTATCCCTTTCATGTCTGATTAACCACCTCCATCTGACAGTAGCCACCTAGAGTTGGGATTCATTTTCTGCTCTAGGATGACAGCCACAAAACCTACTGAACCTTCAGCACCAGAAATTGAAGAAGTAATGGAGATTGGGTCTGAGGAGGAAGAAGTGCTTTCTACGTTGATCACAAGGAAGGGGAAAGAGAAAGCACAGGGCTCAGGGAAGCCCCTAAAAGCTGTGAAATGGGCTGTGGTGAATCCTAGGACTTCCCCGATGAATGCCAAGTCCCCGAACACAACACCTCAGGCTCAGGATGTGTAGGAGGAAGCCCTGCCTGCTAATCTGATCAATTGGTTACCTCCCTTCATCTGACCACGCAAGCCCTCAATGTGCACGCACAAAAAATTGGATGGCTTGATCACATATCTGCAAATGCTGCTAACCCCGGGACAAGTTCCTATCCTCAATGATCCATGTGGAAGGCTCCATGAGGTCAAATTTGATGATCACGACTTGGCGAATTATGAAGCCTTCCCTTAGTTGGCCCTCGCATTGTACTTCAACACAGTTTATGAGAATGATGGGGTCACAGTTATTCCTTAGCGATGATTCTCTGGCTTGGTCAGATACGGACTCTTGAACCTATTGTGGATGCCCCATTTTTTCCATTACAACGTCACAAGTAGACTAGCCAGACAGTTTCTTGCCTTAATTCACGATGCCTATTTATGGATTCGAGATAGAGTCCCCATTGACACTGTGTTGATTCACATAATTATGGGGCTTCCCATGAAAGGGCCGCACCCCCTGGAGCAGGTAGGAAAGAACTATGAAGGAGACACTGCGGAATATATGCGCCAAAAGTACCATGGGTAGCGAAATTATTTCCTATTCATCATCAAATCCATCAGTGACCCTAGTACGCAGATGGGTACTATAATGCTAGCATGCAAGCTAATGCGAAAGTGCCAGGTCACAACTGTCCCTGCTTATGTCATTCGGTTAGCAGGTCAGTATGCGAAGGGGTTCTGACTTAATTGGACCCAATACTTATGCAATGAGTTCTTGACCAATGTTTGTGAGTCGCGGGAATAGGGAAAAGCCTTCTGCTATGCCAGGCTAATGTTCCTTATAGCCCTAGTCGCCTGGGAGGCTCGTGTGGAGTCAGTCCTTCCCGAGCTCAGCCCAGACATGTGCGAAGGGGCTCGGTATGCCCATGTGTAGGATTCTAGGGACACGCAATGGATAGAGGATAACGAAGTCTTGTGGGTCCTCTTCCATAGTAGCGTGGCAGTGGCCATCAACTCTCGACCTCGGTTTTCACCGATGGTATATGAGAAATATAAAAGCATTGCAACGTTCTGGGTTACTATGCACCACGTTTAGATGAGAGCACAAAAATGTAAAACCTGGACCTTTCTCCCTTACATGGTGATAGAAGAAGAGATTGACAATATCAATGCACTCTGGCCCCATGCCTGGAGGATAGGCTTCAAAACCACCACCAAGGAGACCGTAGGACCAAGCAAGAAAGGCTCAGATGCAGCCATGAAAAGCACATGCAACCAAAGTAGACCACCACGAAGGACATCGAGGCTGAAACTCAGGTTGATTCGCAGTAGGATTTGGGCATGGGTAGATTGGATATCGGAGGTACCACCTCCCCACAGGGTGCAAAACGAACACATGAGCCTCTCAAAGGACCATGCAAGAAGCAACGATCTCAGCGAGGGGAATGTGATGAGACAATCATGTTGACTGAGGGAGACCTCGAACAAATTGTGGACGCGGTCACCCTGGCCACAGAGGAGAAATGGATCGCCTTAGAAACATAGCAGAAAACTGCGGTTGATAGTATCCAGGCCGAGCTCCACACCCTGCGAACTAGTGTGATCCAGGTACGTACTCCCTCGACAACCAGTAGTACATCAACAGTTACATAGGAGAGCCTTCTTTTCTCCCCCCTGGCACCACCCTTGTCGAAACATAGCCCCAATCTAGTGCAGAGGTGCAGTTGAATTTGGCCAGGCTGTGCCATGAGGCATTGCATGGTCTCCACACTGCCATGTTCCAAGAGGTTCACCACCGAGACTAACAAGTGCACCAACAACTCACTACGGCCGAGAATACCATTGTAGCACATAGCGCCGAAGTATCCCTCATTGTGGCAGAGTAGGTGGAGCTTGAAACATTGATCCACCAGCTCTGCACGGAGGTTACAAAACAGATCCCGACCACATCCACCCCCCAGGCTAAACTTGAAGGATTTCTCGCAGTGTTGAAGCCATCTAGGACGGAGATACAAGTTGTGAAGATGCAGCTGGAGCAACAAATCACTGACTTACAGGTGAAATTTCAGCCCGAAACACCTCCGAAGGTACGAGCCCAGCGCGCAATTCTAGTGACTTAGGCTACCAACACCATTACAGGACAGATTGCTCAGGGCATCTGGTTACTCTAGCACGCCATGCAGATTTGGACCAAGAGCCAGCGTGATACGGTCCTCCAGAGAATTAATCAGGACTTGCGGTAGAAGGAAGAAGCTTTCGATGAGGTCGAGGTGCGCACAGGTGGAGACCCCATCACCGCAGTGACTCAGGATGAGTCACAATATTGTGTTGGGAGACTGTTGGAACAGGGTCTCCTTCAAGCTGTGAAACTGGTCCATTTTGTATATTTTTTATTATATCTAGTCTAATGCAGGGTTTTTGGGATGGGTCAAAGCCCCTAATGAATTTTATATGGGTCAAGGGTAGACCAAGTGTCCGCAAACCATATTTTGCGGACCATTGGATGCGTAAACTAAAATAGTATAAGTATTTGAACCTTTTTGAGTTATAAGACAGACTTGGAATAGAGATTGATGCTAAGTGCGAACTGATAGATCTAGTTAGGGTTGTTGGGGAAGGACTCCTGCTGCTATGTGCACAGCGATTCTATGTCCTGTTGTGTGCGGACCATAGGGTATTGTAAGAAGGATCTGAGGATTAATGAATGTGTAAGTATTGTTGAATATTTGAATCTATTAGACTTATTATTAATCCAAGTCTGTCATATCTGATTTGTTGATGCATACTGCTATGTTGATGATTTACGCTACGAAATCAACTGCGTTGTCTGTTTATGCTCTGATATGAATCTTTTCTGTTCTAATTTATGCAAGAATCACTGAAATGGCTGCATTAGTGTTTTATGCGTACATGATATGTTGATTTCCGTGAATACCATTGTTGTTGCGCACGTAGATGCGAAGGAAATATGTAGATCTATATATAAGATCTGGTCAGTATAAGATTGAATAGAGCTCTGCTTGACTTACCTACCCTCTCCTAGGGTGCAGAAACCTGGTTCCAACACCCACCCATACTACCTCGGGTGAGACTTTGGCCTGCGTAAGCCGGTCATTGCCAAAAGGGCTAATAGTATAGGGGTTTTTTGGAAAACCTTGAACCTCTGAACCTAGGCCAGGACCCCTTGAGCCAACAATCACCATGGTATAATTCTACACTATGGGATTAAATGAGCTGAAGTCGGCGATGCGAGAAATCATTTGATTACCGGTCATTGATGTATACCATTAAAAAAAGCGAGAAAACTCATCAATAATGATGATGAGAGTCAAGGTACCCCAGTACAATATAATAAGTGCGAATGAATGAGCTGAAGTCGAACAATTGATAAGATCTACCAATGAAGAGACATTGATTTATTCTCACTGTCGATAGCAAATGAGTCAAAAACTAATGACTGAAAACCCTAAGGCACTAAAAATAGGAATATGGACCATGTTCCTAGATAAATGTGTCGGATTTGATGGGAAAAGATCTACTGGAAGGAAGGAATTAAGGCATCCCACATCAATCCAGCACGAGTGTAACTAGGAGGCCAAAATTTGGAAGGAATTGGACGAAGATAGATGAAGTAACGAACCCAAAGCACGTTTCCAACATGCAGACAATGTAGCTAGCATATGGCAGAAAATCTTAACCAACCAATAATGAAAGATGGCACATAGGCGAGGAATCCTCTAATAGGGTCAAATGAAAACCAAGGTATTTCACGAATGTCAGCTGTGATAATGAAAGTTGATGTTGAATACAAGAAAAACCACTCAGTCAAAAACCCCTCGTGTTGATCAAATTTTGAACACAAGGTCACCTATCAATGCGGTAAATAGGGCTAGGGTGAAAATCTAGGTTTAATCTCAAAGAAATTTGTCGAAGTCGAGAAGAGAAAACCTGCCAGCAAAGAGTAAATGGAGACCTTCTCAAACTAGCACGAGCAAAGGACCAAATAGCTGATGTAATAGAACATGCCTATGATAGACCGCAGATGGAAAACTAAAAAATGATTCAAGAGACACCAAAGAAAGGTCGACCAATATTTACTTCTCTTGAACAAAAGCATGACGCAAAATGTAACTATATGGTAGCATATGATAACCTTGTATAAGCTTGTCATGGAGGAGGCATGAACAAACCCTCCATGTGATAGGAAGAGATAACTAACCATGGGAGTACTAACTCAATAACAAGTTTATGGCTCTCTTAAGTCAAACTAAAGCCCATCCAAATGGATAAAAGACTTTGATTTTTGAGCTTTGTTCAAGCGCGACAAAACTAACTCTTCGCTACCATCAAATACAGAAGTAATGTCCCATTTCCTCTCTTTTTGGGATATTTTTTTTGTCTTTTTCATATTCAAAGCCTGAAAAATAATAAAATGATGTCTATGGTATAGTGGATAGTATGAGAGTCCGAAAACAGATGCACTAGTTCCTAGGATAGGAACAATCCTATGCTCAATGAAAGGTGGTGAAACTAGCAAATGACACTTAGTGGAATGTTTTTTCCACTAGTAAAGGGTGTTAAGTTATAGATGCTAAGTGATTGAAAGGTTCACTTTGCAGAAGGAAATGGTCAAAAAGTTAGCTTATACACGAGTCCAAGTGAAGCCATCTAAGGGACAAGAGACATACATGGTCAACATGCAATGCAACACAGAGAATCAACAATAGGGAGCCTCTATGGTATAAATATAGAAATATAGCAAAGAGGAAGAATGAAGCTTCGTCGCACAGGTCATGGCGAGACTAAAGAGGACTCCTGAGCCTAAAGAATTTTGCATCAAGGGAAACATATGCTAGCGAGGATCTAAATAGGAAGCCCATGTAAATGATGGCTCTACCATAATATCATGATTTTATAAATCAGCGGGTGAAAATGGTTTTAATAATCATAACATGATGGGGTCGACCCTATGGAAAGATATCAATACATAGGCTAGAATGAAAGATGCAATGGAAAGTGGACTCCCTAACCTATATGCCAGTGTTGAACAAAAAACATGCTATGACAGGTCATTGGTCATGGAATCAAAGAGATCAAAATCATCTCAACAATCTCCCATTGGTCCTAAAAAAAACCTATCCCAGCACCTGCAAGCCAAAAGGTCATAAAGTTTTGACAAATTCAAAAAGTAGAAACAAAATTTATATAAGTGGGTTTTGAATTTTTTTGAAATTTGGGCATAAATAGACCCTTTACACTTACATTTTTCATTTTGCATTGGTAAATTTGAGAAAAAGGTTGTGGAGCAAAAAACCACCAAGTTAAATTTGGCCAATTTCTTAGACGAATCACTGCAAATCTTCCAGGTAATCCCTTGAAATGTCTTTCTAATGATTTTATTTATCAATTCGAGTAATTTTCAGTTAATTTCACTGTGAGAATTACATTATTAGATTAAAACTTTGCGTATATGTCAGTTGATTATACCCAAGTTGTGTATATACGCGAGTGTGTATAAAAGAAACATGCGTATGCGCAGCGTAATTTTTTAAATCAAATATCTAATGGATGAAAAAATGAATTGGTCCAGGATGAAAACCAATTAGAGAGAGAGGGAGCATGGTGCAATTGGTAATGAGATAATGGAAGATGCCTTATTATTGGAAGTTCTCCAAGGATGTGGTTTGTTAAAGTTCTTCAAAATGCCAAATATGAAGAAAATCACAAATTTATCGAGATGCTTGTGGATTACTGGGAGCCCGAAGGAGATTCATTTATGATTAATCAAATGCCTCTGAGAATTGATATTGAAGACATATACTTCATCGCTAGGCTTTCCCAAAGAGGAGATCCAATGAATGTGCATGGGAAGGCCCCAGGAGGACTGAATGTAGAGGACTTCAACAAGATATATTTCTTAGAAGATAGTTAGAAGGTTGGGACCGAGATCCCAATCAAATATGTAGAAGGATTACATATGAAAATCCTTCATTTCACTATTGTCCAAGTAGCTAGATTGAAATCACTACGCCAAGCCTCGTGAGCTACTATGAGTTTGGAAACTGATTTCCTAACCACACTATATGATTGGTGCACAACATTATTGATGAATTTGAAAAAAAATTTGACTTCAATTCAGAACGATAAGACCAAGCACTTTAGATATGGGACTATCCATTGTACTTTCTGTTTGAGACACTACCTCGGCCTCAACATAAAGTAATATCAACAATCAACAGCCCTCGTGATCCATGTATAGCATGATGGGTTGATCTAATGAGGAGATTAGGGGGCGACGAGGTCCCTAGAGCAACCTGGGATGATGATTTCTTCTTGTGGTGGGGAGAAAAAGTGATTGCAATAGAGGATTACCTGTATGCATGCATGGACTTTAGGGAAAACCCAGTTCTTTCCCTACCACCCGAAGCTGCATGGGGAGCAATTGGTAAGATCAAATTTTAATTATTTTTTTTCTTATTTGATTTTTTTGGACCTTCGAAAAATATGAAATGAAAATATTTTTGATAAGAAAAATTAGTTACAAAATTATTGATCACGACACATATGTTGGACCAGTTGCACCTGAGGGTCTATCGAGGCACAGGCACTGCAAAAGACAGGCGAAGAATGTTGCTGGTGATCCTGAGAGAGTCCTCCATGCCATACAAAGGAACTTGAAGTGTTTGACCTACCATGTGCCTATTGTTGCAATTGAAGATCTCCAAGAAGTTATTCAGAGCAGGGAAAATTTTAAGGATGGAAGTTTATCTTAAAGTTAAGAAACCTTGACGAATCTTACTAGTCCTCAATATGTAAATTGTAAATTTTTTGATTATATTTTTGTAAAAATATTTAGGTTTTATAATTATTTTATATTAGTATATATAAAATTTTGGCGATTTTTAGGGTAAAATAATTTGATACTCTAAAATTTGGGCTAGTAAATTTTCAAAAGAACGGAAATTGGCGAATATTGTTTTTGAAAATAGCATGGAAAATTAGCCCACCTGTGAATATTAGCCCCGAAAATTTTCCTTGATTCAGAGACACGTGGTTGGTGTACCACGAGATTGGGTGTGATTATTCCGCCATGTCGCAACTTCCATAGTGTTCTTTCGTGATGCTCATTCAGGGTACGGCCCTCAAGCATGGATTTTATGATGACTGGATGACTTGATCTTTTTATGATAGACATGATCGTGCATAAGCCCTAATTTTTTATGACATTGTTGTCCAATTTTGCAGATTTTAAATATACGACTATGATCTATATACAGTCAATTTTGTGATATGAATTTTTCATATATACAATTATTATTGATTATTTTGATGTTTAATGTGATGAATGAACTATATGTCAATCAATTGCTTGATTAGCTAATGAATCAACAAATGTATTTTTTTATCGTGGAATATGGATATATGTAATATAATTAAATTATCTTTGTATTTTAGATTAATGTCTTTCAGATTAATCACATCATTAGTATCTGGCGATATAAATATGGGTCTCTGAAATGATAGATGTTATTCAACTAAGACATTACTAGTTGTTACACCAATTTTTGGCCATCCAACCATTTACAATTAGATGGATCGAAGTACACCATGTAAGACGAATTTTACCATAATAAAATTGGTTTCACTATAAAACATAATTTAATAAAACATATTTTATTAAGTTATTCATGGTTCAAACACTAAACCCCATGAGGAATAATTAGATAAATCATTATATATTTTATTTTCGTCGAGGAATAATTAATTAAACCACTGTTTAAATAACATTTATAGTCATATTTAACCCAATTATGAGGAATAATTAGATAAATCATTATTTATCTTAGTTTCATCTAGGAATAATTAATTACATCATTATTTAGTCAATATTCTTTGTTAAATTTGGCTAAATCGCCTAGAAATAATTAAACAAACCATTATTTGTTAAATTATTCCTTAACCCCATTCTAGAAATGACAAGTAAATCCCATTTTTGTTTACTATTTCTAAATAAAGGTATTTAACCAATTTAAATTTCTTTTCCCTCCAACAAAATATAAAAAAATATTCCAAGTAGTTAGATCTAGATCTTGGTTAATAATATTTTATTATTCGCCATTATCGAGGATAACTCAATATTTTTTTATAAATAGGAGAGTTTTCCATTCATTATTCACTTTGATCATTTTCATTTCCATGCTTTGATCATTCTCATTTTTTCTACTAATTTCTTCCTTGTTGAGCTCCCATAGAGTTCAACAGATATTGGGTTTTCTGCACCATCGAGAGAGAGAAACTTCTGGAACTAAAGCATTGAGGACAGCCAAGAACTGATCCCATTGAGGGGGACTGGTAACATCATTATTTTTTCCCTTCTCAATTGTTATAATACATATAAAATTCTTAATATATTTTCTTTTCTATTGGATGCATGGAGAAACACTCATTTCTATTTACTATTTAACTATTTTTTCTGCATAGATATGGGTTTTTGCAGCAATTGTTTCGACTATCTATTGCAGATCTAAGGAAGTTAAGTAGCTATGTTTGTTTTTAGGGTTGTTTGTCACACACAGTAAAGTGAGATATTTCCGTACACTTGTGTTAAGAATTTACACTAGCAAATGGTGACTCCACTAGGTTTTTAGTTACACATTGTCGTGAAGAAATGATGACTCCACTGTTGTAATTGAGATTCTTGAATGATGAAATGATTTAGTAAGTTGATGAACCCTTGACTAAACTGAGAGGGGGCGTGAATCATTTTAGTCCATTCATGGACATTAAAAATTCTCTTATTAAACTCATTAACAAAACCATTACATGAGAAACTTAATAAATAATGATAAGCAAACTGAATATGTGGACAACAAGTAGTACGGAGACTAACACATCACATCAAAACATAATAATAATGCACATGGACACTAGAGATAAGTAGAAACCCATAAGGGAGAAAACCATGATTTTATTATTACTGTGATGCAAAGGCAAGCTCCTACTCCTTATTGCATCAAATTTTCTATAGGTTCCAGCCTACAGAAGGCTGCTACCTCAAATTTCTGCAAGCAACAACATCTAAGGAAGCTCCAACTCCCATGTGTTTTCTCCAGGATATTATCCACATGAGGCTCCTACCTCAACCAACTCCAGTGAACATTTTATAAATATACAACTTCAAAAGAGACCGCAATCCCCTCACACAACATGAAAACAAAATGTTGATTTACCTGGTTATAAACTCTGCATAACACCATCTTTACTTCTTCTTCTTCTCGCTTAAAATATACTTCACATCATCTCCATATGTACATAATATCTAAATCAGCTCTCTCACGTTCTCCAGCTCACAAAAAATTCACCTATTCACTCCATAATGACATATTTTGTAGATATTTTTTTATGATTGTTTGTATCCCACATAGGGATAGAAAGAGAATATGTTTGACTCTTTGCCTTCCACTCATTCATTTCCGCACACTTCATATCTTGAATATTAGTCCACAAAATATATAAAGAATAAAAAAATAATTTCGGCCACATGTAATGATTGAATGGATCAACTTAATGCCAACATCAAACAAAAATGTGTATCATTAATGTATCACAACAATTCAACTTAACACATCTTTGTCTTTGCCTTCGACTCTTTCCTTTTCCTTAGAGACTTGCCTTTGCATAACAACTATTTAACTCAATAAAAAATTTAACATTATTACAGTTTCTTCAATGTAGCAGTTTCATTGCCCTTTTGTCTTCTTTTCCTTGTTGTTCATTTATATCTTTGTTGATCCTGATCTGCTCCTTTGCCATCAATGACAATATTGCTAAAAATCTCCCCCTTTGTCATTGATGGCAACACATCCACCCCCTTCCATTCTGAGAAATGTCTTCCTTCCTCTCATTACATCCCCCTTTGACATTAATGGTGAGGGGGTTACAGATTGTCTTGTAGCCTTAAGAAATTTTTCTCAGTGTAGCTTCCATAATTTTATTACTTCTCTCTAAGTTTTTCATACACATTGTTCATTTTGTCATTGAATGAATTCCACTCCATATGGCTTGTTGGGGCTGCTCTAGATTGAACAAGTGTCATTTGAGGATGGAAACTGCTTCAAAAATGATTGCTACCCTATAGGGTAATGTTCGGAGAACACTTTGTAAAGTATTGCATTATTGGATTCGTAAGGTTGATGAAAGTATGCTAGAATATAAGAGGCATTACAATAATAACAATATGTATGCATATTGATTCAATGTTTTCCATGAACGTTGGAATATAGTAATGCCTTATAATAATAACCCAACAATATTATCACTGCATGTTATAATTAGTGTTAGAACGGAAAAACTTTGTTGGCAATAACATGTTAACAGTGCTCCAAGACTGAATTGGTAGTTTTCTAGAGTTTGTATTAATGCTACTCCATTCCTTCCTATGTTGTAATATATCAATCAAAAACTCCAAAAAATATGAAACCAATACCAACCATATACCAAAACTATGAACGAATTTGAAGATAATATTCACCAAAGCTATTAACCATGATAATTTCACCAACACTATTCACTTGCAATTACGTGAACATTCTTGACTAATTCCATTCATGAATTACTTATCAAATAAATTCTCATGCACCATCATAAAAATAAACAAAAAATATATCCTCATGTGAATTTCAATTATCATTAAATCAGCCCATGGTTTATATAAATAACTCATGATCATCATTAAATCAGCATAAGGTTTATATAAACAACTAATGATGATCATCTAATCAGCCCATGGTTTATAGAAACAACTCATGGCTTTTTATAACTACTTTATGCGCAAACCAAACCCATTACCAAACCAAACCAATCAACACATGGGTTTCGAAAACTCCGTACTCCTCCTCCAAACCATTCACTGTTTACTTAACTCATAGATAGATAGATAGATAGTTCAATATATATCCTTCCTTTATATATACGTAATGAGAACATAAAAGTTAATTAATATAGCATGTAGCTGAATCTTTCATAGAATCAGAAATATGTGCCAACCCTCATGCGTATATCAATGGTGCTAATTCTCACGTGTCAACAAAATATTCCAACATAAATATGAGCCAATATTTAATGGTGTTCCAACCCCATAATAGTGCCATTATTCAAATATTCTCCTTGCGATTCTTCAAAAGCCATGGTTGGTAGCCACATTTATTATAATGGTACTACTTTAACGTGAAGGCTGCATTACAATTATATATATATATATATATATATATATATATATGCTGAGTTTGAATTAACGTAGTCCCAGGCTTTAACATTGTTGGAATATATTAATATTGCCACCAGAATCACACACTCCATGAACCCTGAATAAACCATCTCTATGCTTTATCTAAGCCTCATAGTGGCCTGGCCTTTCATACATCACAGAGTTAATTGTTTTTGAACATTCTGCAACCCTTGCAAGAAACGATAATAGTAAAAAGTAGCACCGCCATTCCTTCCAATAATAAGTTACGCCATCATATAATATCACTATTGTTCTTGAACGGATGATATTATTCGAATGGATCGGAAGGATTATTGACAAGACAGCTGTGAGGAGTTGATCTCAAGTTGTATAAATAATATCTCCCTCAAAATATTTTGGGTGTAGTTCTACTGGACTGTAGCTCTAAATCATTCTTAAATACTGAAATAATATTGGAAAAATTGAAATCCAAACTCCCTGTTACAGGGCTTGATAATACTCCAAACTTTTAAGTGAGGCCATACGCTAGTTTCGCCGATTCTAAAGTATTGGATAGAAGCATTGCAATGGTAATTGGACCAACACCACCAGGCACAGTAGTAATTGCCGAGACTATCGTCGACAATGGCTGGTGCACATGTAAATTCAGAAGCTTGTTCATCAAACTAACTTCTTGTTGTAGACTCAAAGAGCCAGCGATGACATATCAAATAAATTAGTAACCATAAATACCATAATGCAACTTTCTCGGCAACAAAAGCATTAAATGTGGATTCTGTCTTATATAGCCATTGTAAAGTAGTGTGACAAATTCTAGAAGAGAGTTATATTTTCACCTTCAGTTGCCCGCCCATCTGGAGAAGGAGGAGGACAGAAATTCATTTTTTATTGTACTTGGAAGGATAGGAGCAGGAAATTTTTTGGGTTTGATCTTCACTCACGGAGTGCATTGAATTTCGTCATTGAATTTCGTCTTTAACACCTTGCAAGTCTAAGTTTTTGGTTTATGGCCGTAGCTTGTGCTTGTTGTGTAAAACTGTGGTTTGACCACGCAACCCCGCCTTCTCTTTAAACCCTCGTCTACCACCATTTAAAACCCCGCCAACCATGTCATCCCATGCGTTTTTTTGTTTTTGTTTTGACTTGAATCGGTCCACATCAGTCTCGTGGAGCCCACGTATCCACGTCATAACCATTTGACCAATCAACGCGCTATCGGGCACTTCTGAGCCGAGGTCACCAGCCTTCAAACGTCACGATGGGCCTTGTCCCCACCAACGCCACGTCAAAGTGCTTAGCCAATCCCATGCATATCACAGAAAACTGAGCTGACTTCATTGCACCCAAATTGTATGCAATAAGATTATAAAGCTATTTGAATTGTTTTTTGAGGTATGCTAGCGTGTCATGGCTCGACCAATCACAACACTATCGTGCAAGTTTGAAGTCGAGTTAGCACGTGGCCAAATGGATGTGATAACACATGAACCAGTTTGCATAAAGAGTTTTAAAACCCGCGAAATCCGTCGTATAAGGTTTCAAACCTTAGATTAAAAGTTTAATGTTTTTTTATTGTATTTTCGATTTGCGCCGTGATAAAGTTTTTATTAAAAAAACATTAGGTTATAAGTATATGTTTTATATAATATATATTATAAATATATAATATTTACAATATACATATAAACAGTGTAAGGGACAAAGCATTGACTGTGTATTATAATTTTGGCCCGAAGGTAGAAAGGAAAACTAGAGAGATATAGAACATAATTTCTGAAGAATTTTGAATGTAATCCAGAACATAGCAGTTCTGAATAAGACCTTCATTTTGTAACAGAATGTTATGCTTAATGAAATAGTGTTTTAAAGGATCTCTGTCCAGATTTGTTTCTATTGAATCTCTATGTTTAGTTGAGAAATTATGATTCCTAAGTGTGTTAGGAATTATTCAGAAATTCCAACATGGTATCAGAGCTAGTCCAGGCTCTTTTCATTTGCCAAAGAAGCTGAAGAAAGGAGTTGTTGAAGTTTTCTCCAGTAGTGTAAAGGCTCAAAAAAACAAGAGATACAGTTTGTTTGGAAACACAATCAAGTTTTTTAGCATAGTTCAGTAAGCTAGCTATGGCAGGAGCCAACACAAGCACAAGTATGGAAAATACTCAACTCCCACAGTTCAATGGGAAGAACTATGACTATTGGGGAATCAGAATGAGAGCCGTGTTTGTCTCTCAAGATTTATAGGAGCTTGTTGAATATTATTTAGAAAAACCAACAGATGAACAAGAATTTAATGCCTTAACATGGGAAGAGAAGGATTTGCTGAAGAGTAATAGAAATAAGGACTCAAAAGCCCTCTTTTATTTGTATCAGGCAGTGCATGAAACCATATTTCGAAGGATTGCAGCAGCGAAGAGATTCAAGGATGCATGGCATACCCTCCAGACAACCTACCAAGGTATGGAGAAGGTAAATACAACAAAGCTTCAATTAATGAGAAGATATTTTGAAGTTATTTGCATGAAAGAATCTGATACAATATATTCATTCTTCACATTGCTGATTGGGTTGGTTAGCCAAATGAGATCTCATGGAGAGACAGTAGAAGAAAGAATAATGGTGGAGAAAGTGTTGAGGAACTTACCCTCAAGAGTTGATGTGATAGTCACAACCATTGAAGAGACAAATGATATCTCAAAGTTTTCAGTTGATGAGATTCATGCATCATTGATGACACATGAACAAATATTGGACAGAACAACAAACTCATATTTGGAGCATGCCTTTAAGACCTAAATGTCCTTTTGAAGAGGAAGAGGTGAAGGAAGAGGAAACTACAGAGGAAAAGGAAGAGGTAAAAGCCAAAAAATAGGAAGAAATTGCCTTGCAAATACTAGTGGAAGCAGCAATAATCAAAATCAGAACCAAGGGCAAGGAAACAACCAAGAAGGTGGACAAAATCAAGCACATGGATAAAGGTATGATAAATCCCAAGTCTAATGTCATTATTGTAAGAAATATGGCCATTATGCCAATGAATGTAGGAAGAAACAGAGTGACATGGATAGTAGAACATGTGCTAATTTTACAAAAGAAAATCTCAGTCAAGAGAATTTGTTTTTAGCATGTAATATGGTTGCAGAAAAGAATGAAGATATATGGTTTCTAGATTCAGGATGTAGCAACCATATGACTGGTAAAATTTCTATGTTTTCCATGATTAATGAAAATGTAAAGTCTCAAGGAACATTGAGGACAAATAGTAAGGTCTCTATCATGGGAAAAGACAAAGTCAGTGTTTTAACAAATAAAGGAGAAAATAGATCCATATCAGATGTATACTATGTGTTTAGAAGAGAGGAATAACTTGTTTCTGAGTTTTTGAGTTAATAAATAAACTTAGAAACAGGTTATTCCTCTCTTCTAAAAATTGTTTTCACCTGTATGGATTCTCTCTTTGTATACTATGTGCCTGGTATGAAATGCACCATTTAAGCATTGTACAAATCATTTAAAAAGGCTACAATGTTTTATTTGAAGATGATGTATGCACCATAATGGATAAACCACCAAGAAAGAAATTCATTGCACAAGTGAAGATGACAAGAAACACAATGTTTCCTCTCAAGATGAGAGAAGATTTGAAGAAATGAGCTGTAATGGCAGTAGTGACACAAGAGGCATTGCAAAGAGAAGAAAAAGATGAAAACTGGTTATGGCAGTTGAGATTTGGACATCTCAACTTTTGAGGTCTGAATTTGTTGCACAGAATAGGTATGGTAAAGGGATTACCATTGATTGAAAAACCAAACAACATTTTTGAAGGTTGCATCTTGGGAAAACAACACAGAGAAAGCTTTCCATCAGGAAAGAGCATAAGGGCAAAAGCACCCTTAGAAATAGTCCATTTAGATTTGTGTAGACCAATGCAAACACCATCATTAGAAGGAAGCCACTATATGATGACCTTTATTAATAATTACACAAGAAAAACATGGGTTTATTTCTTGAAGTTGAAGAGTGAAGTGTTTGAGAAATTCTGCCACTTTAAAGCTCTTCTAGAGAATCAAAGTGGGCATCATATTAAGGTCTTAAGAACAGAAAGTGGAGGATAATACATCTCCAAATAATTTCTCTGTTTTTGTAGAGAAAATGGGATACACAAAAAATTTACCGCAAGGTATACACCACAGCAAAATGGAGTTGCTGAAAGAAAAAATAAAACCATCATGGATATGGTAAGAAGTATGTTGAAGGAAAAACATTTGCCAAATGAATATTGGGCTGAAACTGTACATTGTGCAGCATATGTGCTGAATAGATGCCCAACAAAGAGTGTAATGAACAAAGTTCGTGAAGAAGCATGGAGTGGCATAAAACAATTTTTCACCCACATGAGAGTTTTTGGTTGTGTGGCTTATGCACACATTCTAGATCAGCTAAGGAAGAAGTTGGATAGTAAGGGGGATAAGTGCATATTTGTTGGATATAGTGAAGAATCCAAGCCATATAGATTATATAACCCATCCACCTAGAAATTTATGATAAGCAGAGATGTACAATTTATTGAGGAAGAAGCTTGGGATGGAAGCATTGAGAAAACAATGAATATAAAAAGATGTTTGTCTCATGATGATGATGAGGAAAAAATGGTTGAAAAAAATCCCTCATTAGCAGCACCACCTCCACCAACATAAGGATAGCAAGGGACACCACAAGCGTGTATGATAACACCCTTGAGAAGTGATGATAGTGCTTCTCCAAGCACATCACAAGAAGTAGATTTGAGTGCTTCTACAAGCACAAGTTCAACAAGTGAAAGAGGAACCAAATTCAGAAGTCTGAATGAAATTTATGAGCAAGAAGAAGGTATGAACTCTTTATTTGCATTATATTGTCATGTAGAGATCCTATTCATTTTGAAGAAGAAGTAAAAGATAATAAATTGATAGATGTTAGGGATGAAGAGATAAATTCCATAGAGAAAAATAAGACATGGGTTTTAGTTGATCTCCCAAAAGGTAATGAAGTAATTGGAGTGAAATGGGTTTATAAAACTAAGAATAATGTTGAAGGTAAGATTAAAAGGCACAAGGATAGGCTTGTTGTCAAAGACTATAAGCAACAAGAAGGAAGATATTATGAAAAAACTTTTGCAGCAGTTGCAAGAATATAAACAGTAAGAGTAGTGTTGTCCATAGCAACACAACATAAGTGGAAATTTTACCAAATAGATGTGAAATAAACATTCCTAAATGGAGTATTGATGGAAGAGGTATATGTTGAACAACCTCTTGGATATGAGAAAGCAGGCCAAGAGCACAAGATATGCAAATTGAAGAAGGTTATGTATGGGCTAAAACAAGTACTAAGAGCATGATACAGTAGGATATATGGCTATCTACTGGAAAATGGGTTTGAGAAATGTGAAGGAGAACCCACATTATACATCAAAGAAAAATACAGTAAGATGTTGATTGTTGTTTTGTATGTTGATGATGTGATATTCACATGTAATGATGATTACCTCATTGAGAATTTTAAAATAGTCATGAAGGATGAATTTGAAATAACTGATATGGGATTGCTGAGATAGTTCTTAGGAATAGAAGTAGAGAAAAATGAAAATAATTTTTTTATTTCTCAAGTAAAATATGTTAAAGAAGTTTTGGAACGATTTAGCATGCAAGATTGCAAGGCAACAATTACTCCTACAGTGATGGGATCAAAGTTAAGAAAATAAGACAACAACAAGGATTTTGACCCAAGTTTTTATAAGAGCATAGTTGGCAGCCTTATGTACTTGACTACAACTAGGCTGGATATTATGCATGCTGTAATTTTAATTTTCAGATTGACGGAAAGGAAAAAGGAGACACATTGGCAAGCAACAAAATGAATTATGAAGTATGCGAAAGGAATAAAGAGGTATGGAATTTTATACACCACTTCAAAAAAAATTGAATTGATTGGATATACTGATAGTGATTGGGTTAGAAGTATAGATGACAGGAAAAACACCTATGGATATGTTTTTCATATGGAATCAGTAGCCATTTCATGGGCTTCTAAGAAACAACCAATTGTGGCTTTATCAACAGCAGAGGCAGAGTATGTGGCAGCTACAACAGCAACATGTCAAGCAGTATGAGTGAAGAGAATGTTGAGAAGTTTGTGTCATGAACAGGTAAAAGGGACAACAATTTATTGTGATAACAACTCAGCTATAGATTTATCAAAGAATTCAGTGTTTCATAAGAGAACGAAACACGTTGATGAAAAATATCACTACATCAGAGAATTAGTTAGGAATGGAGAAATTTTTTTACAACATTGTAGAACATAAGAGCAATTTGCTGATATCTTAACAAAATTATTTGGGTAGAAATTTTTTAATTATCCAAGGAAATGTCTGGGTATGAAAGAGAATGCAGCAGTTGAAATTAAGGGGGGAGTGTTGGAAATATCAATTCCCACTACATCTATAAACAGGAGGACAAAAAGTCATTTTTGATTGTAATTTTAAGGACAGAAGGGGCATGAAATCTTTTGGGTTTGATATTCACTCAACCAGTGCATTGAATTTCATCTTTAACACCCTGCAAGTCTAATTTTTTGGTTCATGGTCGTAGCCTGTGTTTGTTATGTAAAATTTTGGTTTGACCATGCAACCTTGCCTTCTCTTTAAACCATCTTCTACCACCATTTAAAACCCCACCAACCATGTCATCCCATGCGTTTTTTTTTGTTTTGATTTGAATCGGTCCACATCAGTGCCCTGGAGCCCACGTATCCATGTCATAACCACTTGATCAATCAACGTGCTATCGCGCACTTCTGAGCCCACGTCACCAGCCTTCAAACCTGGCGATAGGCCTTATCCCCACCAACGTCGCATCAAAGTGCTCAGCCAATGCCGTGCGTATCGCACAAAACTGAGCTGATGTCACCGGAGCCCAAATTTGATGCGATAAGATTATAAAGTGATTTGATTTTTTTTTTGAGGTTTGCTAGCATGTCATGGCTCGACCAATCACAATGTTATCGCACAAGTTTGAAGTCCAGTTAGTAGGCAGCCAAATGGATGTGATAATGCATAAACCAGTTTGCATAAAGAGTTTTAAAATCTATGAAATGCATCGTATCAGGTTTTAAACCTTAGATTAAAAGTTTAATTTTTTTTATTGTATTTTCGGTTTGCGCTGCGATAAAGTTTTTATTAAAAATACTTTAGGTTATAAGCATATGTTTTGTATAATATATATTGAAAATATATAATATTTACAATATATAATATTCACAATATATATATAAACTGTGTAAGGGACAAATCATTGACTATGTATTGTAATATTTTCCCGAAGGCAGAAAAGAAAACCAGAGAGACAAAGAACATATTTTTTGAAGAATTCTCAATGTAATCCAGAACATAGCAGTTCTGAAGAAGACTTTCATTTTGTAACATAATTTTATGCTTAATGAAATAGTTTTCTAAAGCATCTATGTCTAGATTTTTTTCTATTGAATCTCTGTTTCAGTGGAGGAATTATGATTCCTCTGTGTGCTAGGAATTATTCAGAAATTCCAAGAATGCTTCGTGATTTTCTTATCTACACGAGGATATTTTATGAACTGAGAGTACCACTGTCCACATTAATTAATGTAATATAATCTTGTTGCCACCATAATACAACATCGTGCTGCCACCATAACGATGATTTTTTTTCTTTGTTGTCACCGTAACATACCACTTTCCACTGCTATTTTATCTTATCTCTGTGTCTTTCGCAATCGAATAACTGTCCATTGCTATTATCATCATCGTACATTTCTCTGTTGAATACATGTCCATTTCTATTATCAACGTCATGCTATATAACTATCAAATAACTATTATTATCATATCCTCGTGTGTTTATCTTCTCCATTATCATACACTTAAAAAAATATCGTTCTACATCCCATCCCATTGCAATGTCAATGTTGCAATCATATTTACTGGTGAATATTGTAACGTCATATTATAACATATCTGCCTGGTTAAAATCTAATTCCATATCAAATCAGATCGACAGAAACGAAAAATAAAATGCTTTCTCTGATTATGCTGCTCCATAACCTCTTTACGCAACCAGTGGTAGACACCATTACATTATTAACATTATCACATAAATATGATGATACCAATAACACTCATTTCATGACCATTTTTATATTGTATATTTCCGTTACTGTTACATTTATCGAATGGCCTGAAATTTGTAAAGCATCTTTCTGAAATAACTCTCTCCAATTGTAAAGCTGGGAAGTTCTAACATTCTCCAATACGCTACCATTCAAGCATTGACCCTATTCAAAACTTTGAATGCTATCTCTCCAAACTAAAACCTTCTGAACGGTATTGTATTTTCTTGACACTGACAAAATAATAATGCATTATCACTACCAAAATATTTATTCCTCCATCCAAAATATGTGATAACTACGTAAATATTCCCTGCATGCCACCCACTATAATATCAATTTTTTTTTTAAACCACACTATCGTTGCCATTTGGTTATATGCTTCAATAAAAAAAGTCAACCATGCTCCAATATAGAGTATGTGATCCATCGATGTCATTAAACCAGTCAATTACTGACCTTAGATCTAAGACTTTTGTGATCCATAATGTAGATAAAAGAACTTTCAAATTAATCACGTCATTAGGATTAGGTCGACGATTCGAACCAACTAATGTGGTTCATCCTCAGGACAGGTGGAAATATTGATCGATCTCGATGAATAAATAGTGGAGATGCATCATTGCCCGGAAATAGCCGTTGAAAAGTAGTCATTGAGACTAGCCGTTGGAAAATTAGTTAGTTAGTTAAAAATCAATTAATTAATTAAATAAAAATCAATACTAAATATGTTAATAAATTATTAAATATAATAGGAATAGGGGGGAAGAAATTTTATTGAAAAATATGTATAATTAATTAATTGATTGTTTAAATAAAAATAAGAAGGATTAGGATTGAAATTTTTAATCAAACAAGTAAAATAAAATATCAAATAAGAAAATAAATTAATTTAGTAAATTTTATTAAAAATGGGGGTTTATAAATTATAAAACTAAATATAAGAGGTAATAGGGAGGGGTAGAATTTTTAAAAATTAATTAAATATTTTGATAAAATAAATTAATTAAATAAATAATTTAAATAATAATTTTTTATTTTTTTAAATTGATTAAAATAAATTAATTAATTAAAAAGAAAATAAGAATAAAAACAAATCGAAAAGAAAAACCCAAAATAACAAAATTTTACCTGGAGAGAATAGGGGTCCAACTCTTGCTTAATTTCCAACCATCATCACCATTAAGATTCTTAGCATGTCGTTCAATTTTGATTGCCTCCCTTAATTTCCTATGGTGGAAGTGATCAACCTTAGCAACGACTTTTGAGTCTTCAATACAAACATGGTGGCAGGATTTTTCCACATGTTCAGCAAAAGCTGAGGTACGAGACTCTGACTGTGTCATGTCTATTCCTCTCTTAGATCCTAAGTCTCTGCAAGCAGAAGCAACAATGTTAGGAACAAAATTTTTGCATATGGGTTGTATTCGTGTCGGCATCCATGCCCTCACTCATCAAGGGTTGAATGCATATGTGTTAGCAACAGTCCGGGATCTAACACATAATAAATACACAGATTCCTTGATTGGAGGTATTGTCACTCCATTATCAAATGGACCTATCTGGTTTGACTGTTATCCAAATTTCTCAGTCTATGTCTATGATGAAACCTTGTCTGATATACTCCAGCTCCAAATCCAAACCTCTGGATTTGATATGAATCGAAAAAGGAACAATATTTCTATACAGACAAGAGGATGTTTTAGACATACCAACACCTTATGAACTGCAGTCCTCCATGCTCCCAACAAAGAAAGCAAAACCAGTGTAGTGGTCATGACAGACCCCAAAAATCAGAAAGTTGAACATCAAGCCATAAAATGGGAAGAAATTTCTTTTCCTGAGCACCGGACCATTCCTAACCCAAAACCCATCTCTGCTAGAGCCATCACTTCTGCCGATATTGTTGAAGACCAATCCAAAGTTGTTTTGTCTTTTCCCAAAAGGTCTACAATAGATAGAAGAAGGATCAATGAGATGTGTCAAAAGTCTCCATTGCATATACCACCAGATTGTATAGATACTGCTTGTTCATCCATTGTTTCTAGTTGTAGTCATATTTCATTATTTGAATTTGCTCAGCTTGTAAATTTCCAGCCCTTGAAAGTTAACTGTCCACAGTGCCATCAATCTTTGAATCTCAAGCATCTTGCTGAACTAGTCATCAGACATCATAACCACAATCCTAGAACAGGTAAAGCTCCTTCGACTACATCAGTCACTCCCTGTCCTAACCCCAAGTGTTCTGATATTCCTTTTCCTCATGAAGATGAACATGTCCTCATGATGCATCTAGTCCCCAGTTTGCAAGACGAAGATCCCAGACTTACAGAAATATTCATGAATATGCAATATCCCAGAGATAAGCATGGTGTGGGGTTTTACAGTCAAAAGGATGGATTGATTCCAGAATGCAGATTTAAAGATCTACCAGAAGATATTAAAAAACCATCTGTCCCTGAAATACAAAATTTTTATACATTGATGGATGGATGTGAAAAACATGTGATCCTTAAAAAATGGATGAAGTCGATGCTGAATTGGGATCTACATACACATCCACAGGTAGATGACTTTGCTGTTTCTCACAGCACAGAGGAGAAAAGAAAATTAGCCTCTCAATGGAAGGAATATATGAATGAAATAAATGTCTGGAATTCCTTTTATTCATGGAAGAAGGCTAAAGAGTCAGAGATGATTTTGATGACTGACTCTGCATCCTCCTCTGGTCATTCTTGGACAGCTACGGATGGAAGCAAGGTTGAAACTTCTACCAGTTTTCCTCCTTTCAAAGGAATTTTCCTAGGAGAAGGACAAAACTCAGCCAATGCATATCGCTTAGTTCAAAAGGAAAATTTTGTAGGGATAGAAAGGAGAATTCAAACAGTCAGTGAACAAATAAAATGGACAATCATTGTTGTTACTGGTTTAGAGAAAAATATGGCAAAAGCTGTCTCTGTAAAAGATCAGATAGACCAAGTCCAATTGTCTATCAATAGTGTAAATAGTGCTTTAAGTTCTGTACAGTACAATGCTTCAATTTCAAAATATTTTTGTTTACAATCTTTAAAAAAGATAGATGAAGTAGAAACAAGTATGGTTGAGAATTATGTTTCTACACGATGGTTAATTTCAAATTTGTCTGAGAATATTGGGAATAAAGAAAAGAAGAAGATAGACACGCCTGTCCCTTCTGCATTCCTCCACAAAGGAAAAGTTGTATCCTTTCAAAAAGCTACTAAGCGTTTTCCCCAGCTTCTTCCTAAAGAGTCTACTCCTGAGTCTCCAAAACTTAAAGTCACAGTTCCCTCTCTTTATAAATCTGAGTCTGAAGGTCATGTCTTGCCAGTTTATGAACCCTTAGAATCTCAGTACACAAGATATTCACCTCCTGATCTAAACGGCCTTGGAAAAATTACCCCTAGAGAAACATTTTGGGAACAAAGCCATAAAGAGTGGAATATTGACAATCTGTCATCAGCCCAAATAAAACAGACTCTGGATCGAATGATCACAGAATATAAACTGATGTGCATTGATGTAAAATCAGAATTTGAGGCCTGTAAGACTCTCATTCCATGCTTCATAGGAACTCTAGCCAAATGGTGGGAACTAGAGTTCTCTCCTGCTTTAATAAAGAAGATGGAAGAAGAGGTTGTTAAAGATGAAAATGGAGATGTAGAATTTCATCCAGATGGTAGACCTATCAACAACATGATTGGTACTCTCACGACACTGATTCAGCAAAATTTCTATGGAGATGAACCAGCCATCTCAGATCAAAATGAGTTGATATTGATGAATTTGAAATGCAGAAATATAAATCAGTATGAAGATTTCCATCGGGATTGGATTCAAAGAATCTTCCTGGTGAAGGACCCTAAGAACTTGTTATGGAAGGAAGTTTATTTGGCAGCTTTACCTTCCAAGCTTGTAGATATTTTGAAGTTGTAGGAAGCATTCCAGTTGCCACTGGAAAGTTATTTATGGGGTCAAATGTATAGTATAATCACCAAAGTTTTGATTTCTCTCTGTACCAGTTCAAAGATTCATAAGTCTATTGATAAGCTTAACAGATTTTCTGGTACAAAATCATTTTGCAGTAGGTATGGCATTACTGTTGATGATCCTCCGGTTAAAAGAAGAAAATCAAAGAAAAAGGCTAAGAAGACTTACAAAAGAAGTCAGCCTTACACTTACTATATGTCTTCCAAGAAGATTTCTGAGTTGAAAGCTCAGAAAGCCAGAAGAAAGCCATACAAAAGGCCTGCTAAAAGGGGGTATTATAAATATGCTCCCAAAACACATTATTATGATGTTGATGACATCCATCCAAAGGATAAAAAATTAGAACGGATGAAAAGTATAACTTGCTGGATTTGTGGAAAGCTAGGACATACTTCCAATCTGTGTCCTGAAGCTAAGGAATCCAAGAAAAAATTGGGTAAGAAATCCCAGCAGAAGTATAAAGGAAAGGGTCAGACTTCCACCACTACAATCAAGGCAGAGCCCCAATGTGATATCTGTAGTTCTCCTTTCCACAAAACCGAGAACTGTCATAAACTTCTTATGCAAAAAGCACAGGAAGAGTCCTCTTCTGTTTCCTCTTCTAAATCTGAAAATGAAGAAGTTCATGCTTATTGTCAGTGTAGTGATTTTGAAAACTGTCACTGTGAATGTTCTTCTTCAGAATATGGTTTTTCCTCTCACAATGATCTTGCAAAAGAATTTTCAAGAAACTTAAAAGTTCTCATGGCTCAGACTGACGAAGATGAGCTTAAAGTTTTTGCACAAATCAGAGCCATGGAAGATGGAGATCTGAAGACCCGATTGCTTGATGCATACATGCAGTCTTCCAGTTCATCCTCCAGTTCCAAAACTAGTAAGAAGCCATTGTTTGTTGATGCTTCTTACGAATGAAACACACGCAGTTATCTCCGCCAACAACAAGATTGCAAATTTCGCGCACTCACTTTGGGGGAGGTGAGTAGGGAGATACACTGCATGAAGACAGAAATATCTACCCTGAAATCAAGAATTTCAGAGCTTGAGAAAAGTAAACAGGTTCAAGCCTCTCCTGTTTATTCTCCTATTTATTCAGGTAGAGCTACAAACTATACTCTGCATAGTATTCCTAAACATACTGAAGAAATTGAAGTTGCAGAGGGACATCCTGATCCTACTAAGGGTATAAGAGATATGCATTTGCTTGCTATCCGATATCAACAACATCATGTGAATGTCAAAATCTCGATAAAAGGAAAGATGTTTAATATGATAGCATTAATTGATTCAGGATCAGATGTCAATATGTTTTGTAAAAAGGTTGTTAAGTCACAATATTGGGTTGCTGCTACCCGAAAGCTCACCAGGTTGGGTAAAATTACCCTTGAATATGAAGTTCCTAAAGCTGCAATTTTCTTTGAAACTAAATGTGTCACATTGAAGTTTGTTATTGGTGACATACCAGTTGACTGTATTCTTGGCAATGTGTTTCTAGCTGCAGTAGAACCCAATTATGTCTAATATCCGCAACATGCTCTCGGATTCTTTACCTAATGGATCAACCTGTTTCTCCTATATAGGGAGTTCCACAAGAACAAGGAATCATGTAAACCCCTTTCATGTCTTTATGGTCGATAGGGTCTTTAACAGACCTAAGAGAATTTCTAATAGTGCAAAGAGGTTTGAAAGAAGCAGAGATATTATTTCTCTTAAGGATATGGGAAATTTTGTCCGTGGTCCCTTGTATAAAAGGGAGTTGTACCTTGGAAATAGGATCCACTGGAGTAGATTTTCCCCTCAATCCTTTATACGCCTTCTGAAAGGCTTTAAGACCTTGAGATCTATTGTAACCATTATTTTCGAAAAAATAAAGAATATCGGATTTCTCTTATTCCAAAGAGTTGTCATCAGAGATTCTAAGAGCCCGAGTCACAAGAATACACAGGACACCAAATTTCTGAGCAGGAAAATGATGGGAACTAGCATGAAGATACTGTTCCGTGTGAGTCTTCTCGCAAAAAACCCGGTGAGAAATGGAGCCATCCACATTCCTTGAGAGAAGGATATCAAGGAAAGGGAGGCAACCGTCAACCTCTACTTACATTGTGAACTTGATGGAATCAAAAAGCGAGTTTAGGTGCCCAAGGAACAGATCCCATTTCTCCCGACCATGGGGCCAGATGACACGAGTATCATCCATGAACCTATTCCACTTCCTAGGGAAGAATTTAGCAGAGGCCAGGGCCTTATATTTAAAATCTTCCATAGAAAATTTAGTAACAACAGGGGAAAGAGGGGAGCCCATCGCAACGCCACAGGTTTTCTCATAAAACTCATCTTGAAAATTGAAGAAAGTCGAGGTGAGGCAGAGGCTAACCAATTTAGAGGTGTTCTCATGAGAGATCTATTTAATGATATCAACAGCTTCTTGGATGGGGATCGTGGTGAATAAGGACATAACATCAAAGCTAACTAAAAGCTCACCAGGCTGAAGCTTGATGTTCTTCCACTCCTTGATAAAGGAAGTCGAGTCCTTTACAAAGGAATCGGTTTTACCTACAAGGGGTTTGAGATTTTGGGCTAAGAATTTAGCCAGATGATATGAGGGACCACCTATTGTGTTAACAATAGGTCTTAAGCGGGGCCCCAACTTATGAATATTTAGGAGACCACAGATCCGAGGGGTAAGGGGATTACTTTCAATAAGCTTCCTAGCGATAGGAATAAGAGAAGAATCAGATTTAATGGCAAGGGAAACATCCTTACACACTGATTTAACGGAATTATTTTTAAGCTTAAAATAACAATCACTACTGGATAGATGGTCAACCATCTTGCTTTCATAGTCACATTTATCCATAATGACAATGGCCCCACCCTTGTTCACCTTATGGATGACAATGTCAGGGTTGTCCCTAAGGGTTTTGAGGGCGAGAAACTCAACCTTACTTAATTTTCTCTTAGGAGGCTTAGCCTTCCTAAGAATAATGGAGCAAGCTTGTCTAATGGTCTCCTTGACAATATCAGGGAGATCCTTGATGCCATATTCGAGACTAAAAATAATGTCATGCTTAGGGATCTTTTTCGGAGCTAAGGAAAAATTAAGTCCTTTATTAAGAAGTGGAATATTTCAGTCTTCTTAATAGAGGACTTAATTTTTCCTTGTCTTCAAAAAAGATCCCTAATGATGAAATTATTTCTAGCCTCAAATACGGCATCAAGGATCTCCCTGATATTGTCAAGGAGACCATTAGACAAGATTGCTCCATTATTCTTAGGAATACTAAGCCTCCTAAGAGAAACTTAAGTAAGGCTAAGTTTCTCAACCTCAAAACCCTTAGGGACAACCCTGACATTGTCATCCTTAAGGCGGACAAGGGTGGAGCCATTGTCATTATGGATAAATGTGACTATGACACCAAGATGGTTGATCATCTATCCAATAGTGGTTCTTATTTTAAGCTTAAAAAGAATCCCGTTAAATTGGTGTGTAAGGATGTTTCCCTTGCCATTAAATCCAATTCTTCTCTTATTCCTCTCACTAGGAAGCTTATTGAAAGTAATCCCCTTACCTCGCGGATCTATGGTCTGCCAAAGATTCATAAGCTTGGGGGCTCCTTAAGACCTATTGTTAACACAATAGGTGGTCCCTCGTATAATCTGGCTAAATTCTTAGCCCAAAAGCTCAAACCCCTTATAGGTAAATCGGATTCCTTTGTAAAGGACTTGGCTTCCTTTATCAAGGAGTGGAAGAACATCAAGCTTTAGCCTGGTGAGCTTTTAGTTAGCTTTGATGTTGTGTCCTTATTCACCAAAATCCCCATCCAAGAAGCTATTGATATCATTAAATGGATCTCTGATGAGAACACCTCTAAATTGGCTAGCCTCTGCCTCACCTCGACTTTCTTCAGTTTTCAAGATGAGTTTTATGAGCAAACCTGTGGTGTTGTGATTGGCTCCCCTCTTTCCCCCGTTGTTGCTAACTTGTTTATGGAATACTTTGAATCTAAGGCCTCGGCCTCTGCCAAATTCCACCCTAGGAAGTGAAATAGGTTTATGGATGATACTTGTGTCATCTGGCCCCATGGTCAGGAGAAATTAGATTTGTTCCTTAGGCACCTAAACTCGCTTTCTGATTCCATCAAGTTCACGATGGAAGTAGAGGTTGATGGTTGCCTCCCTTTCCTTGATATCTTCTCTCAAGGAATGTGGATGGCTCCATTTCTTATCAGGTTTTTCGCAAGAAGACTCACACGGAACAATATCTTCATGCTAGTTCCCATCATTTTCCTGCGCATAAATTTGGTGTCCTGTGTACTCTTGCGACTCGGGCTCTTAGAATCTCTGATGACAATTCCTTAGAATTAGAGAAATCCCATATTCTTGATGTTTTCAAAAATAATGGTTACAGTGGATCTCAAGGTCTTAAAGCCTTTCAGAAGGCATATAAAGGATTGAAGGGAAAATCTACTTGGGTGGATCCTATTTCCAAGGTACAACTCCCTTTTATACAGGGGACCACAGACAAAATTGCCCATATCCTTAAGAGAAATAATATCTCTACTTATTTCAAACCTCTCTGCACTATTAGAAATTTTCTTAGGTCTGTTAAAGACCATATCGACCCTAAAGACATGAAAGGGGTTTACATGATTCCTTGTTCTTGTGGAACTCCCTATATAGG
This sequence comes from Pinus albicaulis, assembly GCA_034641835.2. Taxonomy (NCBI): domain Eukaryota; kingdom Viridiplantae; phylum Streptophyta; class Pinopsida; order Pinales; family Pinaceae; genus Pinus; species Pinus albicaulis. The sequence continues at coordinate 330,874,979 of CM076577.1, read as the reverse complement.
TGAAACAGGTCGATCCATTAGGCAAAGAATCCGAGAGCATGCTGCGAATATTAGACATAATCGGTCTCGTACCTCATCTCTTGCTGAACATGTGGAAAAATCTTGCCACCATGTTTGTATTGAAGACTCAAAAGTCGTTGCTAAGGTTGATCACTTCCACCATAGGAAATTAAGGGAGGCGATCAAAATTGAAGGACATGCTAAGAATCTTAACCATGATGATGGTTGGAAATTAAGTAAGAGTTGGACCCCTGTTCTCTCCAGGTAAAATTTTGTTATTTTGGGTTTTTATTTATTTATTTATTTTGTTTTTAATTAATTAATTAATTTTAATTAATTTTAAAAAATAAAAATTATTATTTTATTTATTTTAATTATTTATTTTAATTTATTTATTTTATCAAAATATTTAATTAATTTTTAAAAATTCTACCCCTCCCTATTACCTCTTATATTTAGTTTTATAATTTATAAACCCCCATTTTTAATAAAATTTACTAAATTAATTTATTTTCTTATTTGGTATTTTATTTTACTTGTTTAATTAAAAATTTCCATCCTAATCCTTCTTATTTTTATTTAAACAATCAATTGATTAATTATATATATATTTTTAAATAAATTTTCTTGCCCCCTATTCCTATTATATTTAATAATTTATTAACATATTTAATAATAATTTTTATTTAATTAATTTTTAATTAATTAATTTTTATTTAATTAATTAATTGATTTTTAACTAACTAACTAATTTTCCAATGGCTAGTCTCAACGGATATTTTTCAATGGCTATTTCCGGGCAATGATGCATCTCCACTATTTATTCATCGAGGTCGATCAATCTCTCCACCTGTCCTAACGATGAACCACATTAGTTGGCTCGAAATTTCGACCTAATCCTAATGATGTGATTAATCCGAAAGTTCTTTTATCTACAATTACTAACCTTTTGAATAATCCATAGAGATGGAAGAGTGTGAATCGACCACATGATGGAGTAATATCATGCAAGTGAAAAATTAATTCTCTAGAAACTATGCACTGACATTTGGTATATTTTCCGGCCAAGACTACAGTTTTTATAAATAGAGAGAGGATTTTATGAAACCACCAATTACTAAATCAAAGTCTTAGATATATTTATTGTAACAGTTCATTTTTTTTCTCCATTCTTATTCAACTCTTTTAACGTATACACTTTACCTGGAATTTTTAGCTTTTTAGACTTCCTCAGAGTGCTCAGGCTCGAAATCCTTTGATTGTGTAATGTATCTTGTAGAAATTACAAACTAGTAGATTTCTTAATGCTTGGGTAGAGGTTATGTAACACATTCCATGGTTTGATTTCCTCAGATCGAGAGGTAACACATATGAATATGATTTGGCATATCATAACACACTTTATCATTCTGATTAAAAATGTATATTGTTCATATACCATCTCTAAACACCTCGAGATCCTCACGATAGAGTGAGAAGAAATGTAGATAATGGGACTCAGAAATCCCAATTGAAGAATTTTTTTTTTTCCCAAAAAATACTCACTAGATTCTATCTTGTTTGTCACTTTCGATTCTTCCTTATCACTGAAACATTAATGGTTGAATTTTCCATTTTTACCTATTTTCCACAGGTTCATTATTTCTTTCATCCATATTTATTATTGTCGGTCGTGCTTTACTCCATTGTGATTTTATCGAAATAAAATGTTGCTCTGCATTCTTAGTTCAAATCAAAAATTACAGAATGGACCTCAAGTCGAAGTGGAGAATAGTCAATCCGCTTTGTTTCATATTTCCCTTTAGGTAGATAGAACACACCATGTCTTTATTGAGGTTGGTCTAAAAATGGAGTTGATGGAGACAAAACACCATAGCATCATCCCACTCTTTGTGCTTAGGGATAGAAGACATATTGCATATTATCCTTTCCAAGACATTATTGGGTTTTCTCTTCCCATGAAATGGAGTTGCTTTTAATCATTGACATATTTTCCTTTTCTTATGACTGCTTGAATTTTCCAGATACTTCCCCTGAGATATTCGCTTGAAACACAGTGGGAGATATTGTAGGAAGGCATATATCATTTTTTGTTTTTCTAATGCCTCAATTTAAAACACAATCTTTTCCTCGTTAATAATGCTTGCTACTTTAGCTGGCAATCCATTCACTATCCAAATCTTCGATTTCCTCCCCACGTGGAGCCAATGCTCTTGCTACTTCCAATTCTAACATGTAGGCCATTTATCTACCATAATGATTTCTTAAAGGATTTTATTATATTTTTTAACTTCTCTAATTTTCCTAATCTTCTCTTTAAATTTTTGTCATGCTTGGTTCCCAAGTGTCAATGAAAGGTGGCCCATCGATTCCATTCCTCATTGAGATTTTTTGGGTTAGCAATTTCTTATGCACTCTTCCCATCTAGACTGATTTTAGAAAAGGAGGATTTTCACAACAACCAACATTTATTTCTATATGTTGTAGCAGATACATTATACCCATTTTCTTTGTCATATTGTGCAGACTTGCAGGTTTGGCTAAAGGCCGATGCATAAATTATCTTCTTCAATTCATTATATTTATCAAGACAATATTAGTGTTGCTTTCTTATGGTATTTTAAATAAGAGATAAAATAATTATGTTATGTCTCCCCCTCTGTTGATTCTGCTCTTTTAATACCGACTAAATGACTCCCTTGCTTCCTAGAGAAGCTCCCCCTAAAATGAAGCTAGGTTACTAGTTGTTCTTTATTCTTCCTCATCCACACTTTAGTAAGCTATTGTATATTGTCTTTGTTTCCTTTTGTTACATTGTTTGGTTTTCTTGCAGTGTACACATTTCTTTATGGTTCTTTAGGGTATGTGATAGATTACATTATTTGGCTATGCAGCCTGGATTTTTACGCTTATAATACATTGTGTTGCCCAAATTTTTTTTGTATTTTCCATTTTTCATTTAAACATGTTTTAAATTAGCAACCTTATGTAAAAATGCATAGCAGAAGAAACAATAGCCATATAAAACATTTATGTACCTGATGACATGTGATTTTCTAGTAGATAGAGGTCTCTTTCGATTTCTTACTTGAGGTAGCTTCTTTGTCTGCTGCATCTCTTGCTGATAATATTTGGTTTGGTTTCTCCAAAAATATCTTTCTGTATGCACAATTTTTTGGAAATGGAGGCATTCGACACTGATCTTCTCAATTCTTGCAGGTTTCATATCCTCGTATCTAAGAGCAAATTGCACTTTCTTAAACCCATTTTTTTCGTCGTGATTATATTCCTTGCCTTTGTTTTTCTCCTTGTTAACCACACTTCTTGTCTCATCATCTACATGCATTTTCAATATTGTGGTTTCCTCTTCAATAGATGATTTTTATGATTTTTACATGGAGATATTATTTTATTCTAACCATATATATAATATGTTCTTTTCAACAAGATCACTTTTAGTTGAAACAAACTCAACCTCTAATATCTCACACTGTACATGTTTCTCCTTTATCTGATTATTCATCTTCACCTCTATTCTCCTTGCTTCTTGAAGTTGCGTCCTTAGGCTAATGATTTCCTTCTTGTATTCATGTTCTCTTTCATCACATATCTACAGTAATTTATTCAAATGTTTGTTTTCATTATTCAATATTTCTATTTCAGTCAAAACAAGGTCAATTTTAGATTGTTCTTCAACAGTAGTTTTGTTATGGAAATCATGTCCATTCACACTAGCAAGTACCTCATTTGATTGAACCTTTTCCTTTTTAAAGGGGTCCTTTTCCTTCATTGTTATCTTCTCCTACTTAAAAATTCAGCCACTTATGTCTCCTTCATGCATGAAATGCAATTTATTCCATATTTCTTCCGCATAATTTAAATCCATTACTGCATCAAGATCCTTGTTATGAAGATCCTTATACCTTACACATTTTTCCTTTCCATTCCATTGTTTCTCTTGTAAAGAGGGATATTCTTTGCAGTAACCATTGCATACAAGTTTCACCTCAACTCCATAAGCTATTAAATCCGTTTTAACCTTGTCTGTCCATTCAGGAAAGCTTGCTGCATTCAACACATGTACACTTTGATAGCCCATGACTCGATCAGACCAGCCTTCAAGTTGTTAGGATCACACCTATGGAACCTACTCTCGTACCAATTGATGAACCCTTGACTAAACTTAGAGGGGGGTTTAATTAGTTTAGTCCATTCATGGACATTAAAAATTATTTTATCAGACTAATTAACAAAACCATTACATGAGAAACTTCATAAATAATTATCAACAAACAAAATATGTGAACAACAAGTAGTAAAGAGACTAACACATCACATCAACAAATAATAATAATGCACATGGACACCAGATATAAGTGGAAACCCATAAGGGAGAAAAGCACAATTTTATTATTTTTGTGATGCAAAGGAAAGCTCCTACTCCTTACTGCATCTAATTTTTTCTATGCTCCAACCTACAGGAGGCTGCTACCTCAAATTTCTGCAAACTACAACATGCAATGAAGCTCCAACTCCCATGTAGTTTCTGCAAGCTACTACCCATAGGAGGCTCCTACCTCAACCAACTCCAACTGAACATTTTATAAAGATACAAATTGAAAGGAGACCACAATACCCTCACACAACATGAAAACATATTGCTGATTTACCTGGTTATAAAATCCTCATAGCTCCATGTTTACTTTTGCCTCTTCTCACTTCAAATATAACTCACCACTGCTCCATATGTGCATAATATCTCAATTAGCTCTCTCACATTTTCCACCGAACAAAAAACTCAGCTATGCACTCCAAAATTACATATTTTGTAAGTATAGTTTGATGGATGTTTGTATTCCACATAGGAAAAGGAAGAGCATAGGCCTGACTCTTTTCCTTCCACTCATTCGTTTCCACACACCTCATATCTTGAATATTATTCCACAAAATATGTAAATAATCCAATAATAATTTCAGCCACATGTAATGATTCAATGGATCAACTTAATGCCAACATGAAATAACAATGTATATCATTAATGTATCACAAAAAATTATCTTAATGCATCTTTGTCTCTGCCTTCGAGCCTTGCCTTTTCCTTAGAGACTTTCCTTTGGATCACAACAATTTAGATCAGTAAACAATTTCACATTATTACAATTTCTTCAATGTAGCAGTTTCACTGCCCTTTTGTCTTATTTGCCTTGCTGTTTTTTTATATATTTTTTGATCACGATCTGCTCCTTTGCCATCAATGACAATATTTCCAACATAAGTAGGTTTTGTATTCAACTATTTTTAGTCTCTTGATGTTTATTTTTACCTTTTATGCCCTAAAACAGTAAAAAGTATAACTTCTGTGTGTTTTCAGGTGTTTTCTGCAAGTAACAGTTATCAACCACACTAGAGACGACAAATTTGTCCGCAACCTGCCACCCAAGGATCCAAAATCTAGAACTTGCACTTTTTGGACCAAAACCTATGATTTATGCCTGAACTCACAGCTTTCAGCCGAGAAACTATGATTTCCACAGTTTACAGGTCAGTAACTATGAGCTGCAACTTTTTTCTGAATTTTTTCTGTGACAGTCACGGTATGTCACAGGAAATATTCAAGGTTGTTTAGCCTCTCTCTCACAGCTCATACTAGAACTAGATATGCTTAGTTTTTCTCCTTGAAGTAGGGCCAAACCCCTCATGGTTTTAGTACACTTCCACCTTTCTAGTAGGTGTTTAGCTGACTAGGTAGTCTAATATTTTGTAGTGCTTTCAACCATTGTTCACGGTCTGATATAACCTTCTTTCAGGTCCCTTTTGATATGTTATTGTTCCATCGAAAACCCTCTCTTCAGTTTTTTTTGGTCTCTCTCTTAGGGTTCCCTTTTTCCCCCAGCGTTTTAAACTTTTGCCTCGCATTTAGCACCAATTTTCCTTTTGGTTTCTTACTATATTATACACCTTTTCCAGCAAATATAAGTCATTATATCCCTATGCCTTAGACCTTAGATATTTTAGCTATCTTGTGTGTTTCTAGTAATTTTTTCCCACCTCTTAGACTAGTTGTTTGGGAAGCCTTATTTTTGCATTGAATTTATGCATCTATAGCTATTTATTTTATTGTATTTTTAGTTTTATTTACAATGCTTCAACATTTTTTATTTCTTTATACAACAGTCTAGGCCTAGTTAAAATTAACACATGGCTTGCACATATGCACACCTAAAGTGAAGAGAGATTGGTTTACACTGCCAAGAAAATACATAAACATCGTAATTAATTTATCAACCTCACTAAGTCTTTGTTTATGACTCTTCCATATTTTTGTGTCATCTGTGACTTGCCATCATTGCACCCCCAAGGCGTTTATCTCAAAGACTCCAAGGCCTTCATCCTCAATCTCCATGAGGAAGAATTACTCCACCGCGTAGAATTATATTTAGTCCTCTACTGAGTCCCCATACTTAATCTCATTCAGGTTCATCAGGTTCTTCCTCTGATTCTGATGTTGGTTCCCCTCCATCTCATTTCGTCAACATGTCAGGTTCCAATGTAGGTTCTGGTCCTCGAGTTGGTGGCAACCCTAACCCTAATGTTGGAGCTTCTACTAGCGGAGCCACTACTAGAACTATTTTGGCTACCCCTTTGTTACCTTTTACGGTGGGTTTAAACCTTCCCGATTTCAGCCAATTAATCAACGACCCTACACTCCACAATCTAGGTTGGCCTACTATGCCAACTAAGCTTCCTTCCAACATTCCTTAGTTTGAAGTAAATGCTAGAGAGGACCCTAATAATCATGTTCACTCCTTTCACATGTGGTTTTTGTCCAATTATATCACCGATGACTCCGTCCACCTTCCGTTATTCCAACGTATGCTAATTGGAGAAGCTACCAAGTTGTATTTGAACCAAGTTGTTGCCTCTCATTTCATTTCTATGAATATTTCTAAAGAATTTCTATCTTACTTATAATTACCTCTCCGCTATGATACCAGTAGTGAGTTTTTGACCACATTCCGTCAAAATTCTGCCACTCGCCTTTCTAACCATGTCCAAGAATGGCATAGAAGGAGGAGCTTGTGTCGAGCTCCTACATTCGATGACCGTGCCTATATGGATTGATTTCTCAGAATGATTTTTCCTTCTATTGGTAAATATGTTCTGTCTCACTTTCCTTAGACCAGAGAATAAACCCTCCAATTTGCGTTAAAATATGACTTGATCTACATCTAATCTGGTTATGTTTATGTCGTTTTACCAGATCTTCATAGACCTGGTGCTGCAAATGCAGTAGGGGCATCTCACACCTTCTACGCTATCATTGGAGCTCTTTCACATGCATATACTCATCCTTCCATGGGTTATGCTATTCTCGAAGGAGGGAACAACTCCTCTAGCAGTTATCCCCCTCCCAACAACATGTATCATGGACAAAGCATGCCTTACACATTTTCCCAATTGCATCAACCGATGCTAGGGCAAGATGTTGCGCAACCCATTTACTCCTTAGGGTCAGGTATATGTGCAACAGAGTGTGACTAATCCTCCTAATTCAAAGAAAAATAGGAAAGGAAACCAAAATCAACCAACATAGGGTAATCAAGGGCACCAAGGTAATCAACCAAACGCACCCCAACGGAACTAGCCTAACACTACAAGCGAGCAATAGGGCAATCGCCCCAACCAGAACAAGCCTATTTATATGAACAAGCCTTTTTCTTGTTGTGGTTTCCATGACCATTATACTCATGATTGTACCCTCTTACCCCAGATGCGCTAGATGTTCAAAACACAAGTAACATCTAGAGCACAACAAGCCACTACTTTGGCTCCTCCAAATAATGCACCAGCTCAACTGGCTGTGTTCACTAATCCTTTCCCTCATCAAGGATATGTGGTTTCCCATCCCCCTCAAAGTCAGACAACCCTTTACCCTTCATGTTCTAGTACCCCTGCGTACCATATTCTCATGATGAATTATTGTTAGGTTAATTCTGTTGATGTCAACCTTCAAACCTGATCACGCCAATATGACAAGCCGGCTATGATGTCTGCAACTGAGTCCCAAACCAAAGTTTCCATAGAGTCCATATCGAAACCTAATTCTCCCTTACAGAACCCTCAGCCTCTGGCATAGGTCATTCATAAGATCCCCAAAGGACCATTATGCCGAAATGTTGCTTCTGCCAAAGCTTCCCACACCTACAGCATAGTAGACGACTTGAGACAATATCCTGCTCCCATGTCAGTGTTGGAAGTCCTCGAGTCGTGCCCTTCACAATGAAAAGACCTATTATATGATATGGGTGTTATGGATCCTTCATATGATCATTTGATCGTATTTAATGTTGAAAAATCATAACATCCCCCCTTACCTTCATTCGTCGCCTTCCAAATACCAGTCAAGATTCAAAATGCTAATGTCTTGTGATGTATCATTGACAAGGGTGCATCCACCTATGTGATGTCCACCTTTGTTTGTAATAAGCTCGGATCACCCTACCTAGCCCAATCCATGAACATTTTTCATGCTTGGGACGATTGCCCTTCTCAAACCCTTGGCATGTACTGCAATTTTCCTATCACTCTTGCGACAAAGACTTTTTGTGTTGACATTGAAGTAACTAATGCCCCCTTGAATTACAATATCATTTTTGGGAGTAGCTATACCAATGCGATGTTCATTGTCACATTTGTAGTTCACCATAGCATGTGCTTTCCTCATAATGTAAATATTTTCACCATCAATCAGTTGACATACTATGAACAGAAGTCTGAGACCTCCCCTAAGTCTATCATATCTTCAATGGCCGATAAACAATCAGTTGCACATCTCACTAGTGTTTCACCAGGAGTATATAAATATTCCACATTACTGGTTCATTCCCTGGTGACCCCCCTCTTATCAGTGACCCTACCCCATTGAATGTTTGCATGATGCAATCATTTCGGGCTAGCCACATGTGGTCTAGTTCGACCAACCCACAACCTACACCTCTGAAACCTATTGGTGGTCACTTGACAGAGCCTTTAGGATCCTCTCTTCAAGGACCTCCTCCCTTTGCTCGTGTCTATTCCACCCCTTTTTAACTAGGAATGGTCCCCCTTAGCCTTAACCATTTGGGAGCCATTCTGTGAGGCCATTTCCCTTATAGTCAGTTACATTTTCTAGCTCCCCAATCTAGAGTCTTTTCAGTGCTTGTTATGGCTACGTTGAGCCTTCCCAATTCGACCCTTGGGATCCCAATCCAGCACATCGATCCCCCAGCCAACACTTTGCCTGGTAAGCTCAGACCTTATACAACTTTGACATCGGTCCAACCAGTCTCTATGAGTTCTCCCTTTGGTTTTGTGCCTCAACGAGCTCAACATGAATCTACTCCTGTTCTCAAAGCATCTCGTGAGGGGGAAAAGTCTAAAAAGAAGTAACCTAAGGATAAGGCCCCCAAAAAAACTCTTGCTCCTTATAAGCCTCCAAATCAGTCACCTCCACATGCATCATGTGATGTTGTTGGGCATGCTACGCATAATTCTCCCGATATTCCTCGTCTCAAACTTGTGGTCAGCGAGACGTTTCCTGAATCTGATATCTGAGAGGTTCATGTTACCTTACCCAATTCAAATAAGAAACTCAAATTGCTGTGCACAAAGCACTGTTGTGATTTGTGTAATATTTATGGCCATTATCCACACCTTTGTCCCTGTCTCAACAATTTTCGTGACACCCTTGAGGCTATTTTCCAAATAGAGGCCTCTCGTAGTGGATCATGTACTCCTACACTTGTGAGTTCTACTTCAGCAGAACCGAAGGACATTTATGCACCAATTGTGATACCTCCCCCTGATGTTGAGATGATGGAACCTTCCACAACTATCCTCTATGTCATCATCCATGAGATCGATAATGGAAAACCCCTCTGGAAAATCCCCCTTTTTTTTATTGAAACTCCTTCAGCGATCACCCCGGAATCAACATCAGTAGATGTTTCATCTACTATCTCTTTTTCTACCCTCAGTAGCGATCCGTATGTGAACCATATCTCTAATGATGATGTGTCAGGTAGCCCTGCCATGTCATGTGGTATTTATTCCACTAGTCCTCCCATATTTCATTCTGATGAAGAAAATATGGAAGCAATGACCACCCACGATCTGCACCATCGTGCGTACTCCCTTCCATAGTAGAGCTATGATCAACATGTCGTGGAGTCTAATGAATTCATCTATAGTGAAGTCGATTGGAAGTACCCCCACTAAAATCTAGCCCATGAATTCTACTTACATCCACCTTTAATCCATAACATTGAAACCCAATGTTTGGGCAAGGGGGGCATACCTTCTAGAGGATTTCAAAGGCCAAATCCTTCCTAACCCTCACAATGCACTCTACCTTAAGAGATTTTACCCATAGAATCTCCCATCGAGATGCATGTTTTATTTCTATAATACAGTTATGTAGTATGCATTGCTCTTCAGCATCTCATTTGTTGTCTTGTGGCGACTTTCGGATTGACCCATCATCCACACCATATATCATCTATGCTAATGGTGCAAGTCGCTTCTCCAAGAATCTAGGCTTGGCAACTTGGGCCACTTTTACCCCCATGCATTCGATATTCCTCTCCAACGGTGTATGCATAGGATCTGCCACCAATAACCATGTTGAATGTGATGCAGTGATAGCTTTGTTAATCAATGCCCTTGATCATCGCATCCTTCATCTTCATTTTCATTTAGATTCCTTGTTGCTTGTCATCCAGTGCCCCTACACTACAAAGGCCTCTTGGTTTAGATCCTAGTATCTAACTATCCTAGAAAACAAGGGCTCCCTTACCATCATCAATGACTTCTCAACCAACTTGAGAACCCTATAACTCGCAAGTGCACCTTGTACCACCTAATCACCCTAAATCTCGGCACGAAGTGCATCCAAATCCCTATATATCTAGTTGATATTTAGCTCTACCATACTTGCATAGATACAACATGTTTGTTAGCTCAGAGAATGAAAAAATTCATCCAAATCATCAAGTCTGAGTTCCTAGCAAAAAAGGTAGGACAAACCCATTTTTTCCACTGTATCACACATTTCAAGCAATGTACCTGCAAGATTGCAAGTTTCCCATCTGGAAACTATGAGCCAAATCGCACTACATCACCCACGAAGTGTGAGCTGCTCATGAGGATGGGAAGAGTGATGTTCCTGGTATTTAAGCACCTAATCTGAAAAACAGATCCACTAAAAAAAGTAGAGTAGGGTTATGCCACCAACCTGCAACTCACAGAACTCGATTGCAATGGTCGGTTTTTCTGCTACGATCACCGCAAGATTTAGGGCCTTCGCTGCCTCTCCAAGTTCACCACAACTCCACTAGAAAATGAATCAAATTGGAGGGAAATCTCCCTATTAAAATAAAAAACCATAATTTTTCTTTCACCAATTGTGACCAAACTGTAGCTCGGTTTCATGAACCCTCAGCACCATTGGAAATCTCTCACGAACTCTGCAATTGGTATCCTTTTCTTTTTGGTGATTTGATACTTCACACGGAAGCCATTTTTCTAAGAAGGGTCACTTCGCCATCTCTCAAAATCATATTTTTTCCCTTTCATTGCTTTTACTTGGGGCACCATTTTTCCTTCATACCTGTCAACGGATGGGTTGATTTCCATCACGAGTAACCATATTTTTATCATGATTTTATGGTACCTAGTGGGCCTATTCTATGTGGCAGCCTCATCGAGTCGCCCTTGATCAGAGCACTCGAGTTGAACCACCATCACATCATGGAGTTTTTCTCATGTCCCTTTGCCTCATATTACAATATTCCATCAATTCTTTCCTTTTCTCTCTCTTGTGTCGACCATTTTAGCCTCTAGTCATACTGCCCCCATCCACTTCGAAATCAAGTCAATCGCTGCAAGTTCATCCATGATTTTAATGCTCTGACAAGGGAAGTCATCCATCTACTACTCAGTTTCCCTCTTCCATCATCTTCCTTGGTGTCATTCCATTAGTCACTTTTAGTATGATCCCTCATGCCTTAGTTAAGGATTACTCATTTCGTCACCTGTGGCGGACCTCCTTCTATCAACATTAGCATATTCATTCCAAAAGATAGGTCTACAGGGTGGTGTACCTTGGTTCCAGCTTCCATTCTTGTTTGGTGCCTCAGATCAAGGAAAGGGAATACTCATTGCCCTTTGAATTGATTGTTTCTCATCCGCTCAGCTTCAATATGATCAAGATTCATATACTTGATGGTTTGGTGATCGAACAGAATTTCCTAGTGATTCTTGGGTGTGTATGATTTTTTTCAGACCTCATGAGGGGGTGGCACTACAGGTATCCTCCGACATGCCTAGATGACCTCATTTTATTTTACAACATCATATTCAACTCCACATATTTGATGGTTTTGGTTCTAGCTGCTTACATGGCCCATAACATTTATTTATCACTCAGATTATTCATTCATATGTTCATATCCCTTTCCTATTTATCAGGGCTTCTCTAGTTGTTATCATGTCTCATGTACTCAGATATTACGTATTTAGTCTTGGCTATTGTCCCAGGCGCAGTATGTATGTGGGATCCATTTTATTTTTGTCTGGCCCATTTTTATCCTATCCTATCATGTAATTTACATTTTAGTCTCATTTTACTGGGTGCATCATTATTTTTTGTACTTTTTCATCTCGACAGGCATAGGTATGCCTCCCCTACCTCACTAGGAATAGGTACCACAACTTTAAAGGAGATGTATATCATTTGTAGGTCTTGCCCCCTCGGTTATTTTCCTCTCGTTCTTCACTCCTTCTATGTATATTTCTCTCTCTGACTCCCCTGTAGTGTATATTGATTGTGTTCTTACAATGTATTTCGGTCACATGATTAGCTCGTAATGCTCACACATTAGGGGGAAATTTGTTACATCAATCTTTGGTCATCTAACCATTTACAATTATATGGATGAAAGTACACCATGTAAGACCAATTTTACCATCGTCAAATTTCTTTCACTATAAGAAATAATTTAATAAACCATATTTTATTAAGTTATTTCTAGTTCAAAAAGGAAACCCCATGAGGAATAATTAAATCAATCATTAATTATTTGATTGTCCTCTTGGAATATTTAATTAAACCACTATTTAAATAATATTCCTGGTCATATTTAACCCGATTATGAGAAATAATTAGATAAATCATTATTTATCTTAATTACCTCTAGAGATAATTAATTAAATCATTACTTAGTTATTATTCCTTCTTAAATTTGACTAAATCCCCTACAAATAATTAAACAAAAAATTATTTGTTAAATTATTCCTTAACCCCACTCTTGAAATGATAAATAAACCATTTATTTGTTTATTATTTCTAAATAAAGGTATCTAACCAATTTAAATTCCTTTTCCATCCAACAAAATATAATAAAATATTCCAAGAAATTAGATCTAGATCTTGGTTAATAATATTTTATTGTTCGCCATTATTGAGGAGAAATCAATATTCTTTTATCAATAGGAGGGTTTTCCATTCATTATTCACTTTGATCATTTTCATTGTCGGGCTTTGATCATTCTCATTGCTTCTACTATTTTCTTGCTTCGTGAGCCCCCATAGAGGTCAAGATATCTTGGGTTTCTACACCATTGAGAGATAGAAATTTCTGGATCTAAAGCGTTGATGAAAACCAAGAACCCATCCCATTGAGGGGGGCTAGTAACATCATTCTTTTTTCCCTTCCTAGGTGCTATAATACATATAAAATTCTTTAAATCTTGTCTTTTCGGTTCGATGCATGGAGTAACTCTTATTTCTTTTTATTGTTTAACTTCTTTTACTGCATATATCTAGGTTTTTGAAGCATTTGTTTCGACTACCTATTACAGATCTAAGGAAGTTAAACAACCATATTTGTTGTTATGGTTGTTTTTCACACACAACTAAAATGAGCTCTTTCTTTACACTTGCGTTAATAATTTACGCTAACACCAATTGTGAGTCCAAGTGCACTATTAACGAAACAACATGAAGAGATATTGCTTCAGATAGTATATTGACCACAACAGTACATTCTAGAATATTATTCGAAGCAGGACCTAATCGGATGGATAGTAAATTACCCAAGGCATGGAAGCAAAATTATGGGTACGTTGACTAGCACCAACGAGAAAGCCTAAAAATATCATATCATCGACAGGTATCTGCCAAGGAAGATACAAATATCAACGTCACAACGCAACCAATAAATAGATATGCACAAAATCTACAATATGTACAAACCACAAAAAGTTTTAGGCAGAAGCCTAGGGATAGTAATTCTTAAGATAGATCCATATTTGGGCTCTGCCAACTCATTTCCATTAAACTCAACCAACTCATACTCCCTTTTTAAGGAATATTTGGATGATGAAAGAATCATACGATATGGATTTAAACTTACTTGCCGCCAAGGCATCCTTGTCTTTATCATAGACCAAGATTAGGTTGCCTTCAGAGAAAACCGTAGGTCGCACAATCTTATCATATTGAACCTTCACTCTTTTCTTATTAGCCTCACTAATCGTGGCTGCTTCTCGATGCTACTCATCAAGACCTTCCAGATAAATAAGGCCCTCTTCAAGACTTGTAGTGTCTTGAAGAAGCACAACAACTAGCTTAAGGGAAGGAAGCTCATATTCCATAAATAATATTGATTCAAATATGTAAACCAGTTGGAAAGGGGTGAAATTGGTTGCAGTCTTAACTAACATCCGATATGCCCAAAGCGCAGGATACAACATGACATGCCAGTTGGATCTAGCTTTATTGATCATCCTTTGGAGGCTTTAAGGATTTATTCACGGCTTCCACTTGCCCATTGGCCTTAAGATAATAAGGAGATGAATACTCCTATTGGAAACCTAATTTTAGAGCCAATTCAGTCATCATGGAGTTTTAAAAATGACTCCCATGGTCAATGAATATCCCTTTAGGAATACCAAAGTGAGAAATGACTTAGTTGAACTGAAATAGGGTTGTTGTTTCACCATCATTCGAAAAAGTAGGCATAGCCTCAACCCACTTCATGAAGTATTCCACTGCTATAATGACGTACTTATCACCCTTTTCCGAATGCTCGTTACAAGTCGTAAAATCTATTCCCCACTTTGTAAATGGACCAACGGTAATAACAAGAAACAGTGGAGCTGGATGAGCACAAATCTTCCAAGTATAAGCTTGACAAGTGTTAAGATATTCCACCACATAGGAAATAGTTAAGTATAACTTCGTCTAGCGTAGAGTTAGGTAAGGTTTGATTATTTACTATGTACATTTGTAACTTGTAATACGACAGTCATGATATGTAGTGATCTAATATTTCACTCTCTCCTTGGTATTACCAACACTTGATCCAGGGCTAAACACCTGATTGGTCCATGATCTCTATTTAAATATCACGGAGGGTCATTTGTTTGGTAACCATTTATGAGAGAATCTTATGTAAATTTTCTTTCTTTATATTAATAAATTTCCTGAAGTGGCTGTGTTGGCTAAGGTCCTGGACTGTTTCCCTCTTTGAAGGTTCTAACCACATAAAATACAGTTGTATTGATCTCTGATCTATTTTTGAGCACTGAAATTTTTTGTTTGATCTACGAAACTTACCCTGTAAATTCCTACATGGTATAAGAGGGATTTTGAGGGCCACATCCATTGTTGATCCAAATCTGAAGTTGGTTTGACTGCTTGCGGCTTCCATTTTCTAGTTCTACTATTTTTGACCATTTTTAGGCTGGGAGAACTGCTATGCTGTTTCTCGAGCATATGTTACGGTACCCCTTTCATTTCATGCGAAAAGGTTTCTGGTTTCCCAAGTTATGTCATTTTAGATATGGAAGTATAAAGTATATTTTTTGTAGTTATATTTATTAATCCTTCTCCTTATTTCAGTTCCCTAAGTTTATTTCGTTTTTTTTTATTGCTATATCTATATCCTCTTCTCTTGGTATTCTCTTTTCTCTCTATTGTGTACGATCTCGACAAATCAGAAATAGGAAGATGATATTTTTTTTGCTACATATGCTTTTTCCCCGCGTCTTTGTGTGATCTCCAGAAATCATAAATAGCGAAAAAATGATAGTTTTCAGTAAGACTAACTGGAAATCTAACATTCCACCATAAGGTTTGTATTTTGTTTTTTTTTCTGCATGGATTTTCTATTCTTTTTTCAAGAAAAAGCACACACATTGAAGAGCAAAAAAAAATCCTTTCATCCTTTTAAACTATTATAGAATCATTTTACTAGCTCACTTTGTGTATAGTTAGTTTATGAGAATAGAGGTCTTGGGGTCAAGTCTCCATGTCAAGCTTATTTTTCTAAAAATCTTTTTGTTAAGTTAATTTTTCTTGTAAAGGCTTAGGTAAAGTTGTCGATTTTAATAAGAGGGTTTTCTTTCAAAAGCACATGTAAAAGTAACATTGTAAAAGTGACTCTCACTTATTTATAAAAGTTGGTCACATGAAGTTTTTTTTTTTTTTTAAGTGAGCTTATTGTATTAATTTTGGAAAAGGGGGGGGGGGGGGGTGTGCGGTGTTTTAAGTACACCATCATCATCTTTCAAACTCTTGCATAACTATTTGGCATCTACTATAATGTTTTTCAGAAAGTCATAACTTCTCATATAGAGGCCATTTTCAGAACCATTTTTAATAATCATCCTAATGTTTCAAGATATTTCCAATGAGGCAGTTGGTTTTAGCCTTTTCACCTTCTGTTTTTTTTAAAATGGAAAGTGCATGCCCCATTATTATTAACAACACCAATTATTTCCAATGGCTATCCTAAATGATATACTTACTTAGAAGTAGAGGGCTTTATACAATATCCATCAAACAACAAACTAAACCTACCAATGGAGATAAAGCCGCTAAATGGTAAAATAAACAAGATCAGGCACGAGGGTTGATAGGAATGTCTATTTCTCAAGATATTAGATTTCATATCCAAGAAATTGACACACATGATGGAGCTATGAAAAATCTAAATACTGTTTTTGCCATTCAAAATGAAATTAGAGCCCA
Organism: Pinus albicaulis; assembly: GCA_034641835.2. Taxonomy (NCBI): domain Eukaryota; kingdom Viridiplantae; phylum Streptophyta; class Pinopsida; order Pinales; family Pinaceae; genus Pinus; species Pinus albicaulis. Next base: position 330,857,904 of record CM076577.1, on the reverse strand, counting down.
TGAGCTTGAAAATGAGTTTCTTACTTTTGACCCCAATAATTTCTCCTCTATTGAAGATTTTCTATCCAAATTCAAGGCCCTTAGACTTCTTTTAGAAGGTTGTAAGGTAAGAAAGGATGATGGTAGCCTTATCTATTCCATTCTTGCTAATATTAGCCCTTCATACTTTGTATTTTTTTCCATGTTCCATTCCACTAGAGAAGCCCTCATTTCTCAGGTAACAACCTACAAGTCCCCCTCTTTTGATGCCTTTTGAGATTATTTGATAAGAGAACAAGATAAAATCTTACACCTTGGTATTATTAATATTGGAAAATCCTCTAAGAAATAACTAGCAACCCAACAACAACCATATAAAAGGAATCCTAAGAAGAAGCATCCTAAAAATAATGGTCTTAAACCAAACAAGTGTCTTGTGCAATTTCAGGCACACGCTAAAAGAACAACTCAAAAAATTGATAAGGAATACAAAAACAAAGGGAAGAAGATAGATAGAAATTGAAAATTTTGTAACCGTGATGGCCACATAGAGTCAAAATGTTTTAAGAGATGGAAGCCTTGGAAACAACAATGAAGAAGAACATCATCAATTTGGAGAACTCCTCAACTTCATCTTCGGGAATGACACTTTCTGATTGTAGTTTTCAAGGATCAAGATCTGGTTATGATTTTAATGTATCTTATTCTTCTCATTCTCATGAGTGGTTCATTGATTCTGTAGCCTCTTGCCACATGGCCAAAAATAAAGACATGTTTTCTTCTTTAAATGATTGTAACATAAAAAATATTTATGTTGGTGATCATAGATCTCTTAGTGTTGTAGGATCTATAATGATTTATCTAGTTTATGGCCAGTTTAATGATGTATTATGTGTTCCTACCTGGCCCTGCAACCTTCTATATTTTTCTCATATAACTCATTCAGGTCTAGGGAAAAAAATATAATTCTCACCTCATGATGTTGTAATTAAGGACCTCAAAGATCCTAGACATATTTTAGCTACTGACATTGATGATGATTCCATAAGGTTGTATAAGTTTGACAACTTTGGGTCATCATGTCTTCCCTCCATTTTTGTTTCTCATAATGCTGAAGTGACAAAACTTTGGCATGATCGATTTGGTCACTTAAACTATCACTCTCTTCAAACACTATGTAAAGAAAATATGGTGACAGGTCTTCCTATGGTATATTTTTGAGATCGTGTTTGTTCCAGATGTGTACTTGGAAAACATCATTGGGATAGTTTTGAAAAACATGCCACTTGGCACTGTTTAGCCCCTTTGTAGCTTGTGCATAGTGATTTATGTGGTCCATTTCCTATTGTTTCTTTTTTAGGCTGCAAGTACTTCTTAACTTTCATTCATGATTTTTCTAGACGCACTTGGGTATACTTCTTAAAACTCAAGAGTGAGGTATTGAACATGTTCTTGGTCTTTAAGGCCTTTGTTGAGAAATAATCAGGACATCAAAATCTTAACTTAAGAACTGACAATGGAGGAGAATAAGTTAACACAAAAATGTATCCACTTTTGCACTGAGCATTGCATTAAATTGCAAAATATTGTTCCTTATACTCCACAAAAAAATGGTTTAGCTAAAAGGAAGAATCACAATCTAAAAGAAATGCCTAATTGTATAGTTCAATCTAAAGGACTTAGTCTTAATTTTTGGGCAGAAGAAATTAAATGTGCAAGTTACCTAGTAAATCGCAATCCTACTAAGTTCTTAAGGAACATAACTGCAGAAGAAGCCTGGAGCTCAATCAAACCAAATGTAATTCACTTTCGTCTTTTTCAAAGTGAAGCTTGGGCCCATATTCCAGACGTGAAACATAAAGTCTTAGAACCTAAGAGTGAAAAATGCATTTTTGTTGAATATTCTGAAGATGACAAAGTATATAGAAATATTCAACAAAAATCCAAAACTTTAATAATTATAAAAGATGTAAAATTTGACGAAAATATATTGGCTTGCAATCCTAGTTTGGGGGGTTTGCCACTTTGGGCCTACAAGCCTGATTCGGCATATGTGCTACCTCTCTCTATCTCTTCTAATTTTGAAAACATTCCTTCTAGTTCAGATGATGACAACGAGGGTGACAATCCTCCTCTACCTCCTCAAGATATTACTTCAGCTCTGCGACTTCCAATATGGGTCTTCTCTATTTGGGATGTAGTAGGCTCTCTTGTAGTTTACCCTCCAGATCAACTTCGTACACGTTCACAATTCGAAAGAGCCTCTTCCTTATTGGCTCAAGTTCCAAAAAATCTTGATCTAGACACCTTTGAAGAAGCTTCAGTTCATTTAGATTTGGATGAAGTTACGAATGAAGAATATCTTTCCTTATTGGAAAACGATACTTGGGATCTTGTTTCTCTTCAAAAGGGAAGAAAACTTGACATATGCAAATGGGTTTACAAAACAAAGTTTGGACAGATGGAAAAGTTGATAAACCTAAAGCTCATCTTGTTGCTAAATGATTTTCACAAGTTGAAGGAATTGAATATACTAAAAAATTCTCCCCTATTTAAAAAATTAATTCTATCTACCTTGTTCTTTCCCTTGTTGCCTCCTTTAAATGGGAAGTCCATCAAATGGATGTTAAATTCGCCTTATTACATGGATATTTGAATGGAAAAATCTACATGGAACAACACCCTGGCTTAATCCAAAATGACTCTATTGTTGTTTGTCACCTTAGGAATTCTCTCTATAGTCTCAAACAAGCTCCTTGGCCTTCGTATGCTAAAATGGATAGCTTTCCCTTAGATAATGGATTCTCTAGGTGACATTTTGACAACACTGTCTACACTAAGAAAGTGGATAATTCCTCCATCATCCTTGTTCTTTATGCTGGTGATATTATCGTTATTGGTAGTGATCCAAAAAATATAAATCATGTGAATTCTAGTCTCAAAAATAAGTTTGAAATGACTCACTTAGGACACTTTCATTATTTCCTTGGTCTTCAAGTCTTGCAATCTGTAATATTCCTAAACTAGCATGCATCTAATTGGAGTACAAAAATTTGATTTTGCTTCTTAGTTATAAGAATAAGAGGGTAGAAGACCCATAAATCTCCTTAGTAGGAATAAAATCACTATGAATGTGAATGGAGGGCATTAAAAGAGTTGGATAAAGCTCCCCCATGTGTGAAAAATGGATGAAGCATGTGGACTGGGTCAACTTTGACCAAATGAACAACGCTGGTATGGAAGTAGTGGACATTCAATGAGGGACATTGTAGTTTTGGAGGGAGATCCTTTGTATGGAAGTAGTGCCTTTACTGAGTGGGGCCAAGGGTGAGGAAGCTCACCAAGAATATAAGGAAGGGGATGGTAGCCATTTTGATCATGTTTTGGATTATTATTTGTTTATGTTCTGTTATGACTTGTGGCTCTTGTCATTTTTTTAGCTAAGATTGCAGTGCTGTTTAGCACAAGGGTGTTCCTAAGTGGGAATTCCACCTTCATCCTCAAGGGACTTTGAGTTCCTACTTAGGAGAAGTTATTGAGAATTATTTCCACATTCCGTCATTTTTCCAAGCTAAAACTTTCTTCTAGAGCATAGTTTCTATTTAGATTTGTGCTGAGTTGTAGGGTGCAGTAGTGTATGGTTGCATCCGATCGTTTCTGAGCTTGTCTTCAGTGGAGGAGGCATTCCTTCTATTGGGAGATTAGTAAGGAAGATATTAGGGCTTCATATTATATTTTCACACCAGGCCAAGTCACCATCATCCCTTTCATCGTAGTTTCAGTCCATGACTGCATTATTTCAGTGAGCAGTTGCAGGGGTGATTTCAGTACTCCATTTGGAGTCTTTGTTTTTCAGTGGAGGGATAAATGATACCCTTGAAGAGTCCATTGGAGGTGTTCCTTTAAGATATACATTAGCTTCATCCACCTCCTTTCAGGCTCCCAGTTGCAGAGTTTATCCATCCCTAGGGCTGCATTTCGGTATTCTGATATTTTGTGTATTTCCAGACACCCTTCCTGGGTTGTCTAGGAAATGTGTATGGAAGCATAAATATCCATTTTTGAGACTTGTTTGAGCATATATTTTCATATCCATATATTTATATTTTCAAATGGAAATATTATGCACTAAAAATTCATTTTATGTGCTTCAATGTTTTTTGTAGCAGTTGTATTACATATTTTGGTGCTTTTAGGCATAGGAGGATTCTCTTGCCTAGATTGAGGGACTTGATCCCCATGATATTGTACTCATTTTCTGATGTTATACTTAATACGATGGATCTATCTTTGGCTCATGATTGATGTATTGTTATTTGCTGCTATTTCCCATTATTGTGAGCTATATTGCTACATTTCCTGTTTGGGAATATTACACAATCCAAAGAAGGTATTGCCCTTTCTCAATCGAAGTATTCCTGTGATCTTCTACATCAATTTCACATCTAATACTGTAAGCCAACCCCTTCTCCCTTTCATTCTTGATTCAATATTTCTCTCACTTGTACTACTAGTGAATTTTATGTTACCTTATAGCGTCAACTTGTTGGTAAAATTTTGTATCTAACCCATACTCATCCTGACATTTCATTTTTTCGTTGGTCTTGTTACTCTGTTTATGCACCAAAATCATGAAAGTAACTGGAAATAATCTAAAAGAATAATTCAATATATTCAAGGTACAAATCAGTTCGAGATTCATTACAGTGCAAGAGAATATCCATTGTTGATTGGTTTCACTGATTCTTATTGGGTTGGTGACCCTGATGAGGGAAAGTCTGTTGTAGGTTATGAATTCACTCTTGGTTTAGGAAATATTACCCATTCTTCTAAGAAATAAAGTTCCATCTATCTCCCTTCTCCAGAATCATATTATCGTGGTGTAGTTGAAGCCAACAAGGAAGCCCTGTGGCTTTGTGAGATCCTGACCAAATTTTGTCTTCATGAGAAACATCCAACTACACTTTGGTGTGATAATTAATGTTCCATTCATCTATGCAAAGATTTAGATCAACACCATCATATGAAACACATTGAGCTTCACATATAATTCATCAGAAAGCTCATTCATGATCGTGTTATTTAAGTGAAGTATTGTTCAACCAATGATCAAGTTGGTTGATATATTTAGAAAGGCTCTCATAGAAGAAAATTTTATCAAACTTTGATCTATGCTTTAAGTTTAGGAAATTTATCATTAAGGGGGGATAGGCTCTAATGCCTACATCCTTCTCCTATTGTGTCACTTTTGTAAATCATTCAATCCTATGCCAAGTTGTTCTTACGGGGGGAGGTTAGGATATTTAAACACATAGGAAATAGTCTCCTTTTATGTCACCTTTATAAATACTTCAATCCTATCCCAAGTTGTTTTGAAGGGGGAATGTTAGGATATTCCAACACATAGGAAATAGTTAAGTATAACTTGGTCTATCATAGAGTTGGGTAAAGTGTGTTTCTTTATTATGTAAATTTGTAACTTATAATCCCTGGGTCATGATATGTAGTGATATGATGGTTTTCTCTCTCCTCGGTATTACCAATACTTGATATATGTCTTAACACCTGATTGGTCTATGATCTCTATCATGAGATCATGGAGGGTTATTTTTATGGTAACCGTTTATGAGAGAAGCTTATGTAAATTTTCTTTCTTTATACTAATAAATTACCTGAAGTGGCTGCATTGGCTCAGGTCGTGGACTATTTCCCCCTTTGAGGGTTTTAACCACGTCAAATATTGGTGTGCTGATATGTGATCTATTTGTGAGCGGTGGCCTCTAGTGCTTGATCTAAGGAACTTACCCTGTAAATTCCTACAACAAGGATGACATTTTTTGGCTACCTAAACACAATATTTGGAAATTCAGGGTCAAAAATATCTAGCACACAATATTTTTAGGGTTGTAGCAAGCCTTAATAAATTACCACCACAAGATCCATTGTGGAGATCATTCAGAAAAACCTAAAATTCTTCTACGGTACGTCTAAGGATTGAATCAACCCTGTGAGGATATAAAGTGTCACCAATGATAAGTTATCTTTTTGCCAAGTGATGCAATTTTCTACGCTTATCCTTAGAAAAAGTGAGGGGAAACCTCAAAGTCTATAGATAGACAATAATATCTCCATACCAAGGATCTTATGAGGAATAAGGAGAATACGTTCATGAAGGAAGGATTCCTCATAAACTATTTTTTCTCCACAAGGAAACTTAGATATTAATTCTGCAAATATAAATGATTTCTTGGATTTGGCAGACAAGAACTCAGTATCAATTTTTTGTAAAATTACAATCCATCTATTTTATTTTCCAACAATCACTCACCCACTGAGAAAAAATTGAAATGGATTAACAACTGAAGAAACATAAGTTTTGCGAAGCAGAATGTAATTCCTAAGTCATTGGATAGAATGGAATGTTGCCAAAGCTAACTTTTGAATCAGAGAATATCGTAATTCAAGACCTACCAAGCCTCAAATTAGATAATAAATCACATTATTAGAGAGATAATTGTCCTCTTGAACCAAAATCGTACCTATAGTAGATTCTGCTGCGAAAATATATAAAAGGAAATATCTACTATAATTAGGTGGACTCAATAAAGGAGTAGATGTCAATTCCTTTTTCAAAGCATCAAATGACTGTTGAGCGAATTCATCCCACATGAATGGCATTCATTTTTTCAACAATCTCATAAATCCTTTCATAATCTCAACATAGTTAATGATAAAGCTCCTCAAGAAACTGGCTTTTACTGGGAGACTCTGAAGTTGAAAAAAGAATACAAGGGAGGAAACATGGGTATTGCATCAACCTTGAAAGGATATACACGAATCCCTTCAGTAGACACAATGAATGGAAACATCCAACCGGATGTGACTACAAAAACACACTTATTTGTATTCAACCTGATTTTATAATGAAAATATCTTTCAAAAATATGTCGAAGATGAGAAGGATGATCAATTATCTTTTGAGAACAAGCAGCAAAATCATCCAAATAAGCTTCGATGATATGCTTGATATCATGGAAAGCATAAGACATGGCCCGCTGCAAAGTAGCTCCAACATTTTTAAGAGTAAAATGCACCTTTTTATATGCAAAAGTACCCTAGGGGAAAATAAAAGCAGTCTTGTTTTCATCTTCACGACAGATAGTAGTATGATTATATCCGAAGAAACCATCCATGAAGTATAAAATATCATTTCCTACACACTAATCAATAATCTAATCAATAAATGGTGTGGGGTTATTATCTTTAGGACATGCCTTATTAAAATCTCTAAAGTCGATGCACACACAGATCGTTCCTTTTTTTCTTGTCCACAAGGATTGGATTTGAAACCCATTCGGTCAAAGGAGCCGGGTATATGAAACTCGCCTTAAGAAGCTTCTAAACCTTGGCCTTGATGGCGACAAATTTCCTAGGATTGACCGCTATAATCTTTTGTCGTACATGCTCATCATTCTCATAAGTCTTGATCTCATGCTGGAAAATATATGGATCAATTTGAGGCATTTCCTCATAAGATAAAGAGAACACATCACATAATTCGTTAAGGAGATCAGTATAGATCTAAATATCTTTATGGGAACACTCGGCTTCGATGAAAACATTCTCTATGACATTGGGAACCCCATAATTGTTCACCAGAATCCTTTCCAAAATGAAAACCATATTTCCTTTCGCAAAAATATCTACTGGACCCAAAGGGTTTAGAAAGTGGTGAATATCACTAGTTGACATAGGCCTTGATGATATTGACTCAAATTCACACAAATCTGGTAGAAAATATGACGAATGATGAAAATCATCCCACGATATTTCCACACATATCATTTCCCTTAGGATTGCCTCTTTAGATGGTAGAATAGAATCAAGGAAGTCCAAATAATAAGATCAGTTAAGTGTCCAAGCCAAAGCCACATCTCCATCCAAATCCCAATTGAAATCTACAAAATCAACAGTAGATTGATAAGAAATTTTTTCTACAGATATAAGATATGACATTTTATCCACTTGCCCTTCTTCCAATATGCTCGTAAAAGAGGGTAAGGTAGAACGATCCGAAAAATAATGAGTTCGAAAGAAATCTCTTTGAGTAGGAGCCTTCGAGGATGAAATAGAATTCATATGAACAAAAGGAGGTAGAAGGTGAAAGGTACCCATCAATGAGGCATGCATACAAACTCCTAGATTCTCCACAGGTTGCTTGGCATCAGTCACCAAGGGAGGAATAGAATCAGAGGATGTATTGGAATATATCGAAGAATAGTCCATCTGATCAACATTGATGATTCTCCCTTCATAGGGAAAACATAAGATGTGAAAAAATGATGAAACAATGGCATCGATCTCATAAATACAATTTCGTTATAATAGAATTTTATAGTCCAAATTGGCATCCACTATTTCTACTTTGATATTGAAAACTTTTCCCACAACACAGATGGGGAAAGGAGGAATAATGCCATGTGGCCTATGAGAATGGCCATAAAATGCAGTCAAGAGAGTAGGTGAAGAAACAACTTGAGGATATCCAATTCTTTCCAATGTGAGATATAAATGACACATGTGGAAGCTCCTTCATGAACTATAGTTTGAAAAATATTGATTTTTCGATACGTAGATTTGATCTGAAAAGCCATATGATGAGGGAGCCTTTTCTTACTATATAGCATATTGAATGTGATCATAAGAGAACTCTTTGGATATATTTCCCCAATTCTAGTGAGCATCGTACTTCTTTGTGATGGGCATGACTAGAGTACCTCCAACACAGACATAGCATAAGGACGCAGAGCTAGAGCTTCTACAATGAAGTAGTTATGAGCTACATTGGCATTATGGTTGATTGTCGAATGTTTAGCAGAACCTCTCGGTATGCGAGGTATATGCTCAAATATGGGCCTCTCAATATGGAGTGGCTTGGAAGTATCAGGAGTGGCCTTAGCCTTTGAAGACTCGGATTCACCATAATCACATGATCTCGTGGTGGCATCGACATGAGCATTCATCATTTATACATTTGAAGAATTTTCCCCTTCCTGATTGTCCCATGTGGGAGCTCCAGTATTTTCATTCGTGCCAGCAAGAATTTTCTGCCCTTGGGGAAAAGGGTTAGTCAAGACAACCTGCGAACTAGAGGAAACCCACTGAGCTGACAAGCGCTGAGCATCTTGAATCTTAGGGCATAGATGAGTGAGATGGTCTCAAATGCATAACTTGCAAGGAAACTTGACTTTATTTTTGGACTCTCTCTTACCCTCTCCAACATTATCATTGGATTTATTAAAATTACCCTTCCCATCCTTATCCTTCTTCTTATTATATCCCTTCTTATTCCCATCAAATTATTTATTTCCTTTGAGGTTAGAGTATTGGGCAACATTACTCGTTAAATGTTGGGAATGGGTAGACACTGAGGACGTAGCCTGAATATAAGGAGCATATTGTAGAGACATCTACTGTAATTAATTCAAATGGTTATCCCTATTACTATCAGTCGAACCAACAAGTCTGTCTGCATGGGAACCTGGCTTTGGTTTGGCTAAATCTATTTTGGAATGATGAGATTCAAGCATGATGTTATTAAGAATCCTAGATTAAGAATAGATAAGTTTCAATTTTTGGGCTCTAAAATGGCTTCCTCCTCAGTGAATACTCCAAAAAGAGATACATCCTTTGATATTTCTAGTTGTAAATATTTGAGCAACTATTCGAGAAGGAATTCATTGGGAATATAGGCTTTAATGAGCCTCTTCCTTCTCCTCCATTCCTTAATATGGTCAAAAATGTGTGTTGCCTTATATTGCTAGAAGTTAGCCAACATCTCAGTTGCAACATCATAACGAACGAGCAACTAAAAATGATTCAGAAAACATGGTAGCCAACTCACCAAACGAAGAAAAAGTATTCCCATTAATCTTAGTGTACCATTTAGCAAGATTTCCAGTCAAGGTACGCTGAAATAATCTCAACCTAATTGAGTCATCAATGAGGGAGTTTGCTGAACACCATAAATGGAAGGTAGTGACATAGTCAGCTGGATCATCACTAGTATTCCCTTCAAATTTCAAAATATCTGATGGAATATTGGTAGGAACTGGAGGCCAAGCTTGGCTATAGCGGATAGGATCGTTAGTTAACTTTGATAGATCTAGAAAATTTAGGGTTTTTGGTAATGGTAAATGCAGAGGACACTATGAATTCCATCCACCTTGGGATGGATTCCAAACGTTCTGAAAAGAATAACATGAATTTTCTAAGGTACGAAGATGCCACAGTTTTTTTGTAGAAGAAGATGGACCATAAAGAAAACCTTGTGGTGCAGAAAAGTTCAGAGTAGGACCTCCTCCTGCCGAAGGGTTACCATAAAGAAGAGCGTTCCCCCAAATCAATGTATTAAAGGAATATGAGACCCCTTGGTAAGGGTTCCATCCATTAGCAAAAGGAGAAAAAGACTAAGAGGAACCTTAGGAGGAGAAATTAACATTCCCTTACTGACCATACATGAAATAATTCCAAGCTCCTAAGCCATTGAAAGTAGGTTTCCAGCCTTGAAAAACATTTTTACCTCAAATAAAAGGATTTAAACCTTGAATTTGCACCGAGAAAGGAAAATACCCTAAGGAATGGTTTGAATGAGGAATATGACTACTTCTGAAGGGAAAAGCCTTAAAATAAGGTCATCCACTAGCCATAGAAGACATAGGTATGGAGACAGCAGATGCAACGGTGAAATAAACTAGGGGAATTGTACTAGAAGGCATCTTCACTGAAAAGTGACCAGTATGGGAAGAAAAAGCTTGGGTTCCCCTACTCGTAGATGCAATGGAGTTAGAGAAAGTTGCAGTACTAAGGGTGATGTTCGATATAGAAATGGTACCTCCTCCTTCTAGCAAAAGAGGAGTATGCACACTTGAAGTACTCATAGCCATAGTTGTGTTCCAAATAGTGGTCATTGAAAGAAAGGAAGGACAAATATGAGGGCTAGTCTGCCTGTGAGACAGGGGCCCAATATATAATACAACATCTGGAATAATAGCAGGAAGAGTAGAGGAAGAAGTAACTAGAGCTTTAGGAATTTCTCCAACCTCAACTTCTTCTGCCGGAAAAAGGACCCTAGAAAGGAGTGCAGTACTCCTCTCTATATCATGACTAACACTAGGCTCACCTTCAAAAACTAAAGCCCCAAGTGGAGGATCAATCTTTGATGCGTTCACTGTTACTAATTGGAAATCAGCTATAGAATTTCTCCTCTGCCTTATAGAAGAAGGCTCAACACTCGCAGGACAAAGCCCATGAAGCCTCCTAGGTCGACGAAATGATCAATAAACCACTTTTAACTATTATGAGAACTTATACATAATAAAAAATTACAAATCTATGGAAGTCTAGGAATAAAGAGCACTCGCAAAAAAATGTCCCTAAGATTCAGCAATCAAGCAGCTTTGAGTTATTTTCACTCTAGGTTATTAGAACCAGACATGAAAACACAAGAAAGTGAAAATAAGAACCTTGTTAAAATAATCTGTGGTAACTATTCCCCAGGCCTACTAGCGAAGGTAACATAAACAGTTACACTAACATAGAAAAAAAATCCTTCTCCACTGCAAGTACCCAAGCTTTACACGGGAACCCTTCAGAAGTACTAATGAATGTGATCAGGGAAAATTTTGGGGGCTAATATTAGCAGGTAGGCTAATTTTATATACTTTTTCCAAAAAAATATTTGTCGATTTCCATTTTTTTCTAAAAATAATTCGCCCAAGTTTTATAGTATGAAATTATTTGACCTTAAAAATAACAAATATATTATATAGACTAACATAATATGATGAGAATTTTTGATATTTTTACAAAAATATAATTAAACATTTTACAAATTTTCTATTACAAATTACTAAGATTCGCCAAGGTTTCTAAACTTTCAAATATATATCCATGCTTAAAATTTTCCCTTAATGTGATGCAACGTCTACCTTAGGTACCACAGCTATTCCCCTCCGCAGTCACCTATGTGATACCTAGGAATAGAAACTAAGGTCACCAGTTTGTATCAACAGCTGGGTGGAATGGTCTTTAGTTAGGATCCGATAATATGAGAGGGGGTATCTCTCTTCCCTGCTTTCACTCACCCTCGTGCTTGACTCTTTGGAGGAGAGCTTTCCTAGACAACTTTATGAGAATAGGTTTCACTCATTTAATCAACTTCTAAGTTTAGAATTTTGAGTGGCCTACGAGAGTTAACTTTCCACACACCTATTCCAAGACTCTAATGACTTAAACTTGTTTATGTAGATTAATGACAATTGAAAGATATTTTAGTTCATTTTAAATTATGTGCTTGATTTGAAGGGTTGTTTTTTTAAGTCTGGGGTAAAACGAAGATGAAACTTGTGATGTTTTGGATGCAAAGAGAAATCTATAGGAACCTCCTACATGCAAATGAAAATTTTTCTTCAATGAAAAGGGAATTATACACATTTTCTACAAACAACTAATGAAAATAAGAAATTTTGTTTTCTTTTCAAGATACACACTAACACACTCAAAATCTAACAAAAGACTAAAAATGCTTAAAATGAAACTACATTAATGAAAAATACCAATTTGAAATGCACGATTCTAGGAGTACTCTAATCGAACAAGAAAATGAGTTTCTCAACAAAGAGGTTTAAAAACATGTCACAAAAGAGAAGACACACTCAAAAAAGAACTTCCCTCAACAAAAAATGCCAAATAACAACTTGATACAAGAAGAGGCAAATTCAACCAAGAAATTCTCTCAACACCAAGCGAATCAGATTGAATGAAAAACTTCACACTAGCTCAAAACTAATGAAAAGCCATAAAACTAAACCCAAAGAAAAATCAAAGGCAAAAACAAATGTTTTCTGAGTCCTTTTATTTTTAAGGAAACAATAAAACTCTTAAAGAAATAAAAAACTACCAAAACCTCAAAATCACCAAATTGAGAAAGCAAGAGAGCTCAAATTCTTTAAGCCAACAAAATAATTTTCATTACAGGACTTAACAAACAAAAACAGATAACTAAATCAAGAAAATTACCTCAAAAATAATATAAAACTCCAACAATCGAAGAAACTTCAATAAAACCTAGAAGATCATTCAAGATTTTCAAGAAATGTCCTTCTGAATAAACCATGAAAACCAAGAAAGCCAACACGGAAGAAAAGGAAAAAAGTGAAGAAATAACATGGATAAGCATGAAAAAAAAGACACTAAATCACTATCTTGAGATTTCAAAACAACCAAGAACCTCAGAAAGAAGGCCTAGTGCAAAACCCAAAACTGAAACTTCACAAAGCAAGCTAAATCCTAGGTTGACTAGGTTCTCAATAAAGAAAGAGAGAAATTGATAAAAAACTCATAGAAACACTTCCCAAAAACAACAAAGGTTGAACAACAATGGCCAAGGATAGGAAAAAACACATTAGAGGACCGAAAATAAAAATTTCATTTAAAACTGACCTTACACAACCTAGTAGTCAACAACTAGCGTGCATAGGCTACTTTGTAGAAGGAAACCCACGTGTACGCGTGCTTCTTTGGACAAAAATGTGTATATATGTGACTGTGTAAACTAAAAAATTCATATAAAATGGAAGTAAAGAAAAAATTAAAAATCCAAGCCTGATATAGAAGATCGAGACTTTTTCCTGGATGGACAATGAACCAAAAATAATGGAAATGCGATCAGACGAATCAGAGAACCCAAATCCAAAGAGAAACAACCCAAAATGGGAATTACACGGATCAAATCCACAATGGAGTCACCAATTGTGTTACGAGATGAATTATCCTAGTGTCTGGGTTGGGAACCCCAACAGAGCAAGAAGCATACAACAACAAGAAGAAAGAAAACTAATGGCCATAAAGCTTAAACTAGTAAACTGGGAGAAGTGGCCTTACCTATAGGTCCTACATATAAAATTTTTCCTACTTCTTCTTCTATTCTTCTATATTATTCTTCACGTGCTTTAAAATACGCAACTCATGAAATTCTCCCCCCAAGTTCTCATGAGATGCAAATTATTCATCCCACAAGGAAGCAAAAGATCCAATGAAACAATCATGGTTTGCCCAATGTTCTCCATGAAACATGTAACATAATAAACATGGAGAACCTCTCTCCCAAAGGGTGTGTGCAATCCTCCCATCCTTCCTCCATTCATTCCCATAATAAGAATAATAACAACATCAATTTATGGGATCAAAACCAAGTACATATAAACCGCCATATGAAAAAATGGAGGTGGATTGTAGTCCCACATGTGGAACCAGCGCAATATATCTTCTGACTGCATCAGATGATGATATGGTAAGTGGGTTCCCCACCACTTACTTGCTGCAATATTCTTCTCACATATTTGGAGAAGGTGAGAAATGTTTGGTGCCTTTGGAGTGCACCCTGAATGATACATCATCTCCCTATATCCTCCTAGGGAGTGGCCATGCTCAACAATGCTTATGGCCCAAATTTGGCCATGAATTTTATATGGAAGAATGCTCCCCCTTGGAACAATGACTTGCACATGTATGGTAAAGGAATGAAAATATTCATCAAATAAATCATCATGCATAAAAACATGTTCCTTACCATAAACTCTACTCATACAAATGGAGTGGCTAATAGATAGATCCCCTCTCATTCCCAAAAGAGGAAAGAGGTGGTTGTGATAACTCCTTCAAATATTTATGTATCTTCTCCATATCCACATTATCCATGAATCTCCTCACATGTTGATATATATCCTCTTCAAAGCCTTCTGAAGAAAACCCCTCCATGATGGTATGGTATGCTCTCATGGAACAAGTATGGCTGAAGAGAAAATCTTCATGTGCTACATGTAGTAACTTCTCCTTGAGCTTGGAAGCTCTAGATAAGAATATCCTACCATGATAGTAGATGACCTCATCTCTAACTAAATATCCCTCCACTTGAAGCTGGTCATCAAGTATCATACAAGTGAAAAGATCCTTGGAATAATCCACCAACATCTGGGATTTCCATTATGGATCTATCCTCCAAAGTGATAGCATTGATGATCTATCATATAAAACATTTGTCATATCGTTGTCATCCTCTTTGACATCTCCGATGCCAAAGTCCCATACTGGGATGCTGGTACCCCCCCTCTGTTTCTCCTCTTGTAGTTTCCCATGTTGAAGCTTTTGGAGGTTAGTATTCCATGGGAAGCTATCACCTATCAAAAACTTCCTGAGTTTTTTCAAAGCATGTATGAGTGGCCACCATATTCTATCATATGTGGAAGACTTATCCCCAAGTGAGAACATCTTTTGAGCCTCCAAATTCAAGGAATAGTCTCCTTGTACCATGATGGTTCCATCCTCCAAACCTATAGCATCCTCTCTCAGTGAAATATATGGTGTGAGAGTGGGTAATGGTGATAGTGGGAGAATGTCTTCCTCATCCTTGAGTCTACCTAGGACACTTTGGCGTTGTATCATAACCTCCAAATGTTCCCACTCCTCCTGGATCTATGAGTGGTGCAACATATTTTTAGACATCTCCCACCAAATCCTGATCATGTGGCCTCCAAAGTGGTTTTCCACAGAACAGTAATGCCTCATGGGCCAATCTCATATGCATAAAATATGGGAATATCATGTCCTTTCTTCCACTGCACAAATCCAAATATGTTTTCTATGTGGAATTTTCCTGATATTTGGGTACCAATCTCAATGATGCAAGAGTCCCTCTAATTAGATAAATTGCTCCATCCTCACCTTCTGGTGGTGGTGGATCATCTCCTGCTATTCTAGCGCTGTGACCCCCTTCTGGTTTTCTTCCTCCTCCTCCTCATCATCTAAGAAGACCTCTATATATTGTGCCTTTCTTACTGCACATCTATGTCTGGGTGCCCATGATTCTTGGCATGTGAAGCAAAGCTTCCTTCTCCTCAAGTTTCTTCGGGCATCATCACTAAGAGGTTCTCTACTTGGGCTCTCTTTTGAAAAAGGAGCCTTTTCATCTTTTCCCTTTGATGGAAAAGTGGGCTTTTGCTGAAGTGTTTCCTTTGCTTTTGGCAAGGCATCTTGTAGATATCTAGCCCTTTCAATGGAATCTTGAACGATAGTGGGCTTGGTAGATTTAACCAACCCATGAAGAGGTTCTACTAACCCATCAATAAACATATAGACCCTCCTTGTTGTAGATAAATAAAGAACCATAACATAAATTTTTAGAAATTTAGAAATGTAATTTTATGGATTATCTAATTGTTTGAGCTTTTCTAGCTCCATGAAAGGTGCCTCCAAGTCTGTCTGATCAAACCTCTACACAAACCTCCTTGAGAACTCTAAATATGCAGTCACATTGGCATGACCCAGCATATACAAGCCATGAAACCACCAATTATGTGCCTCACCCTCAAGGTTCACGGCTGCTATCTTCATGGCCTCCATCTCTGGTACTTTGTTCAGCTGGAAGTACATGTCTAGCTTCTCTACCCATGATTCGGCATTGCATTTAGATGACCCATCAAAGTTGGGTAAGAAAAATCTGCCCATATTTTAGTGTAGATGATGATTCTGAATAAATCCTCCACCTCTATTGTGATGCATGGGTATGCTATTGTCCTTGATCTGACAAAATTCTTGAAAACTCAAATGATCTTTGAATCTATGAGATTGAGACTCATACTCCATGAAATAGTCTTCAAGATTTTCTTGTTCTTGAAACCCTTCATTTCCCACTGCTAAGAATGTAGGCATTGTAGAGCGTTGGGAAACTTGCTCCTGCCTCACTGGTTGATCACTCCAGTGATGAGAAATGTCGGAGCCTTCACCATGTAGAAAACGCTTAGGGGATTCATTGTATCTATCCATCCTCATCTCATTTATTTTTCTAGAAATGTCTTGCATGGTTAGAAGAAGATGTTTTGGGTACTCCTTCTCCTAGTATCCTCCCGATAAAGGGGTTTTACCCTTGTCATCTTTATCATCCGTATAATCAAACTTCCGGTTTCTTCTT
This sequence comes from Pinus albicaulis, assembly GCA_034641835.2. NCBI lineage: Eukaryota > Viridiplantae > Streptophyta > Pinopsida > Pinales > Pinaceae > Pinus > Pinus albicaulis. Next base: position 330,840,896 of record CM076577.1, on the reverse strand, counting down.
CTAAGATACCTCTTCTCTCTATCTGTGAGAGGATCTCCTTATTCTTATTACATATTGGCTTTAAGATGCACAGGCTGAGCCAATATTATGCTTTGATACCACTGTAATATTCCCAAATGGGAAAAACAAGAATATAGTGTAAAATGCTTGTAATAGTAGTGTAAACATCACATAAAATTATGAGACCAATATGGAGCCTTTCCATTCACCATAAAAACAACACATATGTATAAAATAATGGGTCACAAAACATAAAACAAGATGCAACAAGCCTCCAATAAACAAAAACCCTCAAGAATCAGGTGCTGCTAGTATATCAAAATGCCGGAAGACTGCTACAAGGCAGTTATAGGTGCACTGCTACAAAAAATGAATACAAAAAAATAGAGGGATGTTATATGCCTTAAAATATATAACAAAATGTATATCTAGGCTGTATACAACCTCCAACAAGAAACCCAAAAGGACTTTCAGAAATACACCACTATATGAGATATGAATCAAAGACCGAGGGATGAAGATTCACTGCAACAATATAACTGGAAAGTGGTGGCTGATATGATTTTAAAAATAATGTAGCCTCCTCCAATAGATATTCTAGATGAAAGGCTGATCCCCTCACTAGAAAACCTCCTCTCCAAATGGTGTAATGAAACCACCCTGCAACTCCTCCCTGAAAATAACGCAGTCCGAGACAAAAACTGTGCTGTAGGGGAAAATAAATAAGTGGCCTGATGCCAATTTATGAAATAAGGCTCAAGGGCCTTCCTTACTAACCTCTCAATGGAAGGGAACCCTCCTCCAATGAAAATGAGCACCCAAATGTGTTCTCCACTGCTGCAATCTGCAACACAATAGGATATTCGTTGTAGATGAAAGATGGAGCTTGGCCTAATGTCTCAATGTGGAAATATAATGCAAAGCTCTTCCTAGAGGTTTCTAAAGGAAAGAGGTGGGATTATTTCTCGGGAACACCCTGTGCTAAAAAACACTACAATCTTAGCTAAACAGTTGAAGAAAGCTATATGTATAAACATACCATATATCAAAATATAATAAAGATAGAATGAATGAATATGGCTTCCATCCTCTTCCTTATATAAGTGATGAGATTCGTAACCCTAGATCCCACTCATTTAATACACTACTTCGATGAAAAGAGCCTCCAACTAAAACTACGTTGTCCCTCAATGAATGTCAGTAATCCATGACAACGCTGTTGATCTGGTCAAATTTGACCCAGTCTACATGCTCCAGCCCCTTTTAACACCTAAGGGTGCTTAAACAAGCTGCTAAGAAGTATTATTTTCACATTAGCAGTGTTTTTATTCATATTAAGGAGATTTATGGGTCTCCATACCCTCTTATTCACCAAACAAGGAATAAAAAAAATAAATTAATATTCCAACTAGCTCATGGCTAATTGGGAATATTACAAAACTTGACGAAGTTGATGAAATCCTTTCCAAATTAAAACAATTAGATGGGAGAAAATTAATTTGGGCCTTAAAACTGTGTATTCTTGGTCTCATACAACCCAATTTCTTTGAGGAAACTTGTGGAGGGTCACCCTTCTAGTTGTAGCTTGTCTCAGCAGCATCATGAGACTAACCGCCCCTACAACCGCTTACAATGATGAGATTATGAGGAGATTTTTCAGACTAGTGGTAGGGGCCTTTCAGGATTTGGAAAAAAGTGTAGACTTTTCCTTTGGGAAGAAGCTTGAGGTTTTATGAGTTATGGCCACATTCAGAACCTGTTGCATCATGTCTGTTCTTGAATGTGATGGCTTGATTCTATAGAAATTCTGATGCTTCTTCAACATTAGGATGCATCATGCTGACACAGTCATATCACACATGTGGTCCATCATGTCATCATGCATGAGATGCTATGAGGCCCTTTGCCGAGAGTTGGAGACTAGGGTGTTCACAATTTGTAGGAGAGAGCAGTTGGTCTCACCTGTTGCTTATGAGCTAGCCCAAGGGCTCATTGAGTAGGATATTGGGCTATTCATGAGACAGTTGACCAGGGAGGAGCTGCTCCAGTTTGGTGGATCAAGCAGCAGAAATGAGCTGAGGAGGAAGGGACATTTATTCATTTGCAAAGAACCTTGGGGGCCTGAAAACTCATGCTTGAGTGATGTAGGTTATGTGGCATAGGTAGAACAGAGGGACATTCCTTCTATATGCTAGGATGAGTAATCTTCGTAATATGAGTCTATGGGATCATATGAGGATGGTTCTGGGGAGTGAGAGAAGTCATCCAGAGTTGGTGAGAGTAGGCCATAGTTATATTCTAATGTGCAGGGTGAGTAGTTAGGGGGCTCTACGAGAGATACTTTGGGTGATGAGTCACTTGTGATGATTCCACCAGAGAACCATATGATGGAGCATGAGTCAGCTGAGGAGGAGGCTATACACATCATGCATCATAGTCCTTTGGGGGATAGACAGATGGGGGCTCACAATGATTCAATGCTAGATATGCAGCTAAAATTAGGGTTATCCATTGAGGAGGAGCTGTTGGAGATGGTGGTGCATCCATTTTTGGGACGACCCATTGATGAGGTGCCAATAGATGCACATAAAATTAGCGGGACTATAGTTATTTCACGGATCAACACTCTTGAGGAGTACATTGATGGGGCTTGCAGCACACCTTGCCCACTTAGGCCTATTATAGGGAGAGGGGTTTTCCTCTTCAGACAGTTGTCGTTGATAGGAGGGATAGAGAAGCATGGGTTGAGTATGATTTTACGACCACACTGCAGACATGTTCCATATGCAGAAATCACCACATTGGATTCCTCGACCAGGATAGATTGGCATGATATCTTGAGTTGGTATCCTATTAGTGATACGATCTTATTAGTTAGGAGAATTGTGGAGTAGGGACACGTAGACATGACATATACTATAGTTTCTAGTTCGCAGTGAGGCACATGTCAACAGTTGTTCCACATTCCATTTTGACTTCGGGAGAGTAGGATCAACATTGGGTTGAGTCAGGTTTGGATTGTAGAGAGGTGATGAGTTGGTAGAAAATTAGTGGGGCAGCTTATATAGTCAAAGCTATGACACAACATGAGCCGTATATAATTGATGCATGTTGGTGGTCTTCACCTCATGAGGTAGTAGCTATAGGCAGATGCAGTGTTCAGTCCAAGCTAGGGGACTTGGGAAATGATTGGCCATGGTGGCGTTGGGATCTGGGAGGATTGATTGATGATAGGTGTTGTGAGTGATCAGTTTGGCATCCCAACATTAAGGGGTTTGTTCCAGGTATGCTAACATAGGGTCATAGCCACACTGAGGGGTTTGTATGGGATCGGGGCATTGGGTCTCAGTTGCATCAGGCCAACCGGGTGGCCCACATATTTTTAGTTGCTTGAGGACAAGCAACATTTTCGTAGGGAGGACTATAATATTCCTAATTTAGATTTAGATAATTAGAATATTAATTTTTGTCTTCCCTAATTAATAGATGAATAAGAGGGCAGAGGGACCCATAAATCCCTTTAGTAGGAATAAAACCACTTCTTAATGTGAATGTGGATCAATGCATATAGATAAAATCAAGATGAATAAACTACTTCTTTGTGTGAATGTGGGTCAGTTCATGTGGGTGGGGTCAATTTGACCAAATCAACAGCCCAGTCATGGACATAGTGGAGATAATGGAGGACAATGTCATCATAATGGAGGTTAGTGGCCTTGTGTGTAGCATCATTATTGTGTGGGGCCAAGAGGGGGAGGGCTCACAATCATATAAGGAAGGGGATGGCATCCATAGAGATCATTCTGGATTATTATTATTTTCTTTTCATTCACGACTTGAGCATGCTTGAGCTATTTAGCTGAGTCTATAGTGTTGTTTAGCACATGGGTGTCTTCGAACGGAGATCCCAACCTCAGCCTCTAGGGAATTTGAGTGCCTACTGAGGAGAGGATTCTTGTTTTCCATCTAATATGATCTCATCATCTAGAATTCAGGCTAGTTGTAGACCCTCTAGTGTTGTGCAATGACTCAGTGACTTACATAGTGCAGTAGCAAAATTATTCAAAAGAGGGTGCAATTCCATAGAATTTATGCTTGGAATCCATTAAAGGGATCAGGCCTTCAATAGCCGGGCTTGGGATTACTTGCAACTATCATATTTTTTAGTTCTTGATTTTTCTAAGCATTAGAGCATCCTCATCTACACAGTCATATTTAGCTAGCAACAACATTTCCAGCAGGGCAGCGCAAAGGGAGAGCTCCAACAACGCAACAAAGAGCATTTTTTTCAGTGGGATATATTGAGGCCATTTGAGCTCGATTTTTCTGGCTTGAATGCTATCTATTTTGAAGCACTTTTGTATTTGTTTCATCTCCATATTAATAAAATGGCTCAACTGTTCTTTCTATTTTATGGTGTTTTCAGTTTATTTCCATATTGTTCTAGTTTCGAGTTTATTGTGTTTTATATTACCGTCTTTTCGTATTTGGAATATTTCAGTGGTATCAGAGCTTTTGATCTTTCCATCCTCAGGGTGTACTTTCCAAATTACCAGAAAATCCAAGTCCAATGTTTTCACTACACATCAAATTCATAATAAGATCGAATATTTATTACTTTTTCATGCATTATTGCCCCATTGATTATGATCTAAGTTGCTCAAGCTATTTATCATAAGATTCTTCATTTTGTTGCCTCAGTTTGGAGTGTGTATTTATCTAGGATGAAAATGGGTTCTTGTGCTTGCTATTGGTTTCAAGGTTCATTAGATTTTCATCTATAGGTGAACCTCCAAGGGCTAATATTGATATTCTATTTTTGGAGAAGCATGGTAGTCTTTAGGGCAGCTCAAAGGAGGATTGAGCCTAGTTGCAGAGGAAGGTCTCAAACACTGGAGCCTTTTTTGTTGAGGGATATAGAGGAAGTGAAAGAGGGATTATTTTTTGCACATTTGGAGGGTTGTTGAGTATTTCAATGATCATTTTCTAGACAACGCATTCTGCAACTACTGGGAGAGCATAGGGCTTATTGGGGTCAATTTTGGCAGATCGTGATTTGGCCAAACCATTTCTGGGTTTTTGTCAGATTGGATTGGGGAGTCCTAGAGTAATGTTTGAGAATTTTATGACCAAACGATGTGGGGTTTTTGGCCAATCCATTGCAATATCTAGTGCAGGATTGCTACTGGAGATCATTTTGTTGGGGCAAAATGTATATTGGAGGGACAAAATTATTCATCTAGAATTTGCCCAATATTTTTCTGGATTTTTTCTGCGATATTTTAGTAGAGTCTGTTGTTAAAATACTGTTATTTTCTAAGCAGTAGATCAGCTCATTTATGCAGTCCTTACTCAACTAGCAGCTATAAGAGTTAGGAGAAAAAGGCCAGATTTTGAAGGTTGGAATTCAACGAAACCATTTCTTGGTTTTTTCTAGTTTTTGGGCAAGGATCACCTTCCGAAATTGCTATAATTTTCTTAGAAGTAGAAGAAATCCAACGAATAGTCTGAAATCAGCCAACAACAAAATTTCCAACAGTTACAGAAATTCTAGAGTCAACACAGATTTCAGGAGAGATCATTTCCTTGCATCTGGGTAACATTCTTTATCTTGCTTTGCTAGGATGAATTCATCTTGTTGCGCAAAAAATATTTTACTCTAGCCCAATTTATTACCAGAGCCTAAATTATTTGCTGGAGCTAGATTTATCTATTGGAGCAGGGTATTGAAATGAGAAATGTAACAACATGCCAATAATGCATCATTGTTGTTGGCATTAGCTTCATTTCCTATTGATGGTTATACAATGTATTAATTTATGTACATTGTTTTTGTGGTACCTTTCATTTTTATCATAACTTTGTATTTTTTCCATTAACATGGGGTTCTTAAAATACCTCATAAACGCACATGGCAGCACATATGTTGAAGCCTTGAACCACAATGTTTCAATGGACCAAGAAACAAAGAAAAACAATAGAACTTTCTCAAAGATGGTCTATGTGATTCTTCAAAAGGGGCAATCCAGGGACCTACCAAAAGAACCAGAAATAGGGAACAAAATCCTTGTGCTTGGGACATATTTGAAACACATGAAGATCACATGGATAATTCTTTCAAAACTTAAGGAGCTTGATGAAATCCTTTCCAAAGTAAAATAGTCAGATGGGAGAAAATTAATTTGGGTCTGAAAACCATGTATGCTTTCTGCCATACAACCCAAGTTCTTAGAGGAAACTTGTGGAGGGGTCACACTTCCAGATGCACCTTTTATTAGCAAGATCATGAGACTAACCTCTCTACAGACCCTTAGAATGATGACATTATGAGGAGATTTTTTAGACTGATGATAGGGACCTTTTAGGATTTGGACAATAGTGCAGGCTCTACCTTTGGGAAGCAACTTGAGGTTTTAGGAGGTGTGGCCACATTCATAACATATTGCATCATGTTTGATCTTGAATGTGATGGCTTAATTTCGTAGATGTTCCAATGCTTCTTCAGCATTATGAGACATCATGTTCACATAGTCATAGAACACATGGAGTCCATCATGTCGTTATATATGAGATATTGTGATTCCCTTTGCCGAGAGTTGCAGACTAGGGTGTTGAGAATTTGGAGGAGAGAGCAGGTTTTCTCACCTCCTACTTATGAGCTAGCTCAAGGGTTGGTTGAGCAGAATATTAGTCTATCCAAAAGTCATTTGACTAGGGAGGAGCTACTCCAGTTTGGTGGTTCAAGCAAAAGGAAGGGGCTTTGATTCATCTCCAAATAACCTTGTGGGCCTCAACACTCATGCTTGAGTGTTACAGATGATGTGGCAGAGGCATAATAGAGGGGCATTCCTTCTGTATGCCAAGATGAGGTCTCTTCATTAGATGAGTCCATGGGATCATATGAGGATGCTTCTAAGGAGCAAGAGCAGTCATGTGGAGTTGATGATAGTAGGCCGAGCTATATTGTAGTGTGTAAGGTGAGCATTTAGGGGACAATATGGGAGATACTCTGGGTGATGAGTCACTTGGGATGATTCAATCGAAGCATCATATAATGGAGCATGAGTCTGATCAGGAGGAGTTTATGCACATCATGCATGATAGTCATTTGGGGTAGATCCAGATGGGGGCTCACATTGATTCAATTCTAGATATACGACTAACCTTGGGGTCAACCATTGAGGAGGAGTTGTTGGAGATGGTAGTGCATCCATATTTGGGAGGACCCATTGATGAGGTGCCAATAGATGCACATACAATTAGTAGGACTGCAGTATTTTCAGGAAGAAACACTCTCAAGGAGTACATCAATGGGGATTGCAACACACCTTGCCCACTTGGGCCTATTAAAGAGAGAGGGGCTTTCCTTTTTAGGCAGTTCTTGTTGATAGGTGGGACAAAGAAGCATGAGTTGAGTATGAGTTGGCGACCACACTCCAGACATGTTCCATATGAAGATATCACCACATTGGATTCCTCGACCAGGATATCTTCAGTCGGTATCTTATTGGTGATATGATATTATTAGTGAGGAGCATAGCAGAGTAGGGACTCGTAGAAATCACAGATGCTACAGTTTCAAGTTGTTAGTGGGGCACATGTCGACAACTCTTCATCATTCCATCCCGACTTCAAGAGAGCAGGATCAACATTGGGTTGAGTTGGCGGTTGGATTGGAGAGAGGTGATAAGTTGGTACACAATTGATGGCGCATATTATACAGTCAGAGCTACAATAAAACAGTAGCCTTGGAGCATTGATGCATATTGGTGGTCTTCACCTCATGAGGCAGTATCTATAACCAGATGAAGTGTGAAGTCCAAGCTAGGGGACTTGGGAAATGATTGGCCATGGTGGCATTGGAATCTGTTAGGATTGATTGATGATAGGTGTGGAGAGAGATCAGTTTGGGATCCCGGCATTGAGGGGTCTATTCAAGGAAGCCTGACATAGAGTCGTAGCTACACTGAGGGGTTTTTATGGGATCCCGACATTGGGTCTCTATTGGATTGGCCCAACGGCATGGCCCACATATTTTCAATTTCTTGAGGACAAGAAACATTTTTGCGGGGAGGGCTGTAATATTCCTAGTTTGCTTTTAGCTAATTAGAATATTAAATTCTACCTTCCTTAATTAATATATGAATAAGAGGTTAGAAGGACCCATAAATCACTTTAGTAGGAATAAAACCACTTCTTAATTTCAATGTGGATCAATGCATGTAGATAGGTTCAAGATGAATAAACCACTTCTTGGTGTGAATGTGGGTTAGTGCATGTGGTTGGGGTCAATTTGACCAAGTCAACAATGCAGTCCTGGAGGTAGTGGAGAAAATGGAGGACAACACAATCATAATGAAGGTTAGTGGCAATGTGTGTAGCATCATTATTGTGTGGGGCCAAGAAGGTTAGGGCTCATAAGCATATAGGGAATGGCTTGGTAGCCATAGAGATCATTCTGGATTATTATTATTTTCTTGTCATTAACAACTTCAACACGCTTGGATATTTAGTCGAGTATGTAGTGTTGTTTAGCACACCGGTGTCTCCGAGTGGAGATCCAAACCTCATCCTTGGGGAACTTCGAATGCCTACTTAGGAGAGGATTCTTGTTTTCCATGTGAGCTAATCACATCATCTGGTATTAAGTCTAGTTGCACACCCTCTAGTGCGGTGTAGTCACTATGTGACTTATGCAGTTTAGTAGCAGAGTTCATCAGAAGAGGGTGAAATTCCATATAATGTTTGCTTGGAATCCATTGAAGGGTTCAACCGTTCGATATTTGGTCTTGGAAGTAGTTGGAACTTTTATATCTTTCAGTTCAACCCATAGTTTTTCATACCCAATAGTTATTCATTATAAACCCTAAGAGGGTGATTTTCCAAGGTCAGCCAATCCAGAAACTCTCTTTGGGTTATTTTGGGTTTTTTCCATAGAGTTCGGATTCTAAATCGTGGATTTTTCTTAGCATTAGAGAATCCTCATCTACAAATCCCTATTAACCTAGCAGCAACATTTAGAGCACAGAAACACAAAGGGAGAGCTCCAGAAACACAACAGAGAGAATTTTTTTTAGTGGGAGAGCTTGAGGCCATTCCAGCGTGCTTTTTTTAGCTTGAATGTTATCTATTTTGAAGCACTATTGTATTTTTTTCACCTCCATATTAATAAAATGGCTCATATGTTCTATCTATTTTTATGGTTTTGTCATTTTATTTCCATATTTTTTTGTTTCCAGTTTATTGTGTTTTGTATTATAGTATTTTCCCATTTGGAATATTACATATGATATTTGAAGTTAATGGAATCATTGAGGTGAAAGGTAATTCTGAGCTTGCCTTATTTTCTAAATTCACTATTGCATGAAACTATTTTAAGACTCAAAATATATATGGATCAAGCTATGATGGGGAGTCACCATGGGCTTATGAAATTTATAGCTTTAAAAGAGTTAATTGAGTACAATTGAGTTGGGAAGACTTCTTAGGAAATCCTAAGGCTCAACCAAAAACCAAAGCACCCATTCTAGATTGTGGAAAAGATTCTAGAAACATTCTACCTAGTAACATGGATCCATAACAGAAGGAGGAGGCCAATCAAAATGAAAAATTTATGCTATAAGGTACCTTGTAGGTAAAATAAAAAACTTCAGCTCGCCAACAACTAACTAGGGAAGATAAAATAATGGCTTCCCTCTTGGCCCCCCAACCTAAAAAGTGGAGAAGGCCGTTTAGGTTGAAAAAATATAGAAATTCTATAGATGCATATGAACCAAAACTGGAGGGAAGTGGACCTCTATAATTTATTGAGAGAATGATACCCATTACGAGGGTTCTCCTCAACAGTAGAAAATGGAGGAGACTCATGTTTTGGAAAGATTGGAAATATTTCTAAATTCTGTGAATTTCAAAGAAGTTGTAGGTTTCTCAAGAAATCCTTGTGAAAAAAGGCACCGCCTAGTTCTCCTCCTAATTCCACAACCACTATGATTTTAGAACCCGCGGGAGAACTCGTGAATAATTTTCTTTGAGAAAATTTTGTAGATTATTTTGCAACTATCCTGGAACCATCCTTCCCTAAATAACTAACTTTACAATATCCTTCAAAAAACAAGGGACAAGAAGTCAATATTGGCTTTACAATTGAACCCTAAGTTGATAGAGATCTTGTGGAACCTATAATCGATTATACAGTTGAATCCACCAAGGAAATGATGGTTCAAAATATTGAGGCCATAACTTTTGTTTCCCTTTATTATTTTACATCCACTTGGGAAAAGTTTTTTACAAAAAATATTAAGAAAGGATTGAAGGTTAAATGGAAGAGTAAGACAAACAGAGAAACAAATTTATTGATAAAATAGGATGGTAAGCTACACAATAATATATGGTGACTGAAGAAATGTTGCAGGATAGTAAGGCCCAAAGGCATCATGAGAGGAGAAATGATAAGAAGAAGAATGTCTCAGAGTATGAAGCACAAAATGAATTTGAAGACTTTGTTGTTTCATTTACTTTGTGAAATCAAATAGATCTATATATATTAAATACTGATATTTTGAATACTTAATCAAGGATCGAGACAAATTCACCAGCTCTCATTGCATGAAGTGCACAGATAAAACATGTGCCTCTATATACTCCTTTAATTGTGGAATCCACTATTCATGTTTTGAGTAAAAATATGGAGGAACAACAAGAAAAAATAGAGCGATATCAAAGAGAGGTAGTACCTAAGAAAAATCATAAATATTTAATTAAAAAATCAAAAGCATTGATACTTACACAAGACGAAACTTAGGTTGAGCTCACAGTATGTAAAAAAATATCCAATCTTTGAAAGGTCAATTTGAAAAGGCCACAAAATAAATGAAACGATTTTGTTCTATATATTCTAATGCTCTGTTGGGCAGATGTTTAGCCATATATTAGGCTTTATTTATATTAGAACATATTTATTGCTTCAAGTTAAGGTCATTCGGTTAGGGCTACCAGATGAATTTAGCAACATTTTGGGTTTTGTTAATTCTTTTCATAAGCAGGATGATAATACTATATGTGAATTGTACATGCACAAATTCTTGTTGGAAGAATAGGTAGGTGAGAACCATGTTCCTTTTATAGGGGATTTATAGTTTCAAGCTTTTATATAATTTTCTAGAAATCAGATAAAATGCCCTAAAGCCTATAATGTGTTTCAAATAATATATCTTGGCATCTACTTGTGGGCTAGCAGAGAGCCACGAAACCATTTGCATAAACTTATTCGTCATAAAATTTTCATGGAACAATCTGGTGTTTTTTATGCTTTGGAATTTGTTATCACTCTGTAATTTCTCAAGGGTAAATAAAGAAATCATCGAGGTAACCACAAACCTACTTTGGAGTTGAGGATCTAGCCCTCCTAAACTCAAAGAGGGCTCTCTCTGTATGACTTAGATTTAATTGAAACATATATTACACTAGTTAATAAGTACAGAGTTGGTTTTTTAAATTGGTTTGGTTGGAAATGTAGAGGAAGGCCATTGGGCAATGAAGTCAAAGAGGCTTGGGTGATCAATTTGCAAAAGTATCAAGCTTAAGTGGAACAGGGAAAGATACACATTTCTACTGGATCCTTTATATTTGGATGGTGAAAATGGTTTCAATCAGGATGAGAGATCAATTAAGGTTTCTAAGATCCAGATATTAAAATGAGAGAAAATAATCGGGAAAAGAGGGCAATGAAAGATCCTCTAAACCGGATAATGAAAGAGGTCAATCGAAATCAGGGAGAAATGAAGAATTCCCTAATATAGATATTAAAAGAAAACATGTAGATTACTAAAATTTAAAGGTAGAGTGTATGATATCAACACATTTTGTTGTAATACTCTTGTTAGACAATTCATAATTAAGGAAACCATAAGATGGAAACAAAGGAAATCACATATACAATAAGGAAAACTTCAGAAGTAGATATGTCACATGAATCGTCAAAAATTGCTCTTTTATTAATGAAAATAATCACTTCAACTTAGTGGACTGCATCACCTTGAATGGTGAGGTTCCTGGTTGCAAAATCCAACCTCTATCACTTCAAATGATGAAGTATTTATACAAATTCTAAACTGAAATATCTTGAAAAAATATCAGGATTTCATACAAATATTTTTGACTGTATTACATAAATATAACTAAAACATAGGAAATTAAAAACTAATTAATCTACTTGATACTATCCATGTGGATTTATGTTGACAAAGAAGAGAAATTCGAATTTGATAGCAACTCTTATTTGATGAGGTGGCATCCTAGTCACTAACTTTCTTTGAGATTTTTCCTCCAATATTTCTGAAACATAGGGTCTAGAAATCCCTTTCTATATCTCAATCCAAAATATATATGTAAAACATGAATGAGTTTATTGTATATAAATATGTTTTTGAGATAAACCTGCCTCATTTTACTAAAATTCCACACTAATTGTTCACAATAAGCTCTGTAAAAAGATATGTAAAATAGAACGTTGGATAGTCCGAAAAATAGGCTATGAATATGTACATGTATCACTCATTATGTAATACCAGTGCATAAAGTGAGGTAGGTTTTGTATTATGACGTCTTCTAAACATAAACCTCCTCCATTTTTGCAAGGTTCATTTCTGATTGGCCATAATCGTCTTTGTAAAATGATGACTAAATAGAATTTTTTTGTAAAAAGTGCTTTCAAATATTGTTTAAAATTTCCAAAACCATAATGGTTGTTAGAAACATGAGAGAGGTTTTTGTATATTAGGATTTTAGAAACAAAAACCTCTTTCATATTTTCAAAATTCTTTCTCATCTATTTGTTTCTTCCATTTGTTTTATTTCACATGTATGTAACCTTTTGATAAGTAAAAGCCTTTCCTCTCTATTAGAAAATTATTGTCTCTGTGTAAGTGATTTTTTCATACCCTGTATATTATTTGATTTAATTTTCCCTTGGTATAATTTTTTTTGTTGAATTAAATCTTTTGAATTCAGATGCTGAGAGTTCGGAGTAAACAGGTTTGGTGACTAGTATCCAAACTGTTTGTCCAGGTCTTGTATAATCACCTGCAAAAATAAATAAATAGTTGATGAGTCTAAGCTTAAATGGATTTTCAATTCAGTTTTGGCAATGATATTGTTGATTATGTAATTCAAACAAAGGTAAGGTAATGGCAGAATCTCATATTGTGGAAACTCTGTGATTCTTATATTGTACAGAGGTAGTTTTCGAACAGTGATGGCTTTGTCACAGAGTAGGGTGCATATGTTAATCGCAACAAAGGAGCAGATAGGTTTATCTCATGGGTCCAAACATTAATCACAATAGTCAGTCACATGGTTTAAAACATTGTTTATCGCAATGGGCAGGAAAAACCGCTAGGTGGTTTTCGCATGAGTGAAATGTGGTAACTAGTAAGACTTGGATTGATGTGATTCAATACAGGAATGATGCATGGAAAGGGGAGGAGGGAAAAAACAACCTATTTCGTAAGGTCTTGTGGTGTTAACAGTCGGGCTATTGGGGATGCGATAATAAATATTAGTAGTTGGATTAGCTGGTGTTGACCAGATGACTGTCAGGGTTGAAAGTTGTCAACGATGGTGGGACCGGGAATTGGTATGTGAAGGGGATATATATATATATATATATATATATATATATATATATATATATATATATATATATATATATATATATATATATATATATATATATATATATTTATATATGTGGGGTTACAATAAAAATAGGAATCAGGATTTTAATATAGTTGGAGAATTTAGTAAATATCTGAAGTGAGAATGTTAATTTAATGTAACGGAGGGAAAGGCTTATTTAAATGAAATGGTTTATATATATATATATATATATATATATATATATATATAATGGGAGTTAATTTAAACTATAGGGAAAAATAATAAAAGGGGTGCGGAGAAATATATGTAGAATAGAATATGGGGGATATTATAAATGTATGTATATAAAATAAACTATACGTGGGAATTAGGACTCTTTTAGGGATGGATTAAATAAATATGGGGGGGAATCCAATATAATATGCTAATAAGTGAAAATTGATAGTGGGATAGGTTTTAATGGAGTGAGCCCAACATATTTTAACCATTAAAAGTTTGCAAAATGTGGGTTTTAAGCTAAGGAAAAGGGGTTTTAGGGAAGGGGAAATGGTTAAAATAAGCGGAAAGGGGTATTAGTAAAAGGAAAAGGTTTAAAATTAGGGGAAAGGGATATTTTACAAGGGGTAAAATGTATTTAGAAAGGAAGTTAGTAAATGAAATGACCAATTTTCTGTCATGCATGCCTTGTGAAAACTTCTTTTACCTACCCATCATCTATCATAACATTTTTCCTTCATTTACATGGGTGCATTTGAGCTTGCAAACCCTTATTCGTTTTTCTTTTAAAATAACAAAAAAAATAATTCTATCCTTATATCTTCCAAGGGCTCAGATTAAGCTGTTGAGCTCCTTATTATTATCTACCTAACTACTGATCTGCCAAGATTAAATAGTTTTGCTAGATCTTTATTCTCTATCTAATAGCATGAAATTTAAATCATGAGAGGTTAAGATTAAGCTATTTAACCTTCATGGATTGTGGCATTGTAACAAGCTGCACACAATCTTTATTTTGTAGAAAAATTAAATAGTAGTGGCATTTGTATTTACATCACTTTCATTTTTTATATTTGTCTCTTTTCGTTTGGGGTCCATTTTCTATTCTTTTTTATATTTTTTCTTTTAAGTCCCTTGATTTTTATTTTAGGAATTTTACGCTCTTTACATTTTTTATTTTATTTTTATGATATGTGAAAACAATTTGCTGAAATCAAATTATGTACATATTACAAGACTAATTAAAGTTAATTAAAAAATTATGAATCCTATTAGTATAGGACCCTAACAGTGGTTCCACATGGGGATGGCATCTCCTTGTGAGATGTCTAGAACACCGTTGACTAGTAGCCTGGTTCATTGCACCAATCTCAAGACTGCTCATGATTTTGTTATATATTCTCTGTGATTGAAAATTTTGAACTGAAATCAAAGCTTTTCTATAAACTAAAATCTGGTACTTGCTATCTTAAGCTGAAACTAGAAGGAATGCTTGAAAAAATGCTCAAAACATTGAGCTTTATTTGCACACTGCTATCTACTCTATACTACTGAAACTTATACTGGATCAAGTAATACAAAAATTTCAATGAAGCCAATCAAGTAGTTGTAGAAACAAATGAACAGCTTGACTACTTTGTAGAAAAATCAGAAATACAACTTGATTATTTGTCCACATAATCAAAGTTGTGATGTGTAATGGAAACTGCTGATGTTTTTTACTTTATAAAGAGTATATGTTTGAAAACATGAGCCAAAAATATTCTCAATGTAATATGCTATAGAATGAATAAAATCATGATGTATGATATCTGCTTATTGGCCTTCAATGACTAGTTGCTTAGTTGTATTCTGAATATTAAACCCTGCATCTACATTTTCAGTCTTGTACTCGAAAAAATAATCATCATCAATTTGAAAATCAACAGGTAGTACAATTTCCTCTTTCTTTGGAGAAGGAAGACCTTCCAACAACTCTTTAGGATCTTGGAAACTATATGATCTAATTTGAGAATCGAAAAGTTCAATACCATTCTCAAACTTTTAAACAACTACCTCAAGAAAGAAATCTTTAGCTTGAGAATGAATTTTCTATGATTTGAAAATATGAAACATAGATGTTAGAAAAATTTCATCAAACTAAAACTCAGCTAATCAATTCCTGAACCCATTTAAAACTTCATAGGATAAAATGTTTTCCACAAACCCTGACATATTGTTCAGTAATAAATCTGGTCAACATGTAGTGGAGTCACCATGAATGCTCTAAATATTGGGTTCTTTAAATAATGGAGTCGCCAGGTGAATAATTACAGCCTTTTTGTGGCTGGTCACTATCCACCATCACTAATCAGATCTAAAATTTTATGTACTTTATGAGGAAGATAAATTTCTTACCCAGTACGGTCGCCACTATGTTATCACTCCATAATTTATCAAGGCTAAAGAAATAAATCACCAAGGTAGCCACACACCTACTTTGGAGTTTAGGATCTAGCCCTCCTAAACTAATATATGGCTCTCTCTGTATGATTTAGCTTCATTTGAAATAGATATTAGGCTAATTAATAAATATAGAGTTGGTTTTTTAAATTGGTGTAGTTGGAAATGCAGAGGAAGGCCATTGGGCAATGGAGTCAAAGAGGCTTGGGTGATGAATTTGCAGAAGTATCAAGCTTAAGTGGAATAGGGAAAGACATAAATTTCTACCGTATCCTTTAGATTTGGATTGTGAAAATGGTTTCAATCGGGATGAGAGAGCAATTAAGGGTTCTCAAATCCAAAAATTAAAATGAGAGAAAAGAGGGAAATGAAGGATCCTCTAAACTAGTTAATGAAAGAGGTCAATCAAATTCAACAAGCAATAAAGAGTTCCATAATTTGAATATTATAAGAAAACATGAAGATTACTAAAATTTAAAGGAAAAGTGTATGATCTCAACACATTCTGCAGTAATACTCTTGTTAGACAATTCAGAATTAAGAAAACAATAAGATGGAAACAAAGGAAATCACATATACAATAAGGAAAACTTCACTAGTAGATATAGCACATGAATCCTGAAACAACTGCTCTTTTATTAATCCAAATAATCACTTGAAATTAGTGGACTACATCACCCTGAATGGTGAGGTTCCCGGTTACAAAATCCAACCTCTATCACTTCAAATGATGAAGTATTTATACAAATTCTAAACTAAAATATATTGAAACAATATCAAAATTTCTTACAAATATATCCAACTATATTACATAAATAGAACTCAAACATAGGAAATTCAAAACTAATGAATGTACTTGGCACTATCCTTGTGGATTTCTGCTGAAAAGGAAGAGCAATTTGAATTTCACAGCAACTCTTATTTGATGAGGTGGCATGATAGTCACTAACTGCCTTTGAGCTTTTTCCTCCCAAACTTATAAAAAATTTTGTATAGAAATCCATCTCTATATCTCAATAAAAGATAGATATTTAAACAGTGAAAGAGATTATTGTAGATAAGTATGTTGTTGAGATAAACCTCTCTCAGTTTCCTAAAATTCTGCTCCAATTTTTGACAATAAGCTCTACGAAAAGATGTGTAAAACATTACTTTGCACACTCCGAAAAATAGGTTGTGAAGATGTGCATGTATCTCTCATTCTGTAATACCAGTGTATAAAGTGAGATAGGTTTTTGTAGGTTGGAATCTTAGGAAGATAAAAATCCTTCAGATTTACAATATTCATTTCGGATTGGCCATAATATTCTCTGCAAAATGATGAATAAACAGAAATTTTCTGTAAAAAGTGCTTTCAAATATTGTTTAAAGTTTCCAAAACCGTAATTGTTGTTAGAAAAGTGAGAGAGGTTTTTGTATATGAAGATGTTATAAATAAAAATATCTTTCACTTTTTGAAAACTCTTTCTCATCTGTTTGTTTATTCCATTTGCCTTCTTTCACATGTATGTAACCTTTTGATGAGTAAAAGCCTTTCCTCTCTATTAGAACATTACTATCTCTGTGTAAATGATTTATTTCTGCTCTGTCTCTAATTTGATTTAATTTTCTCTTGGTACACAAATTTATGTTGAATGAAATATTTTGAATTCAGATGATGAGAGTCTAGAGTAAACAATTTTGGTGACTAGTATCCAAATTGTCTATCCATGTGTTATATAATCACCTGCAAAAATAAATCAATAGTTAATGAATTATAGTTTTGTTGAGAAGGGATCATGGATTATGGGCATGGGGGAAGGCTGCGAAAAAAGTCTGAACTTAAGTGGATTTTCAATTCGGCATTGGAAATGATATTCTTGTTTATGTAATTCAAACAGAGGTAAGGGAATTACAGAATATCATATTGTTGAAACTTTGTGATTCTTATATTGTAGAGAGGTAGTTTTCGAACAGTGATGGATTTGTCACAGAGTAGGGTGCATATTTTAATCGCAAAAAAGGAGCAGAAAATTTTATCACATGGGTACATACATTAATCACAATAGTCTATCGCATGGTTGAAAAGGTGGTTTATGGAAATGGGCAGGAGAAACCGCTGGGTGGTTTTCCCATGAGCAAAAGGTGGTAAGCAGTAAGACTTGGATTGATGCAATTGAATACGGGAATGACGCGTGACAAGGGGAGAAGGAACAAAATAGCCTATTTCTCAAGGTCTTGTGGTGTTAATGATTGGGATATTCGGGATACGATAATGAATATTAGTTTTTGGATTAGTTCATGTTGATCGGATGACTGTTAGGGTTGAAAGCTGTCAACGATGGTGGAGAGAGGAATTTCTATGCGGAGGGGATATATATATGTGTGGGGTTACAA
The DNA here is from genome assembly GCA_034641835.2 of Pinus albicaulis. Classification (NCBI taxonomy): domain Eukaryota; kingdom Viridiplantae; phylum Streptophyta; class Pinopsida; order Pinales; family Pinaceae; genus Pinus; species Pinus albicaulis. The sequence continues at coordinate 330,822,425 of CM076577.1, read as the reverse complement.
TAAAAATAGGAATTGGGATTTAGATATAGTGGGGGGGTTTAGTAAATATATGAATTGAGAATGTTAATTTATTGTAATGGAGGGAAAGGATTCTTTAAATGAAATGGGTTAAATATATATATATATATATATATAACGGGAGTTAATTTAAACTATAGGGAAAAATAATAAAATGGGTGTGGAGAAATATATGTAGAATACAATATGGGGGATATTAGAAATGTATGTATATAAAATAAACTATAGGTGGGAAATAGGAATTTTTTACAAATGGATTAAATCAATATCGGGGGGAATCCAATATAATATGCTAATAAGTGAAAATTGATAGAGGGATAGGTTTTAATGGAGTGAGCCTGACATATTTTAACCGTTAAAAGTATGAAAAATGTGGTTTTAAGCTAAGGAAGAGGGGTTTTGAGGAAGGCGAAATGGTTAAAATAAGGGGAAAGGGGTATTAGTAAAAGGAAAAGTGTTAAAATGGGGGGAAAGGGATAATTTACAAGGGGAAAAATGTATTTACAAAGGAAGTTAGTAAACAAAATGACCCATTTTCTGCCATGCATGCCTTGTGAAAACTCCTATTACCTAATCATCATCTATCCTAAAAATTTTCCTTCATTTACATGGGTGCATTTGAGCTTGAAAACCCTTATTCATTTTTCTTTTAAAACAACAAAATAACTAATTCTATAGTTATTTCTTCCAATGGCTCAGATTAAGTTGTTGACCTCCTTATTCTTCTGTACCTAACTATTGATCTTCCAAGATTAAATAGTTTGGCTAGATCTTTATTCTCTATCTAATAGCATGAAATTTAAAGAATGAGAGGTTAATATTAAGCTGTTTAACCTTCATGGATTGTGGCATTGTAACAGGCTGCACACAATCTTTATTTTGCAGAAAAAATTAAATAGTAGTGGCATTTGGACTTGCATCATTTTCATGTTTTATTTTTATCTCTTTTTTTTTGGGGTCCATTTTCTATTCTTTTTGATATTTTTTATTTTAAGTCCTTTGTTTTTTATTTTACGACTTTTACCCTCTTTATAGTTTTTATTTTATTTTTCTGATATGGGAAAACAATTTTCTGAAAGCAAAGTATGTACATATTACACGACTAATTAAAGTCAATTAAAAAATTATGAATCCTATTATTATAACACCCTAACAGAATCCATTCAAAATGGCTTTCTACGGCCAGGAATGGAGTACCTCAGAGTAATTAGGGTTGAATCCCTTTAGGGAGCCAAGCAAAGATGGTACGTATCATCCAGAGAAATAAAACATACAGAACCTTTTAGTTATCGAAATTTTCAGTCTACAATGAGGAAGGCACATGATTATGCTCATCTAGTGATGGAGGAAGGTCCTAGTAGGATAGAGTGTAAATATAGGCTCCAAACAATCTAGTGTCCTCAATATTATTACAAATCTGAATATGACTTGACTGAGGAAGATAGGTATGTTTCTTTGCAAGAAATCCAGAGTAGAAAAGAATTTCGACATTATGGAGAGGACACTTACTCAATGTATTCCCTAACTACTATTCGTGCTAATCTCTTGTTTTCATGAGTTGATTCAAATAGGTAAGTTGGGGGGTTATGTTGTGCTTTCAAATTAATACATTTTCTTACGTTATTCTCTTCTCTTTGTACTAGTTTTCAAAGTGTTTTGTTTGTAGAATATAATAATTCATGTGATATAGATTCTAGAAAAGGCTCAATGGATTTTCAATTATTTATCTCTTTAATGAATCAATTTATATCATGAAATTTGTTTTTTACTTACGATTTGAATTTTTATTTGAATAGGAATATTTTATTTCAGATGTTGTTCCTTGGAATAATTAAGGAAAAGGGGATTATGCGGAGCCTTTCGAATTAATTAGAGTCAGCTAAAAAAGGTCGAATTCTATCCTGGAACAAATATGTTGAAGAAGATTTCCCAACCTAGCTATTCCATAAAAAATGGAGATTTTCATGATTTTAACCAAGCATCCTGAGAATCTGAGGATCACCTTCTATTTGAAATAGAATTTTTTTTTATAAAGGAGGAATTGAAAGTTAATAGTTTAGGTTGAAGATTTTGAATTGAAGTTGTAATGATTTTCATCTATATTTTAATCTTTACAAAAATTTCTTGTGATTTTCTCATTATGATTTAGTGAATACTTTAATTGTTCAATTTCAAATTATTGCACCGAGCTAACTACAAGGAAGTGAATTCTAGTGATTTTGGGCCTAGTCCTGGAACTACTACTGTCCTTTCTGTATCAATAAATTTGTATTTCACTTTCATTTTCTAGCATTTAACTATTCAGTTGTTCTTTATATATAATTTTTTTTAATCATATTTATTGTTAAAGTGTGTTCTGGAACAGTTATAGGTGATATAAAATAATTCTACTTATTGCAATCATTTTCTTGGAATGTTATCTCTTTTATAATTCCTGTTGGTTAAAGTAGATTTATTAATTCTCATATATTTATATCATTTTTTGATAAGTCATTTATAGTGTTGTTCCCTTCTTATAGAAAATGTTCCCTAGGAAACATGTTTGTAATTAGTTGTATTTATTTACTTATTTAGAATGAGATTTAAAGATTTTGATTTATTTAGTAGTTTTTTTTAATTTAAACTTGAAGTTTAGAAGCTAAGTGTGAGTTATTTCTTTCAGAAAGTGTGAGTTGTTCATTTCATTCAAATGACTTTAGTTTTCATTAGTTTCATACAAGTCGAAAGACATTTGCACCATTTCTCACAGAAACTATGTGGACAACCTTGAAATAAACAGATGAAACCCTAGGTTGAATATTAATGTCTATGTGATTGGTTGTTTCCATTAAGAAATTAATTTCTCTAAAAAAATTCTTCAGTACTAGTGTTATTGCCTATATTCAGCATATTATTACCAATATTATTTATGGATTTGAAAATAACCTAATCCATCTCTTGTTGCCCTTCCAATAGTACATTGGTCATGTACTATTTTTGTTCTAATATTGTACTTAATAAGACACTAGGATCCTTCTCCATATTACTTGCTATATCCCCCATTATTGGATGATGCTTTTTCTCTTTTTTCTTACACTAACATTGTTTCTATCCTCGGGATGTATGAAAAACTCGTTCACTCACAAGTAGTCAGCTTTTTTTTATCTATGATACCAATGTAATATCAAAAGAATTTTTTTTTTTCCTATATTTACTTAAGGTTTGGATAAAAAAATTTATTTTTCTTGTATCAAAAATTTAATTCAATACAAATAATATAACTTAAATAAAAAATTAATTCTAATAGTGTAAAATCCTCAAAATTTTAATCCGAAAGTTTTCATTAACCAATATAATCCAAATGTAATCCAATCATACCGTAGCACATTCAACGGTATAACAATGCCCTAAAAAGATATCCCAATTTATCTCCAGACTAATAAGCACTATATGAGTTCTATCTTCTAAAATACATAAGTTTGCACTCATTTTCATGCCTCAGTAGTCTTGGATATGCTGCAAATAAAATCCCTTGAAATTTCTTGGGATCGTTTCTACTTTGAACAGGGTCCACACTTGATTTAAGACATTGAATGCATGGAACTATCCTCAAAAACCCTAAGAGTATCAATTTTTCTCGGGATCGTTTCTACTTTGAAACACTTTAAACATTCTCATCCTATCACAAAAACACTTTAAGAGTATACCAGAGTCTCAATTTGTCACATATTGGTGAAATTCCTCCTTCCACCCACATATTTGATGTTCTCTTAGCCTTAGGATATTATTCTTCCTAAAACAATGATACTTATGTTTTTCATTAAGTAGGTTCATATTACCTCACTCTTGGTATGTCCCAAAATCTCACTATCGTTTGACCTTAAAATGAAATCCCATGACCTCTAGAATATGTTGGAATCATGTTTCCTTACGATGCTACCTTAGAAGGATTTTACTGGCTTGGTAAAATTCCTCAAGTTAAAAAATTCTTTCAATAACGTACATGCAAAAACAAACAAGAGTGCAATCTTTCACCACTCAAATTTACAGGAGAGGAGGTGTCTTCAAACCCTTAGAGATATAGGTCAATAAAATACAGGATTTGATCCACAATTAATGATGATTCATTTGATATAAACTCCCATGTATTTATAGCTTTTCTATGGGCTCTAAAATGTGTGGAAATTTGGCTGAATCCCTAATATTTAGTACTTTAGCCCCATCCCACAAAAACTTTCCCCAATGTCTCCCCAACATAGGATGAATTGGGTTTTCAAGCCTGGATAGGCTATTTCCCCCCCCCCATTATCCCATCAATTGGGAGAGAACATTACAACATACATAAGATATTATGTGGTTATTTGTAATGCACTTTGAATCATTGAAGAGATCTATGTGGTTCCCTCGGGAAAGAAAATTTGTTTTAGTTTCTTCATTACATCAATTATGTGAAAAAGAATATATATATATATATATATATATATATATATATATATATATATATATATATATATATATTATTATTATTATTGTTTTTCTTCACTAAACTATTTGTATAGTCCTCATTTCAAAGAAAGAAAGGGCATTAATCATAGACACTAAGTGAAATTGAAAAAAAGAGATCTAATGAATGGTTATGCATTCGTTGTAGCTTATACCAAGATTCATAACCATATTATCTTTTGTGTTTGTTAACTCTTACTTGTGGAATAATTAGTTGTAGGAGTGTTCTCAAATAATAATCTATTAGATTAATCAAGAAAGACACATATCAGTCTAGTTTGGCCAATAGAATCATGAATCTCCCAAAATAATGGATAAATAGTATTTATATTCACTATCTATTCTATATCATTTAATTTTCATGTCTCATATCATGAATACAGTATAATTTAATTCGGTGGTGTCATAAACCATAGCCTATCATGTGTGATGTTGTTCAATGAGCTTATATATATATTTTAATTATAGGATGTGTCACATGAATCACCAATATTAGTATTCATAGAGACTAGGCTATATGAATTATCATGTTAACAACGAAAATAATTAACTAGTAAACATTGACTAATTGTAAACGCTCTAGGAAATTTTCGTTCATACGAATACTTGTAATCCTAACACAAGAAAGCTTGTTTACTTAGATCATAAAAGAATGAAACTCCCTGATTTAGCAATTTATTAAAAACCTTTAAGCAACACTTTACAGTTCTAATGTCGGAAGGAAATGTTGTTGTTATATTAATATCACACCACTTCCATCAAGATTATCCATCGATGTAGTGATATATATGGGTCTTGGGTGTAGCGTCAACTATCATCTCACCATGAATCTTTGATGATAGATAAATTTGTAAAAATAAGTCCCAAAAATAAGAATTATTATTGAGTTAACATATATAAAATAGGAAAATCATTAAGCATGTTAATGGAGGATTAGTACTTATGTACAATCTGGATGAAACAATATGCTATAATAAAATTATATGTAACACATATGTGTACATCAAAATTTGTATATAAAATTAGTTATAAAATTCATTGTTAAGATTACAGATAATAAATATTCTAGTAATTTATATATATGTGTGTAATACTAAGTAACCAATTTGTTAAAGAAGAATCAATGTTTTATTATGATTTTAACATAGTAAAAATTTATTCTTGTTAAAATTATAAATGCGACATGTCTAGTATGATCTACATCGATAAAAAATAGGAACATAATGTGTTCCTATTATTGTACAAAAAAAATTGGCTGTACATCAATGACATAAATTTTTCCAACTAGAGATTCTTATATTTGATATCCTATAAAGAAGAATTAGGAAAATTTGATGTGGAGGAAAAATACATGAAAATACTGAAAAAAATACTTGCATATGGAGGGGTGCTACATATGATATTAGAGCCCAATTAGGATTCGAAAACATCACAAATTTTGTATAATGATAAATACTAGAAGTTGCCCCAAAAGGTGCAAAGAGAGGCCGATAGGATAGTTAAATTGTGATAATTTAAAAGAAACATAAATAAAATAATAGCTAAAATGTCTACGCCCATTATAATACGGTGCATAAGTGTTCATATTCCATATCTTATATGGCTAAAAATACTTAAATAATGAGGCAACATTAATAATTCAGTGACATTAACTCAATTAATTAAAAGATTATATGGCTAAAAATGCTTAAATAATGCAGCAACATCAATAATTCAGTGACATTAACTCAATTAATTAAAAGCTTGTTGTGGAGTTCCATATTCCCCGGGTAATGAAGACATGCATAGATTTGTAAATAGCCATCTTTATATCCCACTAGTGGAGGCAAGATTCAAAGGAAAGATGAAGAACATCAGCCTGTATATTGAGAGAAGATAAAACATCACACCAAAGATCAGAAGAGGTGCATTCGAAGAAAATGGGATCTACCAATTCAGGCCCTTTTAGGCAGAGATAACAGACATTATGACCCAAGAAATTCCTGCAAGAAAAGTTATTCCAGCTGAGAATTCACATCTCTAGGGCAAGCCATACAAAACATCTGAGCTTTGGCAGTAAGGTCCATGCACAGATCTTCTTGTGCCACCAAATTTCCTTCTGGTCAAGGAAGGAGGCAGAAATGGAAGCATAGGCCTAAATGGTAGTGACCTGCACTGTAGAGGTGTTTTATCTCCATCCGATAGAATCTTCTTCATTTTTGAAATAAAGCCTACTAGACTAGGGATTTTTGATAAAAGTATCCCATTCAACAATGACGGAGCCCTGCAAACCCAAATTTTGATAAAAGTATCCCATTCAATAACGACGGAGCCCTGCAAACCCAAAAATGAGAACTTTTCCAGCAACAAGGAGATAAATCTAGAGAGCTATAGGAAGATGCATGGCAAAGCTAGGATATGCCAGAGGAGTTGAGATAGGAAATATGCTCCGGAGAGAGCTGATAGAAAAAATTTCCCCCAATTGTAGCCTCTTTTTAATAAGGAAATTTATACATGTCAGGGTATCATTATGAAAATTTGGTAGTTCTGTTTATAAAGATTTCATTTTTCTATTTATATATTTTCTACCTCAGAACATTATATTATACGTTATATATTTTATTGCACCATATACGCATATCTTAGTTTTTAATGAATTGGAAACTTACACTAATGACACTCTCCAATTAGGTAATCAGTAGAACACCTGACATAACAACAAAATCAATTTTTACTTAGGTGAGAGAAGAAAATAAAAATAATTAGTATCTTTAAAAGATGCCATAAGAAACCTTAGAATGCTACCAAATATCCACCATTGGCTTGGAATTTAGGAATATTACAACATTACACAGTATATTATTGTATGACATGATTGGTTGTCATTCCAGATACTACCCAATCAAACAATTCCAGATCAGTTCCTTCAGCAGGATTACTATTTTTTCCATTTGAATCAAGACAACAAATGATTCAATAATATCATATTTCCGTGCCAATCAAACGCAAAGTATACAAAAGCCACTCAATTCCTCAATATATGCAAACTCCAACTCACATGTAAAGTTACACATAATCACTGCACACTTCAAAAAATATGCCTTTATGATGATGCCATTGGCTTCCTTTGCAAATATATGATCTTGGGTTCACCAGTCATCACTGTTTAACAAGAGGAAAATGCACAAAGCGTACATATAAATCTGCACTCTGAACTTGCAAATTTTAATGAATAAATATGCCAGTCACATTGGCAAAGAATGCATGATCAAATAGCAGTGTTCTACTACGTGGAAAGCAATGCGCTGCCCAAAGAGTATGAGTGGTTTCCATCTGACTGTGTACAGACATTGCACTTGTCCTTCTAAAATACCCTCCACTATGCAATGTTTAGGACTCACACCCAAAACTTAAATAAATATCATCTGCCTATGCCATGTTACTTCTCATACTGTGCGTGTAAGTTGCGATGAAACATTGAACAATCTTGAGAGAAAATGTAACAAGGCTGCCAATAATGCTTTGGGGCATTCTTGATGTGGTAAATGCCCACATCGAGATATTGGTACTATTCTCTGCAATATGATGACCAGCTGTGTGTTAGAGTCAAGCACTTTAGCAAATGCTTAATATTAAATCATGTCATATTTTAAAGAAATGGGTTTTTACTCACAAAATTAGGAAGTTTCATTGCTAATACTTGAGATGATTTAAGTGGAGCTAAAATATCTTGTGCAACGGAAGCTATCAGCACTCACAAATCTTTTAATTTTTTTAACAATTCTGTAGCACTATGTGGGGAAAGCATGGAACTTGAGGGAAACTTCCTGACTTCCTGAAGAGCTTTATCCCACCCTTCTAAACATAATGGTGCCTGCATCATAGCCAACCATCATATAACTTATTATATTTTCCAAATTCAAAAGGAAACATTCTGTTTACAGAACTGCAAAGCTATGTTTACTAATTATAAACCTTGTAAAGGTCAAGAACATCAGATGTTAATTTTGTTTCGTCCACCCTTCTACACATAATGGTGCCTACATCGTAGCCAACCATCATATAACTTGTTATATTTTCTAAATGCAAAAGGAAAATTTTTTTTTACAGAACTGCAAAGCTATGTTTACTAATTATATACCTTGTAAAGGTCAAGAACATCAGATGTTAATTTTGTTGCATTAAACCAAGCATGATGATTAGCAACATGGATGATCTCTGTACGCAGAAGAGGGCGCAACATATGCTATCTGAGAGATGTGTGCAAAATAATCAGTGCAAATGCCAACACTACTTCTCTTGTGAGACTCACACCAACAAGAAAAACACCTTTAACTTCTACCTGCAACATTCAAAAAGTGTCATTTTAAGAATTTGGAAATATATACATGGATAAATAAAGATACCCCAATAGATAGTATAAATTTTAAACTTACCTGATGAACATCTCTACAGGAATGTGCTCTTTCAGCCGCCATTAAGGCAACCAAGCTGCCATCATCATGACCCACAATAAAAACTGATGAAAACCCGATTTCAAGACAGAATGAAAACAATAAATTGACCTGTAAAATTTAAAATCATAAGAAATAAGTAAGAAAAACTCTGAATCGATAAAAAAAATACATAATATAAAGCTGGGGAAAATTAGGAAAGCAGTTGCCTTGATGGTGTTCACCTGAGATTGAAGCTCATATGGATTAGGCATTTCCTTTTCTTCCCATTCTATTCTATAAGGAAGAGATGTTAGTCCCCAACTAGGCCGATCAAATGCAGCAACAGAACAACCAGTTTGTCTGGCCAGAGGATTCATAATATGACTCCAAGAAAAAACTCCTCCCCTAAAGCCATGTCTCAATATTATACTATCAAAACCGACTTTCATTTGTCTCACCTTTGCATCTACTCTTTCAGGATTTGTCACATCAATTGAAGAGTTATTCACGCCAGTGAAATTGATGCCATTACGAAGCCCCTTCATAATGACAATGCCATTTATGAATTCAACGCGATTTCTGCGAGGGTTAGAGATTATGCATCATGAGGGTCAGAGATTTATGCAGATAATAACGAACTTCATATTCAAAGGAATAGATCTAAATAAGGATATTGTGAAAGCCCATTTCACATCCACAGGTGTCATTTTTCAAACGAGTAACAGGTGTCATGCCCAGATAAGAAGTTTTGACGATCAAAAAAGTGATCTCTTTCATAAGAGAAGGCCTATTGGCCTAATTATATGATGAACTAAGAATATAGATTAAATATAAATAGGAAGACTTGGAGCTATGAGAGGACTCAACATGGTGTATCCTTCATATCGTACACACTCATCCCCACCTAAAAATGAAGAACATGTTCTACAACACTAAAACATTCCAACAAGTGGAGTGAAAAACATGATGCCTTATTTTTAGAAAATCTCCCAATATTTTGTGAAAATTTTGGAATGTGAATTGTGAGGAACATATATGTATTTTGAATGGTCCAAAAATAAAATAGAAACCAGATGCATGGGAAATTAGAAAAGGTTAAGTTGCCAAAGTCCTAAGGATCCAGAAGTGGGTGACTAGATAAAGCATGGATGGGAAATATTGGTAAATGCCTCACTTTGGGAGACTATACATAAAACCTTAAGGTGAGATAGGGTGTGTTTCAATTGTAATGGAGTGCATTATAGTGGTAAAATACTCACGTGAAATTTTTGGGTATGGAAATTTTGTAGGTTTCATAAGGAATGCTTGAAGACATTTTAGGCAGAATTATACATTAGAGGAGCTTATAGAAAGAAAATTATTTTATAATAATTATGTGAAGATTCTAAAGCTGTAACATTGTCATATTTGAAAGAAAAATAATTACAAAAAGAGAGAGAGAGGGGTTTATATGAAAGTAGTATAAGGTTACTTTAAAGAGAGACAGAGAGAGAGATGGCCAGTTAGGTCCCTATATTACTAGTAAAGTCCGTTATTTTTGTTAGTGTAGTCCCCTTATTGTTAGTGTTGTAACCCTGTAACCCTCGTATTGTAATTATTGTGCCCTTAAATTATTATTTTTAGGCCCGCTAGGATTATATTGTGACCTCATGGACTCCTATATATAGAAAGGAGATTTTTTCATTTGTATCATACAATAATTGTTCATTTATGTAATGTAAAGAAGGTTTCCCCCTCGTAGTGGTTCATTTCTAAGGTGTTGATCTCTTTTTTCTTCTATTTTTGGAGCTTGTTTCATAACATTTCGTATGAGATCTTTGGATTTTAGGGTTTCACTACTCGAAACAGGCTAGCATGGAATTTTTTCTATAACGTATTTTCTACAAAATTTCTGAAGCTGAAATTTTTACCACCCGAAGCCGAAATCCTGAGGAACTTCATGTAAAAATTTTAGATCTTGGTTCCCAATATTTTTTGAGATACAATCTATGGAGGTTATGGTTTTTGCATGCTCCCGAATTTGATATAAGAGAGTTGACCATGGGAAAATCATCATAAATGTCTATCTGAGTATCATATTGGAATTATGTAAAGAGTGGCCAAAAATACATGGAATTTATTTTCTGTTAGATAAATTTCAGAGCCCAAAGATGAAATAGTGACACGTGGCACGTCGTATAAGTTCGCTCTACTGAACCATTCCATAATTAGGTCATTGTGGGAGATTGGGCATAAATTTGAATTGAAGCATACAAATCAGGTCATATCTGTGGAATTTGAAGGAGGATTAAGAGGGCTACTACAAGACCAATTTTTAGATATTGAAGATTCAAAATAACAAAGATAATGCAGCTATTGAGCTCCTCAAAAGCAAGAAAAGGGTGTGTATTTTTTTTCAAATTGCATAAGTCTTGTTTGAAAAATTAGTTTGAAGTGATTCCAAGGGCGTATTGAAGCATAGATATCAATATTGGGTTTTAAAATCCACCCGAAAAATAATTCAACACCCAATAAGCCCTCAGAATACTCTACTATGACTCATGAAGAGGAAGAATTGCAACATGTTATATCAAAATTACAAGAGAAAGTGCACCAAATTTCGCTCTCGCAAAGAGCATCAAAAATGAAATGGAAGTTTTGAAGAAATGCACGGAAGCTAAGATGAATGACATGGAAGCTAATGTAGATGGCATCTAAGCTAAGATGGATGACATCGATGAAAAAATGAAAGACAACATGGAAGACATGAATAACGATCTTAATGAAAACATGGAAGGGTTGAAGGAAGGTTTGAGAAACTTGATATAAGAAATGATTCATAATGGAGAAAATATGGTAGAGGAAACTCATTATGAGATAAAAATAAATGTTAATCATGTTTTTATAAACTCTAATGTTTTATGGAAGGCCCACCATTTTCCAAAGATGGATGTGAGAAAGTTTTATGGAAAGGATCTCGTGACGTGGATACTACAGATGGAGCAATATTTGATCTCAATAATGTTCAAAACACACAAAATGTATGCATTTTAACCTTACATATAGAAAAAAAACATTTGTATGGTATAGATGGATTTTCTGTCGTAATAAATATGTCAATTGGTCAATTTTTATGGAGTAAATACTAGCACATTATAAGGATACAAAGATAAAAACCTTCTTTAGCCAATTGATAAATCTCAAACAAAAGGGTTCAATGGTGGAGCACATTGAGGACCTCCAAAAATTGCATATAAGGGTAGCTGATATTCAAAAGGAGCACATGATTGATGTCTTCATAGGGTATTTAAAAGATAACATCCAACATGAGATTTGCCTTTGTTGGGTGCAGGAATTACACTTAAGAAAACTCCTCAACACTTAATTTGTCAACCCAGGGGATTCGTAAACTTAGAGACAAATCACCGGAAATGCCAGAGATGGTATGAATCTTTCTAATGTAAATCCCTACTTTCTTTAAAGGAAAGATTGCAGAATCAAATCAAAAGAGGAGAAGGCAACTTGAACAATCAGAAATAATCTAAGACTGGAATGAGGAAGTATGCATTTGCAAGAGAGAATTAAAGATAAAAGGCAATCACTCCCATTAATGGTTGTTTAATCTACTAAGTGTGTGTTTTCCCTTAGCAGAGACACTTTATCAGTCTCGTTAGATGGGCCCTTAAACCTGCTTCCTTAGAGATTTCCTTCTTGCATTAATCTCTCCTGCACTAGTGCTTGCACTAGTGCAGGATCAAAGATTTATGTAGAAGGTATAAATAGTGTGCTTTACTAAAGGCATTTTACATCATGCAAGGGCTTGAAATTTTCAAGGTTCATAGCACTCAAATATTGTGGCAAGAAACTAGTTCTTGCACCGGATCAAAGCTTCCTGCACTTAGTTTTTAATCCTTAAAACAAGTGTTTAATTATTACAAGTTCTATTTTATTATCGAATCAAATCGCACACATAATAGTGAATGTTTCTGATATTAAAAAAATGCAAAAGTAAAGAAAAAATTATTTATCTTGTTGTAAGCATTTAAGAGAAGGAAATAAGGTTGCGAAAAGTAGATTAAGAAAACTTGATGCAACACACCAACGTGCACTAGTGCAGGTTCATTTCTCCTGCTTGGACCAGGCAGAAAACCCAATTAAATAGAATTGCAAGAAAGTAAATGTCGCACCAACGTGCACTAGTGCAGGTTTGTTTCTCCTGCTTGTACCAGGAGGATGAAAACCAATCGGAAATCAAGTGCAGGAAATTAAATTGCAGGGAAAGAAAATGTATCTACTTCACACGACAAATCTGTTTCCACACAGACAGGAATATATGTGTTTAAAGTTAAATCACACTTTAATAATATAAACACAAATTACAGGAATATATGTGCTAAAATTTAAATCACACTTTAATGATATAAACACACATTACAGGAAACAAAAAATAGGGTAAACGTGATAGGTTCATTGGGCCCTAGCCAACCAATGCGTTTCCCTTTTAAGTTAAGACACTGCTTAGTAAACTAGTCAATTCATCAGCTTAAAAATAGAAAAATTTCTGAAACATGAGGCGGAAAAACCTTTTATTAATTCATTGAGGTGAATACATGTGTCGATACAATGTCCAACCCAGATTCGGGCAATAAAAAAACGACCGGTTACCGCCTATCAACTTCGCTCTAAAAAATATGTTCCAAGATTCTCTTTGCTACTAATTCCTATTTACACTTTACATTATATAGATCTGTTGGCCGAAGGCCGAAATCGATCATTGAACTGATTCATAACAAAATGTATAATTTAGCATTTTGTCCTTCAAAATTAGGCAGCTAACAAAACCGACCGTAGCAAATCTCTAGTCTTTTCACCTTTCACGGATTAATCTCGACTCCCTTTGAATAATTTGTTGTCATGGCTACAGCGGCTCAAGAAGAGGCGGTGATCGAGGAGGTCGGATCTGCCGTGAAGATTTGTTATGCTGGCAATGGTGCAAGATTCGTTACTGCACTAAGATCAGCGGTCACGGTAAGCACTTTATCTATCAAAAAACCATTGGAGATATAAATAAGTTACAAAAGTGATTTAAAAGTAAGAAATCATGTAATAAATGTTTAATTAATGCTAAATTAAATTAAAACATGAAGAATAAAGGTTGATACGAAATATGTCACCACGCTTGGACTGGTGCAAGATGTAGGTGCATAAAGGACATGAAACAAAGGTAAATGGTAATGATTTAGGAAGGGGAAAGTGGTAAAAAGAGAGAAAATTAGGGGGCTAACATCCTCCCATCCCTAAGTTGTTGTGTGTCCTCACACAACTCTATACCTCTGCAAAAAACCTTCAAAATTTCGAGCATTCCATCTCACTCTTGCTCTGGCATACTATCATCAGTTTGCAATGTTTCAGACTTCTTCCTCTTATTGTTCTTCAATTTCTTCATCACCTTTTTAAGTCGTCTGAAAAATTGCGAAGCAAGGTACTTCCACACCCTAACTTGTCATTTATTTTTCTAGATTTCTGCCGTGAATTCTTATTTATTTTGTTCTTTTTCTTCTTGCGCTTTAGCTATGAGCTGCTCTAAACTTTGCACTTGAAGCTCTATCTTGACTATCCGAGCAGCAAGAGCTATTGAGTCTTCTTCCTTTTCTGTACTAACAGGGGCTGTATTTTCTTTAAGGACCTTTGTATCCCTCATGACTTCCATAAATACTTCTTCCTCTTCTAGTTCTTCTTCTTCTTCTTGCTCTTTCGGTTCCTCTTCTTCTTGTACTTCTTCTGGTTCTTCTTCTTCTTGCACTTCTTTCGGTTCTTCTTCTTCTTGCTGCTCTTCCTGTTCTTCTTCTTCTTGCACTTCTTCCCGTTCATCTTCTTCTTCTAATTCTTTCGGTTCTTCTCCTTCTTCTCTCTCTTCCAATTCTTCTTGTACTATTTGTTCTTGTACTGGTGTAGGTGGAGATTCAACGTTCTATGGGGACTATGGTTCTGCATCAAGTTCTTCATTCTTTTTCTGGCCCTCGATAAAATCGGCCAACAAAATTTCATCTTCAACTTCCACAGGTTTTGTTGCGTCTGCAAGGACTGATAGGAAATTGTCTTCTTCGGGGGTCTATTCATGCACAGGTGGCATTAGAGGATTTTCTTCAACAGGTGTACCCGCTGTCTTCTTTTTCTTTGGAGATGGGCCCTTTTCTTCTGTAGATTTCCCGGGTCATTTCCTTTTTGCACTGGTGCAAGAAGGACTTCTCTTTATACTTGGACCCTTGCTTGTGTTGGCATGGGTCTCTGTTTTCCTTTCAGCTAATGTCTTCTTTCTTGTTGAGGGTTTTTTATCTAACTGCTTCAACAACTCCTTCCAGGTCATGCCCTTAATTTCCAATTGTTTCTGGACCAAGATTTTGATCAGGCCATGGTGATATAATTTCTTATCGGCCTTACCCGCCCATGCTCCCTACACAATGTTGGCCATATTGTCTAAACTCTTAAGAAAAAAATAAGTGAAATCCATCCTCCACCGGACGTGCCAGCCATGTTCAAAGTGTTGCAGCATCCAAAAATGATACACAAATGTGAGGGAATACCTTCCTTCACAAGTCACAAATTGCTGGAGGATAAAAAGGAGGTCCCGCCACTGTCCCAGCAAGGTGGTGCGTGGAAATCCTTTCTTCAAGTCTACCAACTTGTCCTTATCAATGACGAAATGCTGCTAGTGCTTCCTCTCAAGCTTCTAATTTTTAAAGTACTGTACACCAGTGTTTTGAAAGCCCGTTGCTGCTGCTATTGATTTTTCCATGACTTTAAATTTCAGGGGCCCAATCTTTACATAATTCTTTTTAAAACTCTTTGCAAACTGTAGGGCCACTTCACTATTTTTCCCATCAAATTTCTACAAAAAATGAAGAAAGCCCGAGTCTTGCAACAGTGAAAGACTATTGCGAAACTTGGCAGTCTGATCTACCTCACTGAGGGATGAAGGGTCACATCTAACAGGCGACATCTCTACTAATCAGTTATGAACAGTTGAAAAAATTTCATGCAATACCGGAAAATTTGGCTCTTTATAAATAGGGATTAAACCGTCCACCATCACTTCTATCTTATCATTGATCCATCCCACCAAAATAGCCGTGGATGTGTGGCATGCTCAGAATCGTGCGGGATGGTTACTTGCGGTGGCATTTTTAACGGCTAAATGAGGAAATCATGGCGAGTGAAGGGACATCTAGGATCACGGAGAAAAGGGTAATGATTTCCAAGCAACGGTTAAACATACCTGCACTCCTTCATAATTCAAAATAAAAGCTTTAGCATTCATTAAAAAAAATTGATCATGATTCTTAACTAAAAACACTTTGTACTTTAAATAATTTTCTCATAGTTAAATTGATAGCATAAGTACTCATCAAATAAAAAGGCTGCTTGTAAACTTTTATGATGACCACTTCCTACGACATATGCTCATGAAAAGAACAAATTGTACTATGCTTTTGTCAAGGTGCATGCTTGCACCGATCTGTTTACACTGCTTGCTATGTTGTTCTTCTCGTACCACTCTGCTTGTATTGTTATATAGGACGATATGCTTGCACTAGTGCAAGCATATTGTCTGAAAAAAAAGAACAGAGAATTTAAGTAAAATATAGGCTGGACTTCTAACATGGCTTCCTCAACTGAACTGAAAATTTTCTTCGCCCTTTCCTGATGCTTTAGAGCATCTTTTTTCTTTTTGTGTCAATGAATTCATGAGGGAATAAAGAAGTGGGAAAGGGGAAAATTTCAGAATGGGAAGGAATTTTATTATAGGGATTCCAAGAATAGTACCAAAGAGGGGATAAACAGACGTGGGATAGGGAAAAAATTCAAGGGTAAAGTGGGATTTTTACGAAGCGCGTAGGGTAAATTCAGAAGAATGTGGGAAGGTTAATAATTATGGGATTTAAAGAAGAAAACTAAGGGAATATTACGAAATGGGATATGAAGAAAGGCAAAAAAATTTCTGGAAAGTCTGCCTCCACTGGTGCAAGAAAAGTAACTGTAGCGAGAATTAAGTGTTACTTGAATAAAAATATCCATGCTAATTACCCCAATGTATAAAGGTTGGTCCTGATAAACCTGATTTTACACGGTGGTTGCTAGCATATCTAAAGATCAAGAAAAATTATCTTTTTATTAGAAATTTTTTATGTTCCTGCCAGCAAGCTGGTTTTCAGGTTGACCCTTCTACAATCATGTCACCGAACTGATTTTCACAATTATAGGAAAATATTTTTTTCTTTACTTTTTTATTTATTATTTTTTTTTCTTTAAATTTTTTTTTTCAAGAGAGAGGGATTCATGTCTTCGAACGGTTGGTATTATCGTTTACGACTACCATCCCAAATTGTTGTTGGACTTTCTGTGTAAAATATTTCTTGGCAACTGGCTCAAAATACTTCTTTAATCTATGTCCATTTACCAAGAATATTGAATTTTGTCCATCAATAGTTTTAACTTCTATTGCTCCATTCTCGAATACACGGATTAATTCATAAGGTCCCATCCAACATGTATGGAACTTCCATTTAAAAATTTTAAATCTAGAATCATAAAGGCGTACCCAATCACCTGGTTGGAACTGCTTTTTCTAAATAGACTTGTCATGCCACCTTTTCCATTGCTGTTGAATTAGAATGTTTTGCTGAACAACATCTCTACGAAATTCATCTAACTCATTTAATTGAAGAATATGCTGTTGTTGTGCCTCAAAGAGATCTAATCCTAACCGAACTATAGCTCTGAAAGTTTTGATCTGTGATCTGGAACTCAGTTGGTAACCGAACCTATTTGCCATATATCGTCTCATATGGTGTGTGTCCAGTGCTATTTCTCCAAGTGGTTTTGTATGCCCACAAAGCTTCTGGTAATCTTTCAGCCCAATCTTTCCGATGCATATTGAATGTCTTTGTAATAATGGACTCAATAACTTTGTTTGTAGATTCCACCTGGCCATTTTCTTGTGGGTAATACGACATGGATTTCCTGTGCCGGATCTTGTATTGCTCCATCACACCCTGTACCAGATTACAAATAAACTGCGAACCATTTTCAAAAACCATTTCTCCAGGCACACCAAATATAGTAAATATTTCAGTAAAAATAAAATCAACAACTTTTTCTGTAGCAAAAGAAATAGCTTTAGCTTCTACCCATTTTGTAACGAAATCTGTACAAACCAAGATATGCTTTTTACTTAAGGATGTTGGATTTATTGGCCCTATAAAATCGATAGCCCATTTTTCAAATGGCTTAATCATAAGTTGGGGGCATAAAGGCCTTTCATTGGTTTGATTAGGCTGGCCCATTCATTGACAGCTATCACATCGCTTGGCATACTTTTTGGCATCCTTAAACAAGGAAGGCCAAAAGTAACCAACACGTAATACTTTGTATGCAGTCCGCTTATCAGCGAAGTGGCCTCCACAAGGTTCATCATGAGTAGATTTCAATATTTCAAACACTTCTTCCTCTCTTACACATCTACGAATAATCAAATTTGGCCCAGTGTAAAAGAGATCTCCTTGAATTCAGGAATATGCAGAACTTTTCTAAATAATACTCCGCTTTTCACGAGCGGACAAGTGAGGTGGTGTTTTTCCAGTGACCAAATAGTTAGCAATGTCAGAAAACCACGGAGAATCTGTAGACATAGAAAAAAGATGTTCATCTGGAAAATCATCATTAACATGAATTGTTTCACCAGGATTATCTAATCTAGAAAGAAAATCTGCTACAACATTAGATTTCCCTAGTCTATCCACAATAATAACATTAAAATCCTGCAACAATAGCAACCACATAGTCACTCTATCACTTTTCAATTTTTTTTTCATCAAATATTTAATCACAGAATGATTAGTATGTACAAATACTTCATATCCTATAATATAGTGCCTAAACTTATTAATTGCAAAAATCACAGCTAAAAACTCTTTCTCTGTAACTATATAATTTAGTTCAATGGAAGACAAATTTTTACTAATATAATATATAGCATAGGATTTCTTATTTTCCTCTTTTCCTAAAGCTATGCCAATAGCCAAATATGAAGCATCAGAGGAAATGTGAAAAGGCAGGGACCAGTTTCAATCTCGCAAAACTGGTGCCTGCACCAACTTTTCCTTCAATGTCTCAAAAGACTATTGGCAAGCCGTGGACCAAGAAAATTCACTATCCTTAGCTAGAAGTTGAAAAAGAGGAGTAGATATATTTGAAAATTTTTCAATGAATCTTCTATAGTAACCAACATGTCCTAAAAAACCTCTTACTTCCCTTTGAGTTTCGGGTGTAGGAAGATGCAGAATGATTTCAATCTTTGTCGGATCAACCTGGATACCTTGGTAAAAAATCAAATGGCCAAGCACCACTCCCGCTTTCCACATTAATCTAAATTTCTTGTCACTCAATGCGAGATGGGCTTCTTGACAATGAATAAGTAATTTCACCAGATTTTTTAGAGCTTCCCGAAAAGAATCACCAAACATAGAAAATTCATCCACATAAATTTCTACAAATTCTAGATCAGCAAGAATGGCCAGGACTGCCCTTTGAAAGGTATTCAAAGAATTACATAAAAAAAAGGGAAGCACTTTGTAAGAAAATGTGCTCCATGGACATGTAAAAGTAGTTTTATCCTGATCTTCGGGTGCAATCTGTATCTGGTTGTAACCATTGAAGCCATCAAAAAGGACAAATATTTCTTTCCTACAAAGGTATCAAGCACCTGGTCAATGATAGGGAGAGGGAAGTAATCTTTAAGAGTGGATTTATTTAATTCTCGATAATGAATACAAAGAAGCCGTCTTCCATATTTCTTAGGTACAAGCACTAATGGAGAGACCCACTGACTATTGGATATAGGATAGATAAAACCAGCATCCAAGAGTTTCTGTACTTCTTCCTTCCCAATATCTCTTAGATCTGGGTTCATTTGCCTTTGGGGTTGTTGGACAAGTCGGGTTCCTTCCTAAATATAAATATGGTGTGTAAAAGTTTCAGGAGGGATACCCTTCATATCTTCATAGCCCCAAACAAAGGTGCTAAGATGGTTTTGCAACAAGTTCACAAGCTGCTCTTGCTGAGATGAGTCCAAATCTAAACTGATATGCAAGGATTTACTAGGGCTAATATCAACAAGAGTGGTATAAAGCTCAGGAGTACTTAATGGAGTGGTCAAATGCAGCGATACAGAAGAATGAGGATCATGATTATCTTGAAAATATAGGTTGAAAATTTGGCTGAAAGGCTCATAATTAGGCATAGTGTCTAGATTTTTCAGAATATCTTGAACCTCATCTTCTTGTGAAGACCTAGTATAATGATGAATAAGGGAAATGGGCTGAATATCCTCATCACTACTTTGATCTAACCATAAATTATCTCAAAGGTTATGAATGGATCTGGCATGGGGGTATAAGGTAACTTTCTTCATAGAATCTCCATGTGAAATACACATATCACCGGAACGATATCCAATATATGCATCAGACATAGCAAGCCATGGTCAACCTAAGATCAAGGGATGTCCTCCTACTGGGTTCTTTGGCGCAACCACAAAGAAATCAGTAGGATATTCCCAAGAATCTAATGAGATGATCACATCGTCCATTAATCCTTTTGGCTTGATTTTAGATCTATCCGCTAATTCAAGCAGAGTGGGATTAGGGCGAAGATGAGATAACTGAAGTTGATCCATGGTTTTCTTAGTCATGACATTAATGGCTGCCCCCAGGTCTATACGAACATTAGAGACAAGGACATTACCAATCTGAACTATGACAACAGGGTTTCCAGGATCAGTATATTTTTCCATAGACACACATCCCGTCATCAACTCTGCTGCCCTACCAACAAATTGAATGGTTCGATGTTCCAATATCTTCCTCCTGGCATTCTTGAGACAAAGTTCCTTAATAGTCTTGGCACAAATGGGGATCTATTTGATGGATTGAAGCAAAGGTATCTTAATGAAAATATTCCTAAGCTCAAATGCCAAACTAGCCTCAGAAATAGGCTCACTCCTCTCCATTACTAGCCTCTTTGGGAAGGGAGGTTGGTTGGAAGAAGATGGCAAGGACTCAGAGGGTAAGGGCTTCTTAGTGACAAATTTCAGAGAATGGTTAAGAGTTTCCTATTCTCCTTTCTCTTCAATGATCACCATAGGTTGCTTTAGATTTTCTGATCTTACAGTCCTTCCCGATCTTAGTTGAATATCATGAACCCCAACTCGAATAGACTGGTATTCGAATGATAAAGGTGGGTTTGTTACATAGATCATTTGCACTACTTTATTATTATTAGGATTGGGCATAGGTTGAGAAGGCAACTGAGGAGGTCAAAAGGGTGGAGGTAAAGGCAACGATGGAGTGGACTGACTCGGAAGTTGAGGCATTGGATAAGTTGCATGCGTAGATGGATATGACTGCATAGGTGGATGGTGGCAATATGGTAAATGAGTTAGCCCTTTCCAACCTTGTTGCCATGGTTGAGAAGGTTTCCCATGCTGATATTGATTCCCTCTTCTCCTACCATTTAACAATCAAAGTTAGGATAAGAATATGCATGTAGGTATAACCAAATAGTGTGGAGATAATTCGGGAGGCCATCTGTCCTCTACGAAATTGTTCTTCTTGCTCCCGCCTTTCGTATTCAACTTCAGGCTATCCCCCGGTAAATACAGCTTTAGGTCTTGGTATAGAGGGGCATTTTTCTATGATATGGTCTTCTGCACAAATAGAACACTTATTAGTTTCTTTCAAATTAAGAGGACACTCTTTAGGAGGATGCCTATCTCTACAATCAGGACAAAAAATACATAATGACTCTTGGTCCTTCATGAGTTTCTGCTAAAATCTTAACGAGTCTAACTATTTGGTAATAGTGCTCATTATATCGATTTTCATGTTTTCCATTTTATTTTCTAGTCCAATAATCATAGCATCAGTAGATTAAGCTTTTCTAAATCTGTTTCGAGTTTCTCTACCGGATCTATATTGATTTCTTGGAAATTTCCTGCATAATTCACAAACTTGTTCAAAAGTTTGCTGAGAAATATAACCTTGTCGTAAAAGATTTAAATTGTTTCTAGCATTATTAGTAAGTCCTCTTAAGAACAAGGTTCTAATAGTACTAAGATCAAACTTAAGTTTCGACCTTTGTAAAATATACATAAATCTTTCCAGGTAACCTTCAAGAGTTTCATCATCATCCTGTATGATTGTAAAAATTTCATCCTCCATGTCCTGAGTTTTGCAATATTCTTGATATTTAGACAAAAACACTCTCTTCATCTGATCCGAAGAGGTTATAGTGTTTCCTCCTAACCCCATAAACAAGCGTAGAGCTGAGTCCTTGAGGGTAACATGAAATAACCTTAACTTCTAAGCATTAGTTGCATAATCATAACTTCTACACAGAATATCAAACTCAAATAGAAAAGAGTCAGTATCTTTGTGAAATTTACCATGAAAATGAGGGAGAGATGATGGTGGAATATTCTTCATTTGTGCCATAGTATCAGGATCCAAAATTGGAAACACAAAAGTGGATTGTTCTCTACTTACCTGGTTCTCACCAGTCACTTCTAAATGATCTTCTTCATCCACCATTATTTCCCTTTTACTTGTACTGCTCTGAACAGGTTGTTCCACACCTGATCTGTTAACACCAGAATCTAGGTGGATTGTTCCTGCATGATGGGTTTCAATTGAATTGGGCTTCCTGTTTACAGAAGGAGACCCAATATGGAAATTGTTTTCAGAATTCTTTCAGCCCTTAGTCAGCTTTGAACCCTTACCTTTCCTAGGCATTCATTTCAAAAGAAAAAAAAAAAAAAAGAAAACAAAAAACTTCTAAAAAATGTTGTCAGAAATCTATTAACACCATTAAAATTCCTTCAAAGAAACATTACTGCAAAAAATAAAGAAAAATTACCTCTATTTCATAATCATAAAATTCTTACCAAATCAAATTGCTTCCCCGGCAATGGCGCCAAAGTGTTGGGTGCAGGAATTATACTTAAGAAAATTACTCAACACTTCATTTGTCAACCTGGGGGATACGTAAACTTAGAGACGAAGCACAGGTAATTCCAGAGATGGTATGAATCTTTCTAATTTAAATCCATACTTTCTTTAAAGGAAAGATTGCAGAATCAAATCAAAAGAGAAGAAGGCAACTTGAACCATCAGAAATAATCTAATACTGGAGCGAGGAAGTATGCATTTGCAAGAGAGAATTAAAGATAAAAGGAAATCACTCCCACTAATGGTTGTTTAATCTACTGAGTGTGTGTTTTCCCTTAGCAGAGACACTTTACCAGTCTCGTTAGATGGGCCCTTAAACCTACTTCCTTAGAGATTTCCTTCTTACATTAATATGTCCTACACCAGTGTCGGATTAGAGATTTATGTAGAAGGTATAAATAATGTCTTTTAATGAAGGCTTTTTACTTCATGCAAGGGTTAAAACTTTTCAAGGTTCAGAGCACTCAGATCTTGTGGCAAGAAACTGGTTCTTACACCGGATCAGAGCTTCCTACACTTATTTTTTAATTCTTAAAACAAGTTTTTAATTATTACAAGTGCTAGTTTATTATCGAATCAAATCGCACACATAAAAGTGAATGTTTCGGATATTAACAAAATGCAGAAGAAAAGAAACAATCACTTCTCCTGTCGTAACAATTTAAAAGAAGGAAAGAAGGTTGTGGAAAGTAGATTAAGAAAACTTCATGCAACACACCAATGTGCACTGGTGCAGGTTCATTTCTCCTGCTTGGACGAGGCAGAAAAACCAATTAAATAGAATTGTAGGAAAGTAAATGTCACACCAACGTGCACTGGTGCAGGTTCGTTTCTCCTGCTTGTACAAGGCAGATGAAAACCAATCAGAAATCAGGTGCAGGAAAGTAAATTGCAGGGAAAGAAAATGTATCTACTTCACACGACGGATCTATTTCCATGTAGACAGGAATATATGTGCTGAAAGTTAAATCACACTTTAATAATATAAACAAAAATTATAGGAATATATGTACTAAAATTTGAATCACGCTTTCATAATATAAGCACACATTATAGGAAACAAAAAATAGGGTAAACGTGTTGGGTTGGCTGGGCCCTAGCCAACCAACGCATTTCCCTTTTAAGTGAAAATGCTGCTCAGTAAACTAGTCAATTCATCATCTTAAAAACAGAACAATTTGATGAAACATGAGGCGGAAAAACCTTTTATTAATTCATTGAGGCGAATAGATGCATTGATACAATGTCCAACCCAGATTCGTGCGATAATAAAACGACCAGTTACCGCCTATCAACTTCGCTCTAAAAACCCTGTTCCAAGATTCTCTTCGCTACTAAGTCCTATTTACAATTTAAATTATATAGATCAATTGGCTGAAGCCCGAAACAGATCATTCAAGTGATTCATAACAAAATGCAGAATTTAGCATTCGGTCCTTCAAAATTAGGCAGCTAACAAAACCGGCTGTAGCTAATCTCCAGTATTTTCGCGTTTCACGGATTAATCTCAGCTGCCTTTGAATCATTCACTGTCGTGGCTGGACTGGCTCAAGACGAGGCGGTGATCGAGGAAGTCGGATCTGCTGTGAAGATCTATTGTGCTGGCAATGGTGCAAGATCCGTTCCTGCACTAAGATCAACGGTCACGGTAAGAAATCTATCTATCAAATAACCATTGGAGATATCGATAAGTTACAAAAGTGATTTAAAAGTAAGAAATCATGTAATAAATGTTTAATTAATGCTAAATTAAATTAAAACATCAATAATAAAGGTTGATATTAAATATGTCACCATGCTTGCACTGGTGCAAGATGCGAGTGCATAAAGGAGGTGAAACAAAGGTAAATGGTAATGATTTAGGAAGGGGAAAGTGGTAAAAAGAGAGCAAATTAGGGTGCTAACAGCCTTCCAAAACCTAATTCATTTGAGAAGGCAGGTTGGAAAGAAAAATTGAGTGTAAAATTATGACGACAAGGAAGCCTACCACTCACATGTATAAAGATGGAAGTGTTGCCACTCCTAGACTTCCACAACCTACAAGGTTGACACCACAATAATTGGAAGAAAAAAGAGAAAAATATCTTTGCTATAGTTGTGATAGTAAATACAATAAAGGTCATAAGTGTGCTGAGAATAAATTATTTTACATAGATTGTGAAGAGGAGGAATAAAATGAACAAGAAACTTCAAAAGAAGAGGATATATACCAGGAACCAGCCATAGAGAATGAATAAATGAGTCTGACCATATCCTGTAATGCATTGGTAGGAATGAAAAATCCTCAAACTCTCAAGATAGAAGGAAATATCAAGACAAAAAAGATAATAGTGTTGATTGACTTGGGCAGTACCCATAATTTTACTCATTGTAAGGTAGCTAAGGAATTTAATTGTTTCCTATACACAACAACAAAATTTCAAGGGATGGTTACAAATGGAGGAACTATAAATTTCTCTGGAAAATGACATAATAGCAAGCTAACCATGCGGGAATAATTATTGAATATTCCAATTCTTTCCATTCCAATGGGAGGTGTTGATGTTGTACTAGGAGTACAATGGTTAAAATATTTGGGGATGGTATCTTTCAATTTTCAAGAACTTTTCTTGAAATTTTTTTGGGAAGGAAAGGAAGTTGAATTAATGGGTATCACAGGGAAGCAGGGAAAGATAGTAAGATCTAATATCACAAAAAAGCTTCTGAAAAAAGAACAACGAGGGGTAATTGCACACTTATGCTCACTAGAAGCTCCAAGATCAAAATCATCTATTTATCGAGATCTCCAAAAAGTATTGGATAATCATTCCAAGGTGTTTGAAACTCTGAAAGGAGTCCCATCTATTCATGATCATGATCATGCTATTCATTTGATTCAAGGAAATTTTCCTCCAAACATCATGCCTTACATATATACTTATTTCAAAAAGAGAAAAATTGAACGTATGATTGTAGAAATATTAGAGCTTGGTATAATTCAATTGAGCCAAAGTTCCTTCTCTGCTCTAGTATTATTGGTGCATAACAAGGATGGATCATGGCACATGTGTCTAGAATATAGGGAGCTCAATAAGCTCACTATTAAATATAAATTTCCCATTCCTATCATGGATGAATTATTTGATGAATTACATGGAGCAATTTAATTTACCAAGTTGGATCTTCGTTCAGGATATAAACAAATTAGAATGAAGACTGGATATATTCCGAAAACAACATTTCCAACTGTGGAGGGTCATTATAAATTGTTGGTCATGCCTTTTGGCCTTACCAATGCACCTTCTACATTTCAAGGGTTGATGAATTCCATTTTCAAACCCTTCCTTAGAAAATTGGTGTTAGTATTTCTTGATGATATACTAATCCAGAACAGGTCTTGGAAGGATAGTGTTCAACATGTTGAAAAGGTGCTCAAACTATTGGAGGAGAAAGAAATATATGAAAAAACCTCCAAATGTTTCTTTGGAGTACAAGAGGTGGAATATACAGGTCATATTGTATCTCACGAGGGTGTTAATGTAGACCCTACCAAAAATAAAGCCATTAAGGAATGGAAAGTCAACACAACCATAAAGAAGTTGTGAGGATTTCTTGGGTGAATAGGGTATTATCGCAAGTTTGTTAAAAATTATGGGAGAATAGCAACACCTCTAACAAAATTATTGAAGAAAGATGCATTTTCATGGACCCGTGAAGAAAATAAGGCCTTTGAACATATTAAAGAGGCAATGTGCCTAGCACCGGTCTTATCTACACCAAACTTCACAAAAACGTTTATTATGGAATGTGATGCCTCAAGAAATGGAATTGGTGTTGTTTGAATGCAAGAAGGAGGATCCATTGCATTTAAAAGTTGTCCAATCAAAGGCAAGTGTTTACAAAAATCTATTTCTAAGACGAAAATGTTGGCAATACTACATGCACTAAAGAAATGATAAACTTACCTAATGGGAAGACACTTCAAGGTAAAAAATGATCATGATAGTATTAAATAATTTTTGGAACAAATACTATCTTTAGAAGAGAAGAAAAAATGGGTCAAAAAAATTTTGGGTTATGACTTTGAAATCATTTACAAAAAAGGGAAGATAAATGTTGTTGTAGACACACTCTGAAGAAAGGATGAAGATGCGAAATCATTACTTTGTGTCATCTCTATTATCCAATCATATTGGATAATAGAAGCAAGGGATGAATGGAAAAAGGATGAAGAAGTGTGGAAACTCATTCAGAACTTGCAGCATGATCCTACTACATCTGATACATTTAGTTGGAAAAATGATTCATTATGGTACAAAGATCTCTTATATCTTTTTAAGAATTCCCAAACTGTTTTATGCCACTCCATGCTTCTTCAGGAACTCTGTTCATTACAGTATTTTTTGGGCATCTATTCAAAACATATGCTTCACAATGTATAGTTTCAGCCTAATATTCATTTCGAAATTTTTTTTCCTTCAACATACTTCTTACCATATCCATGATGGTTCTATTTTTCCTTTCAACAACTCCATTTTTTTGTGGTGTATACCTTGCTGAAAATTGCTTTTGAATCCCATTTTCTTCGCAAAAACGCAGAAATTATTTGGAGATATATTCTCCTCCTCTGTCAATTCTAAGGACTTTAATATGTTGCCCACTTTGATTCTCAACATGAGCTTTAAAGTGACAAAATTTCTCAAACACTTCACTCTTCCACTTCAAGAAATAACCCCATGTTTTTCGTTTTTAATCATCAATAAAGGTCAACATATAGTGGCCACCTACTAATGATGGTGTTTTCATTGGTCCACACAAATCAGAATGGACTATTTCTAAGGGTGCCTTTTCCCTTGTGATCTTTCCTGATGGAACGCTTTCTCTTTGTTGTTTTCCCAAGATGTAGCCTTCACATAAGCTGTCTCGCTTTTAAATCAATGGTAATCCCTTTACCATTCCTTTTTTGTGTAACAAATTCAGACCTCCAAAGTTCATATGTCTGAATCTCAAGTGCCACAACCAGTTTTCATGTTTTGCTTCTCTTTGGAATGTCTCTTGTGTCATAGCTGCCATTGAAAGTCCTTTCTTCAAATCTGCTCTCATCTTGATAGGAAACATACGGTTTCTTGTCATCTTCACTCATGAAATCCTCTGCTTGCTTGATGGTATGTCCATGATGGTACATACATCATCCTAAAAGAATACTAGGCACATAGTAAGCATCTGATATGGTTTTTCTTTCTCCTTTCTTTGTCAAAACACTCACTCTTCATTTCCCCATGACAGAGACTTTACTATCTCTCCCCAATGTTACTTGAGACTTTACATTTTCATCTAACATGGAAAACATGGAAATGTTTCCATTCATATGGTTGTGACATCCTGAATCTAGAAACCATATATATTCAATTTTCTCTTCAGCCATATTACATACTAAAAACAAATTTTCTTGACTAAGATTTTCTTTAGTAAAATTAGCATTGGGTCTACTGCCCATGTCACTCTGTTTCTTCCTACATTAATTTGCATAATGGCCATACTTATTATAGTAATGACATTGGACTTGGGATTTATCATACCTTTGTACATTTTCTTTATTTTTTCCACCTTGTTGGTTTTTTCCTTAGCTTTGATTCTCACTTTGGTTGCTTCCCCTTCCACTTGTACTTGCCAGGTTGTTTCTTCCTCCTCAGTTTTAGCTTCTGCCTCTACCTTTTCCTCTGTAGTTTGATCTTCCTTGACCTCTTCCTCTTCCAAAGGACATTTGGGTCTTGAAGGCATGTTCCAAAGATGGATTTGTTGTTTTACTCAGTCTTTGTTCATGTGTCGTCAATGAGGCACAAAGCTCATGAACAGTAAACATAGAGAGATCCTTTGTATCTTCAATGGTTGTTACAATCACATCAAATCTTGAGGGTAATATCCTCAAAAATTTCTCCACTATTGTTATTTCTTCTATTGTCTCTCCATGAGATCTCATTTGGGTAACCAACCCAATCAAAAATGTGAAGAATGAGTCTATTGTATCAGACTCCTTCATGAAAATGACTTCAAAATATCTTATCATTAATTGAGGCTTTGTTGTATTTACCTTCTCTTTTCCTTGATAGAATGTTTGGAGGTTATCCCATCCATCCTTGGAATTCTTAGCTATTGTAATTTTTGGAAATATGCTTTCATGCACTGCTTGATAGAGATAGAAGAGTGCTTTTGAGTCCTTCTTCTGATTACTCTTTGTTGAAAATGCAACAAGATGATCGAGCTTAGTGAAAAGAAGTCGCCTTCACTAAGTGGGTTCACAGGCTATTTTTGGCGCAAAGTCTATTTTTAGACTATGTCTATTTTTAGACATATGGATCATGGTCTATGAGTTGCAGGATGCTATTTATGGATGATTGGTCGAGTTGGTAAAAATACATGGACCTCTATTTTTAGACATTGGGCGGAATCTATTTTTAGACTGCGAGGCTAAAAATAGAACAGTCGAATATTATTAACCCTTAATAATATTTGGACTATAAACATTATCTTATCCTCTTGGAGCACTTTATTTTGAGCTACATATGTGACACATGCAGCTGACAGAAGGAAAAACACTTTTCCTAGGGTTTGGTTGAGCTATTGCATGGTTGACTTCAGTAAGAACTCATGTGGCATATTTTGGTGGAGTTGTGTTCCGTTTAACTTAGTTGAACTAGTTGTATTTAGTTTAACTGATAAATACACTAGTGATGAGTGGTGTGAATTAATTATTATTTAATTCACTAATTATTAACTCATAAATCAACTAAAGAATACATCAGTTAACTGCAATGCATGGACAGTTCAGTGGAGACCAGTGTTAGAGGTGGGTGAAAGGGTGAGTCTACTATCAGTTGTGACTATAGTTGTGCATGAGATTTGTACACACATTGATTGAAATTGCCAATGAGGATTGCACAGTAAAATCCAGTGGGATTCGAACTTGGATCTCATCATTACTCATCTTGGATTGCGCAGTAGAGGTAGGTAGACTTGTGGAGGAGATTTGAACTTGTGACTTGTTCTATATCTGAGCTAGTTTGTGTGTAGCATGAGAGATAGTGCTGAGAGCTGTGAGGAGCTTTGTGCTATGTATTGTTACATGTTCTCTATCATTATAATATATAGATAGTTGGGGGTTTTCAGCTGTAAGCTTTCCCCATTACATACTGTGTTGATATGTGTGCTTGATTATGTTTTAATGTGCACATGCAACTGCTTATATTTCCGCAAATTGATGATAAATTGTAGAAGAGGTTATGTATTATGCATGAAACTTAAATAGTGTGTAATCAGGATAATCTCGGTGAATAATTCAGCTATTATTCAAATTTCTACATGGCATCGGAGCGAGATTGATCATCGGATCTATTACAGTGATTACAATTTATTTCGGTAGACAGAGTCTGTAAGCGGGCCAAGTAACCTCTGGATCCATCCTTTCTTTTAAAGGTGATATATCCAGTAAATGCCCCTACAGTCGATCTCTATGCTAGAAATACTTTTTTCTCACATTAGATCAGAAGCGATTGAGTTTTGAGCTGGTGGAATTCGAATTTGCAGCAGTGTTTTCTTGGTGTCGAAGTCAAAATGTCTTTCAACGGATTGCGATTGGAGTATGCGCTTGAGGGCAGCTCGAATTATGTTGCATGGAAGGACAGGATGGAGGCAGTATTAGATGATAATGGGCTGAAGAAGTTCATAGATGCTGAGGTCCCAAAGCCTACTAATGCTGCTCAAGTTGAGGCTTGGAAAAAGAAGATGGAAAATGTCGAAGAATTCTATTGGAGGGCGTGAAGGATCACTTTGTATCCAGCCTGCATGGAAAATCTTATCCATACTTGATGTGGAAAGTGTTGACAGATTTATTTCAAAGAAAGAGCGACCAGAGGAAGTTGGCACTCAAAGATAAACTCAGAAACATAAAGATGGAGAAAGGCGACAGTATACCCAAGTACCTCACGAAGTTCACCCAATGCAGGGATGAACTGGGAAGTGTGGGGTGACTGTAGATGAAGAGGACTTGGTGGAATTGGCTCTCCTTGGTCTTCCGAAGAGTTGGCATTCCTATCAGGACTCTGTCAATGGTCGGGAGAAATTTCCAGGATGGGAGCGACTTTGGTCGGATCTTATGCAAGAGGAGATAAGGTGGAGTACCAGGGACGGATCTTCATCAAAGGCATATGATGAAGAAAATTTTGCTTTGGCTACCAAAGAAAGGAAGGGGAAGAGAAAGAAAGCTTCTCATTCTGGTGCGAAAGGCAAGAAGCAGGACATGTCCAAGGTGAAGTGCTTTCACTGTCACCAACACGGACATTATACCACAAATTGTCCGCAGAAGAAGAAAAATAAGAAGGATGCTGGATCTGCAGCGGGAGAGGCCTTAGCCTCCCAGTTTGAGCTATATTTTTCACTGATCGCATGCTTGGTATCAAGTGTGATGGGATCAGTATGGTTCTTGGACAGTGGTGCGTCTTTTAACATGACAGGAGACCGAGATTTGTTTTCAGATATGGATGAGAAAGATCTTGGAGTGCACATCGAGATGGGCGATGATGGTAGATACAGTGTGACCAGTATCGGTACCATTTCCTTTGAGAGGGATTCTGGTAAACCCTTCGTATTGAAGGAAGTGATGCATGTTCCAGGATTGAAGAAGAATCTTATCTCTGTGGCGATGTTAGAAGACAAGGGATATGATGTTGTCTTTAGCGAGGGAAAGGCTTTCTTGCGCAGTAAGGCAACTGGTGAGACCCGGAGGATAGGGGTTCAAGTTAAGAACCTTTATCAATTGCAGGTAGATGGCTGCGTAGCAATGGCAGGCAAGGCAGAAGGAGTGGTGAGCCGGGATGATGGCGAGTTGTGGCACCGGAGATTGGGCCACCTTCACCATGGAGCTTTGAAGATACTGCAGCAAATTTCTACTGGGCTTCCTAAGGGCACTCTTACGCAGTCAGATCAGTGCAAGGGGTGTACCTTGGGAAAATTTGTGAAAGCCACCTTTCACGAGAAGGATAGTCTCGCCATGACGATCCTTGAGAGAATTCACACAGACGTGTGTGGACCTTTATCAGTAGCTTCGACAGCAAAGCACAGGTACCATGTGATATTTTTTGATGATTTTTCTCGGAAGTGTTGGATCTTCTTCATGCAAAAGAAGAGCGAGACATACTCAAAGTTCTGTGAGTTCAAGTCACTGGTGGAGAAAGAATCAAGGAAGCAAGTGAAGGCTCTTAGGAGCGAAAATGGTGGTGAATTCATCTCTGCTGAATTCAAGGAATTTTGTAGCGCAGAAGGAATTCGAAGAGAGCTCATAGCACCTCATAACCCACAGCAGAATGGGGTTGCTGAGCAGAAGAACAGAACGATCGTGGGTGCTGCACGAGCGATGTTGCATGATCAGGGCCTACCCATTCACTTGTGGGCGGAGGCATGCAATATTGCAATATATGTGCAGAACCATTGTCCTCACAAGATATTTGGCATGAGTATACCGGAGGAGGCGTTTTCTGGCAAGAGGCCTAATATTTCCCATTTGAGGATTTTTGGTTCAGCTGTCTACATTCATGTGACGAAGGATGCCAGGAAGAAGCTGGAGCTGACCGCAGAGGTTGGGATATTTGTGGGGTACACTGATACGCCCCACAACTATCATGTGTATTTGCCAGACAGTCACAAGACTGTTGTGCGACGGGATATCAAATTTCAGGAGGAGAAAGCCATGAAGTGTTCGCTTGAGAGGGAGCCACACTTGCATGCAGATGAAGAGCTATTAGTTCCTAAGGATGAGCTTCAGGATGTGGATCAGCCACAAGATGAGGTCCATGGAGTGGAAGAGACCACTCATGCAGCGCCAACCATCAGAGGGCGGAAGTGCACTACAGAAGCTGAGCGACTGGCTCAAGATGCAGAGAAGGTTGTAGGACCACCTATAACACAGCGCAGACAGAGACAGTCACCAGACCGATACACTGGATACATGGCTCTTGTGAGAAAATGTGTCATGACAGAGCCATCCTCTTTCGAGGAAGCTGTGGAGGACCCCGCATGGGTAGATGCCATGGTGGAAGAGTATGATTCGATTGTCAGAAACATTGCATGGGAGATTGTCCCGAGACCGGAGGGGAAATCAGTGGTGGGTTCGAGATGGATCTACAAAGTGAAGCAGGCGGCTGATGGGAGTGTGGAGAAGTACAAGGCAAGATTTATTGCCCGAGGCTTCTCATAGATAGAGGGGATCGATTATGAGGAGACCTTTGCACCTGTCGCAAGGTATTCTTCCATACGGACGATCCTAGCTCTCTCAATGGAGATGCGGTGGCACATTCATCAGATGGATGTAAAGACTGCATTCCTCAATGGAGTCATTGAGGAGGAGGTGTACATAGAGCAGCCTGAAGGTTTTGAGATCTTCAGCAGTGAGTCGCATGTCTGTAGACTCAAGAGAGCGCTGTATGGGTTGAAACAAGCACCTCGTGCTTGGTACACACGGATAGACAATTATTTCACCGAACTTGGATTCTCTAAGAGTGAGGCGGATCCTAACCTATACCAGATTGTGGTGGAGGGTAAGTTGCTGATCATTGTAATTTATGTAGATGATTTGATTTTGACGGGAGATGAGCTGTTGATACTTTCATGGAAGGAGGATCTTGCTAGAGAGTTTGAGATGAAGGACTTGGGCCTCCTTCATTATTTCATGGGATTGGAAATTTGGTAGCGCAGTGATGGACTGTTTGTTTCTCAGGGTAAGTATGCCCGGGAGATACTGGAGAAGTTCAAAATGCATGGCTGCAAGCCTATTGATACTCCTCTTCCTGGAGGTTGGAGGAAGGAGGATGCTACTTCGGTGGAGGTAGTGGATGCCACTGTTTATCAACAGTTGGTGGGGTCGCTTATGTATCTGGTCAATACACGACCCGATATATGCTATGCTGTTAACCAGATTTCACAAGCTATGGTTTAGCCAACCAAGCTCTTCTGGAAGGCAGGCAAGCATGTATTGCGTTATCTTAGAGGCACATTGGGATATGGACTGTGGTACAGACAGGAGGATGAGGTGAAGCTATGTGGTTTCACGGATGCAGATTGGGCAGGGAGCCCAAAGGACAGAAAGAGCACATCTGGAGGGATCTTCAGTATCGGGTTGACAACGGGAAGGAGAGATCCGTGGCACTCAGTTCAGGAGAGGCCAAGTATATGGCAGCAAGCTTGGCTGCATGCGAGGCTATATGGATGAGGAAGATCCTGGTCGGGTTGTTCGGTTCACACTTGGAGCCTACTGTGATTTATTGTGACAACTAGAGTTGCATTAAACTCTCGGCTAATCCAGTATTTCATGATAGATCCAAACACATCGACATCCGGTACCATCATATCAGATATTGTGTGCAGCGGAGAATCATGTTACTTTCATACATTCCCACGGAGGATCAGGATGCTGATATCTTGACGAAGGCGCTCAGCAGGAGAAAATTCGAATACCACAGAGGCAGGATAGGGGTTGCAGATAATCCATATCTTGTTGAGAGAGATTGTTGAAAATGCAACAAGATGATGGAGCTTAGTGAAAAGAAGTCGCCTTCACTAAGTGGGCCCGCAGGCTATTTTTGGCGCAAAGTCTATTTTTAGACTGTGTCTATTTTTAGACATATGGATCATGGTCTATGAGTTATAGGATGCTATTTATGGATGATTGGTCGAGTTGGTAAAAATAGATGGACCTCTATTTTTAGACATTGGGCGGAATCTATTTTTAGACTGCCAGGCTAAAAATAGAACAGTCGAATATTATTAACCCTTAATAATATTTGGACTATAAACATTATCTTATCCTCTTGGAGCACTTCAGTTTGAGCTACGGATGTGGCACATGCAGCTGACATAAGGAAATACGCTTTTCCTAGGGTTTGGTTGAGCTATTGCATGGTTGACTTCAGTTAGAACTCATGTGGCAGAGTTTGGTGGAGTTGATGAGACAGTTGGTGGAGTTGTGTTTGGTTTAACTTAGTTGAACTAGTTGTATTTAGTTTAACTGATAAATACACTAGTGATGAGTGGTGTGAATTAATTATTATTTAATTCACTAGTTATTAACTCATAAATCAACTAAATAATACATCAGTTAACTGCAATGCATGGACAGTTCAGTGGAGACCAGTGTTAGAGGTGGGTGAAAGGGTGAGTCTACTATCAGTTGTGACTATAGCTGTGCATGAGATTTTCACACACATTGATTGAAATTGCCAATGAGGATTGCGCAAGATGTCAAAGGATTCGAACTCGATCTCATCATTACTCGATCTTGATTGCGCAAGAGAGGTATGTGCGTACTTGTAGAGGAGATTTGAACTTGTGACTTGTTCGCATCTGGAGCTTGCTCAGTGTGCATAAGAGAGGAGGCCGAGAGCTGTGAGGAGCTAAAGCATATTAAGTTACATGTTCTCTATCATTATAATATATAGATATTGGGGGTTTTCAGCCGTAAGCTTTCCCCATTACATACCGTGTTGATATGTGTGCTTGATTATGCTTAATGTGTGCATGCAATCGTTCTATTTCCATAAATTGATGATCAATTGTAGAAGAGGTTATGTATTATGCATGGAGCTTAAATATTGTGTAATCAGGATAATCTCGGTGAATAATTCAGCTATTATTCAAATTTCTACACTCTTCAGCAAATCTTTCTCTATCTGTGTTAAGGCATTAAGTTCTTGTACATCTACTGGTTCTTCTAAACTATCTTTAACTAGCTCTAATAACTCTTGAGATGCAAACAGGGCTCTCATTGGGATTTCGCAATAGTCATAGTTCTTCCCATTGAACTGTGGGAGTTGAGTATTTCCCATACTCATGCTAGTGCCGGCTCCTGCCATAGCTAGATTTACTGAAATATGCTATAAAACTTGACTATGTTTCTTGACCAAACTTTCTCATTGCTGAGAGATAAACTCTGTCTCTAAAGAATTCAGTGTAAGCCAAAAAAAGAAATCTCTATTGCTCCTGTCAAATAAAAAATTGAAGCTTGCTATCCTACTGCTCAGGTTTGCAGTTGGAATTAATTTCCAACAGAAACCTCCATCCAAAATGTCATTGAGTGGTGATAATCTCCCCCAAAACATCATTGTTTCCATTTTCAAAGAAAAAAATGTAAAACGAGCTCTTTAAATTCGTCAAAAACTTCTGAATGAGATATACATAAGAGAAAACATGCCTGAAACAAAGTGAGAGCTACAGTAAATTCTTTGCATAACTGAATAATGAAAAAATAAATCTAAGAGTTTGACATGCTAAGGCTACCAAATCTTGTTCACCTTGAACGCATGCGTTGAAATACTAGAGAAAAAATGATCTCATAAATCAGCTACTTCCCCCATCATTTTTATGTGTAACTTTTTAGCTTCCTCTCTCCAAAATCCAATGATTCTCATGATTGCTACAAAGGCTAAAACAAAGCCACTCCCATTGATTTCATCATATATATCAGACACCACAAGCCTGAAGTGATTCTTTGTAACCCTTCTCTCTCATTTTACATCATCTATGGTGAGTATCCATAAAGGATGATGCCTCTACAATATAATCTATAATTCAAGAAAATGAATAAAATCTACAATCAAAGAAAAATTCTAATATAATCCATAATTCTACTATTCATTAGCACAATTATAAAGAAACTCTTAAAATAGGAAAACCATTCTCAGCATCACCCGATGCAATGGTTGTTAAGTGGACTATTCAAAAATCATGAGAAATTAGTGAGTTTCGATTACATCTCATGGAAATGGTCATAGATGAATGACTTAATTAATGTAGTTGAATCCTAAAAAATAATATCTAATATAATTCATTGTGAAATCCCTCTCAATACTTAAGTGTAGAAACTACAAGAAAAAATGGTGTCTCTGGTTAACAATTCCATAAATATGCTACCCAAATGAACTTGGAAAGACTAATTTTCCTCCCAACCATGTAGCTCTCCCCCATGCCAAGATCCATTTTTATCCCAAGATCAACAACCTCTTGTCTTCCTAGGTTTATCCTTGTTTTCCCTTGCAGACTTTCTAAAATGACATCCCGTTTTTCTCGGCTCTTCCTAATCCCATAGCCTAGGATTTTTTGAGAAACGTACAATTTTTTTTTTCATTTAAAGCATGCTTTTATACCCTACAGTGCTTTATTCACCCATCCCATTGTTGGTTCCCGTACACTGGGTGATTCGTAATATTTTCACTCCCAATCTAAAATTCACTGAAACTCACCCCTAGCGACTCTATTGGAATAATGATGTCATAGAAATAGATTCTTTTCCAAGTTAATTCTCTAATATTTTCTGTAATATTACTCATCAATACTCAATACATCATCATAATTGTTTAATAAATTCAAATATGGCTTTCTTTCCATTTCCAAAAATAGTTCAACTACTAAAACTATGCACAAAAGCTTGGGGTATTACAAATTTTCTCATCTTTTAAGGATTTGTAATTAATTTAATTTTTTTTTACTAACTAATAGAGCATTAATTATTATCCAAAATAGGATTAGATCTAATTGGAACTTTCCATCAACTAATTTCCTCAAGTTGGTATAGAAAGTTTTCATATATCAACACATCTCCAATGCATTTATCTTCTAAATGATTACCAATGAATCGAGGCATCATCTTCCACAACAGTTTCAACTTCATCATTCTTCAAAACCCTTTGGGCTATTCAAACCATAATTTCTTGGTCACAATTCAATTCTTATGGGATAGGTGATCATTTTCCATAGTATCTGACACTTTGAAGGACCTTTGGGACATATAATATTCCACGTGATCATTTCCATTTTAAATTTTAGGTTGAGAGTGGAAATAGTTACTCATGATACCTATTCTTTGTTTGATATATATGAATATCACCTTTGTCTCCACCAGTTTGTACTAAGATGATTTTCTCCCTTGTCTCTTTTTATCAATCGCCAATTTCTTCTGCGGAGTTTATCGATTGCTATTTTCTTGTATCGTTTGAGGGGGTTAGATTTTATATTGTGTTGTTTCCCTCCCCCTTACTTTTGATAAACATATTGTGCATCTTTTCACTGAATTCTCTACAACATTAGATAGTTGTAGCTCACCTAACACATCGACTAGATCTTCAATGTCTTATTTTAGCTCTTCCTAATCTATATCTTGGGTCATATTTTCTTCATCTAATGTTGGATTAGGATCTATTGTCTAGTTATTTCCGCCATTTCATGGGCGAGTGCTTTGTGAAGCTCTATATGATCAATTCTTATTCTCCTTAGATGCTCTAGTTCTTGGGCTTGTGGATCCAATTTCTGTATATCTAGATGCATGGAATTTGATCTACTCCATTTTGCTTCCTGTGCCTTTGGTATCGCCTAGAAGCTACTATAATTTCCTTTAACCTCTAGGATTGTTTTCTTTATTTTCCTTCCATATTTTTTTTCTTTGCTTCATACCTTCTCAAAACATTTCTTTTCCAACGGTTCATTGGCTTTATTGGTACTTATTTCTATACTATTTTGACAACCTTGGAATAAATGTGCACGGCTCTATCTACATGAAAATGGAATTTGTTCATATTATAAAGTCTAGATCCATTTTGTATCCTATTAACTGATGATTATTGAGTCTCGAAGACCTTCTCCAACATTCATGTTCATAAATATTTTGGCTTGGAGGTGCTACCACCTACCTAGTTACATCAAACGTCTTGACAAAGAATCCAACATTTTTCCCAAATCCTTAAAAGGTTTCTTGGTCCCATAATTTTTAAGGGAGTGCATTCTAATCGATGTCAATGCCTATGTCAATGCCTAGGTGAAATCTTCGTTCTTTGGCCAGAATCAGTTTGTCAAACACCACATATATAATAGAATGAAATTAATAAAATAAGGGAACTCCTCGAATACCTCTCCTTACTTGTGTTTGCAAATAACTTCATATTTGTTTGTCCTTTAGGTTTCCAAGAAGTGTTAATGCAAGAGATTAGCTTTCCTTTTTAGGGCTATATTGTTATAAACGTATTTATTACTTGTAATTAATTGTGTGTTATATATATACTTATGTAACTTCATACCTTGGGTTCACCATTGTTTTTAACAAGAATTTGTTTTTAGCTATCAATTTGTTGTTAGCATCATCTCACCCTACTCTTCATTGTCTTCTAACATGTTGGGTGCATATGTAGCCTTCTCTATTCCCCTCATCTATTCATGCTTAAGGGTTAGGCTTGGGCCTCATCTTGTTCCATGTATTTGATGTTCTTTCTATGCCAAGATTGGGTGCAAACCCCTTACTACTACCTATTTATTTTTATGATCTTATATGTCTAATGTATATCCTGGTTCATAGATCCATGATGTTAATATTCAAAATCCTAGAGCTCATCTACCCATACCATCACCTACCTCTGTTGGAGAAATACAAAGCTATTTTATGTGCGGGGCTACTACCTTGCTATCTCAAGCCACTGCTCCAACATACTCAAACTATCTCTATTATTTATATCTTATATAGGAAATAATAGCAATGAGATAATAAAAGAGATGAATTTAATC
Source organism: Pinus albicaulis (assembly GCA_034641835.2). Taxonomy (NCBI): domain Eukaryota; kingdom Viridiplantae; phylum Streptophyta; class Pinopsida; order Pinales; family Pinaceae; genus Pinus; species Pinus albicaulis. The sequence goes on along the minus strand of CM076577.1, from coordinate 330,782,896 downwards.
TAGGAAATGGGATAGTTTAATGGTCCCACAGATTACAGGATCAGCGAGATTAATGACATAGAGTCTGAATTCTTAAGAGTTTAATTGTTCATTACATTATGTATTCAACAAGTCTAAGGCAGTTGTTATGAAGATTTCCTACTGTTTTTTCGCCGCAGATCCTGGTGCGGCATTCCACATACTCAATTTGTTTTTATTCTTTATATGTTACATACAAGATACATACCAATGACTTGATAAAGAGATGAATTTAATATCGAATTAATTCAGCTGTGTTCATTACATTTCGTAAGGAAATGGCATAGTGTATAGGTTTGCGAGATTACAGGGTCAGCGAGAGTAATGATACTTAGTCGAAAGAATTCTTACGAGTTTGAATGTTTATTACATTACGTATTCCAGAAGTCAATTGCTACAGTTGTTCCGCCACAGATTTATTACAGTTGTTAGTACGGCGAATGAATGATCTTGCACGAGCTTCACTGGTTGTTGACCTCTATACGTATTGTAGCACTTTATAATTGTTCCAACTAAAGTGAAAGCAATCTACAACTAAAGAAGGCCAGACTTTAATTTTTCATAATTTTATATTGCTATCAAGAATGGAAAAGTGGCTTCTGCTGCAGTGGCAGAGAGTTGTCTAATAAAAAGCTATGCGCTGTTACGGTGCTAAATGCATTGCAACAGATAAAACGAATGGGTAAATATATTAAATATTTAAAAAGATCCAATTCACCAGTGCGGTGGAGATTTGTACATCAGGGAAAATGGAGAAAGAAAATAATTGAAAAGATAAACTGAAACCTATCTAATTAGATGCAAAGATTTAGTTCCAATTGTATTTTCAGGATTGTATTTTCAATAGTATTTTCTGATGTCGGCGTCGTCATGAATGACGCTTCGTTCCATTAGCACTTTCCTGATGGAGTCGTCATCATAAGCAAGGATGGAATTTGACAAGCTGTCGTGGTGGGTCTGTTCTGAAATTCCAACCCTGGTGATAAGTGACCCTGGGTTCCATTAACCTTTTGCTGAGAATTTGTATAAAGCTAGGCTCTCCACATATACAATCACGCCCATTTGTCCATTGATAGGTTCATATTAGAATGCTATCTATTTGATGTGTTGGGTTACAGCTGAAGGAAAGATACATTTGATGTGTTGGGTTACAGCTGAAGGAAAGATACACGCACAGAAGTAGATAGCATTCCAATATGAACCTATCAATGTCAACAAGCTACTCCTCCGTTGGCTGCAAGAGGAGTGCGCCTTTCATGGTTGGTGACCTCTAAAGCCCATGGGGAAGACTCTTCTTACTTTGATGGCTGGAAGGAGTATGACGCTAATCCCTTCCATTCAGTAAACAACCCTTCTGGAATCATCCAAATGGGTTTGGCAGAGAATCAGGTAGATAACATAACGTATCTCACACACGTTTGTTTCTCACAGGTAGAGAATCAGGTAGAGAATCACGTCTTCTATCGTTTCTCACACACATTTGTGCGGGATTATAATTCAGTGTTCTCGGAATTACAATGGCGGATTCCAGGATATTTTGGAATCCTATTTATAGGAGAGCCATCTTTTTCTGGATTTTACTGGGCATATTACAAAATGGGATGGACAATAGTGAGGTAAATTTTTATTAAAGTGGAAGAACCATAATAAATTTTCTGGTAGTCTATGAATTTAACTAGATTCAATTTCAAGAATATTTGAAAATAAAAATTGAATATTTCAAAATGCTTGTTAAATTGAATTCAATCTTTCAACTTCAGAAACACCTTAATTTAAATTTTTATTTTTCTTTACAAGAAAAAATCTCTATTTTATATATGAAAAAATATGGTACATATATCTTGGATCATTTTCCGTATCTTCTTTCAAAAAACCATAAAGATTTATGTCTTGAGAAATGTTCTGAAATTAATTCACAATTTAATGTCACAAAATATGCTTTTGATTACACAGAAATTCAAAATTCAAGATTGCTATCAGCTGCAAGAAACTTCAAGATAGATCCTTAGTTCTTGAGTGTAACAAATAGTCATCTGGCTCGTATGTCCTTATCAAAAATTGATGCTGCTAGTGTGGAATGTATAGATTCCTCTGGAAGAAACTTCAAGATATATCCTTAGTTCTTGACTGTAACAAAAAGTAATATGGCTTGTGCCTTTATCAAAAATTGATGCTGACAGTGTTGATCATTCCACTTTCCCCAGAAACTAAAAAAACAAAAAGTAATATGGCTTGTGTCTTTATCAAAAATTGATACTGACAGCGTTGATCATTCCACTTTCCCAGAAACTAAAAAAAGAAACTTACCTATTCCGTGAATACATCTTTTTGAAAGTGTGTTAGTAGAGGAGTTTTTCTCTCTCTATATATAATCAAAGTTGAACTTTTGAAAGGTATATGATCAAAGTTGATATTTTTAAAGTTTTTTATCACAATTTTTTTGGGTTTCATCTAATTGGAAAGGATGAGCAGCGTGAACTCATTATTACTCTTGGCTCATTTCATAATGCCTTTATGTCTTTCTCAAAGATCTGAATTTTCTGTATTCCTAACCATTTAGCAATAATGAACACACCACACACCTACAATTTATGCCCTTCCCTTTCTCCCACCAGAAATCATAGTACCTATCCTTTGTTGTATATGTTTCCCCTCCACATCCACATTTTCTCTCAAAACTAGCTCTATCAAAAAAGCCTACTATATATAACTACCAAAGTCTCTTTCCATTGGTATCATGTATCATCAGTAGCCCCACACCTTCCTCCTAAAATATCATTTCATTCCATTTTCCTCCACATAGTCCAAAAGATATATAGTGGGAAAGAATGATAATAGTGCACTCCAGCCTTTGATGCATCTGTACATCCTCTCATGGTGAGTCCTAGAAACTCCTTTATAGTGTTCCACTATCCTATCCCATAGAGAAACACTTTATGGGTTCTCTTGAAATTGGTAGATATTGTCCTCATCTCCATTCTTGCGTATAACGCATGCACATGGACCCTCGAAACTGCATTTTTGGAGATTTTGCTAGTTGAGGATCCTATTATGTATGACCAACCAACTAAGTATTTTGATATTAATATTTGCGACACCTTCCTCCTAAAATATGATTGCATTCCTTTTTCCTTCACATAGTCCAAAAGATATATAGTGGGAAGGAATGATAATAGTGCACTCCAGCCTTTGAAGCATCTGCACATCCTCTCATGGTGCGTCCTAGAAACTACTTTATAGTGTTCTACTACCCTATCCCATAGAGAGACTTTATGGGTACTCTTGAAATTGGTAGATATTGTCCTCATCTCCATTCTTGCGTATAACGCATACACATGGACCGTTGAAACTGCATTTTTGGAGATTTTGCGAGGTGATGATCCTATTATTTATGACCAACCAACTAAATATTCTGATATTAATATTTGCGACGTCAGGATCCAATCACACAATCATACTGTGAAAGAATCATTGAATTGTTTTCAATTCTTGATGGATAGTAGGAGATTCAATCAACTCTATGATGATGGGACAACCTATCATAGGAGAAAGAACTGCATACAGGTGAAGTTAAAGAAAATTCCAATTTCAATGAAAAACACTTGGTCATTGATGTTGAAGTGATTCGTCGGGGTCAATGAATTTCCAATCAAGCAGATGTTTGGATTTGGAATAAGAAACGAGATCGGACGTCCCACGAAAAGGACGTAAATGTTGGGTTTATTACGTGTAACATGTCTCAAAAATTCACCCAAGTAACATTTAGTATTCCTTGAGTAACAACTTTGTTTTATGATTTGCATCATCGTGGAAGCTTGGCTATTACATTGTGAACACATGAAATAATCGTTTACGATTATCATTTGATGCTTACTCACATTAGGAGGAATTTTCTACTATTTCCCTTTCAAAAGTTTTTGATTACTTTTTGCTAGGATTAGTTATGGTAATTGGTCCATTTAAATTATATCCCAGAGTTTACATATCACTTGAGATATTCGTTTTGACTATTGTTAATAATTCTCACCATTTTAAATTTGATAACATGTAATATGTATAGACATAGACATAAATTTTGTAACGGTTACATGTTATTTTTTTTAAGAGATAGATTTCTTTAAATCCAAGGTATACTTTATGAACTACCTCGATATACTTCATGTTGGAAACATTGAAGGATAAGAATTCAAAACAATAATGCGGAAAATAAACAAATACACACACGGAAGGTAATAGACAAGAGATGAATGAAATTCATTTTTCTATTAAACTCAGTGAAAACAATTGAAATTAAATTAGTTATACAAAATGGCTGAAGCCTGTAAAACCTAATTCTATTTAATGTTATTCATTGCTCAACGGATGTTCAACAACTTCTCATCCTTGGGCTGTCAAAAGACCGATTTCTTCATTGAATCAACACGTAGGCCATATTCTGAATTACACAGGAAAACACGTAAAAACACGTTCAAAACTTAAAAATCATACTTCAAAATTTATGCAATGCAGTTCTCGTCCACATTGCATCCGCACAATTCGACAATTTCAAACTTTAACTTTTGGTGGTATCCTTTAAATGCTGCAGGCTACGATGTGCAATAGTGAAATGGAACATATCACATCGTAACCAAAATAACATAGTTGCGGGAACTTTGGTGGAAAACTTAAATCTTGGCGATTGCAATATGCGATAGCAATATCACATCACAAAACAAATAACAAAAATTGTGAAGTGGCGAAAGGGTAAAGGTTGAACTTGTGAAGTGTACATTGCAGGCGAATTTTAAAAAGGTAATTGGGAAATCTTGCGAAGTGCGACGAGGTTGTGGGTCACGCCAATATCGCATAAGTGGAAACCTAACATAACATGCGGTAAGGCTTATGGGTAAGACTTAAGATTTCTAAAGTGTGGTCGGGCGACGCGGTAAGTTTTGGTAAGTGCGAAATGCATGAAACAAAGTTTTTATGGAAATACAAAGGGTTGCAATGGTTTGAAATGTGATTGGATGTATGGTAGGTCCCGCCGATATCGCATCGGTAGGGATTTAACATTGTGGTGAAGGGCTTAAGGTTAAAACATAAAAGTTGCGGGTGACGAAATGCGGGCGGATGGTAAGTAATACGGTGGTGGAGAAACAATAAATGCAGAGGATGGTTCGGTACTTGGTTTGTTTTTGGTTGCGTGACAAAGCCTCCAGATCTCAGATCTGTTGATTTTCCTTCTCCGCTATCAAAAAATGATGAAGTTGTGGGCTACGCCACTGTTTATTCATGGCGGTGGTTGGGAGTAAAATTCCAACAGTTTAGAATTTCATATGCATAAGAATTGTGACGTTGGACATAGGAGCCTTATCAAGGTGCTATGGTTTAATTATAAGAGAGTCCACCTGTTTTTTTTATGTTTCAAGTGATGGAGGCCACATGGTTGGAGGCCTTGAGTTGGCCCATCACGTGGTTACATTTAACAATGCTATTGAGAGTGGTGATAGGTTCTAGGTATTTGAAGATGGAGAATGATTAATTCATGTTTAGGGTAATGAAATACTCTTCTTTCCATCACCACATTTTCCATTTTCTCGTGTGTATTGGACTACTATATTATTTTCCATATGTTTTGATGCTTTGAGAGGGGAAAATGTGGAGGAATCAAATCTGAAGACCATTTTTACAACTGGGACCAGTTTGAGAAATTAGGGTGTGAAACCTTTTGGTACCCTTTGAGGCATCAAACAACACTTTTTTGAGGGTAAAACTTTGTACCACTCATGCTTTTATCATTCTCCAAAATATTACCTTTGGAAGAACTAAAGGATCATGTCATTCATAGTTTTTATTCTAAAGCTATGCTACTCATTGAAGACCATGCCACTTCAACCCCTATTAATCATGAAAAAGGGGCTAGCCACATGGTTATGTCGTATAGGGCTATATAAGAGTCTATATTGTAATTATAGTTAAGAGTGGAGGAGGTCAAGCCTAACCACGAGTAAGTAGGATTTCTAAGATGTGTTATAACTCAGGCACTAGCATGAAAAGGTGTTCCATTTTTTTTAGTGCATTTGACAAATTGCTACAAAAATAACCAAGCTGGATAGGGGATATACCACACAAAGTGGATTTTTCCATTATAGTAGGCCATAAGCTACAGGTCGTACTTGTTGATAATTACAACCATATATCCATTTAGAGAAAAAGAAGAGAGAAAATTCAACTTCCATTTTTTTTTTTTATGCAAATGGTTTAGTAGCTCATATCGTGTGTTAAATGTGTTTGGGAGGTTTTATTTTTCCATCCTCTATTTTCTACATAACTTTTAATTCATGTTCCTACATTATTATTAGTAAACTAGAGATGAATAAATATAAATAGATATACAATTCTAATAGTGTTAATTTTGAATTTTGAATTATAATTTTATCATTTATATTGTGATGGAATGTGATAAAATGTGGTGTTGAATTAATAAATAAAAACTCACTCGTCAGCTCTATGAAAGAGAGTGTGAAATAGGAGATTCTGACTCTACAGAATTCTATACATTATCAATACAACTCAAGCATTAGATAGCACACATAGATGTAGGGAAGTTAGTACCATAACCTAAGAAATAGAAACTAATTCCTATCCTAAGCTGTCGTGAACCAACTCTCATTAATTAAGGGTTCTTTATTATCATTCAACACTCCCCTTTAATGAAGAAGGGTTCAAAAATATGCCAACATCTCCTTAAACATTGCAAACATAATTTTTCCACGAGGCTTAGTGAAATCTTAGAAGCATTATCACACGTTTTACAATATACAAGATGGATTTATTTAAATTGAACTTTCTCCCTCACAAGGTGGAGTTGTGTACCAATGTGTTTAGTGTTCTTTTGAAACACTAGATTATTAGAAATTTTGAGTGAGCTGTGGTTGTTGCATTCGAGTGACTCTCAAGTGCCTTGGACATGTATAGAATCAACACACTAACTTCATAAGCCAAATCTGGTCTAGTAGTGGTTAGGTAGATTAAACTCACAACCAACTCTCGATAAAGTGTTGGATCCGCCACTTTAGAGCCATCCTCACTTTGAATTTTAATGTTTTGCTGTAATGGTACTGTTGTAGCCTTGCACTGATCCATCCTGAATCTTTCTAGTAGAATTCTGACATACATACCTTGGGACATAAAATTTTGTCCTGAATCTCTCCAGGTCTCAAGACCCAAACAATATCTTAGTTCACCAAGGTCTTTCTTTTCGAACATTTGTGACATTTGCTGCTTGATTTATTTGATTAGATCAACATCATCACCTGTAACAATAAGATCATCTACACACAAATAAATCAACACTATATGCCCATTTTTATCTTTCACAGTATACAGATTCGGTTCGTTTTTACTTCTATTGTAGCTATGTTGCAGAAAAATGAATCTATCTTTTCATACCATGACCAGGGTGCTTGTTTTAGCCCATATAAATATTTCTCTAATCTGGAAACTAAATGTTCTTTTGCTTTCTGGACTAACCCTTGAGGTTTCTATAAGAAAACCTCGTCTTTTAATTCCCCATTTAGTAATGCAGATTTTACATCTAGTTGTTGAATCATCTAGTGTTTTCTAGTAGCTAAAGAAATCATCCTTATGATAGTATTTATTTTAGCTATGGGAGTGCAGTTTTCCTAATAATCAATACCTTTCTTTTTTCAATACCCTTTTGCTACCAATCTATCATTTAATTTATCTATGGTTCCATTTGCATTAATCTTGGGTTTATACAACCATTTACAGCTTATTGCTTGTTTCCCTTTAGGTAGTTCAACCAACTCCCATGTTTTGTTGTTTAGAATAGATTCATATTCTTGTTCCATAGCTTCTTTTCATTCACTACATTGATTTACTTCTCTATAACTATAAGGTTCAACAACATTCATCATACTAGTTATAAAGGAATTTTCCCTAAATCTAGCAGGCAATTGAATCTTCCTACGTGATCTTCTGAGCATTGGTGTAGCTTCCAACCTATTCAGAATTTCATTTGAATGACTCAGTTCGATTGCTATATCTGAACTCTCTCCTTCTTCCTTTTTCTGCTGCTCATGGTTGTTACCTTCTTCTTCGCTTCCTTCCAGCAAAAACAGAATATCCCATTCCTCATTGCCTTTATCAGATTCATCATAAACCTGCTCATGCAACATGCCATATTTACTAACAAAAATTTTGTGAGTAGACGGATTAAAAAATTTATAAGCTTTAAATTGTGAACAATACCCTACAAAGGTACATCTGCTAGCTTTTGAATCTAGTTTTCTTCCGTCTTCCTTTGGAATGTGGGAAAATGTTTTAAACCCAAATACTCTCAAATGTTCACTGTAGGCTTGAATCCAAATAATTCTTAAAAAGGAGTTTTAAACTCGAGACTTCTAGTAGGACTCCTATTTTCCAAATGAAGTGTTGTATTCAATGATTCAGCCGAAAAAACATTCAGAAGATCCTTACCTTTCAACATTCTCCTAGCACACTCCACCAATGCTTCTTTCTTTCTTTCCGCTACTCCGTTCTGCTAAGGAGTATGGGGTACTATGAATTGATGTAATATTCCATGGTCTTTAAAATACTTGGTAAGTTCATCCTTCCTGTATTCTCCCCCTTGATCAGAGTGGAGAATTTTTATGTGCTTCCTTGTTTGCGCTTCTATCATATATCTAAACTACTTAAAGTATTCAAATGTATGACTTTTCTTACTCATAAAATATACCCAAGAAAAATTTGTGCAGTCATCAACAAACAGTAGAAAGTACAGTGCACCTCCTAATGACTTTGTTTTCAAAGGTCCACATAGGTCGGTGTGCACTAATTCAAATATATCTCTGTTTTTCTTTTGTACTCGAACATGAAAATATTCTCTATGCATATTTCCTAACACACAAGCATCACAATCATTATGCACTTGTTTTAATGTAGGGTGACCTCTTACCATTTCCTTTTTCCGAAGTAACAGAAAATTGTTGAAGCTTATGTGACCAAATCTTTGGTGCCATAGCTCTTTTGTAGTCAAAGTTGATGATGTCAAAGCTTGATCTGGCATTGTCCTGACATTCGATTTGTATGGACCTCCTGTTCGGATTCCTGAAGCAATAGTCTTTACACCATCTAACAAATATTTAATATAACAATTCGATTTAAAAAATTCTACCTTAAGATTTTGATCTATAATCATGGATATAGAGATTAGATTCTTTGTAACTTTTGGTACATAAATTACATTTTGAATATGTCTCACAGAACCATCAAAAAAATTAACAAGAATGTTCCTGTACCCTTTGATCTGATAACCTATATCATCGCCAAGGTATATTTTTTCTCTGTTCTTGGTTTCTTTAAAATCTTTGAAGTACTATCTATTCCCTGTCACATGTGTGGATGCTCCCAAATCCACATACTAGTTGTCTATTTTGAAATTTTCATCAAATTTTTCCATGAACAACCTGAAGTCTAAACATGCTCATCATCTACAAAATGACCTGCATGTCTTTTATGTCTCTATTGCTCTTCATGAAATTTATTTTTCTTTCATTCCTTAGCCATATGACCAAGTTTCCCGCAATAATTTTTTTTACTACAGAGTCGTTTTTATTTAGATACATACCTTGAGCTTGATTTGGTCTCGTTTGTTGAGTTCCTCCATTTTGATGTGATGCATATCCTTTCCCTATGAAGAATTTCTTCTTTGCCTCTAATGCAACATATGTACTCTGGGGTTTTAGAGTCAATATTCTTTCTTATTCTTCCATTAGAATTCCTGTCAGCTCTTAAAACTTTGCAATTTTCTCTCTCACGCTTATCCTAGTGATGAACATTTGGTAATCATTAGTCATACCGTTCATGGTAATCGTGACCAAATCTACATATGAAACTATCTCACCGATATCTTGCAATTTGTTCTTTAGATCTCTGACCCGCGATATGGAAGAAGCAACTGTCTCATTCTTCTCCATATTTTTGCATAAATTTTTTCTCTTGAAGAACAAAAGATGATTTGCATTCCTGATCTCATACAAATCCTTCAATACCATCCAAATTTTGCTTGCTGATTTGTATTCTCTGATATGCAGTATGGTGTAGTCTTTCACTGATATATTCAGCAACATCTTTTCTCTACCCTCTCTCTTCTCCCAGTCTGGAATCATTTTGGCTTCAACTGTTATCTTTGGCTCATCCCCATTTGCAATTTTCCAGGAAATGTACGATTCTAGTAGAGTCTACAACTCAAACTTCCAATTAGATTAATTAGATCCGTCGATATTTTTTCTCTCGTTCATGTGTGGTTCGATTATTTGATTATTGATCTTGACAATTCAAAAAAAACTTCGAGTAATTTACAAAGAAAAAAAAAATTATGGATATTCCCCAAATCCTTACATAAATCAATATTGTGATACAGATCTACCTGATCTATGATCAATCCAGTAAGTTGTTTGGCATGTTGTGTGACAGGCTCTCGATTCCTCTGCACCTGAAAGATCTGCTTCAGATCTCTTCCTTCATTGGTGAAATTTGACCAGATATATTCAACAGCGACCTTTCACTAGATCTCTTCCTTCGTGAGTTGTCAAGCACTGGCTCAGATCTATTTCAGATCTCCTCGGCACATTTACTGACCCAATTTATGCCACTATCGCGCTGTAAATAGAATCCAGTAACATTTTCCTTTATCGGCACCTCTGTTCTGCTTAAATCTGTGCCATCAGCACAACTGTTACATCCTCTACAATGTGGATACTACGAGGGATCACAACACTCTGCCTATGACTCGACCTTGGAGCTCTGATACCATGATAAAATGTGATGTTGAATTAATAAATAAAAAATCACTTGTCATCTCTACGAAAGAGAGTCTGGCTCTACAGAATGCTCTACATTCTCAATACATCTCAAGCATTATATAGCATACATAAATGTACAGAAGTTAGACCCATACCCAAAAAATAGAAACTAATTCCTATCCTAAGGTGTCATGAACCAACTCGCACTAATTAAGGATTCTCTAATATCCTTCAACAAAATGTCTAGTAAAATATCCAAACTAATTTACAGATCATTTGGGCTCTACTTTGAAAGCTCTGCAACTACAAAAAAAAAACAAGATACTAACTCCATCAAAATTAAAAAATAAGCTAGTAACTCCATCACAATTCGCTACCACATTGAATCTTTGTTCAAATTGAATGCTTTTTGTGGGTTATTTTTTCCGTTAATGTCAATAGAGACTAGATCTGATGTCAAGGTTATACCTAAAACCTTCCTTTCTTCGTAATGTTGGTTTGACTGTCCTTTTTAACGTTTTTATTTATTTTGATTGAAATAATACGATGTTGGCTATCTTTTCATTGTTTAAATTTCCATTATTCATTCAATACAGTTTTGGACTTTCTTCCTGCAATCTTAGCATATGGCTACATGGTTTGATGGTGACCTCACTTTCACCCTGTAGAATTTCTCAAGTGAACTCCATATTCTTTTGATATTTTTTTGATAGCATTCCTTTGTTTTAAACCCTTAGATTGGTTATTTAATTTCAATATGAAGGAATTTTGTTTCCCCTTCAGTAGGCTTTCTAAGCATCGAATTCTTGTGTTGTTTGGATAGTGGCTAGGACTTATTCATGCCCTTTTGAGGTAAGTACTAGTTATTTTTTTTTTTTAGAAATGTTTAATTGAAATTTTTCCTATCTTTTCCTTAATAATTTATGCTGTCTAACTAGGGTAATTTTTTTGGAAGTTAGTCTCTATTTTGGTATTTGTTAAATGAGGAAACCGTACACTAAGGGTTTACCCTTTAATCTAATCATGACTACCATAATTTTTTTTCAAGGATTCATGCCTTTGTCGAATGTCTTCTCGTGAAGTTGTTTTGGATGTTATGCTAGTTCTCTGCTATGTCGACAAATAGCCCATTTCAGTTAATCTTGAGAAAAGTTTAAGAATAGCGTGAGGGATACTATTATATTTTATAAATATTTCTTAATCCTCTTATTCTAAAAACAAGGCACAATGCATGACTCTTGTATCTAGAACACTTATGGGAAAACAATTAAATAAGGCTTTAACTTTGTTTTTTTTGAAACACGTAGTCTTCATTATTTTGGATAAGGTTGTAGGATACAAGCCTCGTTATTTTGGTTGTGGTTATCTTTATTATATTTTTAGATTCATGTATTGCATGCATTTACTGTTAAGTGTTTATAATTTCACCATAAATAGTTGCGAATTAAATTTTGTTTGAGTATATTCATATAAAATGCATTTCTTTTAAGTTTCTTTCTCCATGTATAACTAGCACAACCATATTTACCAATGTCGTTGATATAATATTATAGGATGATATGATTCACATATACAACCACATTATTAAATGTGGCTGATATACACCAATAGGAATTTATCAATCACAATAATAATTATTAGAGGTATAGTGTTAATTTTCATATTAGATAGTCGTTATTTTTACACACACACACACACAAATATATATATATATATATATATATTTGCGTTTGTGTGTGTGTGTGTGTGTGTCTGTGTGTAAAAATTACGACTATCTAATATGAACATTAACACTATACCTCTAATAATTATTATTGTGATTGATAAATTAGTGTAACGTAATAATAGCAAAATTAATGTAATTTTATAATAGTTTTAATAATAATTATTTATCTTTCACCATCATTAGTATATAATTATTAACCTATTAATTTAATAAATAAATTATGTGATGTTGGTATTAATCACATAAATATAAATATTTAGAACTATAAGGTTCAACAACATTCATCAGACTAGTTATAAAGGAATTTTCCCTAAATCTAGCCGGCAATTGAATCTTCCTACGTGATTTTCTGAGTATTGGTGTAGCTTCAAACCTGTTCTGAATTTCCTTTGAAGGACTCGGTTCGATTGCTATATCTAAACTCTCTCCTTCTACCTTTTTTTTCTGCTCATGGTTGTTACCTTATTCTTTGATTCCTTCTAGAAAAAACAGAATATCCCATTCCTCATTGCTTTTATAAGACTCATCATAAACCTGCTCATGGAACATGCCATATTTACTAACAAAAATTTTGTGAGTAGAGGGATTAAAAAATCTATAAGCTTTAAATTGTGAACAATACCCTACAAAGGTACATCTGTTGGCTTTTGAATATAGTTTTCTTCTGTCTTCCTTTGGAAGGTGGGAAAATGCTTTAGACCCAAATACTCTCAAATTTTCACTGTAGGCTCGAATCCAAATAATGCTTCAAAAGGAGTTTTAAACTCGAGACTTATAGTAGGACTCCTATTTTCCAAATAAAATGCAGTATTCAATGCTTCATCCGAAAAAACATTTAGAAGATCCTTACCTTTCAACATTCTCCAAGTACACTCCACCAATGTTTTGTTCTTTATTTCCGCTACTTAGTTGTACTGAGTATGGGGTACTGTGAATTGCTATAATATTCCATGGTATTTCCAATACTCGGTAAGTTCATCCTTTCTGTATTCTCCCCCTTGATCGGAGTGGAGAATTTTTATGTGCTTCCCTCTTTGCTCTTCTATCATATATCTAAACTACTTAAAGTATTCAAATGTATGACTTTTCTTACTCATAAAATATACCCAAGAAAAATTTGTGCAGTCATCAACAAATAGTAGAAAGTACAGTGCACCTCCTAATGACTCTGTTTTTAGAGGTCCACATACGTCGGTGTGCACTAATTCAACTATATCTTTGTTTTTCTTTTCTACTCGAACATGCAATTATTCTCTATGCATATTTCCTAGCACACAAGCACCATAATCATTATGCACTTGTTTTAATGTAGGGAGACCTCTTACCATTTCCTTGTTATTAAGTAACAGAAAATCGTTGAAGTTGATCTGACCAAGTCTCTGGTGTCGTAGTTCTTCTGTAGTCAAACTTGATGATGTCAAAGCTCGATCTGGCGTTGTCCTCACATTCGATTTGTACAGACCTTCTGTTCGGATTCCTGAAGCAATAATCTTCATACCATCTAAAAAATATTTAATATAACAATTCGATTTAAAATATTCCACCTTGAGATTTTGATCTGTAATCATGGTTATAGAGATCAGATTATTTGTAACTCTTGGTACATACATTACTTTTTGAATAGGTTTGATATAACCACCAGATTAATTAACAGGAATGTTCTCGTACCCTTTGATCTGATAACCTCTATCATCGCCAAGGTATAATTTTTCTCCGTTGTTGGTTTCTTTAAAATATTTGAATTACTGTCTGTTCCCCTTCATATGTGTGGATGCTCCCAAATCCACATACCAGATGTCTGTTTGGAAATTTTCATCAAAGTTTGCGATGAACAATATGAACTCTTGAACATGGTCATCATCTATGAAATGACCTGCATGTCTTTTATGTCTCTGTTGTTGTTCATGAAATTTCTTTTTCTTGCACTCCTTAGCCATATGACCAAGCTTCCCACAATAATTTTTTTTTACTATAGAGTCGTTTTTATTCAGATACATACCTTGAGCTTGATTCGGTCTCTTCTATTGATTTCCTCCATTTTGATGTGATGCATATCCTTTTCCTATGAATAATTTCTTCTTTTCCATTAATGCAACATATGAACTCTGGGGTTTTAGAGTCAATATGATTTCTTATTCTTCCATTAGTATTCTTGTTAGTTCTTCAAACTTTGCAATTTTATCTCTCGCGCTTATCCTAATGATGAACATTTGGTAATCATCAGTCATACCATTCATGATAATCATGACCAAATTTGCATCCCAACTATCTAACTGATATCTTGCAATTTGTTCTTTAGATATTTGACCCGCGATATGAAATAAGAAATTGTCTCATTCTTATCCATCTTTTTGCATAAAATTTTTCTCTTGAAGAACAAAAGATGATTTGCATTCCTGATTTCATACAAATCCTTCAATACCATCCAAATTTCGCTTGCTGATTTGCATTCTCTGATATGCGGTATGGTGCAGTATTTCACTGATATATTCAGAAAATTCTTTCCTCTAACGTCTCTCTTATCCCAGTCTGGAATCGTCATCGCTTCAACTACTAGCTTTGGCTCATCCCCATTTTCAATCGTCCAGGAAATGTACGATTCTAGCACAGTCTATAACTCAAACTTAAAATTACAGTAATTAGAACCATCACGCTTGTTGCTCTCATTAAAGTATGGTTTGATTATTTGATTATTGATCTTGACGATTCAAAAAAAACTTCGAGTAATTGACAGAGAAAAGAAAAATTCTGGATATTCCCCAAATCCTTACATAAATCAATATTTTGATACAGATCTACCTGATCTATGATAAATCCAGCAAGTTATTTGGCACATTGTGTGACATGCTCTCGATTCCTCTGCACCAAAAAGATCTGCTTCAGATCTCTTCCTTCATTGGCGAAATTTAACCAGATATATTCATCGACAACCTTTCATTGGATCTCTTCCTTCATCAGTTGTCAAGCACTGGCTCAGATCTATTTCAGATCTCCTTGGCGCATTTATTGACCCAATTTATGAAACTATCGTGCCGAAAATAGAACCCAGTAATGTTTTCCTTTATCGGCACCTCTGTTCTACTTAAATTTGTGTCGTCAGTGCGACTATTACTGTAGGAAACACAACGATCGACGCGAATGTTCCTAAAAAACCCACGTTGATCTGCTCAATACCTAAGAAATTTTTTTTAGCTCAGTCATCAAGAGCTTCTCCTCTACCATATGGATACTAGGAGGGATCACAACACTCCGCCTATGATTCAACCTTGGAGCTCTGATACCATGATAAAATGTGATGTTGAATTAATAAATAAAAACTCACTGGTCATCTCTACGAAAGCGAGTCTGAACCAGGAGAGTCTGGCTCTGTAGAACGCTCTACATTCTCAATACAACTCAAGCATTATATAGCATACATATATGTAGGGAAGGTAGACCCATAACCAAAAAATAGAAACTAATTCCTATTCTAAGGTGTCGTGAACCAACTCTCACTAATTAAGGATTCTCCATTATCTTTCAACAAAATGTCTAGTAAAATATCCAAACTAATTTACAGATCATTTGGGCTATGTTTCGAAAGCTCTACAACTACAAAAAAAAACAAGATACTAACTCCATCAAAATTAAAAAATAAGCTACTAACTCCATCAAAATTAGCTACCGCATTGAATCTTTTCTCAAATTGAAGGCTTTTTGTGGATTATATTTTTCCGTTAATGTCAATAGAGGCTAGATCTGATGTCGAGGTTATACCTAAAACCTTCCTTTCTTTGTAATGTTGGTTTGAGTGTCCTTTTTAACATTTTTATTTCTTTTGATTGAAATAATACGACGCTGGCTATCTTTTCATTGTTTCAATTTCCATAATACTTGCAATATAGTTTTGGACTTTCTTCCCGCAATCTTAGCATATGACTACATGGTTTCATGGTGACTTCACTTTGACCCTGTATAATTCGTCAAGTGAACTCCATATTATTTTGATATTGTTTTGATAGAATTCCTTTGTTTTAAACCCTTAGCTTGGTTATTTAATTTCAATATGAAGGAATTTCATTTCCCCTTTAGTAGGCTCTCTAAGCATCAAATTCTTGTGTTGTTTTGATAGTGGCTAGGACTTATTCATGCCCTTTTGAGGTAAGTATTAGTTATTTTTGTTTTTAGAAAAGTTTAATTTGAATTTTTCCTATCTTTTCCTTAATAATATATGGTGTCTAACTAGGGTAATTTTTTTGTAGGTTAGTCTCTATTTTGGTATTTTTTAAATGAGGAAACCATAAACTAAGGGTTTACCTTTTAATCTTCTTATGACTACCATAAATGTTTTTCAAGGATTCATGCCTTTGTCGAATGTCTTCTCGTGAAGTTGTTTTGGATGTTATGCTAGTTCTCTGGTATGTCAACACATAGCCCATTTTAGTTAATCTTGAGAAAATTTTATGAATAGCTTGAGGGATACTATTATATGTTATATATATTTCTTAATCCTTTTATTGTAAAAACAAGGCACAATGCAAGACTCTTGTATCCAGAACACTTATGGGAAAACAATTAAAGAAGGCTTTAGCTTTGTTTTTGTTGAAACACGTAGTCTTCATTATTTTGGCTATGGTCGTAAGATACAAGCCTCGTTATTTTGGTTGTGGTTATCTTTATTATATGTTTAGCTTCATGTATTCCATGCATTTACTATTAAGTGTTTATAATTTCAGCATAAATACTTGCGAATTATATTTTCTTTGACTTTACTCATATAAAATGCATTTCTTTTAAGTTTCTTTCTCCATGTATAACTAGCACAACCAAATTTACCAATGTGGTTGATATACTCTTATAGGATTATATGATGCACATATACAACCACATTATTAAATATGGTTTATATACACCAATAGGAATTTATCAATCACAATAATAATTTTTAGAGGTATAGTGTTAATGTTCATATTAGAGAGTTGTTATTTTGACACACACACACCCACACACAAATAGATATATATATATATATATATATATATATATTAAACAATAACAAAATTAATATAATGTTATAATAGTTTTAATAATAATTATTTATCTTTCACCATCATTATGACACAGTTATTAAGCTATTGATTTAATAAATAAATTATGTGATGTTGGTATTAATCACATAAATATAAATATAATATACATATAAATATTTATAACTAATAATTTAAATTAATATAAATATTAATATTAAAAATAAAAAATTATAATATTGAAAATTATAAATTATTAGTAACTAATAGTTAAGCTAATACAGAAGTGTCCTCAGACTCATAATTTTAATAATAATGGAAAATAAATTCCATAGGAATTGCAATATTTTACACACGTAAACTCCAACACACTCGCAATTAGGAAAATAACCTATTTATAAGCTACATGTCCTAACTTGATTTATTTATGGACTACTTGATAAAAAAACAAGTGTCCATTTACAATAAATGACCTTCTATCCAATATACTAACTTTATTCCTATTTTAGAGCCTAAGATACGGGTTTATTCTAGAGTCCTATATTTTCTAACAATATTCTATTTCTAAGTGTCTCTAATATTTATTAAATATTCTAATTTATTAAATATTTTATCCTAAATTTAAATTATGATATTTGTATCATCTAACATTCCCCTCTATGATCCAAAGATACATTACAACATATACCAATTTCATCCCTAACCTTAGTAAATTTTATTCTGCTAAGAGGTTTGGTGAAGATATCAGAGATCTGATCTTATGAAGCACAATAAATCGTCTTGATGACATCCTTTGCAATGAGTGATCTCATATGATGATACTTGGTGTCCACGTGCTTCATATTTGAATGAAAAACTGGGTTCTTGGCCATCTTTATTATTGACTGGTTGTCAATGAATAATGATGTAGCTTCTGCTAGAGGAATCCTGATGTCCTATAAAACTCCATGCAACCAAAGAATCTTACACGTTGCTTCCCAAGATGATATGTACTCTGCTTCTACTGAAGTAGTGGCCACTGTAGCTTGCTTCTTGCAACTCCAAGATACTGCAGCTGACCCCATGTTCATTTAATAACCCAAGGTTGATGCCGTATCATCAATACTATGAGAAAAGCCGGCATCTGCAAATCCACCAGGTACAAAGTTTTTATTCCTTTTGTAAAGAAGACCAAAATATTTTTTTCCTTGGATATAACGAATAACTCTTTTGGCTGCATTCGAGTGGTTGTCTTGTTGTTCCTGCATAAAGCGGGAAGTAATACTAATGGAATAAGAAATATATGTTCAAGTAGTTGTCAGATAAATCAGTATGCCAATCAAATGTCGATAAGTAGTGCTATCCACCATTTCCCCCCCTTGAAATTTTGAAAGTTTCAAGTTTTGTTCAATGGGGGTAAGAATATGCTTGCAATACTACATTCCAAATCGCTGAATAGATTATGTTGCATAATCAATATAAGAAATGAAGATATGATGTCGACGTTGGAATACTTCAACTCCAAGATAATAGTGAAGTATTCCAAAATCTGTCATCTTAAAACCTGCATGTAACTCATTCTTTACTTGTGCAATGTGATCATGATTTATTCTAGTGATAATGAGATCATATACATACATAGCCAGAATCACCATATTTTTACCTTGATGGTGTACATACAATCTATCATCAGATTAACTTTGTCGAAAGCCAAATTTCTGAAGGTATTCATCCATTTTGGCATACCAAGCTCGAGGAGTTTATTTTAACCCATATAAAGCTTTTATTAATTTGTAGACTTTATGTTCTTATCCTTCAATTTCAAAACCTAGTGGTTGTGTCATATACACTTCCTGTAAATATCCGTTGAGGAAAGAACTTTTTACATCCATCTGATGAAATTTCCATCCTTACTGAGCAGCTAAGGCAAGTGTGAGTCGAATGGTGTTCCATTTAGCTATAGGATTGAACATTTCCTCATAATCAATCCCTTCCTTCTCTGCAAAACCCTTAGAAACAAGTCTTGATTTGTACTTTTCGATATCACCGTTTTTCTTGTACTTAATTTGGTAAACCTATTTGCATTCGATGGGTTTAACATTCTGAGGAAAATCAACAAGTTTCCAAGTGTTGTTGTCGAGAATTTCCTAATATTCATCAACCATAGCATGTCTCCATTCTTTATTTTTTACTGCCTCTCGATAAGTTGAAGGTTCAGTAACATCATTTGCTATCAAGGCAAAAATTCCTTCACTTCTTTGTGTTCCCCTTGTTCCTATTTTATTTTTTTCATTAGGCCTTACATCTTTCAAAAGATGAACTTCCCATTTTGGAAATTAATGTTCACTAGTTTGAGATTGTGAAAAATCTCCATCATTGTAAAGAGGGTTGATGTAAACTTATGTTCGTTGATCAACCGTGGATTTTAGGGCCAGAGAGTCCCTGTCAAAAGAACTGTTGCTGCTAGGAGATTTGGATGAACAACCACAAGACCCAGATAGTGCTGGTGAAGAAGAAAGGCCAGATGAATCATTTTCAGATGACGAAAACTCAAGTTAATGTCAATTTTGTGAATTTGGTTGAATTTGTGGATTTCAGTTTCTTTTATCACATTTTGTTTCTAAATTTTGAAGAATACTTTCAACTTCTTTATCACTCTTACTCTCATTTTTGTCAAAAATCATATCTCTACTCACAATAAATTTCCCATTAGTAAAAATTTGGTACCCTTTCTTCTCATCAGAATACCCAATCATTGTGCACTTCAAGCTACGTGAGTCAAGATTAGTGAATTTTTCCTTCACAACTAACGTATAAGATAATGATCCAAAAACACTGAGATGTTTAACTCGAGGTTTGAAGCCAAAACATGCTTCATAAGGTATGATTCCATCTATAAAAGCAATGGGAGATCTATTCCTTAAGTATACAACTATATGAGTTACTTTGGTCCAATATATAGGACTTAACTTTTTGAAAGTTAACATAAATCTCTCCATTCCTAAAGAGACATGGTTCATTCTTTCTAGTAATCCATT
Organism: Pinus albicaulis; assembly: GCA_034641835.2. NCBI lineage: Eukaryota > Viridiplantae > Streptophyta > Pinopsida > Pinales > Pinaceae > Pinus > Pinus albicaulis. The sequence goes on along the minus strand of CM076577.1, from coordinate 330,762,321 downwards.
TTGCTATGGAGTGTAGACATTGGTAGAATTTCATTTTATGCCATTATCCATGAAATACATTTTGAATTCATTTGAAGTGAATTGTCCTCCATTATTGATTCGAAGAGTGCCAATATTTTCTTTAACTTCATTTTCAATAAGTTGGTGAAATGTTTTGAACTTTTCAAATGCTTCTGAGTTTTTTCTTCAAAAAATATACCCAAGTCATCCTGCTAAATCATCAACAAAGAGTAAGAAATGTCTCCATCCTCCTGGCGAAGTTTGCAAGGGTCCACAAATATCACTGTGAATCAATTGTGAACGACTGTTTGTGCACCATGAACTTGTGGGAAAATTCTCTCGATGTTGTTTTCCATAAATGGAAGCTTCACATTTTTCATTTTCCCTTTTGAAGGTTGGAATTCCTTTAACCATTTCTTGTTTTTGTAACTGAGAGAGACTTTCAAAGTTGAGATGGCCATATCTTACATGCCACAATCTGATCGGTGAAATTTCTGCACTTGCTGCTCTTGTAAAGTCATAATTTCTTGGAATAACTATCCCTTTCATCCTTAATAGTTTTCCATCTTCATAACATGTCGTCATTGTTTTCATGTTATGTTTGATTGAGTTAATTTGAACTAAGCCATATTCTATAATCAACTGATGTTCTGCTTGTCGAATCGTGACTAAAAATAGAAAATTTTCCTTAAATGTTGGGACATACCATACATTTGAAATCATTATTTCTCCAATACTAGGTAAAAAAACTTTAACTACAACTTTGCCATAAGGAGTATGTTTTGTTTTATGAGCAAGACAGATTGAATTGAGATGACAGTGTTTGAAGTTCAAAAAAAAGTCATGTCAAAAAGTCATGTGTTGAGTTACTCATTTATCCATAATCCATGCATCTTCATATTCGCTTGGACGAAAAGTTGAAACTTGAAAAGATGTTGATTATGTGCGGGTGAAAACATACTCTGAACCATCATGATCATCTTCATCATTTTCAAACTGTGCAGATTTTGGATGAAACTTAGGAATTTTATCAATGGAAGTTCTATAGTCTTCAGCATAATGTTAAAATTTGTTACATCTCCAGTAAAAAAATTGACTGAAATCTCTATCTCAGCCTCGATACTATCCTATGCCTTGACACTGTCATTTTCCTCTACTTTGGACTATGTTCTGAGTTTTTCCTCCACCTTGAATTTATCCTCTTCCTTGATAATATCTTTTGTCTTGAAAACTTCTCCTGCTTGAACTATAGCCTCTGTTGAAATTGTTTCATCTGCTTTGACTGTGACCATGACCTTGTGCATTGTGTGCTGCTTGACTTTGATTGAAATTTCCCCAATCTCTGCTTCTCAAACTGTCAGTTGAGGATTTACTTATGCTAGCCTCTATGAAGAATACATCTTCCCTAATCTATTTCTTCTTCCCAAAATATTTTTCATGTTGGGATAGCATATCACTCAACTCATCAACTTCATCTTCTCTAATTTACCAGTTACTTGGGAAGTTTCCAAAAAATGTGTGTAAGATGATGGAAATCCAGCAATTGAAATTGTAGTCAAGAAAGTTTCATCGACAACTTGAAAACAAACATTTATTTTTTATTTCTTCATGTTTTTAGGCCGTGAAATATATCCGAGAACATCACTACCTTCAGCTAATTTTTTTTGAGAAATTTTAATTGAAGATCAACCTTCTTTGATTCAGTTTGTTTACCAAAGATATATTTGAATGTACACAAAGCAGTCCATGCATCGGAGGTGTTTACAATATGAATGTACATTTCATTTTTAATTGAAGAGTTTATAAGAGCTAATGGCTTGGCATTTTTAATTTCCCATTTTGCAAGTAAAGCTGAATTTGTTGGTTTATTAGGCTTAATGTCACCATCACATATTTCATGCCACAATTCATTATATATGACAGTGCTTTCAATTAGACGCTTCCATGTCTTATAATATTTCGCCACTTCTAGTTTATCAAAATCATAGAAAAAATTAATTAACATCGACATTGAAGTGTGGAAGCAGTGCACTAAAAGAATCAAGCACAAGAAAAAAAGAGCAACTCGTCACACGAAACACGCCATGCAAAAAAATACACACGCCACGGAAGGAGAAAAAAATATATTGGGGCTTGGACTTGGCCCTCGTATATTCATTGAAAAAGGAGAAAAAATGGCTGAGCTTTGCACTTGGCTCTAGTCAATTTCCCGTTAAGTGTTTACAATGAAATATTTACAAAATTTGACCTCTTGACAATGCCCTTACAAATTTCCTTTAAAAAAAATCTACCACGCCTCAGAGTAAAAAAAAATACTTTGAGTTACAAACAATGGCCCTTATTTCTCCAAACTAAAATTACAAATAATAACCCTTGTTTCTCCAATATCATTTCTACTTATTTCTCCAAATAAAAGAATAAAAAAATCTCAATTTTCGCCCTTGTAACTCCAATTACAAAAACAATTATCACTCCCAAAAAAATTTACAAATTTTTCTTACTGCAAGCATAAAAAAATTTAATCCACTTACTTATCCTTCAATATTATTTCTTTTTTGAGCACCTTGATGGCCACACTTTCTCTCGTCTTCACATTTAAAAGGGATAAACATTATAAACAAAATCGATTGATATTATAAGCCCAAAGGATGAATATTATAGACACCCCAAGGAATATTCATATTAAAAACCAAGGGATTAATATTAAAATCCTATGGGATTAAGAAAAACAAATGGTTAACAGGAAAAACCTGAGGGATTAATAAACCAAAGAAATTATGAGTATTATAATCGATAAAATAAACATTAAACCCTAAGATTAATATTATAAAACTTAGTATCAATGTTTTAAGCTCATCTTATTAATAAACCCAAAGGATTAATATTAGAAACCTAGGGAAATAGAATTAAGCCTTAATATTAATATTAAATGCCAGGAACATAAACAGTAACATTAATAAAACCAAGGGCTTAGTATTATGAACCCAAGGGATTATAAACTAAATGTAGTTATATTAAGCCCTAACATTAATATTATAAACCATAGGCTTAATATTAAACCTTAAGAATATAAACTCTATAATTAATATTAGAAACCCTAGGAACAATATTATAAACTGAATGGATTACTAAACCCATTAGATTAATATTAAAAACCAGAAGGAATATAACCCTAAGGGTAGCTCTTCCTCAATGAAACAACCGTAGCTTAAGAGGTCATCTTTAGGCTTGGATAGTTGGTGATCTCCTCAGGTGTTGAGGTTGAGCATGCTCCCATAAATACTTCATTTTCATCCTCTACTGAGATGCAACCATTGTCATTCCCTGAAGAATTCTCTGCGGACTTGGTGGGTAGAACCGTCAATTTCCTTGGTGTCTGAAGGATGGATGAATACATCATAGATTTGCACAATATTTTCTGCGACCCTGAGCCACAAGAGGTGGAGGGGGCTTCAGGAATGCATAGGGAGATGAGGGCAGAAATTCTCTGCTCCTCTCTAAATTCAGACGAATTTACATGAAGGTTGAATTCCATGGGGTAATCCTCTCCGACAGGAAGCGGAGGAAGGGAAGGTTGGCCTTTGCCTCTACCTTGGCAAAATCTCATGCGATGGGGGTGGGTTATTGAGGCTTCTAAGTTCGATGAAGGAGTATGAGAATAGTGAGTATTGCAGACAGAGAAGTGGAAAGAGGCGTTCAATGGGTGGGCTAAAAGAGAATGAAGGGAAGATTTATGAGCGAAATAGCCGGCTGGATGAACAGAGAGATTAAGGGACAAAGATGGTGGAGGAGTAGCGTCATTACCCATAAAATATAGAGGAGATAAGTGGCGAGGACAACCGTTAATAATTTCAGAGTAGTCGACTTGAAGGGGAGTAATGGCACGAGGTTGTGCAACTGCATATTTAACGAAGTCCTAGCCTACACCATGTGGCTAGAACATTTTCCCTATGGAGGGGATTCTATGTGAAAAGAGGATCCGTGATTAGACACCCACATATAGGGGTGATAAACCCAAAATATTAATTCTATAAATCCAAGGAATTAATAAACCTAAGGGTTTAACAGTATAAACTAAGGAGAATAATTTTGGACCCAATGGATTAATATTATAGACCTAAAGGGTCGATAGACCCAAAGGATTAATATTAAAACCCCAATGGATTGATACATCCAAGGGATTCATAGTAAACCCTAAGACTAATATTATAAACCATAGTACTACAATCTATATATACAATATTAAAATGTAATATTATAAATTGAATATTAAAAGGCTCTAATATTATAAACCTTGTATTAAACCAAATTTTTGTAATGTAACAATGAAACATTGAATAAATTGCAATGTAATGTGACACTTTGATAATGAATGTTAGAGTTATTTTCATATTGAGACAATGTTTGTCATAATGTGATGTTAGATACATTTTTGTACCATTCTAGTGTTGCAATATTAAACCGTTGATATTTTGAGCCAAAGGGACTAATAAAGCCAATGTATTAATACTAAAAACACAAATGATTATAAACCCAAGGGAATAATATGCAACCTAATGGATTATTATTATAAACCCAAGGGATATCGACCCTAAGATAAATATTATAAACTATAAGATAAAAATTTTACCCTAAGATTCATATTATGAACCTTACGATTAATATTATAAAAAAGTAATTAATATTAATAACCCATTGAAATAACATTGAACCCTAGGAATGTAAACCCTAAAATTAATAAACCCAAGGGATCATTATTGTAAGAACTAGCCTCAATATTCAACCCTAGGAATAATATTACAAACCCTATAAATAATATTAATATTATGAACCATATAAAAGGTATTATACTCTATGAATATGAACCCTTAGATTAATAAAGCGAATGAATTGATGTTACAAATACAATCCACAAACAAAAACAAGGAATTTATACAAAAAAACCTAAAAAGCCAAAAGGGTTAATATTCTAAGACAAAGTTATATAAACCCTAAGATAAATGTTATAAACCGCAAGACAAACATGTTTGACCATGGTTTATTTTCATATTGAAACAATAATTGTCACAATGGAATGTTGGACCATGGTTGACCATGACTGCTTTTCAAATTGAGAGAGCCTTTGTCACAATGTGACATTAAACCATAGTTAAGTATGGTTCACCGAAGGGATTACCAAAACAAAGGGATTATAAACCCAAGTGATTACTATACCCATTGGATTAATATAAAAGGGAATATAATCTTAAGGGAATAACAATAGACCCTAATATTAATATTTAACCCTAGGAATATAAACCATAATATTAATATTACAAACCATGTGATTAATAATATGAACCCAAGATATTAATGAAATAAATCCAAGGAATTAATAAACCTAAGCGATTAATATTATAAAATAAATGGATTATAAACCATATTATATTATTATACATATTAGGTATTAATATTATAAACCCAAGGTATTATTAAACCCTAGAGACTACAAACCTCATACTGCAAATGCTAATATTAAACCCACTATAAATATTATATTATGAGATATCCGATATTATAAATATGCTATATTATAAACTACACTATACTAATATTTTTAGTTCCCTACACATCCTAAACTATACTATACTAATATTGTTAACCGTTGGGCTCATAATATTGTTAACCATAATGTTAATAGTATCATAATATACTATATTATAAATATTATTATAAATCCAATACTATAAATACAAATATTAAACCCATTATTATAAACAATAAAATCAAACTCAATATTATTAACCCAAATATATAATACCCAATGTTATAAACCCTATACATTAACAGAATATTATAAACACTAATATTAAATTAAAATATTATAAAACAAAATATTAAACCCTACTTCTAAACCCTATATATTACAACCTATATTATAACCATACATATTAAGCCATAATATAAACATAATATTAAAACCAAATATTATATACCCTATATATATTAAACACTCAATATTATAAACTCTAATATTGAACCTAAATAATATAAACCTTAATATTATACCCAAATATTAAAAACTCTCATCTTATAAACTGCAAATATTATAGCCCCAAACGTTATAAACCTTACAACAACCACATTAGTAAATTTGGTTCATATATGTTGATTAATGTATATTAAGCACATGCATAACTACAATAAACAATGTTATTTCATATTTTTTGGCTAAATAATATATTATAAACCCAATAACCCAAAAAATTAGGAAACTTGAGGGGTTCTATAATAAGCCCTAATAATATTGACAAATTAGTATTATAAAATCAAGATATTAATAAACCCAAGGCATTAAAATTATAAACCCTAACATTAATATTATAAGCCCAATGGATTATAAACCTAAGGGATTAATGTTCAAAACCTAGAATTAATATCATATGCCAAAAATATTATAAGTTCCATAGGATTAATACTATAAACCGTAAGATAAATATATGAAATCCAACATTAATATTATAAACCATATTATATTATTAAACATATTAGGGATTAATATCATAAACCCAAGGTATTATTGAATCCAAGAGACTGCAAACCTAACACAATAAATACTAATATTAAACACACTATAAATATTATGTTATGAGCTATGCTATATTATAAATATACCATGTTATAAACTACACTATATTAATATTTTTAAACCATACACATCCTAAACTATACTATACTCATATTGTCAACCTTTGGGTTGGTAATATTTTTAACCATAATGTTAACAATGTTATATACAATTGTATATTTTAAATACTATTATAATTCCAATAATATAAATAGAAATATTAAACCCATCATTATAAAGAGTCAATTTAAACTCAATATTATGAACCAAAATATTATAATCCCAAATCTTGTAAATTCTAATATTAAACACAAAATTATAAATTCTAATATTAAATCCAATTTTAAACCCTAATTATAAACCCTATATATTATAACCCATATTATAACCTATATTATAACCTAAGAGATAATAATATTATAAACCTAAGGGATTATTAATACCATAACACAAAATATTAATAAACCTAAGAGATAAATATTATATAGGCATTAATATTTCAAAACCTTAGGATTAATATTATAAATTAAAGGGATTAATATTATAAACCCACTAGATTAATATTAAACACTAGGATTAATTTCATCAATCGTACAATTTATAGAAAATCATCGGGATATAAACCCTAACATTAATATTATAAGCCCAATGGATTATAAACCTAAGGGATTAATATTAAAACCTAGTATTAATATCATATGCCAAAAAGATTATAAGTTCCCTAGGATTAATATTATAAACCCTAAGATAAATATATGAAATATAGCATTAACATTATAAACCATATTATATTATTATACATATTATGCATTAATATCATAAACCCAAGGTATTATTCAACCCAAGAGACTACAAACCTAACACTATAAATACTAATATTAAACCTACATTAAATATTATATGATGAGTTGTGCGACCCTCATATAAACTACACTACATTAATATTTTTAACCCTACACATTCTAAACTATACTATACTCATATTGTCAACCCTTGGGTTGGTAGTATCCTTAACCATAATGTTAACAATATTATACTATACTATATTATAAATACTATTATAAATCCAATACTATAAATTTAAAAATTAAACCCATTGCTACAAACATTACCACTAAACTCAATATTATGAACCAAAATATTATTATTAAACACAATAATATGAATCTAAATAATTTAAACCTTGATATTATACCCAAATATTAGAAACCCTCATCTTATATAACATAAATATTATACACCCAAACATTATTAACATTACAACACCCACATTATTAAATGTATTTCATACATATTTATTAGTGTATATTAAGCACTCTCATAACCACAATATTCAATTTTCTTGCATAATTTTATACTAAATACTATATTATAAACTATACTATATTATAAATCTAATAACCCAAAGGATTAGTAAACCTAAGGGATTATATATTAAACACTAATAATATTGACATATTAATATTATGAAACCAAGTAACTAACATTTTAAACCGAAGGTATTATTATTATAAAATGAATGGATTAAAAAACCCAAGGGATTATATATACTATAAACCCAAGTGATTAATGAACCCGAAGAAATAATATTATAAACCATTGAGATTAAAAAACCCAATCGATTAATAGACCGAGGGGGTGTTATATATGCAAGGGAGATTAATAAACTCAAGAGATATTATAATATTATAAAGCATTATAACATTCAAAATATTCCATGTTGATTATGGTTGATCATGCTTGACAGTTTTCAACCATGATCATGTTGATTATGGTTATTGTGTTATTACTCAACCCAAGAAGATACAATCCTAACACTATAAATACTAATATTAAACCCACTATAAATATTATATTATGAGTTGTGCCATATTATAAGTATACTCTATTATAAGCTACACTATATTTTTATTTTTAACCCTAGACATCCTAAACTATAATATATTCATATTCTCAACCCTTGGGTTGGTAGTACTTCTAACCATAATTTTAACAGTATTATAATATACTATATTATAAATACTATTATAAATTCAATAATATATATATATATATACAAATATTAAACACATTGTTATAAACACCACAATTAAACTCAATATTACGAACCACAATATTATTATTAAACCCAATAATATAAATATAAATAATATAAACATTAATATTATACCCAAATATTAGAAAACCTCATCTTATAAAACACAAATATTATAGACTCAAATGCTATAAACGTTACAACATCCACATTAGTAAATGTGTTTCATACATGTTGATTTGTGTATATAAGCACATTCATAACCACAATAATGAATGTTATTTCAAAATTTTATGCTAAATACTATATTATAACCTATACTGCATCATAAATCTAATAACCAAAAGGATTAGTAAACCTAAGGGATTATATATTAAACACTAATAATATTGACATATAAATATTATAAAACCAAGGAATTAACATTATAAACCCATGGTATTATTATTATGAAATGAGTGGATTAACAAACCTAAGGGATTATATATACTATAAACCCAAGTGATTAATGAACCCAACAGAATAATATTATAAACCATTAAGATTAAAAAATCCAATGGATTAATAAACTGAGGGGGTGTTATAAATGTAAGGGAGATTAATAAACTCAAGAGATATTATGATATTATAAAGAATTACAAAAATTTTAAAAATTTCATGTTGATTATGGTTGATCATGGTTGACCATTTTCAACCATGATCATGTTGATTATGGTTGATTATGGTTAGTAATGGTTGACCATATTCACCATTTTTATCATGGTTTATCATCTTTGACCGTGGTTACCATACAAATAATGACCATGGTTAACCATACAGATAATGACCATGGTTAACCATATTCAGCCGTGGTTGACCAGAGAAACATTGATTTGCCATAATGACCATGGTTGACGATTCTTGACCATGGTTGATCGTGGTTGAAAATGGTTCACATTAAATGACCATGGTTTTCCATGGTCGATCATGGTCTAAAATCATTGTTTACCATACTCAAGCATGGTTCACCAAGTTCAACGAGAGAGATCTTAATCATTATCGATAATGTTTGAAAACATTTAACCATGAGTAATCATAGCTCACCGTCGCTCACAATGGTTGAATATGGTTGATCATCATTGAATTTTATTAATTTTGATTGATCATGGTTGACAGTAGAGACGTTTTCCATGGTTTACTAAACTTAGTCATGATTAACCATTATTTACCATGGTTGACTATAGAGATATGGATTAGCCATGAATATGGAATTGTACCATATTCAACCAGAAATATACGCATTGACCAAAATGGATGACCATAATGAGGCATAGAGACCTTGGGTGACCATGTTTGACCATTATAACAATCACTACCTATGGTTGTCGATGAGGAGTCTATAGAACATGAAATGTTCTTGGCTAACCATGGTTTACCAAAGATGACCATGTTGATCATGGTTTACCGTGGTTGATAATGGTTAAACATATTCAACCATATGGACCTTCATTTTGGTTGATCATAGTTGATCATGGTTACTGATATTCAACCATGCATGATCATGATTTATAATAATCAACCATATGGACCTCGATCTTGGTTGACCATAAGTTTATTAATGATATCGATATTCAAAAATTCATGATAATGGTTGACCGTAATTAACCATGATCAACCATCCTTGACCATGGTTGATCATGGTTGAGCATAGAAATCTTGGTTGACCATTATATTCATGGATGATGATTATTGACCGTGGTTGATGGTAGTTCAACATTGTTGTTCATTGTTGACAATGGTTCACATTAGCTGACCATGGATGGTCATGGTTGATCATGTTTAACCACAGTTTACCAAATTCAACCAGAAAGACCTTAATCATGGTTGATAAAATTCAATCATAATTAATCATGGTTAATCATGGTTGACCTTGGTAGATCATGGTTGATCATAGTTCACAATCGAGTCAATTTTCATGGTTAATAATAGTTGGTCATAAAGATAGTGGTTAACCATTAATAGGGAATTGTGTTTAACTGAACTTGACGAGTGTTGACTACCAAAAATACTCCAAAACTGTCAATTGTATTAGTAAATTTCTTTGACTAATGTAGTAATGGTACATTGCAATGTTGGATAAATTTCAATGTGTAGCATTAAGACAATGTTTCTCATATTGAAATGTCTAATAGATTTCTTTACCATTCGAGAATCACAACATATTTAATTATCAATATTAATTAGTAACATTAATAGGAATTCATTTCTCACTAAAGTTAAAAATTGGTGATTGTTAAACACAATAAAACATAGTCAAGGAGTCACCCACATTCTTAAATCTGGTTGACCAAATGTTGTAATGTCACATTGCGATGTTAGAAAAATTTGTTTACAATGGAAATTATAATAAATTTTGTATTAATATTATTTAATATTATTATATTTATTTAAAAAATTTTAAATTATTGTTTCATGTTATTATCTCTCTCTCTCTCTCTCTCTCTATATATATATATATATATCTGTGTGTGTGTGTGTTCATATAGACTTGAGGAGCCACGATCGAGGGACATTTAAGTCACCAAAGTCACCTAGGTATTGCACCGGACATGGGCCAGAAGAGCCCTTAGCTTACTTGAGTTTTTAGCATGTCCCCTCCACCTAGCACACAACATAACCACCCCTCACAAGTTTTCATATTCGGTCACCTTGCTCACAAATCCCATCCTCAACTCATTGTGCTAGTGAGAGATGACTTTTATATAAATATTTTAATTAATATCTTGTCAAGTAGTATAATTAATTTTCTTAACTGAATATTACTATTAATTAATATGAAATTATTAATTGAAAAATTAATTTTTATTGTAATTAAAACATATTTCATTAAATTTGGAAGTATTCTATTGCAAGGCTTTCAACAACATTAATTCTTTTGTAAATTACCATATTAACTTAGTTTAAGATAAAAATAATTTTAGGAATTTCAAACCAATTAGATACCATGAATAGCTCAAACATAGGGTTGTTAGGTAAAATAGTATCAATCCACAATATGAGTGTGAAATAAAACCCTTAGAAACAATTTATTTAAGGTAAATCATATTAGTATGTCTAACATCCAAGAAGGATATTATAGTTATGGATAAAATACTAGAGTCACTGATGTTTGATTTCTGTGTTAGATGACTCTAGCTCCATTTCCCACAACCTGTGAGAAAGTTTTGGATTGAATAATTGTGATGTGAGGATCTTAGTGTAAGTGGAAAGGAGGTTCCTCCCTTGCATTGCTTTGAAACTAGTCTACAAAAAATGAGTTAAATTTTCTACCCCTTCATGCCTTTAAGTAACACTAATGAGGAGGTGATAATTCTTGTTTACAACAACCTTGCATCCACTATAAAAGATAGGAACTATTGATCTAGGTATTTCAAGAAGATTGGGTATCATTGATCTATATCCACTCAAAGATAAGTACATTGAATGGTGGTTCTTAAATGGGTATTCAAGTCACTCTATTATCATGAACACTTTCACAAATTGAAGTAAAAAAGAATCAGTGGCCGTTGAGAAGCAATATACATAGACAAGTGAGTAGTGGAAGCAAGGGTTTTCAAAAAATAGTACACTTGATGGTGGTTAGGATATTTATCTCTCCTTGTCAACATTGTAAAAAGCTAAAAATGGTCCTAATGTAATAGTTCCAACCTATTGTACGAAAAACCATGATTGATCATCACTTTCACCAAGAGGAGAAAATGATAAGAATTGTTAGTGGAGAATAAATATATGTGAAACGCAGCTTATGGATTTTAGTTGAAATTTATACAAGTCCTCATGTTCTTTAACTATTAAATAATTAATGTGACTACTAATAATTATCATTAAAATATTAATTTTGAATATTAAATATGTATTAAAAGTTATTTATCTATTAAACAATATTTTCCATGTGCTCTCAATAAACCACTTAAAACCCATTATCAATAAATTCTAATTAGTTTTGTAAAAGATGTATCTTTACTTACATTAAGAGATTTATTTCAAAAATACATTACATTTTAAAACTTGTATCAATACATATAACTAAATGGAATACAATAAATAGATTCACAACTTGTTAGCTTCTATGAGATTATTTTAATTACAAATAATTTATTTAATAATTGAATTTTAAAAAATGTTAATATTGATGGGAAAATGATGTCATATGGTGGAAAGAATATTAAATATGTTCATTTGTGACACAACTCTTGAATGAGCATGAATAGTCTACTTAATGCTCTGTATTAATTAATTAATCCATGTTATAATAGAAAATATTTTTTTTACATAGAGTTTTCTTTTATAAATAACAATGCCACATTTATACATTCATATAAACCACATGATAGGTAAATAAAAATCAATCAATTGTTTCTTGACTTATCAATTTATGTGGCATGATTGTATATAAAACTAATTGATTTAAAAATGCATAGTTAGAAAAAGTTATCGATTTAAAATAGAATAAACCACTTAGAACTCATCATCGATTGATTTTAAATTATTATTTTTTCTAAAAAAATGTATCTTTAATTACATTAAGAGCTTTATTTCAAAAATATATTATATTTATAACCTTGTATCAATGCATATAACTAAATATAATTTAATATGTCATGCTTTATGTCTAGTTGGTTTTTATTGTTTCAATTACAAATTATTTATTTAAGAATTGAAATTTACAAAATGTTAATAGGGATGGGAAAATCAAATGGTGTATGTTGTAAAAATTTGAAATGGATTTATTTATTATCTATATCTTAAGATAACTTGAGGAATCTACTTACTATTCATTAGCAATTAATTATTTCATGTTTCGTTAGGAAAAACATTTCATTTTACATGGAGTTTTATTTCAAACAAACAATGTGGCATTTATATAATTATAACTTCATGATAAGCAAATAAAAGTCGATAAATGGCTTTATATTTGACCACTTATAACTTTTTATCGATTACTTCTAATTTGTTTTATAAAAAATATATATTTATTTACATTAGGAGCTACATTTCAAAAATACATCACATTTATAAACTTCCATTAATGAATATAACCAAATAGAATACACTAAATATTTTCAAGTCACGGTGGATTCTATGAGATTGTTTAAATTACAAGTAAATTATTTAAGAATTTAAAATGAAAAAAATGTTAAAATGGATGGGAAAATAAATGTCTTATGCTGCAAAAATTTTTAATACAACCATTTATGATCTATCTATTTAATTAATCTAGATGGCTTACTTAACACGTTTTTAATTAATTTTTCCATGTTTTATTAATAACAACATTTTGTTTTACATGGTGTTTTATTTCAAAAAAATACAATATGAAATTAATACTCATATCAAACTAAGTGGTAGATAAATAAAGGTCAATAAATAGATTCATTATTAACTTTTATGTGATAATATGATTAGATACAGAAATAATTGATATAAAAAAATAGAATAAAAATTATGGATTAAAAATAGAATGCCTTAAATTTTAAGGACATTGAAGTATTCACCTACGACCCATCACCCACTAGCTTAAATAGTCGACTTAATACTTATTATCAAGAAATTAGTTTTGGAAAAAATGTCTTATAGTATATGGTTATTATATATCACATTTATACACTCATATTAATGGATATAACTAAGTAAAAAAAAAAACAATATATTTATGGCTCGTATGATATGATTTCAACTATTTAAAATACAAATTTACAAAAAAAAATAAAAAAAAATAAATAAAAATAAAAATCTTCAAATAAAGTTCAAAGACATAATTTATCTATGCTCCCATCCAATCAAACCTTCATAGGCCACTTAGCAATAATTATCATTATTATGATTTTTCTAGAAATGAAAAATTATTTATAATATAATTTTATCTCGAAAATTAAATATCACATTTATGTAGTCATATTAATGCTTTTTATAGGGAAAAGATCAATAACTAACTTTGGAGTGTTGTGTATCTTCAATATGATATGATTTTAGTTACAACCATTAATTGATTGAAGGCTATAAATGTAAAATATGGATTGGGAAATCACATATATTATGCTTCAAAAATTTCAAATCATTTACCTATGACACATTTCCCATTAGCCTGAATAGCCAATAGTGCATGTAGCATTTATCAAGTAAATTATTATAATTTCTTCAATACAAAATGCACTTTTGTTTGCAATGAGTTGTATTTGAAAACTTATATTTCACATTTATATATGAGTATTATGCATATATGTAAATATAAGTCAATAAAAATACAAGCATGCCTTGATGGTTCATGTAAGATGATTTGAATGGAAAATAATTCTTTTAAGAACACGCATACACACACATATTAGAAAAAAAAAATCGGTACAACAAATTCATTGAAAAAATAATTATTATAATAATATAAATATATAATAATATAATTGACAATTCCCATTGTAATTTTTTTTATTATTAACAAAAAGTTCTAATTTTTTCCCTGAGACAAAAAAAAAATAAAAAAATCTCATATAATATTCCAAAAGATATAAAATCATACAAATTGATTTAGAAAAAACTATGTTCAAATGGCATTAAAAAATAGGAATGTACTTGTGAAAAAATTTATAAAGAAAACTATCTATTTCCACTACAATGAAGGACATGTTCTATTGAACATTCGAATGTACTCACGTTTCTCTTTCATACGATGAAGTCTCTTAAGAGAGGGGAATAAAACCTCCATAAGCCAAGTATCTTGCTCTTTTCCTATATAGGACTTTATGAAGATGTGGTTTGATCAAAATCCGATGAATTCAGAAGTATGCTTTGTTTTATTTATTATCAATTCATTTGATTCTTCATAATTATCTCCATATTGGGACCACACATTAGTCAACCTTTTCTCATATAATTGCATTGTCCTCCCTACTTCTAATTTTGTTTGAAAATGACAATGAGACCTATTCCATGTGAATTTAAAGTCCTCTATATCAATATTTGATATTTCAATTACTTATTAGATGTACTTGTCAGCGGCATTTAATTTCCATATTCCAACAACATAGTTTTTTAAGCAATATTTTAACAGTTCTAAGTGAAAGGCCTTAAAAAATAGGACCTATCATTGAAATCCCAATCTGGTTCTGTTTGAATATAATAGTTTTGTTCATATTTGGTGTACGATTAGAAGAAAAATCCTTACATTTCAAATATCGACAACATCTTTTGGCTTATATTGATGCCCATTTGCGTCTGCAACTGCACTGCAACCACATGTATGATATTAACATATCTCCACTTCAAAATTTTATTGCTTAATGATATAAAAACCTAACATTTCAAAAATGATATTAGTAATTATTATGAGTTAATGGTAATCACAAATTAGAATTGCAATGGCCCTAGTAAAGTGAGCAAACTACTGATATGTTTACTTTATACATACAACCTAATACCTTTACTAAATTTGTATGGAATAAGAAAATCTTATAGGATCACATTGACCCACCATTTAAATCATTGATTTTAAAACTTATAATGATTTTTTTAATTTGAATTGAAAGATATAACTACAATTGTTGCAATTAAACAAACTAATTATATATTAGTTTCCACATGTAATATAATAAATTTTTTAAATTTCAAACCTACTTAATTATACAATAATTTATATAGCTCCTTTTTAGTTTCTTTTGGTACTTATTTTTGTAAATTTTCTATGTCTATTGTTGGTGCTACATACATCCTAATATGGTTTTTCAACTTATATGAAATAAAAAACTTATAAGAATGTGAACCATCATTTGCATTACTATTTTCTAAGATGTATAATGATAAGTAAAACTAAAATTGAAAAAAGTAATTGTAATGATCCAATTCAAACAAATACATCAATTATCTACTAATTTTTACATACAATCTAATCCATTGTAAAAAATTATATAGTATGGTAAATTTTGATAAGAAAAAATTAAACAAGAATTCAAATCAATAATTGTATGCACGAATACAATAATACATCACAAAAATATAGAACATTAAATTATTTTATTCTACTTATGACAAACCAAATAAACAATTCTCTTATTAGTATTGTGAAATAGAAGTCGAATTAAATTTAAAAGGGCTACAAAATATAGTAATAATTCATGATGTTATACATATTATGGAATAAGTTATAGATACCAATCATATTAAGGTACTATTAGATGTGACTGAAAATCCTTCAAAATATCTTGCACCTTTTGTTGCCTTGATGCGTTTAATCAACGTTCTCCATAGCTCATCAATCAACCAATTATCCTCTTGAGTTGTTCCAATGAATTGAGGGGTAAGAATCACATTTTCTTTTGGATTTCCTTTCATTCTTTCAAGTGGACACTCCACTATAATAGTTTTGGTTGCATCATATTCGGTATGCATCCCCACATTTTTTTCAATGATTTAGTGTCTATAACTTTTGTTGGATTTCCAATGGCCTTATGTCCCTATTTTTGTTTACACTCTAAAGTAGTCCACATAAACACAAGTTTATCTTGTAATTTTTTCAGAAGCCAAATTTTTTAGATCTCTTGTTGTGTTTTGTTTCGAAGTTATCATCCAAATTTCAATTTCAAAATATTAATGTTTGAAACAAATTTCAAAATATTTTTTTGCATGTGGATGAATCCAAAATAACTTTTTCTCTATTGTGTAATCTACATCAATTCTCATTTTCACAATATCTCCCTTCTTTTTTGCTTCATCATCGATTCTATGATAAATAATGTCCTTTAATTCAAGAAGAACTAATTGATTTTCATTTATTTGGGCTCCACTACAATAAAAAATAATCTAGTCAAACCATTTTATTCTTGGTAGAAAAATTACTAAAAAAAAGATTGAAACAATACATTTACCATGAGTGTTTTTTCGACTATTGATAGACGAAACATTCTTCTCTTTTATCATCTTCACAGAACCTGGAGGTAAAAATATTAAAACTTAGATTAAATATGATCAAATTATCTAACATAATATATATTCAATACAAAATTTTCAATTAAAGAAAAGCATTAGCAATGTAGCCTACGAAATACACACACACACACACACTTTTAACAGTATTTTGATTGTTAGTTTTTTTATTTTTATTTATTCCTATAATAAACATATACAATTTTAATGTATTATAAGAATTAAAATTTGAAGTATAATAATAAAAATAAAAGGACAAGTAATAAGTACCTGATATGGCATTATCTTCATAATTAAAACTTTGCACTTCATCATCATTTTTTTTCTCTTTATTTGTCTCTACATTAAACATATAAAATAGTTTGATTGTGAAAATGAAAAGAAATCATTAAATAATAAGGAAAATAAGTGGGAAAATTATAAGTACCTGATATTATGTTTTTTCCTTGATTAAAAATTTGATTCTCAATGTTTGGATTATCATGTTTGTTCTCATTATTTGTCTCTATAATGTACAATGAATATGCCATAAATTGTGGAAGTGATTAATTGAGTAAAAAAACAAAAAAAATAATAAACAACAAAGTTCATGTTAACTACCTAATATGATATCATATTCTTTATTATCTCTTTGTTTCACATGCATATGATCAATGTCTTTGTTCTCCTCGCTTCTCACGATAATAAATATAAAAAGTGTTATAAATTGTGGAAATGAATTAAAGCATTAAAAGACTATATTAACAATGAATAATCTTTAATCGCCCATATAATATTTTGGTCTTGGTTGTAGAATCGTATTTTGTGAATCGTTACTTTAAGCTTCAATCAAATCTTTGTCTACTCCACTTGATAATAAATTAAGTTTACTTCAATTTATTTAATCACCTCCACTTAAAATTCAATTTCATTTTCGTTGTAAACATAGAAATTAATAATTATTCCTAATATCTCGTGTTCTTTTCCATCTATGGATCCAAATAGGTACATATCAGGATACATATTCATGGGAGTTTCTATATGGACATACCAATCGTGCACAAAGTCATATTCATTAGATGTGTTGTATTTTTTAATTAGTTCAAAGGTAGAAGTTGAAGGTGTTATTGATACTGCCATTTGAGTTGATTTTTTCTCTTTATTAAATGGTGATTGTAACATTTCACTGGCTTTCATGCCAACCAATTCTACATACAAAAATAAAAATTTATTTTCATAAATCAAAATGAAATTAAAATTAGAAATATTGTCATGTAATGTTATTTTAAAATTTACAAGACCACCTAATCTAACCATTTACAAGAGAGCAGACATAATATATAAAACAACCATACCAATGTTAGAGTTAACACAGCGGAAATTTAAATCAAATAAGACACACACAACCTTCAACCATGAAAAAACACATATTTTAACATGGTTCACCCAACCATTCTGGGCTACGTCCACCTAACAGGGCATCGGGAATCTCATTCATCAACTGGAGAAAATACAATAGCAAGAGGTCAGCCAAATTTTCCTCCTGTACACATTCCCACAGCCACTGCTCTACTTGGCTGTATAATTACATTTGAATGAAAACAAAACTCATAAATTCTCTCACAACAAATATAGGATGCATTAACTCCTCATCAGAAATTGATGGAGCCAATGTAGCAACAAATCCTATTGTTGTCACCTACATGAGATTTTCTCCAAATTTAATTAAAAAATAAGAAATAAAATCTCAACAATCTCCACCTTGACAACAATTAGCCTGATACCCTGTTTCATTATTAATTTTATCTTTTCTGCAAGCCAAGAGAAGCCAGACACCATCGTAGCTTCTCTAACAAAACTGGTTTCGTGAACATGTCTGCATAGTTTTCCTTTGTATGCACCTTTTCAAGAGACACTCCCCTTTCAGTGATAACCTGTCTTACAAAATGGTACTTGATAGGTATATGCTTTGATTTACTATGATAGGCGGGATTTTTAGCCAAGTGAATTGCACTTTGACTATCACAAAATAACTTGATGCTGTCCTGCAACCTACCACACTCACCAAACAAACCTTTCAACCAAACCGCTTCTTTGCAAGCATGCGAAGCAGCTATGTATTCTGCTTCTGTAGTGGATAAAGCAACAATGTTCTGTAGCTTTGACATCCAACTAATAGCTCCACCTGCAAGAGTAAAGACATACCCTGAAGTTGACCTTCTCTTATCCAAATCACCTGCAAAATCAGAATCAACATATCCACAAACATATTCACTGCTCCTGTTATAAGTGATACAATAATCACTTGTGCCTCTCAAATACTGAAGCACCCATTTCACTGCTGACCAGTGTTCTTTTCCTGGATTTTCCATATACTGCTGACAACCCCAACTGCATGTGAAATATCTGGTCGAGTACAAACCATTGCATACATCAAACAACCTACTACATTGGCATATGGAATCTGAGACATATATTCCTTTTCTTCATTAGTGTTAGGACATAAACTTGAAGAAAGCTTAAAATGGGAAGCAAAAGGGACTGAAACAGGCTTCACATTGTTCATACCAAACCTCGACAGTATCTTCTCAACATACTTCTGTTGTGATAGCCACAGCTTACCATTGCTCTTGTCTCTGAAAATCTCCATGCCCAAAATATGTCTTGCTGCTCCTAGATCTTTCATATCAAACGTCCTAGCCATATGAGCCTTTAACCTGTTGATCTCTGTTATGCTTTTGCTTGCTAAAACCATATCGTCAACATACAACACTAAGATAATGAACATGCCATTACTTAATTTCTTAAAGTAAACACAATGATAATATTCACTTCTTATATAATTTTGACTCATCATGAAAGAATCAAATTTCTTGTACCACTGTCGAGGCGACTGCTTCAGACCATACAATGATTTCTTGAGCCTGCAGACAAATTTCCTTTTGCGATTTTGAACAAACCCTTCCGGTTGTTCCATGTAAATATCCTCATCTAAATCTCCATGTAAAAATGCAGTTTTAACATCTAGTTGTTGTAATTCTAAATCAAGTAAAGCAACTAATGCTAACACAATCCGAATTGAAACAATTTTTACAACTGGTGAAAAAATCTCATGAAAGTCAATGCCTGCTTTCTGAGAAAAACCTTTTGCGACCAGCCTCACTTTGTACCTGTCTTCTGTATCATCAACACCCTTCTTCAATTTGTAAACCCACTTACATCCCACAGTTTTTCTGTCTTTAGGAAGTTCTACGAGATCCCATGTGGCATTCTTCGCTAACGCCTTCATCTCGTCCTTCATAGCCTCTTTCCACTTACCACTGTTTGAACCTTCTATAGCTTCCTGATAGCACAAAGGTTCATCATCGTTAGCAGTTAAAGCAACTGAAGTAACATAATCATCATACCTTTTAGGAAAACGACTGATTCTCGTAGACCTCCTTAAAGATGTTTCTGGTACTTCCCCAATTTGATGATTATTATCTGTAGGAACTTCTTCATGATCAGCATCTGAAACACGTTCATGATCTGCATCTGAAACTTGTTCATGATCTGAATCTGAAACTTGTTCATCTGGACTATCATCAGTATTTGAACTGGTTTCAAACTGAATGTGTTGAAGCTTAGGTACATTATCCTGTTTCAATTTATCATTTACATCTGGATTTTCAAGTGAGGATTCATTAAATTTAACATCTCTGTAAATGATGATCTTGTGAGTAGTAGGATCCCACAACCTGTATCCCTTAGTCCCATCACCATATCCAACAAAGATATATCTTTTTTATTTAGGATCTAATTTAGAACGCTGATGTTTCGGAACTAGAGCATATGCATCACAACCAAAAACTTTCAGTTTAGAATAATCACATGGATAACCTTTCCATACCTCTTGAGGAATTTTGCATCCTATTGCAGTTGATGGTGATCGATTTACCAAGTAACAAGCTGTAGAAACCGCTTCCTTCCACAATTCCTTCTGCAATTTGGCGTTACTAAGCATACTTCTTGCTCTCTCTAAGAGAGTCCTGTTCATGCGTTCAGCAACTCCATTTTGTTGAGGAGTATATACAGTGGTTTTATGTCTTTCGATCCCAGCATCCTTGCAATAATTATCAAATTCCTTTGAAGTAAACTCACCACCATTGTCAGTTCTTAAAAATTTAATGGTTCTTCCAGTGATGTTTTCAACTAATGCTCTAAACTGTTTGAAAACTGTGAATACATCAGACTTCTTCTTTAACATGTAGACCCACACTTTTCTAGAAAAATCATCAATAAAAGATACAAAATATGACGATCCTCCATATGAGGTTATAGGAGATGGACCCCAAACATCAGAATGGATATAATCAAGGATTCCCTTACTAGTATGTTTTCCAGTTTTAAACTTCTGCTTGCTTTGTTTCCCAAATAGACAATGTTTGCAGAAATCTAACTTAGAAGATTTTAAACTAGGAAGTAACTTATGATCAGATAAATTTTTTAATCCTCTTTCGCTCATATGGCCCAACCTTTGATGCCATAAACGAATAGAATTACTGTCATTTTCAGATACTGTAGAAGCATGATCTGACTCTGTTCTTCCTTCTAACTGATAAAGATTTCCAACCTTCTTTGCTTTCATGACTAGTAAAATTCCTTTATAAAATTTCATTACTCCACCTTGAATAAAGGTTTTATATCCATTAGTGTCTAGTACTCCTAGTGAAATGAGGTTTTTTCTTAGTTCAAGTACGTGTCTTACATCAGTTAGAATTTTATTTGTCCCATCAAACATTTTAATCTGGATGCTTCCAATTCCCACAATATTACATGAGACATCATTTCCCATGTAAAAAACTCCATCATTGATTGATTTATAAGTTTTAAACCACTCTCTATGAATGCACATGTGATTTGACACACCAGAATCTAACAGCCAATGTTGATCATGATTAGACAAACTAACTGATAACACTTCATCACTCATACCTGAAATAGATGTCGAACCTGTATCTATCGTGTTTGCTTCTTTCTTCTCTGTCGAAGAATCTCCTTTGGATGTTTGCTGTCTCTTCCAACAGTCCTTCTTCAAATGTCCTAATTTGCCACAAAACTAGCACTTTACCTTACTCTTCTTCCCTTTCGATTTTGAACACGAGTTGTTGTGCTTACTGAAGCGTCTTTCTTTAAAACGACCTCTGACCATCATTGCTTCTGATGTAGAGGTTTCTGAATTTGACCTCTTCCTTGTTTCTTCGGACAACAAAGCTCCAACAACATCATCAAATTCAAGGGTTTCTGATGAACTAGGACTTATAGAAGTAACAAAATGATCCCATGACTCGGGAAACGAGCATAATAAAGTTACAGCTTTATCTTCTGATTCAAATTTTACTTCTATACTTTCTAACTGCACCAGGAGAGTATTAAAGGTATTCAGATGATCAGTTATCGTCGTACCTTCCTTCATGCGCAAGCTATACAACTGTCGCTTCAGAAGAATCCTATTGGTTAAGGATTTTGTCATGTACAAATTTTCAAGCTTTGTCCACAAACCAGCAGCAGTTTTCTCTGACACGATGTTAAACAAAACATCATCCGCCAAACACAGTCGAATGCCGCTCAGTGCTCTTTCATCTAGATCACTCCATTCATCATCTGTCACGGTGTAAGGTTGTTTGGATTTTCCCAACAACGCCTTCGCCACGCCTTGTTGCACAAGTAAATCATACATCTTCACTTTCCAGATCTCGAAGTTGTTTTTTCCATTGAACTTCTCGATCTCAAACTGAGCACTTTGTGTTTTTTCCATGTTGTGTCACGAAAACAATCTCCAATTGCAACTTTTAATTTTTTTTTAATAAAAAAAAAATACCCTTACCTCATAAAAAAATACCCTTACCTTAAATCAAATTACAATCCTTTGATTTAAATACATATGCCAAATAAATACAAAGGCATTTCAATAAATCGATTTATTTAAAAACCCTTCAAATCGATTTTATGGCATATAATACACCTCTTAAATAAAATGCCATCTTATGAACTCCATTTAAAAACTATTCATAAAATATGGATTTACCATATTTTAAAATAAAAGCAATCTAAAATATGGAGTTATAAATCGATTTTAAATAAAAAGTCAAAATCGTTTTGTTTGAGCAATAAAAACAAAACAATTAAATGGCACTACCCATTTCAAATCGAATCTTTTTAAATTGCACTATGCTCAATTCCAATGTGGTAGAAAACGCTTACCCAGCCTCCACGAAACCGCACTCTTCATCATATTTATAAAAAGTTCAACTATATCAACAGTCCACTGCATTTTATGAACAGGCAGTGGCTTCACACAGCGGCTTATAGCAATTTTATGCAGAAAATATTCAACGCAGGCAGGCAGCAACTTCTGCAATCGGCTTCACAATGCTAAAAATTCAATTAATCTATGCAGGTATGCATCGACAACTGAATAGCAGGCCATCCCAATTTCTCATCGAACCATCTCATGGCTCAATGCACTCAGCAGATCCAATTCAGGGCGCCGACAGTCTGATCCAATACTGAATGCTGCAGATGAAGCAGCTTCCACGCAGATCAGCAGAATTCAACACTGTATCCACAGCGGGCCACCGATCAACACCTCAAGGATTGTCACCACGACACCTTTGAAAAAACGTTGTCAGATTGAATCACCGCAACAGGCAGCTCAACTTGCTCTGATACCAAGTGTTAGAGTTAACACAGTGGAAATTTAAATCAAATAAGACACACATAGCATTCAACCATGAAAAAACATATATTTTAACGTGGTTCACCCAACCGTTCTGGGCTACGTCCACCTAACAGGGCATCGGAAATCTCATTCATCAACTGGAGAAAATACAATAGCATATTTTCTCTTCTGCTCAGCTCTTCCTCCCTACACATTCCTCATTATGCTCACTTGCCTCTATGGGCTTACATTTTATAGCTGTGAATGAAAACAAACTCATAAATTCTCTCACAACAAATATAGGATGCATTAACTCCTCATCAAAAATTGATGGAGCCAATGTAGCAACAAATCCTATTGTTGTCACCTACATGAGATTTTCTCCAAATTTAATTAAAAAAAATAAGAAATAAAATCTCAACAACCAATTGAAGGAGACATTGTTTGTATATCACTTGTTTTTCTTTTTCTCTTCACTCCTTTACTTGGAATGTCAGGGACATGAGATTCCACAACTTATGAAAAATAAATAAAGAAAAAAATAAATTATGGAATGATTGAAATACTAAATATTGTTAATAATTATAATAGACTATTTCCATTTACATGCAAAATAATAAAGGAGTACATGTGTTATGCAAGTTTACTATATGACACCAAAAGTAATCACCTAGCTAAAATTGTTAGGAAAAGCAAAATTATAAGAGAGTATACATAAAATATAAAACAACCATACCAATTGAAGGAGACATTGTTTGTATATCACTTATTTTTCGTTTTTTCTTCACTCCTTTACTTGTAATTTCATGGACATGAGAATCGACAACTTATGATAAAAAACAAATAAAGGAATAAATAAATTATGAAAGGCATGAAATATAAAATATTATTAAACAACCGTATAATAAACTATTTTCATTTACATACACAATAATAAATGAGCACATGTGTAATGCAAGTTTACTATATGACACAAAAAATGTCAGGAAAAGCAAAATACCCATGTTAGTATGGGGTTTCCACATTAAAAACCTACTCCTAGTGCTATATGCATGTGTTTTTGTGTAAAAGTTGATCTTTAATGTGGAAAATTCAACTAACATGGTATATTTCAATTTTCATAGAAATATTAGGTAGGATATTATTCAATAATAAATCAAAATTCATTAAGGTGTAAATTTCATACTAGAATTTTGTCAGATTATTTGAAAATGAATATAAAATGGATTTTTAAAATCTCATAGTTTGTACCATAGTTCTTAGCATCTGCAAAAATTTGTAAGAATTTATAATGGTAAAAGTTTAAATGAATTAAATAACAATATGAATTCATCTTCTATAAAATTTCATTTCATACATATTCACAAAAGCAAAGAAGCTCAAAGCATATGAAAATTTTCTTAAAAAATAAATATAAAATGAACTTCATTAATCAACAATCATTTATTATCAACCATTGTAGCAAAGTACAAACTAATTTTAAAATTTTCATACCATTTAAATATTTTGGTGTTGTATTTGGTGAACTTCCTTTTTCCTTGGATGATTCCTTTGAATTCCCATTAGCTTCAGTGTCCATGTTTTCTGAAAATAATCTTAGAAAATGTTATCATAGTTTCATATTATAAAAGAAAATATAAATTTATAAATACTACCACTACTTTCATCATTGTATGTGTAACAAAATTAACAACAACAATGAAAAGTGTAGAAATCATAATAATAAGTAATCATGGTGTTTATTAGAAAAAGGGCGCCACCCCAAAATAATTTATTGTGTTCTTTTAATTGTGTCTGTAAGAAATATAATAGGTGCTAGCTTTCCTTCTAGCACAAGCATAAGCACATTACCAAAAGACAACAATACACTGTGAATAAATAACAAGAATAGTATATACTACAACAATATCATTTTTACACAAAATTTATCTTTTATAGTCATGTATATTCTTATTTTTCTATAGAGACCATAAAAAGGAAAACATATTGAAGAAATTTTTCCATCAAACACAAGAGATTACCAACAACATTGCATTGTAAAGTAAATATAATGCATGATGAGATTCCTTCTATCACAAACACAAACACATTGTAAAAAAAAACATTGCAACAATAATATTTCCTAGGGTCCATGCTTGCGAAATTTGTCCTTACTTTTTGAAGACAATGATTTTTTAGTCCATACCTACGTAGATCGTTGTTACAATATAAGAAATGATAAAAAATCAGATGATTAGAAGGCCCTTTCTATGGAATATGTGGTCTAAGAATGAAATATGGGACAAATAGAAGAATGTTTCCAACAACAACATTGCATTGTGAAAAAAAATCATTCTATATTACCCTCTATCACAAACACAAGCACATTGTCAATAAAAACGCTGCAAGGTGAAATAAATCTAACGCATGTTAAATTTCATTTTAGCATAGAATAAAAAACATAACAACATTATACGGTAAAATAAATATATCAAGTGGTAGAATTACTTCTAGAAAAAACATGAGCACATTGCCAACAACAACATTGCAAACATAATTAGATGAAGCACATTCCATATTTGTTTCTAATAAAGACATGAGAACATTGCTAACAACAACATTGGAAGGTGAAAGAACTTTAAGCATGCCACATTTCGTTATAGAAGAAGTAAAATATCATGTCAACATTGCAAGGTGAAAGAAATTTAGCATGCGCTAGATTTACTTCTAGCACAAACAGAAGCATATTTCTAACAACAACATTGCAGCAGGGAAATAGGAAATCTAGCACATACGACATATCCTTATAGCACAAACATAAGAAAATAACAAAATTGTATCGTTAAATAAACCTAGTACATGTTGGAGTTACGTCTAGCATAAGCACAGGATATTACCAATAACTTCATTGTAAGAAAAATGCAGTCTAGCACCCACAAGATTTTCTTCTAGCACAAACAAAATCGCATTTCCAATAATAACATTTTGAGGTGAAACAAATCTAACGCATGCCATATTTCTTTCTATCATAAATAGAAGCACATAACAACATTAGAAGGTGAAACCAATGAAACATATGTTAGATTTACTTCTATCACAAACACAAGCATATTTCCAACAATGCAAGAAAAAAAAAATCTAGTGTGTGCTAAATTTCCTTCTAGCATAGACATAAACACATTTCCAAATAAAAAAAATGAAAAGTGTTAGATTTCCTTCTAGCATAAATAACTAGATTATCAATAATAAGATGGTATTGTGAATAAAATATAACACATACTATATTTCCTTCTAGTACAAATTCACAAACATATTGCCAACAACAACATTGTTAGGGAAAACAAATATAACACAAGTTAGATTTCTTCGTATCAGAAACATAATCACATTACAAATAATAACAGTGCAAGGTGAAATAAATCTAATGCATACTATATTTTCTTCTAATGAAAACATTATCACATTACAATAGTGTAGGGTGAGAAAAATTTAGCTTGTGTTATATTTACTTCTAACACAAACATATAAATATTTTTAACAACAACAATGCAGGACAAAAAAAAATCTAGCACATGTTAGATTTCCTTTTAGCCCAAACACAAATATGTCACTAAAAACAACAATTCAAGGTAGAAGAAATATAACATGTGCTAGATTTTCTTGCAACAAAAACACAAGAACATATCACCATTTTAGAGTGAAAGAAATTTTAAAAGTGCTACATTTATCTCTACTGAAAATACAAGCATGTTTCCAACAACAACATTGTAGAGTATAAGAAATCTAGCATGTGATAAATTTTCTTCCAACACAAACACAAAGATGTTTCAAATTGAAAAAAATATAACACGTGTTATATTTCCTTATAGCACATAACAACATTGTAGGATTGAAGAAATCTATTGCATGCTATAGGTTTATTTCTATCACAAACACAAGCACATTCCAAGGCGAGGGAAACATAACGTGTGCTACATTTCCTTCTAACCCAAACACAAGCACATTGCCAATAACAAAATTATAAGGTGAAAGAAATCTAATGTGTGCAAGATTTCCTTTTAGGATAAACACAAGCAGACAAGCACATTATAAGGTGAAAGAATTCTAGTGCATGCTAGATTTACTTCTAGCACAAAAACAAGCATGTTGAGAACAACAACATTATAAGGCAAAGAAAATATAACATGTGCTATATTTTCTTAGAACACCACACAAGCACATTATAAGATGAAACAAATGTAGCATGTGCTATATTTCCTTCTAGAAAAAATAAAAGAAGATAACAACATCACAATGTCAAATAAATCTAACACACACTAAATTTACTTCTAGCACAAGCTAAAGCATATTTCCAATAACAAAATTGCAATAAAAGCACTCTAACATGTGC
This sequence comes from Pinus albicaulis, assembly GCA_034641835.2. Taxonomy (NCBI): domain Eukaryota; kingdom Viridiplantae; phylum Streptophyta; class Pinopsida; order Pinales; family Pinaceae; genus Pinus; species Pinus albicaulis. The sequence goes on along the minus strand of CM076577.1, from coordinate 330,733,679 downwards.
TAAATTTCCTTCTAACATAGTCACATGCATATTTCCAACAACAACATTTCAAGGTCAAGGAATCTAGCATATTTCCTTCTAGCACAAACAACCAGATTGCTAACCACAACATGGCATTGTGAAAAAAATATAGTGCATGCTAAATTTACTTCTAGCACAAACGCAAGCAGATAAAAAGCATTGTAAGGTGAAAAAAATATAGCACGTGCTGTATTTAATTCTAGGAAAAACTCAAGCCTATTTCTAACAACAACATTATCAATAAAAATGAAATCTAACACGTGCTAGATTTCATGCTACCATAAATTAAGGTGCATTGCTAATAACAACATTGTAAGATGAAAAAAATATAGTGAGTGATATGTTTCCTTTTAGCATAAATAACCACACATTGTCGATAACACCATTGCAAGGTGAAGTAAATCCAACCCATGCTAAATTTTTCTATAGAAAAAACATAATCACATAACAACATGGCAGGCTTAAGGAAATCTAGCTCATGCTAGATTTACTTTTAGCACACACACAACTATATTGCCAAAAGCAATATTGCAGGGAAAAATAAATCTATTTTATGCTAGATTTTTTACTATCATAGATACAAGAAATTGTCAGTAGGAACATTGAAAGGTGAAGGAAATCTAACATGTGCTAGATTTCTTTTAGTAGAAAGACAAGAATATTTCTAGCAACAAAGGTGCAAGCCAAAGGAAAGCTAGGACCTGTGAAATTTTCTTCTAGGAAAAGCACAAACACAACGACAATAATAACATTAAAAGGGGAATGAAATCTAACATGTGCTACATTTCCTTTTAGCACCAACAACTAGATTGTCAACAACAATTTGAAATTAGAAAAATTTCTATGCTTTGTAGGTTTTATCTCCTTGAAACTGCATAGAAAATGCAGTAACAATTGTTTTGAAGAGGCAACCAATAATGCCCATTTACTCGTATGTAACTCGGGTTTGGGTTCTAGTGGCTTGGTAGAGCACTAAATCGCTTAACACATAGGTCTGGACAGATAATGTTGGACCGTTATCATGAATCTCTAAATCTAATCTTGACAGAACACTGTAAATATTCTGCATTTAGTAATTATTTTTAGCCAACATAATGTAAAGTTGGAGCAGCCACTTTTATATTTAACATTGGTTTTTTGGGTAGCAGTGTAGTGGAGATAAGCCCTTGTTAATATGGCTTGTTTGAATATGGACATATATTGCTTCTCCACTTTGGCTCTGCACATCTCAAATTCTAGAGAGGTGAATACGTTTCAGCAATGAGAAGGGGTGGATGCAGACGGAGAAGGGTAAACATGTCGGTATACTTGTCTTACATTATTGTTGCATACAATGTTAATTTGATACCTATAATACTAATGCCCCAAATAATATTTCAGCTACTTCAAATAACTAGTAACTATTAGGTGACATGGGCAACCCCTAAAAAATAAAATGGGAGTTCCCCTGTTAGAAATTCCATTTGCATTCTTGTTTATGTTGCTTTGAAATTAAGCAGCTCTTTGTGCATTCTTGTGAGATCTATGCTTCTTTCACTAGTTGGACTTAAAACTGGAAATCAACTTTTCAACAATCTACACAGGTGTATATTTCGTGCACCAATTTCCTTTGATGGAACTCCATTTGGGTGAATATTGAATCAAGCATAAACTAATTAGAGTGCACTTGACACATTGTTTCCCACACCACCAGGAGCTTTGGCTTTTTCAATTATACAATTTTTTTGGATCATTGTAGTCATGTATTAGATTTCTTGGCTAGTATTCATTCTGTTTATACTAGTGGTTTCAGCTTGTAAATGGTATCATCAATATTAAATACCATAAAATAGTGAAGTGGCTTGGTTGTCATTAGTTTCTAGAGTTCCAATAGTAAAAAATTTTGGAGAATCATTCTTTGGAGCAACCACCATTAGAAGTTTTGACCAGGAGTGTTGGTTCATGGAGAGAAATATCTAATTGATTGATATGTGTACTATACCTAGTCTCCACAATGTTGGGGTCAAAGCATGGATTAGTATTCTGATGGATTTTCTATCAAATATTTCATTTAAATTATTTGTAATATTCCTAATGGAAATTTACAATGATAAGAAAATCAAGCATAGTAAAAAAAACATGCAAAATTTACAACAAATTGAATACCTAGAAATATCCATAAACTATGTTGAACTAATCCATTGTATTAATATAGATGTTGGGTACGAAGGTAAGATAAAAAAAACATGCACGTGGGCCTGCCTAGGGGAAACTAACAATGCCTAGGTGATGAAATCAACTACTATAACATACAATGTCGTTGTCCCAAATAATATCTCCACCAACCCAGTAAAAAATTGCATTGTTGGCTGCAAACAATGGTTGTTAGGGTCTCCTCTGGTGCTCAGAAAATTCCAGGAAATTAACCTCGGACTCTCCTCCAATAAGCCACAAAAATCCACTTAGGAATCAACCAAATGTTGACCTTGGAAGTTTGGCCCAATTTCCCTCTAGCTCCTGCAGTTGTTGGTTGAGTTGGGACCCCTTTTTGACCCCTTGAATCTAAATAAATAATTTTGCCAAATTATTTTGAGATCTTTCTCAAAAAATGAGGAAAAACCAGAAAGGGCTTGCTCTAGTTTTGACGCTCCAAAATTGACCTCAAAATTCTTGGCCGTCCTACAGAAACAGAAATTGTAACCTGTAGAAAATAGTAGGCTTTCTAATTCCAAGCAACCCCAACTCCTCAATATGTTTCACAAGCCAATTTTTGGCTTTGCCTCATCAACTTCTCAAACAGCCCTTGTGTTCTTTCCCCTTTTTGCATCATTGGAGTTTCTATAAGCTCACAAATCACTATCCATGTGATTCTAAAACCTTCATGATCTTGGTAGCTTCCCCACAGTTTGCCAAGATCATGCTTATATATCATTGTAATATTCTGAATGGAAATTTACAATGATAAGCAAAGAAAGCATATTAAAAGAAACCAACACACATAATTTACAACACATTAAACTCCAGGACATATCCATTAACTAAGTTGAGTTGAGCCATTTTATTAATATAATTGTTGGGTAAAAAGGTAAGATCAGAAAGAATGCACTTTGGCTTGCCCGAGGCAACCTAACAATGCCGACGTGATGAAATCGGCTACTCCAACATGCAATGTGGTTGTCCCCAACAATCTCTATGTTCACCTAGTGAAAAATTGCACTGATGATTATGAATAATGCTTTTTAGGGCCTCATATGGTGCCCATAAAATTTCAGGAAATTAACGTCAGCTTCTCCTCCAATAACCCACAAAAACCCATGAAGGAATTAGCCAAATTTTTGCCTCATAATTTTTGCCCAATTTCCACCTAGCTCTTCCAATTGTTGGCTGAGTTGGAACCAAAATGCTAGAAAATCCCCCACAATTTCCTTTCCTTCTCCTTTCATGAATCTCGGTTGAACAAGAAATGTGTGGTATCCTCCCAGCTACCATAGATGAGTATAATTTTCCTCCCTAGGGTGGCACTCATGGTCCACCGAAGAAGAGGGTGACTTGGCCCCCATGAAAGATTGCGTAGTTCTAGGCAAGATGACATAGGCCCCTGATCCAAAAATTCATACTATTGTGGAAATACCACATGTTCTTGTCCCACATATAAAGAAGTCTCATACACTAATTTGATGTCTGGCTTAGTCGTGACCTTAAAATTAGATAATAATAATAGTAATAATTCACATGCTTCAAATCACCTATTCATGCAATAAAATTTTCCAAAAACTTCTATCTACTGAACACATGAAAAATCTAATCCAATCATACATAGATCCATTAGAAGAACCCCATCTTCCAGAAACACATTGTGTTATCCATCCATCTATAAAACTCAAATCCACAGGTTTTAATCCATTTCGATTGAAATATCCTAGCAATAGGTTACAACCTCGTACATGCTTTACAAAATGATATGTTTATCCATCCCCACAAGAAATTTTGTAAACTACGTGACACCATAAATTTCTTCTCCAAATAGCTCTAGAAATTCTCCTCTATGGCTTACTTGGAGGACAAAATATTGTTTTAAATTATTTTGCAATTACATTTTTGAAAACTATGTAGATTTTTCCATGGTATGGGAGACAGTCGATGCTTAATCCATAGGTTCAATAAATAACATGTACTCATCCTCAAATCCTGCAAGGAGTATTCTAATCCTTCTTGCAAAATTGTGTTGTATTTTAGTATATGGTAGCACTTTAATTGTTGGGGACAAAATTATTTATAAAAATGAATGTGTAAAGCTTGTATGTGCTAGTATACATCCAATTTTTATGTTGGAAGAGTTGATATCATACCTTATTCACCACACTATATACCTATCAGTTCAGCCTTTTTATAACTCGAATTCCAAAATATTTCTACTAGCAGTTTGTAGGAAGAGACCAAATGCTTGTGGCCATGCATAATAGGCGCATTGGTCAACATCTCTAGATTAGCTTCAGATAAAGTTTTCTTTGACTTCTCAATCCATGTGATATCCAAAATAAATTCATCAAGTCATTGTCAATAACTATTCATTTGATTCTTCCTAATATGCATGTGATCTCCATCATACTAAATATGGGGAAAGGCCTTAAACTAAAGCCTACCAAGGTCTACCTACAAATCTGAAACAGTTTCATCAACCTCGTTCAATAACTTCAGCATGTTTTGATCAACCTAGAGATGTCATTTGTTGGTACATTTACTTCAACAAAGGCAACGCCATAAATTCCACCTCGAATTAATTTCCTCCATGTGCTATAATTTTGTTTTTGTCACACTAAATTCACTTACATTCTTGTTTAATTGTTGTTAAGAGAGGAACTTCCACTATAGTTCTTTCCTTTCTTCCTTAGAAAAATCACAGCAATATCCGTATTTATGCACCTTATCAAAAAATGGAAATCGAGGAGGATGTGGGAGGGGAAACTTGTCCATCATTTCTCAACACCCAGAAAAATTTTTTAGTTTGCAATTCTTCTGAGGGATGCACATCGTTGACTATCATGCAACAACTTGTGAGGCAACACTCATTTGTACCTGCATAAGCAAGAATTATAAAGTTTATAGGAGGACTGACTCAGATGAGTTGATAGATTACCCAGGAATATAAAATGGTAACATTTGATTAGATATTGTCTTCCAGGTTTCCATATTCTACTTGACATCAAACAAATTGGTTTATGATCATACGCAGGTTAGCCTACCCTTAACTTATTTACTTCTAATAATTTTTCTTTTCTGCTACCATTATTCTTGAATAATGTCCAAAATTCCCTACCCTCTGAGGAGAGTCAATATCAAAAGCAACTTGTCTTTCAAGCCCTTCTTATTTTCCCAACTCATTGTGAGTTAAAGAAGTCAATGCATCTTTAATTGTATTTGTGCTCTTTAAAATGCTTATTCATGTAACATGGACCTTCATGTTGTCCATCAATATTTAAAGATTCTGTGATGCCAACAACTTTAGGTTAAGGGCTCATTTTAGGTTCTAAATGAGCATCGACTTGGTTATTAGACCCACTGCACATAAATATTTTCGGGCTTCTAAGTTGTTTTGGTCTGAGATAAATTGATCAAATACACTAATATCACATATGAACTTTTTAAAAATAGAGTTATTATAGTTATCTTCGAGCAAGAACCAAAAGCGCTTGTATTTTTTGTACCATTTAGTATAAAATATAACAAGTTCCCTCCTTCCTAGTGCTAATGGTGCTTCTCATTACTCATAAGTAAAACAAGAGAGAAAGGGATATTTTTTTTTGGAATGCCTTAATGCCCTCTCTATAGAATGACCAATGCGGTCCTCTATTTTTATTATTTTTAATCACATATATTTTACTTGGTCTCCAATGCCTTCCCCATCCCATTCCTGGACAGTTTTGGTATCCAATTCCTTCCCCTTCCCATTCGTGGACATATGAATAGCTGAGTATTTGTTTAACATCAAAGGTATTTTCTATTCATATAAAATATCAGGTGCCAAAGTTATAGTGGCTAAGAGATTGAATCCACTTTGCATATGTAACGAAATCAGTTGAGGGATTGAATGCACTGATAGAGTAGATGCGCCTCCATAGGAGGAGTGTTATTTCCACCAAGAGCATTGGTTCTCTTATTTTTGGTAAAGAGGAAAAATAAAATGACCACTGCTTGAAAGGTTTCATTTATCAACAAAAGAGTATGACAAAAAAGGTAATCTAGAGAGGGTTTTAAGGGGTTTTACTTGTGGCATATGATTTCGATGAGTGTCAAGAAATATTGAAAGGGAGGAAGGGACATTTTTTGTGTCAGGGGATATTGAAGGTATGGAAAGAAAAACAGCGTTGATGTGTGCATGCAGAGTTCTGCAAAGAGGTTTTATCACTGGGTTGCTAAGCCCGTTATAGGGGAATGCACAGTCATAAATAAAAATAGGAAGAATAAGAAGGCATTGTTGGATGCTGCCAAGCCCCTCCTCGATCAGGTAATTGGCTCAAAATTGGCTAAAATCTATTGGAACCACAAGAATTTCTACAAAATCACAAGCATCAAGCACAAAAGAGATTTTTGTCATGGAAAGGTGTGGGGGATTTTCCACAAAAATGTTGAACCAACAACAAATACCCTTGTGAGGATTAATGGTGCAAAAAAACATGTGTGGAAATTAATTAATGATGTCCCTAAGAAGACTTATGAGACTACACTGAAATATAGATTAGTGATCTGAACATGTGAAGTCAATGCTAAAGTAAATGTCCATTTGTTCCATTGGTTTTTATTAAACTCGATTTTCAGGCTTGGGATAAAAGATTTCTGTGAAAGCTAGAAATTTTGAAGCAGGAATAATGTATTTGGATAAAAAAATATCTTTATGCATCAGCTATCAGAAGATTTTTTTTGCTATTGCACCCACATTTCTATATGTTTCTACTTTTGGTAGACGTATTCTTATAGGAGTTCCTTTGATAGCCGGAACAATTCTTGATGCACTTGCAACCTTTGATAATTCTTGAATTGAATGATATGAGTCATAGATATAGTTAGATATGTATACTTTAGAAGGATATAAAAATAAATATACTTCCAAAAGCTACAGAAAGAATTATCCCTGTTGAATTGACTGATACCTATACTAGATCTACTCTCCACAATGTTGTTGCCTATGAGTGGCTTGGTATTCGAATGGATTTTCTATCAAATATTATTTTTGTGTTCTTTTTCGTGTTCCTCATTCACTCTCCCAAATATGTAATTAGACCAATAATTTAAGGGTTGGCAATAAAATGATCCTTACATGTAGATTTAATTACACTACAACACATTCTTTGCTAAAAATTTATCCTTTAAAAAGAATGCAAATCTATATTATTCCCCATTATTTCCACCACCTTCCTATACAATATCAACAACTGACAGAACAAAAATGAGACCAATACTTCTCATTTCTAGAGAAATGCCACCTATCACATTATCAATAGTTTCAAAATGGAATCGGTTTCTTTATACCACAGATGCCAAATTTCCTCTAAGGAGTACTCCTTTACGCAACATATTATTAGACTTTATGGATGGTCCATATATGGGAAACAAAAAATGCACTCTATCAACCTTGCAATCTGTGTCTCCTTCTTGTAGAGTTATATAAAGTATTGTAGAACCTTTCTCATAATTCAACCTAGCTAGTTGTTTCTCACTACATTTTTACCTCAGAATATCACTTCTTTGCAAATGGCTCTAAGGTGTGTATAAAATTATGAACCAATATTTAAATAGGAACCTCCTATATATCCTAATGAATTTGCAGTACTACATGTCACCCATTGGATTAGGAGTACCACCAAATTGTAGGGTCTGGTTGACAGAATTGCATTCCAAAATGTCATTAGTTAGTGCAAACCCAATTTATAGTAGGAATTTATCATTTACTGCCTCTATGATATCATGCCATGAATGCAATGTGATTGAATGTTCTTACCCACCATTGCACAGGGGTCTTTTCCAAATGCATATATAGTTTTCCAACCCTTTTCTCAGCCACCATATACTCCACCACTTGTTCCAAAGCTTCTTCCATGGTGTGAGTTGTGCCATTAAACTCAATATGTTATTATTCTCTGCACTAATCAACGTAACTATTTTCAACATCATGCAATGCCATTCTGTTTTGGGAATCTATTCAAGAGTGCTTAAATTTGACCAGGCGTTCTTATTTAATAAATCATTTAATACATTATCAATAAAATTGAGCTTTGTTTCAGTTGCCCATTGAATGGCCCTTTTCAAATTAATAATGAACACAACACTAGATAATTTGAAAGAAAAAATTCTACATATAAGATAAGATTGTTGATTTCTATTTCTTCATTCCACGGATCCATACTTTGATATATTTCTCTCAGCACAATAAAATAGTTGCATTAGTCATAATATTAAAAGATTTAAGAATAAAAATATTTAACGATATTTGAAAGGAAAAAGAAATTAAAATTTTGGATAAACTATTCCTATAAAACATGAATGCATGAAGATACAGAAAACACTCCATGGGAAAATGATGCTCTGAATATAAAAACGTTTTCCTATCAAATAAATTACAACCCTGTGATATTAAACTTTGAAATGAGCATATGCATTGATATGTGTGCAATTATCATGAACACATAACATCCTATACTCCTTTCAATACTAGGTTTTGTTTATGATCAAGCAACGATTACACTTTGTATCGGCTCATTGCCAACACTTACTATTATTATGATCTTCTTATTTTGAATATGTTAAGGTATATAAGGAATCATCTGAATCTCATTCCTTAGGAATTCCTGGGTAACTAGGACCAAGCACAAGAAAATAGGATTATAGAAGTAACTCCTATTATTTCGATGCCATGCCTGGGAGGTGCTTGGATTATTTATATCAACTATGTTCTCATTTATTCGTTTATTATAGATACTATTGCACCAAATGAGTTATCATTTGGAGTTGATGCTTCAAGGTTGTTTAGGTAGCTACTATAATTCCCAAGAAAGTATTATGATAGATTTGATTCCTATGATTTGAATCTCATGCCTCATGGGTGTCTACTATCTTCTACCAAGTATGTTCTTATCTATTTTGTATATTCAATTACCTATTTGAAGCTTGTGCCTTGAGTGGTTGGTTACTTACTATGACATGTAATAAAGTTAGAATATTTTTGGTAATATGCCTATTACCACAAGAATGTAGAGAGTGTTTTTTGAGTGGTCAATGTGGTTAACGAATGGTAATATTCTGGCCTATGGGATCAGTGAAACATATTAAGTCGGTATTGTTAGTTGGAATGTCCCCTTGGATCTCTCCAAGACACTACTTTTTGTAGAGAGTTATTTAAGCAATATCTCATATGCCTAACCAAAGTACATGGCTGACTTCTTCGATGTATAGCCTAAACTAAGCTTCCAGACGCCATTATTATAAATTAAGATGAACTATAGCTTTACTGTTCATCACAGTTGTGCTTCAGCAATTTTGACAGCGTACCTCGGAGTGCCTGCAAAATGTCTGGATCAACCACTTCTGCTTAAATCTAAAGAAAACATCATCTCCCCTTGAATTATAGCTCCCTTTGAATATTTGAAAAGAGATCTTTCCAAATGAGGCATATAGAACTGGTTATCAGTCCTAATTACATGGACAATTTTCTTAGAATAATCAATGGGCAATAGGAGATATTAATTCGGTCAATTATTTTTGTATGAAGAGGATTTGATATATAGCTTTTCCCAATTTTCTGAAATACTTCTACTTACTTTGAATTTACAGACGACTGTCAAGCACTATAGCTTAGGCTTAATAGTTGCAACCATCTTCTTTCCTTGGTGGAGCATGCAAATGAAGGCTTGGACAGAATCATAACGACTAATTTTTTTTTCTTAATTGATACACTTATTTTCTTTGTATCATTTCAGAGATCTAGATATAGACGTACCCACTTAGATGGAAAGAGTCTAAGGTGCACTTTTTTTTATATCTTATTTTGTACTTCAGACGTAGTTCTCTGCTATATGCATCATTCTATTTTCTTTATGAGATCTGAAGGTTGTATTCTAATCCATTTTCTAGTTTCTCATCTTCTGATTCACATCCATTCTCTGAAGGTTATTATGCCACATAATATTTACAAAGCCCTACTTTCATAATGGACACTATTAAGTATTCAACATAGTCAAAAGGTTAATGTGTCAATGCCTTGCCTTGCCATGCCCCAACGTCACTATATTTAAGTCAAGAATAGATTCACTGCCTTATTTCCATATTACAGTCATCCTGCCATCACTATTCGCAAGATTGTTTCCAACCTTTATCTCAGATTCTTGCTTAGTCTTATATGACTTCATTCTCTTCCAATCATATAAATCTCATCGTGAGAATTTCAGACTCTGAAAGAATCATTTGAAATGGGCATTATAAGAAACCAAATGTTATTATTACTTAATTCCTACACTTTGTTGCACTCGATCAATCTGATTTCTACTACTTAAAAAACGGTTTATCACTATTTTAGTAAACAATACTCATGTCCTCTACAACCCTTTTCTTGTTTGGAAAATAAATTGAAGGGGCTAGTTTGACTCTCAATGGAAGTTTCCAGAAGCCATAATACCCTCCCTACACCCCCTCATTCTACATCATCTAGTGGAGATGAAGGAAATATATTGTGAAACCAGCTCGAAAAACAGAAGAAAAGAGAGATCAACACGTTAGAAACCAGACACTTCGAGGGGGAAACCTCCAATACATTACGTAAATGAAAAATTATTGAATGATACAAATGAGAGAACCTACTTCCTATATATAGGTGTCCATGGGGCGACAATGTAATCCTAGTGGGGCCACAATGTTATCCTAGATGACCTAAAAATAATAATGTAAGGGCACAATAATAACAATATGGGGATTATAGCGGTACAACAATAACAATAATGGAGTTACACTAACAACAATAAGGGAATATGCTAGTAATATAGGGACCTAACATGCTCCTCTCCTTCAAAAAAGTGTTGTCCTCAATGCTTGAGTAGCTCTAGGTGCTTTTGTATAAAATTCGCATTCTCCCATGTAGAAACTTTAGTGGGTAAGTTCTTCCATTTTATGAGATACTCTAAAATTGATCGATTTCGTAGCTGTCAATTTCTTGTTACCATGACCGCTTCAAGTTCTAATATGGTTTTTCCTTCCTCATCAAATTCTGGAAATATTGTTTGAACTACAAGTTTGTCCCCTAAAACCTTTTTTAAACATGAAACATGGAAAATTGGGTGCACTCACAAAGAAGCAGGAAGCTCCAATGTGTATGTCATAGTACTAATATTTTGCAACACCTTGTAAGGACCATAGTACTTTGGAAATAATTTATTGTCCTTCTTAGCTTGCTAGAGGGACATTTTTTTGTATGGTTGTAGCCCTAAAAATACCCAGTCTCTCACATCAAAAATTCCCTCACTGCAATGTTGATATTCCTGTTGTTTCATTCGATTTTCTGCCAAATTTAGGTTATCCTTTAAGAGTTGGAGAACTACTTTTTGATGCTCGATGTGATCCTCCACTGCTTGAAACCTATAATTTTCCCTTAAAGAAGATGTTATGGACAGCGGATGATATCCATAAAGTGCCACAAATGGGGTCATTTTTGCTGTTGTATGGAAGGAAGTGTTATACCACCATTCAGCGAGAGGTAACCACTTGACCCATTGTGCTTGCTTATCAGATACAAAACAACGAAGATATCCTTCCAAACATTTATTCACTATCTCCATTTGACCATAGGATTGAGGATGATAAGATGAGCTATGGGCTAGTTGAGTACCCAAACAAGAAAATAATTCTGTCCAAAAATTTCCTGTAAAAATGGGATCTCTGTCACTTACAATAATCTTTGGGTTTCCATGTAGCTTTCAAATTGTTTCCATAAATGCAGTAGAAACTATACTCACTATAAATGGACGAGATAATGCACAAAAGTGTGCGTACTTGGTAAGTCTATCAGCTACCACCATGATGACACTCCTTCCTTCAGACTTAGGTAAACCTGTGATAAAATCCATTGAAATCTCCTCCCAACGTTAACTTGGAATGGATAAAGGTTCTAGAAGACCTAGGCTCTTAATTGTCTCAACTTTATTTTGCCAGAAAACCAAACATTTCACCACAATATTTTCAATATAAGATTTAAGGCCATCCCAAAAAAATTCTTTCTTCACCCTGTGGTAAGTTTTTAAAAATCATATATTTTGTACATGGTAAGATGGTTCACCTTGAGAGGAAAGATTTTAGAGTTTGGGAAGATCGCTCTCATGAGGGTTTGGCTCCGTAGGGTTTGCGACCTCTGCCGACGGCACGCTGCTCCTCGGGCGTCACACGCATTCCTTCTTACCCTCACCTTTTTGATTACAACCGCGCTCTCTGAATCGCACCTCATGGATCCGTCTCAGGGGGAGGCCCACAGAGCCTCCCCCACCGCCACGATTAAGAAAAACTCGAACCAGTCTGCAGAGACTCCAAAAGCGGCCTCTGCGCAAGCTCAGACCACAACTACGACCAATGGTACCCAGATCCAGGCCAACCAGCCAAGCGTACAAGGCGACAAGCCTACTGCTCAAAAAGGAACAGAACCAGAAACAACAGATGCGGCCGCCCAACCCAAGGCGACCTCTGCGACCTGCAAGCCAATAGCGGCCGATCGACCAAAAATAGATCTCCCCAGCCACAGAATCAATGCCCAGATTCAATTCATGAAAGACCACGCCCTGATTGGCAAATTTGTGGGCTTCTGGCCTACGGAGAAGGCTCTTCACGGCTGGATCAAATCAAAATGGAAGCCAAAAGGAAAAATTACCCTGCAGCTGGGGCCCAAGGGTTTCTTCACTGCAATCTTCACTTGCCTGGAGGACAAATCACGCATCATGGATGGAGGGCCTTATTTTTTTAACTCCTCCGGGCTCTACCTCAGGGACTGGACAGAGCGCTTCAACCCAGACAAGGAGGATCTAAACTGGGCGCCAGTCTGGATCAGGTTATACTCACTACCACTGGAATATTGGGACGAAGAATCGCTCAGAGACATCGGCAATGGCCTGGGAGAATTTGTCAAAATCGCGGAGGAGACCAAGCTCAGACGCTACACTTCATACGCCAGACTGTGCGTCTTCATGCATCTCACACAAGCCCTTCCTGACTCGGTAAGTCTCTATCATGATGACTTCGAATGGGTTCAATCTATAGATTATGAGCATGTTCCCTTCAGATGCAGGAAATGCCATGCACACGGGCATTTTTTCAGGGATTGCCCCCTCAATCTCGCACCCAACAAACCCCAGGAAGCTTCCCCTAATACGGATGCTGATGGCTTCACCAAAGTCCATTCTCGCAGACGCCACAACAAAAAACCCCCTGCTAGCTCGACCAAAGCTCCTCATTCCCCTGACGCCCCTTCCACAAGAAATAGCTTTGAAGCCTTGAACCAACCCTCGGCCGCGGAACAATCGGGACTAAATACCACCCCCACACCCATGATCATCACGCCTCCAACCTCTGACCTTCCTGCCACCCTGAACCCTTCTGCGCTCCCTCTGGAAACCTTCCTTCTTCCTGTTAAGCCGTCCCAAATCTCCACTTCAGGAGATCCCACCTCCCTGCACATGGAACTGGATCCCTCTGCCACGTCCTACAGTCAGTTGGAAGCAGGTCCGGAAGGAATTGACATTGATGAGCTGGACATCTACACTCTGGAACAAGCTTGCCAGAAAAAAGACTTTGATACCATTTCGGACAAACAGATAGAAAATCTAGCGGTGGCCCTAACCAAAGCACAGCAGCATCAAAAGGCTCTTGGCATTCAGGTTGGCAGTCCATGGGACAGCAAGAAACTCTTCAAGGATTCAAAAAAGAGAGGACGAAAAACTGACCTACAAAGAACCATCCTCATCGGAGAAATGCTAGTCGAATCTGGTAGGTATCCCAAGCTTACCAGGTTTTTTCAACCCAGGGAAGACAGTTCTCAATGAAGCACATCTCCTGGAACATAAGGGGTCTAAACAGCCCCACCAAGTTCAGGATGATCAAAAGCTTGATAAAAAAGGAAAAACCGCAGGTCCTTTTTCTACAAGAGACCAAATGCAACAGCACTACTCTCAGTTCCATACTCACAAGAGCATGGCCTGGTAGCAACTCCATAGCCGTCGACGCTACAGGTTTCTCTGGTAGACTGGCCATCGCCTGGGATCCCCAGTCAATCTCCATCAGCGATGCTCACGCCACCCACAGTCTGATCCAGGCCACTTTCCACATCCTGGGAACAAACATGCATGGCCACTTCACTAATGCTTACTTCCCCCAGGATATTCAAAAGAAAATCGCTCTTCTCAGCACAATTGAAGCGCTCAACGCCAGCAGAACCCACCCTCTCTGGATTTTAGCAGGTGACTTCAACATGATCACGAATCTGGAGGAGAAAAAAGGAGGTCGAGCCAAGCTGGAAGGCGACAGCACTCACTTCAAAAACTTCATACAACGCAACTGGCTTATAGACATCCCTTTTGCCAATGGCATCCATACGTGGAGCAACAAACGGGCTGGACCCCAACAAATTGCTTCCAAACTGGATCGCTTCCTGCTCTCCGACAACGCTATTCACATTGGCAGTGACATCTGCACCTCTATCCTGCCCATAGCTGGTTCTGATCATTGGCCGATATCTCTTCATTGGACCAGACCGGGAAACACTGCAAAAAGACCTTTTCGCTTTGAAGCCTTTTGGCTCATGCATCCAAGCTTCAAGGAAATGGTCCATTCAGCCTGGAAAGCCTTTATTCCTCCTTCAGGCTCTAAGATGTATCAATTTCAGCAGCATCTTAAGGACCTCAAGACTCACATTAAAAACTGGAATCATTCCACTTTTGGGAACATCTTTCAGCATCAACAGCAGCTTGAAAAAGAAATGGAGGAACTGCAAACTCATATTATCCAAGAGGGACGCACTGAGGAGCTGATCTCTCAGGAGCAACACCTTCTTAAGCAACTGGAGGACCGACGACAGCAGGAAGAGATTCTCTGGAAACAGAAATCGCGCATTCGCTGGCTAAAGGAGGGTGAGCGCAATACAAAATTCTTTCATCGCTCCACTATCCAACGCAGAATGCACAACAACATCACCTTCCTCCAGACCCAAGCAGGAGATCGCATAGAGGAACACCAAGCGATTGAAGCTGAACTCACTACTCATTTCAAAACAGTCCTGAATGAAGATAGACCGGACAGGCAGACAGTGATCACCAAGATCATTCCTCACATCCCCAAACTCATTTCAGATGATCACAATCAGCTTCTCCTCAGACCTGTTTCACTCTTGGAGGTGGAGCAAGGTGTCGCTCAAAACAAGGAAGGCAAAGCACCTGGACCGGATGGATTCACAGCCTGCTTCTTCCACCACTTCTGGGATCTGATAAAAACTGAGGTTTGGCAATTGGTAGAGGAATCCAGAACCATGCACTGGCTCCTTCCGTCTCTCAACGCCACCTTCATAGCCCTCATCCCCAAAGTTGATCACGCGGCCTCTCCTGAAAAATTTTGACCCATAGCTCTCTGCAACGTCATATACAAAATCATTTCCAAAGTCATAGCCAATCGACTCAAGCCTCTTCTTCCTCTCCTCATCTCTCCCGAGAAAACTGGTTACGTTGAAGGTCGACAAATTCTGGACGGCATCATTCTCACCCATGAAGTCATCCATTCCCTAAAGCTGATCAAAAAGCCTGGAATGCTCCTGAAGATTGATCTTTCAAAGGCCTTCGATAAGCTCAGCTGGAATTACATCCGCCAAGTTCTCTCAGCCTTTGGATTTAACCCCTCCTGGATTCGTTGGGTCATGAGTCTTATCTCGTCCTCCTTCTTTTCCATCCTTGTAAATGGCTTTCCCTCGCGACCCTTCTCCCCCTCCCGTGGCATTCGACAAGGCGACCCCCTTTCCCCCTTTCTCTTTGTGCTAATGGCTGAAGGTCTTGGTCGATATATTAAGCACGCCTTGCACCAGAAGCAGATTCGGGGCATCTCTGTTCATGGCTCCTCTCCCATTACGCATCAGCAATTTGTGGACGACAACATGCTCTTTGGGCACCCTTCAGCCCAAGAAGCCTCCTCCCTCAAAGACATCCTCGACACCTTTGCTGAAGCCTCAGGTACCTCGCTCAATGCCTCGAAGTCTCAAATCTTTTTCTTCAACACCGCTACCTACACTCAAACTAGAATCGCTCGGATTTTGGGCTTCACCATAGCCAAACTTCCTGCCAACTATCTCGGTGCCCCCCTCATCGACTCTGCCTTGAAGCACTCATCTTGGCAGCAACTGGTTGACAAGCTCGATTCTAAACTCTCCTCTTGGACGTTTCGCTCCCTCAACCTGCCCAGCCGCCTTATTCTAGTCAAATCTGTCCTTCAATCCATGCCCCTATACCTCTTCTCAGTTCTGGCAGCCCCCAAATGGGTTCTCAAGCAGATCAAAACTCTTCAACGCAACTTTCTCTGGGGAGCCTCTGGTCACAACAGGAAATGGGCCTTAGTCAAATGGACCACTGTCTGCACCCCTAAGCATATGGGAGGTCTGGGTCTTCGCGATCCTCAGCACAGCAATGCCATCATGGGGGCAAAAGTCTGGTGGAATTGGCTATCCAAACCCCTCAGCCCATGGGCAAGGCTATGGACTGACAAGTACGCCAACCACAGACCTACCTCTGAACTCATCCGGCTCACCACAGCTGACTCAGGCTCTTTAATCTGGAACGCAGCAAAACAGCATCGGCAATTGATCCAAGAGCACAGTTTCTGGGAAGTTCACAATGGTCAAGTGGCACGCTTCTGGACAGATGCATGGCAGCAAAGACCTCCCCTGCTGTCTCTCATAGATCCTCCGCTTCAACCTCAGGACAACCACACTTTTGAAGGACATGTCGGCCAGTTTTGGGAAGAACCCATCACCCAAGGATTCCGCCAATGGAAATCAGCAGCCACTTTTCTAAACCAGCACCAGGACCATGCCCAGGCACAGCTAGAAAAGGAGTTGAACAACAGAAGGATACGACACTCAGAGCAGCCAGACATCATCAGATGGGGCCACACTACCAGAGGTATGTTTACGACTCAGGAGGCTTACTCGTTGCTCATTCATACTAACGATCCCATTGATCCCATCTGGAAAAGGCTCTGGCTCCCTCACCTTTGGCCCAAAGTTTCCACCTTCTTGTGGCTCCTCAGTCATCGCAAAATTCTCACCTGGGATAACCTTCTCAAAAAAGGGTTCATTGGCCCTTCTCGCTGCCCCAGCTGCGCCTCCCAAGAGGAATCTATCCACCATCTCATGATCTCTTGCCCTCTGGCTACCTCTTTTTGGGACAGCATCGCCCTCAAATGCAGAAAAGAAGGCAGAAACAGAGCCGACCTGAACGCCCTTATCCGCAACTGGCCAGCTGCACCCTACAACTGCGCCCTCCTCAACGCCTTGTGGCAGATCATTCCTGGCCTCACGCTCTGGAACCTTTGGAAAGAACGGAACAAGCGGGTCTTCAAAGACCAGAGCACTCCCTTTGAAGCCCTCTGGAGCAATCTTTGCAGGAACCTACAAGAAACTCTAAGTCTTCGAAATTGGCATCAAGAGGACTTTCCCTCTCAACCCTCAGAAAAAAGCATCTGGGCAAGCTGGCACCTTTATCTTCAGCCCGTGAACCTCTCAAGCAATCAAATCAAGCATCACATTCCCAGCAAACTTAGGTGGGCCCATCCCCCTGAGGGCTACTTCAAACTTAACTTCGATGGGGCTTCTAAAGGTAACCCAGGGGAGGCTGGATATGGGGGCATCTTCAGGGATCATCATGGGGGACCTCTGCTCATCTACTATGGTTCCATTGGGTGGGATACCAACAACTCTGCAGAGCTCGAAGGACTTTGGCAAGGACTTCAACTGGCGCAGCTCAACAACTTCTTCCCATTGGAAATAGAAGGAGACTCTCAGATTCTCATCAACATGGCGCAGAAACTTCTCCAAGGCTCCCCTCCTTCACGAGTTTCCGATAGCTGGAGATTGACTGCAAGGCTAGAACTCATGGCAAACTGGATGCAACACAATAAAGCCGTTGTTCTAAAGCATGTTAAAAGAACGGGTAACAAGGTCGCGGATCTACTGGCTAACAAAGGAGTTACCAGTGATCAAATCCTCTTTGCTGGACCTCTTCACAACCTCAATGACACCAAGCTCCTTCAGGACTGCACTCAGCTGGTGCACCAAGACAACTCCCCCCCGGATGCGGGTGACCACAGTTGACATTGGGATGTGCGGAGGCTGGGTTGGTGCGTGGCAAAGCCACAAGGCAGCCGGCCAACTGCATTCACTCCGCCATATTCGCATTAACTCTCTGGCCCTTCACACTACTCGGCATTCAAGCCGGTGGGGAGGACGAGGCCATCGCCATAAGTTAACGCCGTCCTCCATTCGCATTTGCTCTCCCGCCTTCTCGATGCTTCCTCGATACGCTCTTCATTTCATTTGGATAGTCACCATGTCTCAGCTCATTGTTCCTCTCGGCTCTGCGTGCCCACCGGAAGCCAAGCTCGCCAGCTCCAGAACGGCTCTTGGCCGGAGGTGCACCCTCTTCTGCTGCGTGGAATTCGACCCTGGTTTTCATCACTGTCAAGGCCATCTGCACCCCTGGCTTCTTGCTGATCCGCCCCAGGTTTTCTCTCCTGGTCTGTCGCCATCCCCTCAGCCTGCTTCGTCTCTCCTCTTCCCATGACGCCTGCACTCTCCTTGCAAGATCATGCCTCGGCTTAGGCACAGGCTCAGATGCCGCAGAGGCAGCACCCGAGCCAGACCTGCCTCCAGGCGTCGCTTATCCTCTAGCCCCTCGAGCTCTTCGGATTCTGAACGCCTTCGTCGCCCTTCCACTCGAGCCTCGCGCAGAAGAAGAGCTCCGCCGGTCCACCACCCTCCCTCTTCTCCGCGCGGCGTCTCTCCCCTTCCGCCTCCTTCTGAACCTCGCAATCCAGAGTCTACCCTTTTGGCTAACCTGTCCACAGCGCTTTTCCACTTCCCTTGTGTCATGAACCAGCCCATGGTAGTGGCGACCATCTCAGTGCAATTCAAGGAGCTCCCTCAATTCAGTTCGGGGCCCCTTCCTCCGGTGCCTCCAGGAATTCGTCCACAAGCGCCCGAGTCTGTTCCGGATCTTCGCACTGTTCAGCTGAACAGCCCACGCACCACGGAGAGAGGCGCGCTTGGAGGTGGCAGCATCAATCTCTCAGGCGCGCTCCCGAAGCAGACCGACGCAGGCGAGGCAACAATTCCCATGCAGGATGATGAAGATTGCGGCTATGGATGCCGAATTGTGGAAGAATCCCCCTCTGATGATTATGGTCTCTAAATTTTCCAGTTTTACTGCATTTTCCAGGTTAGAGTTCTTGTATGGTTGGAGTCTTCTGAATTTTGATTTTTGGCACTGTGAGCTTATAAATTCTCGTTATAGTTATTGTTCACTCTTGCTACGGTTTAAGACTTCTTTGTGTAATGCGGTTTCCTCTCTTGAGGCGGCAACTAATCTCTCCCTTATTTGGTTTCCCTATGAGGGCAAGCGCTTCAGAAATGGAAACTCGGTTCTCTTTGAGTGCTTGCCTACGTATGTACATATTTTATCACGGTAATAGAATTTAGTCTTATTTAGAAAAAAAAAAAAAAGTTTTATGAATCGGTGTCCTCCTAAAGGAGAAGTGTGCAATTCCAGAAGAATATTTTGTTTTAGTTGGGAATTCTTACAAAGATATAAGCGATCTTTGTACCATAAGGAATATTTTTTCCAACTAAATGTATTAGATGTACTAGGATCTTGCTGCAACTTTTGAATGAGTGTCCATACATCTTTGTCCTTCTTCCATTCATCTCTTGCTTCAGTTATCCAATCTGGTTGGATAATAGAAATGGCACAAAGCAATGCTTCCACCTATTCATTCTTTCTTGAGAGTGCATCTGCAACAACATTAAGCTTTCCTTTTTTGTAGATTATTTCAAAGTCATAACCCAACATCTTTGTGACCCATTTTTGCTACTCTTTTGAAGATAGTATTTGTTCCAAAAAGTGTTTAAGACTATCATGATCAGTTTTTACCTTGAAGTGTCTTCCCATTAGGTAAGTTCTCCATTTCTTTAGTGCATGCAGTATTGCTAACATTTCCTTCTCATAAATAGGTTTCTGTAAATACTTTCCTTTGATTGGACGGCTTTCAAAAGAAATGGGTCTTCCTTCTTGCATTAAAACAACACCAATTCCATTTCCTGAGGCATCACATTCCACAATAAAGGTTTTTGTGAAGTCTGGCGTAGCTAAGACTGTTGCTAGGCACATTGCCTCTTTAAGATGTTCAAAGGCCTTAGTTGCTTCAGGAGTCCATGAAAATGCATCTTTCTTCAATAATGTTGTTAGAGGTGCTGCTATTCTCCCATAACTCTTAACAAACTTGCGATAATACCCTGTTAACCCGAGAAATCCTCGCAACTGCTTTATGGTTGTGGGGACTTTCCATTCCTTAATGGCTTTAATTTTGTTAGGGCCTACCTTAACACCCTCGTGAGATACAATATGACCCAGATATTCCACCTCTTCTACTCCAAAGAAACATTTGGATGTTTTTGCATATAATTGTTTCTCCTGCAATAGTTTGAGCACCCTGTCAACATGTTCAACATGATCCTTCCAAGACCTGCTGTAGATTAGTATATCATCAAAAAATACTAGCACAAATTTTCTAAGGAAGGGTTTGAAAATGGAATTCATCAACCCTTGAAATGTAGAAGGTGCATCGGTAAGGCCAAAAGGCATGACCAAAAATTCATAATGACCCTCATGAGTTCGAAATGTTGTTTTTGGAATATCTTCAGTCTTCATTCTAATTTGATGATATCCTGAATGAAGATCCAACCTTGCAAAATAAATTTCTCCATGTAATTCATCCAAAAATTTATCAATCACAGGAATGGGAAATTTATCTTTAATAGTGAGCTTCTTGAGCTCGCTATAATCTGTACACATGCACCATGATACATCTTTCTTGTGCACCAATACTATTGGAGTAGAGAAATAACTTTGAAGAGGTTGAATTATACCATTCTCTAACATTTTTGCAATCATATGTTCAATTTCACTCTTTTGGACATAAGGATATCTGTAAGGCCTAATGTTTGGAAGAACACTTCCTGTAATCAAATGAATAGCATGATCATGAACACAAATAGGTGGGACTCTGTTGGGAGTATCAAACACCTTGGAATGATTTTCCAAGACTTTTTGGAGATCTGGAGAATTATATTATTTTGATGTTGGAACTTCTAGTGAGCATAATTGTGAAATTACGCCTCGTTTTTCTTTCTTCAGAAGCTTTGTAATGGGATTAGAGCTTATATTATATTTCTTGGCTTCCGTGAAATAACCCGTAATTTGAATTCCTTTCCTTCCGAAAGAAAATTTAAGAAAAGTTCTTGAAAATGAAAAGTTATCGTCCCCAAAGATTGTTACCATTTTACTCCTAGTACAACATCAACACCTCCCATTGGGATGGAAATCATTGGACTATTCAATACATATTCTCCCATGGTTAGCTTGATATTATGGAATTTTTCAGAGCAATTTATAGTTCCTCCATTGGCAACCATCACTTGACATTTTGGTGCTAGGTATAGGAAACAATTCAATTCCTTGGCTACCTTACACTGAATAAAATTATGGGTACTACCCGAATCAATCAACACTATTACCTTTTTCTTCTTGATATGTTCTTCTACCTTGAGAGTTGGAGGAGTGGTAATCCCTGCCAATGCATTACACGATATGTTCAGACTCATTTCTTCCTCTTCTAGGCTTGGTTCCTGGTGTATATCCTATTATTTTGAAGATTCTTGTTCATTTTCTTCTTCCTCTTCACAATCTATGTAAAACAATTTCTTCTCAGCACACTTATGACCTTTAGTGTATTTCCTATCACAACTATAGCAAAGCCCTTATTCTCTTTTTTATTCCAATTGTTGTGGTGTCAACCTTGTAGGTTGTGGAAGTATAGGAGTAGAAACACTTCCATATTTATATATGTGAGTGGTAGGCTTCCTGATTGCCATAATTTTACATTCAATTTCTATTGCCAACCTGAATGCCTTTTCCAGTGAATTAGGTTCCCAAACGCAAACCTCGTGCTGGATGTTATCCTTTAAAGTCCCTATGAAGACATCAATATTATGTCCCTCTGGAAGATCAGTTACCCCTATATTCAATTTTTGGAAGTCCTCAATGTGCTCCACCACTGAACCCTTTTGTTTCAAATTTATCAATCGGGCTAAAGAAGGTGTTGCTTTTTGTATCCTCATAATGTGCTCTCATTTCCTTCGTAAAAATTGACCAAGTGACAATTTTTTTACGGGAGAAACGTCATCGATACTGTTAGTGTGAATCTTAATTCCAAGCGTATGAAAAAAGACCACTTTAGCTGCGCATAAAAAACAGCCCTAACAACAGAAATGACTGCTAATATTTCCAGATCTGTAGTTAGGTGATCAAGATAAATGCAGAAAAAATCTAGATATATGCATTATAAGACATTAAACAGTAGAAAAAATGAGAATTACTCCATGTATCCAATAGACAACACAAGAATATATCAAATGAATTTTGTATTGATGGCACCTGGGAGGAAAACACAAGAGGGTGTTCCCTGTTATCCTTAATTTGATGGGTTCTTGTGAGTCCTCAACACTTCAGATCTAGAATTCCTCTCTCTTGATGGTGTATAAAACCCAGAAAAAAATAGTAGCAAAATATGACTATGATGGTGGATCAATATTCAAACCAAAATTTTAGATCCAGAGTGATCTTTAGGCAACAAAAGGTGGTAAATGAATGGGAAAACCCTTCTATTTATAACAAAATATTGAGTTAGTTTAGATATTGGTTCATATTTAAAATATTACTAACCAAATCAAGATCCAACTTTTATGGAATATTTTATTATATTTATTGGAGGGAAAAGGAATTTGACTTGGGTCAAGTCCTTATTTGTAAATAATAAATAAATAAGTGATTTATTTATCATTTTAAGGATGTGCTTGAGTAATAATCAAATAAATAATTATTTATTTAATTATTTAAGGGTGAATTAGTAATATTTAACAAAGAATATTATTTAAATAAGGTTTAAATAATTATTCTTAGAAAATAATAAGATAAATAATGAATTATCTAATTAATTTCCTTTTTTTGGGTTAAATATAACTAGGAATATTGATTGAACTGTTGTTTAACTAATTATTCCTTGAGGAAAATCAAACAAATGTATATTTATTAAATATTTCCTCATGGGATTTCCTGTTTAGACCATAAAAAACTTAATAAAGGTGGTTTACTAAGTTATTTTCATAGTGAAAGCAATTTTACTTAGGGTAAAATTGGTCTTTCAACGTGTACCTAGGTCCATCTAATGATAATAGGTTAGATGACCAAAAAATGGTGTAACAGATTTCCCCCCAGCATGCGAGCGTCAAGAGATAATCATATGATTGAAGTACATTGTAAGAACTCAATCACTAGACATCAAAGGGGAAGTCAAAGAGATAGAAGTATATGGTAGACCAAAGTGCTGAAAAGAATGAGACCCTGAGGAGGCGAGACTTACAGGTGTGACAAGTCTCTTTGATGAATAAGTACCTATGCTATAGGCAGTGGGGGAGGCATGCCTATGCTCGCCAAGGAAATGTACAAACAATAGGGCATCCAGAAAACCACAAAAATGGCCAATATAGTAGATGCTGGCATAAACATGAGCTAGATAAATAACATGATAATGAATCTCACATACATATTGTGCCTGGAATAACAGACAGGACTTATACAATGATATCTGAGTACATGAGATATAAAAGCAACCCAGATGCCTGTAAAAGTAGGAAAGGGCTCTAAAAATATGACTGATACATGCAAACAAAAAGGCGCCGCAATCAGCTGAGGACGTCATCATCAAATGTATGGAGCTGCATCAAAGGCTGTAATGAGTAGGTCATCCGAGTGTGTGGGGGCCTACCTATAGGGCCACACCCTCATGAGGGCTAAGAAATCTCACACACACCTGGGAATCACCGATGTCAGCTATTGCATCGCTAAACCATCAAGTATACGGATCTCGATCATGATGAAAAGAGTTGGAGCTGAGAAATAATCAAGTCAAAGGGAAATAAGGAGTCCCTTTTCCTGATCTGAGGCACCGAACAATATTGGAAGCTGGAACCAAGGTACACCACCCTCTAGACCTGTATTTTGGAATGAATGAGATGATGTCGACAGAAGGAGGTCCGCCATAGGTGAGGCAATAAGGGATCCTAAACTAAGGCATGAGAGAAAATAGTAGAGCGACTGACAGACTGACACCAATGATGGTGATGAAATGGAGGGTACTAAGTAGAGAATGGATGACTTTCCTTGTTAGAGCATAAAAGGCACGGATGACCTAGCAGTGACTGACAAAATATAATGAGGAATAGGGGACAGTGGGACTGAAGGTCATAATGTGCGACACGAGAGAGGAACCAAGCAATGAAGGATGGGGGACTATAGCGGGATGTAGAGGTACTCAAGATAGACTCCATGAATGCAATGATGACTCAACTTGGATGCTCTAAACAAGGGTGACTCGATGGTGCTGCCACACAGAAAAGGTCCAATGGGGACCATGAAAAGCATGAATATGAGATGTTAACTCATGAAAAAAGTCAACACGAGTATGGACAAGTATGGTGGCAAAGTGGTGCCCCCAGTACGAGTGTTGCAAGTGAAGAAATTCGATTTTGAGGAGGGGTGAAGTGATTCTTCTTGGAAAAAATGAGTCGTGGTAAAGTATCAAATCACTAAAAACTAACAAATACCCATTTTAGGGCTCGATGAGAGCTTTCCAATGATATAGATGGTTTATTAAACGGAGCTACGGTTTTGTCGCAATAGGCAAAAGAAAAAATAGGGGTTTCTCTTTAATAAGGCGTTTTCCCTCAAAATTCACTCATTTGCATGTGGAGCTGTGGTGAATGTAGAGAGGAGAGAAGGCCCTAAATCTTGCGATGATCGTAGCGGGCAAATCGACCATTAGAATTGTGATATGTCAGTTACAGGTAAGAGGCCTAACCCTACTCTTTATTTTGAGTGGATTAAAAGTTCATATTACGTCCTGAGGGCTTAGAAATAGACCGCTTCTCCTCCTCATGGCCAGGTCACACTTTTTGGGGAAAAAAGTGTGGCCTGGGTAGCAATTTATGGGAAAATAGCTGCGACCTTTCCCAGGTTTGGGCCTGAAAAGTCCGACTTGTCAGGGAAGGGTTTCTAGGTGTTGTTTTTTGGCTAAGGACTGGGTTTTTGTGATGGGATACAATCTTTCCTATCTACATTTTGAAAAATATCATGGTTTTGTGCAGATACGGTAGAATTATGGATCTGCTAGAGAGAAAGGGAACTGGGCACATTACCGTCGGAGATCTAGGAGGATTAGGGTGTCCACAGTGCATTGGCCTGGTATGGGGTTTTGAAGTTTGTGGAGAACCCTTTGATGAGAGATGAAGAGCACTTATTGGCCTGGTTGTCTTCTATTATGACTCGGACCATGAGGTCTTTATAGCGCAAGCACCGGATCATGTTGAAGGTCTAGGATATATATTTCCTGGCTGGTCTCCCACCACTTGGGATGGTAGGTAATACTCAAATAGTATTACCACGGGGGAAGAATATAATAGAGTTTGTAGAATTCCTTTTCCGACTAGGTCTCCAAGTCAAGGGGACTCAGATACCCATCAAGGATTTGGAGAGGTTAAAGACTCATGCCGTTGTCGTAGCGGTGCTGCGGATCCTGGGAAAAAAGGCACTTCATCACATCACTAGAGGGCAGATGCTATTGGTGGAGAGTGTTTTGAGTGGGACCTACTATGGGTGGGCCCAGATGATGCTATCGTCGCTGAAATTAGAGTTTTCACTATGCAAGTGGTAAGTGAATCATGACTGTGCATATGGCACAGTTTTATGCTCATTCTTCTTTGAGAAGATCCCGACATTATGACCTCGCATACAACTCCAAGATGGGGGCCCGAGAGAGCCTAGGATGGGCCAGTGGGGGTGACTACTGTGTAGGGGAGGAGGTGGCGTGGTTGGATGGGTGTTGCAACCTGAGTTCCTTGCTCATTGGGACCAGATTCCACTGCATATAGACGACTATGCCTATAGTGGGATGAGCTATTGTGGAGATCTGAATTTTCCACTGCCACCTGATCGGATATGGGGGCTTGATGGTAAGTGACAAATTGATAATCTTTTATGTGCATGTGAAGGTCTAGAAAAATTATATGTGGTACTGATTCTTTCACTTTTGGTATGCAGATACAGCACCAGTAAATCCGGCCGGATATATGGGGCGACCTGTAGTATCGGGGACCGCAGGCCCTAGTGGAGCGAGGTTGCAGCAAGATGAGGATGAAATAGCCCTCCTGAAGGATATCCATCATAGATGTAAGAGGCTTCTGACTGGTGTTTCAAAGTGCGGCTGGTAGGACTTAGATGACCGGTATATAGAGCCATGGATTGGTCTACCCTTTGAGTGGTGAGGGGTCATGTGGCGCGTGGCAATGGCCAGACAAGGCATGCATGATCTACGAGCTGCGGGAGTAGAGCCATTGGCTGGGGATCCTCCAGATAGTGATTAGTGTGTAGGGGAAGATTTTTCCCCCAGTTTTGAGTTTTGTAACATGCTATGGGCATGTCTTATGTATTAGAGTGGATGGACTCTAAAACATATTATACAACACATATTATGGATATGCATCATTTTGATATTTTCATGTTATTTTCTTGTGTTAAATGCGTGTGCTAAATGCCAATCTAGAATATTGTTTACAATGTTATCTACATAGTGATTTTGTGCTCTAGGTACATGACTGAATGTAATGATTTCAAATTCACGCATCAGAATCTTCACTCGTAAATATCTTCTAAAAGGGATAGGATTATCAACACGATAGACACCATTTAATTGCATGACAAGAAGCAGGGAATCTAAACGAACATGAAGGTGGAGGATGCGATGTGAAAGGGAATTGGCTAATAAACCTCGTACTGCATCATGTTCGGCCCGGTTATTGGTAGCAGTAACAATGCAAGCCCCGTTCGAGAGAACAAGGGAGTGCAAGGGGGTATAAATGGCCCAACCTACCGAGGCTAGATTCTTGGAGTAGCAGCTTGCACCATTAGAAAAACCGATATAAGGTGTGGATGGTAGGTCCATATGAAGGTTGCCATAAGAAAATAAATGGAAGGAGGATGAACAATGCTGGAAACCTGAGCGCAAAGTAGAATTTGAACACACTCCATGGGGAGTGATCTGGGTAAGATGTGTACTACTCACACACCAACAGTAAGCTCGAGTGTGGGAGCTACCAGAGGTATAACTTGTCCTGAGTTTATGAAAGTCATCATGGGCGCAGGTGGTGCTATCCCGTTGATGGGCGAGAAAGATGAAGTAGGGGGTGGGCGTGGCTTCCGTGATGTCATCATCGCAATAGAAAATGTATTGACTGGAGGAAGGGAGACCACATGACACGACTAAGCTACGTGAATCATCATTATGAGAAGAAATTTTCACATGCACATCGTCATAGGGGATAACGGAAGAACAAGCAGATAAGGGATCTACTGATGTTGCGCCTAGGGTGATCACTGAAGGGGGTTCAAGTGAAACAACAGGGGAAGATTTGAAGGGAGCTTCCACCCAAGGTCTTATGGATGATGAAAGTTAGAGGATTGTGGCTGCAAGGTCCTTCATTTTGACATAAGGGGGGGGGGGGGAATGTCCATGGGAGCAGGTAAATCCTCAGTCTGTCCTATAGCATATTGCGTAAGTACGAGAGAGGCAGACTGGTTTTTTTCAATCTCATACTCCCGAATGACCTCTAACGAGGCATGGTAGTGCGTAAGGTAGGGAAAATGGTGAGAATAATGGCCATGGACATCACACAACACACAAGGTTGCTTAGTGTGAATAGCTTTAGGATTCTTTGCTGCATTCGAGGAAGAAACATGGGATTCAGGGACTGTAGACTTAGGGAATGCAACTTTAACCATGGGCTTGATACAGGGTAGTTCAGGAAATTTATAGGTGGCATGGCCGACAACGTCACACAAAGCACAGAGCTTTACGGGTGGGGGAGGTGCAGGGTCCATTGGGGTAGCGTTGTCCTTGAAGGCCCTCTTGCAAGCTTTGCCCTTCTTACCTGGAGAAATCGCAATAGGAGGGTGTTCTTGTTGAGGTGGTTGAGGCACTATTGCAGCGGGAGAAGTCAAGGGGACCGGTTGAATCGAGGTCAAAGCAAGGTAAGGTTTGGGTTGACCTGACAGGGTAGCGGCTGGAGGATTGAGGTACTAGACGAGAATCCCAGGGGTCAAGTTAGGAAGAGAGAGGGTGGCCATGACAGGTGCTATATATATTCCTAGTGGTGGAGCTAGGAATGGTATCTGATCGAAGGGGTAATGGCCAGGTGGGATGGCTCCTAAATGGTTAAGGCGTGGAGGAACCATTCCAGGAGGGTAAAGAGGCTCGTGAAAACCAGCTAAAGCACCAAGAGGAGTAGGTCTAGAAGGAGGAATCAAAGGTCTAGGAGAAGCCTGCGGAGGGCAAGGAGGCTCCTAACTAGCTGAGGCGGGCTGCTTGGGGGCATTCTAATACAATTGCGTCATGCAAACATTCGATGAGACAAGATCAGAAACAGGAGGAGGAAGACTACCGAATGTACCAAGCAGTGAGGAATATTAGTAGACTCCGAGTGAAACACTGGTCAAAGGATCGATGGTTTTCTTGTTGGCCGCCGAAGAGATAATGGATTCAGGGGAGGTCTGAGACTTCGGTTCATAATACGTCAACTGGTCAATGGTGACTATCTTTCCGTTATGAGGGAAGGACATGTTGCGGTGGACCGCGGAAGGGAAAACAGACATCACATAAGTGTAGCTACGACCCAAAGAATGTTGTAATCTAAGGGGGCATCTATGACTTATACGTCAATGCAAATAGTCTTGCCCACAAGAGTAATAGGACAATTGCAGAATAAGCCAATGGGCTTAGAGGCGTGGTCATCCCATGCTCGGAGAGTGATCGTGGAAGGAGCAAACTCAGGTGATCCGACTTGCTTCCAAACCAAAGTATACATCACACAGGTGGATGCCCCCTCATCAATAATGCACTAGGAAACGTTAGTGTCCGATCTTGACTGGGATTTTGAAGGTGATAGAAGAAGGGAGAGGAGGATGTTCTAACTGGTCAATATCAAATATAATCAATCAATTGTCGAAAGGATCTACAGTTCCCACGGCAGATAGTAGAGCCTTTCGTTGTGAAGGGCATGACTAGAGGAGTTCCAGCGTTGAAATGGAAACAAGAGATTGTGCCAAGTCATTGACTATGCTATACGAATGGGCGACTTTGCTAGAAGAAAAATTTCGGTGCACTGGTCCCTTAGGGATCTTGGTATGAACCTCTGGCCTAGGCTGAGGAATTTGCAAGGGAGCCTTAGGTGTCAAAAGAGGTTCTCTAGAGACCGAAGGAGGCAGCTTGGGGACAAACGTAGCGAGAGGCTTGTTGTACTGACGGGATCGATTTTGAAGGTTGATGCCTACGGTTGAAGCGTGACCAGAGTTCATCATGCGAATTTGGTAATTGGGGGTACCAGATGAAAGAGGTTGGGTAACAGTGTAGTAAACAGGAGGTTGGGCAAAAAGAGGAGGCATTCTATATCCTGGATACATGCTACTGTGAGGGGAAAAAACGCACGAGGTGCTGGCCCCCCTTGAGGAAAACCAAATCCCATAGGAGGTTGAGAAATAATGTCAAACACAGTACAAAGGAAAAAAAGACTCACAAGGGCAGGGAGGTGCAGGATGAACTGATTATAATGTCGAAACGAGGGTAGGGAGGTGCACGATCAATTGATTTCAATGTTTTTAGAGTCTTTGCTTGGGGGTGTTAACTAAGAAGTTCTTCACTTAGGGTGTGTGTGTAAAAGTGTGTAAATTTTAATTTTTAAACCCAGATGTTTGTAGAGAAAAATAAAAATTGTACTGTATAGCTGTAAATAAACCTACAAATGACAACATATAGGCCTGCAAAATAGAAAATAAATAGCTAATAATGCAATAATATAAACCCAAGGAGGCGGGTCTCTAAAAAACTAGTCTATAGGTGAGTAAAAAAATAATCAAAACACACTAAAAAAACTAATAGATCTAAGGTCAAGAGGGATAGGGATCTAAAAGACAAAATCTGCTAGAAAGTGGTGTAGAAAACAACAAAAAATTAGAGGAGTTTTTTTTGTAAAAGAGGTGGCGAAAGGCTATCTCCTAAAGGGAAATGGAGTGAACCCTAGAGGAAAACCCAAACAAATCTAGACAAGGTGATTTGGATGGATAACAAGCCGACCTGAAGTGCATTTGAAGTGGAGGTATTAGATCTGAAAAAATGGTTGAAGACTTTGAAATTTCAGACAACCTACAACAACAAACACCCTTCCACAAAAATTGGAGGGTACTGAAGCCCTAGGAGGCTAAGTTCCCACCTAGTTGAGTGAAAAAAAACAAGTATAGGTCCAAAACAGGCGGACATGGAGGTCAGACAACCCTGAACAGAGGCTCAGACAAACCCAGAAAACATTCAGAAAAATCCCTGCAAAAATTCTAGGTTGTAGTTTCTGACCTGTTTTCAGCAGAGGTCACAGTTTTTGGGCCGAAAAGTGCACCCTGAAGGTCTAGGTCATAGGTTCTGGGCCGAAAATTGTGACCTACACTTCTGATGCTCTCAGCGGTAGGTTTCAGAAAAATTTGTCGTCTCAGTTGCGGATGATGTCTTTCACCTGCGCAATAGGTTTGAAAACACACAGAAGTCAAAATTTTTATCGTTTTAGGGTTTTATAGGTTAAAAAAAAAATCAAGAAAAGAAAAAACAAGGGGCTGAAGAGAAATCCTAGGGTTTGAAGTAGCTGGATATGCAACGATCAGAAAAATGATAGCGGTCATAATCGTAAACCCGTGTGGAGTCGCCAGTTGTTAGTGTGAATCTTAATTCCAAGCATACGAAAAAAATACCACTTTAGTTGCGCATAATAAACAACCCTAACAGCAGAAATGACTGCTAATATCTTCAGATCTGTAGTTAGGTGATCAAGATAAATGCTGCAAAAATCTAGATCTATGCATTAGAAGACATTAAACAGTAGAAAAAACGAGATTTACTCCATGTTTCCAATAGACAAGACAATAATATATCAAATGAATTTTGTATTGATGGCACCTAGGAGGAAAAAAAAAGATGGTGTTCCCCGTT
The DNA here is from genome assembly GCA_034641835.2 of Pinus albicaulis. Taxonomy (NCBI): domain Eukaryota; kingdom Viridiplantae; phylum Streptophyta; class Pinopsida; order Pinales; family Pinaceae; genus Pinus; species Pinus albicaulis. Next base: position 330,702,209 of record CM076577.1, on the reverse strand, counting down.
CTCCTCAATGGGATGGGTTCTTGTAAGTCCTCAGCATTTCATATCTAGAATTCCTCTCTTGATGGTGTAGGAAACCTAAACAAAAATAGTAGCAAAATATCACTATGATGGTGGATCAATAGTTAGACCAAAATTTTAGATCCAGAGTGATCTTTAGGCAACAAAAGGTGGTAAATGAATTAGAAAACCCTTCTATTTATAACAAAATATTGAGTTAGTCTACATATTGGTGCATAGTTAAAATATTACTAACTAAATCAAGATCCAACTTTTATGGAATCTTTTATTATATTTGTTGGAGGGAAAAGGAATTTGACTTGGGTCAAGTCCTTTTATTTGTAAATAATAAATACAAAATTGATTTATTTATCATTTTAAGGATGTGGTTGAGTAATAATCAAATAAATAATGATTTATTTAATTATTTAAGGGTGAATTAGTCATATTTAACAAAGAATATTATTTAAATAAGGTTTAAATAATTATTCTTATAAAATAATAAGATAAATAATGATTTATCTAATTAATTTTCTTGTTTTGGGTTAAATATAACCAGGAATATTGATGAAACTGTTGTTTAACTAATTATTCCTCGAGGAAAATCAAACAAATGTATATTTAGTTAATATTTCCTCATGGGGTTTCCTGTTTAGACCATAAACAACTTAATAAAGGTGGTTTACTAAGTTATTTTCATAGTGACAACAATTTTAGTTAGGGTAAAACTTGTCTTTCATGGTGTACCTGGGTCCATCTAATCATAATAGGTTAGATAACCAAAAAATGGTGTAACAGATACCATACAAATGTATTTTTTTCTAAATGTAAATATGTAATGCATACCTGTTCTATATTTTGCACATTATTGGGATCAAAATATTGCTCCATCTGTAGTATCCATGTTACGGGATCCTTGCCATCAAAATTCCTCATATCCATCTTTGGAATATGGTTGTTCTTCAACCCAACATTAGAGTTTATGAAATCACGATTAACATTTATCTTTTTCTCATCATGAGTTTCCTCTACTAACTTTTCTCCATTAGGAAACATTTCATGTATCAACTTTGCCAAACTTTCGATGTGTACTTTTCGATCATTCTTCATGTTTTCCATGTTCTCTTTCATTTTTTCATCGATCTTAGCTTCCATGTCATCCATCTTAGCTTCCATGTCATCCATATTAGCTTCCATGCCCACTTCCATGCCATCCATCTTATCTTCCAAACCATTCATCTTAGCTTCCATGCATTTCTTCAAACTTCCATTTCATTTTTTGTTTCTCTTTGCGATAGCGAAATTTGCGAAATTTGGTGCACTTGCTATTGTAATTTTGTTGTCTCATGTTGTGTTTCTTCATCTTCATGAGTCATAGTAGAGCCTTATGAAGGCTTAATGGGTGTTTAATTCTTTTTAGGGGGCATTTTAGAACCCAATAATGATATCTATTCTTCAATATTCCCTTGGAATAAATTCAAACTAATTTTTTTCTTTTCAAGCGAGACTTATGTAATTTGAAAAAAAAATACACACCTTTTTCTTGCTTTTGAGGAGTTCGATAATGAAACTGAATTATCTCTGTGATTTTCAATCTTTAATATCTAAAATTTGGCCGTGAGTTAGCCCTATGAATCCTCTTTCGAATGCAATAGTTCTGACCTAATTTGTATTCTTCAAGGAAAAGTTATGTCCAATCTCCCACAATGACCTAATTATGGACTGGTTCAGTAGAGTGAACTTGTATGACTTGCCACGTGTTACTCTTTCCTCCTTCGGCTCTGAAATTGATAAACAGGAAACTAAAGTCCATTTGTTTGTAGTCACTATTTACAGAATTCGAATCTGATGCTCAAAGAGAGAGTTATGAATATTTTCCAATTATCACTTCTTTGAGATGAAATTCAAGAGCCTGAAAAATCCCTAAGGTTCACAGATCCTACCTCCCACAATAATGTGAATCAATCTCTGAAATTTTTCGAGGAAATTCCTAGGGATTTCAGCTTCTCTCTGTGAAAATTTTAACTTCTAAACCCTTGTAGGAAAAAATTTTTAGGGAAAATTTCATCATGATCTATTTAGGTTAAATTCAGGAGCCTGCAAAAAGCCCTAACTTCCAAAGACCATATCTTCGAAAATATTGCAAACCAAGCTCTAAAATTTTGCGATGACATTCCTCAGCATTTTATATTCGTGCTATAAAAATTTAAGCTTCTAAAACTTTGTAGAACAAAAGTTAGTGACAATTCCACGATGACCTGTTTGGAGCAGCGAAACCCTAGAATCCAAATCTCTGATACCAAATGCTATGAAACTAGCTCCAAAAATAGAAGAAAAGAGATATCGACGCCTTAGAAACCAACCACTTCGAGGGGGAAACCACCAATACATTACATAAATGAACAATTCTTGAATGATACAAATTACAAAACCTCCTTTCTATATATAGGAGTCCATGGGGCCACAATGTAATCCTAGCCAACCTAACAATAATAATGTAAGGGCACAATAATAACAATATAGGGGTTACATGGGTAAAACAATAACAATAAGGGGGTTACACTAACAACAATAAGGGACTATGCTAGTAATATAGGGACCTAAAAAAATTCAATTTCATTTATATAAGATGATGATTAATTTTGTGGAAAGGAGAAATATTGATTCCCTCTTTTGGTTTTCTACGATGCTATTAGTGAGGGAGTGATTATAATAGATGATATATGAAATATATAAGGTGAAAAATGATATAAAGGTATCATATTTATGTAAGGTAATGGCCACACCACAAGAAATTTTATGCCAGAAATGGAAGATATCCCAAAATATTGTGAAAGAAACTTCCATGAGGATAAATAATATTAGTTTCCCTTGTTGCAATGCACTTCCGCAAGAGTTGAAGAATATGGAGACACTGAACATGAAAACCATTTTACCACTACAATAATGTTACTCTTAAACTATTATTGATTGATGTTCATAATAGTGGATATACTAGACATAGCAACAATCTCAAATTAGTTGATATTACCAACCACAGTAAAATATCCCAAAGCAAATGCTCAGTATAGTTGACATATTTGAACATATAAAATAATTACGAGTTAGATAGTTTGTGCATTGGTCTTGAAGTTCAAGATGTAAGAAGTGGAAATCAAAACAAAGAGTTAAATTTTTTTTGCAAAGGTTAATCATAACGAGAGTAGAGCATGGAGAAGAAGTTGAAGATGGTGAGAAACGTTTAGTTTTTCATAGAGGCATTTCTACCATAGCTGTTGTGTAACCAGCTCCAAAAATAGAATAAAAGAGATATCAATGCCTTAGAAATGAGCCACTTCGAGGGGGAAACCTCCAATACATTACATAAATGAACAATTCTTGGATGATACAAATTACGATACCTCCTTTCTATATATAGGAGTCCATGGGGCCATAATGTAATCCTAGTGGGCCTCAATGTAATCCTAGCTGACCTAAAAATAATAATTTAAGGGCACAATAATAACAAAATGGGGGTTACAAGGGTACAATAATAACAATAAGGGGGTTACACTGATAACAATAAGGGAATATACTAGTAATATAGGGACCTAACATTCCCCTCTCCTTCAAAAAAGTGTTGTCCTCAACGCTTGAGTAGCTCTGGGTGCTTCTGTATAAACTTATCATCCTCCCATGTAGAATCTTTAGTGGGTAAGTTCTTCCACTTGATGAGATACTCTAAAATTGATCGATTCTATAGCTATCGATTTCTTGTGTCCGTGACTGTTTCAGGTTCCAATATGACTTTTCCTTCCTCATCAAGTTCTAGCAATATTGTTTGAACTGGAAGATTTTCCATTTTAGATTCCATGCTAGCTTCCATGTCATCTATCTTAGATTCCACATCTTTCTTCAAACCATCCACATTATTCTTAATACCATCCATCTTTTCTTCCATGCCTTTCTTCAAAACTTCCATTTCATTTTTTGTTGCTCTTTGCGAGAGTGAAATTTGGTGCACTTGCTCTTGTAATTTTGATAGACAATGTTGCAATTCTTCATCTTCACGAGTCATATTAGAGCCTTCTGAAGGCTTAATGGGTGTTGAATTATTTTTACAGGGCATTTTTTAGAACCCAATACTAATATCTATTCTACAATATGCCCTTAAAATCAATTCAAATTGATTTTTCAACAAGACTTCTGCAATTCATAAAAAAATACACACCTTTTTCTTGCTTTTGAGGAGCTCGATATTGAAATTTTATTATATCTATGATTAAAACTCTTTAATATCTTAAATTCAACACTAAAGTAGCCCTATGAATTATATTTTGAATGCCATAGGTCTAACCTGATTTGGATTCTCCAAGACAAAGTTATGTCCAATCTCCGACAATGACCTAATTATGGACTAGTTTAGTAGAGTGAACTTGTACGACTTGCCATGTGTCACTATTTCATCCTTCACCTCTTAAATTGATATAAAAGAAACTAAATTCCATGTACTTGTGACCAATTTTTACGACACTCCAATCCGATGCTCAGAGAGGGAGTTATTGAACTTTTTCCACGATCACCTCTTTCAGATGAAATTCGGGAGCCTGAAAAAGCACCACCTTCCAAAGATCATATCTCCAAAATATTGTGAATCAAGCTCTGAAATTTTTTGATGGGTTTCCTAAGGATTTCAGCTTCACACCCTAGAAATTTCATATTCTGAACCTTTGTAGAAAAATTTTTATAGCGAAAATGCCACGATGACCTGTTTCGGAGCTTGAAAAAAGACCTAAATTCCACATATCATATCCCCGAAAATATTGTGAACCAAGCTCTAAAATTTTTAGAAGATATTCCTCAGGATTTCAGATTCACACCCTAAACATTTTAGCTTCTGAAACTTTGTAGAAAAAAATTTATAGCGAAAATTCCACGATGACCTGTTTGGAGCAGCGAAACCCTAGAATCCAAAGTTCTGATACCAAATGTTGTGTAACCAGCTCCAAAAATAGAAGAAAAGAGATATCAACGCCTTAGAAATGAGCCACTTCGAGGGGGAAACCTTAAATACATTACATAAATGAAAAATTCTTGGATGATACAAATTACAAAACCTCCTTTCTATATATAGGAGTCCATGGGGCCATAATGTAATCCTAGCCGACCTAACAATAATAATTTAAGAGCACAATAATAAAAAAATGGGGGTTACAAGGGTACAATAATAACAATAAAGGGGTTACACTAATAACAATAAGGGAATATACTGGTAATATAGGGACCTAACAATAGCCAAGGTTTCCTCAATTTAGAGTTTATTGTTTTTTATATTACAAACATACACAACTTGGAATTGATGACCATTGGAAAATGTTGCAAAAAATATTAGTGACCTCTATTTTGTTTTGTTCAATAAAAAATAATAACTCACTCATTTTCCACTTGATAATGGAGCCACATATTTATTACATGGGTGTGGAAAGTTAAACAGATTTGACTTGTACTTAAGGCCTAGGAATTTTACATATATTGAGGAAAATAATACAAAGAAAAGGTGTATTCTTAGGTTTTATGGAGAATATGAGTAATATCTCCTTGAACTTTCAAATGGATTATTAAAACTGGAGAGACTTGAAATGAGAGGTTTCCATTTCACTAAATTTGCAATATTGGTTGCAATGTTCAACCTAAAGTCATTGAATTATATCGGGAAGCAACGATACAATAAAAAAAAACATAGGTGGCAAACGTTTGTCTACATAATGACCATTTTGGAACATAGAGTTTACCCCACCTCTTAGAAAGACATAGGAAGAACTTGATTGAAATGGAAGTAATGTTTGTGAACTGATCAATTCATATTTTGGCTTCTATTCTTTGGCTAGAAGTAGAATAGATAATCCAAGTTTTTAATCCTTTTATTGCCTCATTCTTGCTCAGTATCTACAAATTATGTTGGTTTATACATTTCATGATTGTGACATAGATTTATGTATAGTAATTAGTAGGATATCATTCATGTACCAGTAAGTGTACCTTCCTAAAAATTTAGATACAAAAATATTTCTATTCATCGCCCAAATCCTCCTACTTCTATGTGCCAAATAAATATTTGGGCGGATGCAACCCTTCCATTGTGCTTTCCTTCTACCTCACATAATGCTTCTAGGAAAAAAAATATCTGGCATTGAGGCTTGAAAATAAAAATGGAGCAGTGTTTCTAAAATTATTTTTTGTAATGCAACATTCAGTATTGAAATATGAATATCAATAAATGCATCATTCAATTTTAAAGTACAGATCTCAAGAAACACCACTTTAAAGGGTTATTATATTAATGAGACTATGTAGAGGCTTCTTCAAGCTTAAGTTTGATGGAGCCTAAAAATAAAAAAGGGAAAGAAGTTGGGATGGGGATTTATTTACAACCATACAAAGATGGTAATTCTTGGCTGTTTGTTTATTTGTGAGAACTCTTGAAAAATGTATCCAATTTATAGTGTTGGTGCAGAATATTTGTTTAAATAGAGACATGGGAACCATGTTTATGGAATCCTGGAAAGAGAATCGAGTACAGAGATTAAAATGGCAAAGGGAAATTGTATGTGAATATAAGAAGTTTAGGGGCTTAAAAAATTATAAGAATATAATGATGGCATCGGAAGCAAATATTTTTTTGTAGCAAGGTGTTTGATAACAAGTTTCATCTATAGTAGACAAAGAAATCAGAATAATTTCAAACCTTTAGTTGGACAAATGTCTATGGAGCAGAGAATTTTCAATCCTCTATAGAGATTACAAATTAAGGACAAGGCTTGAATGAGATTGCTTCCATTATGATGATGCCATTGTTGAATACATAGTAACCGATGTTGAATTTGTATATGGATATAGTATGAGATGGAAAATTTTGGTTACAACAAAAAAATTGGGACTAAACATCTCCCTAATACAAAAGAAAATATGTTTTTTTTCTACATCTTAAAATTCAAAGAATTGTAACTATCATATCCCTTCAAAATGGATACGAATTTTGGCTTCCTTCTTCAATAATTAAGTTTTAAACACTATACTACTGGCGGCTGAACTCATTTATACCTTATTTTTTCCTTCATCATGCTTTTAAAGTGTGACTTCTAAGTTCTCACCAAATCAAGTCCAAAGGGAAACACTTTGAGAATAAGCTAATCATAATATTCATGATTCACTCCAATCCCTTCTCCATCCTTTCACCTCATTTGCGGCCATCGAACCTCATCCTGACTATGTGAACTCAGTGCCCCATGTTTTTCTGTGGGCTTGTGCCAAGAGCCAACTCTGGCACATCACATTCTGGTAATGATTCAACATCAAAAACAAAGTGTGGTCATCAAATATGGAATTGAAATACTTAGCCAGAAACTGTGAGCTTTGAGATATGAGTTCAAGCACTGAGAAATATGAAAGACAACTTCTACACAACCTTTGTGTATTTCTCATAAGCCTCCTTGTTTTATGAATCCTTTATGGGATATTTACATATGAGTTCAACTTGTGACAAGATTTGTGGAATACCTTTGTGTCATGTGAATTTGTCAAAGTCTTGGTTAATTCAATGTGTCCAAAAATTTTGGAGTTATGAGTTCTTGCATCAACCTAATTCCTGGATCTGCATCGGGAACATAAGTGTTGTTAGTTTTATACAACAATATGACTTCAGGAGCAAGGTATTTAAAGGATTTAGGTTCCAGATACCTCTATGAGCTCTATCAATGTTCTATTGTTGGTCCTCAATTGAGGTCTACAACATTACTATACATTATTTCATCGTCACAATTATGTTTTATATTAAAGTAAAAAAAATAGTAGCATGTTCTTGCAAGTGGAATTTACTGCTAATGATTTTGACTCACAGGAAGCAAGTTCGGCTAACACACACGTTAAAACAACTCATTTTCTGAGATTTGAAAAGCTTGAGATGAGTCCAAATTAAACAAGTGAGATTTCCTTACTATGGTTAGAAATACACTTGCTACTATGGTTTGTATTGGTGGATGCACTCTCAACGCATGGAAAAAATTGCTGCAAGGAAACTAAACAACCAAGAAGAAGCCAACATCTGATCGATCTTACTCGAATCATATTTTGAGCCATCCAAAGTAGGAAATTTAGTTTGTTCTATAGAATACTCTGGTACAGCTTACTGTAATCCAACTTCTAAGTCGTGCAAAGACGATAATTTTCTTTGTTCCATAGAGTTGACAAAGAAAGTACATTAGTGTAGAATTTGTTCCATAATATTTTCCTTGGGAATACACTAGGTGTAGACTTTGAGATTCCTAGATACAAAGGGAAAAAATGGGTGTTAACATTACAATTGAAGTGTTGGATTACCAATGTGAAAAACATTTAGAAATAAATTATATGTACATTAAACAATGAATAAAATCTTATTCTAGAGATCAACTGCAAAAAAATTGTTCATTTTTTGAGAAGAATCAATGTGAAGACATTAGAGGAACATCTAGACTATAAAATGTACGAACTTTGTACCACCCTTGTAAGAAATAAACTAGTATGGATTCTGTAATGTTCCAAATTTTGCAATAATGTAATTGGAACATTAATTTCGCTTTTATTTTAATAAAAGGAATAAAATGGGTAAGGGAGCCCATGTAGCAGAAAAATAAACTCTCCTAAGGTGCAAAGAGTCACTTAGCTGGCTAAATTTGGCAGTCCCTAATGTGAAAAGGGCCAAAAGCATGTTAAGTAGACCATGGTTGACCAAGTGAACAACGTGGCTAAAAGGAGAAGCTTGCTCATGAAGACTACGCAGTTTGGAAAGGAGGGAAATTAGAAGATGATAGAAACCCTAATGGGTGGGGTCCATGGCAAGGAAGCATTCCTTTCATAAAAAGGTGAAGGAGAACCATTGTTCATTTCATGCTTGAGAATTTCGATTTTCTCGCTTCAATTGTTCAACTGAGATAGCTTCTGCTGCTTAGCACAAGAGGAATTCCTGTTTAGGAGTTTCCTCCTCTTCCTTGGGAGGCCTTGGAGGAGCTGTTCTTCATATTCCTCACATCTTGGCTTGAGGCCAAAGCATTCATCTTCAGCTACTGTGTTATTATGTTGGGCAGAAACACTAGAGTTGCTGGTGTTGCAGTGAGGGACCATCCATACTCATTTCTGGAGCTTGTTTTGTAGAGGAGGAGCTCCCTCTTTCTAGGATATCAAAAAATGAGATTTCTAGAGCTTCATTTCAGATTTTGGCACTAGGCCATTGTTTCATCTCATTCCCAGCGCAGTCCCTTCCTCTTACAGCATTATTTTCAGAGAGGGTTTGCAGGAGGATTTCCCTTGATTCACTAGAGAGTGAAATCTTCAGTGTGAGGTGTAGCCTTTCACTTTGGAGATCATTGGAGGAGGTTTCTACACTTTTTTCAGCATCTACATCCTTCTCCCATATTGTATTGTATTTGAGTTGTAGTTGCTACTACTGCAACTCCGGTATTTTGTATATTCAACAAATTTGCATAGATTTCAGCAAATCCTCTTAAAGGATTGTTGTATTGTATTTGCAGGGTTTGAGATCTAGCTCCCCCTTCTTTATTTGAGCTGATATTGTTATATCATTTTATTTACATCTATTTTCAGTCATTTTCCATTATAGACTGCGCAGTTATAGAGTTGCTGGGTTATGTAGCGGTTTGTTTTCTCCATTGCATGTACATTTTCCTTTGAGGCCGATTTAAGTTCACCTTGAGAGGAATTTTCCTCAAGGAGTTTGTATATATTTTGCTGCTCTAGATTATAGATCAGATTTACACTCTCTCATATTTCGTGAGCTTTATTTCATTGTTGCTGCTGCTTGTTAGATTTCAGATGTTGTTTTAGCTAATTTCCTGAGCAAGATCTTCCTGAAGGAAGAAATATTTGCATAGCTATAGCCAGAGTCTGAGAAAGGGCCAGGAAGCCTCTAGTTCTCATCCTCTCTTTAGAGGTGAAATAACTGGTAAAAGCCCTCTCAGTCTATCTCTGACATAGCCTTGTTCATATTTCCAACAAAAGGATTGATTCAACGGTGTAAAATATGTTGATTTCCATTTCGGAACATTACAGTAGTATCAGAGCCTCGAACTTGGCACAGCCTGTGAGGTTCGAATTTCAGAGAAGAAGAGGCCAAGATGATGCAGAAGATGAGATTAATCTCATCTATTTTCAGATCCAGCAAGAACCTCTCCAAGGAGGTTGAGGAGACAGAAAAAGGAGAAGAGGAAGGACCATGCACTTCCTATTCTCACAAAGAAGCAAAGCAGAAGCATGAAGATCACTTGGAATTTGAAGTTTTAAGTGGGTATGAATACAGAACAAACCCTAGGGTATTCCAAGAGACTCTATCTTTCCCTCACTATATTCAGCAGAAGGAGGAAAGAAGACCCTATAGTAATGGCATGATGAAAGGAAATATATTTATGTTGTCTACATTTTATGGGTCACTCACATGTGAAGCAGAAGCTTGGGTGAAGACTCTAGAGGCTTTCTTCCTACTACATCCTATGGTAGATAGAGAGGCTGTAGCAATTGCAACACTGCACCTTTAGGGAGAAGCAAAGGCTTGGTGGTTCAGCCATGGGAGACATGCAAAGGTTTCCACTCTTACTAATTTTTCTCATATATTGATCAGATTATTTGGCCAAAGGAGGGAGGATCCCTCACCATCAACAGAAGAGGCACATGCCTACGCTATCACAATCATGGACGATCAGCCTCCATCTTCAACAGTTGAGGCAACTAGCACAGTTGGGGAAGATATTCCTGCAGCCACACAAGACTCTCCCAAAATGTGCAGAGGTATGCATGAGCTTCCATTTTATGATGATTCAACACATTCTATGATAGATTGCATACTATTTCATGATGACTGTCCTGAGGAGGATACTTTAACAACACTGTGCCACCTTGATTTGATCAAGGAAGGAAGGAACGTTCATTATCCTCATGCACCATTGATGAGCCATGTACCATATGTGAGGTTGGGTTTTAGAAATTTTTTCATGGAGGAGCAGCCTACATCTTCAGTAGTTGGGGCAGCCAACACATCTGGGGAAGAGACACTTGCAGCCACATTATATTCCCCAAAACTTCATAGAGGTATGCACAAGTTTACATTTTCCGTTGATTTAGTGCCTTCTATGAGGAACTGCATAACATGGCAAGTTGACTGTCTTGAGCAAAAGACTATCACTACGTTGTGCCATCATTCTCATACTTCACTGATGAGTCATGCAGCACATAGGAGAGTGGGGTTTGAGGAATGGACCATAGAGAGGATTGCATTTCAATATCCCATGAAATGCAAAGGTGATAATCTGTTTTGGGATGATGGAAACTCTTGTTGGGGAGGTGCCAAGTTGTAGAAAGATGACAAGCATCCACTAGGAGCTGAGTGGATGTGGATGGGAGGCAAGAGGATGGTGAGCCTCTTGTAGATCTATGAAACAGGGCAGCAAGAGGCCATGCTGCGTTGGTTTCTCTTGAGGGAGTTTGGCCAACATGAGACCTATTCCTTTTCATGGAGATTGACAGGGGAGGGGAGATGGAAGTATACTTACACCATGGAACAGGAAGGAGCATGCATACATTATGATGGTATCACATTCATTTTACCATTCATCATGTTACCATTTCACATTTGGAATGGTGGAAGTGTGGAGGAGCAGCAAATACTTTTGATGCTCAAGTTTTATGTTGTTGCAGGAGCAAGAGGAGGCACTAGCATAGTGCAAGGGGATTTCTCTTTTACATTTGATGCCCATGAAGCACCTTCCTTGTGGGAGGGGCTCTATGTTTGCAGTAACATGATGGAAGGAGTCTTTGAAAAGATCCATGTCAAAGAGGGGAGCTTTGAGATGACAGTGGCCCTACTCCAAAGGCCAGCAGCACTGTAACTTGAGAGCATGGATTACTTGTTGAAGTGTTCTCGAAAAAAAACTCACAAATGATGTGTCTTGGAGGCATGTAGGAGAGGAGAATGATGAAGTAATGGATGGAAGCATCCCTTGCTATGTTGTGATTATCTTGGCTTGGGCTCACAAGCACAAGAAGAGGCACCTACATGCAACAACTTTGGATTCTTCTTTCATGCATTTTAATTCATATTCTTCATTGATGGAGGAGTCCACTTGGAAGGGATTACTAATGGATGTATATCAGCATATGAATAGATTCATAACCCAAGAGGTGATGAGAGGGTTGGCACAACCACTCCCCTACTATGTTCCAGTAAGGGGGACTTTTCACTTGAGCCATTTCAACTCAAAGGCCAAAGTACATGATAAGGGGGGTAATTGTTTGTTTCATGCTTTGCAGTATCTTATCTTTATGAGCAGAATATCATATCAAGAGGGGTATTTCCTTCTTGCACATGGTGTTTTGTTATGCTCATGGTCTATTGCAGCAAATATGATGGCTATTTTAGTAGTGGATTGTGGGGGAAAGCCACATGATTTTCGTTGTACACCCATTACACCATTTTGTTCTTTCATGCATACATCTTTTGAGATGATTGTGGCAGCAAACAAGTGGCTAGGAAAACACTTGTTTCTTTCTATTTTTATGCAGGCAGGGAGTGCACTGCGTAGGTTCCATTGGTGGAATAATGATCCACTTTCCGGTTGTCATGAGACAACTTTCTTTTATTGCTTCTTGCTTCCATGCATTGCAGATTTTTCTTGGTACATGGGAAGCTTCATTTGGAGAGTGTGACATGAGTTGATGATGCCCATTGGGAGTAGGATTCTCCTCACTTTGCATGGTTTATGTTTCAGGGGAAACAATGGGCAGCCCATGATTGCCAGACTTCACCTCTTTCCTTTAGGTGGAAGGAGCTATTTAGAAAATATGAATTTTTGGAGGAGGCATTTCATGGTTCACATGTTTGATGGGGTGGCTTGGGTCTCTCTTGAATACCATTTCATATCAGCCATATATCATCAGCAGTAGCCCCATGTGTATCATGAGGAGGGAAGGACTCATTGGGTTGATGTGACCTTTGGGAGGAGAGACCTCCATTCTTTTTGCAGCACATGCTCCAAGGGGAGTATGGGAGATGATATGGTCACCATGTTCAGACATTGGTTTCTCTTGGAGGTGAGCCATATGATTGGTTGGATGCCATATGGTGATGAATTCCAACTCATCACATATGGGATGATTCAGGCTAGCATGATTTACAGTGTTGGAGGAGAGATCTATGGAGATCTAGTCTTCATCTTGTCACTTGAGGGCAACTATTTTGCAGCCCAGGATTAGCATACACTCTTCAGTTATCCTAAGTGGAGAAGAGGACAGCATGGGGAAGGCTATGTAGCTTACCATGTTCAGCATTTTAGCCCACATTTTCTACATGAGAACAAGGTGGAAGAATATTTTCAACAGTTGCCTAGTTGGAGGGTAACTCATTTTGCTTTGTTGATTGCTTGGGGATGGAGGGTCTGCATGAGGATATTTCAGACTCCATGCCTTGAGTAGAGGAAATTTTTCATTTCATTCTTGCTATTGCTTGAGGACAAGCAAGTTTTGGGAGGGGAGGACTGTAATGTTCCAAATTTTGCAATAAGGTAATTGGAACATTAATTTTGCTTTTATTTTAATAAAAGGAATAAAATGGGTAAGGGAGCCCATGCAGCAGCAAAATAAACTCTCCTAAGGTGCAAAGAGTCACTTAGGTTGCTAAATTTGGCAGTCCCTAATGTGAAAAGGGCCAAAATAAAGTTAACTAGACCATGGTTGACGAAGTCAACAATGTGGCTAAAAGGAGAAGCTTGCTCATGAAGACTGCACAGTTTGGAAAGGAGGGAAATTAGAAGATGATAGAAACCCTAATGCGTGGGTTCCACGGCAAGGAAGCATTCCTTGCATAAAAAGGTGAAGTAGAGCCATTGTTCATTTCATGCTTGAGAATTTCGATTTTCTCTCTTCAATTGTTCAACTGATATAGCTTGTGCCGCTTAGCACAAGAGGAATTCCTGTTTAGGAGTTTCCTCCTCTTCCTTGGGAGGCCTTGGAGGAGTTGTTCTTCATCTTCCTCACATCTTGGCTTGAGGCCAAAGCATTCATATTCAACTACTGTGTTATTCTACCGGGTAGAAACACTGGAGTTGCTCTTGTTGCAGTGAGGGACCATCCATACTCATTTTCGAAGCTTGTTTTATAGAGGGGGAGCTCCCTTTTTCTAGGTGATCATCAAAGGAGATTTCTAGAGCTTCATTTCAGATTTTGGCATTGGGCCATTGTATCATCTCATTCCCAGCACAGTACCTTCCTCTTACAACATTATTTTTAGAGAGGGTTTGCAGGAGGAGTTCACTTGATGCACTAGAGAGTGCAATCATCAGTGAGAGGTGTAGCCTTTCACTTTGGAGATCATTGGAGGAGGTTTCTACACTTGTTTCAACATCTACATCCTTCTCCCATATTGTATTGTATTTGAGTTGTAGTTTCTACTACTGCAACTCCAGTATTTTGTATATTCTGCAATTTTGCATAGATTTCAGCCAATCCTCTTAAAGGATTGTTGTATTGTATTTGCAGGGGTTGAGATCTAGCTCCCCCTTATTTATTTGAGCTGATATTTTATATCCTTGTATTTACATATATTTGCAGTCATTTTCCTTTATATACTGTGCAGTTATAGAGTTTCTAGGTTATGCAGTAGCTTGTTTTCTCCATTGCATGTACATTTTCCTTTGAGGTTGATTTAAGTTCACCTTGAGAGGCATTTTCCTCAAGGAGTTTGTATATCTTTTGTTGCTGCAAATTATAAATCAGATTTACACTTTTCTCATATTTCATGAGCATTATTTCATTGTTGCCGCTACCTTTTAGAGGTCAAATGTTCTTGTAGCTAATTTCCTGAGCAAGATCTTCCTAAAGGAAGAAATATTTGCATAGCTATAGGCAAAGTTTGAGAAAGGGCCAGGAAGCCTCCAGTTCTCATCCTCTCTTTAGAGGTGAAATAACTAGTAAAAGCCCTCTCAATCTATCTCTGACATAGCCTTGTTTATATTTCTGACAAAAGGATTGATTCAGCGGTGTAAAAGCTGCTGATTTCCATTTCGAAACATTACAAATTCATAATATATCAACAATTATGTCGTGTTGTTTGTGGATGTGGAGGAAATCTAGTTGGTCAAAACCACATGAAAATTATTTAACAAGATGGAAAATAGCCATTAGATTAATATTTATCATGGAAAATTCATCCTTCATAATCCTTATCACTAAAGATAAATCACCCATCATGGGAAACAAATGAATGTTCCTACAACTAGAAAATTTCAAGAGATAAAACAGAGATAAAAATTCAATGATTTATTGAATTCAAGTTGGATTATGTACATATTTAGTTAATTATATTTTATTTTGTTTATTTATTTATATTTATTGGAAACTTAATCCATTAGGATTGGTGCAGAGGAACATGAATCATGACTTTGACTCAATCCCAAGGGACCTTGGAATGATAATCCAAATGTCACATGTAATTGTCTCTATATGTATATATGGTTAATATTTTGCAATCTCATGTTTATCCTAAATATCTCTTGCATTCTCATGAGCCAAATAGTGGTATTGGAGCCATGAATTTGTAGCAGTGGCCATTGCCTTTAAAATCATATAAAGCCTATCAAATGTGCCTTGTTAGGCCTAGCATTCCATGTTGATCATTCTCCATTGCATCGCCTCTTTGTGGTAACATTTGTTTGCAGTTCTAACATTCCCTTACCTTTATTTGCAACCATTTTTCTATTTGTGCATAGTTTTGAATTACCTATCTCTATGGTATGCTGACCTATGCACTCTACAACATGTGTCAACTTTATCATTCTACAATGAGCATATTTTCTCGTTGTCTCTTCTCTCGGTGAAATGATATTACTCCTCCAACACTTCAATTGTAATATTAACACCCAATTTTCTCTTTTGTATCTAGAAATATCAATGTCTAGACCTAGCGTATGCCTAAGGAAAAGATTATAGAAGAAAATATAACACGTTGGATTTCTTTCAACCTAGAATGTTGTTGTGTGCTTGTGTTTTTTCTATGCGTAAATCTAGAACGTGTTAGATTTCTTTTTCTCTACAATATTGTTGTTGCCTATTTGGTTGTTTATGATAGAAGGAAGTCTAGCACGTGTTAGATTTCCTTCACCTTGGAACTGTGCTTGTGTTGGGGCTAGAATTTGTGTTATATTTATTTTTCTCTACAATATTGTTGTTGTCAATTTGGTTTTTTATTATAGAAGGAAATCTGGCACATTTTCGATTTCCTTCACCTTGGCAATGTGCTTGTGTTTGTGTTAGAAGAAAATATAGCAGGCCGTAGGTTCATTTTGGCATGACATGTTGTTGTTGGTAGTATTCTTGTATTTGTGCTACTTGTAAATTTAACATGGATTAAATTTATTTTACCTTGCGATGTTGTTATTGGAAATGTTCTTGTGTTTGTGGTAGTAGTTGTTCTAGATATCTTTTTCCATGCAATGTTGTTTCTTGAAATATGCTTTTGTTTATGTTGGAAGGAAATATAACACCCTAGATTTATTTCACCGTGCAATGTTGTGGTGTGCTTGTGTTTGTGCTATGTGTAAATCTAGCACATGTTAGATTTCTTTTTC
The DNA here is from genome assembly GCA_034641835.2 of Pinus albicaulis. Taxonomy (NCBI): domain Eukaryota; kingdom Viridiplantae; phylum Streptophyta; class Pinopsida; order Pinales; family Pinaceae; genus Pinus; species Pinus albicaulis. Next base: position 330,685,569 of record CM076577.1, on the reverse strand, counting down.
TCTGCAATATTTTTGTTGTCTATTTTTTTGTTTATGATAGACTGAAATATAGCATGTGTTATATTTCCTTCAACTTGGAAATGTTATTGGAAATGTGCCTGTGCTTGGTCTAGAAGTTGTGCTAGATTTCTTTTTCTTTACAATGTTGTTGTTGTCAATTTGGTTGTTTATTATAGAAGGAAATCTAGCACGTGTTAGATTTCCTTCACCTTGGCAATGTGCTTTTGTTTGTATTAGAAGGAAATATAGCATGCGCTAAGTTTCTTTTGGCATGAAATGTTGTTGTTGGTAGTATTCTTGTATTTGTGCTACATGTAAATCTAACATGCATTAAATTTCTTTTACCTTACAATGTTGTTATTGAAAATGTGCCTGTGTTTGTGATAGAAGTTGTTCTAGATATCTTTTTCCATGAAATGTTGTTTTTGGCAATATGCTTTTGTTTATGCTGGGAGAAAATATAACATGCTATATTAATTTCACCCTAAAATGTTGTTGTGTGCTTGTGTTTGTGCTATGTGTAAATCTAGCACATGTTATATTTTCTTCACCTTGAAATATTGTTGAGGCAACATGCTTCAATTTTGGCTCAAAAGAAATATAGCATGCACTAGATTTATTTTTCACTACAATGTGGTTGTTGACAATATACTTTTGTTTGAGATAGAAGTAAATCTACCATGTGCTATATTTCTTTTGTCTATAAATGTTGTAATGTGTTTGTGTTTGTGATAGAAGGAAACCTAGCATACATTAGATTTCTTTGACCCTTCTCTAAGTTTATTGACAATGTGGTTGTATATGCGTTAGAAGTAAATGTAGTGTGCACTAGATTTCTTTCGCATTGGAATGTTTTTGTTGGAAATTCAATTGTTTGTTCTAGAAGGAAACCTAGTATGCACCATATTCCTTCACCACAATGATGTTATTGGAAATGTGCTAAAAGGAAATGTAGCATGTGATAGTTTCTTTTTCCCTAGAATGTTGTTGGTAATATGTTTGCGTTCATGCTATAACAAAATATGGCATGCGCTAGATTCTTAACCCCTACAATGTTATGTGTTTGTGTTTGTGCTACAAGGAAATCTACCACACACCAGATTTATTTTGTCTTGCATAAGGTGTTTTTGACAATATTCTTGTTTGTGCTAGAAGAAAATATAATATGTGTTATGTTTATTTCACCCTATAATATTGTTATGTGCTTTTTTTTGTTAGAGAAGGAAATATAGCATGTGTTAGATTTCATTAACCTTGCAATGTTGTTATTGGTGATATGTTTGTGTTTGAGATATAAGTACAAATAGCATGTTAGATCTAAGCTTGCAATATTGTGATTGTAAATATGCTTATCTTTGTGATAAAAGAAAATCTAGTATGAGATAGATTTATTTTACCCTACAATATTGATGTTTCCAATATGTTTATGTATGGTGGGAGGAATTCTAGCATGCACTAAAATTATTTTGCAATAAGATATTGGTGTTAGCAAGGTGCTTGTGTTTGTACTAGAATAAAATATAGTATGCAATACATTTTTTTAACAATGCAATATTGTTGTTGGCAACGTGCTTGTATTTGTGCTAGAATGAAATATAACCTGCATTGGATTTCTTTTGCAATGCAATATTGTTGGAAATGTACTTGTTTTTGTGCTAGAAGGAATTATATTATGCATTGGATTTCATTTTCCCTACAATGTTATTGTTGGTAATGTGCTAGATGTAAATCAAGCATAGGTTAGATATCTTCCACCCTGCAATGTTGTTTCTCGCAATGTGATTGTGTGTGTGATAGAAGAAACTCTAGAATGTGTAATATTTCTTTTACTTTGCAATGATTTTATGAGTAACATGCTTCTATTTACACTAGAAGGATATTTAGCATGTGTTTGATTTTGTTCGCCTTAGAATATTGTTGTTGGAAATGCACTTTTGTTTTGCTAGAAGGAAATCTAGCATGTGTTATATCTATTTGACCATGTAATGTTTCCTCTAGAAATATTCTTATGCTTGTAGTAGAAGGAATGCTATTGATTGTTAGCTTTCATTTGAGGTGCAATGTTGTTGTTCAAAATGGGCTTCTACTTTTAATACAAGGAAAGCGAGCACACATTATATTTCCTTCATAATGTAATGTTGTTATTAGAAATATGTTTGTTTTTATGCTATAAGGAAGGTTATAATGTGTTAAATTTCCCTCATGTTGCACTGTTATTATTGAAAATGTGTTTGTGTTTTTTATAGAAGTAAATATTGAATTCGTTATATTTTTTTCGCAATGCAAAATTATTGCCGGAAATGTGCCTCTATTTATGCTAGAAGGAATTATAGAATGCACTAGATTTCTCTTTTCTTGTTCCAAAAGGAAAACTATCAATATTTCACCCTCACCAAGGTTAGTGCTCTAATGTTATTCTTGGCAGTGCATTTGTGATTATGCAAGAAGGATACATTGTGATTACTAGCTTTATTCTAAACACTATTACACTTATCCAACCAATGCTCTAGGGGTGACACTGTCTCAAAAATCACAATGGTTAGATTTATAGATTTTGATGTGCCCTTCTATTGAATTTGAAACAATTTATGGAGATCAATGATAGTGCAAAAAAATTTATATAGATATATGTTGTTGTTGGCACTACATTTGTGCTTGAGTTGGAAGGAAAGATCATGGTATAAATTTCCTTTTCACAAAAACAAAATAATCCAATCATATTTAGTTGATCCATGGAGAATAATGTGATATTTGTATAGCTTTGAAGTTTATGAATAAATTTATTATTGAGGTATACCATATTTTTCTTCCAACGTACATGTATGCAACTTTGAAGTATCAAGCACAATTTTTTAACATGTATTATTTTTCTCTCTATTTTGTTGTATAGTTATGAACTTCCAAAAAAAAATTGACTAATTTTTGGATGCATAATATAAGACTCTTCCTCATCAACATAAAAATGTAGGAAAATTCAAATCTACACTTTTCAAGCACCTAAAGTTAACATCCCATTTTATCCATCCTAAATAGTATGTCATTAATTGTGTATAGGTAGGGAGCGCTAACATTGGAACTAAAGATTTTTAAAATGAAACTTCTTTTCTTTTGTACTAAAAAAAAACTCTAGTTTGGATTTTGATTATCATGTTCAAACATCAAACATCCTCACTAAGAAAATATATAATTTCTCCTTTTCTTGGGGCTTTTAGACATCTTATGTAGCATCAATCTTGGAATTCCTTATATTTTCCAAAGGACCATGTTTTGGTTATTCAACTTCTAAAAATTTCCTATGATCTTTATTCATACACATGCATTAACACTACAAGTGTCATTTCTAAAGTGAAATACGAACTTTGTGGTTTGATATGAGCCGATATTTGTCATTCAAAATGTTTATTGGGAAGGAAACCTGTAGTTTGGCTTTTCATTCTAAATTTCAAACATAAAATAGCCCCACTAAGTGAAACTATAACTTCTCATTTTCATGGGGCTTTTAAACATGTTATGTAACATCAATCTTGGAATTAATTAGATTTTCTAATGGACCATGTTTTTGTTCTTCAACTTCTATAAATTCCTTATGATAATTATTCATACACATTCATTAATACTGCAAGTGTCATTTATGAAGTTAAATAGGAACTTGGTGGTTTGGTATGAGCTGATATTTGTCATTCTATGATACCATCTACATCTCTAATTTCATGGTTTTCATATATCTTTTTTTGTGTAGTTTTCATGTAAAGTAATTTTTGGTAGTAGGCACTATGGTGGGGAAAAATGTTTCATTACATAAAATATGACTACCATACTATTTAAATTACTGCATCTATATTAAATTTTTGAAAGTTGTGTGTTTTTTGGAAAATATAAAATCACACTTTACATGGTTCAACCTTTTAATTACAATTTATGATTTGATTGTTGTTACAAAATTGGTACAAGCTAGAGTGGAAAATATAATTTTGTCAAAAGGGGACTATGTTTATCTTCTTATTAGTGATCAAGTCGTTGAATAGGAAGGGTTGAATCTACAAGTATGGAGCTTACTATGTCGAAGAAAGGGTTAAATCATGTTATATTGAAATTTTGATAATTGATGTCACTCAACCACATTTGATTGAGTATTTTGATGAAGGGGACATACATCCATGGAAGATCATGGATTTGAGGCACAACATAGGTAAATCAAAATATTGAAGCATGTGTTCAAATATTATTGATAGTATAAAACTTTTTTCTTGAGTAAATACTAACGTTATTTACATTCATTTATAGGTGAAAATGTTTCTTCTACATTTTATATTGCAAACAAGGTCAGGGAAATTTTTAAGGATAGTTATTTATCTTAAAGTTTAGAAATGTTGGTGAATATTAATAGTCCCTAATACCCAAATTGTAAAAGGATTGGTGATAATTTTGTAAACGTATTCATATTTCTAATTATTTTATATAGTATATATAAAATTTTGGCGATCTATAAGGTAAAGTATTAATATTTGGGTGAATCATACTCTAAAAATTTGGAAATTCATGATTTTTTTTTAAAGGTATCGAAAATTAGCCCTCCTGCGAATATTGGCTCCAAAAATTTTCCATGGACAAGGTAGATCTTCTACAACATAGAGAGAAGGTGGGTGAGGGCACCATATTAAATACAGAGCTTGGACATAAAGTGCATGGAAATATGGTAAATAAAGGATGCATAGCACTTAAAATTGAGAAGGTGTTAAAACATGATGTTGCTCTACCACATCCAAGAGGATTTGAGCATACACTAGCGGGTGAACTGGAATATTATGAGATTTGTCCAGAATTAGATTTGCAACCTCACTATCATGATCATGCCATAAATATTCCCAAGAGAGGGCTAGATTCAAATGTACATAAAACATCCTCACTAAGTAAAAATGTAATTTCTCCTTTTCATGGAACTTTTAGACACCTTATGTAACACCAATCTTGGAATTTATTAGATTTTCCAATAGACCATGTTTTGGTTCTTCAACTTCTACAAATTTCTTATGATAATTGTCCATCCACATGCATTAAGGCTACACGTGTCATTTCTGAAGTTAAATAGGAACTTGGTTTGATATGAGTTGATATTTGTCATCCTATGATACTATCTACATCTCTAATTGCATGGTCTTCATATATGTTTTCTGTGTAATTTGCATATAAAGTAATTTTTGGTAGTAGGTACTAGACGGTGGGGGAAAATGTTTCATTACATACAATATGACTACCATACTATTTAAAATATTTCATCTATATTACTTTTTCAAAAGTTGTGTGTTTTTGTGAAAATATAAAATCACACTTTACATGGTTCAACCTTTTAATTACAATTTATGATTTAATTGTTGTTATAGAATTGGCATAGGCTAGAATGGAAAATATAATTTTGCAAAAAGGGGGCTATGTTGATCTCCTTATTAATGATCAATTCGTTGGGCTAGGAAGGGTTGAATATACAGAGTCTGGAACTTATTATGCTGGACAAAGGGTTAATGCATGTTATGTTGCAATTTTGATAATTGATGTCACTCAAACACATTTTATTGAGGATGTTGATGAAGGGGAGATACATCGATGGAAGATCATGGATTTGAGGCACAACATAGGTAAATCAAAATATTGAAGCGCGTGTTCAAATATTATTGATAGTATAATACTTTTTTTGAGTAAATAGTAACCTTATTTACATTTTTTTATACGCAAAAATGTTTCTTCTACATTTTCTATTGGAGACAAGGTAGATCTTCTAAAACATGGTGTGAAGGTGGTGAGGTCTCCATATTCAATACAGAGCTAGGACATAAAGTGCATGGAAAGATGCTAAATTAAGGATGTATTTTGGTTAAAATTGAGGTGTTAAAATATGATGTTGCTCTAAAACATCCGACAGGATTTGAGCATACACTAGGGGGTGCATTGGAATCTTATGAGATTTGGCTAGAATAAAATTTGCAACCTCACTCTCATGATCATGCCATAAATATTCCCATGAATTCATGGGAAAAAACATGTGCATTGCCAAAATAATGCTAGTTAATGTCCGTGAGGATGACATTGTTGAAGGTGAAACACTAGGTGGAATGGAATTTGGTTTTTTTTGGAAGAGATAGATGGAAAATTGTGAAATATACATATATTTTCTGGTTATATCGCTAATAAATAATTTGGTGGAAAAAAAAGGTGTGATATTAAGTGTTAAGGAAAATCTCAAGGAGCCACCCAAGGAAATGGTGATATGGGATGTTATAGAGGACACAAATCCCTTATACAAATGTGATGGGTCTCTCTGTAATTATAATATAGAAAATCAATTGATATGCATGTAACAATGCCATATAAAAGTATTAAATGAGTTATGGCTACAAAAAAAATTGCAAAATATGAACCAGAAAAAGATGAAGATAAATAAATTTGATTTTTTGCAGCAGATGTAAGTCGTAGAAAATATTGTCTTCAACATGTGGATAGGAAGGCCATTGCAGGTGCTAGAAGGGATATTAGAAAAATTAATAAAAATGGTATTAGGGAATTTGTCTTGAATTCACTCATGTAAAACACAGCCATGTCAAGGAGCCATGGCCATGGGCTACCACCTATTTCTATAAATGTAAAGGACATGAGATTTAATGGGAATATTATTTGTAAGAAAGCATGGTATAAGATACATAATCTTCCTCAAAGCACATTCTATAACTACCATCATTATTTCCAACATGGATAGATGAAAGCTATCCATGCTAAAACTAACACATGCAAAGCACGAGCACATACCATGGAAGCCTTAGAAATATTTCATGAACTTTTAATGGATAATTCAAAATTTTCACCAAACCAAACACGTCAAGTTGAAGAATATGGAATGTATGCTCCTTTAATATTGCTTCCTTTGACTTACACAAAAAATTATTTGTTAAAAGAGATCAATGAGGCTCTTCAAAATCTCAGTTACCCAATAATATCATAGTCAACAATGAGCAAGATCTGGAATACTAAATTTCAAGATGTGGCATTTTCAGAGAACACCAACTTTAGTAAATGCAGTGAATGTGTTGTGTTGAAAGAACATATGAATTCAACGACTAAAAAACAGTTGGAAGAAAAGGCACGAGGTAGGGTGAACAAACATAACAAGGTTGTTATGTGTGGAAGATATTGCTACTATTCCCATAGAATTATGTCAGAGAAGTTTCCAAAGGAGTATTTCAGCATTGTCTATGATAAAATGGATAAAAAAATGACTTCAATTCCAAGGCTACGTGTCAAATGAAAACCTATTGTAGGAACAAATTTGGGTTTTTCATTGATAGGTATGTTTATAGATGAGCATAAGATAGGAGGTTTTTTTCATTTCTCTATAGCATTTATACATATGGGATCACAATTTACTATCACATCCCTTGAAAAGTGCTTAAGGGACCTTAAAGACCCACAAATTTATATTTATGGTGATCTACTTTATGGGAGTGGAAGTTCAATAAACCCACATAAAAATGCATAACTTAACACCTCTATATACTCAAAATTTCAAGTGTACAAGGATGATTTTATATCTCATGGAAGATCAAAGAGTCAGAATTTTTATTTTAAACCTCTTCCTCCACATTTTTTGTTACAAGTGGACAATGTAACAAGTGATAATAAGAATCACTATCTTTTAATGTTTCTATCATGTTTAACTGCAGTTGGTGTCCCCATCACTATTGCAGTTGGATTCTTGCCTGTGGGGCACACCCATGAAGAAATAGATGGAGCCAATGGAAGATTGTATTCCAACCTAAAAAGTAAATATATATATTCTTTGCATGAAATGATGGATACATATCACATAATTGAAGAAAAATGGGTGTTTCCACCTACACTTATTGACAAGGTCTATGACTACAGAATTTTCTTTAATGGATACATCAAGGAGAGAAAAAATGCATTAGTTGGACATCTTAATGTTCAATGCTTCCAATTTCTTGTACTCCAATACTATGGTAAAAGGAATCCATTAGAGATATCAAGTGGTCATAATCAGTTGAGTTATTGAATATGGATGATGAAGGTCAACCTATAATTCCTATAGAGAACCCATCTTTATTAGCTTCCAAAAAGAATGATTCTTATTTAAAAGAACTAAAGGAAGGGATAAAATCATACAAAAAAATATGGAAAGACACTATCGGGAATGAGAATTCACTAATTGTTATAAAGGAATGGAAAAATAATTTAGTGTATTGGGAAAGAGTTACTAATACATTATATGCAATCTTTAATGATCATAGAATAATAGATGTAACAGATTCATCTTCTGCATATTTCTAGCCCAAGATATGGCACATTGTAGATGTCGATCGTAATGCACTCCATGTAATATCAATTATTATGGATGGATATTTCGATACTGAAATAGATGAACCAGTATATTTTGGACCCAAATGCAGCAAGCCAAATCCAACACTCAATCCAATGATTGACATTGAGAAAGGAAATATGTTGCTAGTTAGATGAGGAAATGAGGATGCAGGAGAGATGATTTGGATGAAAAAATCCTTCTTAGATATCTTGAGGGATAATTAAAGTGAGATTCTTCATGTAATGGTTGATTGGTGGAACCCTATTTTAGGGAAATACAATGGAAAATGTTTAGAGCAATATTAGATACCAAATCCTAATGACATAAAACTTTTCTCTATTCCAATTAATACCATAGTGTGGGCATGGATGCCAAAGAAAGAACATTGCAAGAACACCAAGATAAATAAATATGGTGTGGAAGCTGCTCTCGACCTACTTGAGTGAATATCTTAAGATTAGCTTTATATGATTCGTGAACGTATTTTTTTTTTAAGGATCTATTAGTATATATTTTGACGCACTTTTCAATATTTGTTGTATATAAAATATTCTCTTCATACTACATTTGGAGAAGTGTTATATTATTTAGTATTTCAATGTAATCATGTGGTGATACAAATTACATGACAATGCCATAAAATATTTAAATTTTCAAAGCTTTGTTTGACCAACATGACTTTTCACCATATAGAAAATGCATAATCAAATTCAATAATGCAGTTAAAAACAACATCTTCTAAACTTGTTTTATTAGAACAATAGTGGAGTAGCTAATTAGTATTCTATTTAATATAAACCGTTTAAACACCTACTGAAAAAAAATTAGACACTTGTAATAATGTTTGAAGTGATATTTCCTTAATATTCCTTATTATAACTGATAGAAAGCAAATTTGTTTTTTTTTTTTTGTACTCTAATTTACAAGAAAACTATATTGGTCATTAAATAACACAACAAGACTTATAAAATATTTCCTCTTATATATTGTTAAATAAATTTATACTAGGTGAGACTTTTCTTACAAAATCTATTATTCACGAGTCAAATTTAATACATAAATACAAATTTTCATGATAATAGAAATAATGTGAGTCTAAGTTTTAGATGAATGTCAATATGCTCTTTTCAATATAATATCGTTAAAAAAATAAATATTTGTAAGGAATAGTTTAGTCAATTTTATCTCTTTCTTCTTGTATTTGAAAATAATCAAATTGTAGTAGTTTGTTACTATTCTAATTCATGATTGATTTTGTTAATTAAAATGATTAGTAATTGAGTGGAGAGGCATAGTATGAGGGGATGTAGTATGAGGTGACATGTGTGTTTCGTGCCATATTAAATAAAAATTCAATAAAAAAATGAAAAAAATGTTCTAAATAGAAAAAAAATATCGGCTATAATTAAGGAAAAAATGAACATGTTGTAAAGTAATTAGAAGTAAAAAAAATGTGAATCAGATGTTTAAATCTTTTACTTTTCAAAGATATTTAAGCGAGATATTCAAATAAACTATTTGAAGATCTATGTTAACTAATTTATGTCGATGTCAACTTCATATATAACTATATGTAGAAAAAAATTAAGTTTTTTTAAGTATATGTAGAAAAAAAAAGGTTTTGATGGTTAAAATTTTTGTTTGGTCTTATATATACTATATTTAGCATTCAAAAATACAATTTTAACAATGAAAAATAGCACATTGTACTTTTCACATGAAGAAATTTGATCCCTCTAGGCTCATGTTAAATCTCTATTTAAGATGGATCTATGCTGGTATATATTGGACACATTATTATGATAATTTGTCATTAAATAACTTTATCCTTAATATATATCTTTAATATTAATATATTATTCATTAAGTAAGTCTTAATTAAGTACAAATAATAAATAATAAATAAATTATGCTACTACATAAATTATACTACTATTCTCATTCAACATTTAGTCAGTGGATTGTTGGTTAAACGGTGATGAGGCGGGTTGTTATATCACTCCTCATAGGTTCAATTTTTGGTCTTGGTTAAATGGCGATGAGTCATGCTATTATTGCAGTCATCACAGTTTCAATTCCCTTCGGGTGATGTATCTAGACATGTTGATGAAGATGGAGTAAAAAAAAAAAAAGAGAAAATGAAACATACTACCAAACTTAAAAAAAAAAATGATCTCATGTCAACAGGAAAATGGTTCAAACTTCCTACAATAGTATGTAATTATGATTGTGATAATTATGAATCTCATCCACTAACACCAAATATGGTATATAATAAGCCATAAATATATTACTCAAAATTTTTTTGAATTCTATTGTTATGCTAAAAAAGCATTAAAAGAAGTGTTTCAAGATCATCATAATTTTGTTTAGTTAAAAGATCAAGAAGGTTGGTAGTGCCATAAATATTTTGAAATTTAAATCCAATATGAGTATAAAATGGATGATCTAGGAGGTTTTTTCATCTTCAACCATATTACTAGTGTTTCAAATGTAATAGACATTTAAATTGTGTCAACCTTGTCCTAGTAATGATCCTAACTTAACACATACATGATATTTATTATATCAGATTATAATTAAATGGGTTAATAATAGTAACATACACAATAATGCACTTAAAATAAAACATCTTCCAAACTTTGTCTATTAAAACAATAGTGGAGTAGCTAATCAATATTCTACTTATTATAGACCATTTAAACACTTGATGAAAAACATTTAGACACTTGTAATAATGTTTGATGCGATTTTTCCTTAATATTCCTTATTATAATAGATATAAATCAATTTTTTTGTTTTATTTCACTCTAATTTATAAAAAATGATTTTGATCATTGAACAATAGAACTAGACTTATAAAATATTTCCTCTTATAGATTTTGAAGTGTTGCCAACGTTGTACTAGTATAATAAATTTGTACTAAACATAGGAAAATTAGTTAGTGTCAATTTAAAATGGTCAATAATAGTAAGAAACACAATATTAATATATTGTCAAATATCTTTATACTAGGTAAGATTTTTTTTACAAAACCTCTTAGTAATTCAGAGGGGTCAGGCTCATTCCACAACCTAGTATGAGGGGATGTGTTCCATGCCCTTAATAAAAAAATAAAAAATATGATCTAAATAGAAAAATAATATTAGCTATAATTAAAGAAAAAATGAATATTTTGTAAAGCAATTAGAAGTAAAAAAAATGTATGTAATGATGATGGTGATAATTATGATTATCATCCACTAAGACCAAATATGGTATATAAGAAGCCAGACACATATTACTTAAAATTATTTAGAATTGTATTGTTATGCTAAAAAAGCATTAAAAGAAGTGTTTCAAGATCATTATAATTTTGTTTAGTTAAAAGATCAAGAAGGTTGGTAGCCCCACAAATATTTTAAAATTTTAATTCAATATGAGTATAAACTTGATGATCTAAGAGGGTTTTTCTTCTTCAACCATATTACTAGTGTTTCAAAAATGATATACTTTTAAATTGTGCGAACCTTGTCTTCGTAATAATCGCAACTTAACACATACATGGTATTTTCTATATCACGTTATAATTAAATGGGCTAATAATAGTAACATACACAACATTCTTTTCATAAATTTAATAATAGTAGCATACAAAAAACTATTTTCATAAGATATCCTTATCAAACTTACCTTTTAGTACAAACCATAAAAAATATTAAAAGAGACAATGTAAGGAATCCAAGGTTAAGGTCTGAAAGATTCGCTTTTGGAAGTTTATATAAATTTGTTTTATATAGTTTACCATAATAATTTTTTCACTAAAAATGGTGAATCTATACATTAAAATTAGTAAACTAAGTGATTTTATAATTCCACCTTTTGAAAAAACTTAATCTAGTTAAAGTTCTAAATTCTAGATCAAGTGAATACTTCCAAATTTAATGAAATATGTGTTAATTGAATATTTTTATATAATTTTTTTAATTAATATATTGCCAATTTTTTTAATTTATGTTCTTAAACATTTTAATACTTTTATTAATGTTATCAATGTTTCATGTAATGTTAAATAAAGATTGCATTATTGTCAAATGCAATAAACATAGGGTTGAGAAAGTCTTAATGTGATTATGTGTGGCTATGTTTAACTAATGTAGTTAACTGTTATATATTAAGTAATAATGTTTTATTTTATATAAATCTTCGAGGCAATCACATAGAAAATTATAGGTTCTGTAATTTTCTATGTGATTTCCCAAAAGATTTATATAAATTAATATGATATGGATCACAGATGTTTACACTCTCTAAAAATGTTTTAATTAATATATCAATATAATAATGTTAATAAATAAATCAATTAATAATAATAATAATAATAATAAAATCATATTTAAAATAATATAATTAATTAATTAAATTAATGAAACTGATTAATCTATTTAATTAAATAATAAATTAATTAATTTCCTAAATAGTATAATATAAAAAATAATTTAATATATTTAAAAAAAATTACTAATGCTTTCCCCTAATTTTTTTTCCATTATTAAGATTTCCACAAATCTTCTATTTTTTTTTTTTTTATGTATATATGTTTGTATATAGAAATATAATTGATGGTAAACTTGAATGTATGTTCAACTAACTTTATCGCATCAAGAGAGCAAGTATAAAAATATTTTACTCCCTTAGAGAAAATGGTTCTCCATTGAGAGTGTCTAACGACAAATGCATTAGTTAATATTAATTAAACATGAAGAAACATATAGATTTTTTTTTTAAATGTGTTGTAAATAGCCTTTTTTTTTTTTAAATGTACCTTTTCCAAATTTGTTGTAATTGGATTATTATGTTTTTTTCTTGATAAAAGTTATATATCCACAAAAGTTCGGTATTCTAGTTCAAATAATAACACCTTTTTCTCTCTAATTGAACAATGAGGTCTGTCTCGATTTGATTATATGACATACACTAAATTCAGAACTTCCCTTGGGTGCTAGTAGCATTCAATTGTCAATCACCATGGTACTGATCTCTAATTGTCCCAAAGTAGTCCCTTCATTTCTCTAGAAGTGTGAGATACCTAGTTTTACAAAGAGTGTCAACTTTATGTCACATAGAACTTTGATAGATTTTATTATAATTAATTGCAAGGACTTACATTTAAATTTTTTCAGTTTAAATTACAATTTACTCATCTCGAGTGATCTAGCAGAGTTTTTAATGGTTATAAAATTGAAATATTATTAAAATTAATTATAAATTTATAATAATTTATTTTTATTATTATTATTATTTTATATAATAATATTTTAATAATATAACATAATTTTATTAAAATAATTATTATAATTTAATCATACAATTTATTATTGTACTAAAATAATAATTTTATTATAATTTAACAGTAAAATTTATCACATAATAAAACCTTATTATTCACCAAAGCTTTCAATATACCAAACGTTAACACATACGTTGAATACAATAACGCTCCCCAAACATTAAAAGATATCAGGATGAACGTTAGGTTGCTCATTAATTGAACCATTAAGAGCGATCTCCATATAGACGTTGGGTTGGTCATTAATTGAAGCATTAAGAGCTTAGTTGAATGCATGGATATACATTATATTGTTGTATTTAAAACTGCCACCTCCCTACACTAATTTTACAATTTTATATATGCCAGTGCCCACCAGCAATATATCCACCACCAGTAAGATCACAACTATTGACACGCTCAGAAGATTTCGTCATAATTCTCATATTTTTATTTTTATGGTTGGTCCACTGCGTTAATGTGTAGGGAAACACCGTAACCAAGAACCCAAATCCCTCTGAAAACACCATAACCAATATGACCGTAATGCCTCTGCATTAAATAATGTTCCACTGCTTTAATCCCTTTGTGTTCATGCCTTTGACTGCCAAGTCTATTAAAAAAACGTTTTGCCAAATCTCACCTGTATTGCCTTGCAAGTAATATGAAAGATGGTGGTCAAAGAGTATCTTCCTGGAGTTGGAATGCATATGTCCTAAAGCTTGCAAAAAAAATATCCTTGGAAAGCCAACTTACAGCCAATCCATCGAGTCTATTTGAAATTATTTCATGGGGAATTTTAATAATTCATTGATGCTTCGATATACAACGCACAAAAGTTCACTTCATAATATAGGCCAACGCACTTCATAATATAACAATTCATTTTAATTATAATATATCAATGAAAATCCGAAGTATATAATACAAGAAATTGAATTTATTGGATGTATATCGTTATTTTAAAATCAAAAATATTTTCTTGACACGAGTAAGAGAAAGCATGTAAGATATATTTAGTTCGATGGACTATCATTGCAAGAAGGTTAGGGATCATTGATATTGATAATTTCAAGAAGTATTATGAAACTAAAATTATATTATAATTTAAACGTCTTTTAGTTATCTATTATATTTTTTAAATAATATGAAATTGTAATTGTTTTTTATTATCATATATTAAACCTTATTAATAATTGTAGATTTATTTGTGGATCTAGATATATTAAGGAAGAAAGTCTACATATTTTAATAATTTAATAAAATAATATTTTTTTTCTTTATAGTTAAGTGTGAGTGGTATGCATAGGCTACCACTACTCCATCAAAGAGAGATGGTGGAGTCAGCGCCATTATCCACGAAATACAGAGGATATCAGCGACAAGGAAATGCATTAGTGATTTCGGAGTAGTCGACTTGAAGGGGAGTAACAACGCAAGGTTGTGCGACTGCATATTTAATGAGGTCCTCGCCTTGGCCGTGTGGCTATGACATTTACCTTGTTGTGGGGGTGCCATATAACAAGAGGAGTCATGATATATAACAAGAGGAGTCATGATTAGACAACCACATTTGAGGGTTATATACCCAAGAGATTAATGTTATAAGTCGAAGGAATTAATATACCTAAGGGTTTAATATTATAAACTAAGGAGAATAATATTAAAGCCAACGAATTAATATTATAGACCTAAAGGATTGATAAACCCAAAGGATTAATATTAAAACCCGAATGGATTGATACATCCAATGGATTCATATTAAACCCTAAGACTAATATTATAAACCATAGTACTAATTTATAAATCCAATATTAAACTTTAATATTATAAATTGAATATTAAAATACCCCAATATTATAAACCTTGTATTAAACCCAAGTTTTGTAATGTAACAATGCAACATTGAATAAATTACAATGTAATGTGACATTCTCATAATGATTGTTAGAATTATTTTCATATTGTGATCATGTTTGTCACAATGTGATGTTAGATACATTTTTGTACCATTCCAATGCTACAATATTAAACGGTTGATATTATAAGCCCAATGGACTAATAAACCCAATGTAT
Source organism: Pinus albicaulis (assembly GCA_034641835.2). NCBI lineage: Eukaryota > Viridiplantae > Streptophyta > Pinopsida > Pinales > Pinaceae > Pinus > Pinus albicaulis. The sequence continues at coordinate 330,669,818 of CM076577.1, read as the reverse complement.
TAATACTAAAAATGTAAACGATTATAAACCCAAGGGAATAATATTAAACCCAAGGGATATTGACGCTAAGATAAATATTATAAACCATAAAAAAAACATTATACCCTAATATTCATATCATGAACCTTAGGATTAGTATTATAAACAAAATTGATTAATATTAAAAACCCATTGAAATAACCTTGAACCCTATGACTATAAACCCTAGAATTAATAAACCCAAGGGATGAAGCTTGTAAACACTATGCTCAATATTAAACCCTAGGAATAATATTATAAACCCTATAAATAATATTATACTCTACGAATATGAACCCTTATATTAATAAAGAGAAGGGATTGATGTTACAAATACAATGCAAAGAAAAACACAAGGACTTTATACAAAAAACCCTAAAAACCCAGAAGGATTAATATTGTAAACTGAAGTTATATAAACCCTAACATAAATGTTATAAACTGCAAGACAAACATGGTTGACCATGGTTGATTTTCATATTGAGAAAATATTTGTCACAATGGAATGTTGGACCATGGTTGACCATGATTGCTTTTCAAATTGAGAGAACCTTTTTGACAATGTGATGTTAGACCATAGTTAACCCTGGTTCACTGAAGGGATTACTAAACCCAAGGGATTAGAAACCCAAGAGATTACTATACCCATTGGATTAATATTAAAACTCTGAGGGAATATAAACCTAAGGGAATAACAATAGACCCTAAGGTTAATTTTGAACCCTAGGAATATAAACCTTAATATTAATATTATGAACCCTATGATTAATATTATAAACCCAAGAGATTAATGTGATAAATCCAAGGAATTAATAAACCTAAAGGATTAATATTATAAACAAAATGGATTATAAACCATATTGTATTATTATACATATTAGGTATTAATATGACAAACCTGAGGTATTATTAAACCCAAAGGACATCAAACCTGATACTACAAATACTAATATTAAACCCACTATAAATATTATAGTAGAAGATATCTGATATTATAAATATACTATATTATAAACTACACTATACTAATATTTTTAGTTCCCTACACATCCTAAACTATACTATACTAATATTTTTAACCATTGGGTTCATAATATTGTTAACCATAATGTTAACAATAATATACTATACTATATTATAGATACTATTATAAATCCAATACTATAAATACGAATATTAAACCCATTATTATAAAAACTCAAAAAAACTCAATATTATGAACCCAAATGTTATAATACCAAATGTTATAAACCCTATACATTCACACAATATTATAAACCCTAATATTAAATCGAAATATTATAAACCGAAATATTAAACCCTATATATTACAATCTATATTATAACCTTACATATTAAGCCATATTATAAATCATAATATTAAAGCCAAATATTATAGACCATATATATATTAAACACTCAATATTTTGAACTCTAATATTGAACCTAAATAATATAAACCTTAATATTATACCCATATATTAAAAAATCTCATCTTATAAACTCCAAATATTATAGCCCCAAATGTTATAAACCTTACAACAAGCAAATTAGTAAATGTGGTTCATAAATGTTGATTAATGTATATTAAGCACATGCATAACCACAATAATCAATGTTATTTCATAATTTTTTACTAAATACTTGTAACACCCCCAATTTATGTGTTTGAATTTCAAAGCTAGACATTTGAACTTTAATCCTAAGGGGAGTGGACCCCAAAGGATAAGTATTTTGTGAATGTAATTAAATATTTAAATTGAGGAAATGAATAAAATGATTGTGTGAAGATCGACTCAAAATGAGAATTATGAGATCACTTGCTAAATCCATGAGGATGGGATAAGGCAACTAATTCCCACAATCTTTCAAAAAATCCTCGAAAGAAATTATTTCTAATTTAGATTTTTGAGGAAAAATCTAAATTCCCCAATGATGAGGAAAGTAGTTGGGAAGAGGTAAAAAGCTGGAAAAGCCAGGAAAAGCATAAAACAACTTTAAAGAATTCCTAAAATGGGAAGCCTAGGCAAACAGGAAGAAAAGCATCCTGAGATTCTGGATGCAGAATTAGAAACATGCTTTGGGGAACAATAGCTTAAATAAGCTGCTCCTAAACAGATTAGAGGTTGATCTGTTTTAGGAGATGATCTCAGCTCGGGGGTGAGTTCTGGGAGAGAGAAGGACTCTAAGGTTGGGAGGTTGGTCGATTGCATGAGTGGTATGTATTTAAATTTATTGATGTGTTTACTTCATATATTATGAATTGGCTACATATAAAATTTGATTGTATATTAGAATTATAAATGCTACATTTAATAGAGTTAATCATAAGGAATTAACCTTCTTAATTCTGTATAGTTGTAGAAAATAAATCTGTAGAGTAGAATCCAACAGAAACTCTAAACCGAGGTTGGTTTAAATCTGAGGATACATATTCCTCTACAGATAATTTATTTAACTGCTCCTGTGTTACTAATATAAAATTTTGAGCATGATTAATATAAAACTGGTCCTGTACCAATACTTAATCATAGCCATAGGTGAACTGTCATATAATCTATGCATTACATGAAAAGAAAATAATATATACAGACTGATCTCCGGAAATCAGTACACCATTCCCATATAACTAGGAGCACACTAGCAAGTATTCACTGTATATAGAAAAGTAGATATATACCAGAAGAAAGTAATTATCAAACCATTCTTTCATCAGAGTTAAAACTAATATATGAAAGAAAATTGAGTATTACATGCTATTGCATCACTGTATTGACTAGAAGTTAGTTTCACAAGTTATAAGAGGCTGGTAGAAGCAGAAGCATGATATACAAGAAAATAAATGGAATAATGGTAGTCTCAAGCAAAGTAGGAAATAAGAAAGGACTATGGTGAACAATTGCTACTGCTACCAGAAGATAAGAACCCATGTAGAATATGTATATGTAGTATGAGATCACTTCTATAAACATAATTTCTCCACTGTATTATAAAAGACATGGAAAGCTGAAGAAATCAGTAGGACAAATTTTATTAATGCCATTGATATCATCATCCATAACAACTAATACAGTAACCTCAAAGAGATCCTTATTGTACACTCTATATAGATGTGCAAAAGTAAATTACCTGATCATAGATAAGGGCACTTCGGTAATTTTATAAGGAGCTCACTAGCTGTAAGAAATTATAGAAGAGAAAATTGGACTGATAGATCATAAAAAGGTCTCGAAAAACAAGACCATATTTTATCACTGATAAACTAAAGTTAGAAAGCTATGAAATGCCAGGCGATACTATGGAGCTGGCCTCTGTCGTATGGATGCACTGTGCATAAAACATATATGTATTCTTCCCTGAAATTTTGGGGACACAAAAAGTGTCAATGGTTCTGACCCTAGTATAGAGTTTAAAACAAATACGAAAATTTCTTAACATTGGCCACAGTCTCCGCTCGATCTGACATCAATATTACAGTAGAAATTTGGTAGGTAAAAAAAAAAAAATGGAAACATTAGGCAATGTCATGGCATAACCGCGAACAAGCTAGATCACGCTTGGATGAGAGTCACGAAGATACCGACCTGAAACCCGCAGCTCCAAGGTGTCAAGCCGAGAAGATAGAAATCCATCAATTAACCGGCAGGAAAAACCTTCGAAGGGATCGAAGTATACCTGAGATTTGAATTTTCGGTACATGAGAACTAGAAACAAGATGAAAAAAAAAACTTGAATACAAATTGATAATTGTAGGTGAGGAATGACGCAAACCCACAGAAAACATACCTGGAAAGAGCTAGGGCTTGACGTAACAATTAACCTGTAGCACGACAGAAGACATTGGTCAAAACTCTGGTTAGAATAAAAATCTAGCCTGATGTATCGTGCTTACAATTAAAGGGTTTGATTGTATAGCAATGACTTACTGTGAGCCATGGCGAGTATAGCAGACAAATCAACGATAGTCATGAAGGAAGTAAATAGCAGGAAGGCCTACCCTGCTAGGGTTATTATTGGAGTCAAACTCAAATTATATTGTTATAACAAATATTAAACCGAACCGGCTGAACGATAAACTACCAAGGATAAAATTCGGTGTAGGGATATCTTCCGACATCGAAACGGGAAAATTAAACAACAAAAAAATAATCTCCTCTACCTGGACGACGAGGAACGAAGCATGGGCACGCTAGGAGTTGGAACAAGCTTCACCCTGTGGATCCTCAGGTTGCGCTGAGTAAAAAACCCCATAAGCCGAGCAAGAGAAACGACGAGACAAAGAATACTTCCAAATGAAAATTCAGAAGTAAATACACTTCAATGAACAAAACCTTATTTACTACGGATAAATCTACCACGTCCACTTGTCAATAGATCCAAGGAAGACCAAGGATCGAGTTGAGAACCCTCGAGAATGCTGGCACAGTGGACTAAGTCATAAATGAAAAATTTATTTGCAATTGAACCCATTGTACTTACCATGGTAAATTGGGACAAACATGCGTAATGATCCCCAAATGTTACAGATGCAATAGTTAAGGATAACAAGCTGGCACTTGTACATATACCAACGGGGATAAAGGGTCTCCTCGTGGCATTAGAGTTCAGAATATCGAAAAATGTAAATGACGTGGCAAGCGTAACGGGCAATCCAGCTCACCTTTCATACATGTTAAAACCATCAACGTGACCAGTAGGGAAGACAACCTCCAGGACGGCTATTCCGAAATCAAGTTTGGCATAATGGTCAAGATAATAGATCGCCACAGTGATAGAGAAGTAGCACTTGATCACCAAACGAAATTTACTAAATAGCTACGCCACTAAGCGGTAATACGCATCGACTCTAAGTATTCAGGTACATTGAATAAATCCGATTACCATACGAGGTCTACTAGATTATGAAAAGTAGGAGAACTTAGCAGGATCTGCGTGCTATACGTGTGATACATCCAAACAAAACTCCATACCCGTGGTAAAATTATTTATGCAGAGATTGGGAAATCTTGTTATAAATCCATAACCTTCCAGTCTCCGTAGGTATATGCTTTCGAGGCCTGAAGTGGTAGAGGGATGTTGCATATGACATACTTTTATAAAGTTACATCCGATCGAGCTGTAACCTACTAATCATATAGGTGGAGGATGTATGTTTATGATCTTTCACTTAATACTTTATGGTCATATATATATAAAAATATATATGAAATTTTATTTATATAAGACACATAAGAAAAAAAAATGATGGAACAACAAATCCAAGGTCAACAATACCAAAGAGAGTTATAAGGAAAAAAAAAATATATTCCATTACAGTAAGTGAAGTAAATATAAAGAGAAAAAGTAAACATAAGAATTATGTTTAATTAAACGAATGAACCAAGAAGATATTCTTTAAGAAAATTTTTAGATTAAAAAGTGAGTCCACAAAAAAAAAAAAATTGTGGTTGAAGTGGAAGGGAGGGATGTTACAAATGGTATCAGAGCCCAAGTTATAAAACTGGGCTGGTGACATTGTGCTCACTGTTGCTGTATGTTCACGGTATAAATTGATATTGTGAAAAAATTTATATTTTTATTTCCACTGATCTGTGTTGTGTAGTGTACAGTGGTGCTAGGATGGAAGAAGGTGGCAAAATTTATGTTGATTTTCGCGATGAGGATAATGCACCAGATCCAAATGCGCCCATGATGGCTATGTTGCAGGAATTGCAACAAGAGTTGGCTGAGATAAAAAGCCAGAATGACAGTTTGTCATTAGCCAGTGAGGAGCAGGAAAGGCTCATCAGAGAATTAAATTCGCAGAAAAGCCAAGAAGGTGAAGGTTCCGAAAAGAGAAAGACTGATGAGTGTGAAGATGAGGATGCAGTAAGGCATCAATACAAACAGAAAAAGGAATTACAGGGTGAATTCCGAAAAATCAAGCCTACCTCCTATGATGGGGAGAAGGAGGAAGATGCAGAAGCTTGGTTATTGAACATGATCAAGTATTTCCAGGTCTATGAATATGAAAGCAATCTGAAGGCCAGATTAGCTATTTACCAGATACAAGGTAAGGCTACCTTGTGGTGGGAGGAGATGAAAATGGTGCATGCCATTGATGAAAAGACAGTTACTTGGGAAGATTTACAGGTTAAGTTCAAAAATCGCTATTTGAATGAGCGTTACTATGATGAAAAAGCAAAGTAATTCCATGAAATTAGACTGGGACAGCTCACTATTGATGAGTTTGTTACTAAGTTTACAAATCTGCTGAGATATGTACCCTACATAAGGGAGGAAAAGGCAAAGGTACAAAGGTTTCTGAATTTTTTTCCTACTGTTCACAAAGAGAAAATTGAATTTGATAACCCAAAAACAATGGACGAAGCTATTAGAAAAGCCAGATTATGTTACCAACAGTTCAAAGGAAAAAACTGAACAAGGGAAAAGTTGGGTAAATAAGAATGAGTTCAAAGGGAGGAAACATAAACCAGCCTATTTGAAGAATTTTGGCAGAGATCATCACTGGAGAAACTTTAATAAACCCAAAGAAAGTCAAACTGCTCAGTCCCAAGTGGCTTCAAAACAAATAGATGGAGACAGTAAAAAGGAAGGGACAATCAGAATGAAGGAACCCTTGAAATGTCGGGGCTGTGGAGAACCCCATATTCTGAGGGATTTTCCCCATCAAAACATACAGATGATTATGAGAGATCGAGAAGCCACTACAGTAAATGACATAGCCAGAAATATACCAAATATCAGTGCAGCCTTGGAAAATCGACAAGCAGAACATCAAGCTACTATGGTGGAAATGGAGGGTAAGATTTCTGACCTATCTGTTACTATTCTGATTGATCTGGGTGCTTCTTGGAGTTACATTAGTCTTGAAATTGTAGAAAAATGTAACCTAAAAATTGAAAAATTTCAGCAGTCATGGTTAGTACAGCTGGCCACTGGAACTAAGAGAAAGGTAACACATAAACTGCCCTGAACAGCAATCAAATTAAATGATTTTCAAACAGAAGTAAATTTGAACATTCTGCCCTTAGGTTCATATGACCTACTGATAGGAATGGACTGGCTGGAAAGGAAGAAAGCCTTAATGAACTGCTGGGATAAGACTCTGCATTGTGTAGATGAGGAAGGGAAACCTTTTATTCTTAAAGGAAAACCAAAACCTATATCTGTAAGACAAATATCAGCACTGCAATTAAAACGAACAGCTAGAAAAGGATATCAAGTTTATGCAGTACATGTGGAAGAAATAGAACAGAAAACTGAAGAAAACCTGCTGGATGTATTACCAGTGATAAGGGAATTTAAAGAAGTTTTTCCAGATGAGATCTCTCATCTTCCCCCCAAAAGAGAGATTGACTTTTCAATCGATCTGGTGCCGGGAGCAGTGCTTTTTTCCCGCGCCCCTTATCGAATGAGTCCCCCTGAGTTGATGGAACTAAAAATGCAATTGTAAGAACTGTTAGATGAAGGCTATATCAGACCGAGTGTATCTCCTTGGGGAGCACGGGTGTTGTTCGTGAAAAGGAAAGATGGAACTTTTAGGATGTGCATTGATTATCGTCAACTGAATAAGTTGACCATTAAAAATATATACCCTTTGCCTAGAATTGATGATCTATTTGATCAAGTGAGAGGAGCTTCAGTATTTTCGAAGATTGATTTAAGGACTGGTTATCACCAGCTCAGAATTAAGGAAGAAGACATCAGCAAAACAGCCTTTAGAACCAGGTATGGTCACTACGAATTTGTAGTCCTACCTTTTGGTTTGACAAATGCCCCTGTCACATTTATGTGCCTAATGAAAAGTGTGTTAAACAAGTAATTGGATAAATTTTTCCTTGTGTTCATAGATGATATCTTAGTCTATTCAAAAAGTGAGGAGGAAAATAAAGAACATTTGAGGATAGTATTGCAAACTCTGAAGGAAAACCAGCTATATGCCAAGTTTAGAAAATGTGAATTTTATAAAGATAAGATCCAATATTTGGGTCATATTATTTCTGAACATGGCCTTGCTGTTGATCCTGAAAAGATAAAGTCAATTAAAGAATGGCCTGTGCCAACTGATGTTTCAGCAGTGAGATCATTTATGGGGATTGCTGGCTATTATCGCAGATTTGTGGAGAGGTTTTCTGCCATAGCACATCCCATCACGTCATTACAAAGGAAAGGTGTCAAATTTGAGTGGACTGAAAAATGCCAAAACAGTTTTGACCAATTAAAACTGAAACTTACTACAGCCCCTATATTGAAGATTGCAGATCCTGATAAAGAATTTGTGGTAGGTACGGATGCCTGAAGAGAGGGATTGGAAGGAGTTCTTTTGCACGAAAATTCCGTTATTGCCTATGAATCTAGGAAACTGAAGATACATGAATCGAATTATAGTACCTATGATTTAGAATTAGCAGCTGTTATCCATGCTTTGAAAATGTGGCGGCACTATCTTCTTGGAAAAAAATTTACATTGATGATTGATCATATTAGTCTCAAATATTTCTTTTCCCGAACAGATTTGAATGCGAGACAAGCCAGATGGCTATCTTTCCTAAGTGAATTTGATATGGACATAAAACATATTATAGGGAAAGAAAATAAATTTGCTGATGCATTGAGCAGAAATGCTTGTCAGAATATCAATAGCCTTGGAATTAGTGCTCAGATCAATGTAGAATATTTGGTGAAAAAGGCAGCAAACCAAGATCCAAATTATGAAAACTTCCTGGTGAAATTACAGAAAAAGGAAAAAATTGATTTCACTCAAAACCAAAAAGGGTTGATCTGTTATAAGAACAGATCGTATATTCCCAATGTAGAGTCCTTAAAAAGGGAAATTTTGGATGAATATCACAAACAGCCATATGCAGGACATCCAGGATATCAGAAAATGTTAACAGCTTTGAAAAATAAGTTGTTCTGGCCAGGAATGAAGAAAGATGTAGCAGAATATTTAACCAAATGTATGGAATGTCAACTAGTCAAAGTTGAACATCAGCATCCTGCTGGTCTTTTAAACCCTTTGCCGGTTGCAGAATGGAAGTGGGACACAGTTTCCATGGATTTTATAACAAGATTGCCCAAAACAAAATACCAACATGATTCAGTGATGGTGGTAGTAGACACTTTAACAAAAGCTGCACATTTTATACCAGTGAAATCTACCTTTGGGATAGCTCAAGTAGCGAATGTGTTTCTGAAGGAGGTAGTAAGACTCCATGGGGTTCCAAAAGTAATTGTTGTTGACCGAGATGCTAAGTTTACAGCAGCCTTTTGGAAAGGGTTGTTTGGAGGGATGGGTACTAAGCTGAATTTTAGTACTGCCTATCACCCTCAAACAGATGGGCAGACAGAAAGGACGAATCAAATATTAGAGGATATGTTGCGAATGTATGTGATGGATAGACCATCAAAGTGGAAGATTGCACGTTTGGTGGTTACCCTATAATAATAGCTACATAGCTAAATCCAAAGTAGTCAGATTTGGTTGAGGCACTATATGGAAAGAGTATAGTACTCCTTTAAACTAGAGTACGACGAGGGATAAACTAATGTTGGGACATTGGATACTTTTTACAAGAGATGGAAAGAATTGTTAAACGGATACAAGGAAATCCAAGCAGCTTGGATCTGGCAGAAGAACTATCATTAAAGAAAAAGGAATGCAAAGAATTTAAAGTGGGGGGACATGTGTATTTGAAAGGACATGTGTATTTAGTATTAAACCCCAAAGAAACCTCTATGTTTGAATCTCTACAAAAGCGCTCAGAATATTGTTGATACACAGAGTATTAGAAAGGGTGGGACTGGTGACCTGCAAAGCTGGCCCTTTTATGTTAGAGTTCATGATGCATTTCATGTTTCATTGTTAAAAAGATATGTGCATGATGCTTCTCACATAGTTGATTGGAATGTTGTACAGGTGGAACCAGAAGGGGATTTTCTGCCAGAACCGCTTCAAATATTGGAGCGGGAAGAAATTGAATTGAGAAGCAGAATGGTAGCCAGAGTAAAGGTGCAGTGGAAGCACTTTACTGCTGAAGAAGCTACCTGGGAACGAGAGACTGAAATGATGGAAAAGTATCCATTTTTGTTTGCAAAATAAACTCTAGTAGTTGAATAACAACACCGAGGACGGTGTTTATTTTCAGAGGGGGAATATGTAACACCCCCAATTCATGTGATTTCTTTTTAAAGTTAGATACTTGAACTTTAATCACAAAATTGAATATTGAAGATAAATATTTTATGAATGTAATTAGAAAATATTTAAATTGAGAAATAGATAACAATGATTTAGCGAAGATTTATTGAAAATGAGAATTATGGAGATACTTGCATAAATCCATGAAAGATGGATAAAGGCATTAAATCTTACAATCTTTTGAAAAATGTTGAAGAAATTATTTCTAACTTAATTTAGATTTTCGAGAAGAATCAAGTTTCCCCAATGATGGGAGAAAGTAGTTGGAAAATGGCTGAGAAAAGTTAGAGAGCATAAAAAACGACTTTAATAATCCCCCTAAATGGGAAGCCTAGGCAAATGGGCAAAACGTATCACACTATTACGAAGCGAGAATTAGAGAAATATGCTTTGGGGAACAATAGCTTAAATAAGATATTCCTACCTGTGGATTAGTGGTTGATGCTATACATGGCTGGAAATTGATCTCATTCCGAGAGGGCAATTTGGGGAGACAAAAGGACTCTAAGGTTGGGAGGTTGGTCGATCTCATGAGTGGTATGTCTTTAAAATTATTGATGTATTTACTTCATATAGTATGAATTGGCTACATATAAAAGTTGATTTTATATTAGAATTATAAATGCTACATTTAACAGAATTAATCATAAGGAATTTACCTTTATAATTCTGTCTGGTTGTAGAGAAAAAATTCTGTAGAGTATAATCTAACAGAAACTCTAAACCAATGTTGGTTTAAATCTGAGGATACATATTCTCTACAGATAATTTATTTTAACTGCTCCTGTGTTACTAATATAAAATTTTGAGCATGATTAAAATAAAACTGGTCCTGTACCAATACTTAATCATAGCCATAGGTGAACTGTCATATAATCTATGCATTACATGAAAAGAAAAATATATATACAGACTGATCTCCAGAAATCAGTACACCATTCCCATATAACTAGGAGCACACTAGCAAGTATTCACTGTATATAGAAAAGTAGATATATAACAGAAGAAAGTAATTATCAAACCATTCTTTCATCAGAGTTAAAACTAATATATGAAATAAAATTGAGTATTGCATGCTATTGCATCACTGTATTGACTAGAAGTTAGTTTCACAAGTTATAAGAGGCTGGTAGAAGCAAAAGCATGATATACAAGAAAATAAATGGAATAATGATAGTCTCAAGAAAAGTAGGAAATAAGAAAGTACTATGGTGAACAATTGCTACTGCTACCAGAAGACAAGAACCCATGTAGAATATGTATATGTAGTATGAGATCACTTCTATAAACATAATTTCTCCACTGTATTATAAAAAACATGGAAAACTGAAGAAATCAGTAGGAAAAATTTTATTAATGCCATTGATATCATCATCCATACCAACTAATACAGTAACCTCAAAGAGATCCTTATTGTACACTGTATATAGATGTGCAAAATTAAATTACCTAATCATAGATAAGGGCACCTCAGTAATTTTATAAGGAACTCACTAGCTGTAAGAAATTATAGAAGAGAAAATTGGACTGATATGTCATAAAAAGGTCCGAAAAAACAAGACCATATTTTATCATTGATAAACTAAAGTTAGAAACTTATGAAATGCCAGGCGATACTATGGAGCTGGCCTCTATCGCATGGATGCATTGTACATAAAACATATATGTATTCTTCCCTGAAATTTTGGGGACACAAAAAGTGTCAAGGGTTCTGACCCTAGTATAAAGTTTAAAACAAATACGAAAATTTCTTAACATTGGCCACAGTCTCCGCTCGATCTGACATCAATATTACAGTAGAAATTTGGTAGGTAAAAAAAAAAAAATGGAAACGTTAGGCAACGTCATGGCATAACCGCGAAAAAGCTAGATCAGGCTTGGATGAGAGTCATGACGATACTGGTCTGAAACCCACGGCTCCAAGGTGTCAAGCCAAGAAGATAGAAATCCATCAATTAACCGGCGGGAAAATCCTTTGAAGGGATCGAAGTATACCTGAGATAAGAATTTCCGCTACATGAGAACTGGAAACAAGATGAAAAAAAAAACTTGAATACAAATTGATAATTGTAGGTGAGGAATGACGCAAACCCTCAAAAAACATACCTGGAAAGAGTGAGGGCTTGACGCATCAATTAACCTGTGGCACGACAAAAGACATTGGTCAAAACTCTGGTTAGAATAAAAATCTAGCCTAATGTATCGTGCTTACAATTAAAGGGTTTGATTGTATAGAAATGACTTACTGTGAGCCATGGCGAGTATAGCAAACAAATCAACGATAGTCATGAAGGACGTAAATAGCAGGAAGGCCTACCCTGCCAGGATTAGTATTGGAGTCAAACTCAACTTATATTGTTATAACAAATATTAAACCGAACCGGCTGAATGATAAACTACCAAGGATAAAATTGGGTGTAGGGATATCTTCTGGCATCGAAATGGGAAAATTAAACAACAAAACAATAATCTCCTCTACTTGGATGACGAGGAACGAAGCATGGGCATGCCAGGAGTTGGAACAAGCTTCACCCTGTGGCTCCTCAGGTTGCGATGAGTGAAAAACCCCATAAGCCGAGCAAGAGAAACGACGAGACAAAGAATACTTCCAAATGAAAATTCAGGAGTAAATACACTTCAATGAAAAAAACCCTATTTACTATGGATAAATCTACCGCGTCCACTTGTCAATAGATACAAGGAAGACCGCGGATCGAGTTGAGAACCCTCGAGAATGCTGGCATAGTGGACTAAGTCATAAATGAAAAATTTATTTGCAATTGAACCCATTGTACTTACCATGGTAAATCGGGACAAACATGCGTAATGATCCCCAAATGTTACAGATACAACAGTTAAGGATAACAAGCTGGCGCTTGTACATATACCAACGGGGATAGAGAGTCTCCTCGTGGCATTAGAGTTCAGAATATCGAAAAACGTAAATGATGTGGCAAGCGTAACGGGCAATCCACCTCAACTTTCATACATGTTAAAACCATCAACGTGACCAGTAGGGACGAGGACCTCCAGGACGGCTATTCCGAAATCAAGTTTGGCATAATGGTCAAGATAATAGATCGCCACAGCGATAGAGAAGTAGCACTTGATCACCAAACGAAATTTACTAAACAGCTATGCCACTAAGCGGTAATATGCATCGACTCTAAGTATTCAGTTACATTGAATAAATCTGATTACCATACGAAGTCTACTAGATTATGAAAAGTAGGAGAACTTAGCAGGATCTGCGTGCTATACATGTGATACAGCCAAACAAAACTCCATACCCGTGGTAAAATTATTTATGCAGAGATTGGGAAATCTTGTTATAAATCCATAACCTTCCAGTCTCCATAGGTATATGCTTTCGAGGCCTGAAGTGGTAGAGGGATGTTGCATATGACGTACTTTTATAAAGTTACGTCGAATCGAGCTGTAACCTACTAATCATATAGGTGGAGGATGTATGTTTATGATCTTGCACTTAATACTTTATGGTCCTATATATATAAAAATATACATGAAATTTTATTTATATAGGACACATAAGAAAAAAAATGATGGAACAACAAATCCAAGGTCAACAATACCAAAGAGAGTTATAAGAAAAAAATATATATATTCCATTCCAATAAGTGAAGTAAATATAAAGAGCAAAAGTAAACATAAGAATTATGTTTAATTAAACAAATGAACCAAGAAGATATTCTTTAAGAAACTTTTTAGATTAAAAAGTTAGTCCACATAAAAAAAAAAAAAAATTGTGGTTGAAGTGGAAGGGAGGGATGTTACAATACTATATTATAAACCTAATAACCTATAAAAGTAGTAAACCTAAAGGATTATATAATAAACCATAATAATATTGACATATTAATATTATGAAAGCAAGCTATTAATAAACCCAAGGCATTAACATTATAAACCGTAACATTAATATTATAAGCCCAATGGATTATAAACCTAAGATATTAATATTCAAACCTAATATTAATATCATATGCCAAAAATAATATAAGTTCCATAGTATTAATGTTATAAACCTTAAGATAAATATATGAAATCTAACATGAATATTATAAGCCATATTATATTATTATATTACATTATTATACATGTTAGGGATTAATACCCAAAGTATTATTGAATCCAAGAGACTACAAACCTAACACTATAAATACAAATATTAAACCCATCATTATAAATACTAAAATTAAACTCAATATTATGAATTGAAATATTATAATTGCCAATGTTATAAATTCTAAATATTAAACAAAATATTATAAACCCTAATATTAAACCCTAATTATAACTCCTATATATTAAAACCTATATTATAACCTAATCGATAATAATATTATAAATCTAAGAGATTATTAATAGTATAACCCAAAATATTAATAAACCTAAGAGATAAATATTATGAAACCAAGGCATTATTACTACAAAACCTTAGGATTAATATTATAAATTCAACGGATTAATATTATAAACCCACTAAGTTAATATTAAGCACTAGGATTAATTTTATAAATCCTACAATTAATATTAAATCCTAAGAATATAAACCCTAACATTAATATTATAAGCCTAATGGATTATAAACCCGAGAGATTAATATTAAAACCTAGGATTAGTATCATATGCCAAAAACATTATAAGCTCCCTAGGAATAATATTATAAACCCTAAGATAAATATATTAAATATAACATTACTATTATAAACCATATTATATTATTATACATATTAGGGATTAATATCATAAACCTAAGGTATTATTCAACCCAAGAGACTAAAAAACATAAAACTATAAATAATAAAATTAAACGCACTATAAATATTATATTATGAGTTGTGCTACTTTCATATAAACTACACTATATTAATATTTTTAACACTACACAGCCTAAAATATCCTATACGGATATTTTCAGGTTGGTAGTATTTTTAACCCTAAAGTTAACAATATTATACTATACTATATTATAAATACTATTATAAATTCAATACTATAAATAAAATATTAAACCCATTATTATAAACACTATAATTAAACTCAATATTATGAACCAAAATATTATTATTAAACCCAATAATATAAATATAAATAATATAAACCTTGATATTATACCCAAATATTAGAAATCCTCATCTTATAAAACGCAAATATTAGAGACCTAAACGTTATTAATGTTACAACAACCACATTAGTAAATGTGTTTCATACATGTTGATTAGTGTATATTAAGTATGCTCATAATGACAATAGTCAATGTTCTTGCATAATTTTATACTAAATACTATATTATAATCTATACTATATTATAGTTCTAATAACCCAAAGGATTAGTAAATATAAGGGATTATATATTAAACACTAATAATATTGACATATTAATATTATAAAACCAATGAATTAACATTATAAACTGAAGATATTATTATTATAAAATGAATGGTTTGACAAACCCAAGGGATTATATATATTATAAACCCAAGCGATTAGTGAACCCAACGAAATAATATTATAAACCATTGAGATTAAAAAACCCAAGGGATTAATAAACTGGGGGGTGTTTTAAATGCAAGGGATATTATTAAACTCAATAGATATTATAAAGCATTACAACATTAAAAAAAATTCCATGTTGATTATGATTGATCATGGTCGACCATTTTCAACCACGACCATGTTGATTATGGCTGACTGTTATATTATTCAACTGAGGAAAATACAAACCTAACACTATAAATACTAATATTAAACCCACTATAAATATTATATTATGAGTTGTGCCATATTATAAATATACTCTGTTATAAACTACACTATGTTAATATTTTTAACCCTAGACATCCTAAACTATACTATACTCATATTTTCAACCCTTGGGTTGCTAGTATTTCTAACCATAATTTTAACAATATTATACTATATTATATTATAAATACTATTACAAATCCAATACTATATATACAAATATTATTATTAACCCCAATAATATAGATGTAAATAATATAAACCTTAATATTATACCCAGATATTAGAAACCCTCATCTTATAAAACACAAATATTATAGACTCAAATGTTATAAAAGTTACAACACCCACATTAGAAAATATGTTCCATACATGTTGATTAGTGTATATTAAGCACACTCATAACCACAATAGTGTTCTTGCATAATTTTACAATAAATACTATATTATAAACTATACTATATTATCAATCTAATAACCTAGAGGATTAGTAAACCTAAGGGATTATTTATTAAACACTAATAATACTGACATATTAATATTATAAAACCAAGCAATTAACATTATAAACCCAAGGTATTATTACTATAAAATGAGGGAATCAACAAACCTGAGGGATTGTATATATACTATAAACCCAAGTGATTAATGAACCCAACAAAATAATACTATAAACCATTTAGATTAAAAAACCCACGAGATTAACAAACCGAGGGGGTGATTTAAACTCAAGGGAGATTAATGAACTCAAGATATATTATAATATTATAAAGAATTAAAAATTTAAAAAAAAAAATCGTGTTTATTATGGTCGATCATGGTTGACCATTTTCAACCATGATCATGTTGATAATGGTTGATTGTGCTTACTCATGGTTAGCCATATTCAACCACGGTTAATCATGGTTGACCATAAAAACATTGATTTACCATAATGACCATGGTTGAGCATGCTTGACCATGGTTGATCATGATTGAAAATGGTTCACATTAAATGACCATGGTTGGCCATTGTCAATCATGGTATAAAATATTTTTTTACGACACTCATGAACGATTGACCAAGTTCAACAAGAGAGACCTTAATCATTATCGATAATGGTTGAAACAATTTAACCATGGGTAATCATAGCTGACCATCTTTGACAATGGTTGAATATGGTTGATCATTGTTGAATTTTATTAATTTTGATTGATCATGGTTGACAGTAGAGACATTGTCCATGGTTGACTAAATTTACCCACGATTAACCATTATTTACCATGGTTGACTATAGAGATATGGATTAACCATGAATATGGAATTGTACCATATTCAACCACAAATATCTGCATGGACCACAATGGATGACCATAATGGGGCATAAAGACCTTGGCTGACCATGTTTGACCATTATAACAATCGTTGACTGTGTTTTTCAATGAGGAGTCTATATAACATGAGATATTCTTGGCTAGCCTTGGTTTACCAAACATGAGCATGTTGATCATGGTTTGCCATGGTTGATCATGGTTGACCATATTCAACCATATGGACCTCAATTTTGGTTGACCATATGTTGTATAGGTAAATCCCCTCTACGGACAGAGGCGATCCCTCTAGCCCTAGGGTGGGCATAGCAACAAGGGAACATGTTGGAGTTTCGGACTCCTAGCTTATAAACGAAAAATGAATTGGGATAGATGACATACCTTGATCCAACACTTTTTTCATAGCTTGCAGCAGTGATCTGCTAATATTCGTCTCCTCACATTGCGATCCTTCAATGATACAGTCTATGTACCTGCATGAAAATCAAGTGAAAAGTGACAACATATGAGAACATACTTTCATTTATAGCTATTTGATTGGTAAATAAAAATCAAACATTTTGCATAAAATTAAACATATCAAATGCAAAATTGGAACCAAAAAAAGAGTTATGTATTAATAAGTAGAGAAAAGGAGATTACAACCTTAATTCCTTTACATTGCAGCCTCCTTCGACGGGTCCATTCGAGCACATATAAAGCATTCGTCGGGGATTGGACTTGATGAGGTAATGGGCCTAAACTCTCTCTCAAAAATGGGTTCCTCTCTTACTTATTATTCACATCAGCTATACACTACAACAAAAAAGGACATTGGTGAGGGTCGAAAAATGTCACCATAAGGTCATTGGTGATGGTCAAAAGAGCCTTCGTCACCAAAAATTGAACGTCACCAAAGGTGGCATCGCTAAAAGTATAAGTATTATGGTGACATTCAAGGTTCGTCACCAATAATGATTTAGAATGACGGATAGTGACCGTCACCATTTCATATGAGAAATGGTAATGGACATTAGCCTTCGTCACCAAAAACATGAACGTCACAAAAGTTGGTGTTGCCAAAATTATAAGTGTTGTGGTGACATTCAAGGTCCGTCACGAACAATGATTATAATGATGGATAGTTACCATCACCATTTCATATGAACAACAACAATTTATGGTGATGGATCTTTCACGGTCGTCGTTATTGATGCATATATATGGTGCCATTCATTAACCATCACTATTTCATATTTTGGTGAGGGCTGAAAAATGTCACTATAATCTCATTGGTGCTGGTCAAAAGAGCCTCCATCACCAAAAAAATATCAACATCATTCCATATCAATATCAGGGCACGATGGAATCGAACCACCAACCTCCTTCTTGTAAAGCAGATGTTCTTCCATTGAGCTAGCACCCTTTAAATATTAGACTTTAAAAATTAAACCTTAAAAATTTATAAATTATAAATTCTACAACTTTCAATAAATTATTAAGCTTTGTAAACTTTTGGAAAATATTTAATAAATGAGAAAAATAGTATCGAAGTTGCAGGTCCCTACCTAATGGTTATGGAAGTTATGAAAAGTGGATGGAGGGAAAAATATTTACGTATAAGGTACTCAACATGTTTAGTTGAATACTCAATGAGAAGTGAAACTTTGATGACATTGATAGCCTATAAATGACCTATAATGATCAAACATAAAATCTACAATTTCACCAAAGGTTGATTTCTCACCTTGTGAATCATGTAAATTTGTTGTGACAACATAAAAATCAGCGTGTAAAAGACTGATTTACATGTCAAAAAGTAAAAATAATTGAGTATATATGATGTAATTATGAATAATGAGCTTCATGCTTGAATCCAACTAGTTATGGTGTCTACAAAACTAATTGGGAGGGCTTCTTGTTATTAATTCAAAATGTCAAAATACAATGATCAATAACAATGATCTTGAAATGTAACCACTAAACTGATGTTAAAATTGTAAGCACAAAATTTGGCTAATATCCATTACATCAACAAAATATGTAAGTGGCACTCAAACACTTCCAAATCCACACCAAACATGAGTACCCAAAAGATGCAATTGCATGGATATAAGGAAAAAATGCTCTATCTCTCAATGATAACTATGTCCTCCCACAAGTACTTCAACTAGAAAAAGGAGTGCGAAGACAAGCATCTCAAAGAAAAAAAATACATAATACAAAAATACACTTCATCCCTCGTCCTCGCCCACCTTTAGCTTTATAGAATAAATCTAGGTGACTAACAAAATGACCCATAGAAAATAGGATTAGAGCGGGAAAAATAAAGATAATAAGAAAAAAAATAATGAGCAACGAAATCAAGTAATTTGAGCATGTGTCCAAATGTACTCAAAGATTAAATGAAACAAAAGAACCCAACATAATTGATTATGCACTTGATAAAATGGAATTTAATTCTTTAGTAAAAAGGAACAAAATCTCAGCCTCCTTTCTGTTGACCTGTGAAAAATTCAATAAAATTTCTCTATTAATGAGGAATACAAATGTTTGGAATGAACCAACTTTCACTTCAAACAATAATCATCAATGGACCATGTATGGAAAACTACCAGGAGCTTGATTAACAAAAGCTTCTTAATAAGGTACTCTGAACTTGATATTTTGGATTGCTTTAAACTGAAAAAGTGTAGTAGAGGATACACAATGAATCATGACTCCTTTTCTTTCTCTACTCAAAAGTATCAAGGGAAAGAATTCTACTGCATGAAATATAGATACAAACTAGTAAACATCTTCTGGTTGCAGCATTAACATATAAGTATGATCTATAGAAAATGGAAAAGGATGAATGGCACAACCATGGCTATCTAGATGTTGTACTGTCCTCGGAGATCATTTATGGTTTTATTGCAAAATTTAGGTGATTAAAACCCAAAAAATCCTCGCCCCTAGGGAAGAAAATCCTCCGTTTATTTACATATTTTACAATATCCTCAATATAGATTGTTTTGAAAAAGTATCAAATGATTATCTAATTTCTAACCTTGACCATTTGGCAAATTCAAAGTTTATTTTCCAATAAATATATATTATCCCTTTGATCAAGTCAAATACTATCATCATTCCTCTCATCCATTGGAAATCAAGGAAGTAATTTGCAACCCTCAACGTGAATCTATTTTACAATGTCAAATATGGAAATCCTCCTCTTGGGCCTTAATCATTAAAATAAAAGTTCCCAAACCGCTAAGTACCCTACGATGCAATATGTCATCTTTGAGTTTGGCAAAGTCAAACTAGATCACAAATCCCATGCTTGGAGGTCTTTGGAATGGGAAATTTTCCAAGTTATCCTCTATGATGATATTTTTTCATGCCACGTCTGAGGGTACACCTACTCATACTACTCACCAACATCATCTCCTAACTTGATTTATTCTACCATGGGCCAAAATATGCTTTCCGTAAGACCAAATTTTGTTTTTACCTATTATTTTCACAGAGCCAAAATGTCCACTTGCATTAAAAAATGCATGATATGTACATAAATTGCAAACCTGATGGATTATAAGGAAAGGGTCTATCCTATATGCCATGAAACATTGTATTCCATACATAGAATGCACCCTAAAGTGTCAAAATTTCATTTCTCAAGTTATAATCTACATTACAGCCTAACCTGATTGCACACAACCCCCAACAGGTGTACGTGTGGAGAAGTCATAAAATATAGCGCTATATTATTTCTCCTTGTGCATATTCCTACAATTCCATAATTCTAATTTACACTTTCAAGTGAAGGTACTAAGTCTACCCAAAAAATTTCACTGATTTCCTCTTTTGCTAAGTGCAATTAGTCTTTAGTTAAATCCATATCCAAGGCTCACTAAATATCAAAATTGTGATTTTCAAATTTTTTTGCATTTCTTAAAACATTATTGATATTTTTACATCATTAGAGTTTCACTTCCAATCCAAGAATATAGTGTGAAAAAAAACCTTGAAACTTCCAAATTACAGAACATGACAAATCGGGTTAGGGTGCCTTCACAATTTTGTATGCCAGAACATACATGAGCACATATGGTGAAATATAGAGGTTGATACCTAGAGTATCTTATGGTATACAACCCTACAGAATCAAATTCCCAAGAACAATCTCCGCCTGTTAGTTACTAAGCATCAACCATAGAAATTTGTTTGGTTTGGTACTTTTCTCCAACTCTAGAAACTCACGCAAGCTCAAAAAAAATTGCATAACATGTTCTCATTAAAAATACGAATGCAAATTATTGAAGTCTATGGACTTCTCAAGAAACCAATTACAAATAAAAGAGAATGATTTACATTGAATCAAAGGTCTAAGAATTAATTATCTTATTTTCAACCATGTCATTACCTCAACAACAAAGCGACCCCAAAAATTTTCACTGCGAGCTTCCATGACTCCCTTTAAAATCATAAGCCACAAGCCTCGAATGATGTCAGCTATTTCAAAAAAGAGATGCCATTGTTGACAAAGAATTTAAAATGTTGGTGAAAACCAGCACAATGTAACATGATAATGTTAAACCATGTTTCAAAATAACAAAAATGAGTTATTGAGTGCATATAAAAACCTTGTTAATCTAAGAATTTAACTGACCTCAATAAGAAATTGTCAAGGTTGACTCATATTCTCCACTACTATAGGGTACCCGATGGTTTGACCACCCAATTCCACTGCCCATCTTGCACCACTTTATAGGTTACCCTTTGTAAGAAGGCTATAATCCTTATCAAGTGCCTACACAATTTCCAAGGATATAAACAATTATACTCAACTGGAAATTTTACAGTGATATTTTTTTTAACTATTGGAAGAAGAAATTTATCAGCTAGAGCAAAAAAATCACTTCACAGATGGAAAATATGTAAAGAAGAAAAAATTTAAATCCCTAGTATATCATAATGGCAATGTAATATTTTAAAGAACCATTAAACACCAAGAATGGAGATGAAATACTACTCAGTATTTATCTCAAGGACTAGTGGGAAAACAAAAAATGATTAGCTTACACAATCTTTTAAAGCTAGATCCTTTAGGAAATAAAACAATAAATAACAAGATTGAAGGTAGATATTATCCCACAACACCGTTGGTATAGAAACTGAGAAATAAGATTGACACTTAAGTTTTTGTAAATGTTCAACTTGGTTTTTGTCGACCTACATGGAGGAAAATGTAGAATACTCACTAAGGGGTTAGAGCTTAGGGTGTTCGTGGATTTTAGGTTAGTAAACATGCTTCTATGGATGATTTTCTATAGTTTATTAACCTTTGTTTGTGATGACATATGTGGATCTTTATATCTCTGTAATTTCTTTTTGAATCACCATATGTTATAAATGGTTTCTAGTGGAATCAACTGATTGCTTAAATTTTTTATTATACTAATTGTGTATCCAATAAGAGCATCAGTCTTTCATAGACTAATGAGCACCATAATAATACTAAAAAATACAATTCTTCCATGTTTTCATTGAAAACCCTAGCTCCATATTGCACCCCAATGTCAGTCTCCCCAATAGAATCATGACATAGTCATTATAGAGGAGAGGGCGTACGAGGTGAATGAACGTACCATTTGTAATCGATTTCCTATTTTAGATGCTCTTCGATTCATAGAAACTCAGTTCTAAATCATTGTTTTTTCTTAATTAGTTTTTCGTGCACAAATAGACTGCAAAGTTCCCTAAGATAGAAAGGGCACACAGGCATGAGGTTTCCCAACTTAATGAAAGTCACAAACCTCTAGGAGAGAACACTTCCCTTTTGACTCTGTTATCTATGCAGCCAAGTGAAATAGGATTAGGAGGTTTTACAACGAGTAGAGGTGATGTTCTGCATGCATCCAGATTAATTTTGCCTCTTTTCTTCCTAGTTTACAAAGGGGTATCAAGGTGCACAATTTTGAAGTTAAATAATTTGAGTTTCGAGCTGTTGCTTTCGATTTCTATTTTCAGATTTAATAGAAAAGTAATTTTTTTTTCATGTTTAGAATTCCATGTTTGTTTTTTTATTTTACTAGTAGTATGTGTTTGTTGGTTAGGGCACCCCTAACAAAAATTCTGATTAGTGTTTTTCAGCTTTAATGATCTATAGTTA
Source organism: Pinus albicaulis (assembly GCA_034641835.2). Taxonomy (NCBI): domain Eukaryota; kingdom Viridiplantae; phylum Streptophyta; class Pinopsida; order Pinales; family Pinaceae; genus Pinus; species Pinus albicaulis. The sequence continues at coordinate 330,646,383 of CM076577.1, read as the reverse complement.
TTAGATGAGTTTACAGTACATAAACTTCTCGTTGTGGCCTAATTTTGGACATTTTATTCATGTATGGTAGCTCATTTAGGTATTTCATGATACCTTTATCTAAGGGAAAGGAAGGTCAACTTCTCCTATTATATGATAGGGCAAGGGGCTATTTATTGATTTCATAAAAACACACAAACACCTTTCTAGAATTCCTCAAGTTACTATCGAACCAAAATATACAGAAATCAATAAATGAGCAAGTTCCTAGACGCAAATATTTAAATTATAACATCAAGACATTTTGGTCATAAGGCATGCTGAATTTCTTTGTAAGTTCATCTAAATGTCTTGAGGTCATTTCAAGCCAGCTGATAAGTTTAACAAGGAATGCTGCAAAAGCAGCAAGTCCCTAACTCATATCTTCATTTGAGGGACATACATATGAACAAATAATACGAGGAAAGTAGTCTTCTTAATCATAATGTGCATAAGAAACTTATTTATTAAGGAAATTTCCCTGCGAATAATGTCACATCAGTACTCTTCCAAGAGGAATAAGAAACGGATGCCAAAGTGAAATACATACATCGGTATACTATAATCCTGCTACACTAGATGTCAGTTGAAGGAAAATTAAGTAAATATTGTAAATTCAAAGACTACGATAATAAGGGACGATGTCCCAACAAAAGCATAGACTGTCATCTAGCATACAAAATCCACACAATTATTCTAGATAAAAAGAGCCTCAACATCTCTCCTCATTGTTGTGATCATCAGAGAAGTACAAGGTTTGGTGAGGCTTCTCCTTGAGCCAACCTTTTGGCATGCTCAAGTTGTTTCCTAATAAGCATAGTATGTGTTCAAAAAGAGAAATCCCTAGACCCCAATCCTTTCATATCTGAAATTGGACTCACCAACATTTTGGAGTAGCCACCTTGTGAACTACCTATGCCAACATAATAGAATCACAACAGAAAATTTTATTTGGAGGCTCCATACAACCATTTACTCCCTCCATTCTTACATGACCTTTCACCAAAAATAAACAAGGCTTTTGAGTTGTTCCATTAGCCACTAATTTCACAGCAAAAAAAGAAGCTTCTTGTATCCTGCAAAGACCCACTGTGCCCATTATGCTCAAACATGAATGGCCTTGTAAATTGTTCCTATTTGATCTTGTACTATGAATCCTTCAAAACATTTAAAGAAATTATTTATGCTTTTTATAAAGACCAAAAGTAAAGTTAATTTTCATAGCATGGCTCTTGTGGATAATCAACAACTAAATTTTTTTTACAATAGCATAACCAAAAAATAATCTTGATTGTGAATGTCATAAAACACTTTTATGTGCAAAATGTGGCTGCAAGGCTTTAGATTTCAAGTATACTTTGTTTCGTATTTCAGTCGAGAGATTCAAGTTTGCCTTCTCAGTCAACCAGTTATTTTTATTTAGACTAAAAAATACTAAGGATGGCCAGCTTGTAATCCTAATGTGCCCTTTCTGGAATGATATCTTTTATAATTTCCAAATGCAAATTAATATCATTCAAACAACTAATATTACTTAGGTTTGAATGAAATCGGATCATTGAAAAATATGGATGATGGTAGCCTGGCTAGTCTCAACTTCACTAACAAATCAAACTTTAGCATAACAAAAACTAGCTGACTCAAACCAAATCATGAGTGTGGAATTTGAACTACCCCCAAGGCCCTATGAACTAATACAACGTGTAGAATGTGCAACAAAAAAAAGACTCAGGGTGGTCAACTTGAAATCCTAAAGTATCCTAATGTACCCTCTCTACAAAGACTTAGTGTGGTCAAATTGTGATCCTAATGTATCCTAATGTACCCCGTCTAAAAATACTGAGGGTTGTCAACCTGAAATCCTAATGTACTCTCTCTACAATGGTGCTTGTTACAATTTCCAAATGCACGTCAATATCTATCCAAGAACTACTATTGATTAAAATTGGTTACTGCGACCATTTTGACCAAAGTGGATGATGCAATATCTTGCCTCAACTATAATTGATGTGAATGTGTGGATAATATGATCAAAAAACCATTAACGTAATTCATTATAAAATCAGTAGTATTAACAAGATGTAACATGTTTTCCCACTTGTAATTGCTCTATTGATTAGCACAATATGCCTTGTTTTGATGATCTAGATGAGAATCAAGAGTTCATATTGTTTATTTTTATTCCTTCAATTATGAATATCTATGTTCTCTTGGGCGGATTAGAAGATGACTACCTATAAGACCGACAAGCAGAAACTGAAGGGGCCAGCAAACTCTGCAATCTAATAAAATACAGTCATCAATTGCCATTTGTTGTGCATTTCTAACTGCACAGTGCATAGCAACTGCATCATTCCTCTCTAGACAAATTATTCTTATCACATAACCTTGTCCTCTCACAAATACACCATCACTTGGAAATTTCCAAAAAATAGGTAACCGAAAGAAAATGAAATTAGAGGGCTCTTATAGAAGAGAGAATAATATTAGAAACAAATAGGAATAAAAAATTATTAAATATGCAAAGTACTGCTGAAATGTTCTGAAGATGCGGTACCGATTTCCCATCCACTATTTTGACAAATAAATATAACTAGAATTTCCATAACTGCTGCAAAGTTTAAGGTAGCATGGCAATCTCCCAAGACAAAAAGAGTAAAATGCATTAGTTAGAACCAATAAACATTTCTAATTGACATTAGGAACCGTGCTAGTAAAAATGTGATGGTTGTGAGCTAAGACTGACCTCACTCATGCCACAATCACCAAAAAGATTAATGCATAAAATTTCCTCTTGTCCATTTTTAGGGAATCTTCTGCACCTATTGAATGTGGAAGTTATGTCCTGGAACATGCAAAAGATACATGGAATGCAGTAAGAACTTGAAAATAGCCCAAAATATTATTAGAAAAATAAACCCAATGAACAGCATACCTGATAGGTAAATTTACAAAGATAAAACCAATTCAAGTGGAGGATACCCTTACGATATAGGGGATGATATAGTGAAGCAATTCAATGTGTTGAATCCATAATGGATAGGCATCTGACACCCTTTTCCATAATCAGAACGATTCCCAAAGTATTGGTTTGTAAATTCTTGAATTGTGAAACTACACCAAGTACTCCTGGTTCTTGATACTACACACATTAGAAACATCAACCATTTCAGTTTAGCTTACTATAGTCTTAAGTATTTTGGCATTACATTCCACCATCTATAAAATCCTTATAGAAGAATAATATAGACCTAAAGGTGCTTGTTAATGAAAGAATTCATAACCCTAGTGGGGTTCTGGGGTTGGTTTCAAAGTGGTATTCTTACCTATATGAAAATGTTGCAAAACCATTTATAGGAATTCGGTAGGCTAGCCCTTGCTTCAAAACAACCATACAAGTTAAGATTCCATTCCCAACTAAGGTCTTTAGCACTGAAGAATCCAATTAAGATAATTTTTCGGAAAACATTTTTATTCTCAATTTCTAAACTAACACATCTTGATCAAACTATGTACCTGGGAAAAGACCACATCATCCATAGTCAAATTTGTTGCTGATGCAATACTGGTGCCATCTTCTCCATTACGCATAAGATAGAAAGGAAGTCTCCCTTGCCTCTGTGCTTCATAAAATATGGTTTCTATAACTTGAAGAGTTACCATAATCTTCATACGTTTTCAATTCCAAGTCCTTGCTAATCTATCGAACACCAAAATTATGGATATTGATGTCATAGATACACTCATGACTATATATACATTAAATAAGTTCCCCATCAGAGCAATGGAGCTCATTAAATATTAATAAGAACATAGATCATGTAATTGAAGCCATCAATGGAAGTATGACTCCCAACCTCATTCAGAACTCTATAGCAAGGTATATGTTTATTTGAACACTCATATATGAATTTGATTTCATAAGTGAGCTCAACTTTCCCGACTCGAATATCCAAAAATATTCAATTTAGAAAAACAAATTGAAAACAAAAATGTAATAGTAATCATTCATTTTCTAGCATTTAAATCTGCAGTTCAAAATAAAAATCTAAAGGATTTTATTCTCCCTAATTTTCAAAAAAAATTTCATTATATTGAATTAATGACTAATTTTGAATAAATTGGTTGAAAATTGAGCTTTCTAAATGCATTTTTGAAGTCTGAGGAGCTTTCGAAATGACTTTTTGAAGTCTGAGTGAAACTGCAATAAAGGCATCACACGGAAGATTTTTTATAAAACTACTTTCAAATGAAAATATGCTCAACCTTATATTTAAATAGATAATAGAAGTTTTGATTCTAAATAAGTTTATGTACAACCGATCTTTAATTTGAATGAGATTCAGTAGCCATCATGAAGAGCATAAGTTGTAACTGAATTGTATATAAATGAAAATTCAATAATTCCAACATCATTAGATGTAGGCTGAGGGATGTGGTGCATCCAAATAACCATGGTAATGCACCACAGAGATGAAAGAAGAGATTATATTGATAAATAAAAAGAGGTACAAATCATATTTTATCTATGGGGAGGTGGCTTCCTGAATCCTCTTCCTTCAGTTTTTGGTCTTCTCTTGGACTTCTACAATTCCTTGGCCTTCAGCCAACAACATTCCTTACTTTGGTAGCAGTCAAAGAAGGTAAATCACTTAAGTTTTCACAACATTTTTTCCACATAACCTCATATTTAAGGGTTCTTTCTATAACCAAATAACAAAATGTTGCTCTCCAAAATTTGTTTAATGGATTCTCTGAGTGTAGATTTTTCCTGTCCAAAGATATATTGGAATATTAAACACCAAACATGACTGTCTGAGAGTAATTTTAAGAGAAGCAGGCCCGAATATATCATATGCATATTCATTTCCAGTGTAATCTACAATAATTTTTTTAAATTTTCCAACACAAACCTGAGTGTCAAGGAGAATAAACCACTCAACAGACATCCTCACTTCAATGCCAACACTACAATGCCTTGCCATGGCTCTAATTTCTTCTGACTGCACTGGGAAAGGAGGAAGCACCCCTGCAAGCCACAAATTCAATAAGTATACAATACAAGAAAGATAGTTCTTAGAAGAATTTATTAGGAGCATACCCCATCCAAGGATTAAATAAAGTAAAAATACTTAAAATTAAAAAGTAGCATTGCACATCTATAACACATGAAAATACAAATCAATGAGAAAAAGTTGAAAAAAATATAATAAAATAATAGAATTGAAAGTTTTTCATGGAGCAGCACTCTTTCTCATGTGGTCAGAATTTTAACATTGTAGTTGTAGTGACATTAATCAGTTGTTAAAGAGTGTCACACTGATTTTTTGCAAATTAACTATCACCTTAGATTGTAGTCAATCTTGTTTATATGGAAGCGGAGCATTTTCTTGATCTTATAACAGAATATAATTTCCTAGAGTGTCATTTATTTAAAGAGAAGTAATTCCATGGATAATTTGATCGAGTGTTGTGCAAGATCAAAATGGGAATACTCTAAACTGTATTCCTCTTATTTTTTTCTAAACCCATGCAACACCCAAAAAAGAAAAATAAAAGCGTGGGGAGAAGATGTAAATCCACAAGGGGAACTCATGTCATTTAAATACATGTGGAAATCACACCTAGCCATTATTCTGCCAACAAGTATGCTAATTCATACTAGCATATCCTCCCACAAATATTTGTATTATGAATGGAAAAGTGTAGATAAAAGTAATCATAATACAATGGAGGGGGGAGGGGACTTCGAAAATTATTACTACTGTAGACTTTATCATAGAAAACATTCACAACAATGCACAAAGGTCCCTCCATCCTGCATGAAACCTTCTAAGGTGCCTCCTTCCAAAATGATTTAAAGAAAGGAAGCCCTGTGTCTGATTTTCTGCTTTGGTTACCTACACACTGCCATGTCAATTTTTAGGCTTGTCTAGTCTAGGTCAAACTATTTTGGAATAAAAACTAGTGACCTTGATGGTAGTTGGTGATAGGTGAAATATCTTTAGGATTTTCTAGTGTGGGCCACACTAGTTTGGATGCAAAACCAATGACCTTGGTGGCGGGTGAAACTAAGGGTATTGACACTCAGGGGGCTGAGCTCATTGATTTTGGCCTATTGCATAGGTTTTGAATCTTCACTGGAAGAAAAACCAGAGACCTTGGTGGCTGATGGTGGTAGTTGAAATGTTTTGAGGCTTGCTCAAGTTGGTCTACACTAGGTTGGAAGCAAAAATCAATGATATTGGTGGCAACTAGTGGCAGGTGAAACTTAAGGAATCTACACTGAGAGTGCTAAATTCACTGATTTGGCCCTTTTTAAAGGTCTAATATGTTGCATAGGTCTGCCATATTCAATGTTTGAGTGATAAGGGGCATGATGGTGTCTGTAATGCCATGTAATGGTCGAAATATTAAAATAGGGTATAGGCTAGATGACTCAGTGTTAAGGATACTCTATATTATAGAAGCAAGGATATGATATGTTTCCCACTCACTAACATTATTGGAAGGTATATGAGCAAAGGAAGAGAATTATTAAAAAAATCTCAAATTTTGGAAATGTTACACTTTTCCTCCTATTGTGGAAAAGAGTCCCAATAAGCTATGTTAAAGTGCTTTATTTGGCTGGTTTGATTCTCTATTTTGTAAGGAAATAAGTATGTCCTCTATTTTGTGATAGTTTTTTCACCATCAAGGATTTTTTTTTATATATGTTAGGGTTAGTGGGAACTTTTTTGAACATTTTTAAAATATTTTTTTTAATGTAAAAGATTCACACATCCAAGAAACGATTGCAGGGTGGTTTCTAGGTTCCAGAAATGCGCTCCAGACCGACCAAAAATGAATTTCAAGGATGCATAGAATAAAATACTACTAAATTGAAAAGTGTTATGTTTTACATCAAATATTTCGAATTAGAACTTCGACTGATCCAATGTTGAGCTATATAGGTAATGCCTTTGAAGTGGAAAAGACACATCAGATGTTCAACTACCTGATAAAGGTAATAAATCTACTATAAAATAAATGAAGAAACATACATGTACACACATTTGTGTTGTTGACATGTGAACACTTAAGAAAAATATATACTGTTGTTGATTAGTTCATATAAACTCTCATAATTATGAGAAATCTGACTTAAAATGTGAAACTTTAGAGAAACTTTTTGATTCAATGTTTTGGAATAAATAACCTTGAGTGTTCGTTACGCAAAGAATTTAGATTTGGGTGGGTGTTTCTTATGCACCATTTCAGTCATTTTGTGTCCAAATCTAGAATTTAGATTTGAGTGGTTGTATCCTATTCATCATTTCAGTCATTCTGGGTCTGAATCTAGTTCCATTATGTGGTATGGGAGGAAAAAGGTTGCATAATGAGAATTATTTATGTTCTGGATTTCATGGTAACCTTCATTTCCCGTAATTGGGACTTAAAATTGTTGGATGTAGGCTAAGGGATGAGTTGCAGCCAAAAACCCAAGGCAATGCACCACAGGTGCTAGAGATGGATATATTCCTAAGCACATCAGGGAAGAGGCCTGGAGATGTTGCTTGGCATGGCCTACTGAAAGCTTGTAATAAGAACCACATTCACTTTAATGACTTAGCCAATACTATCCAATTTCAACTCTGATATTTCTCTCTTACTAATCTTAGCACCACAGATTTAGATGGTAAAGCTATAGGTGTTGGTGCAACTAATAACAGAAAAGAAGTGTACAATGTCAATTCAAATAATAGTAAGTCCAATCGTCTCATCACAATAGAGAAAACTTCTCAATTATCTTCTCTCATGAAGAGAAAGGATAAAATATCCAAAGTAACTAATGCAAATGTGGAGGAAAAGGAAATTAAGAGCATCAATGAGAGTTAAATTGGTGCTTATAGTCGGTTTGCAATTCACAGGGAAATGCTTAATGATCACGTATGGATGGATGCATACAAGGGAGCTATTTTGAACAATACTTCTCTTTTTAAGTGAGCTATGGTTATGGATGTTGGATGTGGAACATCGATTTAAAGTTTATTTTCAACTCAGGCAGGAGAAGCAAAAGTAATTGGAGTCGAAGCAAGTGAGAAGATGGCATATGTAGCTTGTCAGGTTACAAAAGAAAATAAAATTATCAAAGAAGAAAGTGAGAATGCCAAAATTCAGAACTCGAGTGGATTTATTACTATTTCCACAACATGATAGAAGATATTGATAAATGCATTGCAATTGAAAGTCAAAGTGTAGATGGGATAGTGAGTGAGTCAATGGGATACTACCTGTTTTATGAATCATTGCTCAACTAAGTTATTTATGTTCATGATCATTGGTTGAAACCTGGTCGATCAATCCTTCTGGACATAGTTAAGATGTATGTGGCTAGTGTTGGAAAAGGTGGAACTAGTCTATCATTTTGGGAAATGGTTGAAGATGTTGCTCAACAGACAATAGTTGATGTTATGGATATCAAGGATATAGTGACAGAGACTTTTGTCTTACATACATTTAATATTACAATGAAAAAAGTAATCTTGTTGATTCCCTTAATGCAGAAACATAGTAAAATAATATTACTATTTTGTAACTCTAGAAATTACAATGATGTTTTTGGTGTAAATTTGAAATAAAATGTGCAATATTATGATAAGTGGATTTTTAAAGCCTCCTTACCAATTGGTTTTCTGGAACAGGTGTTGCTATGAAACATGTTCGAATCTAGGCTGCCTAGAACTATGCCATTCAAGATTCAACATTGAGATGAAAAGGCTGAAACATCATTAAAATATTGAGTAATTGTAGAGAAAATATACGAAACCCTGAGAAAACCCTAAAATTCACTTGGAATCTCTAACCACTTGGAATGCCCTAAAATTCTGTCAAATTTCAGCATTCTGGATCGTGACCACTGCCATGTTCTTCTACTTCACAAAATCCTCGCATTTCTGGTACCAAAAAAGCCATAGAATTTAGCAGATTTTTCCAACATTTTAAAAATCAAGCCAGGGGAAATGTAGGGCTTACTAACCTTCTTTGTGGCCTTAATATCAAACTTAAAAATAGTATAAAACCTGACGAATATGTCGTTGCTGGAGATCTAATTCTCTCAATATCGTGCCTTCATACTTGTTATATATGGCGTCCACCCACGTGACAATGTCGATGATGCTCATCTTCATAGTGATTAGATATGATGTGCTCGATGCTTGGTATTTCAGATCTGCATTTGCCCTCGTAATTCTAACCAAAGGCCTTATTATTAGAAACCTCTTGCAATCAATCTCGTTGGTTGTTGTTTTGGATCTTAGTTTTCCCTCAGTCTTCCTTCCCAGAGACGGAAAAAACAAGGATTCTAACCGAAGGCCTTATTTCAAATCTCTTGCAATTGATCTTAACTGGATTGACTAAACAAATTTGACTAAAATATTGACTAAAAATCTAGATGTAGATTTCTAGACTGTCCCCCTTCAAAAAATTTCAGTGGCCCAACTTGGAAGTGAAAGTGAGCTGGTTGAAAATTGAACTCTTGTAGTAATGGTTTATAGGAATTTGGCATTGTCCATTTTATAAAGTTGTGGTAGTCCAAAGGATTTTTGTGTCCATTTATTTATTCACAATTTATTTACAATTTTTTTTTTTTAAGATGATGTAATGTAATTTTAGTATGGCTTCTAGTAAAATGATGTAATGTCATTTTATTATGGTTTCTAGTGTGGTTAAAAATGAAGAGAAATTAATGGTGTAGACATTTAACATGCCATTATATTATATTATGATGTGATTAGTGTTAGGTTAATTCATCTTTTATTTATATTTTTTTCTTATTATTTTTTCACTACTGTGGTTGATGTGTGTAACTATAGGCTCATTATCTTCTCTTCAAATGTGAGCGGACTAGGTTATTATAACATGTGATGAATGAATGGATTGAATGTCTGACTTATATTTCTTTATTTGAGTATTATCAAATACAACATGTTTAGTGTTATTCCTGCATGGAAATCCATTCTCCTTTGTGTGGTGGTTAGGTTTTCATTTGCTCAAGGTCCAACATAGGACATCAAGCAGTTGGAATTGGACTCAACATGTCCTTTCCTTTGTAGAGTGGCAAGCCCTTTAGCGTTTATTTACTTCTTCCTACACTCTTCACTAATTATTATGCTTGATGCTAAGTGTAAGCCTTTGTCTTGATCTTCACTAAGCACAATGCTTCATATTTTCATCAAGCACATTCACCAAGTAAAGCAGCACAACGCTTCATCTTGTCATTAAGCATATTCACCAAGTAAAGCCACTTTGATCACTAGCTCTACATTTTGGAAACATTAGACTTCCCTTTTAATTCCCTTTGCTTGATAATGCACCTTTATTTTCTTAGTGATATTGTACTTAACTATAATTGTCATGTGATTATGCAATGAAATGCATAATAGGATGAAAGATGTGGTTGAGATACTCCATTACATGCAATATATTTTACACTTATGCAAAGGTGAAATAAGCATTTTTGATCCATTTATTGAATCAGATGATGTGTTAGTGCTTGAATTTGTCTGCTACATTTAAAGCACAAATTTCAAGAGGATTCATTATCCATTGGTCTATTCCTCAATAACAACACATGAAAAGAAATAATATTCAATGACCTTTGCATTTGTTAGCATCAATGGACCCTAAATTGGTATCAAATTCTTATGAAGTCAAAATCCTTAATGAGAAAGAAAAATGAATGATTTATTGACCCCGTATATGTCGTGAAATCCCCTAGGTTCAAGTAAATCATAGACAAAGGTGTGAGCGCCAAGAAGTGATAACACATGCTAGATAGTTCCAAGGCATGTTATGCATTACAATACAGTCAAGTCCTAAGGAATGCCAATATGTGCCAGGTGTTAGGGTGTGGCACCAACGCATGCTAAGGAGTGCAAGGGAAACATAGGAGAGCGCCAATTTCAATTGCATGTAAATGAATTAATAAGAGTGTGAGATATAGAGTGTTAGAAAGTTATAAGTGTGTTAAGGAGGGAGTGAAAAGGTATGCTAGGTAGTTCCAAGGCATGTTAGAGTGCTAGGGAAGCATTCCAAGATGTACGAATTTCCAAGGCATCCCAATGTGTGTTAATGGGTGTTAGTGAATTCTAAGGAAACTTGGGGGATCACTAGGTCAAAATGCATGGAAATGAATGAATAATAGTGTGCGATATGGAGTGTTAGTGTTGTCCAAGTGTGCTAAGGAATGAGTGACATGGTATGCTAGGCAATGCTGAGGCATGCTAGAGTGCCAGGGCAACATGCGACCAAGATGTGCCAAGTCTCGAGGTGTGCCAACAAGTGCTATGAAGTTTTAGGGAGTGAAAGGGAAACACAAGTTTGGAATAAGACTTGTAGGGGGCCACCCTATTGTTGTGATAAGGTGTGGACAAAGTAGTTTCAAAGAAAGGGAGAAGTTGGGTTTGGAAATTTTTTTTTTTTCAATGACTTGGTTGGGTTCCCAAGTCGCAGGAAAAGGCTATCTATGAGGACGTGACATCTAGGGAGTACTAAGGTGTTCCAGGGAATATCAAGAAGTACTAACACATTATATATAGTTCAAAGGCATGTTAAGAATCGCAATACATTACAAGTGCTAAGTCATGCCAATATGTGCCAAGCACCAGGGTGTGGCACCAACGCATTCTACGGTGTGTTAGGTCCAAGTGTCAGTGAAAGATAAGGGAGCACTAGTTTTAAATGCATGGAAATGAATGAATAAGAGTCTAACGGGGAGTGTCAATGAGTTCTAGGTGTTTTAGGTGAGACAGTGCTAGGGTGTGCTACGAAGTGCTAAAGCATATTAGGGAATGCAAAGGATGCTAACACATGACACATAGTGTCAAGGGAGTGTTAGACGTGTGAGGTGTTATGGCATATCAAGATGTAAACTATGTTTCTTGGTCGTTTTACGACCACAATTGAATGTGAGACTTGTCTTTGTAACTTGTTAAGTTGGATGATTTTAGATTCATAATAAGTAAGATAACATGAGTTATAGGAAGTTCTTAGGTGAACAAGGAATAGTATAGTTGTAGTAATTGTAACTTGGTCAAGTTTTTATAGTCGAGGCAGGATTTGGTTGGATTCCCAAGTTATAAAAAAAGTAAGCATAGTTGTGAGGGCATGATAGCTAATGAGTGTCAAAGCGCTCCAAGAAATGAAAATGTGTAATAAAAAATGCTAGATAGTTTCAATGCATGTCGAGGATTGTTTGGGAGTGTCAGGGCATCACAGGGAGAAATAGTTCAAAATTCAAGGAAATGAACGAATAAGAGTGTGTGTCAGGGAGTGTCAGCAAATTCCAAGTGTCCTGAGGAAAACGTGTGTTAGGATAATTCTAGAATAGGACTTGTAGGAGGCAAGACTACTATTAAAATAACTGGTTGGACAAAATTAGATTTAGAAAAAGGGATACTTTGGGCTAGGAACAACACTATTTTTTCAATGTCTTGGTTGGGTTCCCAAATCGCAGAAAAGGTAAGGCTATCTGTAAGGGCATGTTGACTAGAGGTGTGCCACGGAATTCCAAGAAGTGATAACACATGCTATATAGTTCCAAGGCATGTTATGCATGCCAATACATGTCAAGTCCTAAGGAATGCCTATACATGCCAGTTGTTACGGTGTGGCACCAATGCATGCTAGGGAGTGCCAGGGAAATATAAGAGAGCACCAATTTCAATTGCATGGAAATGAATGAATAAGAGTGTATGATATAGAGTGTTAGTGAGCTCCAAGTGTGTTAAGGATGGAGTGACAAGGTATGCTAGGCAGTTCCAAGGAATGTTAGAGTGTTATGGAAGCATGCGAAGATGTATGAAGTGCCAAGGTGTCCCAGTGTGTATTAAGGGGTGTTAGTGAATTCTAACGAAAATTAGGGGATCACTAGGTAAAAATTCAAGGAAATGAATGAATAATAGTGTGTGATAGGGAGTGTTAGCGAGTTCCAGGTGTCCTAAGGAAGGGGTGACATGGTATGCTAGGAAGTGCTAAGGCATGCTAGAGTGTGAGGGTAGCATGCGACCAAGATGTGCCAAGTGCGAAGGTGTGCTAACAGGTGATAAGAAGTTTTAGGGAGTGAAAGGGAAACACAAGGGATAACTAGGTCAAGTTAATGCATCGAAATGAATGAATAATAATTTATGAAAGGAAGTGTCAGTGAGTTTTGGGTATGCTAAGGAGGGAATGACAAGGTATGCTAGGCACTTTTAAGGTCTGCTAGAGGTCGGGGAAACATGCCAAGGTGTTCTAGGTGTCAGGGTTATGAGTTATGAGTGTAGGAGTCAAGAAATTATGGCTTGGGGGTTTAGGGGATAGGGAATTTAGTAGTTGTAGGTTAAGGTCTTATGGGTTTTGATAATGGGGACCCTAATCCCCTTATCACTATTGTTGGGGGTTACCCTATCAATTGATCTTTTTTCCTTCACTTTAGGCCCCCTATTCCCTAGGACATTAGGTCTAAAGCCCCCTTCAAAGGATTTAAAAATATCCTCAACCTAGGTTCACCCAAATTTAAAAGGAATTACTTTATATATCGCTTTACGAATCCATACCCAACAATAGAAGTTTTAGAAGACATTTCAAGTGTTATCTTGAAAGATAAGAACCAAACGTTTTTGGTTCCAATATTCAGGGTGGAACCATGGGAGGCATCAAAGAGCATGGAACATGTTGATGGTGTTGGATCTTGCCAACATGTAGGGGGTCTCCCCGATATGAAGTACCAATTAGACCTCACACCATTTGGGGTGGAATCCCCATCTGGAAATGTGACTTAGTTGCCATGTTATTAAATATTTTCCTTGGATGTAGTTCTTAGTATGTTGAACTATGTTTGGTTGTTCGTAGGTGTTGTAACAATGTATTTATACATCGCCTCTATTTTAGAATACAATTTTTATAATATACAAAACCCCTCGATTCTCCAACATGGTATTAAAACTAATGGTTTGAGATGTAGCATGTTTCCTACAAGTCTTATGCAAGTTGTATATGCTCTTAAAAAGTCAGATTTGTTTACTGGATTGGTTTCAGGTTTATAATTTCAAAATAAATCTAGGATCAAATCAGTGGGTCAACATTATGAGTTTCAAGCTAGATCTTATAAATTTTAATGGAGACAATTATGGAATTTGGGCACAAAATATGGGAACATTTTTGAAAAGTGAAGAGTTATAGAACTTTGCGTAAATGGTGGTTCTTATCCAAGGGATAACTAATAAAAAAATTTCATCAACATGAAGAAGGCTGAGGCACTAGGAGTCACAGTGTTGAAGAATGTGACTAGGTTCGGTATTAGTTATTAATTTATTTTTCAAAAGAAGTTATTATTATTAAATCACTTATTAAAGCATGGGTTTCATGCTTGGGTCATATTTAGATTAAGGTCCCAATTTTGGACTTCTAGGTTAGTTGTTACAGATTTAAATTGATACAATTTTTGGGCTTTTAAATCATGTAACAGTAGGTTGTCGAAAGGCTCCTCCATCAACTTATCTTCTTCAAGTTCATCATCCTCAAAATATACTTCAAAAACAACCCTCAAGTCAAGTGATACAATTCATCCAAGTTGCCTCCTTAAGTCAGCCTCAATCAATCTTCAGGTGAACTCAAATCAAGACACAACACTTCACACTATCATGTCGTCTCAATAAATATGGGAAATGTTTATATATACAGGGGTATATTTTCGCATTTCTTCCAAAAAAATTTGGACATCTCTGATGTTTCAAACCACAGATACAGTTTGGATCATGATCATAGGTTCAGTGGTGGGGGATAAGGTCTCGAACCTGTTATAGAATTCGGGAAACCATCTATGCTATGATTCAGGTAGCTTCCATGATATGATGTTGCATCAAAAGATGAATTCCTCAGTGTCAACAAATATCTACCACAAAATTAGTTCTATGATATGATACTCAATTCTATGAAGATGCTCGGTGATCTCAATTATGATGCTCAATGTTATGATGATGCTCGTTGTTCTTAGTAATGATGCTCAGTGCTATGCTGCTATCTCAAAATCGGTCAAATTAATGAGGATGGAGTTTAGGTGGAAGAAAAAGAGATCTCAGTGTCATGGAGATCTCAGTGCTAACACAGTGAAGGGATGAGTTGTTGGAGGAATTGTATAGTCTAAAGGTCTTGGTTGTCTCATCTTAAGTCTACTGAAGGAAGAATTTTGACAAGGTTTTCCCTAAAGAATGGGGTTTTTCCCTAGCATGTGTCTACATCTTGTGTCTTCTTATATTTTTTCACTGGCATTACTCTTGATGATAAGAAAAGATAAATTTAAAGAACAAATAATAATAACAAAACATCACAAGATAATGTCATGATAAGAGAAATTTTTTAACTTCCATGTCCTTAATTTCTCTAACACATAACAACCTCCATCACAAGGTGGATTCAATTTCATATAATCCATATCAACTATGTTGAAAACGCAGCAAGATGATGGAGCTTAGTGAAATGAAGTCGCCTTCACTAAGTGGGTCGGCAGGCAAATTTTGGCGCAAAGTCTATTTTTAGACATATGGAGCATGGTCCAGGGGTTGCAGTATGTTATTCTTGGAGTATTAGTCATGTTGGTAAAAATATATGGACCTATATTTTTAGACCTATAGGTCAAATTCTATTTTTAGACTACCTATCCTAAAAATAGGGAAGTCAAATATTATTTACCCTTAATAATATTTGGACTCTAAACTTCAGTTTACTCTCTTGGAGCACTTCAGTTCGAGCTACAGAAGTGGCTCATGCATCTGACAGAGGAATTACACTATTCCTAGGGGTTTGGTGAGCTCATGCATGGTTTACTTCAGTTAAGACTTCAGTGGAAAAATTTTGGTGGAGTTGATGAGACAGTTGGTGGAGTTGTGTTCGGTTTAACTTAGTTGAACTAGTTGAGATTAGTTTAACTAGATAATCAACTAGTAATGAGTGGAGTGAATTAAATATTATTTAATTCACTAATTAGTAACTCATTATTCAACTCAGGAACACATCAGTTCACTATAGTGCATGGGCAGTTCAGTGGAGACCAGTGAAAGAGGTAGATGAAAGGGTTGAGATAGCTATCAGTTGTGACATCAGTTGTGCATGAGATTTGCACCACACTTGGAGGAAATTTCCCATGATGATTGCGCTGTCAAGCCAAGGAGATTTGAACCTTGGATATATATTTATACAAGCCTTGATTGCGCAATAGAGGCAGGCAATTACTGGATGTGTTTTGAACCTGTGACTTGTTCAAAACCAAGCTAGTTTGTGTGTAACTTCATGAGATAGTACTGAGTACTTGTGAGGAGTATTGTACTGAGTTTGTTACATGTTTTCTCCATTATAATATACATAATAGCTGCGGGGTTTTCAGCTATAAGCTTTCCCCATACATACTGTGTTAATGTGTATGATGAATTGATGTGCTATCGCTTGTTTTATTTCCCCATGTGTGATGATCTGAGTGGAAGAGATTATGTGTTGCATATAAATTCGAATTGTATGTGATCAGGATAGTCTCAGTGGATAATTAATCATTATTCAGCAAATTTCTACATGGTATCGGAGCTATTGAAGCAGAGATTGATCATCACAGTGATTACAAACTTATTTCGGTAGACAGAGTCTGCATGCGGGCCAGGTAGCCTCCGGATTCATCTTTCTTCGGAAAGTGAAAGGTCTGGTAAACGCCCCTTGCAGTCGATCTCTGTGCTAGAAATAATTTGTTCTCACGATCTAGATCGGTTGAGCTTTGAGGTGGAATTCGAAGTTTTGCAGCAGTTTTGTTTTCTTGGTGCCGGTGTTGAAAATGTCTTTCAACGGTTTGCGACTCGAATATGCTCTTGAAGGAAGTTTGAATTATGTTGCATGGAAGGATCGCATGGAGGCAGTATTAGAAGATAATGGACTGAAGGAGTTCATAGATATGGATGTCCAAAAGCCCACTGATCCTGCTGAAGTCGAAGCTTGGCAAAAGAAGATGGTGAAATGTCGAAGGATCCTATTGGAGGGCGTCAAGGATCATATTGTATCCAGCCTGCATGGAAAGGCTTCTCCATATTTAATGTGGAAAGCTTTGACGGATCTATTCCAGAGTAAGAGCAACCAAAGGAAGTTGGTGCTCAAAGATAAGCTCAGGAACATCAAGATGGAGAAAGGCGACAGTATCGCCAAATACCTCACAAAGTTCACTCAATGCAGAGATGAGCTGGGAAGTGTGGGGGTGACTGTCGAAGATGAGGACATGGTGGACCTGGCTCTCCTTGGTCTTCCGAAGGCTTGGCATTCATATCAAGATAGTGTCAATGGTCGGGAGAAGTTGCCGGGATGGGAGCGCCTTTGGGCGGATCTCATGCAGGAGGAGATAAGGAGGACTACCGGGGACGGATCTTCATCAAAGGGAGCTGATGAAGAAAATTGCGCTTTGGCTGCCAAAGAAAAGAAGGGGAAGGGTAAGAAAACTTCTCATTCCGGTGCAAAGGGAAAGAAGCAGGATATGGCGAAAGTGAAGTGTTTTCACTGCCATGATCACGGACATTATGCTACCAATTGTCCGAAGAAGAAGAAAAACAAGCAAGCAGGAAGATCTACAGATGGAGAGGCTTTGGCTTCGCAATTCGAGCTTGACTTTTCACTGATCGCATGCTTGGTTTCAAGTGTGATGGGATCGGTGTGGTTCTTGGACAACGGTGCATCATTTCATATGACGGGATATCGAGATTTTTTCTCAGATCTGGAGGACAAATAGCTGGGTGTGCACATCGAGATGGGCGATGATGGTAGATACAGTGCGACTAGTATCGGTACCATATCCTTTCAGAGGGAGTCTGGTAAACCCTTTGTGTTGATGGATGTCATGCATGTACCTGGATTGAAGAATAACTTGATCTCTGTGGCGATGTTGGAAGATAAGGGGTATGATGTGGTCTTCAGCGAAGGAAAAGCCTTCCTGCGCAGTAATACTACTGGAGAGACCCGGAAGATAGGGGTTCGAACAAAGAACCTTTATCAGTTGCAAGTAGATGGATGCGCAGCAATGGCATGCAAGGTGGGAGAAGTGGTGAGCCGAGATGATGAGGGTGAAATGTGGCAGAGGAGATTGGGTCACCTTCACCATGGAGCTTTGAAGATCCTGCAGCAGATTTCTACTGGGCTTCCTAACGACACTCTTGCGCAGTCAGATCAGTGCAAGGGGTGTACTTTAGGGAAGTATGTGAAAGCCACCTTTCACGAGAAGGATAGTCACGCCATGATGATCCTTGAGAGAGTTCACACAGACGTGTGTGGTCCTTTCTCAGTTGCTTCAACAGCAAAGAAAAATTTCTACGTGATCTTTGTTGATGATTTCTCTCGAAAGTGCTGGATCTTCTTCATGCAGAAGAAGAGCGATACATTCACGAAGTTCTGTGAGTTTAAGGCACTGGTCAAGAAGGATTCGGGGAAGAAGGTGATTTCTCTTAGGAGTGACAATGGTGGTGAATTCATCTCGGCTGAATTCAAGGAGTTCTGTAGTGCAGAAGGGATTCGGAGAGAGCTCATCGCACCCCATAACCCACAACAGAACGGGGTGGCTGAGCGAAAGAACAGAACGATCGTGGGTGTTGCATGGGCGATGTTGCATGATCAGGGCCTACCCCTTCACTTGTGGGCTGAGGCATGCAATACAGTAGTGTATGTGTAGAACCATTGTCCTCACAAGGTTCTTGGCATGAGTACACCGGAGGAGGCTTATTCTGGCAAGAGGCCTGACATTTCCCATTTGCGGATTTTTGGTTCTCCTGTCTACATGCATGTGACGAAGGATGCAAGAAGGAAGCTAGATCCGACCGCAGAGGTTTGAATATTTGTGGGGTACACTGATACACCTCACAACTATCGGGTGTATTTGTCAGACAGTCGCAAGACTCTTTTGCGATGGGATATCAAGTTTCAGGAGGAGAAAGCCATGCAGTGTTCGCTTGAGAGGGAGCTACACTTGCATGTAGATGAGGAGATGTTTGTTCCTAAGGAGGAGCTTCCGGATGTGGATCAGCCACAAGAGGAAGTTCAGGAGGTGGAAGAAACCACCCATGCAGCACCAACCATCAGAGGGCGCATGCACACTACAGAAGCTGAGTGACTGGATCGAGATGCAGAGAAGGTTGTAGGACCACCTACAGCACAGCGCAAACAGAGGCAGTCACTGGATCGGTACACTGGATACATGGCTCTTGTGAGTCAATGTGTCGTGAAGGAGCCATCCTCTTTTGAGGAAGCTGTGGAGGAACCCGCATGGGTAGATGCCATGATCAAAGAATATGATTCGATCATCAGAAATAGTGCATGGAAGATTTTCTCAAGACCAGAGGGGAAATCAGTGGTAGGTTCGCGATGGATCTACAAAGTGAAGTAGGCAGCTGAGGGGATTGTGGAGAAGTACAAGGCGAGATTTGTCGCCGTGGCTTCTCACAGATCGAGGGGATCGATTATGAGGAAACTTTTGCACCTATCGCAAGGTACTCTTCCATACGGACGATCCTTGCTCTCTCAGCGTAGATGGGATGGCACATCCATCAGATGGATGTGAAGACGATGTTCCTCAACAGATTTATTGAGGAGGAGGTGTACATAGAGTAGCCTGAAGGTTTCGAGATCTTCAGAAGTGAGTCGCATGTGTGCCGACTCAAGAGAGCACTGTATGGGCTGAAGCAAGCACCTCGTGCTTGGTACACTTGCATAAACAGCTATCTCACCGGGCTTGGATTCTCCAAGAGTGAGGCGGATCCAAACCTGTACCAGATTGTGGTGGAGGGGAAGCTGTTGATCATTGTACTATATGTAGATGATCTGATTTTGACTGGCGATGAGCAGTTGATACTTTCATGCAAGGAGGATCTTGCACGAGAGTTTGAGATGAAGGACTTGGGCATCCTTCATTATTTCCTGGGATTGGAGATTTGGTAGCGCAGTGGAGGACTGTTTGTTTCTCAGGGCAAGTATGCCCGGGAGATTCTGGAGAGGTTCAACATGCAAGGCTGCAAGCCTGTTGACACTCCTCTTCCCGGTGGTTGGAGGAAGGAGGATGCTACTTCAGCGGAGGTAGTGGATGCCACTGTCTATCGACAGTTGGTGGGGTCGCTTATGTATCTGGTCAATACACGACCCGATATATGCTATGCAGTTAACCAGCTTTCGCAAGCTATGGTTAAGCCTACCAAGCTCTTTTGGAAGGCGTGCAAGCATGTATTGCGCTATATCAGAGGCACATCGGGATATGGTCTATGGTACAGACAGGAGGATGGAGTGAAACTTTCTGGTTTCACTGATGCAGATTGGGCAGGGAGTCCAACGGACCGGAAGAGCACTTCTGGAGGAGTTTTCAGCATTGGGTCGACAGCAGTTTCCTGGTACAGTAGGAAGCAGAGATCCGTGGCACTCAGTTCAGCAGAGGCCGAGTACATGGCAGCAAGCTTGGCTGCATGCGAGGCTATTTGGATGAGGAAGATCCTCGTCGGATTGTTCGGGTCGCACTTGGAGCCTACTGTGATTTATTGTGATAACCAGAGTTGCATTAAACTCTTAGCTAATCCAGTATTTCATGATAGATCCAAACACATCGACATCAGGTACCATCATATCAGAGATTGTGTTCAGCGGAGAATCATGATGCTTTCATATGTTCCCACGGAGGATCAGGATGCCGACATCCTGACGAAGGCGCTCACCAAGAGCAAGTTCGAATTCCAGAGAGGCAGGATAGGGGTTGCAGATAATCCATATCTTGCTAAGAGGGAGTGTTGAAAATGCAGCAAGATGATGGAGCTTAGTGAAATGAAGTCGCCTTCACTAAGTGGGCCCGCAGGCGAATTCTGGCGCAAAGTCTATTTTTAGACTATGTCTATTTTTAGACATATGGAGCATGGTCCAGGGGTTGCAGTATGTTATTCTTGGAGTATTGGTTATGTTGGTAAAAATAGATGGACCTCTATTTTTAGACATTTAGGTCGAAGTCTATTTTTAGACTGCCTATCCTAAAAATAGAAAAGTCAAATATTATTTACCCTTAATAATATTTGGACTCTAAACTTCAATTTACTCTCTTGGAGCACTTCAGTTCGAGCTACAGAAGTGGCTCATGCATCTGACAGAGGAATTATGCTATTCCTAGGGGTTTGGTGAGCTCATGTATGGTTGAATTTAGTTAGGACTTCAGTGGCAGAAGTTTGGTGGAGTTGATGAGACTGTTGGTGGAGTTGTGTTCGGTTTAACTTAGTTGAACTAATTGAGATTAGTTTAACTAGCTAATCAACTAGTAATGAGTGGAGTGAATTAAATATTATTTAATTCACTAATTAGTGACTCATTATTCAACTCAGGAACACATCAGTTCACTACAGTGCATGGACAATTCAGTGGAGACCAGTGAAAGAGGTAGATGAAAGGGTTGAGATAGCTATCAGTTGTGACATCAGTTGTGCATGAGATTTGCACCACACTTGGAGGAAATTGCCCATGATGATTGCGCTTTCAAGCCAAGGAGATTTGAACCTTGGATCTCTATTTAGACAAGCCTTGATTGCGCAATAGAGGCAGGCAATTAGTGGATGTGTTTTGAACCTGTGACTTGTTCAAAACCAAGCTAGTTTGTGTGTAACTTCATGAGATAGTACTGAGTACTTATGAGGAGTATTGTACTGAGTTTTTTACATGTTTTCTCCATTATAATATACACAATAGCTGCGGGGTTTTCAGCTATAAGCTTTCCCCATACATACTATGTTAATGTGTATGATGATTTGATGTGCTATCGCTTGTTTTATTTCCGCATGTGTGATGATCTGAGTGGAAGAGATTATGTGTTGCATATGAATTCGAATTGATATGTGATCAGGATAATCTCGGTGGATAATTAATCATTATTCAGCAAATTTCTACAAACTATTCATATCATCAATACTCTTTAGTATATCAAAGAGCTAGAAATTTATGCTTCTTTTCCCCTAACACCCTACAAACCCTATATTCTCCTTGCAAACATTAGCCTTTATAACAAAAGCAAAAAAATTCCTACATAATTTACAATGTCATGAATTTGAGAATTCTGCCAATTCAGTGACACTTCAAACAAATTTTTAGAAAAAAATATGCCCAGCTCAAAAGACTCCATGTGTGGCATTGATCACCATGGTTTCACTCTCTAGTAAATATTTTTTGGTGGATTCACTAATATAATTTATTTTGATCCCTCTCCACAGATTTATCTCAAGGCATTGATTATGTTTTTCTATAGCTTACACAATCTTTCTAGTGGCCCCGTGGTTCCATGGAACACACCTGCAAAATGTCATCCTTAGAGGACACAAAGTAAATGGTTATGTCCCTCTCATAGTACATTAAAACTCTCACCCACTCACTTAGCACACCATAGACCAACATGCCTTACCTCACTGTGCAATTTGGCCTTTATTTTGAGAAGATTAAGAGTTGGAGGGTAAGCATGACAAGGGTGTCATTTTCTCAAGACAAGTATCTCATAAGGATAAGCACTTTATTGAGAAAGACAATCAAAATATTTACCACTCACTTCTTACCATTCCCACACCATTAAAATACCCTAAAAATGTCATTCTTAAAATCTCTTGTATATTTTCCTAATGTCATTCAAGTAGAACCTTGCAATTACTTATGTCAGTAATGGTGCAGTCATTTTTTTATTCTCTTAATGGAACTCTTTCTAGACATGCATGCCATCAAACATAGATGATCGAGTCAAAATGAATGGAAATTAATGAATAAGAGGGTGTGTCAGAGAGTGCCAACGAGTGTCGGGTGTTCCAAGGGGGGAGTGACAAGGCATGCTAGGGAATTATAGGGCATGTCAAGAAATGTTACAGTGTGCTAACATGTGCCAAATATTGCTAAGGAATTCTAATGAATGCTAGGAATTCCAAGATATGTCATGTGTTAAGGCATGAAAATATGTGTCAGGTGCTAGGTTATGTGAACACGTGTCAAGCAGTGTCAGGTGACAAAAGGGAACACCAAGTTGAAATGCAAATAAATGAACACATATGAGGGTTAATAATTCATAACCTTACATTTTCAATATGGGCATGCTAGGTATACCAACACTAGTGCCAATACATGCCAAGGGCCAAGTGCTAGCGTGTCTTAAGTGCCAAATCATCATCTATCACTTCGCTCTTAATTGTGAATACTTGATCTCAAATAAATATTATCTTAAACCATGCCAAGGCATTCCAGGGCATCGAAGCACATGCTAATAATTGCCAAGTGCCTATATACTTCTATTCTAATTGCTTTAGAACAAACCATATCCACTCATAGCAAAAAACACAACTCTTTCCTCCATAAGAGACTCGGCCTAGATCATATGGATCCATAGATTCTAGTCATTTCTTTCACTGAATCTTGACCTAAACTTTAGATCTCTATGACCCTCAAACTACGGTTACCTCAGTCAATATTACACATGTGAATACTTCTATTATGGCCCTAAATTATAATGCAAACCCTCCTCCATCTGTGTTGGTCTTTATCACAGACCTTGCAACCTAGTAACCACCATAAGTTTGGGTCTCAACCCTCTCTACTATTTCAAAATTTGACACAGACTTCACATAGAAACACCACTAAAATCATGTGTCCAAATTCTCATGAGTCGCCTCTGTTGAGCTTTATCTACCCTAAGAGAACCAAAAATATGGAATCCTACTTCCTATCTCAAACCCATTAAGTTATGTGACATTCTTGTGAACCCTCACATGATGATATTACTCTTGGTGGATGATGATGGCCTCCCTTTCGCAATGCTTACTCAGCCCTCTAACTTGACCTACTTTAGGACTACATCTCTCCTAGCCTCCTTGATAAAATGAGCTCCTTCTCACTTGATGTTCTTGCCTTCATAATAAGCCCTCCTTATATAGCTTTTCCTAGCTAGGCCTCTTAAGAACGCTCTAGAACTTATGATCTTTATCTACATAGACCTTAGGAA
This sequence comes from Pinus albicaulis, assembly GCA_034641835.2. NCBI lineage: Eukaryota > Viridiplantae > Streptophyta > Pinopsida > Pinales > Pinaceae > Pinus > Pinus albicaulis. The sequence goes on along the minus strand of CM076577.1, from coordinate 330,622,340 downwards.
ATATTATTTTTTTGTTTAATTTTCTTTTAGATTTTAAACCTCGTCTCGAGTTCAAAGCCCCTTCGGTTGGGTTAGTTTTCCACAAAACCTTTTGTGGTCAAACTCACACAAACCCATCTCACTAGGCTTGTGTGAGTACCTCTGAAGCTACACAATTCAACAACATAGTCTAGTTGTAGTAATTGTAACATGGTCAAGCTCCTATAATCAATCAAGGACTTGGTTGGGTTCCCAAGTTGAAAATTAAGTAAGGTTAGTTGTGAGGGCATGATAACTAGGAAGGGTTAGGACATGCCAAGGAATGAAAAGGCGTGCTAACACATGCTGGAAAATTTCAATGCATGTTGAGGAGTGTTAAGGAGTGTTGAGGCATACAAAGGGAGAACTAGGTCAAAATGCATGGAAATGAACAAATAAGAGTATGCTCCATGGAGTGTCAGTGAATTCAAGTGTGCCAAGGATGAAGTGTGTTAGAAAAATTTCATAATAGGATTTTTAAGAGGCTAGCCTATGATTGCGACAAGGGGCTTGACAAAGCAATTTTAAACAAGGGGATAATTTGTGTTGGGCACAACACTATTTTTCCTTTATCTATTATCTTTATATGACATCTGGCACACTTTGCCCGAATGCTCATGTTTTAAACTATTTAGACAATTCCATATTATACATTGTTGTGTATTAGTTTTAGGGAACTCGGCCTGTGCTGACCCCTATCTTGTGTGCCTTGTGTATCTTAAGGTTCTTGCAAACTCTCAGTTAATGCTCTATTATTTATATGAACTGGACATACATGTGAAATATTGCCTATTTAAGCTATGTTGCATAGTTTTTTTATGTCCATGGCTATATGTGATCCTTTTCTTGGACATGACTGGCCTAATATGAGGTATATGAAGTTCTTAGGTGAACAAGGCACAATCTAATTGTAGTAGGTGCAATCGATCAAGTTGTTACGGCTGAAGAAAACCAATGTCAAATGAACTGGAGTCGCTAAGGACTTGATTGGGTTCCCAAGTCATGAAAAAATGTAAGGCTATTTGTGATGGCATGAGTGCCAAGGCATGTTAGGGAATGCTAACACATGCCAGATAGTTTGAAGGCATGTCAAAATTTCTAATATGTGTCAAGTGCCAAGGCATGCCAAGATCTACAATGGTGTGACAATACATGTCTGGGACTATCAAGGCAACAAAAAGGAGAAATAAGTTAAAATACAAGGAAATGAACACATCATAGGATTAATAAGTCATCAATTTACATTTTCCAATGAGGGCATGTTATGCACACCAACACTAGGTGGAAATGAATGTCAAGTGACAATTGTTAGTGCATTATAAGTGCCAAATCATCCTTTGTTACTTCTCTTCTACTTTTCAATAACTGACCTCAAATAACTTTGATATTAAACAATACCAAAGCATATCATGGCATCTTGATGAATGCAGGAGATGATAATGATCATGGCCTCTTTAGGACTACATCTATTTTCATCCCTTTGATCGAATGAGATCCTTCTCACTTGATGGTATTTCCTTCATCCTAAGGACTCCTTAAATATTTTTTCCTAGACCTCTTATGAACCCTCTAGATCAACTTACAACTTTTATCCACTTAGACCTTAGGAAAAATTAATTTTCCTTTAGGTCTTAAACCCTGTCTTGGGTCCAAAATCCCTTTTCTTGGCTTCTATTTCCGCAAAGCCTTTTGTGACCAAACTCACACAAAGCCATCTCACTACGCTTGTAGAGTACCTCCCAAGCTACACTATTCAACAACATAGTCTATTTGTAGTAACTATAACTTGGTCAAGCTCTCGTAGTTAGGCGAGGGATTTCCTAGTTTCCCAAGTTGAAAATTAAGTAAGGTTATTTGTGAGGGCATGATAGCTAGGGAGGGTCAGGGCATGAAAAAGAATGAAAAGACATGCTAACACATGTCGGACAATGTCAGTGCATGTTGAACTAGAGTGTTAGGGAGTGTCGAGGCATATCAAGGGATAACTAGGTCAAAATGCATGGAAAGGAACAAATAAGAGTGTGTGCTAGAGATTGTTAGCGAATTCAAGTGTGCTAAGGATGAAGTGTCGTAGGAGAATTTTATAATAGGATTTACAGGAGGCAAGCATACGATTTTTATAAAGGGCTCGACATAGCAGTTTTAGAAAAATGGAGATCACTTTGTGCTAGGCACACCATTATTTTTCCTTTAGTTATTCTTTTATATGAGATGTGGCACACTTTGGCTACATGCTTGTGTTTTAAACTATTCTAGATAATTTCATATTATACATTGTTGTGTATAAGTTTTGGGGCACTAAGCTTGTGTCATTTTATATCTTGTGTGCCTTGTGAATCTTGTGGTTCTTGCAAACTCTTAGTGAATGTTCTATTGTTTATATGAATTGAACATACATGTGAAATATTCTCCCTGTAAGCTATGTTGCGTAGTTTTTTTATGGCCATGGATAGATCATGTGATCCTTGTCTTGGTAAATAGTTAAGAGGGACAATTTGAGCTTGGAAATGAGTGGCATAATATGAGTTATAGGTAGTTATGAGGTGAACAAGGCACAATCTACTTGTAGTAGGTGCAATTGGTCAAGTTGTTGTGGTTGAAGCAGGCCAATTTTTTTACATGAACTGTAGTATCCAAGGACATGATTGGTTTCCCAAGTCGTGAAAAAATGGAAAGGACAGTTGTGAGGATGTGAGTGCCAACGCGTGCTAGGAAATGCTAAGATGTGCCATATAGTGCGAAGGAATGTCAAACATGATAAGATGTGCCAAGTGATAAGGCATTCCAAGATGTGCAAGGGTGTGTCAATGTGTGCCAGGGACTGTTAAGGCAAAAAAATGGAGAATAAAGTTAAACTACAAGGAAATTAACACATAAGAGGGTTAATAAGTCATCAATTTACATTTTTCTAAGAGGGGCATGCTAGGCAGAACAACACTAGGTGCCAATAGGTGCCAAGTGCAAAGTCTTAGTGCATTCTAAGTGCTAATTCTTCTTTTGTTGATTCTCATCTACTTTCCAAAAAATTATCTCAAACAAATTTAATATTAAACCATGCCAAATCATACCAAGGCATCTCAACGTGCTCCATACATGCTAAGACTTTCCAAGTGCTAACACGTGCCAAGTGCCAATATGTGTCAAGGAGTGTTATGCATGCTACGAATTCGAATGGCATGTTGAAGAGTGCTAAGTTGTGCTAGAGAGTGCATGTTGAGGAGTTATAAGTAGTACTGGGACAAAACATTCAGGGAGCACTAGGTCAAAATTCATGGAAGTTAATGAATATAAGGAAAGTGTTCCAGTGACTAGTGTTAATAAGTGCTAGTTTTCATGCCAAGGAGAGAGTGAAAAGGTATGCTAAGCATTGGTAAGGCATGCTAGGGAATATTAAGGCATGTAAAGAAGTGCAAAAGTGTGCTAGGGAGTTCCAGGTTGTGCTAATTATATGTGCCAAATAGTGCCAACATATGCCAATAAATGCCAGGTGCTAAGGATGTATAGGGTGCGAGCGTATGTCAATATGTGTCAAGTGTGAAGGCAACAAAAGGAAGAAATAAGCTAAAATTTAAGGAAATGAACACATAAGACGGTTAATAAGTCAAGACTTTATCATTTTCAAAAGGGGGATGCTAGTCACACTAATAATAGGTCCCAATACATGCCAAGTGGCATTGTGTGCCATGTGCTAATGTATTTCGATGCTTTCAACCAAGGTTTTCCAAGGCATGCTAGGGAATACATGCATTCCAACACATGATAGGAGAGTTCCATGTTGTGCTAGCACATGCCACCATGTTCTTGGGTGTCAGTTTCATGACAAGATGTTCTAGGTACAAATATTTTTCAAGACATGTGAGGTGCTAAGAAATGTTAGTGTGTTACAAAGCATTAATTTAAGATGTGCTCAGATTGTTGAGGAGTGTTAGGTATTTCTCATTAATAGAATTTTTAGAGCTTCACTATGTATTAAATAATATATTTCCTGCACACACTAATGGAACTTTATCTAAAGGGAATTTGATAGATAATAAACTTAATAGATATGAATCATGTGTTGACTCATTGGAAAACTCTATTCGACTAGTGATTACTTGAGGGAAATGATACACACTAATTACTTCTTAAAAAATTGATTGATTCTAACCACTATGGCCTTGGAAATATCATAAAAAATACTCCACAATAATGGTCTTAAATCATTGTCTTTTGAAAAAAATATATTATCAAGCATATAGTGTCATCAAAAACTCATTGGAATGATCAATGGTCACGAGAATTTCTTGACTGTCACCAAAAGTAACAAAAACAACATTGGTGAGGGTCATTAAAAGTTCTTCACTATAAGTGTCACTAAAGAGAGAATTAGTGATGGGCCTTTAACGACCCTCACCAAAAGTGTCGTTGAAAATGGCTTTGGTGACGAACCTTAAAGGACCATCACTATATACACTTGCAGTGACACTTTTTTAAGGACTGTCACCATATGTGACATTGGTGATGGACCTTAAAGGTCTGTCACAAGCATGACCCTCACCAATGTCCTTTTTTCTTGTAGTGATAGTTAGGAATGTTCAGCTAGCGGAAACAATGTGAGAAGGAAGTATTTATAGGAGAGGAGGAGGTGCTTTGGGATCCCTCATAAGATGGAAGAGAGGCCCTATCCCTTTGGGAGGTGGCACGATTTTAGGAAAGAAGAAGCCAAAGGGAGAAATTTGACATTATTCAGTCGAAAAAACCATGATGACTATGCTCATGAAGTGGTTAGGCATGGAAACTTCATTTCTATTTAAAAAAAAAAATTCCAAAAATATCTAGGCGTGGGTGAGACACTCATACATAGCGCCAATGGGCATGGATGAGGCACTGAGATAGAGCGTCAATGGGCGTGGGGCTTAGTGTTGATTTCACTATTAGCGAGAGGCCATAATAGCCTAACAGCGTCGACCCAGAAACACTTGTTTTTGAGAGTCTGCCTCAGGAGTGATTCATAGAGGAAATGTTTTTAACATGCCAAGGGAGGCAATGACACTTATAGCAAGGTATGAAAATACACAGAAGTCACTGAAATGGCCTTCCAATATCCGGTATGGCGATTATAGGGAAGGTGACACAATACTATGTAACATATGCCCCCTAAAGCATGAGATCTGAGAGAGAGGGAGGAGTGAAATGCTTTACGAGAACATGCCCAAACCAAATGTCAACGTTGGAATATCTGCAAGAACAAGTTCAAATGATACCTTTGGGACATGAATATGTGGTATGGGTGCAACCATCCGTAATAGAGTACACAAAAAAGTAAGATCCTGAGGTATGGATGCATCCATATATCAAGAAGCATCATAAAATAGACTCAGGTATGGTTGCAACCATCCAATCAGAATATTCATGCATATAATCATAACAATCCAAACACATCCCATATCCTAGATTTTATAAGACAAAATACAGGGTCTCGAGATCCATCTGGACCCGAACAACTATAAATTCAAGCATGCGAATAAGTGAGCTGAGGTCGAACATGTGAGAAATTTGCCTCATTATCAGCCAATGATGAAAGTTGGTAACAGACGCAATATAACCCACCAATAATGAGAATGGATCTCAAGTTACAACTAGTATAATCTGTGGAATGTGAACAGTGAGCTGGATTTGAACACCCACAAAGTAATTCGATCGAAGGCCAATGACGAGGTCCTATTGTCGAATGCGAAGAACTTGACATTGATGCATGCAAGCTTCAAGGTATTGGAAATGAGTCTCCAGATCACCTTCCTTGATAATGACCTGAAGTTGACAAGAAGTGACCGGTTGAAGGAGGGCCATGATGTTTCCCATCTAATCTACATGAGACATAGGAATAAGATGATAGTGAATCAGGACTAAACAGAGGATCAAGGGTTGAAAACTACAGAGGGAAACTTCTCTTGAACATATCGTTGACACGACTCCAGGATTTTGCAGTACTTGACATCAACAGATATTAGGTCATGATGAGATGGAAAAGAGCAGATGAAAAGTCAAAATATATTACCCAAACCCATGGAGGAAAAAATGACGAAATGGGATATCCCTAACCCGAAACCAATTGCAGACAAGTGTCATGTTTAAGCGTGGCATACTGCTGACACGACTAAGAACTGGTTCCATTTTCCCCCACCATTTCTGGAAATTACCCCAATTATTTTTAGAAGAAATCTTGAAGGGGATAGCATATGCTTTTCATATAATTTTTTCCTTTGAAAAAATCCATTCTAGTACGTTTTACGAGCCCTAGGAAGGAGGAAGTCGATTACGTAATTGTGACGATTTCCGATGTCATTTATATTTTAGTGATTCTGGAAAAGGAAGAACTCAACATATTTTCATGTTTAGAAATAAGTGCAAAATAAAGATCCAATGTGTCCCCTTTTGTAGGTAGTCTCACGGATCCAAAAAGGTAGAAAACTATATCTGAGAGAACCTCTTAGTCGCGATAGGCTAAGGTATTCCTTTTCTTGTAAATAGTATGCCCCAACCCGAAAAAGGGGTAAATGTATACTGGGTAGATGACATTTCATAGCCTTTAATGAGTTCAAAATGACAAGAGTATTGACAATATTTCCAATTTTAGAGAGTCAAAAAAAATCTGAAAGATGACTCCAAGGGGTCACATTTTCGTGTTTTTACCGAGTCCGAAAAATTAATAAAATATAACTCGTCACTTCATCATCATTACCTTTAGAACCTAACGGTACATAAGAAACACATGTGAAACCCATTGTTTGAGATAAAAATTTAAAAATAATTGAAAGATAAGCTCAAAACCTAATTAGGGTTTCAAAAAACTTATAAAATGACTGAAATAGTAAAAACTAAATTAATTTTCACTCTTTCCTGTTGTGATCATTTTTACCCTCTTTCACTGTCGTGTTCGGGAGTTGGTAGCAGACAATCTGGGAGACCAATCACAAATCCATTTCCATGATGTGAGAGCTCTTATACTTGCCTTCGTTTAAATTTTTCACATTCCTGGGGCGATTTTGTTTAAGCTAGGGCATGGTGGTCAGCATGGGTTTTAGGCACAGACTCGCGCCAACCCGCCTTGAATTTCAATGGGGGCGCACCACTTGGCATGATTGTTTTTAAAACAGTCACACCAACCATGAACATTCATCCTTGCTTTAAAATTATTGTAAATAGCCCATTTTAAACCATTCAAAAGTTTATAATGTGACTAATGAAAGCCCCTGTGATGTTTTTGTAGGTGTGTGAAAGAAAAATGGTTAACAAATGGAAGGAAAGAGAACACGGAGAGGAAGATGAGCTTGCCATGGGCGATGTGAGATACATGGATGTTGTATGAAACTGTGGGCTCTTAAAATTATTTATGTGACCATGTCTTCGAGCTCAACCAGATTTATTACAGTATTTGGTCAGTGTATGGGACACTGACCAGTAAAGATTCATGATTCATGATCAAGAGTTAGAGATGGAGGTCAAAAACGTATAACTCATAACAGGATTATCACAGAGGGGGGCAGCTCCAATCCTAATAGGGACTCATCCTACGATGGAAAACATGACCATGCTTATAGATAGAGTGTGTCCAGTGGTGAGAAAAGGATCAAAGAGTGGGAAGATAGAGGTCCAAACCATTCTTGATTTGGCACTAAAGGTAGTGCTACACACCATAGCATGGGATGCCGGATCTTAAGCCCTGCATGAAGCTACCAAAACTCAACTTCTAATTTTTGTGGACTGCATGACCCCAACCATTTTCAATTGGGCAGAGGCTATCACAATGAACCTGAAATACCAATTAACAAAATGCAAGAAGGACAAGTTGAAATAGTTCGGTTATGGGTCCATCTTGGTACCATTAATCTTGGAACGGTTACCAATATTTCAATGCCAAGAGGTAATAGTACCGGCGTCGCTAGCACATGATACAAAAATTATTTGTTGGGCGGCTTTGATGCATAGATTGGTAGGCAGTTAATAGATTTCATGGAGGCCAGAAATCTTCAAATGGCTCTGCCGACAACTTATTTTCGTAGAGGATTCACCTTATAATAACACTGACTTCATGGGAGATCCATACCTTGCACTCTCGGAGGGAGAGGGTTGAGATGAAGCATTGGGTAAGACTCATTTTTTGATTTCGATGGGTATTATGATTTTTTTTTGTATTATATGTGTTCTAATATTTATCCACGTTTTGCATTTGTTGGCCCAGAAAGACGTGTAGGGATGTCTCCAATAGCATGGATAATTTCACATGATTTTGAGGCGGCCCCTCATGGTGAGGAAAGTGATGGTGAGGGACTCACTAGCCAAATCCCAAATTACGTGAGGTTCGATGATGTTCCTTGGGCATAGTAGAGGCACATCGTTGGGGTCTCTACACGTGTTCACCACTTATTGACGTGGCTTGTCCATGCAGTGACATGCTACCATGAGTGTCATGTTGACTATATGCCTAGTCTTTTATTTCTGCATAGTTTTTGAGAGATATGGTGTCTCAGGATGTAACCGGAACACACATATATTTTTTGAAATTATGATGCATGTGGATGCAAACACTTGATACACACACACACACACACACACACACACACATATATACATACATATTTTCTTGTATAAATATTATTATGTGATGATAATGCCTGTTACAAATTACGCAAATGTCTATCTAATACAATATTGGCTACTCCATCAATTAATCCATTCATTCTTCTAGGAATATGTTGATATGCAATGTAATCAAAATTCCTTTCTAATAAACGAACACGCAAATGCATCATTAACATTTGAGTATTTATAACAGAATAATGCCCATTAAGCTGAAGAACCACAAGCTGAGAGTCTAGGTTAACAATTAATGCACGAATGCCGAGAGCAATGGCCTTAGTTAAGAGTTCAATGACGACACTATATTCAGTGACATTGTTCGTTGGTCATCCGAGACAGATACCTTGAAGGTCTATCAACTCACCATTAGGATTATAAATCACGCAAGCTGCGGAAGAAAAATTTTGAATATTGGGGGAGGCACAATTTTCAAAACCAACATAAGGAGTAACAGACATCTGCACAGTAAGTGATGACATAATAAGTAGGAAAAACTGCTCGTAGAGCACACCAAGCCCAAACGTACAAAAATGAAAAACAAACTTGTGTACACTAGAAGATGCACGAGAAACTCATGCATAGTATTTTTTGAAATACAACCCATTTATTGGCTGACTTAATGGAGAAAATTAGTAATAAATTAGCTCATAAGCCTCGTTCTATAAAACACGCTTAACGAGATAGGGCCCATGCCACATGGGTTTGAACATGCCTTTCGCTAGCTTATCATGAGCTTGGTCATTAAAGAGGATGAGGTCTCCTTCTACAAAGGTACAAGGGGAAACTTTCTGGTCAAAATGGGCTTTGACCTGCTTTTTCTATGCTTTTATGAAAAGAGCAGCAGAGCGGCAAGTTTCATCAAGCCTCTCTAAATATAGAAGACACTCTTCTTCTAGAGAGGTATTAGATAGTAATTAAACAACTAAATTTAGAGAATTGAGAATCCATTTACATCCTTCACCAAGGTTTGGTAAGCCCAGAAAGCTGCAAACAACATGAGATGCGGGCTCAAATTATGCATCCCAATCATACGTTGAAGCATAGTGACTAGAACTTTGTTCAAAATTTCAACCTGGCCAATGGCCTCAGGGTAGTATGGGCTTGAGCTTTCATGGTGCAAAACCAAATTAGAATTCAACTCAGCTATCATGTAATGGCGAAAATGAGAACCATGATCAGTAATAATAGCTTGAGGGACACCAAACCTCGTAATGACATGATTGAACAAGAATTGAGAAGCTGTCTTATCGTCAGCCGTGAGTGTAGGCATTTCTTTGGCCCATTTAGTGAAATATTCAATGGCTACAATAATATAAGCATGCCCCCTGGCTGAGTGAGGGTTACATGTCATAAAATCGATGCCCCACTTTGCAAAGTGATGAAAGATAATGACAATATGGAGGTGAGCAGGTGGCATGTCCATCTTGCGCTGGTAAATGTGACAATCGTGACACTTATGAACAACAAAAATGTAGTGATTAAAAATGGTAGGCTCGAAATATCCACCACGAAGAATATTTTGTGTAGTAGCATATCCAGGCATGTGACTACCACATGCACTATAATGGCAGTCATTGAGGACTTTTTCAGCTTCCTCAAGGGTTATACACTGGAAAATAATAGAGTTGGCTCCGATGCGATATATTGTATCTTCGACTATGTGATAAGGTTGCGAATGATGATGGATGTGTTGAAAAACATCTTTCCTTAACTCAGATCGGAAGGTGGAAGTCTGGAGATAAACAATTATATCACCATACCATAGGTCAAGGGTGCTAATGATAAATAGAGCATCATCCGGGATGCATTCCTTGGAACCAGATGGGGCAGAGTCAGAAGGCAAGGAGAAAATAAAATCGGAAAAAAGAAATTGTTTCGTCCATTTGGCAGTAGTAATCTCCAAATATAAGTCTTGGAGGATAAAAATCCACTTTGAGTACTTTACCCCCAGCAATTTTCGATTCAATATGCAAGCCATGGGGTTGCAATCAGAAATCGTGGTTATTGTGCGCAATAAAATATAATGGAGAAAAAATTGGATGAAATGAGAATCAGCCAATGTTAATATCTCGACATGTGCGTAGCGTGTTTCACTATCGAAAATATTATGGCTCAAATAATAAATGATGTGCTTGTCACCATCGTCATCGTCTTGCACCAAAACCATTGAAATAGTGCTAAATGCCACAACCAAGTAGAGGGAGTAGTCACAATGATAATTGGGAGGACAAAACAAAGGAGCATTGATAAGAAATGTCTTTAGTGCATCAAAGGATTTTTGGGTAATATCATCCCAGAGGAATGAGACGTCTTTTTTAAGTAATCACGTGAATCCTTTGTCTAATTCAGTATATTTCGGTATGAAACAACACAGGAAATTAGCTTTCCCTTGTAGACTTTGCAACTAATGTAAAGAGGAAGGGGAGGGGCGATTGATAATAGCTTCAACCTTGATGGGATCGAGACGAATTCCATATTTAGAGACGATAAACCCTAGGAGTCTACTAGAATCAATGCATGAAACACACTTATGTGGATTGAGGAAAATGTTATAGTGTCTATAGCAAATAAATATTTGATGAAGATGATCTGGGTGGTCTTTACGCTTAACGAGATGGGCCGGAAGGTCATCCAGAGAAGGTTTAACAATGCACTTGATATCATGAAAATCATACAACATTGCTCACTGAAATGTGGCCCCAAAATTCTGAATGCCAAAAGGGAACTTATTGTATGCAAAGGTACCCAAAGGAGAGATAAAGGAACTTTTGTGTTGATCGGCCAGAAGGATATTGATCTCTTTATACCTATAAAACCCGTCCATAAGGGAAAAAAACTCACTCCCAGCACATTCGTCAATGATCTGGTCGATAAAAGGAGTGGGATAGCTATCCTTAGGAAAAGTGCGATTGATATCATGGTAATCTACACAGACATGAATAATACCCTTCTTATTATCCACAGGAACAATATTAGAAACCCATTCTATCAAGGGAAGCAAATAGATAAAGCCAACGTTAAGAATTTTTTCAACTTCTCCTTTGATGGCAACTTCCCTTCTAGGGTGCACAGGATGAAGGTGCTGGCAAACAGGCTTCGCACCATGATAAGTAGCGATCTCGTGCACAAGTATTCTTGCATCAATGTTGGGCATTTCTTCGCAATACCAAGCAAAAACATCTTGAAACTCTTGGAAGAGACTAGTATAAATCTTGATGCCATCAAGGGAACATGTCACACCAATGTGGATGTTCTCGATGATCCATGATTTAAAAAATATGTCAATAGGCATCGTTTGCGTAATGTTTCCCAAGTTACCTTCTGCAAAATAATTCATGTGTGAAGATGGGCATTTGAAGCAGATGGGAAGGAGCTCGAGAAGAAAATTTTTCGAGAAAATTAGACATAGCACCAAGGTTAGGCATAAAATAGGAATGATGATGATTATCATCCCATAGAGGATCCTCTAGAGACATGGTTTCCATGATGGCTTCATCAGTCGGAAATATATCGTTTAAGGGTTAAGGAGAATCCGAAGCACTAAGGCAAGGGGATTGATAATACGTGTAAAGAGACACACTCAAAGGAGCATGATCTGAGGGAGGAGGAGATGAAGCCAAAATAAGTTCACAATAATCAATTTATATTGGGCTTAATGGCATCAAATCATGAAACAAATCAATCTGCTCGGGTGAAGGGATCATCCATGGATCAGAAGATGTGGAGATCATGTTGACCTAAGTAGTATTAGGTGGAGGAAGAGAAAAAAGACCCATGAGGGTAGGATCTTTAAAAAGGCCTGGTCCGACACTATCATAAGGCATAGGAATACAATCTACATATAGAATGTTTCTCCTGGAAGACGTAGGAGTAAAAAATTTCAGCTGATCGACAATGATGATCTTTCCTTCATGAAAGAATCGAAGAACAAGAAAGAGTTTGGATGAAACACATAGCATGGCGTGAGTCCAGTTGCGACCAAGGAGAATATTGTAATTGATTTTTGCATCAACAAGTTCAACCTCAACGTGAACCATTTTTCCTTCTAACGTAATAGGTAAACTAGCAATAACACCAAGAGGGTGAGAATCCCTTCTGTCAAAACATTCTAAATTGTTTGGAGATTAATTGACGCCTAGAGAACCAATGGCCTTCCAGCATCTAGAAGACATGACACACGTAGATGTATCCTCATCCACGACCACTCGATGGATATTTTTTCCATTAATCACAATTTGAATGATTACTACAAGATGGTGAGGGAGGCATAGGATGAAAATTTTCAAATCGAATGTGATAAGGCTAGAATTGGTGGGGTCGATCCCTCCGATGGAAGATAACAGAGCCTTCCATTATGATGGACAACTCTGAAGGACTTCCAATGCGGACATAATTGATGGTGCCTAAGCCAAATCCTCAAAAATACTGTAATGCTGAGCGGCACGAGCATTTGGGTTGTAGGAAGACTTTCGGAGTACACCTTTAGAAGGAGGCCACACAACGATCTCACTATTAAGACTTTTGATATGAAAAGGGCTAGAAGAAGAAAAGGGAGGGGGGCAATCAGTGATTTCCTTCCCTGCTGCCTGATGCAGTTTGGTATAATTTTTCAATCAGGTAGCAATAGAGATGGATGCAGGACCATTTATCATGAAAACCCTAGAGCCAAATGGGGCAGAGGACTGAGGTTTCTCCAATAACTAAGTTTTTTGTGATGGGAATGGTTCTTTAAGAGAAGTTGGAGTGCTTTGAGTGGCTTTGTGTAGTCGAGTCACCTCAGCCCGTTGTGGACATTCCTTGGTATAGTGCTCATCGTAAAAAATCAGAAAAGAGTACTTCAGTTTACGTTTTGAGCCATCGTCATCATTAGGTTGCGGAGAATCATATTTCAGGGTATTGAATTTGGCCTTATATTTACCCTTTTTATTTCCCTTCGGAGCTTTATCTACTGGATTATATTGGACAAAATTCCTTCCATGGTCTTACCAAGATTCGGAGTTGGCTGGGAAGCAATATCCGTGGAAGGAGTGGATTTTTTCTTCACAGTGTTGGGAGAAAAATTTTGAGAATTTTGAGACGTAGAACCCATGATACCATCAACAGATGGTGTCACCGGAGACCTTGTAGTTCCATGTCATGAGGCATCAGGAAAGAGATCATATAACGTGCCAAATTGAGAGTAAACAAGATCAAGGTACTGGGCATGAGTGATGGCTTTCTACTCGGTGATACATGCCCACATAGTGATGTCCTTAGTAATTGGAATGATGAAAGAGGTAGTGAACCAATCATTTAGAAGTTGATCATGAATCTCAAACATGATCAAATGACTGCGTCACCTCCATTCATGAATATGATCAGATATATGAGTAGCCCAATCCTTCTTCAAGGATGTAAGGAGGTGTGTCCTAGTTTTATAAAAAAATAGTAACTGAAAGTGGGTGTGGAGGCCATGTCCATAGAGTTGAAATCTTTAAATATGCCATAAGATAGCTCGATGTACCATTTTGCAATGGCACCAGTGAGTGTCCTCTGGAAAATACGGAGTAGAATTGAATTGTAAACCCAAGAATTGGAGGAACACCAAAGATGGTATATCATAACATGTGCTTGTGGTGTTCTCCATACTTTCCTTCGAATTTTGGATAATCGCTAGGAAATTTAGTTGGATTTGAATGCCAATATGGATTATGAAGGATAAGATTATTTATTAACCTTGACACATTAGGCAGTTCCAACGTAGTGAGAAAATGAAATTGTGGAGTGAAAGGCATGGCTGGCCTTTGATAAATACCAGTGTTGGGATTCCAACCAGGTTGGGAGAAATTCTAGCCCCATATGCTTTTTCCCAGAGGATTTTTTCCATAGGGGTTATAAGTCTGATAATTCTACCCGTACACTAGTTGAGGACCAGTATATCGATTATGAGGGAACCACTAATGTCTTGTGTGAACACGATATGGATTCTATTGTGAAATGTAAGCAGGGCCTTGGGGCAAACTATATACAACCTTATATTGACCTTGAGGAATAGAAGGTGGGCCTTGAGGTTGCACGGGTTGCCCCTAGGGTATAGGTTGACCTAGATGCTGTGGTTGAACAGGTTGCCTCTAGAGCACATGTTGGGCATGTTGTTGGGGTTGGATAGGCTATCTCTACAGTGCATGTTGGCATGGATATTCAGAGACACCAAGCCACCCCTGAGAAATAGGTTTGCTTCATGGTTGACATGAGCTAGGTTTCCCTTGAGAAATAGGTTGAAGGAGATGAGCAATGGAGGGATGACCTTTCTGTACGAAAGATAGGCCTTGATAAATGTAAGGTTGGTTGCATTGCACAAGAGGTTGTCCCTAAGCTAGATAAGTTTTCCCCTGTAGAACATAACATTCTCCCTGCTGAGCATAAGGTTGACCAACAAGACCGTAGGGTTGTCCCTGTTGGACCGAATGTTGTCCCTAAAAGGGTTGTCCTTATGGACCATAGGGTTGTCCTTGCAGACCATAGGGTTGTTGCTGTTGGACCAAAGGTTTTCCCTGAAAGGTTTTCCCTTGTGGACCATAGGGTTTTCCAAGTAGGTATGTGAACTGGTTTGGGTAAATCGACATTTGATGTTTCTAAACATACAATTTAGGATCATGAAAATAGACGCGATTTCTGTACTCGTCATAATAATGTAGAGGATTAATAGGAGCTTGCCGCTACTGAGAACCTTGAGGGATGTATTTTTTTCTCCTGAATGGGCAACATATACTGATCGTAAGTCAAACCTTCAGGAATTGGATTAGAAGAGATGGGCGAACTTCCGGTAGGTTGAACTCTCGATACGTGAGGCTATGATCCATTCATGGTGGACCGAACGAGTATCATGAAAGAGAAAGGGGTCATCCCATGAATAGTAGAATATGGTGGTAATGACAGAATCCCACTAACAAATGTTGCGTATGAAGCCACACAGACTGTGTGCTGGGTTGGGAGAGACATAACAATTTTCGTTGAAATGGGAGTCGAGGGGGATGATCCCGATCATGTTATGAATGCTCCTACTGAAGGAGTCAATGTAGCTGAAAATATTGGATTCTGATATAAAGGCGTAGCACTAGAAAATTTGACCCAATGAGCGGTAATTGGCCGGAAGAGATAAGGGTTGTGAGGGCACATAATGAAAATTTTGCGGAGGGAATTGATAGTCTCCTGTGGAAAAATAAATCTCGTCACTACTAATGGTACTTGTAACATCCATTTCGGATGAAGAAATATTGTGAGAAAAAAGAGTCGAGCAGTAGAAAGTATATCTCATGTTAATAGTGATTCAAGTGGTTCGAAAGACAGTAGTTCTAAAGATACAGGGTTATCCTCTTCTTCCCCAACCCCAGTCGAAAAGCCCGGAGGCTGCCAATTGATATCAAATGGTCCCTCTGGAGTAGATTGAGTGGAAATAGGTTGGATGCTTGGAGAAATAGAAAGCCAGTAACCTAGAGTCCTCTCAGATCAAGGTATCACTGAAGAAATTATAGGAGAAGGGTCTCCACTATGAGGTAATTAAGGGGACGATGAAATCAGTGGTTCCACCACTGTGATTTTATCTCAAAAGAAGGAGAGAAAATACATAAAAAATTTGAGGCTTCAAGACAAAAAACCAAGGAATTACTTAAGAACAAGCCAAGAAAATATCTTTAATGGGCATGTGATCATAGGTAATTTGTTTTATGACATTGAAATCAAACTCTGCCTTTTCATATTTTTAGAGTCAAGAAAAGGACAAAAGGTGACTCTAGTCACTTTCACATTGAATGAGTGTGAAAGCACAAGTGCCCGATGATCTTTTCATTTTTAGAGAGTCACGAAAAGAAAAAAATGAATACTCGATTAGTCTAACAAAGAGGGTGTACCAAGGTTCCATGAACTACAATATACACCTTGGTGATCAAATGAAAGAGAAATGGCCAGGGACTTAACATATGTGTAGGCAGTCTCCCCAAATGTTTTGTTTGATGTATCAAAGTTATAGAGCGGCAGACTCAGCTTCCTATGGATAAAGTATTGAAAACTATGAGGGTCTCCCTTTACATACTCGATGGTATAGGAGCACAAGTTCGTGCTAGCGTTGTCTACTGCCAGATGGTGAATGAAAACAGTAGGTTTTATGACACCGAAACATGTCACTATCATAGACCTATAAATGTGAGTGTTAAGCTTCAATGATCCCATAGGTTAATTAATTTCTTTTTAAATTTGATCTTGAATTAATGTTGTAGTTTCAAGGCCTTACCAAATGTAACCTTGAATCCTTAATGCACAACTATATGCAAAATAAAATCATTCCAATTCAATGAATAGCTAGCTAAAAGAGAGATAGTAGTTCACAACAAAGCAGCAATAAGTCGAATATAGGGAGACATTTTCCTAATGTATCTAAAACAACCAAAACAGAGTACGAAAAGATCATTCATTTTTCACTACAAGCTACTAATGCGAAATAGCTCTTTTCATTTCCAAACCAAAAAGAGAGAATGAAATTTTTTTCTTTTAGATGAATGAGAAACAATATGCACTGTTACATTAAAAGATAAAATGAACACCAGTTTTGAGTCACTCAAACGAAATTATCTAAAGCAAAGAGACCAATCCAAAGAAAATGTAAAATACACTGGAAACCAAGGCGCATTCCTTCAAGTAAAAGAGAACTTTTAAATCGATCAAGTGAGAAATGTAATATATGCCCACAGTGATATAAGGAAGATCAGACGGACACAAAGATGATATTACAATGACCCAATGACACGTAGAATAAAAATAAAAGTCAAACAATCAGTCAAAAAACTAGATAGATACATGACTAAACTGAATCTGACTCAACTCAGAAGGTTTAGTGGGGAGGTAGGTGAAAAAGCTACAAAATTCACCTATAAACCATAGGATGATGATCCACACTGATCAGATAAGGGGTAAACAACAAAGAAGAATGAGATAAGAGATTCAAAGCAACTTCAATGGACTGGTTGAAAAGGAAAAATCAAACTAGAGGCAAGACACACTGGAAAAATTTCACGGAAGAGGAAAAAATCCAAATATACAGAAATCAACGCGACTATTCAGCTTTAATCTGCATTGAACAGGGGATGGTGCACCTGTAAAACCAGCAACAAAGCCAATCAACACGACTATTCAAGCAACAACAACGCCCAACCCGAAATCCATAGAAAGGATAAAAGACCACTGAAAAAGGGCTAGAATTAACACTATGATACTAAATAAGATGGCTGTAAACAGTGAGATAGGAAAAACAAAGAAAAAAAATGATGAAACAACCAAAGTTGGGAAGACAAGAAAAATACTAGACGAACAACGAGGGGTGAAAAACACACTAATCCCCAGTATGGTCGCCTAATTTTTGTGTTGGTAAATGCCCTTTGTGGACAAAGGCGGTCCCTCTATCCCTAGGGTGGGTATAGTAACAAGGGAACATGATGGAATTTCGAGCTCCTAGCTTATAAATTAAAAATGAGTTGGGATAGATGACCTACCTTGGTCCAAAGCTTTTGTCGTAACTTGGAGCAGTGATCTGCTGATCTTCGTCTTGTCACGTCACGATCCTTTAGAGATAAAGTCGATGTAGCTGCACGAAAATCAAGTGAAAAGTGACAACATACGAGAACATACTTTCATTTATAGCTATTTGATCGGTGAAGGAGAATCAAACATTTTTCATAAAATTAAACATATTAAAGGAAAAATTGGAAACAAAAAACTAGTCATGTATTAATAAGTAGAGAAAAGGAGTTTAAAACTTTAATGCCTTGACATTTTATTTTCCTTTAATGGGTCCAGTTGGGAACATCTCAAGCGTTCATTAGGAATTGGACTTGGTGAGGTAATGGGCCTAAAATCTCTCTCGACAATGGGTTCCTCTCTGCCTTATTCTTCACACCAGCTATAGTGAGGATTGGTCAGCTAGCTGAAACAATGTGAGAAGGAATTACTTATAGGAGAGGAGGAGTAGTTTTGGGATCCCTCATAAGATGGAAGAGAGGCCCTATCCCTTTTTGAGGTGGCACGATTGTAGGAAAAAATAAGTCAAAGGGATAAATTCAACGTTATTCAGTCAAACAAACCATGATGACTCTTCTCATGAAGTGGTTAGGCCTGGAAACTTCGTTTCTATTTTTAAAAGAATTCCAAAAATAGCTAAACCTAGGTGACACACTGAGACAGAGCACCAATGAGTGCGGGGCCCACTGTTGATTTCTCTATGGGTGTAAGGCCATAAATTCCTATCGGCGCTAACCTAGAAACACATGTTTTTGAAAGTTTTCTTGAGTGATCAACAGAGGAAATTTTCTTGACATGCCAAGGGAAGAAATGAAACTTATAGCAAGGTATTACAATACACATAAGTCACTGAAATGGCCCTCCAATGTCCAAGATGGGGATTGTAGGGATGGTGAAAAAATACTGTGTAACACCATAGTTGATCATGGTTACCGATATTCAACCATGCATGATCATGGTTGACCATAATTAACTATATGGACCTCAATCTTGGTTGACCATAGTTTATGATGGATATCGATATTCAACCATTCATGATCATGGTTGACAATAATAAACCATGATCGACCATGTTTGACCATGGTTGATCATGGTTGACCATACAAATATTGGTTGACCATTATATACATGGATGATGATTATTGACCATGGTTGCTAGTAGCTCAACCTTGTTGTTCATCATTAACAATGGTTCACGTTAAATGATAATGGTTGATCATGGTTGATCATGGTTAACTAGGGTTGACCAAATTCAACCATAAAATCCTTAATCATGGTTAATGAAATTCAATCCTGATTAATCATGGTTGATGATGGCTGACCTTGGTTGATCATGGTTTATCATAGTTCACAATAGAGTCAATTTCCATGGTCGATCATGGTTGGTCATAGAGATAGTGATTAACCATTAATAGGGAATTGTGTTTGATTGAACTTGAGGAGTGATTACTATGAAACATACTCCAAAATAGTCAATTGTATTAGTAGATGTGTTTGACTAATGTAGTAATGTTGCATTGCACTGTTGGCTAAATTTTAATGTGTAACATTAGGACAATGTTTCTCACATTGCAATGTCTAATAGATTTCTTTACCATTCGAGCATCACAACATATTTAATTATCCATATTTATCAATAATATTAATAAAAAATTATTTCTCACTAAATTTAATATTTCTGATTGTTAAACACGGTCAAACATAGTCAAGGAGTCATCCACATTCTTAAATGTGGTTGACCAAATGTTGTAATGTAACATTGTGATGTTACAAACATTTGTTTACAATTCCAATTCTAATAAATTTATATTAATCTTAATTAATATTAATATATTTATTTAAACTTTTTTAAATTATTGGTTCATGTTGTTAGGTCCCCATATTACTAGTCTAGTCCCTTATTTTTATTAGTGTAGCCCCTTTATTGTTATTTTTGTACCCCTGTAACCCCCATATTTTATTATTTTTCCCTTACATTATTATTGTTAGGTTGGCTAGGATTATATTTTGACCCCATGGACTCATATATATAGAAGAAGGTCTTGTCATTTGTATAATCCCAGAATTGTTCTTTTATATAATGTATTGGAGGTTTTCCCCTCGAAGTGGCTGATTTCTAAGGTATTGATCTCTCTTTCCTTCTACTTTTGGAGCTGGTTTCATAAAATTTGGTATGAAAGCTTTGGATTCTAGGGTTTCACTTCTCCAAATAGGTCATTGTGGAATTTTCGCTATAACTATTTTTATAAGAAGGTTCAGAAGCTTAAATTTTTACACAACAAAGATGAAATCCTTAGGAACGTCCTGTACCAATGTCATATCTTGGTTCACAATATGTTCGGAGATATGATCTATGAAATTTAGGGTTTGTTCAGGTTCCCGAATTTCACCTAAACAAGTCATCGTGGAATTTTTTCTATAACATTTTTTGTACGAATTTTCAGAAGTTAAAAGCTCTACAGAGTGAGGCCAAAATATTGAATAATGTCTTGTACAAATTTCAAATCTCGGTTCACAACATTTTTGAAGATATGATCTATGGAAGTCATGGTTGTTTCAGGCTCCTAAATTTCATCTCAAAGAGGTGACCTTGGGAAAATAATCATAAGACTCTCTTTGAGAATCACATTGGAATTCTGTAAAAATTGGCCACAATCACACAAAATTTAGTTTCTTGTGTATCAATTTCAGAACTGAAGGAGGAAACAGTGAGACGTGGCACACCTAGAATTGCGTTCTACTGAACGATTCCATAACTAGTTCATTGTGGGAGATTCGACATAAATTTCTGTTAAAGTATCCAAATTAGGTCAGACTTGTGGCATTCAAAAGAAGATTCATAGGGCTACTATAGGACCAGATTTTAGATATTGAAGATCCAAAATTATAGTTATAATTCAGTTTCAATATTGAGTTCCTGAAAGCAAGAAGAAGGTGTGTCTTTTTTTCAAATTACATAAATCTTTCTTGAAAATTTAGTTTTATGTGATTACAAGGTAATATTGAGCATAAGTATAAATATGGTATTCTAAAATTCCCCCTAGAAAGAATTCAACACCCATTAAGCCCTCATAATACTCTACTATGACGCATGAAGATGAATAATTGTAACATGATCTATCAAAACTACAAGAGCAAGTGCACCAAATTTTTCTCTCGAAAAGAGAAAAAAAAATGAAATGGAAGTTTTGAAGAAAGGCATGGAAGCGAATATGGATGGTTTGAGTAACAATATGGATGTTTTGAAGAAATGCGTGGAAGCTAATATGGATGGCACGGAATCTGGCATGGAAGCTAAGATGGATGAAATGGAAGAATAAATGAAAGACAACATGGAAAACATGAAGAATTATCTAAAATAAGACATGGAAGACTTGACAAATTTTATGCAAGAAATGTTTATTAGTGGTGAAAATATAGTAGAGGAAACTCATGATGGGAATAAAATAAATTTTAATCGTGATTTCATAAACTCTAATGTTGGATGGAAGAACCACCATATTTCAAAGATGGATATGAGGAATTTGTATAGAAAGGAGCCTGTAACATGGATACTACATATGGAGAAATATTTTGATCTCAATAATGTGTGAAACATACAGAAGATACGCATTTCAACTTTACATTTAGAACAAGATACATTTGTATGGTATCGATGGCTTTACTCCCGTAATTTTTTTTTCACTTGGTCAATTCTTATAGAGGAAATGATAGCACATTATTAGGATAAAAGGAGAAACACCTTATTTAGCCAATTGATAAATCTCAAAAAAAAGGGTTCATTGGTGGAGCACATTGAGGACTTCCAAAAATTGAATATAAGGGTAATTGATATTCTAGAGGAACATGGGATTGTTGTCTTCAAAGGGACTTTAAAGGATAACATCCAACATGAAGTTCATGATTGGGAACATGATTCATTGGAGAAGGTATTCAGGTTGGGAAGAAAAATTAAATGTAAAAGTATGGCGACAAGGAAGCCTACCACTCACATCTATAAATATGGAAGTGTTGCTACTCCTATACTTCCACAACCTACAAGTTAGACACCTCAAGAATTGGAAGAAAAAAGAGCAAAAGGGATTTGCTACAGTTGTGATAGAAAATACACTAAATGTAATAAGTGTGCTAAGAAGAAATTATTTTACATATGTTGTGCATAGGAGGAAGAAAATGAATAAGAAAATTCAAAAGAAGAGGATATACACCAAGAACCAACCCTACAAGAAGAAGAAATGAGTCTGACCATCTCGTGTAATGCATTGGCATTAATTACCACTTCTCAAACTCTCAATATAGAAGGACATATTAATAAGAAAAAGGTAATAGTGTTGATTGATTCAGGTAGTACCCATAATTTTATTCATTGTAAGGTAGCCAAGGAATTGAATTATTTCCTATACTCAGTACCGGAATGTCAAGTGATGGTTACAAATGGAGGAACTATAAATTTCTCTAGAAAATTCCATAATATCAAGATAACCATGGGGGAATATGTATTGAATAGTCCAATTCTTTCCATTGTAATGGGAGTTGTTCATGTTGTTCTAGGAGTACAATAGTTACAATCTTTGGGGACGACAACTTCTAATTTTCAAGAATTTTTCTGGAATTTATTTGGTAAGGAAAGGAAATCAAATTACGGGATATCTGCCCAATTGTGCTCACTAGAATTTTAAACATCACAATCGTCTATTTCTCCAGATATCCAAAAAGTCTTGGACATTCATTCCAAGGTGTCTGAAAATCCCAAAGGACCCCCACCTATTCATGATCATGATCATGATATTAATTTGATTCCAGGAAGTACTCCTCCAAACATCAGGCCTTATAGATATTCTTATGTCCAAAAGAGTGAAATTGAACGTATGATTGAAAAAATGTTTGAGGCTGCTATAATTCAACCGATTCAAAGTTATTTCTATGCTCCAGTAGTATTGGTGCATAAGAAGGATGGATCATGGTGCATGTGTCCAAATTATAGGGAGCTCAATAAGGTCACTATTAAAGAAAAATTTCCCATTCCTGTGATTGATGAATTATTGGATGAATTACACGGTGCAATTTATTTTACCAAGTTGGATCTCCATTAAAGATATCATCGAATTATAATGAATACTGAAGATATTCCAAAAAAAACATTTCAAAATCATGAGGGTTATTATGAATTTTTTTTTCATGACTGTTGGCCTTACCAATACACCTACATTTCGAGGGTTGATGAATTCCATTTTCAAACCCTTCCTTAGAAAATTTGTGCCAGTGTTTTTTCATGACATACTAATCTACAACAGGTCATGGAAGGATCATGTTCAACATGTTGACAGGGTGCTAAAACTATTGGAGGAGAAATAATTATATGTAAAAACATCCAAATTCTTCTTTGGAGTACAAGAGGTGGAATATTTGGGTCATATTGTATCCCACAAGGGTGTTAAGGTAGACCATAACAAAATTAAATCCATTAAGCAATGCAAATTTCCCACAACCATAAACCAGTTGTGAGGATTTCTCGGGCTGATAGGTTATTATCACAAGTTTGTTAAGAATTCTGGGAGAATAATAGCACCTATAACAACATTATTGAATAAAGGTGAATTTTCATGGACTCCTCAAGAAACTAAGGCCTTTTAACATCATAAAGTGGCAACGTTCCTAACACGGGACTTAGCTATGCCAGACTTCACAAAAACCTTTATCGTGAAATGTGATGCCTTAAGAAACAAAATTGGTGTTGTTTCCATGCAAGAAGGAAGACCCGTTTCTTTTAAAAGTCTTCCAATCAAAGAAAATTATTTACATAAAACTATTTGTGAGAAGGAAATGTTGGCAATACTACATGCAATAAAGAAATGGCGACCTTACCTAATGGGAAGGAACTTCAAGGTAAAAATTGATCATGATAGTCTTAATTTTTTTTGGGAACAAAGACTATCATCAGAAGAGCAACGAAAATGGGTCACAAAGATGTTGTATTATGACTTTGAAATCATATACAAAAAAGGGAAGCTAAATTTTGTTGCAAAAGCACTCCCAAGAAAGGATGAAGAGGTGGAAGCATTTCTTTGTGCAATTTCTATAATCCAAGCAGATTGGATAACCGAAGCAAGGGATGAATGGAAGAAGGACGAAGAATTATGGACATGCATTCAAAATTTGCAGCAATATCCTAGTACATATGATACATTCAGTTCGAAAAATGATTCCTTATGGTACAAATATCACTTATATCTTTGTAAGAATTCCCAAATAAAACAAAATATTCTTTTGGAATTGCACACTTCTCCTTTAGGACACTCGGGATTTTTAAAAACTTGCAATAGGGTGAAGAATTTTTTTTTTGGGATGGCCATAAATTTGATATTCAAAATTTTGTGGCAGAATGTTTGGTTTGCTAGCAAAATAAATTTGAGACAATTAAGACCCCGGGTCTTCTACATCCTTTATGCATTCCAAGTTAACTATGAAATTAAATGGATTTTAATTATATTGTTACAATAATTTCTATTGCATTTATGGAAACAATTCAAAAGCTACATGGAAACTTAGAGATTATGGTAAGCAACAAAGATCCCATTTTTTCTCAAAATTTTTGGACGGGATTATTTTCTTGTTTGGGTACTCAACTAGATCATATCTCATCTTATCATCCTCAATCCAATGGTCAAACTAAGATAGTGAACAAATGTCTGGAAGGATATGTTCATTTTTTTGTATCTTATAAACAAACACATTGGGTCAAGTGGTTACCTATCGCTGAATGGTGGTATAACACTTCCTTCCATACTGCAACAAAAATGACCCCATTTATGGCACTTTATGGATATCATCCACCATCCAGCACATCATTTTAAGAGAATTCTAAGGTGAAAGTAGTGGAAGATCACATCAAGCATCAACAACAAGTTCTCAAACTCTTAAAATATAACCTAAATTTTGCACAGAATCGAATGAAACAACAGGCAGATGAACATCACAACGAGAGAAGTTTTGATGTAGCAGACTGGGTATTTTTACGGCTAGAACCATATAAGAAAATTTCCCTCGAGCAAGCTAATAACGATGATAAATTTTCTCCAAAATACTATGGTCCTTTCAAGGTGTTGCAAAATATTGGTACTATTGCACACAAATTGGAGCTTCCTGCTTCTTTGCGAGTGCATCCAGTTTTCCAAGTTTCATGCTTAAAGAAGGTTATACGTGACAAACTTCCAGTTCAAACAATATTTCTAGAACTTGATGAGGAATGAAAAATCGTATTGGAACTTGAAACAGTCATGGAAACAAGAACTCGTCAGCTACGAAATTGATCAATTTTGGAGTATCTCATCAAGTGGAAAAACTTACCCACTGAATATACTACATGGGAGGATGAGAATTTTATTCAGAAGCATCTAGATTTACTAAATCATTGAGGACAACACCTTTTTGAAGTAGAGGGGCATGTTAGGTCCCCATATTACTATTGTAGTCCTTTATTGTTATTAGTGTAGCCCCCTTATTATTATTGTTGTACCCCTGTAACCCCCATATTGTTGTTATTGTTCCCTTACACTATTATTGTTAGGTCGTCTAGGATTATATTGTGACCCCATGAACTCCTATATATAGAATGAAGTTTTTTCATTTGTATCATCCAAGAATTGTTCATTTTTGTAATATATTACAGGTTGCGACCTCGAAGTGGATGATTTATAAGGTGTTGATCTCTGTTTTATTATACTTTTGGAGTTGGTTTCATAAAATATGTTATTGTGTGTGTGTGTGTGTGTGTGTGTGTGTGTGTGATCCTCTAGACTTGAGGAGCCATGATCAAGGGACATTTAATTCATCAAAGTCACCCAGGGATCGCACCCGGCATGGGCCACAAGAGACCTTAACTTACTTGATTTTTTAGCATGTCCCCTCCACCTACCGTGCAACATAACCACCCCTCGTGAGGTTTCATATTCGGTCACCTTGCTCACGAAGCCCATCCTCAACTCGTTGTGCTAGTCAGACATGACTTTTATATAAATATTTTAATTAATATATTTTCAACTAGCATAATTAATTTTATTAACTTAATATTAATATTAATTAATATGAAAGTATTAATATAAAAATTAATTTCTATTCTAATTGAACATTTATATATATATATATATGTTTTAATTAATATGTTTCCAAATGTTTTAATTTATGTTCTTGAAAATTTTAATATTTTTACTAGTGTTATCAATGTTTCATGTAACGTTAAAAATTAATTAATTACGGTTAAAATTAATTAATGTTAATGTTTCAATCAATTAATATTAATGCTAATTATTGTTTTAATTATTTAATTAATTAATGTTTTATTAATTGAGGACTACTTTTATTGAATAAGGTAGATTATTGCGAAATACATTAAACATATTGTTGATCTAGATATGGTGACTATGTTTGACTAATGTCATTACCTATTATAACTATGTATTAATTATTATTTTTTAATTATGTATTAATGCTTTAATTACTATATCAATATATTAATGATAATAAATTGTAGATTTGAGACTTTTCTGATTGGTATTATGTGTAGCAATTTTTTCAGGGTAAATCACATTAATGGTTGATAACTTTGACATTTTGAACCAGTCCACCATGGTTCATCTTCAGGAAAGATCCTTGAGTAAGTGAGATAACACATTAAGGTATAAATGGGAGATGGATGGAAAGAAAAAGGGAAGCCGACCAAGAAAAAATTAATGAAAAGATAGATATTAATAAAATTGATTTAATTGATATAATTTAATTTATTGTGGATTAATATAGTTAATTGGATTAATTATAATTTAATAGATGTTAAATAGTGAAAGAAGTTGTTTTCAATAAATTAGCGAATATAATTTAATTTAATTTTTTAATTAGTTTAATTTATTTTTAATATAATTTATATTTTTCCTTAATTTTATTTTGTTATGATTTTTAAGGGTTAGTTACAATTAATTAGATTGTTATTAATTTAATTAATTTTATTAATGAAATTATTAAAAGTTAAAAATTATGTAATTTTTCATTCTTTGAAAGATTGATTTAAATTTTGGAAAGTTTTTTATTTTTAATGATTATAAATTCTTAATACTTATTAAAAAGGTGACATTCCTAGTATTAGAATTATAAGTTTTTTAGCTTATTAATTTAAGTGAGGTGGTGATAAATATGTTTAATAAAATGGAAGGAGTGTTTCTTTTCAACTACAAATTAAAGGATTAATAGGGAGAGTTGAGGAAAGGAATAAATAATTTTAATAGGGATTGGTAATGCTTTAAATGTCCAAAATTAAAATGAGTGGTTTTTATTACCTGTCTAACAATGATTTATGAATCTCCTAGGGCGTTTCGATATTTGATATTAAGATAAATTTCTTTGTACAAACATTGGACTAATGCTTCGTATTCAGCTATTTTTTTGTACAATTGAATTCATGTCTGCAGGCTAACATGGTTTCTTCTCCTTCTGGGCTTATTAAAATAGAGCCAATGCTTGCAACATCTTTAGATTTAGAACCATCAAAATAAAGAGTCCAAAATAAATAATTAACTACTCCTTTATCTAAAAAAAAATTACACTTGGAACTATCTGTCTTGGAAAAATTCTCAATTTGAGAAACAACTGCATTATCAAAGAAAGGTGACAGTTGAGCATTGCAATTTCCCAAAAAAGAATATGCTTAGTAGTTTCAAATAATGTTATTCTTGAATGCTACTAGCTCATTTACTCCTTTATGATTGGTGACTGTATGTTTCATGAAATTTTCACGGTCTGCCCATATTTGATTTGGCTTTCCATTATATGGTAGCCACATATGTGACCAGTCGGTTGCAAAATATCCATGAATTTTTTCAGACCAATCTCGACTTAAAACTAAGCTATAAAAATTAGGAATGTTGACCACCAGTATATCAATAATTTGAGCAACATTGGGGTTTGATGAAAATCTGATGGAGAAAGAATTTATTTCTCCTACCACCCGTACTTTATTTCTAGCAAGTTGTATTATATGAATAGGGGAACTCTGAGGAGTTATGTTCGACTTAGCACAGACTGATTTTGGCCTTATATTAGAGGAAGCTCTTGAGTCTATTAGACTATTATGAACGTTTTTATTATATATATCATAGGTTAAGAGAAATGGAGAAGTATGAGAGATGGATCGATCACCTATTATAATCAATTATTTAGAATCTATTTTAGTTGAAGGAGAAGGTGGCTTACCCAATTCATTAGTAGCTTGTACTATTACTGGAGCAGGTAAGGCTGAAGCAGGAACCACATTTAAGTCTCTAAGTAAGATTTTGTGTTGTTTCTTTAATTTAGTAAGCTCATGAATTGAAATTTTGGCCCCAGTTGTATTCATATCTTCAACTAGATTATATTCAATAGGGTCTAACACTAGCATTGTATTAGATGTAGGTGGAGTATCTAAGGTAACGAGACTTGTTTATGTAGCCTTTGAAGTTGATTTTTTTATTATTGTTTTATCCTTAGAAGCCGTTGAAATATTTTGTTATTGATTTTGTTGCATTTCTTCAGTAGTATTTTTGCTCCTTGTACTCATAGGTAAAGCTTCATGTTGTTCTTCATTTGGTAGGATGAAATCCCACATTCCATTTAGTCCAAGTTCTTCTTCTTCATCATATTCTTCTTCCTCAGTTTTCTCTTCCTCTATGTCTTGATCAAATTCATCGTTAGATATGATATTTGGAGGTTGAGTATTAGAGGATTGACCTTTAATGAAGTTTCTGAAAGTATTTTTTGAGCTAGAATTTTGAGCGACTTGTTTCTCGATATCCGTCATCTCGCTTTTCATAGTCTTCAAAAAATTTGGAAGATCTTCCATATCAAAAGGGTCTTTTGGCAGCTTATTTTTAGAATCATTTTTAAAATATACCTTCTTTTATTTTCTATCTTCTTGAGAATTCTTCATCCAAAGAGCGGTCATGCGTTTCTCTACAAATAGATATTCTTTCATGTTTTATGCAAGTGTCGGTAGTTTCTATCTATCAACAAAAATATCTATATTAGATGGAAGAGATGAAATATACCATTCAATTTGAACTTCTGCACCAGGAACTGATGTAGCAGGAATTATATTGAGTAATTTATTAAATATTGAATTACAATATTTTATCTTCTCACCCGATTTAACTTTTAGATTTGACAAATCATTTATGAGCATAACAGTGGTCTTGTCATCCCCAAACTTAGCTAGAAATTTTTCTTCGAACATATTCCATCTAGTTATAGAACAGATAGACGGTGAAAAATACCAGGATCCTATGGATCCTGTTAGAGTATACGGAAATAATCTTACGACACAATCCTCTTCAACTACTTCTTTTAAATTTATGGCTAACACAAAATTATGAATGTGTTCTTCTTCTAGAAGACCATCATCAAGATTAAATTTACGTAACCACCTTTCAGCACATTTTGGAAGAGCAAGATGAGGAGCAGGCATATTTACAACCCCTAGATCGCTGCATGGACACATATTTGGTGAAGGTAGTTGGCCAACCATTGGAGCTTTGGTGGATGTGATGGATTGAGTTTGATTTGAAGAAGAGGCAGGCTGATTACTAGGACTAGTTGAAGGGATAGTAGTTTGAGTACTAGAACTAGTTAAAGTAACATTGATTGTTGGAATGGAATTTTTGGAAGTCAGCGGAGGTAATTATGGTGAATGGGTTAAAATATTGTTGGAGATTGAATTTGATTCAGTCCTATTTGCTATATTTCAAGTAATATCGATGGGAAATTCAAAAGGAATAATGTATGTCTTTTGAATTTCTGATCGATTTAATATTCTTTGAGGTTGTAAAGAAGATGAAATATTGATATCTAATATTTGAGAAGATTGAGGCTTTTGAGGAGAAATGGATATTCTCCCTAACTTTCCTATCAAAGACTAAACTTCTGGGGATGTTTGATGAGAATCATGAGATAGTGTTGTTGAGTATCACTATGAGACTTAGGAGAAGAATGATCAACACCAGATTTTAGAGATGAGGATCTAGATAATTTTTTGGAAGTTGATGGGGATCTAGAGGGAGAGAGACTCTTAGATTGACCTTTATATTAATCAGAACTTTTTGACACTCATAAGGCCCTCCTTCTAGAGCCATAATGTTGAGGCCTTAGAATTCTACTTCCACAACATTAGAGAAAACCACCTGGTCCAGACCTTAAAAGAGCTCCTTTTATGTTTGGTGTAGTGGTTACCACTGGGGATAATGGGACCAGTTTCCCAATAAGGATGACTTTTGGGGTGTTTTAATTATACAACATGCAATGGAAAATGATTCTAATCTATCACATGCATCTATATAAATTATCTAATCTACTATAGACCCGTGGTGTTTCTTCCTTTATGCGATCTAAAGATATACCTTTCAACTATTAGTAATGTAGATTATTTAACAATTGAAAGAGATGAAAATTATGTAATCTAATACTTCTAAAAAATTATTTTTATTAGAAGAATTTTGAAAAGTATATCACATTCATATGTGTGATTATATGTCAGATAAGAAATCACAGATAAATATTAGTATAGAAGTGCATGTAACATTCATCGATAATGACGTTTTAAATATATAATGAAATAAGGAGATGATTGTCAATCTAGAAAGTAAGACTAAATACAAGTGAATAGAAGTACCATATGTATGAATTTCTACTCATGTAAATTGACAGTAGATATCTGCTCCTATTCAATTTAAAGAAATTTAAAGAGCACAATAGAGAAACATCAACTAAACAGCTTCTAATGTCCAATGATAACATATTGTGTTCCATTAATTTATCAGAGCATTCACAAACTTACAAAAGTGCATTCTTTGCAAATGTTTTTGAAAAAATTCTAGACCCCTCTTTAAATGCATGAGAGGGGTTTAAATACTAAACTAACTGTGTTTTAAAATAGATTATTACATAAAAATAGAGGATGTTTCAAACAATCATCCTCGTAAGACAAACTTTAATAACAATCTAGGAAAATAAAGTAACAATATGATTTATGAACTCCGATATTTCTTTTGGATTTCATCCCAAAGTTGAAAAATATCTATCATGGGCTTGAGTTGAGCTAGCTGCGAAATCCTTGATCTGACCTGTCCCTTAAATACCACATTTGAGAGTGTTGACCGTGATCTTCAAATCGAATCTGTTAAAGGCTATAGAGTCTTGTAATGATGATAAGGTTTGATCAAAAAATTCCAATAATTTTCTTGATCAAACTTATTTACTTTTCTAATTGTTTCATCCTACATTTAAGCATTTTGTTTCCATTGTGTTTGCAGTTGTTTGAGTTCTGAGATCACTTCAGACATGCACTCTTTGATAAGTTATTCTTTCACAAGAGGTTCACACACAGATTTAGTAATTACCTTTGATAACGTTAATGCTTTCGTTGTTGCTTTCTTTGCCTGCTTTATCTGTGCTTCCCAATCTTTGAATAAGATTTCCTTGTGGAGCTTATCTACTTGTGCTAGATTAGTTTCTGTGCATGAGTATGATGCTTGCCATTGGATGTGCTCATTGATTTTCTTCATGATCTTCTCACATTCAAGTTTCTGGATAGCTACTTTTTGGATCAATATTTCACTTGAGTCACAATAAGAGCTAGTAATAGAAGCTCGTTGGAAAAATTCTTCTTTTTGTTGATTAACTTAGCATTCACATCCAATGCTTCCTTTATGAATTTCTTTAACTGTGGCTAACTTTATAATCTACTCATTGTTTATTCCAGTTGTGTTTTCTTCTCAAATAGTTCTACTTGATGCTGCAAATAAAGACTTTCAAGATCCTTTGGAAACTAGGGCATCTTCAACTTCATTTTCTCATTGGAGTTAGACTTTTCTTGATTCAAAAGTCTCTGTAATTCTTGTATTATATTTTATTCCTACTTCAATAACATTTTAACCTCAGTATATTTATCAACAATGGTAGTAGCATATGAACCTACAAACTGTGATAGTTTGGTTAAATGTTCGGTAGGATCACCTAGAGGATCCTTCCACAAAACATCAATAGATTCATTCTAAGTTTTGTGACGATATCATCAGTTCTTCTCCTTTTTCTTCTCTTCACTACAGCCTTATGAATAGGACAATAGAAGATATCCAGTGAAGGAAATTCCTCAACTTGTAACTATATATGATACATGGAATAGGCTAGAATGATCTCTCGATCATGAGTTTCTGGAACTTGTTGCAATGGTCTAACAATTTTCAATAACTTTTAAGAATGTTCAGGTATCTAAAAACTGGCATCTTGATCAGTATTGGGATTTGTTTTAGGTGTTCTTATTACTTTAGAAAACTCATCCCATTGATTGTTCAAATTATTTGGTTGGGACTTTTCCAACTGATGAAGTGTATCTTGACTGTGTTGAAATTCTTTAGAAGTTGACTCTGTTCCATTGCTTCCTTTTTTCTCCTACTTCTCAATCACTTGAATTACTTGATCAATTATCTTTTCTATGTTTTCCTTCCTGTTTTTGGATTCATTTTCTGAATGATCCGAATCGTGATATTTATGCTCTAATTGTCCTCACTCATATTCATACATGTCTTTCACTTCATTATCCAAGCTAATACTTGGAGTAGGTCTGCTGACATCTTTAATAGTTAACAAATATAGAGGAATATTTTCCAATATCTTACTTCTATATTCTTGGAACGCTTCCAAGTCATCATGATGGAGTTGATTGGATGCAAACTTAAGTACATATGAAAATTTTTCAATACCTTGAAAGAAATCATTGAATCTATCTATCTCTTTCACAAAATGTTTTATTTTGAGCTCTATGATGTGTTCTTTATTTACATCTTTCGGATCATATGGTCGCCTTGGCATTACACCCAAATTCAATATATTAACCTTTAAAACTTCCTTGTATGCATCACCAATATCAAAAAGTGTAAAAATAGCACACTGTAAAGGGAAATTAGGCCAAACGACCTTCTTAGCATCTTTAAGCAGTTGATAAATACCATTTACAACAATCTAGTAGGAAATCTCTCTTCCAAGTAACTTATCAGGAACATAATATGGTAGGACATGAGGATAATAATAACTCCCAAATACTCTGATATATGTGAAACTTTCCTCTACAAACCATCTAGCAACATAAAGAATGTATGTACTAGCATATTTGGAAACCGTAGGGGCTTTCTCATTTAATATCATCTGGTGCATAGGAAACATGACTCTATGGAAAATTTTGTAAAAATGAAAATGGAAATTTGAATCCCAAAGGGATTTGTTGTAGATGTGGATTGGAGTAGGGTCTTGGGTCATCCATTTCCATCCCATGGTAGGAAAACTAGAAGAAAATCAAATTGCGCCCATGACATAGGCACTCATATAAAATGGGGTATTTATCTAGATGAAACACTTCTTTCATTCCTATACTCCATGATATGTTTAGCTAAATTATCATATAGGATAGTTTCCAAATTTAGAATTAAAGAATTGACGATTGTGTCAATTAATGGGACCCAATCTACAAAAAACCTAGTGGCATCAGGTTTTGCATAAAATCTAGAGAACATAATGGCAACATAACAATAAGGAGAAGGAATTTTTTATATTGGGTAAGTGCCAAGTTTATCTCATTTAATATTTCATTGGCCTTCCTTCCATTCCTTTACGACTTTCATCGGGTCTAGATGTTTTCCTCTAAAGCTTTGAAGAAAATCCTTGTCATAGTCTTGCTGTAGGATGGGTAAGTGGTACACTATCCTTAAATATTCTGCCCTGAATGACCCAATATTCTCACCTTTTGAGTCTTTGAATGTTATGTGTTCTATGTTTAAGTGGTCAATTACCCACTTAAACATATCTGTATAAGGGAGAATCTTTGGCCTTGTTGCTACCTTGTGGATGAATGAGCATGCAACGATGACGTAGGTCGGGTTTGAAGAAATAGACGCGCCTGCTGAAGCAACTTGGACTATTACCCTTGGCTTTTCATCCTCAAAAATTGTATTCATTGCCTCCCATGAAAAACTTCCACAATATTTGTTGTAGGTGGTGTTTGAGAATAGGGGAGACATATCTGAGTCTTCAATAGATAACACTTTGTCAATTTCTTTGCGTTTCTTATTCATTTCATTTTTTCTCACTACGTTAAGTGGTCTCCTGATTTGAAGCGAATAGAGAAAACATTAAAATTATAGAGATCAGAGAGTAAATCATAATTGAAACAAATTTGGAATTCAATCACTTCAACACATGCTCAAAGTAGACAAAAATCTATCAAAACCTTACTTCTATTAAATGTTATTAATCATGAATAATATTTTCAAATCAAATCTCTTACACCTTCACGTGAAATGTCTATCGATAAATTTAAAGCGTTGGATATCGTATTTAGTTTTACTTGAAATGAGTCATTTCGTAGCACATATTGCAACTTATAACTATTCCATTTATGATGTTACCCATAAATTCTGCGAAATGCAATCCGTGAAAATCGCACATCGCAAATTTTATGCAGTAAATGAGTTTCTTTCAATTATATCCTCTGAAATGCAAACTGCGCTTTCAATAAATCATGTTGTTGCACTCTATCAAACCTTGGAGCATTATGTTTATTACTTTATTGGCTCGTCTGGTCTGCGTAATTGCAACTTGCACTGAATTTCATATAATTTCGATCGTTTAAATGAGGGGGAATGAAATTTTGGTTTATAACGGTGATTAGGGTGTTTGGAATAAGATTTTGATATGAATTTGGAAAGAGCTTAGCGCATATTGCAACTTGCATGACTTAGTGGATTTTAAGTCATTTAAGTTTGTAAGCTATGCGAATTGCAATGTGCAGTAAGGAATAAAAGTGGAAAAAAAAAGAAACTTTATTTCCTAAAGTTTTTTGACTTAAAGCTAAAATTTAAATAAAATAAATCTCCTATTTATTTCTAAAGGGTCCCCATTTAGTAAAACTAAATGTGGGGTGTTGTATAGCACAACAATTGGCGAATCACTTGGGAGAACCAGCTATCTCTCACTATCTTTTTGAAATTTCTAAAAATGCTCTTTGGAAATAAAAATAATTGTAGGAATGAATTTCAAACAAATAATATCTCACTAAGCAAGAAAGTCTCTCTTAATTGAAATTCATAAGAATTTATCTTTTAAAAATATAAGTATGAGGATCTATATCAGTATTTACTCAATTTCAAAAAAAAGAAATGATAAAGCAAGTCGCTCTTACGAATCAAATTTATAAATATTTACTCTTTTATCATGGGTACAACCTCTGATCCAATAGGAAATTTAAGGTCTTGGAAGGGTTCATTTTTATACAACAATGATTCATTGTCCCATCCAGTGTTTCTTACAATTTCCAAAAATAAATTCTAACTTTATAAAATTGGTCATTTTTGAAGCTTTTTATTTTTATATCATATGTTTATTTACTTAAAGGCCATTGTCTCAGCTTGGTAATAAAATAATGAAAATTCCATTCACTAGTTGTAATTAAACTGATCAATCCAGCTCTTGATGAGACCCCTTGTCCTCTTGATATAATTTGAAGTCATTATCCTGTTTTCGTAGGCAGTATTGGTAATGCCATTTCAACTATTTCCCTATGAACATGGTAAAAAATCTCATGATGAGACTTATTATCTTTTAAGATTTTCAGTATAATCTTTTTTGAATTTCTTTCAAAAATTGATAATTTTTCCTAGATGGGGTGAATCATTGGTCCTTTTGAGGATCCTGGATGATAATGTTGAGTTTTAGATCGCTTCTATGTAAAATAGTCTTGACTATGTTAACAATTCTTTTCTAGACTGATAACATAATATTCTTTCTTTATAGATATGAGAGTTCATCAGAGAATAAATAACTTCAGTGAAATTGCAACTTTCGGTGAAAATAAAATTTATTTGTCTTTCAAATATTTCGATTGTTTCCTTAACATTTCTTATTTCTATAAGAAATAAATCAAAAATATCTTCTGAGATGTTTATTTGAAAAGCCAAAAATTTATATTAGGAAACTTTTATTTTTCTAAAGAAAACAAAAAGACACTACTATACAAGGAATAGAAGGGGTTACCTCCTATGAAAATAATTTTTTCAAAATCTTCCCATTAACAGGCAAAGAATCTCTTTTTCCTAATAGATGTTGCAATAAGAATGTCGATGGGCCTATTTCTTCAATTATTTGAAATGGGCCTAGCCAGAGTTTTGGAAACTTCATGTGCTTACCTTTTTCCTCATGTGCTTTGTCCCATTTCAATACAAGATCACCAATTTGAATTTTTTTTGGAGTAATAGAAGTTGAATCAAATGACTCTTTTACTAATTGTTGATGATGTGCATGAGTATGCTTAGACTTATCTCTTTCTTCTTCTATCTTACGAATTTTAAATTGTCTTAGTTGTAGTGAAGAAGAAGGAGATTCCTCAATGAATTTAACTAAGGCAAGGGAGGGAATAACTACATTCGTAGGAAGCACAAATTCTTTTGCATAGCCAATATTGAATGTAAAAGTGCCAATAGAAGCTTTATGAGTTATTTGGTGTGCTCAAAGAGAAAATATTAATGACTTCTGCCAATTTCGTTGGTTTTGATCAACAGTTCTTTTGATTATTCTAATCAAGTTTTTATGCATTGATTCTACTAAACCATTTCCTTGCTGGTAATAATTTGCAGAATACTTAATTTTAAAACCTCTTTTGATTAAAAATTCCATCATAGCATTTCTTGAGATGTAAGATGCATTATCAAACATTAAATAAGCAAAAACCGAACCTAGTTATCATATATTGGTCGATGAAATCAATGATATTCTTAGAATTGGCTACCTTTAATGGAATTTCTTTGACCCGTTTAGTAAATTAATTTGTAGCTCTGAGAATATATCTATGTTGTTTGGAATAGTTAGGAAAAATATCACCGATTATATCTAATCGCCATTGTTCAAATGGTTGTTCGATATTATTTGGCTGCAATGGGAAGGTTGGCTTCCTTTGTCTTCCAAATGTACTTTGACACACTTTGCATTTCCTTGCATATTCATGAGCATATTTGAAAATTTTAGGCCAATATTAACCTACATGTATGACTTCATGTGTTGTCATATTTCCTCTAAAATGTTCTCCAATTGATCCATCATGGAGTTCGTGCAAGACTCTTTTGGCTTCATATTTTTCTAAGCATCTTAGCAATACAGAATCAAAATTTTTCCTAAACAATACATCATTGATTAATTCATATTGCTTGGCCTTTAATCTAAAATCTCATTTCATTTTGTAACTAACCTAAATCGGATCATATCCATTTTTCAAATAGAATATGAGATCAACGTATTGATATTATGCATCGTTGAGGCTTACCTCTGATATTTTCACATTGTTACCTGAATCTTCTTCTGATGATAGATGGGATGCTCTTGTAAGAATTTTGCAAAAACTTTGACCTCTAACAATTTTATAGGGTTTGATTTCAACATCATATTCTTGTAAATCAGTAACCCAATTAGTCCTTTTCTCTCCTAATTCTCTTTGCAATAATAGTTGTCTCACTGTAGAGAATGAAACTATTATTTAGGTGTGATTTTTTAGGAGAAGTTCCCTGAAATTCTTTATAGCCTTAGAGACAAAAAATGCTTTCTTTTCAATAGATGAATAATTTAGTTCTACACCTTGAAAATTGGAACTGAAAAATGATATTGGTGCTAAAATTTGATGGTTATTAAGTTGTGTTAAAACAACACCATATGGTGTATGTGATGAAAAAGTATATCAAGTAAAAGGATTGAGAAAATTGGGGGTACTTAGGAATGGAACATTGACAATAAATTGTTTAATCAGATCAAATGCTTCTCTTTCATTATTTCCCCATTTAAAGACTACATTTTTTTTAATCATGTTTTGTAATGGTAAACCTATTTGTGAAAACTCAGGGACAAACCTTTTAATAAAATTAATTTTCCCAATAAATGACTGCATAGCTTTCTTGTTATGAGGGAAAGTAATTCTTTTAATCTCTTCAATTATCTCAAGATCAATATAGATACCTATTTTTGACACAATGAATCCTAAAATGTTTCCTTCATCTAATGCAAAAAAATGATTTCTTTGGGTTTACTGAGAAGCCATAAATTTTACATCACTCGAAGACTTGCTTTAGATAATTCACATGATTGGTTACTTGTTTAGAAAAGACTGTAATTTCATCTAAATAAATAACTAGTAATTTAGTTATGAGCCCCCCTAAAATTTGTGTCCATAGCTCTATCAAAAGTGGAATCTGCATTAATTAATCCAAATGCCATCTTTTGATAGGTGTAAGTTCCCCACTTAGTCCTTAACGTAGTATTCAGTCTGTTATCTAGATGTACGAGATTTTGGTTATATCCCGAGAATCCATCTAGAAAGGACAAGGTTTAGAACCAACTATTGTCTTTAGTACTTGTTCCATGGTTGGTAATGGAAAGTTGTCCTTTTGACATGATTTGTTTAAATTCCTAAAATCAATAAAAATTCTAATATCGCCATTTTTCTTCGTGATAGGTACCAAATTTGATACCGATTTAGAATTCTTGATTGGAAAGATGATTTTTTTCCTTGAGGAGTTTGTTCAATTTTGTTTTGATTTGATTTTCGAGATTTGGGTGAATCTTCCTCAATTTTTGTTCTATAGGTTCATTTGAAATCATAGGAATTATGTGTTGAATCACAAAATAATCATATGTTTTGAGACCAGTATAATGAAAGGAAAAAACCCATTTGTACACTCTAAAAATTTTAATAAATGATAATATTTCTTCAGAAGATAAACCAAGACCTAGATTGAGATTTTGAGGTTTTTCATCGGTTCATAGATTTAATAACTCAAATGTTAAGGTAGAGCTTTGATTTTTTGAGTTAGTAACACTTTTAAACCTATCTTTCAAATCATATGGGTCTTCTAACTTCACAACATGATTAGGAATAGGATTTTCATCTTATTCTACCTTAATCTGAATGTCATGTTCATTTTCATCCCAAATTTGACTATCATAATATCCTTCAGATGTTAAGAAATATATGATATCTAAGTCATTATTGAATAATATCAAATTGGTAATATTATCATGAAAAAATGGTCTAAAAATTAATTGAATGGAAAATCTATCAGAACAAAACACTTCATATGGAATTACCTTTGATGCTACATTAGCCAGTAGATCTGCACTAGCGTTCAGAATTCTAGGCACGGAAGAAATATTAAATACTAAGAAACGAATGGTTAATTATTAGAATAATGATTGGTAATGCTTTAAATGTCCAAAATTACAATGAAACGTATTTCTTACCTATATAAAAATGATTTCTAAATCTCCTAGGACTATGAGATATTTAATATTAAGATCAATGGATTTGTATAAACCTTGGACTAATGCTTCGTATTCAGCAATATTTTTTGTACAATTGAATTCAAGTTTGTGGTATTAACATATTTTTTTTTTCCTTCTATTTTATAAACAACCAAAATGAATATATGATTATAACCATCAAAATAAGAGGAGTCCAAATGAAAATAATTATCGCTAATTAATAATTTTTTTTAGCATTTAAACTATCTATCTAGAAAAATTTCATTTGAGAAACAACTCAGCTGTCAAAGAAAGGTGACGCTTGATAATAAATTTCCTAAAAAGGCTCTCCTCTGCCTATAATTTTCAAACAATGTTATTATTAATGCTATGATCATTGACCTTTCAGACTGAAGACTGAGTGTTTATGAACTTTTCACACTAAATTGCATTTGGGATTTGGCTTTCCATTATGTAGGCACAAGTACACGCCGACCTCCTACTCCGTCGCAAAATATCCATGTGCTTTAATTAAACAATGAAACCAGTCAGAAACTACAAATATCATTCACTTGTACATCAATTATATGATCAACCTTGGGTATGATGACAATCCTATTTATATAAATTTTATTTTCCTAGCAACTCATAGCATTTTAGTCTCCTTATATCATGGTTAAATGCTTATAATCACAAGGAACCTTACATAGGTTCAATTTTAAAATAAAATGAAATCTCATATTCAGAAGCCTGGAGTCATGAAATTTTTTTGAGAACGTTTATTATAGACTCCAGAAGTTAAGATAAATTTTATGAGCATGGCATGTTGATCACCTATCATAATGAAGTCTGTAGCATCTAGTTTAGTTGAAGGAGAAGGTGGCTTACCCATTTTATTAGTAGCTTGTACTATTACTGGAGCAGGTAAGTCTGAGGCAGGAACCATATTTAAGTCTCTAAGTAATATTTTATGTTTCTTCTTTAATTTAGTAAGCTCGTGAATCGAAATGTTGGCCCTGGTTTTCTTCATATCTTCAATTCCATTATACTCAATAGTGTCTGAGACTACCATTGTCTTAGATGCAGGTGGAGTTTCTTAAGTAACGAGACTTCTTTCTATAGCCTTTGAAGTAGAATTTTTTCTTACTATTTTAGCCTTAGCATGCGTTGAAATATTTTGTTGTTAATTTGGCTGCATTGCTTCAGTATTATCTTTTCTCATTGTACTCATAGGTAAAGCTTCATGTTGTTCTTCATTTGGTAGGATGAAATCCCACATTCCATTTAGTTCAACTTATTCTTCCTCATCATCTTCTTCTTCCTTTGTTTGCCCTTCCTCTGTATCTTGATAAGATTCAACATTAGATATGATATTTGGAGGTTCAGTATTAGAGGACTGACCTTTCTTGAAGTTTTTGAAATTCTTTTTTGATCTACAATTTTCAGCAACTTGTTTCTTGATATCTTCCATATCTTTTTTCCAAATCTTCAAAACTTTTTGAAGACCTTACACATCAAAAGGGTCTTTTGGCAACTTATTTTTAGAATCAAATTTGAAGGATACCTTCTTTGATTTTCTATCTTCTTGAGAATTATTGTTCTCACGAGAGGTAATGTGTTTCTCTACAGATAGAGATTCTTTCATGTTTTCTGCAAGTGTTGGCAATTTTTCTCTATCAATAAAAATAGTTATATATGATGGAAGAGATGAAATATACCATTCAATTTGAACTTTTTCACCAAGAAATTATGTAGAGGGAATTATATTGAGTAATTTATTAAATCTTGAATTAAAATATTTTATCTTCTGACCTGATTTATCTTTTAGATTTGATAAAGCATTTATGAGCATAGCAGTGGTCCTGTCATCACCAAACTTAGCTAGAAATTTTTCTTCAAACTTATTCCATCTAGTTATAGAGCAGGAAGACAGTGAAAAATACCAGGATCCTGAGGATCCTGTTAGAGTATACATAAATAATCTTATGACACAATCCTCTTCATCTACTTATTTTAAATTCATGACTAACATAAAATTATGAATGTGTTCTTCTGCCGGAAGACCATCATTAGGATTAAACTTAGGTGACCACCTCTTAGGATATTTTGGAAGAGCATGAAGAGGATTCGACATATTTACAACCCCTTGATTGTTCCATGGACGCATATTTGGTGGAGGTACATGGCCTGCCATTAGAGGTTGGGTGGATGTGATGGATTAAGTTTGAGTTGAAGCAGAGGTAGGATGACTATTAAGACTAGTTGAAGGGGTAGTATTTTGAGTATTGGAACTGGTTAAATTAACGCTAATTGTTGAAATGGAAGTTGTGGAAGTGGGCAGAGGTAACGATGGTGAATACGATAAAATCTTGTTGGATATTTACTCTGATTGAGACCTCTTTATTCTCTTTCAATTACTATCGATGGGAAGTTAAAAAGGAATAATTCATGTCTTTTTACTTTCTGATCGAGTTAATATTCTTCAAGGTTGTAAAGAAGACAAAATACTGATATCTAATATTTGAGAAGATTCAGGATTTTCAGCAGAAATGGATACTCTCTCTAACTTTTCTATCAAATACTGAACTTCTGGAGACGTTTGATGAGAATTAGGAGATAGTATGAGTTGAGTAACACTAGGAGACTTAGGAGAAGGATGATCAACTTCATATTTTAAAGATGATGATCTAGATAATTTTCTGGAAGTTGATGGGGATATAGAGGGATAGAGACTCTTAGATTGACCTTTAGGTTTATGAGACCTTTCTTCCATTCACAAAGCCATCCCTCTAGCACCAGAATTTCCAAGCATCAAAATTCTGCTACCAAAAGATGGGGGAAAACCACCTAGTCCAGAAATTGAAACAACTCCTATTTTGTTTGGTGTAGTTTCTCTAACTGGGGATAATGGGACTAGTTTCCAAATACAGATTATTTTGGCGTGTTTTTATTATACAACATGCAACGGAAAATGATTCTAATCTACCACATGCATCTATGTAAACTATATATTCTACTATATACTCAAGGTGTTTCTTCCTTTATGCGATCGAAAAAGATATCTTTCAACTATTAGTAATGTAGATTATTTAGCAGTTGAAAGAGATGAAAATTAAGTAAGATAATCCTTCTAACAAAATAGTTTTATTAGAATAATTGTGAAAATTATATCTCATTCATATGTGTGATTATATATCAGATAAGAAATCATAGATAAATATTGGCACAGAAGTGCATATAACATTCATCTATAATGACGTTTGAAATATATAATGCAATAAAGAGAGGATTTTAAATATAGAAAGTAAGACTTAATACAAGTGAATAGATTTACCATATGTATGGAGTTATACTCATGTAAACTAACAGTAGATGTCTGCTCTTGTTCACTTTAAAGCAATTTAAAGAGTACAATAGTGTAACATCAGTTAAACAACTTCAATTGTCAAAAGATAATAGACTGTGTTCCATTAATTTATCAAAGCATTCACAAATGTACAAAAGTGCATTCTTTGCAAATGTTTTTGACAAATTTCTGGACCCTTCACTAAATGCATGAGAGGGTTTTTAATACTAAACTAACTATGTTTTAAAAATACATTATTACATGAAAATATAGGAGGTTTCAAACAACCATCCTTGTAAGAAAAAATTTAACAAACATATAGGAAAATAAGGTAACAATATGATTTATGAATTCTGATATTTCTTTTGGATTTGATCCCGAAGTTGGAAAATATCTAGCATGGGCTTGAGCTAATCTTGCTGCAAAATCCTCAATCTAACCTATCCCTTAA
This sequence comes from Pinus albicaulis, assembly GCA_034641835.2. Classification (NCBI taxonomy): domain Eukaryota; kingdom Viridiplantae; phylum Streptophyta; class Pinopsida; order Pinales; family Pinaceae; genus Pinus; species Pinus albicaulis. Next base: position 330,579,015 of record CM076577.1, on the reverse strand, counting down.
ATACCTAATTTGAGAATGTTGGATGTGATATTCTTGTCAAATCTATTAAATACTTTATGGTCTCATACTAATGATAAGGTTTGATCAGAAAATTCCAATAATTTTCTTGATCAAACTTATTTAATTTTTTAATTGTTTAATCATGTGTTTCTTCCTTTTGTTTCCACTATGTTTCTATTTGTTTGACTTCTGAGACCACTCCAGATGTACACTCTTTGATAATTTCTTCTTTCGTAAGCTATTCACACACAGATTCAGTAATTACCTTTGATAATCTTAATGCTCTTGCTGCTTCTTTCTCTGCCTGCTTTATCTATGCTTCCCAATATTTGAATAATATTTCCTTGTGGAACTTATCTACCCAGGGCAGATTATCTTCCTGGCCTGAGTCTGATTCTTGCCATTTAATGTGTTCATTTATTTTATTCTTGATCTTCTCATATTCAAGTTTCTGGATAGCTACTTTGGATCAATATTTCACTTGAGTCACAATAAGAGCCAGTAATAGAAGCTTGTTGGAAAAATAGTTATTGTTGTTTCTTTAACTTAACATTCACATCCAGTGCTTCCTTTATGAATTTCTCTAACTATGGTTGGATTTGTAATCTGGTCATTGTTGCTTCCATTTTTTTTTTCTTACAATGAGTTGTACTCAGGTTTTACTTGATGCTGTAAATTAAGACTTTCAAAATCCTTTTGAAATTGGGACATCTTCAATTTTACTTTCTCATTGGAGTTAGACTTTTCTTGATTCAAGAGTCTCTCTAATTCTTCTATTCAATCTTCTTTCTTCTTCAATAACATTTCAACCTCAGTAGCTTTATCAATTTTCGTAGTAGCATATGCACCTAAAAAATATGACAATTTGGTTAAATGTTGAGTAGGATCAGCTAGAGAATCCTTCCATAAAACATCAACATAGTCATTTGTAAGGTTTGCGACTATATCATCAATTCTTCTCCTTTTGCTTCTCTTCATTACAAATTTATGACTAGGACTGTAGAAGATATCCAACGAAGGAGGTTTCTCAACTTTTAACACTATCTATTTTGTGAGATAGGCCGGAATGATCTCTTGATCATGAGTTTCTGGAACTTGTTGTAGCGGTGTAACAGTTTCCACTAATTATTGGGAATATTCTGGTGTCTAAAAACTAGAAGCTTGATCAGTATTGGGATTTTTTTTAGGACTTTTTATTGCTTTAGAAAACTCATGCCATTCACTATTCAAATTATTTTGTTGGGACTTTTTTGACTGATCAATTGTATCTTTAATCTCCTGAACTTCTTGATAAGTTGACTCTATTCCATTGCTTTCTTTTTTCTCCTGCATCTCAATCTCTCAGATTACTTGATCAATTATCTCTTCTTGGTTTTCCTTTCTATTTTTGGATTCTTTTTTAGAATGATCCAAATCATGATATTGATGCTCTAATTGTCTTGACTCATCTTTAGACATGTCTTTCACTTCATTATCTAAGCTAATACTTGGAGTATGTTTGTTGACATCTTCAATAGTTAAAAAATCTAGAGGAATATTTTCCAATATCTTACTTATATATGCTTGGAAGGCTTCCAAGTCATAATGATTGAGTTGATTGGATGCAAACTTAAGTATATCTAAAAAAAATTCGATGCCTTGAAATAAAACATCGAATCTATCTATCTCTTTCACAAAAGGTTTTACTTTGAGCTTTGTGATGTAGTTTTTAATTGCATCATTTAGATCATATGGTCGTCTTGGCATTACGGAAAAATTCAATAGATTAACGTTTGAAACTTACTTGTAGGTATGACCAATATCAAAAAGTGAAAAAGTACCACATTGTAAAGGGAAATTAGGCCAAACGTCCTTCTTAGCATCTTTATGTTGTTTAGAAATGCCATTTACAACAAGATGGTAGGCTATCTCTCTTGCAAGTAACTTATCAGGAACATAATATGTAGGACATGAGGAGAAGCATAACTCCCAAATACCTTGACATATGTGAATATTTCCTCTACAAACCATCTTGCAATAGAAAGAATGTTTGTACCAACCTATTTGGAAACCCTAGGGGCTTTATCATTGAATATCATCTGGTGCATAGGCAACATGACTCTATGGAAAATTCTATAAAAACGTAAATTTAAGTTTGAATCCAAAAGGGCTCTATGGTAAATGTGGATTGGAGTAGGGTCTTGGGTTGTCCATTTCAATCCTATGATAGGGAAACTAGAAGAAAATAAAATTGTGTCCATGACATAGCCACTCATATAAAAGGGGGGTGTTTCTCTAGATGAAACACTTATTTAATTCCTATACTCCATGATGTTTTTAGCTAAATTATCTGATAGGATATTTTCCCAATTCAGAATTAAAGAATTGACGATTGCGTCAATTAATGGGACACAATATACAAAAAACCTGGTGGTATCATGTTTTTAATATAATCTAGACAACATACCAGCATCATAACAATAAGGTGAATGAATTTGTGCTATTGGGTACATACCGAGTTTATCTCGTTTAATCATTCTTTGGTCTTCCTTCCATTCCTTTATGAATTTCATCAGGTATGGATGTTTTTCTATAAATATTTGAAGAAAAGCCTTGAAATAGTTTTGTTGTGGGACGGGTAGGTGCTCATTGTCCTTAAATATTCTACCTTGAATGACCCAATATTCCTGCCTTTTGGATATTTGAATGTTTTGTCTTCTATGTTTAAGTGTTAAATTACCTACTTGGCTATATCTGTATAAGTGAGAATCTTCGGCCTTGTTGCTACCTTATGGATGAATGAGCATGCAACTTCAAAGTAGGTTGGGTCTAAAGAAACAGACATGCCTGCTGAAGCAACTTTGACTATTACCCTTGGATTTTCATCCTCGAAAATCTTATACATTGCCTGCCATGAATAACTTCCACAATCCTTGTTGCAGGTGGTGTATGAGAACAGGGGATATATATCTGAATGTTTGGTAGATGATGCTTTGTCAATTTATTTTCCTTTCTTGTTCATTTTAATTTTCCTCACTCCGTTAAGTGGTCTCCTGATTTCAAGTGAGAAAATAAAACATTAAAACTATAGAGAACATAGAGGAAAATACAATTGAAACAAATGTAGCATTCAATCACTTCAACAAATGCTCGAAGTAGATATGAATTTATCAAACCTTACTTCTACTAAATTTTATTAATCACCAGTAATTATTTTAAATCAAATCTCTTACACCTTCACGTGTAATGTATATCGATCAGTTTAAAGTGTTGGATATCGTATTTAGTTTGATTTGACATGAGTCATTTCGCATCTCATATCACAACTTATAACTATTTCCATTTATTATGTTACCCATAAATAATGTGAAATGTGATCTGCACAAATCGCACATTGCAACTTTTATGCAGTAAATGAATTTTCTTTTATTTATATCCTACAAAATGTGAAGTGCACTTTCAAGAAATCATGTCGCTATGCTCTATCGAACCTTGGAGCTTTATGTTTATTACTTTATTGGCTCATTGGGTCCGCTTAATCGTAACTTTCACTGAATTGCATGTAAGTTCGATAATTTAAATGAGGTGCAATGAGATGTTGGTTTATAACAGTGATTAGAGTGTTTGGAATAAGATTTTGATATGAATTTGGAAAGATCTTAGCATATCGCAGCCCACATGACTTAGTGGATTTTGTGTAATTTAAGTTTGTAGTTTTTGCGAATTACGTTGTGCACTAAGGAATAAAAGAGGAAAAGAAAAATAAACTTTATTTCCTAATTTTTTTTGACTTAAAGCTAAAATTTAAATAAAATAAATCTCCTATTTATTTTTAAAGGGTCCCCATTTAGTAAAACTAAATGGGGGGTGTTGTATAGCGCAACACATTCGTATCCAAATATTCATATATTTCCAACTCCGTATGGTAGGTTAGCTTTTTGATGGCTTTCTTGGAAAAATGTTCGATCTTGTTGACCTATAAGACTAACGTGATCATTTCCTTCCAAGGAATATAGTTGGAAAACCCCTCCAACCTGTCCTCATACTAGAGCCTTACCTACAACTTTGACATTGTAACCTACAATGTTACCAACTCCCTCTCACGTTGGACTTCGTTGCACACCAATTTTATTCAATTACATCCAAAGTAGGTAAGACATGCTCTAAGTACATGTTTAATTTTGACGATCTTGGGTCAAGGTTTGGCTCCAAAAATCGTGGATGTTACCAAACCAAGAATCTCAACCAGGACTACTTTCCACAACGGACAATATAAAGCAACAAATCACTCATGCACAAGATTGACAATTTTTAACAAAATTGTACAATAATGTCTAACCCAATCTTAATTATATTAAACCAACCTAAACAATACAACATTATATGGAATACAAGATACAATGAAAAAATTTGTTGCAGCTTCTTGATATTATATCTTGTGTTGTCGATCCTTATCTTCAAGTGTTTTTTGCACAAATGGATGAGGTATAATTTCCTCATGTCACCTTGTATACATACCATAAAGACGGGATTCCTCCAACGTCATTTAAGGGCTTCAAAACTATCATAAACCTAAATTACAGTAGCCTTACCTTGACACTTGTAATGAAAACCCACACGATGGTCGTCCAACTCTGGTCCTTTTATCAAAAATGGTATTCAATTTATCCACAACCTATTTGATTTCTATCAATTTCTTCTCTGTTGATTTCCTACAAGAATTCTTCACAATAAACTTATTGATTTCTAGAACACACAATGTTCTATATTTGATTTCATGCTCTTCTAGCTCTTGATCTATCTAGGAATTAAAAAAATCAATAGAAATTTTTCCCATAGAGCTATTTTAAGTAAATTATACTTATCAACAAGGATGAGCTCCTATAAATCCTTGATTATGATTTTATCTTCTGAAACTATAAGTAATAATTCCCAAATTGTTTTTATTACATCAATAATCTCATTCCACAAAATCTCCTTTGCTTGAATTAGGGACATGTTTCCCTTTAATTTCTATTCAAGATTTTTGATTTCGTCATAACATGTTTGGTGATCAAATTTATATTTGTTAACTTCCCCATCTTTGGCATGTATTAATTTTATTGTTGTACCAAAATCACTTTTGGTTTTCTTGAGATAAATTTCTTCCAATTTTAATTATGTTCTCAATTGTGATAATCTGACAATTGGGTCATCATCTCCAAATGATAAGAGTATGGTGCAGATATGTGAATCACTCTGACCCTACATATTAACTAATTTTTCCTTTAACCTAGACATTTCTTCATATCTCTGCAACAACTGTTAAAAAATTTTCTTTCTTATTTTCTACTTCTTCAACATCTACTGCCATTGGGTGTTCTCTAGTGGCTAGTTTTAGCTTTTTCCACAACACATTGATTTTAGATTCTGCACTTTGTAATAATTTTTTCACAAATTATCTGTCATTGGGGTCCACTCCAACCTTTACAATTACCTTCTTCAATTCTTCATTTTGAGTCACAAAAGCCCTGGAATTTTCTTTCTCTAACTTTAGTTGCTTAATTAATTTTCCTAACATATTTTCAGCCTTATTGGCAACTGCACTGGTTTTACTCAAGTCATTAACAATCAATTGGCCAGCTTCCATGTGTAAGTTAAAATTTATCAAGTAAATGGATATTTGTAGGACTAATAGTTAGATTTTTAGTTTTAAAACTTCTAGATGGCCCTATTGTCATTTCAGATGGGTGGGAGAAGGAAATTTTGAAATGATCCCTTTCTAAATCCATAACAATCAACAATCTGGTGTGATCGGGAGTAATCTGATATTCAGCTTGAGCTTCTAGACTTGCTCTGATCTTCTGTTTCTTTTCAAAAAATTGGTCAAAGGGCTACTTGAACAAAGGTACCTGATCATGAACAACTTCATGTCTTAATGGTGAGGTTGGCAGATTTTGAGTATCTCCTAATTGAATTGAGAAAATAGGTTGTGTGTTTGGAATCTCTTCACTTAAATTATTCCTTTTTTCATCTCTATGTTCTTCATCCTCGGAATCAATAACTTTCTCTTTATTTTTATTTTACTTTCCCTTTCAAAGATAATGGTAGTCTTAATGCTAGTACTAGTGGAGCCTCCAAAACCCTTGTTATCTAGCTTCTCAATTTCAGGTTTACTATCATGAACAAAAGATGAATATCCATTTTCAAATCTCGTGTTAGAAATTACCTTGTGTGTGTCATAAGACCATTTATCACCTAATAAAAAATGCATGCTTTCTACCATTTGGTTTAACTCATTTGATGCTTGTCTCATATTCACTACGAAGGGTACAATAGTCAGAGGTATCTTAAATAGACGACCTTTCTTCATTGGAAAAAAATGTATCTGATCTAGATTCAAGCTCTATCTAATAAACTCCAAGGCAAACATCCTCATGGGGACAAAGGTAGGAAATCTATAAGGCTCAATATTAGCTCCATACAACCTAATCTCTGAATAATCATCATACATAAACCAATCTCCAAATTTACAATTAACAGTTAGTTGAAGAAACTCTTGGGCCTTCGGCATAAAACATGGAGGAGTGATTCCATTCAAAATCTTATAGGAAATTGGCATAAAATAAGAAGAAAAATAAAAAAATCCTCCATCATTAGGGTCATTCCTTATTAAATCTATCCAAAATACTATTGATTTCCTTTTCTTATTTTAATCTACAATATTCAACCCCAAATGTATAACTTCTTCTAAATTTTGATATAAAAATAAACAAGTAATAAGTGAAGTGAATCTGAAAGACCTAGTGAGAGAGAGGCTCATAAGCTAAGAATTAATGTTCTCTTGCCAATAGGAAGGGATGTCCAACACCACATTAGGCTTCATCATTGAAGCAAATAATCCAAGCATTAACCTGTCAATTCGACCAGCATCCTCCTTTCCAAGTATTTCTGACAAAAATTATAGTACAGGCTTGACCTCTTGCATCAAAAATCTCCAACGGAAACACTTTATCATTTGGAGAGAGACGTCATTCTTCTGGTTTTATAAAGAATACCACCTGTGTAAAATCTTTCCCTACGATATTGTCACAAAACGCTATCAATGATTCTTTCAATAAAACTTACATAAGACTTTGAGTCAAGATAGAAGAAGGCTTAAAGGATTAACAGAGACATGGCTTGAAGAACACTTTGTCCGACACGATTCATCACAAAGAAATTTCTAGTATATAATGCTAGTACTATCCAAAGTATGAATTCAGGAAAAATATGGGCTTTAGGGACACATGCAAACATAACACCAGACCTGACCCTGGTTGAGTAAAGAGGAGAGTTTCGCTCATTGAGTAAGATTTGTTGATAAAGGGGAATGTGCTCGAATGTGAAAATGATATCCTTAACATCTTGTTATGTATCCATAAGTGGAATGTGGCTAGAAGAGCTAGAGAGCGATGGTTTTTTGGCCATAATTTTACACAGGGTGGCGATTGTACGAAATCCGAGGTGATAGGTTGGATGAATTCGATGACTCTAGATAACTACGAATGAAAAATGGAAGGTGAAAGAATCGGGTTTTGAAGCATACTTTATATATGTAGCAAGGGTTCGGAAAAAAATGTGAATTAAATGAATGACATGACACACAATGGACATATGACATGAATGATGAACTGGCTCACTTGCTGGCAGGAGTTGGCTTGCTTGTTGGTGACATTGATTGCTAGTGTCACAAGTTCCTTATGTCACCACGAGAATACTATAGGGTATGGCAGGCACTTCAGAGGTATGCCTCCGCAGTGATCATGAACCTTTGATCATAGTCAATGAGCTCTCGTAAGGTTCAAGTGTAGAGGCACCGTCGGCACTATACCTCGGTCTATTTTTTCCCCAGGGTTTCCTGCAATAGAAATCAACTATTTTACTTTTAAATCCCTCTTGGTGAGTTACACGACTATTAACTAGATGGTCAGACCCACCTTTACATCTTGGCACATAATGTTAATACACCAACATATAAATCGAAGATTATTTTTTCGGCATATAAATTTTTTTACATTTGTTCATTTTCTAAGATATATGTTTTTTTGTGTTTTGAGAAATGAGCCACAACATCTGGCTCCACCTAGGGATAGTGATTTTTCCACGAAACTGAAAATAACCTCCGATCAGTGTCTTCACGTCAGGAATGGAGTCAAGTATTTCTTAGTGACATATGGACAATGAGAAATCTGGTATTTAAAATGGTGGAATGCTGACTTTTAGCGCTGGAAATAATTCCCATTCATAGGTAGTTGCAAAGGTTCTCCATCCAAATCTTCTAGGATGAAAGTATTCTTTGACCTGGCTTTAGTAATTCTGTATAGACCATACCAGAGGGGGTCAAAATTACCATGCTTTCCTTTATCCTCCCTTCTAGTGTCCCATCCCAATATTAAATATCCTACTTGAAAGAGGATTTACTTTGCCTTCCTATCAAAAATAGACTTCATTTTTTCCTGATAAGTAATCAAGTTATCTCTAACATTGTCTCTGCATTCACTTAACTCAATCACTTTATTCATTCTTCTTACCAGAGCATTAGGTTCTTCCTGAGCTTCTTGAAGGAAAGAAATCAATGGTTTGACCAACTGACTAGGAAACAATGCATGAGTTCCATAAACCAAATCAAAAGGCGATTTCCCAGTGGACCTCGTAGTAGTTATTCGAACTTCCCAAAGAGAAAATTTTAACCTTAAGTTCTGGTATTTTTAATTGTCAGTGATTTTTTTCTTTGCAATCTTAACCAATGTCTTGTTTGAAGATTCTGCCAATTCATTCCCTTATGGATGGTAGGTTGTGCAATGTGAAAAAAGTACATTATATTTTTTACAAAAATCAATTAATTGAGTAGAATTAAATATATGAGCATTATCAGTTACGATCTTGACTGGACAACCAAACCTACTGAAGATGTTCTCCTCCAAAAACTTCATCACCACTTTGTCATTTTCTTTTTTGGCGGGTATTTCTTCAACCCAATTTGTGAAGTAATCAGTGGCAGTTACAATACACTTGAATAGTCCAATTGATGGTGGATTCACTACAAGAAAAAAGGACATTGGTGAGGGTCATGTTTATGATGGACCTTTAAGGTCCGTCACCAATGTCACATATGGTGACGGTCCTTAAAAAAGCGTCATTGTAAGTGTATATAGTGATGGTCCTTTAAGGTCCATCACCAAAGCCATTGTCATGACGCTTTTGGTGAGGGTTGTTAAATGCCTATCACCAATTCTCTCTTTGGTGACACTTCTAGTGACAAAATTTTAATGACCCTCACCAATGCTTTTTTTGTTACCATTGGTGATGGTCAAAAAATGTTCGTCATCATTAATCATTCTAATGAGATTTTTATGACGTTATGTGCTTGTTAATATATTTTTGTCAAAATATCATGATTTAATATAATTATTGTGGATTATTTTTTATAATATGTCCAAGGCGATAGTGGTTAGAGTTAGTCAATTTTTTAAGAAGTCATTACTGTATGTCATTTACCTCAAGTAATGACTAGTTGAATAGAGTCTTCCTATGAGTCAACACATGATTCATATCTATTAATTTTATTATATGGAAAACTCCCTTTAGATAAAGTCCTACTAGTGTGCATAGGAAATATATTATTTAATACAAACCAATCTCTATCAATTTTATTAACGAGAAAGATGTAAAACTCTTCAACAATTCGGCACACCTTAAATTAATGCTTTGGCACACAATAACATTTCCTAGCACTCCGCATGTCTTGGAAAATCTTGTCATGACAATGACACCCAATCACATGGTGGCATGTGTATCATCTGCTGGCATGCATGTAGTCCCTAGCATGCCCTCGAACACCTTGGTTGAATGAATTGACATACATTAGCACTTGGCACACAATGCCACTTTGCATCTATTGGGACCTATTATTAGTGTGGCTAGCATACCCCTTTTGAAAAGTCCTGACTTATTAACCCTTTTTTTGGTTCTTCCTTTTGTTTCCTTGAAAATTCTTGACACATATCGACATACCCTAGAACCCTACATATCCTTAGCGCCTGGCATGTATTGGCATATCTTGGCACTATTTGTTACATATAATTAGCACACCTTGGAACTCCTAAGCACAATTTGAGACTTCTGGGCATGGCTTACCAATCCTTAGCATACCTTTTATGTTAGGTCCCTATATTACTAGTATATTCCCTTATTGTTGTTAGTGTAACCCCCTTATTGTTATTATTGTGCCTTTAAATTATTATTGTAAGGTCGGCTAGGATTACATTGTGGCCCCACTTAGATTACAATGTGGCCCCATGGACTCCTATATATAGAAAGGAGGCTTTTTAATTTGTATCATCGAAGAATTGTTCATTAATGTAATGTATTAGAGGTTTCCCCCTTGAAGTGGCTTATATCTGAGGCGTTGAAATCTCTTTTCTTCTATTTTTTGGATTTGGTTTCACAACATTTGGTATCAGAGATTTGAGATTCTAGGGTTTCGCTGCTCCAAACCGATTAGCATGGAATTTTTTCTATAATTTTTTTTCTACGAAGGTTAAGAATCTGAAATTTTTAGAGTTCGAAGCCAAAATCCCGAGGAACATCTTTGCAAAATTTTAGAGCTTGGTTCGCAATAGTTTCAAAGATATGATCTATGAAAGTTAGGTCATTTTGTAGGCACCTGAATTTAACCTAAACAGGTCATCGCGGTATTTTCATAATAATTTCTTTTATACAAAGGTTCAAAATATTAAATTTTTAAAGTGAGAAGCCAAAATCCCAATGAATATCGTCGCAAAATTTTAGATATTGATTCGCAATCTTTTTAGGGATATGATCTATGGAAGGTAGGGCTTTTTGAGGCTTCTGAATTTCATCTCAAGGAGGTGATCGTGGGAAAATATTCATAGCTCTCTCTCTGAGCATTTGATTGGAGTGGTGTAAAAAGTGGTCGTAAGTACACGGGTTTTAGTTTTAATTCTGTCAATTTCAGAGCCAAAGGAGGAAACAATGACACATGGAAAGTCATACAAGTTTTCTCTACTAAACTAGTTCAAAATTGGGTCATTGTGGGAGATTGAATATAATTTTGTCTTGAGGAATTCAAATCAGATCAGAGCTGTGGAATTTGAAAGAAGCTTCAGAGGGCTACTACAGGGCTGAATTTCAGATATTGAGGATCCGCCATTACAGAGATAATTCAATTTCAATATCGAGCTCCTCAAAAGCAAGTAAAGGGTGTGTTTTTTTTTTTCCGAATTGCATAAGTCTTATTTTAAGAATCTTGTTGAATTGATTCCAAGGGCATATTGTAGAATAGATATCAGTATTGGATTCTAAAATGGCCCCTAAAAATAATTCAACACCCATTAAGCCTTTAGAAGGCTCTACTATAATACATGAAGATGAAGAATGACAACATGACATATCAAAATTACAAGAGCAACTGCAACAAATTTCTCTCTCGCAAAGAACAACAAAAAATGAAATGAAAGTTTTGAAGAAAGGCATGGAAACAAAGATGGATGGTTTGAAGAAAGGTGTGGAAGCTAAGATGAATGGTTTGGAAGCTAATATGAATGGTTTGGAAGCTAAGATGGATGACATGGAAGCTAAGATCGATGAAAAAATGAAAGACAACATGGAAAACATGAAGAAGGATCTAAAACTAGACATCAAAAGTTTGGCAAAGTTGATACAAGAAATGTTTCCTAGTGGTGAAAAGATAGTAGAGGAAACTCATGATGAGAACAAAATAAATGTTAATCATGATTTCATAAACTCTACTGTTGGAGGGAAGAACCACCATATTCCAAAAATGGATATGACGAAGTTTGATGGAAAGGATCCTGTAACATGGATACTGCAAAAGAGCAATATTTTGATCTCAATAATGTGCAAATCACACAAAATTTATGCATTTAAACCTTACATTTAAAATAAAATACATTTGTATGGTATCGATGGTTTTGCTCTCGTAAAAAAATTGTCACTTGGTCAATTTTTACAGAGGAAATGATAGCACATTATGAGGATACAAAGAGCAACACCTTCTTTAGCCAATTGATAAATCTGAAACAAAAGGGTTTTGTGGGGGAGCACATTGAGGACTTCCAAAAATTGAATATAAGGGTAACTGATATTCCAGAGGAACACAATATTGATATCTTCATAGGTACTTTAAAGAATAACATCCAACATGAAGTTCGCCTTTTTGAACCTGATTCATTGGAGAAGGCATTCAGGTTGGCAAGAAAAATTGAATGTAAAATTATGGAGACAAGGAAGCCTACCACTCACTTCTATAAAGAAGGAAGTGTTGCTACGCCTAGATCAGATTTTGTATAAAGTTGGCCACAATGATTTCAAGAAAAAGAGAAAAGACACACTCGTTCTGATGAAAATATTCTAAAGGTCATCAT